>CM057452.1:1477928750-1479155000 GCA_016271365.2 Neoceratodus forsteri | reverse complement strand
CCATTTATTGTGATTGCTGTGCCATTCTTTTAGCAGCCACATTCCATCCATAAAGTACTGGGTACCTGCATAATGGGACTTCTTCGTTAATCAGTTTGCTCAGAGTTGGATTGTTCCACTGCATGCTCATAATCTGGCCAGCAGTACCATTCTCCTGCATATGGATGATTTTATGAAGATGCGGGATCTCCCCACAGAGGTACAATGGGATATCAAGATCGTGGGCATCAACAGCCAGCAACAGTTGGATATCCTTAAAAATATGGACTGGCTAAAGTAATATTGCATCCCTCGGAGTTGTAAAGTACTGTATAACTGGAAATATTCACTTTCTTTTTATTTTTGCTGTTTTCACTGGTTTGTATTTGAGCAAAAATAAAGAGACAGTGAATATCAGATAAATCATTCTGCAGTTGTAGCACTAATGTTCCACCAGTGAATATAAGATGGCGTGAACATGCCAAGTGTGTACAAAGCACTAAATATAACAGGCATAAATTTAAGCTGTTATACAGTGTAACAGTAAGAGGTGCATACAAATGTGGGTGGTAAATTACTTACTTGAAGTTGTTTGGAAGAAAAAGGGGGCAACAGTAACATGCATAGAATGAGTGTAAACAGAACAGCAGGGACAAACACACTGACAGCAAATGTAGAATAAAGGCATCAAAAGAAGTGGTAAAGGAACATACTGTATTGCACTTGAAGCCAAAACCAATAATAAACAGGTCTTCAGATATGTGAATGAGAAGATACTGTTTGTCCACTTAAGGATCAAGACACATGGGATGCAATTACAAACAGACAGATGACAGATGGCCTGAATGCATATTTCACCTCAGTATTCACAGAGGAAAAGGATGTAGTGATATTAGATAGTGAAATGTTATTCATTCCAGGGGAAACAAAAGAACACTCTGCAAGACATATAAAACACCTGAAGAAGCTGAAAAATTAATAAAAATGGCAAATGTAAATAAGACAATGGGGGCCTAATGGAATGCATACAAAAAATCCCAAAGGAGTTAACTAAGGAAACATCCATACTACTGACAATTATATTCAACATGTCCTACAGCATAGTGACTGATGACTGCAGAGTGGCCCATGTGGTATCAATATTAAAACAAACTCTAGCCAGAGTCAATAGGGCAGTGAAGAGCTACCAAATGACAAAAGTTACACATATGCATAGGAATTATTCAATGCCTGGGCGTAACTTGGGCATTTTTGGAAGGTGTTGCACCAAATTTTCAACATGCCCTTTTTGGAACCTCTCCTCATGAAGTGTGTCAGTGTTATTTTGTTCGCTTGTCCTGGAAGGTGATTTCACATAGTGAATGCGCTATTCTGTGTCACAGGTGTGAAAACACATTTTGGGCAGGTTGTGGAAAATGACAGCTGTACTACTTTGAAAGAGGTATGCAAAAATGGCAATGTTGAAAATGTGGAGTGAAAATATTAAAAATTGGCAAAGTTAGGAGCATGTGTAGAAACTATGCAGCACATGCATGTAACACAGTTATTTTTTGGAAGTTTTTCGTCAGATTTGTGATTTGTGATTTTTGGGACCTCACTTCATGAACAGTGGCACTGTCGTTTTGTGAATCAGTCCCAAAAGGTGATTCTACGTAGTGACCATGAAATCCCCTTTCACGACTGAGTAATAAAATGACAGTGACAGTTTTCACAAGGAGGGGTCTCAAGAACACCATGTTAAAAATTTGGGGCAAAAATTCCAAAAAATGGCTGATTTATCAGCATAAGTTGAAAACCCCACTGAATGGCATTATAGCATGCTTACTTTAGACTCTTCAGTTTGCGGTTTGGCTTTGAAGAGTGCAGACATGTCCCGGTCCAGAGAAGAAGATGGTGCTGACCTCTGGAGGTAAGTATGGGTGGGGGTGTTGGGAGGTGGGTGCTCAGTGGGAGGGTGGGGATGGGGAGGGGACTGGATTGATGACAAGGGACCATTTTCTTTATTACAGAAAAAATTAAAAACATGAGTTGAATGACAATGAGGGACCGTTTTCTTTTTTTACAGGAAACAGAAAAAGGAAACATTTGGGCACACTGGGGTGAGCTCCCAGTGTGCCACATGATGGGGGGGTGTTGTACATGATGCTGACACAGGGACTGGGCACCCCAATAGCAGGGGGAAGAAAAAAAAAAGTTAGACACACTGGCGTGGGCTCCCAGTGTGCCACTTGAGTTGGTGGGGGGCACAGAATGCTGCAGAGCTGGCTACGGTGATGCAGCTGTGCATGTGCAACACTCACACATGCGCAGTTGCGGTGAATGACATTTTGGCATTCACAACATGACAGTGCCAGCAGAACTGCTGCGCAGTTCATGCACCGGAATGCAGAAGCAACAGCTGAAATAGTGTGGCTGTTATTCCAATCGTGGCGGAGGCGTTCAAGCTCCACTGGGCTTTCAGAAGCATACTTCCAAAAATTCAATGGAAGGTTCCATGATGTTCCACATTACAAAAATGTCTGTGCAGGGGCTGAATATTATTTCCAGAATACCACAAATAGTAGGGCTTGTGAATAGTCAGCAGCTCTTCCCAAATAGGGGATTATTCATATTTGGGAAATTATTCAGCCACCTTAGAGAGGAAAAAAAAAAGAAAGAACCACCTCCCTCCCCCAGCCCCAAACCATGTTGTAACCCCCATCCTCCCACCTTCTATCAAAAGCATAATCCCACCACTCCACCCCCCAAGAATCCACAAGTTGCATTTTTTTTATTACATTTAAGTAGATCCACGCTGGGCAACGCTCAACCACCCAGCTTCATTCCTGGTCACCTTCTTAATGTAAAGCATTCTTTGCACTTAAAAATGATCATGTTCCCCCCCAAAACAGCACCTGACCCTACCTACACCCATCCATCAGCACCCAGTTCTCAAATATAAATTGAGAAGGTGACCAGTTCAACTCTCCCTCCTCTACAGCCAGCTGCCTTCTTGTGAAAATGAAAGCACTTGTGCTTGTTCTAATAAAACCAGCTAATAATGTGATCAGTGAGTTTTACTACAGCAAGCATGTGAGCACTTTCATTCATGCAAAGGTCACCAGTCATGGAGGAGGGAGGGTTCAGCTAGTCACCTCCTCGATTTATATTTGAGAATTGGGTGCTGATGGGTGGGAGACAGTGGGTAGAGTCAGGTGCTGTGTGGGGGGACATAAATTATATTTTTGAAGTGCAAAGAGCACTTTACATGAAGAAGGTGGATGGCCATGGAGTCAGGCAGGTTGACCCGGTTGCTCAAAATGATATGTACTTAAATGTAGTAGAAATGTATTAAAAAAAACTTGTGTGTGATGGGGGGAGGGGGGATTTGCTTGTGACAGAGGGTGGGGGGATGGGGGTTATATGATTTTTTTTTTGCTTGGTTTTGGGCTAGGAGAGGAAAGATGGATTGTTTTTCCTTTCTTTCTTTTTTTTTTGAAGGGCTGAATACTGAATACATGAATACCAAATAGACGACTATTTTGCTGCCGAATATTGAATATTTGGCTGAATATTTGGGAAACAGTTTTCACAAAGCCCTAATTTACTAAAGATGGTAAATGCAAATAAGCCAGATTAAAAGAGGAGACCCACTGTGAGTCTGAATGCTTTAATATTACTCCAGAAGGTAGAGGAGGTGGTGCTGGTGGAATGGGAATTATGTTGGTGCTTGATTTGGCAATAACCCAATCAGCAATGAGAAACAGGAAGCTTTGATTTGTAGTACTGGTCCAGATACCACTAGTGAATGACTCCTCTGCCTCCTTCAGAATTATCCCCTTCTTTATACAGATTACTTTGTACATAGTGGAGGGATAACATCCCAAGAAAACTTGAATTGTTATGGAAGGTTGTATTTGGGCTTGACTTCTTTTGAGAATCTTCAAAAACCAATGCCTTCCACTATGACAAATGGCTGAAGATCAAGGGACAATCATCTTTCCAATGAATGTTGCCATTTGTGTGCAATTTGCATTGATGCAATCAGCGTTGACTCAGAAGCCATTGTATATAAATGCATTTATTTTCACTGCTGTTGTATAAAACTGATTTATATATAAAGTAGACACATCATTGCCATTTATATACATAGTAGACACGTTATCCCCCACATCCCCACTCCTGGACACCAGACAACACTATTTCGCCTCTAGCATTACAGCATGTTTAATGACTCCCCACAGAAGCACCACTGAAGAACCACACAATTCCTTCCTGCCATATGCATTTGTTTCTAATACCTGCTCTCTAATGTCTGGCTCCAAAGCTACAGCAGCTTACTCAATCTTTGTTATTGTTTAAATGGGGATCCTTATGAAATTCAGACAGTTAAAAGCCTGACTTTTAAAATTCTGACACTGTCATCCTGACAAGTTTGAAATCCAGTCAAATATTTGCCCTACATTTGATATCCCATCAAGCAGCAAACTCATTATTTAAAAGGTTAGAAATGTTTCACTCACCGGCAAACATCTTTTGGAATCCCAACAAATGAAACACCCCTGTACATATTGGACCAAGGTACACAGTAATCAAGTGCAGCAAAAGACAGTTTTAGTGCCGCAAACTCATCATTCAAAACATTACAAAGGTTTCAAAGCACTCACCGGCAAACACCAGTGTTCCAATGCTCCCCCCCTCAGGAAGACCAACGTTGGAAGCATTGAGACGGTGTGGTATTGACAGTAATGGGTTCTGAAATAGGACCTTTGAATTTACAACTTTGCATCTGTCATCCTTTTAAGGTTGAAAACATTGTCATATTGATGTTGTCGGTGAGTGCTTTGCTGGGTACCAAGAGACATTCTTGATGGTAGTGACGGTCTTCCTTTGGGGAGAGGCTGCTCAAGCCACATCTGGTGCTGGTGCTACCTCCCCCGAAAACACACAGGCACTTTTGTCTGTGATCTGAAATGCGATCTGAAAAGTAGCAGGATTGGGAGTTGGGTGGTAAGAATCGGCTCCCCTTTTCTTTTGCCAGAAACTGCGAGAGGTGGACTGAGGGTTGTGCCTTCATCAGGATTACTGATACTGATTATTGCCTGTTACCAAAAGTTGTACTGTAGCAAGGATGAACAGTCTATCAGTAATGATTGCCAGCATACTAAAAATAAATTAATTGTGCAAAAACCATTTGCTGTGTCCCATTTGGATTGTGCAGATTAGAGGTAACAGCCAGTAAAAGGTATTCTAGGTGTTCATCGTTGCTACAGTACAGCACTTAGAGGTAAAAGGGAGGAATCAGTATCAGTAATAAGTCTGCTGCATTAAAACAGACTTTTGCTGCACTTGATTTACTGAGTGCCTCAATCTGTTATTTATAGGGGGCTTTCATAACTGCAGTAAGCAGTTTGCTGCAATAAAACTACAGACAGTAAAGCAAATGCAAGTGCAGCAAACTGTGAAAACTCTGGGTGCATATAGTGGTTTCAGGATTTTGTCATATTGGGAGTCAGTACTTGTCTTTATTTTGGTAGTTGGGATTATGAAGATGGGCTTGTGTCTGACGGGATTTAAAGTGTCAGGATTATGTATCTGACCTATTTAAATGAACTTACTGCCATATACTAAAGCCTTTGCTTGCTCCCTCCCCTCCACCTGCCTGCCTGCAAGCTCACCAGGGGCTCCTCTTCACAACTCCACTTTTAAAATAAAATAAAGCACTCTCAACCTTATCTTCTACTGTTGAATGCCTAAAATGAATTTTTACTATAAATATATCTTCTTTCCAGAGCCGCTCACTCCTTACCTCCCATATCTGACCACTTGCTCTCACTTGTTCCTCTTTCTCTGAACTTCCACCTCTTTACTGCCACTCCTACTCCATGAACTCACCCAATTTAAAAAAAAAAAGTTGAAAACAAGCTTTCTTAATGAAACCCGGCTTTCTACTAGCAATTGGACTCAGGCTCAGGGTGTCTCATATTGCCCTTGCTAAGAGCATCTGCCATGTTGCCCTAAAATTTTTCTAACTTGACATTCTTCATCCAATCAGCAGAGACACTGGAACATCAGTATGCTGTCATGATGATGCATCTCTACCAATGGCCCAAACAGCTAACACCAAAGACAGTGCAATAGCCCTATTTTGCAAAAATAAACCCTGAAACTTTATGGGATCAATTCTCAAAGGTTGATGCAGGGCTTGCACAGCCCCTGTGTCAAACCCTATACTGCCCTGAATGCATTGCCACACCTTGTGCCTATTTCACAAAGGTCACGCACAGTTGGGACACCTTACCCCCTTTATGGCGACTTGCATGAAATATTTGGCACAAACACCATAAAAAGGTCCTCAAAGTTTGGTTTAATTCACAGCATGTGGCACATGGGATCGAAAACCTTGATTGCTGGCCAGGGAATGCGACAAGCCCCATGCGCCATGTGTTCAGCACACATGGGGCTTGTGGCATTCCAACCATTTTGAGAATTGGGCCCTATGTATTTAAAAAAATTAACAAACAATTTTAGAAAAACTAACCTAACACTCAAGGTCCCTGCCTCTTGTATAAATAAAATACACAACAGGGGACTTGTGGAATAAATGATTTATTTTCACTTGTGCTCTTTGACCTTGGGTACATCACTCATGGCTACGCCACTCATGAGGTTACCCAAGGTCAAACAGCACAAATGAAAATAAATCAATTTATTCCACAGGTCCCTGTTGTGTGTCCCTTATTTATTTAAACTATTTACTATTGTTATTACCCTTGCTGCCATACTGCCTTTTTGCCCATGCCTGTATTATCACAATTGTTTATTTTCATCCTGTCATTTTCTGCATATTGTATTGTGTTTGAACTTGTTCCCCCTTCCCCCAGGACACATCTGGAATGAGCTGATAACAGTTCAGTATGCCCTTCCTGGTAAAATGTTTCTAAATAAATGAAGTACTGTATAAGGCAGTTCAGTCTAGGCCCGAAATTACTCTGGTAGTGTAGTTTGTTTTGTTACAAATTCAGTTCCACAGCTGGGCCCGGCTGGTTACTGATGTCAATTTAGAGGAGGAAATACTTAGACCTTCAAGGACAAGCTTGGCTTGGAAAAGATTAGACTTGCTAGTATGTTGCCAATGAACTCAGACAGAAGGCAATGCTTAGAAAATCTAATGTATGATGGAATTAGCAGTCCAATTTTCTAGTAAAAGGCTGGATCATTTATAAATCTAAGCTTAAAATTAGTTGAGCTACAGTATGCTAGTAGATTGTTATAAAACGTTTACTGGAGGTGCGGTAACATTACCTCAGATTCCCTTAGACATGATGGTTCGTATCTCCGAGAAGAAATGAACCTGCTATCTACTGATCTGTAGGCCTGGACATTTATCTGTCACCAAGAGCCCGTTTCTAACATAGAATAATACATGGGGAGGAGTGCATAATGAGAATTTTATGCACACATGCAGTGTGGAATGCTATTAACCACAAGGGCAAAGTCCAAAAGGTTTATCAAAGCATCTTACATGGATGTGCATAAAATTCAAGTTTACACTCTTCCCCATGCATTGTTTTGCGTAATTGCTGAGGACTGTTATTTGTTTTTTTGCCAACCACAGTGTGACTATTCTGGGGAAAGCAACCCGGCAGAGCAATCATGAGCTGTCACTTACACATTCCATAGGGCAAGCTGGCATGTGTTCACTGTTGTAACCCTCAGGTCATAACAGTTAATTATAGCCAGCTCTCTTATGGAAAGAAAAAAACAGTCCCCAGTTATTACTGTACATCTATGACCCACATGTGTCCATTGTTTACCCCAGCTTTTCTGAGCTTTCCCCATTGGTAGTCTCAATATTTCTGGGGTGGTTTTCTTTACCTTACTGCACCACCTGCAGCATCAGCATTTACAACTAAAGATTCAGCTCAAATTTAAAGGGATGAACAATGTAACCTGGAATGTATTAGTGAGAAGTAGAAAAGCAGTGTTAACAAGTTAGGAAAAAAGTTTAGTTCTGTATCTGATGCACAGCAAAATGGATGTCCAGTAGTTACTATACATGACAAAACCACAACCCATCTTAAATAATTTGCAACATCAATTTCAAAGACCTGTTCTCAAATGAGTCTTCAACCCTAAACTACTTAAAACAAATGTATTAAACATTATATTCTTGACATTATAGTACAGTACATATGAGACTAATCAGAAAACAGACAGATACAATTAGAAATGTATAATTCTGGGCCCTGAGACCAGTTGAATGTGACAGAAAGGATGATCTTCCTCGAGGATTTCCATTGAGCCACATCGTGGTACTGTATGCTGTCAGCATCAGGACCACCAGGAAACTTGTTGCAGTCTGGGGCTGCTTACATCAACATGCTGTGTTGATGCCTATATAATGTTACATAGATACATAGACAGTGTCGGCAGATAAGGGCCTATGGCCCACCCAGTCTGCCCATTTGAGCTTGTAAGTTCAGTTTGTTTTCCTAGAAGTCTGTTGCACCTTACCCCTGACCTCCAGAATTCCTTTATGTCTATCCCATGCATTCTTAAATCCCGTGATTGTTTCAGCCCCCACCACTTCCTCTGGCAGGGTGTTCCACTTGTCCACCACCTGCTCTCTGTGAAGAAATTCTTTTCATGTTTCCTCTGAATCATCCTCCTTCTACTTCATCCCATGACCTCTAGTCCTGGAACATCTTTTTCGCTTAAAAATAGTGTTTTCCTGCACCCTGTTCCTCCCTGTAAGATACTTGTATGTCTCTATCATATCCCCTCTCTCCCTCCTCTCCTCCAGGGAGTACATGTTCAGTTCCTTCAACCTGTCTTCATAGGACTTGTGATGCAATCCATGCACCATCTTTGTTGCCTTCCTCTGAACCTTCTCTACCCTGTCTATGTCCTTACGTAGGTATGGTCTCCAGAACTGTACACTGTACTCCAGGTGGGGCCTCACTAGTGTCTTGTATAGCGGAATTATGATCTCCATTTTCCTGCTGGTGATGCCCCTGCCTATACATCCCAGCATCCTATTTGCTTTACCTGCTGCCTTGTCACACTGTTTCCCTACCTTGAGGTCATCAGAGATGACAACCCCAAGATCCCTTTCCTGCTTGGTGCATGCTATATCCTCACCCCCCAACTGATATATTGTGCCAGGGTTTTTGCCCCCATATGCATTATCTTGCACTTTTTGCATTGAATTTCAACTGCCAAACCCCTGACCATTCTTCAAGTTTCTGCAGGTCGCGTCTCATTCTGTCTACACCCTCTGGTGTGTCTACTCTGTTACAGAGCTTTGCGTCATCAGCGAACAGTGAAATTCTGCCTTCTAGGTCCTGCGCAATGTCACTGATGAAGATGTTGAATAGGACCGGTCCCAGCACTGATCCCTGTGGTACCCCACTGGTCACTCTTCCCTCTGTGGAGTGACAGCCATATACCACCATCCTCTGTGTCCTGCCACCCAGCCAGTTACCTACCCACCACACTACTGTCCTGCCCACACCCATATTCCCCAGTTTATGTAATAGTCTTCTATGTGGCACAGTGTCAAAGGCCTTGCTGAAGTCCAGATAGGCCATGTCCACTGCCCTCCCTGATCCACCTCCCTACCCTAGTCACCCAGTCAAAAAATTCAATGAGGTTGGTCTGACATGACCTCCCCTGGTGAAACCATGCTGCCTTGGGTCCTGTAGTCCATTGACAACTAGATGTTCCACCAATCTCTCCTTCAGTAGTGCTTCCATGATCTTCCCCACTACCGAGGTGAGGCTGACTGGTCTGTAGTTCCCTGCTTCCTCTTTGTTCCCACTTTTGTATAAGGGGACTACATCTGCTATCCTCCAGTCTTTGGGTACCTCCCCTGTTTCCAGTGATCGGCTAAACAGGATAGCCAGAGGTTCAGCCACCACCTCTCTTAGTTCTTTAAGGACCCTGGGGTGCACCCCATCTGGCCCCATTGCTTTATGTTGGTGTCCCCAGTATACCCCCATTCTTTCTTCTGCCGCCAACTGCCCATTGGTTCACTGCTGCTGAAGAATGCCATCAAACATTTGCAAGTATTTCGCTATCGCTGTACACTTAGTTTTGTTTGTTATTTTAAATGATATTTTATGCCATGTATGAACAAAGAACCATGGTTTCTGCTATTGCCAATGCAGTTCAGTTAAGATTTATAAAGGCGATAACCACTCCATTTGCATCTGTTGCCTTAGCAAAAACTATAACATTAAGGCCTCCAAAATCTGCCTAGGCTTTAACCAGGCAACCGGGAGATATCACAGGAAAAATTTCCACAAGTACAAAAAAATGGAGAAACAGGCTGAAGCAAAGGCGGCTTCACCCTTGTCACTTTCTCCCGTTCCAGGCTCACCGTCAGCTTGATGATCTTCTCAGTCAATGGTGGCCAGTACTGACTCCTCAAAGAGAAAAGACAAGGACAAAATCATCAAAGTTTGCAGATGAACACCGCCATGCTAACAAAGAGAAGCACTGAAAGGAAAAAGAAGCTGCCCATGCCCACCTTGCTAAAGGTCAGACCATTATTGGAGCCCTGCCCACCCCCATTCCTTCTGACTCCTCTCCCTTACCTCTGGCCTCACTGCCTCAGGAGGTTTTGGTGGGAGGTCAAATGTCCATCTTTCAAGAGTAGTGGAGAGAGAGATCACAACAGATGCCTTGGTTCTAGAGGCTGTTCAGCAAGGACATGCCCTACAGCTCCTTGCTGTCCTCCAGTTACCTCCCTATTGACAAACCAGTATCCTCTGAGACATCTTGCTCTCCTCCTGGAAGAGGTTCAGTCCTTCCTCTTGAAAATGGCTGTAGAAGTGGTCCTGGCTGCAGAAAGAAACCAAGGTTTTTACTCCTGGTATTTTCTGGTACCAAAGTGGATGGGAGCTGTAAGGCTTTTCTGAGACCTGAGGGACCTGAACAGGTGCGTAGAATACAAAAAATTCAGAGTGGTGTCTTTTCTGTCCCTGTGGTCACTTATTCTTACAGGGGGACTAGATGGCCATGCTGGATATGAAAGATGCTTACCTTCACGTCAAAATTAAAAAGTCATAAAGAAGGTATCTGTGACTCATGCTGCAGGGCCCTCATTACCAGTTTTGTATCTTGCCCTTTGGCTTATGCTCTGCACTGTAGGTCTTTACCAGAGTATTTGTTGGAGTTGTGGCAGCCCTTCACAGGAAGGTTATGCGTGGCTTCCCTTACATAGTTGATTGGCTAGTAAAGGTCCTGTCCAGGGAAGAGATAGTGTACACACTGGTTCAGACCAGACAACTGTTCGACCAGCTGTGAATCTTAGTGAGCCAAAGTTAGTCCTTACCTCCTGCCAATGCCGCTAATGCATTGGAGTAATTTTGGACATGGGTCTGGGTTAGGTATTTCTGCCCTCTGACTGTGCCATAGCACTAGTGGCACAGGCACAGCTGGTGGCCTCCAGCAATTATGTGTCGGTGGGTTATCTCTTTAAACTAATTGGTCTGATGACTGCTGTCATCTTGACAGTTCCACTGGCATGTCTCCATATGAGAATCTCACAATGGTTTCTCATGGCACAGTGGGCTCAGCATTTGGATAAGTTGGTGCACCTTATACATGCCACTCCTCTTCATCATTCTCTTTCATGGTGGCTGGATAGATCCAACCTGGAGAAGTGATCACCATTCCTGTGACCATTTCCACTGTTGGTAATGACCACAGATGCCTCAGGGATGGTATGGGGCATGCCTGGGCCCCTTCCAGGCACAGGGCCAATGGAAACCTATGGATATGGTGCTTCGCAGCAACACTGTGGAGATGAGGGCTGTTATATGTGGCCTACAAGCCATTTCTGCCACCCTTCTGGGAATCACCTGTTGATTCACACAGAAAATATGTCGGTGATGTACTACAATAAGCGACAGGTGCAGTCTGGCGCTAGGAAGTGTTAAGGACCCTAAACGCACTATGCCATGAATGGGAACTCTCAGACTCCATCATAGATGGCCTGTTTTAACAAAATGGTATTGTCTGGACATAGACCTGTTTGTGTCTCCATGCAATGCAAAACTGCCATGTTTCTGCTCGCACGCTCCAGGGCCTGGAGTTTTCTGGTGAGGCATATTGTCCCTCTCCTGGAAAGGGAGGTTTCTGTATGCTTTCCCCCATTCTCTCTCTTATGTAGAGAGTTCTGTGGAAATTCCTGACCAGGCATGCCACCTTGAATCTGGTGGCCCCTCACTGGCCCAGGCAAATTTGGTTTCCACTTCTCCAACAATTGGTGGTGGAACCTCCTGTACTGCTCCCCCTTTGAGGGGGCCTTCTGACATAGAGGCAGGGTGCTCTGGTGCACCCAAATGTTCAATTCCCTGTACCTTCACACTTGGCTCTTGAGGACATAGCACTCTTCTGATTCAGGGTTTCCTCAATGGTAGTTGATATGCTCTTAGTGACTAGAAAACCATCTACATGGTACACTTATTCATGAAAATGGAAATGATTTCTTGTTTGGTGTACTAGAGATGCACAGAATCCCTGTACATGTCCAGTTCCTAATCTTCTAGACTACCTACTGTCCCTAAAGGACTCAGGACTAGGGTATTCCTCGATAAAGGTTCAAATGGCCACTTTATCAGCCTTCCATGCCCTATCTGAGAGTAAGACAGTGGCCTAGTTGGGGGGGTTCTCAGAGATTCCTAAGGGGCATCCTCCTCTTTCACCATCTGGTCCAAGATCCATTTCCAGTGCAGGACTTTAATTTGGTCTTAGAAACCCTCACTCTATTTTCCTTTTAGCCTGCAGCTACTTGTGAGATGCACTTCCTCTTTTGAAAGACACTGTTTCTAGTGGCTATGACATCTGCTAGATGCATCTCAGATTTACAGGCTTAGGTCGCAGATTCTTAGTTTGATATTTTTCACAAGAAGAGGGTCACATTTCACACCATTCCTTGTTTTCTTCTGAACGTTCTGAACATTCATTCAGATATCTGGACTGCCTTGTACGGTATGGGCTGCATGCCCATTGGCTCTTGCTCTGAACCAATGGGCGTGCAGCCCTACCAAGCTGTCAGTCGGCAGGTGGCGGGGCGGCAGGCGAGTGGGGTGCTGCCACCCGCGGCTGACCAGGGGAGTGGGGTGGTGGGGCTCGTGGGTGGGTGGGGCCACTAGATCGCCAGGATATTGGACTTTGGGGAGGTGGGTTTGACCTTATTGCAGCGATGGCATCATGATCACTGGACCACCAGGGATATTGGTCTTTGGTGGGGTAGCGTTATGCCACGAATGTGGCTTATCAGGGGGTAGAATTCCTTTATGCCCACGATTCAGCTAGTAGGGGGTTGTATTGCTTTATGCCCGCGATCTGGCTAGTTGGGGAGACTTACTTTATGCCTGATCGGGCGCAGGGGGGCGTCGGTCCCCGATGGCTGCTGCCTGGCAGGGTGCCAGGTGCAAGTCCTCGGGGATTGGCGCACCTGCATGCTAATGGCATGCAAATGGAGCCGTAATTACATGCAAATGGCCCCCATGCGCCTTGCATGAATTATGGCCCCATTTGCATGTCACCTTTTGCATATCGCAGGTTTACGCATGGCGCAATGGAACTTGCACCCCTGCATCTGAATGCTCCACTCTGACCACTTGCGGTGGTGCAAGTTCCACTGCGTCATGCACAGTGGCTGTGGCCAGGGGATGATATTCAAAGAAGTTGCTCAATAGTGCAAATCCATTGAATATCGCCCTGGCCACACCCCTGCACAACTTTTTTGAGCAGTGCAAGGGCTTGCGCCACAGAATGGTGCAGTTTGAATATCTGGCCTTCACTAAACACTACAGTCTGGACATTGTCTCTCGTAGATGATCCAGCTTTGGCCTCAACATTCTGCAAGGCCTCTTCACTCAGGATCATTACTGTATGTCCTCCTGCTCTCCTTCAGTGCTTGGTACTGCTTGGGAATCATTCCATGATGTGGCTCAGTGGAGGAAGATATCCTTGAAGAACATAGAATAGTTACCTACCATTACAGTAGAGTCTCTCTCTTCCATTGAGCCACAAGATCTCCTTCCTGTATCCCCCCCGTTGTCATGCAATGGGTGACTATGCTGCCTGCTGTTGCATTCTGTTTTCTCCTCTGATGCCATTAAGACATCCATACTCAGGTTTCCATATCCTCTCCTGTGTGCCTGGTTTTAGTCCTGGTTACTTCAGTCCCTGCCAGTCTGATGAGCCTCCAAGCTTGTCTCCAACAGGGAACTAAGGCATGCTGGGGTGCCAGTGTTATATAGGTGCCAATGTGGTGCATGGATATGGGTGGACCCAGCCTGAAAACGTTTCCAGGTGGCCCTGATACTGACAGTTTGTGGTTCCATGATATGGCTCAATAGAGGAGATTGTCTCGAAGATCTACTGTTATGATAGGTAACTATTCTTTCTCAGCCAAACTCCCTAAATCTGCACATTATCTCTCCTTTCCTACAAATCTCTTTTATTCCTTAGTCTTTACTTTTTTCATTCTTTTGCTGTAAAGTTCTCATAGACTTCTGAAATGTAAACTATTTAGCCCAAACTTGTCCTTGTGAATCCCACCTTCCAATTGTATCACATTAAAAATCCTGTTTCCCTGAATATAATTTGTGCTTGGATAAAGCATCAGAAAAGCTGAGAAAAACTGGGATTTCCAGGACATCTGTGCTCTGAAAATGGCTATACTTTTCACACTGGACAGAACAGCAGGATCCTCTGGATTCCTAGGAGTTCCAACCTTTTTAAGAAAGAAGCAGCTAAATTGCTGGACCTTCTCGGTTGCATATAATGGCAGGGCAGCTTTGCTCTGAACAGAACCTAAGGGTTTCTTAACAGCCACTGCTGTGTTGAGAGGTTCAGCCTTAGCTGTTACATGTCACCTCTGTCTCAAGGTAGCAGGGCTTCTCTTGTGTACCACCAAAGTCTGTCCCCGTGGGTCACCTCAGGTCTAAACTGTGGACCCTGTACCAGTGGTTTACATTTTGCCAGCATCATAACCAGTAGAAGTTGCTTCTCCCAAAAGGGGTCATACTCTTATGTAGGGATTTTTCCACATTGTTTGTTAACTTTTCAGTTACACATTTCCAGTGCATTCAAGCCAAAGCATTTTACTCATCATTACTTACACTGACTTATAAAAATGAGCCATGAAAATCCTGTAAGTTCAGCCTGCATGGTGGCACTGAGTGTTGAGGTGCTGGACGCTATGCCTCGTGCCACACCAGCAACCCTGGTTTGGGGAAGAGCCTGGGTCATTGGGAGTCAGCCGGAGGGCAGATAGTTTGAGCAGCCAAACAGCAGCTCTCCTCTCCAGGGGAGGGACTTTGTCACCCCTGCAGTTCCACTGCCCCTAGGTGGAGGCCTGAGAGTAGTGTAGGTGAGCGGGGTGGCAGAAATAAAGAGGGCACTGCAGAACTGTGACATGTGCATGCCTCCACACATGTACACATGGCTGTGGCATGGAGGGGAGAAAAAACAGAAAAAAACAGAGCTGGCAGGCTCCATGAAGCCCCAGCCACAATCTTGGTGATGGGATTGTGGGTCAGGAACTGATGCGAGCCACCGATGAGGGGGCCAGAGCCCTGTCTGCCAGCTCCAGAGGGCATAAATACAATAATAATTTAAAGAAAGAAAATACTGTAATCTCATTGGTCAAAACATGTCACATGATCATTGATTATTTTCTGACAATCACACACTTAACCTCAACTACATATTTTTTCAATATAATAAAGTTCACTTTAAGGCCAGCTCAGTGGTGTAGAGGGCTAAGATGCCTTGAGCCTCACCTCTTACCACACCGGTGATCCGAGATCGGAAGCAAGCTCGGGTTGCCAGGGGCTGGCAGGAGAGAGAGAGGATTGAGCATCTGAAAACAGCTCTGCTCTCATGAGGTGGGGTGCGTTGTGGCTCCAGACCACTAGCGACTCACACTGGGTTAGGGGAGGCTGCAGTGGGCATCCAAGGGTCAGGGGTGGGAGCACACCCATCACACACTAGACATTATTGCATGTCCACACCTCTGAAGGGGGGGTTCTCGTTCATGCTCATGAAACAAGGAAAACCCCAGATCCAAGAGGAGATGATGATGCAGCAGCCCCACACTCACCATCAGACCTTGCCCTCCCTGGTCCCAGTACCCTCTGTCCTGAACCCAGCCCACATGGAGCTAGATTTCTAAGAGTGCCCAAGTAAGTGGTGAGCAGCCCCCCTTCCCACCCAGGGGATACAAGCCAGGGGGTATCTGGTGAAGCTGAGGTGTCAGGTCAGGAGTTCCGGAGGGGACTCAGTGTTGGGGGGGGGGTCTCAGGCTGGGTGGGACAAGCTGGTGTTATCCAAGGGATGCCCGTGGTCTGGTGACCAGAGGGAAAAAGAAATAAAAAAAATAAAACGTTCACTTTATAAGGGATAACACACTGCACGGTGTGCAGTGATAAGAAAATCATACACTTCTTGAGTGGGTTGCCTAACAACCACCCAAGCTGTGTATTATTCCCTTGTAATAACTGGGGAGTCATTTCTCCCATAGATAGAACATAGAGAATAATGTGTAGGTCAGGGTGTGTAACGAGATTTTACACACCCGAGTTGTGGGATGCTACATAAACACTGACGGTGAAGCCCGATGGGTTTGTGAAAAGCATCCCACAATGAGGGTGTGTTTAAAATCAAGTTTGACACACATCCCAACCCATATTTTACTTTATATAATTGCTGGGTTTCCCTTTTTTGTCTCAGCAATTATACAAAATAAAAGGCTTCTGGTGCATCCCCGGTGTGGCTTTGTTTTTGTCAGGTGCCGATTTGAATCGGCATATTTTAAAACATTCTTTTTTTGTCCTGGTTTGTGAGGTTTTCACTGTGTAGGGGGGAAAAAGTAAAAGAACTTACCGATGAGTTCTTCTGGTGGTGGCAGTGCTGCTTCGGGAGAAATGGAAGTGGTCAGCGGGCTTGAGTGGTAGTGCTGCTGTGTGAGCATGCGCACAGCAAGGGAAACCGTGCATGTGTTAGCCGTTATAAACACTCCTTTATAATGGCAAATTATGCCACAGTTTCCCTATGGGAAAAAGGGGAAGCTGGTTATCATCAAAGCATAATTCGCCATTATAACCAGCCGGGTTTGTTATGCTGTGTGCATGCGCAGTCATTTCCTTCACTAAGCACTACTGGTAGAAACTGCCACCACTGACTGTCATGGACTGCCACTTACTCGACAAACAAACGAGACAGAGAATTTTTTCCACTAAATATTTTCCATTTCCCAGTCCTGCCGCTTTGTTCAGCATACAAAATTGTCTCTCTCTTACTGACTGCTGCCTTTCCGTCTTGCAGACCAGGAACCAGCAGCAATCATCGCTACAGCACAGCCACGGCCCTCTCAACCCCACTTCTGCTCCTCAGGTATCTTGAGATAATGTCCATGGTCGGCAACCTGTAGTTTTCCTCTCTGGTGGGGGTGGGGGGCAGTTAAAAACACAGTCTCTAGTGTATGTCGGTCTCTTGTGGGTGTTAAAAAGCAAACTGCATTCATATTTTAGGTTCTATGTGATAAAGGCGAAAGCCTAAAAGAGATCACCGTTATCGTGAAGTCAGAGTGCCGAAAATGTATTTTGGCACTCCGATAGCCCAGCACACAGCAAAACAGTGCTGGGGACTTATGTTTTTAATGTTTTATGTGGGGCTGTACCCCCCACCGAAGTGTTCTCCACCTACCCCCAACTAAAGGATTCTTAACCCAGGGGTGCATGTCGGGGGGACAATTAAAAATAAAAGGTTCGGGCCAAGCAACAAAAACACACCAGGGACTGGACCCAGTACCCCTGCCGACCAGTGCCAGCAACCCATTTGCACCACGCCATGGGGTCGTGCTCGGCAACCCACCATGGCAACACCCCTCATAACCCCTACCAACCCTGCTGTGCGTGCTTATCCCCCCCACACACATACATATAGTGACATCCCATCCGGCCGCCCTACCCTACCCTAGCCCCGATGACATGTGCCGGGGATTGGGTCGACGTTATTGTAGGTGCCCAATCGCCAACGCCCATGTCATGGGCTACCATATTTTAAAGAGCAACTCCATCTACTGGCCAAACTGTTACTTATTTTTATAACGTGATGCAGGGGAGAAAACACTCCCCAGCAACTGCATAAAACAACACATGGAGGACAGTGAAAACTCAAATGTAATGCACACCCTCAGTGTGTGATGCTTTGATGAACCCCTTGGGCTTTGCCCTTGGGTTTATATAGCATCACACACTTCTGGTGTGTATTAAATTCTCATTATACACTCCCTCCATGCATTATTCTATATATAATTCGTGAGCAATTTTTTCTATGGGCTCAACCAGTTATTATTTACCAGAATAACTTGCTGGTTATTACAGAAGACATGCACTGCCTCAGAGATTTAGAGAGTGAGCTGTTCTCATAGCCTCACAGCTGCTGTCATTTTTATTTCATGATGCAGCTGTGAGAACAGTCACACTCATATTTGTAAATGGCAATAAAAATCAACACTTGACAGAATACCTATAACTTCAGTGATATACTTGCTCAAAACATCATTTCTAGCAGAAAAGGATGTTAAAGCGTTCTATAGCCGTCATCTCAAGTAACCAGCACCACCATGGCAACAGAGATCTCGCTTGATCACAATTTAGAAAAGAAAACCAGAAGACAATATATTTTCCGAAGTTCACTGTTTTGAGTTTCTTTTTAGACTGCTTTTCTGATTTCCTATCAGCAAATCAAAATCTTGGCACCATTATGCCAAAACAGTTCAGTTTTTGCATTTATAATTGAACTAAAAAAAATTGGCTTGTTTGGCAGCACCTTGCACTCATGTTTTGCCATTTTGTTGTTTCACATACATCCTGATTCTCCCATTATCAAAACTAGTTGTGAAATGTTCCAGTAAAGGTACTTCAAACAAATTTGCTTCAGAATGAGTATTCTTGTCAAAGTGTAATGTTTGCTACAAATTGTACCCTACATTCCCATTGTACAATGCTTAAGCTTTTATAGCTTCTGGTTGGAAAACATTGCTCACCAGAAGTTATAAAAACTAATGCATGGACTGGATCACTCCTCAAATTTGACACATACCATTGATGTGTGATGCTGGATAAACCCCTTTGTTTTTGGAGTTTATGTAGTATGTTACAGCCTCGTAATACACTCCAGCCCATGCATTTTTCTCAGTATAGCCTCCCACCCTGTCATGAGTTATTCACTGTTATTAACTGTTGCTAGCCTTGCTTGTACAGCAGAAAGCAACTAACTAAAAGAAGCTACATTTTCTTATTAATTTAACACATATCTCAGCAGGAGTCCGTGTCTGTTGAGATTAAGCAAACAGATACTTTATTAGAAGTAGAAGGGGTCTTATTTAGGGTTAAAAAAAAGAAAGAAAAGACAGAAAGTCGGTGTGTGTTCTGTGCTGGGAAGGGTACTGTATCAGTTTACTTTGCTAAACCAGTAGGAGGAGAGAGAGCTTAATTGGGGGTGTGGCTTAGACACTATAAAAGCAGGTGACTCAAATACAACTGCCTGTTACTAGCCTTGCTTGTACAGCAGAAAGCAGCTAACTAAAAGAAGCTACATTTTCTTATTAATTTAACATTTATATCTCAGCAGGAGTCAGTGACTGTTGAGATTAAGCAAACAGATACTTTATTAGAAGTAGAAGGGGTCTTATTCAAGGTTAAAAAAAGAAAGAAAAGAAAGAAAGTCAGTGTGTGTTCTGTGCTGGGAAGAGTACTGTATCAGTTTACTTTGCTAAACCAGTAGGTGGAGAGAGAGCTTAATTGGGGGTGTGGCTTAGACACTATAAAAGCAGGTGACTCAAATTACAACTTCCTGTTGCTAGCCTTTTTTCTTACTAATTGCCCTCGATCCCACCCTAAGTCAGTTCTACTTTTATAGCCACTGGATTTGACTGTCAACAGGAACTTCCTGTTTGGCAGTAGGAAGGGAAGGATCATAGAGAAACACTGGTTTTGTCAACTCTAAAGGAAAAAAGTAGCTCACTCTCCCCCCCTAGCTGCTGGTGGTCTGACACTGAGCAAGGAAGAAGGAGGCTACTGAAGAATATAGGAAGTTGCTGTCCCAGAACAGGAAGGGTGAGAGTTGTAAGGAGAAGAGAGTAAGCATACAGAGAAACAGGAGAGGGGACACAAAATAAGACATGATAGGAGTGGTGCAGTGCAATGGCTGTGGGGTGGCAGTGTTCCAGGAGACATTCTGGAGGCTGTGATGCTGCCCTATTTGCAGGCACTTCTCTGGTTTTAGAGGGGAGGTTGCCCATCTCCAGGCTGACCTGGCTAGGATTCGTGAAACCTCCTCCCCCACCCAGGGACCACTAGGGCCAATGCCACTGCCTCAGAGGTTGCCAAGAAAGAGGAGAAGCTGGACCAGGGTGGGCTCAGGGAAGGAGAGGGTGGTGGAACAGAGCTGCATCCCTCCAGCTGTACTGCTCCACAATTCATTTGCTCTTCTGGAGGATAGTGGTTCCTCTATGGAGGCACCTACAGTGAAGACCAAGGAGGATGCTGGGAACCTTCACAAAGGAGACCCACAGGAGGGTGGCATGAGACTCCACAGGGGAAAGAAACAACTCCTGGTGGGGGACTCAATCATTAGGGGGTAGAAATGGGGGAGGAAGAGGAGAGGGAGGTAAGGTGCCTGCCTGGCGCCACAGCTTGGAGGGACAGGAAGCGAATCCTCAGGATCGTGGGAGCAGCTGCATGAGGGAGGGAGCTGGATGTCATTGTCCACCTAGGGACAAATGACCTGGCTAGAAATGGGATCAGAGCAGTGCAAGAGGAGTTTGCAGAGTTGGGGAGAGGCCTTAGACAAGTAGCGCATACAGTAACCTTCTCGGAGGTGCTGACTGTCTATGGCAAGGGTGATGTTAGGGTACTCCTCACCATGGAATTCAATGAATTGTTGAAAAACTGGTGTGGAGCTCAGGGTTTTGGCTTCATTGGGGACTGGGGAGACACCTGGGGGGATGCAGACTTATACTAGTGTGATGGTCTGCATCTGTCCGGGGGAACCAGGATCCTAGATGAGAAGTTTAAATGCTTCATTGGCAAGCATTTAAACTAGCCAAGGGGGGAGGCACTGAAAAGAAGCAGGGAAATCCCAGCCTCCCCCCACAAAACATGGTTATTAGTGAGGTAAACACAAAGGTAGAGAAGTCATCACGGAGCAGGACAGAGGTAAATGTAAAAAAAGTCAAAAGCAGTAAGGACAGGAATGGGGCTAAAAGGGGTAAGGCCATCAAAAAGTGGAGGGTGATGAGTACCAATGCCCGTAGTTTGTGTAACAAGCTCCCTGAACTAGTGGACTTGATAGAAGAGGGTTGCCTGGATATTGTGGCAGTCACAGAAACATGGTACACAGAGAACCATGACTAGGATGTCAACATACCAGGATACACAATCTACACAAGGGACAGGGAGGGTAAAAGAGGAGGAGGAGTAGCTCTCTATGTAAAGGAAGGGATCAAAGCAACAGAACTAAAGAGTAAACAAGGAGCAGATGAGACACTCTGGGTCACCCTGGAGACAGGAAGTGGCACCACAATCCGCATGGAGGTTGTATACAGACCCCCACCTCAGGGGGAGGGAATGGACAAGGAAATGATAGAAGGCTTCCTTAGAATGGCAGAAAAAGGGGAGATATTGTTGATGGGGGACCAGAATATGCCAGATGTTAACTGGAGCACCTTTGCTGCAGGCACATCCAAGAGCAGGGTCATTCTTGATGCCCTATAGGGGGCATTCCTCAGACAGCTAGTATTGGAACCCACTCAGGAGGGAGCAATCTTAGACCTGGTACTCTCAAATGGGATGTAGAAAGAATCTCAGATTTAGAAGTGGGTAGCCATCTGGGAACAAGCGACCACCAAACAGTGTGGTTCATGATAAACACAGCCATACAATCAAGCCATACAAAAGCAAGAGTATTGGACTTTAGGAGGGCTGACTTTGGAAAAATGAGAGAGTGCCTCAGAAAAGCACTAGCAAACAGGCAAGAAGGAGGGGTGGAGGAACAATGGGGAGTAATCAAAACAGCCATCACAGAGGCAACAAGCCTTTGTGTAAAGCAAATCAACAAAACACAACGAAGGAAAAAAACGCTATGGTTCTCAAAAGAGGTGGCAGGGAAGGTTAAGGAGAAAAGGACAGCATGCAGGAAATATAAGGAAACACAGAAGGAGCAGGACAGAGAACTTTATCAGTTAAAGCAGAAAGAGACTGGGAAGGCAGTCAGAATAGCAAAGGCCCAAATCGAGGAAAGGATAGCCAACTCTGTTAAGAAAGAGGATA
This sequence comes from Neoceratodus forsteri, assembly GCA_016271365.2. Classification (NCBI taxonomy): domain Eukaryota; kingdom Metazoa; phylum Chordata; order Ceratodontiformes; family Ceratodontidae; genus Neoceratodus; species Neoceratodus forsteri. Next base: position 1,479,132,678 of record CM057452.1, on the reverse strand, counting down.
AGACCTTTTATAGGCACATTAGGGAGCGAAGAAAGACCAAACGAGGGACACTGAGGCTTAATAAAGGGGAGGAAATGTGGATAGAGGGGACAGTGAAAAAGCAGGGATACTGAACGAATATTTCTGCTCAGTATTCACAAAGGAAGAGGAGGGGGAGGTACCTAAACCAAACAAGAGAAACACTCTGAAGGCGGGGATCGATACCAGTCCATTTGCAGAAGAAAGGGTTCTGAAAGAACTAATAAAATTGAAGATGGACAAAGCAATGGGGCCTGATGGGAATCACCCAAGAATTCTAAAAGAACTAAGGGTAGAACTAGTGACACTGCTGACTACTCTCTTTACCTGAGGACTGGAGGAGGGCGGATGTGATTCCTCTTCACAAAAGTGGTAGCAGAACAGAGATAGAAAACTACAGACCAGTTAGTTTGACCTCAGTGGTAGGGAAAATGATGGAATCACTTCTGAAGGAAAGAATTGTTGAGTACCTAGAGGCCAGTGGGGCACAGGACCCAAGGCAGCATGGATTCACGATGGGAAGGCCATGTCAGACGAATCTAATAGATTTCTTTGACTGGGTGATCAAAGTAGTAGACCAGGGAGGGGCTGTGGACATGGCTTACCTAGATTTTAGCAAGGCATTTGATACAGTCCCACACAAAAGATTAATATACAAGTTAGCCAGCCTTGGAGTGGGTCCCAAGGTGGTAGCCTGGATAAAAATTGGCTGAACAACAGGACATGAAGGTAGTAGTAAATGGAGTCCACAGTGAAGAAAGGAGGTTACTAGCGGGTACCGAGGGTTCAGTACTGGACCGGTCCTTTTAATGTCTTTATAAGTGACATTGCAGAGGAACTGGAAGGAAAAGTATGTCTCTTTGCAGATGACACAAAGATCTGCAACAGGGTTGATACACCAGATGGAGTGGAAAGGATAAGAAGGGACTTGGCAAGGTTGGAGGAATGGTCAAATGTATAGCAGCTCAGATTCAATGCAAAGAAGTGCAAGGTAATGCACCTGGGAAACAAAAACCCAGGGGAAGAGTACACAATGGCGGGTGAGATACTGACAACAGTAAAAATGGAAAGGGACCTGGGGGTAATTATATCAGATGACTTAAAGGTGGGCAAGCAATGTGAGAAGGCAGTAAGGAAGGCTGGGGGGATACTGGGATGCATAGGGAGGCATCAATAGTAGAAAACAGGAAGTTGTTATCCCTCTGTACAGACAGTTGGTGAGACCCCATCTGGAGTACTGTGTGAGTACTGAGACCCTAGCTCGCAAAGACATAGACAGAGTGGAGGCTGTCCAGAGGAGGGTAACCAAAATGGTGCAAGGTCTGCACCAGAAGACATACAAAGAAAGACTAAAGGAGCTTAATATGTATACCCTTGAGGAAAGGAGGGAGAGAGGGGACATGATAGAAACTTTCAAGTACCTCAAGGGAATCAACAAAGTCCTAGAGGGTGGCATCTTTCAGAAAAAGAGATGTGCAAGAACAAGGGGGCACAATTTGAAGATAGAGGGGGGACGGCTCAAAGGTAATGTGAGGAAGTATTTTTTTATAGAGAGGGTTGTGGATGCATTGAACAGCCTCCCTGAGGAGGTTGTGGAGTGAAGAACAGTGGGGGAATTCAAGAATACATGGGACAGACATAAGGCAGTCCTAGTGGGGGGTAGGAGGAAGTAAACTGTTGGTTAACTAGGATCTGCAGCTTATCTGTTAGGTAGGAAAATGGGCAGACTAGGTGGGCCAAGCGGTCCTTATCTGCCGTCAAATTCTATGTTTCTATGTTTCTATGTTACTGCATATTTCAAATGCTGTAGTTATACAGTACAGTACATCCTGAATATATATAAATATTTTGGAATATTCCATGCTTGCGGCAGTACTAATTCTCTCCAAAACATTTAAAATTATTTTCTGTCTGTCATACTTCTCTGTCAAACTTGAACAACTTGAAACAGTCATTACATAGAATGGGGGTACCAAAGTGTTTTATATTTAGTTTATGATTAAAAAAAAAGTTAAAATACCCACTACTGTTAGAAATAGTTAATTTAAAAGATGGCCTCAAGTACAGATAAGTACTATAACTTAAGAAGCCAAAGTGAATTAATTGTTTTGATTTTAAGAGTCTAGTTCCCAAACTTCACATTTTTCTACCAGCTCAGTGTGTCATAAAACACCACATTGTGTACCACTGCTTGTATGTTGCTGGCTTTCTTGTGTTGGCAGTTCAATAAAGTGCATTTGAAAACCATGGCTGGTGTTGTTTCTTGCATATCACTTCAACAGCAGCTTGACTTTAATCTCTTATTGTATTTCTGACCTTCTAAAACTTTTTGTGACTCATGTACTGAAATAGAAAATGCACGCACTCATCCCAGAGGAACCACGCTGACCCCAAGCAAGAGCAAGTTGTGGAGTAATCCAGAGTAATCCAGTTTATAAAGTGGATCACAGGGCCCAATACTCAAAGGTCGGTGCAAGCTGTGCCAAAGGCAGCCTGCACCGATCACTGGTGCACCAGGGACCCTGCACCTGATTCACTATTGGGTAGAGTCCTGGTGATAAAGTCTGCAGCTTGTAGCAACTGCTGCCCTGAGCCAAATAGATGGCACATCTGGAAGGTGTGCTATAAGCAGCGGGGTGGCCGTGCAGCAATAGAACCATGGACAGTAGTCCCTGGTGGCTGGTGCCTCCCCCAGCCCCGATCCCCATCTTAATAGAAAATATCACATCCCTAGTGGTCTAGAACCCCCAGCCCTGATCTCCTTATAATGAAAAAATCATGTCCCTGGTGGCTAGTGGTCCCCTCAGCCCTGATCCCTTTCTTATCACTGTAATCACATCCCTGGTGGTCTGGTGGACCCCCCATCCCCAATCTGCCCATATAATTTAAATATATCCATCCCTGGTGGTCTAGTGGACCACCCTGCCCCGATCCCCTTTTTTATTAAAATAATCACCTCCCTGGTGGTCTAGTGGCCCCCCCACCCTGATCTGCCTGTGTTATAAAATAGTCTTCCCTGGTGGTCTAGCAGACCCTCCTCCTTACCCCCAATGTGCCCATATAATATAAACATATATTTCCCCTGGTGGTTTAGTGGACCCACCACCCCCACAAGCAGTGCCTCACTACTCTGCTTCCCCCATCTCATCCCCTAGTCAGTGACTGGCATAGCCCTCCACTCTCCACCACGACTGATGGCTGACTGAGCTGTCAAAGAGTGTATACTGTATACAGTATGTGCTCATTGCTTGGCAGCTCAGGACTGGGGGGTCCTTGGTAAAAAGGGGATTGGGGTAGGGGGATCCACTAGATCACCAGGGATATATTTATTTTAATACTGTAATAGTGGCTCAAGGGTGGGGTAGGGATCACTAGCCACCAGGAATGTGCTTCTTTTACTACAAGGGGATTGGGGCTGGGGAGAGGGAACTGTGGTACATTGGCACAAGTTTCAAAACCCTACCTGAGGGCACACTTCTAAGTACCCATAGACCAGCCCTGGCTAGTCTAAGGGTACTTAGAAATTTACCCTCTGGAAGGGTTTTGAGAATCCTTAATTAGGGGATATGGCAGCCTGCACCTGCTGCAAGCCCCCCAGCACCATGCTTCAGCCTATTTTGTGCCACAAGGGCAGTGCAAGCCCCCTTTGGTGCATGGAGCCTGCATTTGCCACAGGCTGCATTTGTGAATTGCTCCCGGTGTATCGTTTTTGGCAAGCTGCACCCTGTGCCATTCTTTGTAGTGCAAGCCCCTTGAGCCAGTCAAGGGGGCTTTGTAAATCAGGCCCTCAGTCTTTCACAAGTATGCAGTTTATTGAAAAGTGCCTCTACACAACAACACCAAATTCGGGCTTGTATTTCTGCAGAAATATAGAGTAATTACTCAAAGTGCTGACAGTGTGAACTGGTAGCTACACTTGGCTGTTAGAGCTCAGACACCTCAGGGGCATTCCTGTGAGACAGTGTGATTCATTTTATGAATTAGATTCCTGTAAGGTTAGTGCATACATTCTGGGGTTTGGCTACATCAGGAACTGGGTCATATGGGGAGGGATTAAAGGTCTGTACATAGGAGATGGTCTCCATCCATCTAAGAGGGGAAGTTGGAATTCTTGGTGTATGGTTTAAATTCTACTTCTATGAGCATTTAAACTAGCCAAGGGGGGGAGGAAGAAGAAGCGAGGGAGGCTTTGAATGCCCCTCCACACAGAAAATGGTGCAAAAGGGAGGAAAAATCAGGGGAAATAAATTCCCTAGAGGTAGAGGCAGTATGGGCAAGGTGGGGAAGAGACCGAAGAGTTGAGAGGTGGATCTAAGGCTGAGAAAAAAAACTAGGGTGGGGTTCCATGTCATAATGGAAATCACAAAAGAGTGATTACCATTAGAGCAAGTGTACATCGCCAAAAAGCACAACGGCGATGTTTACTTGTGGGTGACAACACATCCGGCAAGTTAAAATAATTTTTCTGCAGGGGGCTGCACCCCCTCTGCACTCCCCCTGTTTTAATATAACAAACTCCAGGGGGGTACATGTCGAGGAAGGGGAAACAGTCTGAAAAAAAACCATTAAGGCAGCAGTAAAATATTCCATGGTCCCCAGCCCTGAACCCAGTATATGCTGCATCGAAGCTGGCCACCCTCACCACCACACGACATGGCTAGCTTGGTGGCAGTATGGCACACTACCCCAAACTTTCTTCCCTATCCCTCCCCTTCTCTTCCCTATCACTCCCCTTCCGGTTGCCCTCCCTCACTTATCCATACTCTCACTTTTGCATTTCGCTGCTGCCATTGCAGGGTAGCCCAAAAGGGTAGCACTGTAAATGAGTCACTCGTTTGACAGTCATCATCATCACTGGATACCAAGTATGGACTTGGGAAGGGAATGTGCAGGGAGAGTCAAAAGGAGTGGAGAGCCATGCGAGCCACTGCAAGGAGCCTAGGAAACAAAAGGTTCTGACCTTGAGGCTACCATTGCTGAGATGGACCTGGATCTGGTAGCCACAAGTCTGAACATGGTACGCTGACATCCGTAGTTGAGAAGTGACCGTGCCAGCTTACAACATGTTTCAAAAGGATAGGGCAGGGAGCAAAGGGTGGGGTGGTTGTTTTATATGTAAAGGAGGTGTAAGGGCCACGAAGATACAAAGACACAGTGGGGAAAAGGAGGGGTTGGAAATGTTATGGGTTGGCCTAGAGACAGAGTCCGAGGCCTGTATCTGTGTGGGGGTGGTGTACAGACCACCAGCACTGGAGGAGAAGTTGGACAGGATTTTGAAGGAGACTATTGGCAGAATGGTAGGCAAAATCTGCCTGATGTCAAGTCGAACATCCTGGCTGCAGCTACAACTAGGAATAGGGTCATCTTAGACTCCTTGCAAGGGGCATTTCTCATACAGCTGATTACAGATCCCACTAGAGATGGAGCCATGCTGGATCTGGTACTTACAAACAGGGACAACATAGCAAATGTCAAAGTGTGTAGCCCCCTGGGTACAAGCGATCTCTGTACAGTGTGGATTGACATATGGACTGGAGAGGAGAAAAAGCACACTAGGACAAAGGTCCTGGACTTCAGGAGACAGCTTTTAAAGAAATGGGAGGCTGCCTTATGAAATACCTTGAAGGGGGAGATATCCAGGAGGGGGGTGGAGGTAGAATGGAAAAGAATAAAGGAGGGAATAATTAGGGTAATGGCTAGTGGTTTGAAAGTAGTAAGCAAGGGTAAGAGGAAAAAGAGGCCACAGGGGTTCTCAAAGGACATGGCTAAAGCGGTAAGGGAGAAAGCATCAGCTTTCAGGAAGTACAAGGAAGCCCAAGTGAAAGTGGATAGGGTGGTATATCTAGAGAAATAAAGGGAGGCAGAAAGAATGGTAAGGACGGCCATACCTCTCAACCGCTATGACTTTTGCATAGCGCTATGATTTTTGCACTCAAATTTTCCCTTTCTCCGCAAAGGTTACTGATGTTGTTAATAATGTTAGACCTATTTCTGGCCACACAACTATTAAGTCATTGAACTTACATGATAGAAACATTCCTTAACACTAAATATATGTGATCCACTGTATAAAGATATGTTATTATTTATTATAATAAGGGTTTGAGAAATAGAGTTTTCTGATTGGCTGGAAGCATTCTATCAGCCTTATGATAATCATGTATTAACATACATGTAGAGGCTAATCATGTGCTGATCAAAGTTTAGCACTGTTTAAAAAATATTTTTATTATAATAGCAGTAAGGCATGACCAGGGATTATGTTAATGGTCAGTTAATCACCCTATGGGGCATGTGGCACTCGGCTACGCCTCATGCAGCATTACACCCCTACAGGGTGATTAACATACCATTAATATAACCCCAAGTCATGCCTTAGTGCTTAAAAATTTGAAAGTGCTACACATTCTGCCCATTTGCTCTTGTAAGGCCCTCACCCCTGCCTTCTTGCTAAACGACAGGTGGTATGCTGTTGAAGCTGACAGCAGTACCAGGTGGGGACTGGGTTCAGGGAGGACTAGGTTACTCGGCACAAAGACTTAGGTTTGGCTACTCCGCACGGGGCTCCCAAGTAAATCCAAAACACAGGAAGCAATAACTGTAATGTCCAATACCAGGAATGGGATTCTAAAGTGTGGCTTTTATTCACATCCAAGCTGAACAAACAAAGCATAGACAGACCCCCACAGGGCTACATTACTGGTAATGCGGATCAGAGCAACAGAACACTTCTTCAATGCTTCAGCCCTCAGGCTCTGGACCCACCAGGCACACAGCCCAGACTTGCACACTGCTTTGGGTACACAGCCTGATTTGTACACTATTTGTTTTTTTTTCTGGCCCGGCTCCCCTGCCGGCCACTCGAACCCTGTCCATATGGCAGTGGACACATTTTCCGGTGGCTCCCTAAACCATCTTAGAGCCTTTGACTCCATAAGGGAAATTTCCTTTCAATCCCACATCTGGGTACTTCCCTCAGCACTGGCCAAATGTCTGAGGAAAGTAAAAGGGCCACAGAGCAAATCCGTAGAGGTGAACCTGGTTACTAATGATGGGGGATCTCCCACCACTAGCTTCCACAATCCATACCTGGACATTTCTCTGGACATTAAACAACTCTTTTTGAAAAGCTTGGCAATGTAGATTCAAGGGTAAATGTATAGCACATTTCCTCTACATGTCTTGACTTTCCCCTTGTACTTGACTCAAACATACTTAAACATCTCTTTCTGAAAAGCTTAGCAGTGTAGATTAAAGGGTAAATGTATAGCACATTTCCTCTACATGTCTTGGTTTTCCCCTTGTGCTGGACTTGAACATACTTTTACTTCAGCTTAGCCTATTCCTCTATGACTCCCCCTGATGAAGCAGTCCAATCCCCACTTTAACAACAGTTCAGGTGAAACATAAGCCCCATGACAAGAGCAGAACTCACTCTTTGGCTGCAGGTGCCCCACAGGCGAATCTTGACAGCTTCTGGTGCCACAACACAACTTAGAAAATAAGGCAGCTTCTTCTCTAGCCGGAACCAGGAGGGTTGCCCCTGGAATAACAGGCAACCTTTTGCCCCATCCCCGCAGGGATGGGGCACAGAGACCCGTAACAGCAGTCTCCACCACTTCAAGGACAGCTTACTGTGTTCCTCTTTAGGCGGAAACACACACCTTTCCCTAAAAGTGGCTCTATATCACAGCTTAGGCTCCAAGAGCCTGTGCACAGACTGCTGTGCTCCTCTCTTCAAGACTGCTCACACACAACTCTTTTCAAAAACTCCCAACATTCTAACCTAACTCCCATCTGCAGATTCCAATGTGGCTCATGCAGCTGTGATAGTTCTATGGTGATGTCATCCCTCAGTCTCAGCTGAGTCTGAGAACAGAGTGATACAGTGTGAAATCCATTTAACTGGAGTTTCACAAGCTGCCTTCCCTGCCTACCACTAGGTCTTACTGGGATTCTAGTAACCCCGGGTAACAGGAAGGTTACACTCTGATTTTGAAAGGCCAGTGCTATGAACTTTAATGCTGAGAGGCTGAGAGATATGAGGACAGCAAGAGCTCAAGCTGAGGAGGGGATTGCCCAGGAGGACAAAAATGAAGATAAGATTTCTTTAGGCATGTGAGCAAAATGAGGAAGGCAAGGGCTGGTATAGTGGGTACCAGGTCAATATGTCACTGCTGTAAGAGCATGGCAAAAAACGCAGAAACATTGACAGCAACAGGGGTAGAATAGCAATAATGAATTACCTCTACCCTTGTTGCTGTATGCAGCATGGACAAAGGCATCAAGTTAAATTGGTTTTGATGCTTTGGCCAAGCTGCTCCTGTGGTGGAGTGGCTAAGATACTAGCCCTTGGAAAGAAAGAAAATGGGGGCTCAGGGTTTGGTTCCCTGGTTGGAAAGTATTTTATTTTTTTTTTAAATAACTTATCCCCCTTCCGAGTTTCTCTCCGTCCCCATGGTCCACACACCCTCAGAGTTGATTATAGTAATTCCGGGGGGTGTTGGGGGCCGAAGCTCCCCACATTGATGGGTACTGGGGGGGCAGAGCTCCCCACAAAAAAATAAACCTTCTATGATTGGCCATTACTTCGCATTGCACCAGTGGCATTTTGTGCCGGTCGGTGTATTTACCAACCTTTTTATGCCTTTCAGGGTTCCATGTCATAATAGCGACTGTGGGATGGCGATGCATGATAACAGCACTGAACCCATATTGTGCCCGCATCTGGGCAAAGTGTTTTCTTGCTGGGGGCTTTGCCCCCTGCGCACCCCTTATTATAGATACTAACTCTGGGGGTGGGATGCAAAGTCAGGGATGGGCAGGAACCAGTGATTGCCCAAAAGTGCTGGTGCTGTGTTTCAGTAGTCGTTTTCACATTTCGCCGTCCTGCAGTCGCCATCCTCAATGGATATCTCCTTGTGGAGTTTTGCTTGCTGCATTGTGTGCCACGCTGTTTTTGTTTGTGGCGGTTATGACCCTGTGCCATATAGTGAGGATCAGGAGATCATGGGGAGGCTGTGCAGAGGAAAAACAAGAAAAAGCTAGAATTTTAAACAAATACTTCTGCTCGGTCTTTGCAGTGGGAGGGAAAGGGACAGATTGACATGCATTAGGAGGCACTGTGGGGAGTGGACAGAGGTCAATTTACAGAAGAGAGAGTCTGCCAGGGATTGAAACCCCTAAAGAAAAGCAGGGTGATGGGACCTGAAGGGATTCACCTGAGGGTCAAAAAGAAACTGATCACCATGCTAGCCACCCCTCTGGCACCACTATTCAGCACCTGATTGGAAAGGGGTGGTTCCAGAGGACTGGAAGAGGGCCAATGTGGTATCTCTACACAAAAGTGGTAGGAGGGAGGAGGCTAGCAATTAAAGACCAGTCAGTATCACATCAGTGGTGGGGAAATTAATGGCGTCAATGGTGAAGGAGAGACTGATGGAGCATCTGGAGACATATGGGCTGCAGGACAACTGGCAGAATGGCTTCACACATGTCAAACAAATCTCATGGATTTATTTAACTAGATAACTAAAGAGGTAGATCAAGGGACTTCAGTGGAGATGGCCTATCTGGAGTTTAGCAAGGCCTCTGGCACTTTACCACACAGGATGCTGAAAAAGAAGCTTAGCAGGCTGGAGAGGGAAGAAGGTGGTGAGCTGCATACCTAACGGTTGACAGATAGGAGGTAGAGGGTGGTGGTAAACCACAGTCACTTAGCAGATGAAGCAGTGACCATTGGAGTACATAGAAACATAGAAGCTGACGGTAAAAAAAGGACTGCAAGGCCCATCCAGTCTGCCCATTTCTTTTTCTACCTTATGAATGTGCCATCGGCCTTTGCTCTGTCAATGGCCTATCCATTCATACTCATTTATATTGCTCCCTTATGCCTATCCCATGCCTGTTTGAAGCCCTGCACTGTATTCATATCCACCACTTTCTGAGGTAGGCCGTTCCATGCATCCATCACTCTTTCTGTGAAAAAGAACTTCCTCACATTACCCGTTAATCAGCCTCTCTCTAATCTCATGCTGTGTCCTCTTGTCCTGCTATTTTTCTTCTATTGAAACATATTAGACTCTTTCACCTTGTTAATGCCCCTAAGGTGTTTGAATGTTTCAATCATATCACCTCTCTCCCTCCTTTGCTCTAGGGTATACATACTGAGCTCCATTAATCTGCCCTCATATGTCTTCTGATGCAATTCTTGCACCATTTTGGTTGCCCTTCTCTGGACTGCCTCAATTTAGTTAATGTCCTTGTGAAGGTGTGGCCTCCAGTACTGCACACAGTACTCCTGATGGGGCCTAACCAGTGCCTTCTAAAGAGGGATTATTACCTCCCTCTTCTTTTTTTTTAAATTACTTTTTATTGCAAGTTTTGCACCACACTGTTACAGAGAAAAAGGTACATATAGTTTTTGATGAAACCAATTGTCAAAATTCAGCTTTGATCAATCTTTATAGGCATAAGGTTATGAAGGTACAATGCCTTTACATATATTTCAGATAGTAAGCAGTTGACTTAATGTCACCAGTAATGATCAAGCTCCATAAAACCCTTATTCTTTATGTTGTTTATTTATTAAAAGCCAAACCCCCCCCCAATCCACTGGGCCTAGTTTACACTTTCAGTTCATCAAAGGTAGCCACCAGGCCGCCTCACCCAAATCTTACTCAAGGGCAGAAGGTGGGATCTGACAAGGCACAACAGTTGACCCAGCTCTGCCATTTCCACATAGGAGATGAACCTTTGCCTAGCATCTCCATATTAAAACGTTCTGAAGTATAGATCTCTGACATTATTTTTCTCCATTCTTGTATTGTTGGGATCTGTGCAGACATCCAGCACCAAGTAATTGCTTTTTTGGCTGCCAGAAGACAAACTTGTAGTATAGAATTTCCCCAAGGAGGAGCATGGTCCGGATAAAGCCCCAACAAAAATTGTTCTGCTGTAAGTTCAACAGGTTCATTGAACAAGGTTGAAAGCCTTATTTTAAAGAGAGAGCAAATAGGGCATGAGATGTGGGCATAACCAAAAAACATGACCCAGAGTGGCGACCCTGCAACCACAGAGTCTCCAACAATGCCCATATTGTTGGGAAAGAAATTTGATTAGAACCACCAGAGCCCTAAAAAATTGGGTTCAGCATCACCATGCGAACTCCCTCCAATGGGGGTACAAGGTTGATTTAACCTCTGACAGAGCCGAGCCCATCCACGACTCCATAGAAATCTCTAGTTCTAGGTCTTTATTCCATTCACTGAGGATGGATCTGGATGATTCTAACCTGCCATTTCTAAGCTCTTCATATATTATACCTATAATATGTGACCCCAAGTTACCTTTGATTGACTCAATAAATAGCTTTAATAGGTTAGACGTGGGGAGAGTAATTATGGGTGAGATGGTTTTATTCCGAAGTATATGGTTACGAATTTGAAAATATCGAAACAAATCAGAAGTTCGAAGTGAGAATTGGGACTGTAACTTATCAAAGGGAATAATGTCCTGAGGGGAGAGGAACTGAAAATCATAAGAGAATCCAAGTCCTCTCCATAAGGCAGAGGCTTGGTCCATAAAGTTAGGAACAAATGATTAATCTTGGGATATAAGCTTACAATATTCGTAGATCTTTAAAATAGGGCGTTTTTTTTCTCAACCGTCTATATAACTTGTGGGTTTGGGATGTTATATTGGTTAGTTCAGAGGGTGGAACAGACCTGTCATCTGAAGAAAAGAGGATCTTTGTGATATCAAAAAGGTAATTTATGTGAAATTCTATGGTTTTCCAGGGGGAGCAGTATGTTTCAGTCAACCACAATATCAGTATTCTTAAAAAAGCTGCTTGGGCGTAGAAAGGCAGATCTGGAAGGTTAAGACCCCCCCCTGAGATAATGCTAACTTTAGGATGGAGAGCCTAATTCTCAGACTTTTTTACACCATAAAAAACCCGAGATCAATCTGTCCCATGATTTAAAGTAGAATTTTGAAGGATAGAAAGCTATACTGTAATAGATACAATATTCTAGGAAATATATTTGTTTGAATGATCTTAACTTTTCAATGGAAAGAAAAAAAATCCTGTTGCCCATCGATCAAGGTCAGATTGGACCTGTATTGTCAAAGGTTCATAATTAACCATTTCTAGTACTCCAACATTACGAGGGAGTTGGAGACCCAAGTATGTGATCTTAGTGGATAACCATTTAAATGGGTAGATCTTTTTAAGTTGCTGGGAGGGGGTAAAATTAAATGTGAGGATTTCTGTTTTGGCTATATTAAGTTTAAAGCCAGATATTTTTTCAAATTGGGTTAGAATTTTCCACGTGACCGGAATGGACTGTGGAGGGGTCACCAAGGTCAATAACACATCATCCGCAAACATGCTGATTTTGTATTCCTGTCGGCCAATTGGTATCCCCCCACCTGGGGAGTTTTATGGAGGACAGATGCCAGGGGTTCATGGAAAAGAGCAAAGAGGTACAGAGACAGGGGGCATCCCTGACATGTTCCCCAGCTGAGGGAAATTGGAATGGATAGCTATCCATTAGTATGGATATATGCTCGTGGGGATTTATATAGATTACGTTTTTGATGAATAGAGAAGGGAAATGGAAAGCTCTCAAGGTATCCCAAAGAAAAGGCCATGAGACATGGTCAAAAGCTTTCTCTGTGTCAAGGCTTATAAAAACAGAAGGGACTTGTCGGGTGGAAAGATATTCTTGTAATACTAAGGCCCACTGGATGTTATCAGATGTGCTTCTATTCTTAACAAAGCCTGATTGATCAGGATGTATAATTTGAGGGATAATAAGTTCCAATCTGGATGCCAATATGGCCATGTAAATTTTATAGTCAACATTAAGTATAGACATAGGATGATAGGATCCCAGGTCTGAGGGATCCTTATTTGGCTTTGGGATGGGGGCTATAGTGGCAAAATCCCAGGATGGGGGGCAGACCACCCTGAGAAATTTGGTTAAATAGAGAGTATATTTTCAGAGTAAGCTCTTTAAGGAACATCTTGTACCACTCTGAAGTGTAACCATCAGGTCCAGGGCATCTTCCTGATTTAAGATTTTTGATAGTTTCTTCTATCTCTAATTTTGAAATGGGAGCTGTCAGTGTTTTCATTTGGAGGGGAGACAGAGTTGAGAGTCCGGCACCATCTAAAAATTGTTTAGCTGAGGCTTGCATATAATGAGGGCCCAAAGAGTATAACTTTGAATAAAGAAATCAGAAAAAATCCACTGAATATGGGGGTCAGAATAATGTGTTTTCCTTGTTGACAGATTTTTAAGTATTAGAATAGTGGTAGACCTCTTTCACTCCCTCAGGCTACAGGCCAGCTTCTTAGTACCTCTAGGACCCCCCTCATGTGCTGATTGACAGAGGTAATATAATGATTGTTGTCCTTTATTGTCAATTATCTTTTGTAGGGCCACCTTGGTATCCTTAACTAGTTGCTGGAGATCCTTGTCCCCTTCTTGGTATAACATCTGATAGCTAGATAGTAGTTCTGATAACCTGCAATATTCCACTTCTCTTTCTCTACATTTCCCAGCAGAATATGCTATTATTTTCCCATGGATGGAGCCTTCATCGCATCCCACTGCATTGACTCTGAGACATTCGGATCAGCATTCCCTTGAAAAAAGATAGGAAGCCAAAGCAAGATATTCTCCTGAAATTCCCTATCCCCTAAAATAGATGGGTTTAGTCTCCAAAGAGATTTCTTCCCCTCCCTTCCCATACCCAGTTTTAAAATGGGGGGGGGGGGGTGATGATCTGATACAAGTTTTGGGCCCAAAACAACATCTTGAATGGTTGACAAATGTTCACATGTGGTCCAAAAATAATCTAGTCTAGAGTAGGATTTGTAATAAGTGAAGCCCAGTAAAGATGGGAATATACGTCTCCACATGTTCACCAACCCCAAGTGTTCAATAGAGCATTTGAACTGCTTGGTTGTTGAGGTATTACGGTGCTTATGTGGGTATGAACAGTCTATGTGTGGAGATAGTGTTAAATTCAGGTGCCCTCCCATAATCATCTGACCTTGGAGGAGGTCAAGTAGGGTGGAAAAAAAGGCCCTGAACGTGTGGAACTTGGTTTGTGGGGGAAAGTATACATTGGCCAGTGTTACTTGTTTACCAAATAATAGACCTATGACAATTACAAAACGCCCCTGAGCATCAACATGTGTTTATTGTATCTCCATAAGCGTATTTTGTGGGATTAAAATTGCCACACCCCTTCGTCTACCCCTAGGATGCGAGGAGGCCACCACCCGGTATTTTTTCCCTAGTTTAGTTTAAGATGTTCTGACTCCGAGAGGTGAGTCTCCTGAAGGAAAATGAGATCGGAGGGGTTCTTCTGTAAGAATTGCATTAAACAAGCTCTTTTTATGGGGTCATGGAGACCATTTATATTGTGTGACATAATTTTGACTGGATTTACTGTTGTCATATCTTTGGGTTTAAAAATACTGACATTTTGTTATTTTCTCCAGCTCCCCCGAACATCCAGAACAGACTCCTGAGAAGAAATGTTTTTCTGACCCTCTTTTCACAATTGGTTCAATAAAGTATATCGTTAAAATATCTTTTCTCTATATGTGTGGTTATTTTCCCCCACATCCCAGCACATCAAATTTCTAAATAATGAACTGCCATGAGTAACCTTTTCATGGAATGATATAAAATTAACTAGATGACAGAAAACCAGGTCCATGGGCTTATCAAGCCTTGTAATATTAGGTGTAGGGAAGTCAATTAGTAGTCCGTATAAAACAGATTTGAAAGTTGAAACTTTTATAGACAATTTTCAAATATATAAAAACTATATACAGTTTGACTCCCATTTGGGAAGTGGTCTTATAGAGCTCCCCCTGGAGCATCCTGCCCTAAGTTCCTTTAGGGATAGGAGAGGAGAGGAATGCATGGCTCTTGAGTCGGCCCCTGAGAAATTAATCTCAGGAGCAGAAACAGGGCCACGAAAGGAGTGAGTGTAAAACCACTCCATGATGGAACTGGATGTGCCAAGGTTATAATAAAATTCACTTCACTCCCTAGGCATTCCGCCAGTAAATAATATTTTAGATCAGCATAAAAGGATGTGGGAAAGACAGCAACTATGATAGTGAGTTAAGGCATGAGGTTAGGATCAGGAAAGGGTCCCCGCACCTGACTAGAGAGCCCTTTGTTGTAAATTAAAGGAGTTACACCTGTTGAAAAAAATTCATCATAGTCATGAACGCCTAGGGAAGAAAAAACACCACAAACATAGTTGATATCCTACACTATTTTAAGGTTCAAGGCTATACACAATATTTAGATATTCAAGTGCCCATGGCAAAAAGAGGAAAAGGGGCCTCAGAAAAGACAAACTCTGACCTCTGCGATAGCTATAGTGTCAGAGGCTCTATGTGTCAGATTACTCTAGAAAGAGAGGATGTCGCCACACCTTCAAGCCAATTTGGATCTGGATTGTAGTCCCGGGTGGGCACTCCAAAGGGAATAAGACAATGGCCTTAATTATTATGTTATTTAAATTATTAGCAGAGATACACAGTTCCGCTCTTTCTCCCCCCCTTCAAAACCAGCAATGAAAATACCCAAAATGGGAGATTAGCTTTTGCTTCTTGTATCCGTGTAAACATACACAAAAGTTTAATGTTCAGGTGTGATCCAATCAATTCCAAGAGTTCTGGATCAGAAGACAGTTCCTTTGTCTGCAGAAATCTTGCCTGACTGTATTCAGCCTTCTGAGAGCAAGGCCCAGGTCTGGAACAACTCCCCTGATATCCAGAAGAGCTCGGAGAAACCCACTCCAGGACACAGGCAGAAAGGAGGGAACCCACGGGAGGGACAATAAAACCATGGGAACACACGGGAGAGGAGGCAATGGTTTTCGGGTAGTGGCAACCCCAGTTTGGGAAAATCCTCACCATCTGGGGGCGCACAATGATCCAAATGGCAACTCATAGCCTAATTAGTTTTAGAAAGTTTTATTTGCCTGAACCAAATGAAGACGCCCATCCCCCTCCATCCCCAGGTGTCCCCCTCCCCCCACCCCCGCATCCCAAGGGAAACCACACCAAGCTCTATATGAGAGTATGAAATGTACCTCTAGGATCTTCCAGTAGGCATGGTAGTGTTGTGGTATTGTTGAAGGTGTTTCAGTATGGCTGCAATCGGTGTTTCTGTGGCCTGAGTTAAGTTGGATTGCTCCGCTGAATTTAGTTGCTTCTGGCATAGTCTCACAGTCCCAGCTGTCTTCTCTGTGTGGATTCCCTTAAGCAAGAGGTCAGAGGTGGCCTCTGTAGCTGAGGTGTATGTTTGCAGCCCAGACGAAAAGGTGACCACCAGTTTGGTGGGATATGGAGTGCGAAACTGTATTTTCTGGGCCTGAAGAATGGGAAACAAGGGGCTATATTCTCTACACTGCCGCTGGGTGCAGGGGGCATAATCATTATTGAACAGAAGTCTCTGTTGGCCCCACATAACTTTGCCCTTCTGCCAAGCTTTATTAAGTAAGAATTCTTTAGTCTTGTAGCTTAAAAAGTACACCACGAAGGATCTGGGTCTGGCTTCAGGACAGGTGGGCTTTGGGCCCAATGCACAATGCCCCCTCTCCAGGTCGAGTTGGAAGTCTGGGTCCAATTCTAGTGTTAAACACAGAAAATAATCTGCGCAGGCCTGGGGGTCATTACCATCTTCCCCCTCTGGAAGTCCAAAGAGTCTTATGTTTCACCTTCTTCCCCTGTTCTCCGCGTCCTCTTGTCTAATTGAAACTGCTAGTTGCTCAGATGCTAGGGAATGGACTGTTTCTTCTAATTCATCTAGCCTAGAGGTGTTCAGGGAGATTTGGTGGTCCACCTCAGTGACTTTATTTTGCAGGCTGTTAATATCTTGTCAGATGTCTTTTAGCGATTCACGGACCTCACCAGGGAAGTCCGTGATCACTTGTAAAATAGTTTCAGTGGCTGGTTCTGAGGATTTCTTCTGCCCCTTGGTTTTGGCACTATTCATTTTCATTTCTAATCCTGGAGTTAGCTTAAACTGGGCCTCCACCTCATCTGACACTAGCTTCTTGACATCGGTGGGTTCAGCTATCGGCTGGTATCTGTTCCTGTGCTGTTTAACCAAGATACTGATTATTAGAGCGCAGCTGTGAGGTGGGAGAAGGACAAATTTGCCTTCTTATTTTGAGTTAATGCTGAATTTGCTCTTTTTTATTTTTATCTCGGACAGGAGCCTCATGCTATGCGTCTTCACCCAGGCATAACCGGAACCGGAAGTCTCATTACCTCCCTCTTCTGACTTGTGATACCCCTACTGATACACTCCAACATTCCCCTAGCCTTACCTAGTGCTTTAGTGGTCTGTTTGGATGATTTCAGGTAATTGGTGATGATGATGCCCAAGTCTCTTTCTTTCCCTTGTGATTGCCAGCAACTCTCCTCCCAGCCTATAGTTGGCTTCATGGTTTCTCTTAACTATGTACATGATCTTGCACTTCTTTGCATTAAACCCCAGTTGCCACTCTTCCAACCATTTTGCTAGTTTATCCAGATTTCTTCTCATTCTGCCCACCCCATCTGGATCATCTATTCTGTTGCAGATCTTGGTATCATCTGCAAACAGACAAACCTTATCCTCCAGTCCATCTGCAATGTCACTGATGAAGATATTGAAGAGGACTGGCCCCAGGACTGATCCCTAAGGTACCCCACTTGTGACTTGCATCTCTTCTGATTGTATACCATTTACCACCATTCTCTGTTTTCTGCCCGTCAACCAGTTTGCCACCCAGTTGACCAACTTCTGACCTGCCCCGAGCCTACCCAGCTTATTAATCAATCTTCTATGTGGAACAGTATTGAAAGCTTTGCTGAAGTCAAGGTAGGTGACATCAACTGCTCCCCCTTGGTCCACCACTCTGGTTACCCAGTCAAAGAAATCTATGAGATTAGTTTGACAGGACCTTCCTTTTGTAAACCCATGCTGTCTTGGATCCTGTGCTGTTATGGATTCTAGGTGTTGCACTATCCTTTCCTTAAGGAGTGCTTCCATAATCTTGCCCACTACTGAGGTAAAACTGACTGGTCTGTAGTTCCCTGCCTCCTCCCTGCTACCACTCTTGCACAGCGGGATCACATGAGCCCTTCTCCAGTCTTCTGGACCTCTCCTGTGCTCAGAGACTCACTAAACAGTTCTGATAATGGCTCTGCTAGTTCCACTCTTAGCTCCTTTAGTACCATGGGATGTATGCTATCAGGTCCCATTGCCCTGACAACTCTGAGCTTATCAAGCTCCTGTAGGACCCTTTCTTTTGTGAAGGGACTAGTGCACACCTCCCTCCTTCCTCCCTGTGCCCATGGTGTTGAGCTGTGGGCCCTGCCCTACCTTCTCTTCAGTAAATACGGAGCAGAAGTATCTATTTAGGATAGATGCTTTTACATGGTCCTCCTCCTCACATGCCCCCTTATCCCCTTTGATCTTAGCAATACATTCTCTGGACTTTCTCCTTTCACTAAAGTATCTACAGAAAGTCTTGCCACCTTCTTTTACTGTTTGTGCTAGTGTTTCCTCAGTTTGGGCCTTTGCCTGCCTTACTGCCTTCCCTGCTTCCCTTAGAAAAGTCTGGTATGCCTCCCTATCTTCATCCTGTTGCATTCCTTTGTATTTCCTAAAGGCCAGCCTTTTGGGTCTGACCTTTTCTGCTACTGTTTTTGAGAACCAAAGTGGTTTCCTTCTTCTTTAGCACTTCCTTTTCTCTCTAACACAATGGGATGTTGCTTCAAGTAATGCATCTTTAATGCTTGCACACTTTGACTGTACCCCCTTACCTGTATTTCTTTTGCCAGGGCTAGCTTAACTCTGTTGGCCATCTTGTCAAAGTCAGCTCCTCTGAAGTCCCATATTTTTGCCTTGGAATGGGATAATTTAGTTCTAGTGGCCAAATTGAACCATACCATGTGATGGTCAGTGGCCTCCAGGTGACCTTCTACCTGGAGATCTGAGATCTTTTCCCTATTCATCAGTACTAGATCTAGGATACCCATCTCTTGTGGGTTGTTGTACCAGTTCTTCGAGGCCCTCCCCTGCTGGGAATCCACCGTGTGTCTAGTTCTGGCAGATGTTCCTGCTGGTATTGACCAATCTGTACCTGGCATGTTGAAGTCTCTCATTATTAGAACCTCCCCTTCAGCTGTCATGTTTTTGTATATCTTCTAACAGTAATGTGTCTATGTCCTCCCCCTGGTCCGGAGGCCTGTACACAACTCCAGTTCATATGGCTATCCCATTTGCTGTTTCCAAGGTGACCCACAGTTCTTCTGGCTCCTTAGGTGTATTCTGAATTTCTGTAGCTTTGATATTTTCATTGACAAAAAGGGCACTCCACGCCCCCCCCTTTCGCACCTCAGTCTCTTCTGAACAGTACATTGCCAGGTACTGACATCTCCCAAGTGTGGTTACTGTTAAGCCATGCCTCGCTAATGGCTACTATGTCCAGCTTAGCCTCTGTCATTATTGCCTGCAGGTCTGGGTTCTTGTTTCCCAGACTGCAAGCATTTGTGTACATGATTTTCCATTTTCCATATTTCGGTGTGTTAGTTGTTGGGTGATGTCTGGCATTTCCCCCTGTGCATCATATGGGGAGCTGGACCTTTTTCCTTATCTGGTGATGCAAATGAACTACAAACATGTTGAACTCCTGTTTGACCACTAGTTGAGGGGGCAGGGGTGTTCTTCCCATTTGACATATGGGGTGCTGCACCCCTTTCCTCCTTTGCTAGTTTAAATATTCTGCAAAGATGTCAAACTTCTGCCCCGATGCACCAACTCCCTCCTTAGTCAGATGCAGTCCATCAAAGTTAAAGAACTTTCGCTCCCAAAACTGTTGCCAGTTCCCTGCAATGTTGTGTCCTTTTTCCTGGCACCAGCCCTTGAGCCACATGTTTAGCTCCCCTATCTCCCCTTCTCTGACCTTCTGTCCATCTTCCCCCCTCTCCCAGACTGGCAGGATCTCAGAGAAGGAGATGCCAGATGAAAAGGATGATAGTTTGTCACCCAGCCTCATCAGGTGTTCCTTGGTTTCCACAACTGACCTGCTGGTGAGATCGTTAGTCCCTATGCATACCAGGACATCAATGTTTTCTCCTGCTTCCTGAACAATTTTAGCAATGCAGTGTCTCTCCACGCTAATGTACCTGGGAGACATATGACCATTACCCTGGCTGGAAATAGGTATCAACTCCCTGAATCATGGAGTCTGCTATGATCAAAAGTTTTTTTGATTTCCTTTTTGCTTTTTTTTTTGCTTTGGTTCCTGTCCAGGGATCGGTACTGGGTCCTGTCCTTTTCAATATCATCATAGAAGACATTGCTGAGAAACTGGAGGGGAAGGTGTGTCTCTTTGTAGATGACACAAAATTATGCAACAGGGTGGACACACAAGATGGGGTAGAGAGAATGTAAAGTGATCTGTGGAAACTAGAGGAGTGTTTTAGAAAATGGAAATTGGGATTCAGTGCCAAAAGGTGCAAAATCATGCATCGGGCTGGGTATTAGATGGGAGGAAGTACTTACAGTTACTGAGTATGAAAAGGACCTTGGAATGATCATATCTGATGATCTTAAGGTGGCTGGGCAGTATGATAAGGCAGTAGGCAAGCAAGCCAGATGCTAGGGTGCATAAGGAGGAGAATGTCTAGCAGGAAAAGGGAAATGGTGTTGCCTCTGTACCGTTCGCTAGTAGAGATGGGCAAGCCAGGATTTTTCACTTAGAGCCAAGCCAGAGCTGAGCCAGGGGTCTGGCTTGACTCTGCGAGCCAGCACACAAGCCAAGCCCTGGCTAATGCAGGCTGTTTTCTGCATAGCAGCTGAACATTTCAGACACTATACTAGCTACTCAGGCTGACAAAAATGCTTACTTTGACCATAACTGTCTCGGCTTGACCTTGACTCTAAATTTTTGACAGAGGTTGAGCTGAGTCCGGCATTAATCTCGAGGCAGGCTCGAGCCTGCTATGGCTTGTCTAGCTATATTCACTAGTGATTCCCCAACTGGAGTAGCTGTGTCCAGTTCTGTAGACTGCACCTCTACAAGAACATCAACAGTGTGGGAGCGGTCCAGAGGAGGGCTACCAAAATGGTGTGTGGGTTGCATGAGAAACTAAATTAGGAGAGGCTGTAAGAGACCAACATGTACTCCCTGGAGAAGAGGAGACCAAGAGGAGACATATCTGAGTCCTATAAGTAACTCACAGGGATGAAAAAAGGTACAGGAGGTGAATCTCTTTCACAGGAGGAGGAGGAGCACCAGAACAAAAGACCATGCCATGAAGCTTGTGGGGATGGTTTTTTTTTTGAGGGATGTGAGGAAATATTTTTTCACTAAAATGATGGTGGTGGATGCCTGGAACAGCCTGCCAGGAGAGGTGGTGGGGCAAAGACAGTGGGGAGCTTCGAACATCTGGGGGATAGACACGTGGGTATAATAAGTAGAGGTGAGGGAGGGTCACCTGTGAGCAAATAGGTTCCATGGTGCAGCAATAGGCAGGGAAAATAGGGCAGACTAAATGGGCCTACCAGTCCTTCACTGGCAACACATTCTATGTTTCAATGTTTCTGTTTCAGTGTTTGTTGTTTGGGATAGTCACCTGTGTTTGGACCTGCCTGAAACAGGAGTTCAGAGGAGCCATTGCTTCTTTTGTAGTGCATGTAACCTGTGGTATCTCAGCAAAGTACACTTGTTATATATTAAAGAGTACTATACTTTTGTCTTTCCTCCTATGAAATGGCTCAGGGCTAATCAACTATCCCTTAATGCTAAGAAAAACAGTTTCCATGTGTTTCAGCACACGACAGAGGCTTTAGACTCCCCACACTCCCCACCTCCCTCACCCTTGATGGGGGTAAAATTGATGATGTACCCTCATTTAAGTATCTTGACATCTGACTTGACTGCCACCTTGGTTTTTCTCAGCACACAGATGCCATGTACAAAAAGTTCCACCCTAAGCTTGGTGCACTTTGGAACAAAAGCTGTATCACCATATCTGCTCACCGGGACATCATCACTAAAATGATCCTCCCCATTTTTGATTATGGTAGCTTAATCTATGGTGTTGCACCTAAATCCACCCTGGCCAGACTGGATCCCTTCTTCCACTCCTTTTGCCTTGGACTCCCCCGGACTCACCACTGTTGTCTGTACATTGATATCTCCATCCTTTCCTTGAATGACTGCCATCTCGTCCACTGCACCTCCTTTATTTCTAAATTCTGGTTGGCTTTGCTCCCTCCTTATGTCAGCTCTCTCCTTTCCCCTATGCCCCCCTTCAGGTACTCTCTACATAACTAAGGTTATCATGCTGTTTTGCTTCCCTCTCATTAATCCCTAGCTGGCCAGTCTGGTTTCTCCTTCTGCCTTCCTAATCTTTGGAACTCACATCCACTAACAATTAGCTCTGCCACCTCCAAATGCTCTCTTTCCTCTCTTCTCCAAGGCCACACTGCCCCCTTCTGTAAATGTCCTTAGCTCCATTGCCCTACACTTCTCCTTATCTACTCTGACCTCCATATGTCTAGTTATCCCACCTCATCTACCTTCCTCGCCCCTTTACCCTCCACCACTTCCTCCCATTCCCTTACTTCTTTCTCACTCACTCCCTCCCCCAGTAATCACCCTTTCTACCCCTTCCTAATCCTCAACACTCTATTCCACCACCCTACCCACCATAATCAGTTTTCTTCTCCCTCTCTTTCACTCCTACCACTACTTTACCTTTTCACCCCCAGCCTCTCTTTCTCACCCCCCCCCTTACTCTCATCTCCTACCCTTTCCTATATTTGTGGCATTATTTTATTGTGTGTACCAGGTACTTTGTACTTCTGATGTTTCACCAACATTATTATTTGCTCTGATGATGTATATTATTGTACATACTGTGTACTGTTGTATTGTTATTACTGATAATGTATATAATTGTACATATTGTGTACTGGCGTATTGTTATCACTGGTAATGTATATTATTGTACATATTGTGTATTGTATTGTTATTACTGGTAATGTATATTATTGTACATACTGTGTACTGTTGTATTGTTATTACTGCGCTTCTACTTGTTTGTACTTATCCCTTACCCCCTCCCCCCAGGATGCATCTGGAAATGAGCTTCAGGGCTCATTATGTCTTTCCTGGTAAATCTCTTTTAAATAAATAAATAAATAATAAATATGCAACGTATCATGTTGCCTCTGTTTTGGTATTGTGAATGCACCCCCTTCCCCAAGAGATTTGAAATAATCTGTCCCAAGTCACTTCGAAGTCCAGGGGTCAGATGTTTGTGTGATACAACTCTATGCCCCAAGAAAGTGAGTGTTGTAGGATGCTGGGAGGGTGTCTACATAGGGCAGAGTTAGGTACGACTATAAAAGCCACCATTTTTAGATGGTAAGCCTCATTTGCCAGCAGAGTGTAAAGAGGAGAAAAGTTAAAATCCAGTTCCAGTCATCCTGTTAGCTGCACCATAGGTATGGGGAATCCGTGCAAGTGCTATGCGTTAACAGGCACCATAAGCTGTTCCCCGGTCGGCTTTTCTTCAGCACCCTAGAACAGGTTTTGTTTAATGCTGTCTGACTGAACAGGTTTTGGATGCTGTTTTTTGGGATATGGGGGCTGGATTGTATCTTTTGGGGTCTGGGGGCTGTTTAATTTGCACACCACCAGCTGCATGGTATTGAATGCTGCACTTGCAGAATGTGTGATCAGAAAGAACCCCTCCGGTACTTTCTCGGGGTTGGTTGATGCCCACTAACAAAAGATTCCACATTTGCTGGATAAAGAGCATTTGTGAAATAAAGAAAAATATGTCCACACATTCAACAGGAGAGCACTATTCAGATGTAAGATGCATGAAGCTATAATAGCTTTACTGCTTGCATCCTGCATCTGAATGGCACTCTCCTGCTGAGCATCTGCCTTTTTCTTTTCCCACAATAAAACTAGCCACCGTGTGATTAAAACTATGATATAAGGTGATGCATCAAGATCCTTAGCAGTCAGACATGTCCAACCATCCCTGTAGTCCCTTATAAAAATGGCTTTTACTCAAGGATGTTCAAGGTAAGCTTCGCCAAATCTTTTCTGCTGGCTGGGCTTTAATAGGACCTTAGTCACTACTGGCTACTTACTGCAATTCACACTCCCCACCACTCGCTAATGGAGGCATATTTAAGATACTGTTAGGCTTGCCCTTGCTCCTAATATATGTTATATTGTACCTTTTATGAGAAAAAGTTCTTGCCTGAACTCAAATCTGTTTGTAATGTACAGTTTTTGCCTGAATGGTGAGTGACTGTTTGCTTCGGGGTGGAGGAAATTACCATCACAAAAGCACTGTGACACTTTTGGGGCCACTCCAGATGATGCTCCAAATCTCATAGTGCTTTATATACACAATTCGGGGGTGGGGAACTGGTTGATTTTTTTTTGTTAAACTGTGTTTTTAAGTTAAAAGTGCGTCAAGACTTTCACTCCAGATGATGCTTTTTCCTCTAGGTGTGTTTGTTCTGAGGGCCAGCCATCCTGAGCACCCTTTGTGTAAGGGCAGGAACATAACAAACTGGAAAGATACATAATCAAGCAGCCTCATTTGATCTACTGTGTTTTTCTTGATTTTTTATTTTGTTTGGGCTTTTCAATTTTAATTTGTGCTTTTTTAAATTAAAAAGTAATGTGTGGTACTGAGGCATTCTTCATGACAATGTTTTTTCCAGGTGAGTTTGTTCACCAAGTGACAACCATTTTACCAAGCTTTCTTTGCTTTGTCGAGGGGAAGGGGGACACAAACACACCTGGAAAGGTCAGGAGGCCTATTTAGATTTGAGAATAAGGATGTTGTGAATTTTGTGTGTGGGTGAATTTGTCTGTGTTTTTTACAATAAAAGGCACTGTGAGACTTTCACTCCAGGCAAGGCTTTTCCCAGGTGTGTTTGTTCACTGAGAACATACAAACATAAAACAAAGCCAGCAAAATAAAGCCGTTAGAGCTTTCAAGTCTGCTCATATTGCAGGGTCCTCAGCATCAGCTACTGACCCTGCCCCCCCCGACCAGCCCCTCCTTCCACACTCCTCTTGACTCTTATTTTCACCTGAACTCTTTCCCAGATCCTATTGAAGCTACCCACCATTTTCAATGAAACCACTACCTCGGGAAGGTCTTTCCAGCCCTCCACCATCCTCTTAATGAAGAAGTGACTCTTAGCCTCTCTCATAAACCCCTCTCCCAATTTGTGACTCTGTCCCATCGTGTTTCAATTCTCACTGAGCTTGAAGAAACAGTCCTTTTGTACCCTATTTATTCCTTTTAAATACTTGACAGTCTCAATCATGCTCCCCTCTTTTTCCTCTTCTCTAGGGAGCACATGTTCAGGGCCTCCAACCTCTCCTCATATGCTCTATTCTGTTGGGCCCTGTTCATCTTAGTAGTCCTCCTTTGGACTGTTTCCAGCAGGTTTATGTCCTTCTTAAGGTATAGGCACCAATATTGAAAGTTGTATTCCAGGTGTGGCCTCACCAAATTACCTGTACAAGGGCAGTATCACCTCTTCCCACTTACTGCTGATTCCACTGGCATTGCAGCCCAGCATTTTATTTGCCTCAGCTGATGCTTTTCTATATTGCGTCGAGTGTTTCAGGTCACTAGTTATCATCACCCCTAGGTCCTTCTCCTCCTTGGATGCAGCTACCTGGACCCTCCCAGGCTATACTCAGTCTTTGGGTTTCTGGCTTCAATGTGCATAACCTTGCACATCTTTGCATTGAAACCAGGTTGCTAAATCTGAGACAACCTCTCCAGCTTTTCCAGAGTTTTCCTTATGTGTGCCCCTTCTGCAGTGTCCACCTTCCCACAGAGCTTGGTGTCATCCACAAATAGGCCCTTATTGCCATCTCCTGGGTCATAGATCAAGACATTGAAAAGCACCAGTCTGAGCACTGAGCCCTGTGCGACCCCTCTGGTGACCTCTCTGATGCAGAAGAGCTCATCTTTCACTACTGCACTCTGGGACCTGCCGCTCTGCCAATTTTCCATCCACCTGGTCAATTTCTTTCCAACCCCTAGGTCAGCCACTTTCCTGATAAACCCCTTGTGGGGTACAGAGTCAAAGGCCTTTGCTGAAATCCAGGTAAACGATGTCCACCACTTGGCCCCTGTCCACTGTTTTTAGTAACCCAGTCAAAGAAGTCAAACAGATTTGTTTGACGTGATCTCCTTCTCAAAAGCCATGTTACCACTCAACCTAGAGGCCATTCTCTTTCAGATATTTTATTAACCTTTCCTTAAGTGTGGTCTCCATGAGCTTGCACATAATTGAGGTCAGGCTGACCAGTCTATAGTTCCTCAGGTTGTCTTTGGGACCACTCTTATGGAAAGGCACTGCAAGTGCTGTTCTCCTGTCCTGCAGTGCTACTCCCAACTCCAATGAACCACTGAACAGGCTAGCCAAGGGACCTGCAAGCTCCTCCGCCAGCTACCTCAGCACCCTTGGGTGTATACTGTCTGGGCCTGGGGAATTATCTACCCTTAATGCTAGAAACCCTTTCCTCACCCTATCCACTTCAATGAGAACATCTGTGCTCATGCCTCTCCTTCCCCCAAATGGCACTGGTTTGTCTCTCTCCCCCCTGTTGAAGACTGAACAGAAGTACTCTTTTAATACCTCTGCTTTGCCCCCATTCTCCTCTACCCACACATCCCCATTCCAGAGCCTAACAGTCCCATCTTTCTTGCCCCTTTTCTCACTACTATAGTGGAAAAAGGCCTTTTCACTTATTTTAATTCCCTCAGCTAGCTGCAGCTCCTTCTAAGTTTTATCCCACTGGACTACCTTACCCACTACACTAGCTATCTTCAGGTAGTCCTCCTGGTCTTTAATGTCTGTATAGATGACATTGCAGAGGGACTGAAAGGGAAAGTATGCCACTTTGCAGATGACACAAAGATCTACAACAGGGTTGATACATAAGGGGGGTGGAAAGGATGAGAAGGGACTTAGCAAGGTTGGAGAAATGGTCAAATGTATGGCAGTTTAGATTCAGTGCAAAGAAGTGCAAAGTAATGCACCTGGGAAACCAAAACCCAGGGGAAAAGTACACAATGGGGGAGGCACTAACAACAACAAAAATGGAAAGGGACCAGGGGTAGTCATATCAGATGACCTAAAGGTAGGCAAGCAATGTGAGAAGGCAGTAAGGAGGGCTAGGGGGATGCTGGGGTACATAGGGAGAGGCATCACCAGTAGAAAACAGGAAGTTGTTATCCCTCTGTATAGACAGTTGGTGAGACCCCATCTGGAATACTGTGTGCAGTTCTGGAGACCCCACCTTTGCAAGAACATAGACAGGATGGAGGCAGTCCAGAGGAGGGCAACTAAAATGGTGCAGAGTTCACACCAGAAGCCATACGAAGAGAAACTAAAGGAGCTTAATATGTATATCCTCAAGGAAGGGGGGGGGACATGATAGAAACATTTAAGTACCTCAAGGGAATCAGCAAAGTCCAAGATGGTAGCATCTTTCAGAAAAAGAGATGTGCAAGAGCAAGGGGGCACAATTTGAAGACAGAGGGGGGGGCAGCTCAGGGGTAACATGAGGAAGTATTTGTTCACTGAGAGGGTGGTGGATGCATGGAATGGACTTCCTGGGGAGGTCATGGGGTCAAAAACAGTGGGGGAATTCAAGAATGCATGGGATAGACATAAAGCAATTCTGGTGAGGGGTAGGAGGAAGTAGGCTGTTGGTTAACTAGGATCTGCAGCTTATCTACCAATATACCCTCTTTGATGATGAACCACATTTGGTCTACCCCCATGTTTACTATGATGCTTGCCAGGTGACTCCTTAGCAGTTCATCCATCTTTCTGAAGTCTGCTTTTCTAAAATCAATCAATCAATCTTTATTTAGACAAGGCGAAACACCGTTGAGATAATTCATTTGCAAGGTGGACCTGGGTCGGGCGCTGGTACAAATACAAGGCGAGAATAGGAAATATGATACAAGGCACACAAGGCAAGAGGTACCGGGCTGCAGTTAGGTTACAGACTATACATGCTATATATTAGAACATAAGAGAATACATATGTACAATACATAAATAATACACAATAAAAATATACAATTTCTACAGTGGATAAGATCATACGGAAATGGTAGTTTAATTGATGGAAGGAGTACCATAAGTGATTAATTAGTGGAAACAGTTGCAGGATTCCTTAAAGGCCCTTGCAAAAAGATTTTTAAAGAGCGATATTTTCATCGGTAGTATCATTTTTAGGGTTTTTTGCACATTGTTCCAGAGGAGAGGGAGAGAGTGACTTATGGCTGCTTTGTCAAAATGAGTTTTAACTTAGGAATAATGAGGGAGGTAAAAGAAAGGCTTCTTAGTGGGTAGGTCCCTGCACGGCAGAGAGGAAGGCAGTCAGAGGAGTATTTAGGAAGCATATTGGAGATGGCGCTAAGTGTCCAGAGGATTGCATTTTTTTGGCATCTGTAACTAAGAGAGCTCCATCCTATCATAGAATAAAGGGTGCAGTGATGAGTGGAGTATGGTGCCTCAGTAATGAATCTGATAACCCAATGGTAAAGGGTGTCAAGTTTCCCTAGGCCATACTTGGTCCATGTCCATATAGGATATCAGCATAGTCCAAGAGTGGTAAGAAGGTAGTTTGCAGTAGTTGGAGTTTGGCCTCCTGCGTAAGTAGATGCTTTATCCAGAAGAAGATACCTAGCCTCTGTCTTAATTTTTTAGTTAGGTAATCAATATGTTCTGAAAATGATAGCCTGTCGTCAACCCATACTCCCAAGTATTTAAAGTTTGACACAAATTCTAAGGGCTTATCTAAAAGCATCCAAATAAGAGTGATTGTAGGTGTGCCCTTGCTTTTGTTAGTGTTTGCAGAAGGAGCAAAGAGCATAGCCTTAGTTTTTTAGCATTTAATAACAGCTTCAAATGCAGTAGGTTTTCCTGAAAATGGTTACATTCAAGCTGCAGGTCTTTGTAAGCCAGTTCTGGTGTAGACCTGTCTAGGTACAGCACAGTATCATCAGCAAATAGATGAATCCTAGCATCCTTGATTCCATCATCTAAATTGTTCATATAGATGGCAAACAGCAGTGGTCCTAAAATGGACCCTTGAGGTACTCCTCTTTGCACAGTTTTCAGCATGGAGAAATTGCCCTCCACTTTGACTTGTTGACAGCGATCGGTAAGGTAGTTAGAAAACCACTTAGTAGCCAGAGGGTCTACTCCAATGATATGTAGGGTGGTCAGGAGCAGGTCATGGTCCACCATGTCGAAGGATTTGGTAAGATCAAGGAATAGGGAGCATATGTACTTTTGTCATCTAATGCCATCTGCCAGTCATTGGAGACCTAAGCAAGTTCAGAGATTGTACTTTGGTGAGGTTTAAACCCAGATTGTACCATGTTAAGAAGATTGTGATTCTCAAGGTGTTGCCTGAGTTGTGAGTTCATTACTTTTTCCAATAGTTTGGACAAGATAGGAAGTATGGAAATTAGGCGATAGTTGTTCAGGTCACTGGTATCACCAGACTTAAAGAGTGGGATGACTTGTGCTGTTTTCCATATTGCAGGGAGAGAACCTTGAGTAAGGAACAAATTAAACAGATGAGTAATTGGGACAGCTAAAGTATAATATCCTAGCTTTAGATAGTAAGGCTCTACATGATCCGCACCAGGGCTTTTCCTTACGTCGAGGGCCAAAAGGCGATCCTCAGCTTGCTTCACAGTGACAGGGTGGAAGGTGAAAGCTGGTTTAGGATTTATTAAGCTAGGATTGAGCCATTCAGGTTTCTGAACACATAGCTGTGCTCGGAGATTATTGGCCTGCGAGGAATCGAAAGCTAATCCTGCTATGATGAAGTGTTTGTTGAGAAGTTCTAGAATTGATTGTTTATCAGTGGTGGAATCACCACCCACAGTGAGTTTTTGAGGAAGAAAGTGTGCTGGAGAGTAGCCTTTGAGGTCCTTTAGCGTTCTCCAGAATTTTGTAGTGTTATTTGAAGTAGTATCAATTTCTGCTTGGAAATACCTTGCTTTCTCGAATCTAGTGAGTTTGGTTTACCAGTCTCTAGCTGCTCTGATGGCAGTCCAGTCAGTTGTAAGTTTAGTTTTTCTTGCCTTCTTCCATAGGGAGTCTCTGTGCAGTAGTGCAGCTTTCAATCCACCTGTGAACCATGGGCGCGTTTTCCTTTTTGTCCTGATTTTCACTAGGGGAGCATGTTTATCTAAGGCCCTGAGCACTATACTGTATTATGGAACTGGTCATATGCAATATCCACGGTTGGTGCCAAATAAAAGTCCTGCCAGTCAGCATATTGAAGGTTCGAGCAGAAAGCGAAAGGATTGAAATTCCTCCAGCATCTCTTAAAGATGTACTTAGAGGATGACACTGCTTTAGGAATGGACCTCACACAAGCTATTGTGCAGTGATCACTGATGTCATTAAAGAATGCACTTGCATGGGTAAACATGTGGGGTTTGCTAACTAGTATTATGTCAAGCAATGTGCTTTTCTCTGGATTTTTCACATTAGGCCGGGTGGCTTCAGATATGATTTGTGCAAGGTCAAAATTGTCGTATAAATCTTTTAGGGGTTTGAATGCTACGGAAAACCAGTCCATATTGAGGTCACCCAGGAGTATCACTTCAGAGGACAGGGAGTCTAATATATCACTCAGATGCTTCAGCACTTCAAGTCCTGCAGTGGGAGGCCTGTAACATCCAATGATATGAAGAGGGACTGTGTGGGTGAGCTGAACTTTTAATGTAAGACATTCAAATTCCTTGGCTAAGGTAGTGGAGTTTACTACCGAGGTAGCATATTTGTCCTGAATATAAATTGCTACACCCTCACCTCTTGAAGATCTATCCATTCTAAAGATGTTATACAAGGGAATGTTAACTTCATGATCCAGTGTCACAGGTTTAAGCCATGTTTCAGTGACCACCAGCACATCTGGGCAAGTGTGATTGATCCACGTTTGGATAGCATCAAATTTCCTAAGCAAACTATAGGCATTGATAGAATAAGGCTCATTCCATTCAACTGGCCAAGTTTGGAGGGAGTTGAAATTGGGAGAATGGGTCCAGGGTTAAGCTCAACATTACCTGTGCAAATAAGCAGTAGTAAAGGGATTTTTTTGAGGGCTCTTAGAAGTAGCCTTGCTAGGTGAATTTTATATCTCTTGCAGCAGTGAGGATCAGTGAATGGTAACAATGTGGCTCTGGCTGTTAGTGGGCCTGTGTGAAGGTACAAAAGAGCCCTTACAGAAAGCGAGAGTGGGTATGGGAGGGTAAAAGATACCAATAGTTGATTATTGCATCTCTTGAATTGGGAAGATCCAGTACTACTTGGTACATCCAATAAGCTAACCTGAATAGAAGGATGCTTTTCATAACTCACTAGGATCACAGGGCATGGTATTTGTTGCCTGACTATTGTGAAGAGTACATTATTACAGCAGTCCTGGTATAGATCAAGGGAGCCTGTTGAGCAAGGAATCAGAAACATTGCTACATTGGCATAGATGCTAGTATGGTTGTCTAGGTGCTGAACCAGATAGTAACTGAAAGAGCATACTAGGCACAGCAAAATGAAGAATTGGGGCAACATTTTTAATTTTTAGTAGGGCAGATCATACAGTACAGTGGTAGGGATGCTGACTTTAGAGTGGAATATACTTTGATCTAATCTCAGATGGGTAGAAAACAGATAAGCACTACAACTGTGCTGTTTCCTGGTTGTGATACCTGAGAATTGTTTAGGTACTAGTTTGTATTTAGAAACAACCAGTTTTGTGGACCTAGGTCAGGATCTAGAGTTTAAGACCAAAGCACAGCAACGTTTACTAAGAGTGCTTATTTCAATACAGAAATATAGTCTAGGCTCTTAGTACAGAGGTAGTGCTGCTGGTTTTAAAGTAGAGGGTACAGGGATCAAGACTCAGGCAGGGAGAAATTGTCAAGGGTGTTGATTCCTGGTTATGATACCTGAGAATTGTTCAGTTTCCAATTTGTAATAAAAAAAAAAAAAACAGTTTTGTGGACCTAGTCAGAACTTTAGTGTTTCAGACCCAACCACAGCAAAGTGTGGTAAGAGTGTTTATTGCAATGCAGGGAGGTAGTGCTGCTAGCTTTAGAGCAGAGGGTACAGATATCAAGATGCAGGCAGGGAGAAAACACAAAGTCACTAATGGGTATGCTGCCAAGTGGAAGTGATGCAGCAATGTGTTTGAGGTACTAATTTGTTTCTAAGATAGAGAACTTTTGTGGCCTAGGCCAGCATATTGGTATTTCAGGTTATACCACAGCAAATTGTAGGGTTAATATGCTTACTGTGTAGACAAAAAATAAATAAATATATGACCTGATGTCTTAGTACAGAGGTATCATTGTTGACTTTAGAGCAAAAGCTATGGGGATCAAAGCCCTGACAAGGAGGAAGTTGTTAAGGAACACAGAGGGTGTGCTACCACCTAGTGGAGAGATCTGATAACCTGCTAATGGCAAATGGGGACTCAGTTAACTGCAGAACAGACAGTCACGTGACAATGATAGCAATAAAAGGAGGGCTGAGCTTGGGTGGCTGGGGAGTCAATGTATAGCATTGACAGGACAACACCTTTCCAGAGTGTGTGCAGGAGTTGGCCGAAATTACCTTGACTGGCCTGTCCTCTCCCCAGTGTGGAGTTCTGTGTGTGGTTGGGCAAATGTGTGCTGTGAGGGGGTGCCTCAGGGGCCTAAGAAGGAAGGAACAAATGGGTTTAGAATTACAGTCACTGGCAGAAAGAACAGACCTAGAGGAGCTCTATTGTGCATGTACCAACTTCCGTGATGCAGTAATGGCAAAGGAACAGAGTCAGACCAGGTAAGAACTTAAACTACCTCTAAACACTAGCAAATATTGCAATCTAAGCATAGGTAATGACAGTAAATACAGCTACAGACCCCAGAATCAAGGATTTTAGTCTTAGTAGGGGCCTTTTCCCCTGCCTATGTCCAACTGGAACCACACTGTGCAATGATAACTCCCACTCAGGGGTTCCTTGACCTTTATATCCTGGACATGATCCCCATTTGTCAGCACCACATCAAGGATTGCCCCCTTTCTGGTGGGTTCTGTAATGCCCTGTGTCAGCAATCCACTTTACAGTGCATCTAGGATTACCTGACTCCTGGTACAGGTCATGGCTGGTATCCCCCAATCCACCTCGGGCAAGTTAAAGTCTGTCACTATTACCACCTCTCCCTTCCCTGCAGCAGTCTTTATTTGTGACCTCAATTGCCTGTCTCTTTCCTCCTTCTAATTTGGTGGTCTGTAAACCACCTCCAACCTCAAGTTCTTCCCTCTACTTGATAGTAATTGAATCCACATTGCTTCTGCCCACCCCTCTTCTGACTCCTCCCTCATACAATTTATACCTTCTCTGATGTGAACCACCACCCCTCCCTCTTTTCCTACTTCCCTGTCCTTCCAGTATAATTTAAACTCAGGGACTGAGAGGTCCCAGTCATGATTAGGTGTGGCCCATGTCTCTATGACTGATACAATATCCACTCCACTTTCTGCTAACAGTGCATGCAGGTCATCCATTTTGTTTCCAAGACTTTGTGCATTCAGGGACACCACCTTCGACCTAGAGCCTGAGCCACCATCCCTTTCCACCTGTCTACCTTTCTCATTACTCACCTTTGCCACATCCATCTTAACACACTTTCTTTGTTTCGCGGTGGGGGTGGGTTGGTGGGAGACACAAACACACCTGGCATGATGCATTGTCAGGAGGCCTAATTAGACCTGAGAATTGCTAGATTGTGAATTTTGTGTTGGGGGTGAATTTGTTTACATTTTTTTAACTAACAGGTGCTGTAAGACTTTCGCTCCAGGAAAAGCTTCATCTGGGTATGATTGTTCACTGTGAAACAGCCATCTTACCATGCTTGCTTTGTTTGTTTTTTTCTTGGGGGCGCACAAACACTTCTGGGAAGATGCATCACCAGTATTCCAAATTAGACTTGAGAACTGCTAGATAGTGAAATTTCATGGGGGAGGGGGAATTTTTTCATATGTTTTAAACTAAAAGGCACTGTGAGACTTTCACTCCTGGTGATGCTTTTTCCAGGTGTATTGTTGACCGAGAAGAAGTCATCTTACCATGTTTTCTTTGTTTCAGGGAGGGGACACAAACAACATGGAAAGATGCATCGTCAAGAGGCCTAATTATATTTGAAAATTGCTAGATTGTGAATATTACGGGGGAGGTAAATTGTTTGCATTTGTTAAACTAAAAGGCTCTGTGAGACTTTTGCTCCAGGCAATGCTTTTTCCAGGTGTGTCTGTTCACTGATAGGCAGACATCTTATCATGCTTTCTTTGTTTCAGTGGTGGAGGGACATAAACCCCACCTGAACAGATGTACTGTCAGGAGGCCTTTTGAGTATATTTACTAAGGCTGGGAGAACTCCATGAAGTTCTGACCCTTATTAAATAAGAATCAGAACAAGGGGGGGGGGGGATTCTGATTAGTTCTGATTATTTATAAATATATGAAAAAATGTGATAAAATGCATAAAAGTGCCCAAACTCAGTCATATTTATGACAGAGGCCTAAAGGAAATAATTTAATGCATTATTTGTATAAAACTTAAAGTAAAACTGCTAAATAAAAGCAATTGCTAGCCCCTTCATGGCTGGCATGTACTGGTGGCATATCCACCCTATGGTCTATATCCTTATGGCTGTCAGCACCCAGTCTATTTGCCAGCCATCAGTACCAGTCTGTAGGGATGCAGTGAAATTTTATTTCACTGGTAAACTTTCAGCAAAATCAGGAATTTCACCCAGCAAAATATTTCGCGAAATTTGCGCATTTCGCTGGAATTTCACTGGTGCAAAATGTGGAATTTCATGTAGGAAAAAAAATGCTTTCCCCTCTCTCATCCACCCAACATGAAAATCTTTATCCCCAAGACCCCCTGGTGTCTAGTGCTCCCACCACCCTGGCCAATTGCCGCCCACCAATATATGAAGAATCCCTCTCCACCACTGAGATTCAATCATGTCCCCATCCATACTTTCAAATAAAAATAAATTTCCCAAATCCCCAGTGTCTAGTGGCCCCACCCCCTGGCTGATTGCCAGCCAAACGAAGAATGATCCCCCCACATTGTCCGTAATTGCCGCCCACCAGGGCCAACATCAGTCAAGTTAATGTGATGGAAAAAAATCTTTCCCTCCTGTCTAGTGGATCTCCCACCCTGTCTGATAATCCCATCCCACCCCCCATCCCACCCCCATCTAGGACCCCAGAGGGCCACCGGCGCAGCCCTCCATTCACCTCCATGGCCGGCAGTCTGCAGTGAGCTCTTTTACATATGAGCCCAAGTCAGTGAGCCCTTTCATTGAATGAGCATATGCACAGGTTCATTCATTGAAAGGGCTCACTGACTCAGCTTATTGTAAAAAGAAGAGCTCACTAATGAGCTGCTGGCTGTGGAGTTGATTGGAGGAGCTGTGCCGTGGCCCTAGATTGGGGTGGGGGTTGGGTTGGGACACTGACAGGGTGGGGGTGTGGGGAGTCCACTAGACACTATTTTTTTTTAATCACATTAACTTGACTGATATTGGCCTGCACGCATGAGAGAGCTATGAGCATTTCTGATACCTCAAGCCAGCCCTTCCAAAGGGCTCGGTCATTATTGGAATTCCTAGAAACAGAAGTTTCTTCTAAAGATCTCAACCACATCCAGATTGCAGTACTGTTACAGGTGGGAATATAGACCTGAGGGTAAAAGATAGGACATACTGCATGTTGTCAGCCCTGAAGCAGGACTCATAGACCAGCAATCACCTGCAGGGACTGGAAGTAAAAATCCTGTTTCTTGACATTAAAGCACAGCTCCCCCAAGGGATATTTCTCATTTCATTTAATTTTTATTTTTATACTTGTTAGCTGATGAACAATAAAGCCCGTTTTTCCATGTTATGAGTACAGAAATACAAAAATCGAACAAAGACATATATATAGTTGCAAAACACATGGAAATTCCAGTCACACAAGGATCCCTGGGGATGCCTTCCCCAAGAGGGTCTCAATCATATGTGTCTAGGTGGAGGCAGTACAACAATTTGATTCACTTCAGCACTATTACCCCATATGGTAAACCAACCAGCACTTTACAGTTTTATATGCCTAAGTAGTGATCGACCCTCTGCTGTCCTCCTGTTCCCAATAGCTCTCCTTACTCATTCTTTTTTTAAATATTATCATCCCCCCTGGCTCTCAGATGTGGAATTTCACCCGCAGATGGCAAAATTCCGCAGTTTACCAGTGAGATTAGCATTTCGTGGGCGAAATTGTGCATTTGGGGGGGGTTCTCATTTCTACCCGCAAAATATTTTGTGAAATGCTTGGATTATGCAAAATATTTCACTGGGCGAAATTCTTTAATTTCGCACACCTCTACCAGTCTGTCACTTTGCCCTCCACAGGGCCCTCCACAGACAGATCAGCACCAGGCTCAGCAACTTCTTTGTTTTGTCAGAAAAGTATTTTGTTTTTTAAAATTAACGTGATGACCCACAGTACACAGCACCCAATCTCTCTGCCACCCAGCAGTACCAGTCTGTCACTTTGCCCTCCACAGCATCACCCCAGCCAACAGAAGTGTGACTGCCCTGCAACTAGTTCAACCTTTGGATCAGAATAATAGTATTTTTATTTTGTTTTATTTTTTATGGCCCCCAGTGAATCTCTCTCTTTCTCTCTATTTCGGTTTCTCTCTCTCTGAGCCATGACTCTCGATGGAACAACAGGAATAAAGATTTCTTTTATTTGTGGTTTGTGACTGTAATGTATTTATGGGCCCCAGTAAGTCTCTATCTCTCTCTCTCTCTCTTTCATTGCTTCCCTTAATGGAACAAGAGTAAAGTCAAAGATTTCTTTTATTTGTGATTTGTGACTGTAATCTATTTATAGGCCCCCAGTAAGTCTCTCTCTCTCTCTCTCTCTCTCTCTCTCTCTCTCTCTCTCTCTCTCTATCTCTCTCTCATGGCTCCTCTCAATGGAACAACAAGAGTAAAGTCAAAGATTTATTTTATTTGTGATTTGTGACTGTAATCTACTTATGGGCCCCCAGTAAGTCTCCCTCTTTCTTTCTCTCTCTCTCTCTCTCTCTCTGTCTCTCTCTCTCTCTCTCTCTCTTTCTCTTTCTTTCTGTCTTTCTCTGGTGCCCCTCTTGATAGAACAACAAGAATAATAAAGATTTATTTTATTGGTGATTTGTGACTGTAATCCATTTATGCCCTCCCCAAGTCTCTCTCTCTTTCTGTCTTTCTCTGGTGACTCCTCTCGATGGAACAACAAGAAAAAGATTTAGGTGACTATAATCTATGGCCCCCAGTAAATCTCCATTTCTCTCTCTCCTGATGGAACAACAAGAATAAAAAATATTTATTTTATCCAGGTACATTATTGCCACTGTCTCCCAATCAACTGGATAATATTTGCTCAAATTGCTCTTTTGAATCCCTGAATATACATTATACTGTCGTAACCTAATGTTTTGTATTCTCCTTCTCTGTACCTACTTGCTGTTGTAAGACCAACTGTTGTATTGAATCCTCTCACTATGTATGTCATAATCAAATGTACCTCTCAATACCAACACCTTCCGCACAAGGCTGAAGGCTCATATGATGTCCACCTCCAAGTGCAATTGCTAAGGAAAGGGTGTCCTAAGCATAAGCCTAATTCATCACAGCACATTACGCACAAGGGCCATTCCCCCCTCGCCCCCCACCCCCTCTCCCAGGAAAATACCTATAATGATTACTCCGACCTATATGGACTACCCAGCATATGTAACCAGCTGAAATGCAACTATGTGTTACCCCGTGTTATGTCTCAATGTGTCTTATGTAATGTACTCTTGCTGTATACAATACCATGTAAAATTCCATGTAATGCCCGTGTCGCCCCTGAAAAAGGGACCTTCGGGGCCCAGTGGGCTTACCCGGTTATCAAAATGTAATAAATAATAAATAAATAAATGTCTGTATCTTTGTATATGTACTATCTAAATTGTGCAGCTGTACCCTTCTGGGTCACACCTGAAAATAGTCATTGGATTGTTTAGTGTGCCTACCTAGTAAAAAAAAAAAAAAGCTAAATAAAATTTGTGATTTCTGACTGTAATTCTATTTATGCAACAGGAGTCATGATAAAAATTGTAGAATAAAAACCATTTCACTATGACACTATGGCGATAAATGTACATATACAATAGGGGTGAGTGGTAAATGAGTGAGATAAAACAGCATATCGTCCACTGCAATGTGATATTTTTACCCTCTGCTCTACTGTGATGATATCAGACATTTACACACACAGGTCACAAAAGGTCACTGATATCATCACCCTAGGCAGCTTTCCCCTCAGCATGCAAGAAACACCTGTTCTGTTACCATAGACACAAATGCAGAACTACCTGAGAGGTCTCACTGCTGCCTACAGCTAACTCAGTGAGCATTACAAAACACACCTATCCCCCAACATCCAGCTCATTACTGTGATGCTCTCAACTTGATGCAGCCAAAATTCCAAACAGCACAGCTTCACAGAACAGTCTAAACTACAGCCTGCAGCTAACTCAACTACCACTGAAACGCACTCTCACTTGTTCCTCAAACTCTGATGCTCACCCATTACAATTACTGTGACAATTTCAACTTCACTGCAGCCAGAATCCTAAAGAGCACAATTTCACAGAACACTCTGCACTCTGCCTACAGCTAACTTAATCACAACTGAAAACAGTATCAGCTGTTCTGACACTCTGCCTCTCAGCTCATTACAATTACTGTGATGCTTTTAGCTTCACTGCAGCCAGCTGCTAAACAATACAGCTTCACAAACGTATTTCTCACTCCTACCTAAAACTAACTCATTTAGCATTGCAAAACACACTCATGTGTCTCTCAGAGTTTATAACACTGCCAGACCATTCAGAAAAGCTCACACACAGAATAAGCAAACACATAAACAAGAACAGAACACGAGACAGCATAACAAAACTTCTGAAACTCTTGGCCCTATTGTATATATCGAATACATGATGGGCAGATCGTGTGCTATGGCAAATATTGTCACTCCTGCATCATGAGCTTGGATTTCTCACTCGTGCCTTCCGCATTCATGAGATATTCAGAGCTCACTCTGCAGGAGTGACAATATTTGCCATATCACACTAATGCCCATCATGTATCCCCTATATATCACTATAGTATCCATTTATCCACACAGTTACTATGTCACAAATCTCTTCAGAATTCATTTAGAATGTTCAGCCTCAGAAGCAGTACTAATCATATTCAAATGGGAATAACGTTAAAACGAAAAAAGATAGCATGGAACTGTGAGCACGAAAATTGATCAGCACAGAAATATCTACACAATGAGTGATGTTTCATTTATAGATACCTTACATATTTTTTATAATTAACAAGAAAACAGAAGAAAATTGAATTTTTTTGTTCACTTTTTTGATAAACAAATGTGAATAACTTTAAAACAAAAAACTGATACCATGGTACTGTGAGCATGAAAAATGTTCAGCACAGAAATATCTACAAAATGGGTGGTGTTTCATTTATAGATACCATTTTGTTGTTTTTTTTCCAATTAGCAAAAAACAGCATAACATTAAATTTTCTTCTTCTTTTGACAAATTATTTATACCTACCAAAATCAAAATATTCACACTTCTAAACCTGTTGCATAAATGGAATATGCAGCAGTTCAGTGTGTGACAATGCTATTATCTTGTACAGTTTCCAGTGACTTCTCATAACTCTCACTTGTGCCTTCCACACTAGTGAGGTTACTTGAGATCAGTGGAAACTGTACAAAATAAATGCATTATCACACACTGAACCACTGCATATCCCATATTTATGGCCCCCACTGCACCAAATCTCTATCTCTCTGTTTCTGTCTTTCACTCGTAACTTCTCCAACAAGAGTAAAGTCAAAGATCTATTTGTACCTGTCCTGTAATCTTCCTGGCCCCCAGGCCCACTAAGCCAGTATCTCTCTCTCTCTCTCTCTCTCTCACTCATGGATCGTCTCGATGGACCAATAAGAATAATAAAGAGATGCTTGATTTGTGATTTCTGTGATTGCAATTCTATTTATGGCCCACACTAAAAGTCTCTCTTGCTCTCTCTTTCTCTCTCTCTCTCTCTGTCTCGGGGTGACTCCTCTTGATGGAAAAGAATAAAGGGATTTATTTTCTGCCCCTATAAGTCTCTCTCTCTCTCTCTCTCTTTCTCTCTCTCCTGACTTGCAAACAAAACATGAATGTGATTTTTTTTCCCACTAGAGTATAGCTCAACACACTGTCCTCCATCTCGCTTGCTCTCCTTTCAGCTGTGTTGCACACTCACCACAGTTATATACTGTGAGTCAGTGCATCACATGACTTCAGTTGGGAGCTGTTGCCTGACTGGATGCAGCCGGCCACCTGTATGTGAAGTGTGGTGTGCCAACGGCATCTGTATGGCAGCAGTCAACTAAAGTGCGAAAAGACGCACTCCACGGCTTACCACAGACCCAGAACCAGACTTCTGCAGTGAATTCTGTATTTGTACAAGCCCGTAGGTAAGTGTTTGGATTTGAGGGTTCTGATTCAGGCAGAACAGTCAGCCCAGTTTTACTATTTACTAAGGTTTATTTACTTAAATAGTCACAATGCTTTTTTATTGTATGTCATTATTTGGTCTTATTTTTAGTGTGGTGATTATTTTTTTGTTTAAATTTGAGAGGCAGAAGAAGGTGCACCTCCATTTTGTTTGCAGGCTGGTGAGGGTGCACCTCCATTTTGTTTGTAGGTTGGTGAGGGTGCATCTCCATTTTGTTTGCAGGTTGGTGAGGGTGCACCTCCATTTTGTTTGCAGGTTGGTGAGGGTGCACCTCAATTTTGTTTGCGGCTAGTAAGGGTACATCTCCATTTTGTTTGCAGGTTGGTGAGGGTGCACCTCCATTTTGTTTTCAGGCTGGTGAGGGTGCATCTCCATTTTGTTTTCAGGCTGGTGAGGGTGCATCTCCATTTTTATTGCAGGCATGTGAAGGCATTCAGCCACGTTGTTTGCAGGCAGCTGAGGGAGTGTATTCATTTTGTTTGCAAGTAGGGGCCTGTCTCCATTTCTTTGCAGACCAATGAGGGCATGCCTCTATTCTGTTGGCAGTTTTCAGGTTGTTGTATTCTTAATGTGCTATTCAGTCCCAGTTTCATCGTTTTTATCAAAACCATATTTGTGAAATGTACAGCCTCTCTTCTTTCAGCTGTTACTATCCTTGTGTGTTGCTTTCTCATAAACTACATTGTTTTTATGGAAACCGTGCTTGTGAATATATAGCTACTCTCCTTTTGGACACTGTATCCATTTGTGCTGCTTTCTTCTCAACTACTTCATTGTTTTTGGAAAACATGTTTGTGAAAGTACAGCTGCTGTCCTTCAGGTCATCATATCAGTGATTACTGCTTTCTCTTCCACTTTATTTTTTTGGGGAAATGTGGTATTATATTGTGCAGTCTATTTGTTTAATTGAACTGTTTTCTTTTATTCTAACACTTTAGTTTCTTTTGGAGAGATTGGTCAATGCTAAAGACCATGTGTATCTGCTATTGCCTTTCTCAGGGATGCTCTGAAGAACTCTTCTGCCCCCAAAATGGTAAAAGAAAGAAGCCAACATTACCATGATAACTTAAGAAAGGATCCTGATTGCCCTTAGGAATATAAAAAGAAAGCAAAAGTACACACATGGAAGCATAAAGAGAACATGAATGATGAGATGTGCCTAATCGCTAAGAAGTAACGTCAAATTAGAATGCTGGAATTCGGGCAATGGCAGAAGAACATGGCTTCAGAGACTGTAAAAGCTTCTGCAACAAAGCAAACAGATGAAGCAAAAAGGGCCTACTGGAGAGAAAAAGAGAGACCAATGCAAGAATATGACAGATCCAAAACTCAGAAGAAGTTATGAAAGAAGACAAAAATACAATGAAGAAAAGAAGAAACAGCCCACCCCCATCCAGGACTACAACCACCACCACCACTACCACAACAGAACCACAACTGAGCATGCTTTCCATGATCACCAGCACCATGGCAGCCGAGTCGTGCCCTTGGAGAACAGTACTACTCCAGTGACAGAGCTTAGGACAGCAAGTGCAGTTAGAAAAGCCATACAAAAGCTGGCCCAGTGGCACGAAGGGCTGAGGCACTGGCACTTCACCTCCCTCCACACCAGTGACCTGAGGTCAGGAATGGACTTGGGTCACTGGGGGTTGGCTAGAGGGGAGAGGATCATTCATCCCAGGGACTGATTTCCTTTCCTGAGAAGGTGCGGCAAGCCATCTCAGCCTCTGACTGTCACTGGGTGGGGGCCTGTTGGTAGTGCAGGCGTGATCAGCTTAATGGGAGATGTCATGATTTCGTAGTGCATGCATGCCTTTGCACACACATGCTTATGATGCTGTGGCCAGGAGAAGGGAAGAAGCATAGAAATGGGGACCTGTGGGCTACATGACACCTGTACATCTCCCCTGAACTCCACCACCAACTAGAGCTCTGGATATATACTCTAGAGGGGAGGGGAGGATGGTCGTTCCTCCCTCCCTCTTCTGGCCCCACCACAGGAAGAGAGTCACGAGGGAATCGGGTCAAGGCAGGTCCAGGGAAGGTGGCTGCTGGCCGAGGGGAGGTGAGGACAGGACTGATGAGCCACACAAGTATAAATAGCTATATGAAAAAAAAAAGAAAGAAAAAGCCATACAAAGAGCACAGGAAGGATTGGCAAAGTCCCCCAACCAGTTTGCTGCAACCATTAAGTGATGTCATCATTCTCGCCCAGAAAGCAAGCTGCCCTATTGAGGTTTGGCAGTCACACCAACACTGACAAAAAATTAATGTAATTAAACACCGCAACAGGATTGTAGAAAGAGAACTGAAAAAATGACTTCCACAAAATCTTTCTTGTATTGAAAAAGTACCACCTGCTGAGAACAGCAAGCACATCCCTGGGGATCAGTTGGAGCTGGAGGATGGGGGCATCAAAGAAAGAACAAGTTAAAAGGAGCACCAGGCACATGGTGGCATTATCAGATGAGATGATGAAGACATTGCAAGATTTCTCCCAGGCATCAGCCACACCATTTCCACATATGAAGGCCTGTGAAAAAAATTAGAAAAACAAGGTATTTTCTAGGTGCAACTCTAAAAAGGCTGCACCAGGACTTTTGTGATCCAAAACCAGATACAATAGGGCTAACTAAATTCTGCATTCTCTGGCCAAATAATATCAATCTCACAAGAAAGCAAAAACTAGATCAATCTCTATGTGACTATTGCACCAATGCCAAGTTAAACCTGCAGGCCATAAACAGTTTTCATGACCTGAAAAAGAGACAAGAGTGCAAAACCATCAGTATTTATCAAGCAGTTGAGATCACAATGTTCCCAAAGAAGCTGAGTGAAAAATTCTTTGACATTGATTGCATTAAGAAAATGTGAGAAAACTGTAATAGACATGGTATAGACCAAGCACTTGAAGAACTTATACAAGGACATGTAGCAAAGAAGGTTAAATGGCACCAATGGGACAGTGTCAGCATTTCCAGAATCATATGTGGCTATGAAACAAAAGAAATTTGAAATGTTATGAAAAGAAAAGTGTCAACATTTCAAAGTCTGGTCGAAGTCCTTAAGGAGGAGCTCAGCTTTCTTATAGACATCTGCATGTGGCATCCTGGCAACACCACCAATTCACATCATTAAAAGAGAAAATTCCTGGTCTGGTGGTGCTGAGGGTTGAGGAGCTGGATGCCACACCACGCCGGCAACCAGGGTTCGGGAATGAGCTCGGGTTGCCGGGGGTCAGCCGGGGAGGAGAGGATTGAGCATCTGATGACAGCTCTCCTTTCTTGGGGGTAGGGTGAGGTGTGACTCCCCAGAGCTAGTGACACCCATCGGAGGCTGGGTGTACTGCAGCCTGGGACCACATAACTGATGGGGCGAGGTGTCGGAGGACAT
Organism: Neoceratodus forsteri; assembly: GCA_016271365.2. Lineage (NCBI taxonomy): Eukaryota > Metazoa > Chordata > Ceratodontiformes > Ceratodontidae > Neoceratodus > Neoceratodus forsteri. Next base: position 1,479,088,462 of record CM057452.1, on the reverse strand, counting down.
CCTGTGGGCAGGTGCAGGAGTACACCTGACTGCACTTGGACATCATTACACATCTGTGCCTTTGGAGGGGATGGTTATGAGCATGAACAAGGAAATGCCCTGCACTGTCGGGTAGACGACGGCACCTGGCCTCCATGTCTACCACCGGATCTTCACCCCCAAGGCTGCCTGCAACTGGAGTCTTGACTTCAAGGAGCACCAAGATGGAGTGGTGGCCCCACCTTGGGGGGTACAAGCCAAGGAGTTCTCCTACTGTGAGGTAGGTGGGAGTCAGAGCACCACGGGGGAGACTCAGGAATGGGGGATCTCAGGTGGGCAGGAAGAGCCTGGATGCCTGAGGGAGTCTCGGCAGATCAGTGACCAGAGGGAAAAATAAGTTGAAAACAAAAAAGAGAAAAAATTCCTGCAGGCTGGGTGCAAATGGTAATAGACTTTGCCAAGAGTTATATATGTAAATGCTAGGATAAAATCCAGTATGTCTTTGACACCATCAGCAGACCACGTTTCACCCTGTAATGCCCTACTATATAACATGTGTGAAAAATGCATAGAGACAGTCACAGACTCACTGGTGTTCATATCTAGTGACCTTAAACATGACCACCACTCTGTTCAGCATTTTGTCACTGTGTCATATTGCCACCTCAGGAACATCTGGGTGCTCAATATTGAAAAAGAGGTGCACTTCGCAGATGGTTATGGGACTCAGTATAAATCAAAATGGGCCTTCGCAATATCTCATTGGCTCCCGCACTATACAGCTATCCCATAGAAAGCATATTTTTTGCATCCAGGTATGGAAAATGCTCTCAGATAGTGGCAGTGCTGTGGTGAAGTCACACACCTTAGGCTGTACACTCATGGCAGGCTGTAAATGCAAATCCTGCTGCTCAGCTGCTTCGATGCTGCAAAAAGAACTTAACCAGGGGACCTGCCAGTACAGGCATTTCTGAAAAATATTTTTCTGGGTTGGTGATGACAAAATAAAAAAAAAATGCAGGACTGGAGTTGAACACAATACCTCTAGGCACACAAAAGGGCCACAGTGTATGGTCTGTGGCTGAGGGTATTGCTGCAATCAGAGACTACAGCTGTTTCTGCACACCATGCAGAAAGTAGGTAGGCCCATGTGAAAATGCAAGCCATGTGGATGAATGGAAGATGAGGAAACCCCAGACTTTGCCTGTATATATATGCCTTCAGAGAAGGAGACCAGTTACATGCAAGACTCTCAAGGGCCCTTTACCCTGACATTTCCTGTCTCCCATGCAGCGATTCCAACTTCTCTGGATATCAAGATACCTGTGATGAATGCTATGTCAGCTGCTGCCAACCTAACCATTAATGAGCCTGGTGCAGCTCTGACAGGTTCAACAGCTAACACCACGACCAAGCCTTCATCTTCTGGTGCCAGTTCAACCCCACACCAAAAGAAAAAAACTGCAACCACATACAGATAAGTCCCTCTTATGCTGTTTATTACTCAAAGACATTTTACAATGCACAGGTCACGTCAGTTGACAATAAAACAAGTATTTCATTTTAAGTTTTGCAACAGAGTAGTGATGGTAAATTCTCATGACTATGCCTCCAGGGCAATTATGAAATTAAGGGTAGATGGATTTTGGATGGAACAGTAACACTGACAGGACAAGGATGATTCCAAATACCAACAAATGAACTGCAAACAATTTTCACAAACTATGAACATTGAATTAAAACTGAAATTGTGGGGGATAATTGCACCTTGGACCATTTCAGAATTGTCGTGCATATAAAAATTGAAAATATGAAATGTTTGTTGTTAACATTTTGTTATATTTTACTGATTAGATGATGAGAAGTATGTTTTTTACTTACACTTATTTGGTGTCCTCTGTTGCATGCACCATGCTGTGTTTGGTATCCTCTATTGCATGCACCATGCTGTGTTTGGTATCCTCTATTGCATGCACCATTCTGTGTTTGGTATCCTCTATTGCATGCACCATGCTGTGTTTGGTATCCTCTATTGCATGCACCATGCTGTGTTTGGTATCCTCTATTGCATGCATCATGCTATGTTGCTTTTCCTCAAGTGCTTATAAGGGAGTTATCTCACTACATGGTCACTTTTTCACCTTTGGGACAGAGTGTTCTGAAATGCTTATGTGAATTACTCTGTGGTGGGTTTGAAACATTGGCCCTTATGTCACCCTTTGGTAACCCATCTTCCTGAACATACCCTTTTATTGATTTTCCTAAGCACTTGCAATTCATACTTTTTCATTGATAGCTTTCTACCCAGGGTCTATCCAACTAGTTGAAGTACTCAGTCTTGTCATGAGTGTCCTAGCCTCTGGTAAATCACTTTTTGGTAATTTCCTGGGATAATCAAGTGATTTGTCTGTCTCCCTGATACCTCCCCAATCTACCTTTGTGGGTTATGCTTAATTTATTCTTTTTTAATATTCTGCAGTGATCGTTAGATGAAAATAATCCCTTCCCTGAAAACTACCCAATGTGATCTTACATCCCATAGTCTCTTCATTCTGTCAGAGACTATCTAAAATCATCTCTGCACTAGCTGTGTCTTTTTTGTTTGTTTGGGTGCTTACGCAAAGCAAGTATTTTGGGATGGCTCGGACAGAGCAGGGCCCACTGTGGTGTGTGCTGTACCCAGCCATGGCATCTGAGCCTGCAGCAGGTGTGCCTGTGCACTCCCAACCTTGGCAAGGCCACTGCTGATGCTGTTCATGGATGCAAACTTCTTGCATATGAAAGTGTGGCTGTATCCTTTCATATGGCATCATCAGGCGGAATTTCACCTTCCACCTGACCCAGCTTTGCCATTGCAAACAACCCTTTTGCTCCATCCCTCTGTGTGCATTCCACCCCCCACTGTCCATTCCTGGCCTGGTGTATTGAAATCAAACCCTCCCACTCCTTCCCTCTGCATGCTGTAGTGTCCTGCCTGCTCCATCCTCCATTCCCAGTCCCAGTGTACTAAAATTAAACCTCCCTGCTCCCTCCATCTGCATGCTGTCCCACCCCCACACTACATTTCCCCAGTCCCCGTGTACTGTAATAAAACTCTCTCCCTCCCTCCCTCCCTCTGAGTTCTGTCCTACCCCACCCTCTGTGCCCTGTCCCTATACAATGTAATAAAAACACTCCAGTAGTCTCTCATAGTCTTATCCCTCAGTGTCTTATCCATTGTCATTTTTTTTTGGTTTTATACAACCTGTAAAAAAAATGGATCCTTGATGTGTTCTGAACCCCCCAACCCTCTGACCCCCACCTTGAGCTGCCCTCGGCAACTACCCACCCCACAACCCCTTACTTACTTATGGAGTCCTCCTCCGGAAGACCAGCACATCTTGCAGCTTCCCACGCTGACCAGACACTGACTGCAACAACATAAATTCAATTGATGACTTTTTAATGTTTTGAACTTTTATTCATAACTTTATCATATTCTAATATGCTTCCCTAAATTTTCAACATAGCCCTTTTTTAACCCACTTCATGAACAAGGGAGACGTAATTTTTCAAATTCCCTCCAAACTATGTTTTTGTAGTCATTTCACAAAATAACCTTTTGGGAGGCTTTAAGGTTGCTAGCCAGGGAGGTCACGTGATGACAGCTTGCTGAATGGCAGCTGGGGCTTAGAGCTCTCCCCTTCTGCCGTCCTAACTGCCGAAATCCGCGATCCTGACATTGTAAATTTTTCTAATTCACTGTCAAGAGATTGCCTGTGTCCCGGTTGTGGATCCTAGGACTCGATTCTTTGGCGATCGCTCAGGGGTACAGGGAGATGGAGGTGGATAAAAAGCAGGTCGCGACTAAGCACACACCGCCTGTGACCCCAGAAAAATTGCCCAAGAAGCCACGAAATCAAGCCGGCACAGCACCGGAAAGAACTGGTGATAAGACACAGCCATCCGGCCTCCTTACGGAGGACAAGTTTATGCAGGAGTTGGCCCCATTAAAGATCATCCTCCAAGACATCACTGCTGAGCTAAAATCCTTACGGGGGGATCTTTCCTCCCTTACCATGAGGGTATCGGATACGGAGGCTAGGATCTTTTCGGTGGAGCAGTGGAAGGCGAATATCGAGTCCGAGATGGTGGGGCTGACTCAACAGATTAAAAAACTACAGTTGAAAACCGAAGATCTAGAGGGCTGCAACTGCAGAAACAATCTTCTGGTTTTGGGCCTGCCGGAATTGGAAGAGGGGCCGGACTTGATGGCTTTTCTGCAGTGTTTCTTGGTCAAAATAGTTGGTCCCTCGCCACTCAACCCAAGCTACCATCTGGAGAGGGCATGGTCGCTGAGGCCTAGGCCTCCACGGACTCCCCACAGCCTATAATCATGAAGTTTTTGAATTATATCGAGAGACAGCATGTCTTCAATAAATCCGTGAGTTGCCGATTGCATGAGGGTCAGCCATGCTCCACATTGCCCAGGATCTTCCCAAAGAAATAAGAGTGAAGAGGGCTGCCTTTCACCCGATAGTCCAGAAGCTAATTGCGGCGTCTATCCCGTTTAGGATGGTGTATCCCGCTACTCTTAAGGTCACTATTGGCAGCGCTACTTATGGTTTCGACTCCCCGGATATGGCTCATAAAGACCTTACCACCAGACTCCCTAACCTGTTTACGCTGAATGGTTGATATATGGTTAATGGGCAACATGCTGTTAATGGTGTTCTGTATTAGTTAGATTGCTGAAAGGGCCGTAGATATATGTTTCTGGTTATTTCCCTCTGAGATGCACCTCATTCCCTGGCTGTGTTTCCCCCTGGTCTCACCCTGGAATGTCCTACCTGATTAGGCCATCCTTGGACTGTTGCGGTGAGCAAGGATCCAGGATGGTCAAGTGGGGGTAGAGCTGGGCCGCGAAGGTGGGACCGTCGATTTCCTCCCGGAATTCACTGTTAGGGGTAGCGTTCCCCGAAGGTGTTGATTTTGGGTGTAGGACCTTTTTTGGTCCCATCGCCAAATAACACCCCGGGAACATTAGTGTTTGGCTGAACGCAGGCTTCGGTTATCACAACCTACTCTGTCCAGTTGGGAGTTCCTTCTCCTATTCGTTCAGAGGTGAGTTCGAGTTTTCTTTTTGGATGCTGTCCCTCTCTGGCTTAAATAAAAGGGGAAAATGTGTTTAAATGGATCGCTAAATGTCAGGATTTATCTGAAGAACAGGCAGTTGGGTTGGGGGCAGGGCGGTTTTTGGGCCCATGCGTCGGAAGGTAGCTGAATCGCGAGCCTATGGAAGGGGGGTTTGCTAATCCAGCCCCTCCTGCAGGGTCCCTATTGTCTTTTTTAGTCTGGTTTGGGAAAGGTTGGGTTTATTGCTTGTTAAAGGTCTGGGTTTTCCCTCTCGTAGAGGGTCCCTGTAAGTTGATGTTTTTCGGATTCGCGTTTGGGGTTTGGTGTCCAGGATTTTGGTTCCTCCACACTGGTTTGGATATCCCTCAGACCTGGCACCATAGTGTATATAGTTGGTGGGTTTGGGTTAAGGGTTTTTTGGGGGTGGGGCTAGCCTGCCAACTTCATTATTTTCAGGATTGTACCTCGAATGTAGTAAATCCTTTTAGGTTAGGGTTGTTCTTAAGGGTTCTCCGATGGCAGGCTGGGGTTAGATGGGATTTGGGGGTTCGAGTGTGCTTTCTTCCTTGTCTTGTTTCTGGATGTTTCTGTACCTACCTCCCTTCGATACGATTTTTAAAATGGTTATAGGTGCTATTAAAGTGGTGTCATGGAATGTGCGTGGGCTCAGAGAGAAGGTCAAGAGAACTCAGGTTTTCAATCATTGTACGCTGCTGCAGATGGATGTATTATTTCTTCAGGAAACCCATTTAATTAGTGCAGAGGTTAAGTGGCTATCTAGATCTGGCTTCTCGCAGATCTATGCGGCAAGTGGATCTAGTTCTAGCAGAGGGGTAGCTATACTCATTATAAAGTACGTCCTATTTTTGAAGGATTTGGTAATAGAGGACCCAGAGGGGAGGTTCGTTTTGGCCAAGGGCTCCCTTAATGGGAATACTGTAGTCCTAGGCTCAATTTATGGCCCTGTTGGGAGAAGTCCTGAATTTTTTATGGGTCTCACAGACAAAATCAGTGCCTTGCTTCCCTCGCAGCTTATCCTGGGGGGAGATTGGAATGTTTTACCCTCTCACTCCCTGGATAGGGATCCCCAGGTCACCCGACCCCTCACTTCCTCGAGAGGCTTTGAAGATTTTTCACACATGTTAGGATTGTGTGATCCTTGGCAGCTCTCAATCCCTCTCTTGGGCGTTCTCATTTTCCCACTCCCACAGGTCATGGGCTAGGATTGACTATATCCTGCTTGCACGAACCTTCTCCCAGGCTTCCTCCAATCCGGCATTGAGCCGATAATCCTTTCTGATCATGCAATTGTTTGGATTAAATTTCCCAGATCCTGAGTTTCATCGGGATACTACCTGGAGGCTTAATACTCAGTTGCTTAAGGATCCCCATACGGTGACGCAAATAAAATCCCTAATCTCTTTTTTTCTGGCCGATAATCTTGGATCCACTTCAAGATTTGATTTTATCTGGTGTTCTCTAAAATGCTACCTTAGGGGGGAGCTAATTAAGTTAGCCTCAGCAAGGAAAAAAGCCCGGCAAGCGAGAGCATTTTTCTTAATGAATAAAATTAAGGAATTGGAGGCTGCCCATCCTTCTGCCTCGTCGTTATCCTCTCTGGAAGCCCTTTTGGCGGTAAAAAATGAGTACACTGATCTTCTTAAGGAAAGGGCCGAATACTGTGTAGTTAAAACTCAGGCCAAGTATATTGATCACGGTGAAAAAGCCGGGAGGCTGTTAGCCTTAAGGCTTCGCACTTTAGAGGGCTCCAGATTAATCCCGGCCTTGCAAACGCCCGCCGGTTCCATCCAAACTTCTCCTAAAGAAATTGTGCGGATTTTCGAGAAGTATTATAGGGATCTCTATAACCTGCCCGCATCCCTCGCCCCTCAAACATTATTACATATCTGGCCGATATTGATATCCCTCAGCTTTTGCCGTCTCATAAGAAGGTCCTAACTGCCCCTATCTCTCTTTCGAGATAGAAAATGTCATTGCTTCTTTGACTCGGATAAGGCACCCGGCCGGATGGATTTCCTGCCAATTTTATAAGGTCTTTTCAAGAGCTTGCTCCGGTACTTCTTAAACTATGAGCACCTTTTTCTTCTCCGTCACAGACCCTCGCTTCTTGAAGCCACCGTCATTTGATCCTTAAACCGGGTAAGGTCTCTACTGATCCGGCGAGTTATCTGCTATATCTCTTCAAAATTATGATATGAAAATTCTCTCTAAGATCTTGGCTGAACGAGTTAAGGGGGTCTGGACCCACCTTCTTAGTTCAGAGCAGGTCGGTTTTGTATATTCTCGATCTCCATCGGATCACCTTAGAACCCTCTCTCATATTTCTCAACATGCCTGTACAGCTCCAGCCCCTATGGCTTTGGTTTCGTTAGATGCAGAGAAAGCTTTTGACCGGGTGGATTGGTCCTTTCTCTGGGCTGTGATGACTAGGATGGGGTTCCCGGTTTCTTTTCTAAAATGGGTCCAGACTCTCTACAAGTGTCCTTCGGCCAAGATATACTGTAATGGACTCTTCTCCTCGCTGTTCCGGTTATATACCGGTACCAGGCAAGGTTGTCCCTTTTCACCTTTCTTATTCAATCTATATCTGGAACCCCTTCTTATCAAGCTTAAATCCTCTCCGCTCATTAAAGGGTGCTCAGTGCATCAGCAGGAGCTAGTCTTATCGGCATATGCAGATGACATACTTTTGCATATCACGCATCCTGCTGAATCTCTAAGGCATGCGTTGGACGTCATCAGGCACTATGGGGTCTTTCTCAATATAAACTGAATATTTCTAAATCGGAGATTTTTCCACTAAATACCCATACATGTAAACAAGATCTCGCTAATTTTGGTATGAGGTGGTCCCCAAATCAATTAAATATTTAAGGATTCATTTCTCAATGGATCCTTCTTTACTTAAGAAGCTTAATTTAGATGATCTTAAAAGTCACATTCAGCAAGACCTACAACGGTGGACCACCCTCCCCATTTCCCTTTGGGGCCGGATTAATATTATTAAAATTAATGTCCTTCCCCGTATTTTTTATCCTCTTAATTTATTAAATCTTTGGTTGCCTATCTCTTACTTCCAGCAGTTCCACGTGATGTTCTCAAGTTTTATCTGGCAGGGTAAGGGGGTTTGGCGCTCTTTCTTTAAGTTATCCCTTCCCAAGGATAAGGGCGGTTTACGACTTCCCAACCTGCTGCTTTATCACTGGGCAGCACATCTGGCTAAATTGGGGAGGTGGCTACCTGTTAATCCTGATCCCTCTTCCCTGATTTGGCTTCAAATTGAGAAATCAATCCTCTTGGACTCTGGAGTTGATCCCTACGCTATTTTTTATACTCCCCCCTCCATACTCTCACAGTGGATAACTGACCATACGGTTCTCCTATCCCTTAAGTCCCTTTCACAGTGTCTGCGTTTTGTTAGAATCTTTCCGAGAGATTATCTGAGTCAGCCGGTTACGCTTAATCCCAATATTAGGGTGGGAAACTCAGTGATTACTCCCAATTGGCTTCCACAGATTAAAGAAACTAATCTAGATCATTTTTATGATCACGGATCCCTCCTCTCTTCCATTGACATTCTTGGCAAACACGCTATTCCCAGTGCAAAAATTTTCAAAGTGTATCAATTGAGGCACCTTATTGCGGTAAAGTTCGTCACTCAATTTAGGGAATCGGTAGTCCGCCCCTTTCTCTCTCAAGTATTAACTCTTGCTTCCAAACCACATTCCATCTCGTCAGTATACTCCTTTCTCTTAAATTACAAATTCTCGGAGCCTGTTGCGGGTTCTAAGATTTGGTCCTCCTTTTTTCCTGACTCTACCCTGAATTGGCCCCGTATTTGGAGCGACCTCCACAAGTTCCACACTCAGGACAGATTAAGACTCACCCAATATTATATCGTGAGCAATATGTATTATACTCCTAAGAAGCTTTTTCCAACTCAAAAAACTTCCCCTTCCACTCTGCTCCAGGTGTATGCAAAGTGAGGGAGACTCCCTGCATATTTTCTGGAGTTGTAACAAAGTTGCCTCTCTGTGGTCCTCTATTCGAGATAATCTGGATCCATCATTAGGCCTCTCGGAGTTTTTTGTCCCCGAGATCTGTATCTTGGGTGACTATGCCAATATAGACAGTGTGGAACGCCGTTATCATATGGCGTTGGTAGCTATTGTGGTTAAGAGATTGGTCCTTAGGCACTGGACTGACCAGTTGACCCTGTCCTATGCTGAATGGCTGAGTGAGCTTTCTTCATGCCTCAATGCTGAAAGATTGGCAGCTAGCTTGTGCAACCACATGGATCTGTTCCAGAAAAAGTGGGGTAAGCTGTATTCTTTATACCTCCACCAATGATTTCTTGGCCTTCTCTCTACTGCCTGCAGTATTTTTTTTTTTTTTTTTTTGTCCTTCTGATTTTGATATGTATATTTTCTGTATTGGGAGGTTAAATTATCTTCCGAATTGTTATTATGTTGAATATCCAGCTCAGGGGTACTATGAGCTTAGCACACTCAGTTTTGGGGGGTGGTAGGGAGGGAGAAGGGTGGGTTGTGGGTTGGGGGAGGGAGCTTTTCTTATTTTGTTTTAGTTGTTATGTTGTACCATGTATTTTCTGTGAGTGTTACTTCTGTCATGTTGTGTGGGTTGTATTTTTTGAAAATCAATAAACTTAAATTTAAAAAAAAAAAATAACCTTTTGGACAGGATTTAAAAAGTTCCACCTGTCGTGATCAAAAGGTGTTTTCATAAAAAGACTGTTTAACATTTGGGGTCAGAATGTCAAAAAACAAAAATGCTTATGAAGAAACATTGAATTTTTCCAACATTTACTCATAACTTTGTTATATTTGAAAATTTTGACCCAAATGTTTAAGATAGCAGTTGTGTTACCCTCACCTCATGAACATGACATGTAATTTCACAAATCTCTTCTGAAACATGTTTTCACAGTTGCTCCATGAAATCACCTTTCAGACAAGATGAAACAAATTCTACCTGTCTTAATCATCAAGTGGGCTAATACAAAGACTTGCATTTACTTATTTCATTTATTTGAATTTTGATGACCAGGTAGGCCCACTGAGACAAGACCTTCCCTTTTTCAGTGCCGACCCAGGGAATCTAAGCATTCCACAAATGATAGACATTAAACATAGTAGCTGAACATTAAACATAGCACCAACAGTGGTACAAACAGTAGTAACATTAACAAGTAAAATATTCAACAATTTGATGTAGTAAGTACATAAGATAGAGAAACATCATACACTTAGGGCATAAACAATTTCAGACTAATTGGTTACACAGGGTTCAGAAAAACCTTGATAGCATGGCATAGGGTTAACCCCTGCCTGCTAGGCAGGGGGCTATATACAGTTACATGTGCCAGCGGCAAGGAATAGAGTGATGCACAGTATCGAAGTCCTATTGGAAGATTGTTCTATTTATGTACAGCTACATATGAGAAAGATCTCTTTCCAAATGCTAAACAAGTTTTTGGTCTACTTAGTAATGGTTGGTGAGATGTTCTAAGGGATCTGGTGAATGGTTTCTGGGTCAGTAGGTTAGACAGTCTTGGAGGGGTGGGGAGGTGAATTAATTTGAAGGTGGTACACAGCAAGGGGTAGTCCAACTTCACCTCAAAACCTGGCCAATTTAAGGTACTGAGCACAGCACAGTGACAAGTTTGGGCCAGTGCTGAAGCGGCAAATCTGGCAATACGGTGATATGCTTGCCTAAGTCTGTTCAGAATAGATGGCTTCGCTGTGGAAAGCAAGGATGCACCATAGAGGAGACCTAGGAATAAGGTTGCAGTACAGATGGTCTTTCTGGATTGGGAAGTGAGGCAGGGAGCAGTATGGTATAATAACCCTAGTGAGATGATGAGTGATGAGTGAGTGAGTGAGGTGAGATGATTTTATAGTTTATTGGTATGGATCTTGAAGGATAGGTTTCAGTCTAAGGTGACGCCCAGGTATTTAAAGCTTTTGACACATTCCAGCATCACCCCCGCTGATGTTTTAATAACCAAAGGCAATTGGTTATCAAGTTTATAGGAGGTGTGGTGGAATAATGTGGTTCCAGTCTTTTTAGTATTAAGTACTAACAGGTTGGCTTTGAACCAGGCCTCCAAAGCCTCAAAATCACTCTTGAGGTTGTCGTTTATGACACTGATATCTTTAGTAGACCTGTATAGAATGGCATCATCAGCATATAATTTAACTGCTGCAGCCCCACAGTTGAGTGTGAGCTCATTCATAAAAATGAAGAATAGGAGTGGTCCTAACATGGAGTCCTGTGGAACACTGTCGCTTATGGGAGTGAGGGAGAATGTGGCACCAGACCATTTTACACACTGGAGCCTCTTGGTTAAGCAGTTGGCCAGCTAGGAGTGGGATGCAGGGTCAAGACCTAATTGATGGAGTTTAGAGAGGAGAAGTTGGTGGCTGACAAGGTTGAAGGCTTTGGTCAGATCCACAAAGCTGGCACCTGTAGCCTCACCCTAATCCATTGCCATGAAAATGTCTGAGGTTACGCATAGCAGTGCTGATTCTGTGCCATGCAGTTAACAAAATCCATGCTGATGGATAGTTAAGGCACTTCTGAGTTTGAGATGTGAGTAGAGTTGATTATAAAGATTCTCTCCTGGATCTTGGCTAGTGGGGCATATGATGGATATAGGCCTATAGTTTTCTTCCAGGTTTGTGGGGCCACTTTTAAGTACAGGGACTACAATTGCTTTTTTCCATTTTACCAGGATTGCTTGAGAAAGGAAAGATTTGTTTATTTGTAGCATTACCGGGAAGGCAATGGCAGGTGATTCTATCCTAAGAAATTTTGGATGATGAGTTTCAAATCCAGGGGCACTGTCTAGGTTGAAACCCTTGAGTAGTTTGAGGACCTCTAGCCTTGTGGCCAGTTTTAGGTGGAAGGTGAGGAGGGTACAGTTGGACTTGAGCTATGTTGAGTCAGCTGGGACAGGAGGCAGGTCTTTTTCGTATTTGCCAGGTCAGTGAAAAAGTGATTTATACCAGTAGCTATGTGTGTGAGGCTCGATAGTGTGACACCATTTGTGAACATGGACTGGGGAATGTTTCTGTCCTTTCCTTTAAGGAGTGAGTTTATCTAATTCCAGAAAGTCTTTGGGTTAGTGAATTTTTTTTCCTGTAGGGAACAGAGGTAAGTCTGTTTGGCTTTTGTGGCCTGGGTTTTGTAAGCATTGTGAAATCATCAATAGGATTGCCAGTCAGACACCTGTCCTGTTTTTTTAAACTCCTTCCAAGCTTTGTCACAGGAACGCATCAGTGCTCTAAGATCATGAGACAGCCAGGGGGAATTTATTCCCTTAGCTCTTTGAGACCTAATAGGGGCTAGGAAGTCTAAGATGGTTGAGAAGAGATTATGAAGTAGTCTAATGCCTGGTTGACATCTGGGAGGCGGTTGATGAGAGTCCAGTCTGATGACTTAAGAGGCTCAAGAAAGACCTCAGCACTAAACCGCGTTAGGCCACATGTTTAAATGAGTTTAGTAGGGGATTTCTGAATATTATTTCTCCAGACACAGTAGGTAGGGGAGTGATCACTAAGTGCATCCAGCAATATTTCTGCGATTTTTACATGCTGGCTTTTATTTATTAACATCCAGTCTAGGAGACTGTGATTACCTGATTTCATGTTTAGTCTGGTGGGGTGGCAGATTAATTGAACTAGCTTTGTGTCCTCTAGAATGGAGAGGTAGTTTGTCCTTTTGACACTAAGCCATCTCAGATTAAAATCCCTGGTTAGGGTTAGGTCACTGTGGGGTAATTTGTCTAGATTGGTTAGGAATTCTGAACAGGCTGAGGAAACAAGGTCTGGGGCAGGTAGACACACCTACCATTAACTTGGTGACTTGACCTAGGGTAATTGAGATTATGATGTGTTCATGTTCAGGTGCGTCTGAGAGGGGTGGAAGTACGTCCATCGAGAGCTCATTTTTGACATAGATGAGTACGCCCGCACACTTTTTGGGGAGGCGGTCCTTCCTAAAAGTGGCACATCCAGTTAGTGCGATTTCATGGTGGAGTATATGGGGCTTTAGCCGAGACTCAGTAATGCATAGTACATCTGGGTTGTAATGCCTAGCCCATGCTTTGAGCTTGGGTATTTTACTCTGAATACTTTGTATATTCATATGGGCCATCTTAAGCCCCTTGAGGGTGGACCAGGTTGGTGTTGAGGAGAAAGGGGTTTGGGTTCTCATTTAATTTGGTCCAGAGTTTAGCTCAATATCCCCAGATAGTAGCAGAAGACAGGTCAGTGAGTGGGTAGAGGGAGGTGGTAGGAAGTGAGATTTGTGCCAAGTTCTGGACTGAGTTTGGACTAATATGGTTTTATTGCACTGTAGCGTGGCCACCACAGTCAGGGGGGAGACCTGAGATTGTGGGTGCCTGATACATGGGGTGCATTGTATGTGAGACCTAGAACAGGGTCCACAGGAGGAAAAGTCACCTATTCCTGTATGTGTGGTACTGGTTGTAGGGCCAAGAGGGTAATGCAGTAGATGAGGAGACCCTTAGCGCTAAGGCTTTTCATGTTTGCTTGCACGCATGTGCAAGAAACATAGTGCCATCATCCGAGTTTTCCAGAGGTGTGTCAGCCTCTTCCAATTCAGTCAGTGTGTTTGCAGGTGCAGTCGCTGTGTGCCAATCACTGCTCTAGCTGTCTATGGCAGCAGTAGAAAATGCAGTGGCATACAGTTGAAAGGGAGAGCTCCGCTTCAGTGAGCAGAGCTCCCCCCCTCAACACGCATGCATGCATATTAAGTGCTGACGCTGGCCCCATGCACACATGTAGTATAGCCGGCGGGGTGCCCAATGCCCCATTGGCCCACACCCCCAAAAAAGCTTTCTGGTGCCACACTGGGAGCTCACCCAGTGTGGCACGTCTGTATGGCTGACGGGGTGCACAACCGCCAGTCCAGCTCCCCCAAACAGCTTACAGCTGCCACGCTTGAGCCCCACCCCAGTGTGGCCCGCACATGTGGCCAACGGTGGTGCCTAATCCCCGCCGGCTCCAGCCCCCAAACAGCCTTACAGCTGCCACGCTGGGAGCCCACCCCAGCATGGCACAAGCCCATATGGCAGATGGGGGTGCCCAATCCCCCGTCAGCTCCAGCCCCCCCAAACATCCTTTCCAGCTGCCATGCTGGGAGCCCACCCCAGAGTGGCAAACGTTCCGCGTCGTCTTAATAATAAAAAAAAACCAAAACTGTAAATTAAAAAATGGTCCCTCGCACTCTCCCTTCCACCACCCACACCCACCCACTCGCACCCTGCCTCCCCACCTCCTCACCCCATACTTACCTCTGGAGTCTGGCGCAACGATCTTTGGTGGACCGGGAACACATCTGCACTCTTCAAAGCTGACTGCGAACTGAGGAAATGCTGGTAAGCTGTATAATGTAATAGATAGGATTTTTTCAACTTTGCTGCATATCTCGGGCATTTTTTGGAATTTTTGCACTAAATTTTCAACATGGGGTTTTTGGGACCCCTTCTCATGAATGCTGTCACTGTCATGGCGTTATTCGGGCCCGAAGGGTGATTTCGCAGTCACTGCATAAAATCACCTTTTGGGACTGATTAACAAAATGACACTGCAAGTGTTCATAAGGTGGGCTCTCAAGAAGCCTATTTTGAAAATTTGGCGGAAAAATTCCAAAAAATGACTGTTTTACGAGCATGTGTTGTGCAGTTCCTACGCATGCTCATAAGTTCGCGAATTTTCAATATTTTCACTCCAGATTTTCAGCTTTGCCATTTTGCCACACCTCCTTAAGAGCAGTACAGCTGTCATTTTTCACATCTCACCCAAAATGTGTTTCTGCCCATGTAGCGCACAATGGCGCAGTCGGTCTGTGAAATCAATGTACGGGACATTTTAAGAAAATCACAGTGACACTGTTCATGAGCAGAGGTCTTAAAATGGCTATGTTGAAAATTTGGTGAAAAAATTCCTAAAAATGACTGTTTTATGAGCGTGCATTGCAGAGTTCCTACGCACGTTCATAAGTTCTCAAATTTTCAATATTTTCACTCCAGATTTTCAGCATTGCCATTTTACCACACCTCCTTATGAGCAGTACAGCTGTCATTTTTCACATCTCGCCCACAACGTGTTTCCACCCAAGTAGTGCACAATGGCGCAGTCAATGTGCGAAATCAATGTATGGGACACTTTAAGAAAATCACAGTGACACTGGTCATGAGCAAAGGTGTTAAAATGGTTATTTTGAAAATTTGGTGAAAAAATTCCCCAAAACGACCGTTTTAGGAGTGCACGTTGCCCAGTTCCTACGCACGCTGGCAAGTTTGCGAATTTGTAATATTTGCATACCAGATTTTCAACAGTGCTATTTTACCACACTTCCTTATGAGCAGTACAGCTACCATTTTGCACATCTCACCCAAGATTTGTTTCCGCACATGTAGCGCACAATTGTACAGTCAGTGTGCGAAAACAATGTTTGGGACAGATTAAGAAAATCACAGTGACACTGGTCATGAGCAGAGGTCTTAAAATGGCTATGTTGAAAATTTGGTGACAAAACTCCATAAAATGACTGTGTTATGAGTGAGCATTACGCAGTTTCCACGCACCCTCGTAAGTTCATGAATTTGTAATATTTTCAGTCCAGATTTTCACCAGTGGCATTTTTCCACACCTTCTTATGAACAGTACAGCTATCATTTTCCACAACATGGCCGAAATGTGTTTTCACGCTTTCAGTGCAGAAATGCATGGTCGCTGTGGGAAATCATTGTTTGGGACAGATAAAGAAAATCACACTGACACCGTTCGTGATCGGAGGTCCCAAAATGCCTGTGTTAACAATTTGCTGTAAAAAAATCTCCAAACTAGTTACATTATGGGTGTGCGTTGCACAGTTTCTACGCACACTCATGACTTCACCAGTTTTTTTAAGCTTTTCACACCAGATTTTCAACATTGCCATTTTTTACACCTCCCCATGAACAGTACCGCTGTCATTTTTCACATCCAGTTCGGAATGTGTTTTTGCACCTGTGGTGCCAAATGCCGTAGTCGCTGTGCAAAAGCAGTTTTCAGCTAACAAACTGATATTGCCACTGTTCATGAGGTGGGGTCACAAAAAAACATGTTGAAAATTTGGGCAACTCTACCAGCGAATACCTGAGGTGTTAGGGTTTCCAACCATAACGCCCCACCCTGTGAGAATGACAGGCATCAGAGGGTGTGACTTGGGATTCTTGCCTGTAATGCTCATACCATTCCACCCCCACCCACACCCTGCAGCCAGTGAGAGGCATCAGGTGTGCCTCCGACTCTTCGGGCCCAAACATTACCCCATTCTCCTATACCGCACCCATCTTACCATATTTCCTGATAGAATGGGGTGCGCATAAGGGCCAAAGACCCCAAGGCACACAGTGACACTTGTCGGTGTCTGCAGGGTAGGGTGTGGTGAAATGGCTTGGTCGTTATGCCTGATGACCCAAAGGCACACCCCAATGCCTGTCACTCTCTGCAGGGTGGTGGTGGGGTTGGCTTCAGTTCAATACTTTGCTGCCATTCCCATTATACAGCTCTGTAACTTCTACACTACCAATGCCAATGCCAGCAAGCAAACATTCGGCATTGACAAATGCTTGTAATTGTTATGACAATTGCTTTAACAAGGACTAAGAAAAGAAGCTATCAGAATTGGGTTCTGTGGTATCTGTGGCTTTTAAATCTGTAGATTTAACACTGCTGCCCTCACGTGGCAGCATCTCAGGAATGAGGTTCTACCTCTTTAAGAGAGAGAGAGAAACCTGAGAGAAGAAGGGGTTGGCCACTGGGAGAAAGAAAGTGTATTTAATAGAGGATGGAGTGGGGGAGCAGGGGTGGGTGAAATATCACCCAGAGAAAAAGTTGCAGTAATCCAACTCTTAACCCTGCTTAATGATGTTTTCCAGGATAATGAAATAATAATAGGAACAGTCCGAGGGCACTGCTCAGTAGGAGAGGTAGTCTGTTAAGCTGGCTCCAGGACCAGTAAAGCAACTTCAGTTTCAGTACCAATCAGAAGGAGGTGACTTTTTTTAAATTGCATTGTACCTTAGGCTGTGGGGAGCAGGTGGGTGGCTGATGCCTGGAGAAGATTCGAACCATAAGCGGCATTGAGGCCAAAATGTGAAAAAAAAAAAATTTAGAAAGAAATATTGACTTTTTTCAACATTTAAGCATAATTTTGTAATTTGTGCAAATTATGGTTGCTATCCTGGGTAAATGCAGTCTAAAAATGTGAAAAAGCAGGACACCACTGAAAATGACATATTGCATCTCCGCTGTTCTGTCCTGGGTAAATATACTGCAAAAGTGTGTAAAAGCAGGACTCCATTGCAAATGAGATATTGCATCTTGTCTGGTCTGTCCTAGGTAAATATATAGTAAAAATGTATAAAAGCAAGACGCCCTTGCAGCAGGCCCCCACTGAAAGCATGCATCTAAGCTGATCTTTCCTGGCAAAACTACACTGTAAAAGCAGGACTCCACTGAAAATGTGATAATGACTCTCAGCTGGACTATCCTGACTTAATACATTGTAAAAATGAGTAAAAGCAGGACCCTGAATGAAAAGGAGATCACGGAAATCCAATATGCTATCCTGGGTAAATACAGTCTAAAAATGCAGACATGCAGGACCCCTATGAAAATAAATCCACTGACAAAAGTATCATCCTGTTACTGTTTTATTTATTTTACATAAATTTTGATAGAACTCCAACAAATGCTTACATTTCTATTTTACAGCATGCATAATCAGTTGCTTTCGTTCTACACGGCAAGCTTACAACTCTCAGGCTGTCAGATGCTTGCGCTAGTGTTGCGTGGCATGACAGCGAAAGACAGCGATATCATTGTCCATGTGGACATACTCTGAGAGGGGCCCGGGACAGACAGAGTGGAAAGGGTAAGCAGGGGCCTTTTGTGTAGGACCCAAGAGTGGGGGGAGCTGACAGGGAGTCAAAGGGAGTTTCCCCCTTGTTGGCAGAAGCCAAGGCAGTGACAGAAAAAAGTATTTGGGGGGTAGGGCAGGGGAAAGAAAGAGAGTGAGGGAAGAAGCAAACTGATGCCTGCATACTGTACTGTATGTGCTTTAACTCCACTCACTGGGCAGAGCATGGAGTAAACTTTTGTAATGCATTTGGTAGCTGTTATGCCCCCAGATCCCCTTTTTTCTCTCCTCCTCCTCCCGTTTGTTGCAGCCATGATGAGACAGTGCATCTCATCTGGTCTGCCTGGATAAATATATAGTAAAAATATCTAAAAGCAGGACCCCAGTACAGCAGACCCCACTGAAAGTTGTGAATCTGTGCTCCTCTGTCTAGGAAAAATACATTTTAAAAGCTAGATCCTGCTGAAAATGTGAAATTGCCTCTCACCTGAGCTAACTTGGGTAAAATAAATTGTAAAGAGGGGTAAAAGCAGGGCCCCATTAAAAACAAGATATTGCATCTCCACTGTGCTATCCTAACCTGGATTCAACAACACAATCCTGACATCCTCTCTGTTGTTGAAACTTGGCTGAACCCTAAGATCTCTGACACTGTGGTCCCAATTTCCGGATATTCTATCTTCAGGCAGGACAGGATTTCAAAACGGGTTGGTGACTGTGCCATCTACCTCAGAGATACCCTCATGTGACATGTCATCCCATTTTCTAACCCAGGATCCCCACTCAGGTCCTTGCCATCAAAATTCTCCTAGGGGCCCATAATAAAAATCTTACTATAGCCTCTGTATACATACCACCAAAGGACCAGGCCAGTGGTTTCAACAGCATCATGAGATACCTCATGGGACTACACCATAATTTGGAGACCATAATTCTGGGTGATTTTAACATAAACTGGCTTTCACCTGAGGCCTGCACCTACAGGATGCTGTCATGGCACAACACCTCACACAGCTTGTCCCCACCCCCATTAGGTGCAACTATAGGATGGAGATCTACACTCCACTTGATTGGATACTGTCAAACCGCCCCGAAAGAATCTCTATGGTGTCTGTACTCCCTGATACTTTAAGTGACCACTCACCTGTTATTTGCTCTTGGGCTAATAAATTCACCAAGCCCCCTCCTAAAATAATACACACCAGGGTACTCAAGCAGGGGCACCTTCAGCTGCTAAAATCACATCTATAGGCTGGACTGGTCGATAATTGACTCATTCAATGATACAGACAAAGCCTTGGAACTGTTCATCAGCCGCTTTATGGCGGCCTGTGATATCCATGCACCACTTAAAAAGATGAAGGTTAAAGGCAGGTCCAAGCCATGGATAAACTCCAAGCTTGCAGCATGGCTCAAACAAAGGGACCACCTCTGGCACTGTGCTCGAGCCACATCAGTGCAAGGGGACATTCAAAAATACAAATCTGCAAGAAATGGCTGTCCCGAGCTATACTGAAGGCTAAAAGCAAATATTTTAGGGAGGCACTCTCCAGCTCCTGGGGTCATGGGAAAAAATTTTGGAATAACTTGAAGGACCTCACAGACAAGGATACTAAGGCACCACCCACCATGCACAACATTGATGGAACACCTACGCTAGACCTACGTATCATCTCCAATATGTTCAACAGTGCATTCTCCAACCTTGGCAGTGTCCTTCCACCTGATTTTTTCAATGACCCCACCACCAATTCCCCCTTTGACATTGCATCCCAGTACACACAGCTCCACAGTTCTTTTTCAAAGAGATCCCAATGCACTTAGCCAGAACTTATATATGCAAGGCCATCTGCAAAACTGGCTACAGTGGTGACTCACTCAAACTGAAGTTGCTTGTACTAGTCCTGGATGAAATCCTTGAACCCCTGACAAAGATCTTCAACCTTTCCCTAAGATTGGGTCAATTCCCATCACTCTGGAAACAGGCGACTATCACACCTGTACACAAAAGTGGAGACAAGTCACTGCACACCAACTACTGGCCCATCTCCATTCTCCCCCCCCCATCTAAAGCTCTGAAATGAATAGTCTCTGACCAGCTTGTCGAGTTCCTGCATAAATATGAAATACAGTGCCCAGAACAGCATGGCTTCCTAAAAGGGCATAGCACCACCACGGCACTGTTGGAATTTACTGGATTCATCCATGACACCCTCGACCAAGGAATCTGTGAGGGGGGGGCAGTATTCATTGACCTGACAAAGGCCTTTGATACTGTTAACCACCCACTCCTACTCAGGCAACTGACCACTCTTGGGCTCTCCAAGGATGCACTGCCCTGGTTTGCTAGCTACAGTACCTCTGGGGAAGAGTCCAATGTGTTAGGAATGCTGGCATCACCTCTGATGAAAAACCAGTCCTCTCAGGTGTCCCGAAGGGGTCTATACTGGGGCCATTAGTCTTTTCTCTCTTCCTGAACAGTCTCCCTAGCATCAGCCATCAGAGAATATTACTCTATGTGGACGATGCAGTACTGTTTACTAGCAACCAAGACTCTAAACAAATTGAGAGTCAGTTGCAGTGTGATTTCAGGCATGTTGAAGAGTGGTTTAGCTCACGTAAACTCGTCCTGAACTACAGCAAAACTAACGTCATGACATTCTTCAACGCACGGAGCAAGTTTAAACCTCTGTTCCTCACCATCAAGAACCATGTGGGGACTTCACTTGAACATGTTACTGAGTTTAAATATCTCGGCATCACCTTGGACAGTTCCCTTTCTTACATGCAGCACATTGGCAATGTAGCTAAGGCTGCCAACATATGGATTAGCCTGCTCCACAAGCACAAACACTGCATGACCACTGATGCCCTTAGACTGGCCATCTACAGCTCCATTACCTCCATTGTCGACTATGGTCTAGTCATCTATGGCTCTGCTTCCCCTACTGCCCTCTGGAGGATATCGGTGACACTCAACAAGGCCTGTAGGCTTCTAACGGGTGCCACCCACCTAACACACACCTGTGACCTGTACACCTAGGCTGGATGGCTACCACTCCTTAGTAGAATACAATACCAGACCTGCTTCTTAAACAAAAAAGTTCTCCTCGGTCTCATGCTATCAGGAGTGGCAAAGCTCCTTACTGCCAACAGCAGTACCCAGCTTACACACAGTGCTCTATATCAAACCTTCCAGGTCCCCAGATGTCAGACCACAATGGGTCAGAGGTCGTTCACGCACAGAGCTCCTCAGTGGTACAATACCCTTAACAAAGAATCACTTACAACTGCGATGCTTGGTCCCTTTAAAAGGCAACTCCGACTTTTCCTCACCACTATCACTCAATGTGACTGCCTCTCCTAAGTAACTGCCTCTTCATTTTAACCTACTCGTAGGTGACCTGTGACCTCCCCTAGAGCTCCACTTTTTTGGCACCAGTTTCCCCTACTCTCACCCCTTACCCCCCCACACCACACTGCCTCACCCACCCCCTTCCCTCTTTAATGGCACTTTCAGATATGGGGCCCTCCAGCCCATCCACCTCACACTTTTGCCACCCACCTCTACCTGCCGACAATGGCCCTTTAGCCTGCCTACTTCTTCCTGACTCCCTCCTATCCTATACTAACTATATACTGTTCACCCTGAAACTTGTCTGAAGCTGTCTTATGTTGTCTCTCCATTTTTGGTTGTATCATAAATGCTTAGACATCTTTGTATTTTTAAGATGTAACCATTGTTGACCTTTGTATGTATGTTACCCTACATCCTTTGACGTGGAACCTTTGTAAATGATCAGTTCCTGCTCAAAGGTATTTGTAATCCTATAGTTTAATAAAAAAAATAAATAAACACAGCGCAAAACTGTGTCAAAGCAGGATCCATAGCAAACAAGATATGGCAGTTCATCTGGGCTATCCTTGGAAAATTAATTTCAAAAATTCATTTTATTGTTTACCCTGGAAAGGCACACTGAGCAAACTGCCTGTTTCCAAATGTGTCCAGCATACAAAAGACATGAAGAATGTGAAATGCAATCAAGATTGCTACACACTATTACCATTACTATTTGACTAGTCAGTCAAAAAGAAAAACAACTGTTGTTTTTTTTAAACTGACAAAATAGAATTACAGCATTTGATGGAATTAGGAAGATTATTGTAGTTACGAGCTCCAACATAATCAAGCGCCTTTTGGCCAAGAGCAGGTCTCATAATGGTATTGTGAAATAAGTGGAATCTTGTGACCTAGTATGAAAATCATCACATTGTATAGGAAATAAATATGAACTAGAAAAAAGTACTTTACCAAGAACAATTTTATGAAAAAAGACAGAGACCTTAACTTTTATACAGTCCTCAAAGGAGCGCCTATGAGTAGAATCATAAAGGGTAGAGTGATGTGTACGTAATGGAAGGCCACTAATAAAATGGTAGATGACATTATTTACAACTCGAAATATGTTGTAAAACTGTGTAAAAGCAGGACCCTACAGCAGAACCCCACTGAAAAGGAGATGTTGCATTTAAACTGATCTGTCCTGGAAAAAAATACATTGCAAAAGCTCCCTGATCACCTGCTCTGCAGCTGTCTAAAATGTTTTTAGTTGTCTAGTGCCACCCCAATAAAGGCATCTAACCACTTCCTAACTCACCCACTTGAGACCATCCCCTCACACCCCCTTGCCCCAGTCACATGAAGCTGCATCGTCTGTATTTGACGAACTGAGCCCTGCTGTGTCCTCTCGCCCCCTTCCTTCTACTTTAAGTCTGTCTCCTGCAGTGAGACATGTAAGCTCCTAGCTGGTCTCTTCCCTCACACTGGAGCTGGACACGATAACCTCGAGCCCAAACTACTCTGCCTGGGGGCCCCATATCTGGCTCGGCCCATCTCCCACACTCTCAACTCCTCCCTCATATCAGGGACTATCTCAGATATATGGAAGGTGGCTCACGTGGTCCCAGTCCTTAAACATGGAGACCCCAAAATCCATGAAAACTATCACCCCATAGCGATCTTATCTGTTTTAAACAAGTTGCTCAAAAAGACAGTGGCCTCCCAGCTTGCTCTCTTCCTCCAAACCCATGACCTCCTCTCCCCAGCACAGCATGGGTTCCATAAAGGGCATAGCACCTCCACTGCCCTCACACAGATCACCTAAGACATCAGATCTGCGACTGACCAAGGCAAACTCATGGGCGCCATCTTCATAGATGTGTCTAAGGCCTTTGATCTGGTGGATTACACACTTCTGGGTGCTGCCCTCTGGTCCCGCGGCCTTCCCCCTCCCGTCCTAGCCTGGTTTCCTAACTATCTCATGGGCAGGCAACAGTACACGAAGTTCCAGAAAGCCATCTCCGGGCTCACACCGGTTACATGGGGGGTGCCTCAGGGGTCAGTCCTCGACCCCATACTGTTCTTCCTCTTTATCAATCAGCTGCCCTCAGTCCCAGTCTCTAGGCATGTCACCCTATATGCAGATGACTTTGTGCTTCTTGCTAGTTTACAGGACATCAGTGGCATCAACACCAGTCTTAACTCTGATTTTGACTCCATTCAATCCTGGCTTAAGGCCAAGAAACTTGTCATTAACCTCCAGAAGACTCAGGCCATGTTATTCAACTCCTTTGCCAAGGTAAGAGCTTGTCCGGCCTCTCTCAAGGTCATTGGAGCTGATGGCACCCCTGTACAGGTGGTTGACTCTTTCAAGTACCTGGGGGTGACCCTAGATCCCCAGCTGGATTTTTCCCTTCACATACGAAATTCCTGCAAGGCCACAAACCGTAAACTTGGGTCTGGCATACAGGGCCATAAGTTGCCTCATTCCAGCTGCCTGGCTTGCCCTTGCAAAAGGGGTTCTTCTTCCCATGCTCAGCTATGGGCTCACCTCCTTCGTGAACGCCCCAAAAACCTGGCTCACGAAATGGGACACAGTGTACAATAACATGTCGCTTTGCCCTGTCAGCCCCACGTCTCACCCATCATTGTCAACTGTACTCCAGGCTAGGGTGGCTTTCTCCCAGTAACCACTGATCCTTCGTTATGGGCAACTTCATAGACAACATCATCAGAATGGCCACCCCTCAGGCACTTGCCGTACTGCTCAAGCCTGCCCCCCCCCGGCTACCGACTGAGGTCCAGTGGCTCCCAGTCTCTCATGGTCCCCAAAACCCGCTCCCTTGCAGGGGATCTTGCATGTGCAGCCCTTACCCCCAGAGCCTGGAATCTTCTCCCTGCTCATGTCAAGGCTGTCCCCTCCCACTCTTGTTTCAAGTCCTCCCTCTGGGGCTACTTGAAACAAGCTTCCACCTGCCTCTGCTCTTAGCTGTCATACCTTTATGGTTAGCATGAACACCTTTTGCCTGTCTTGCTGATGTATGTCTCCTTCCTAGACTGCTTCGTGCTGTTGCCATGCCTAAAACTCTGCACTTGCCTTTCTGTCTGATACTGCTCTGTACCATGCTGTTTGCTGTACCTTGTCTCTGAACTGCTATTGCCTGTACCTTGTTGTTGATACTGCCTGTACCTGACTGTATCATGTTGACTGCGTTTTAACCTGTCTCTGAACTGTTATTGCTTGTACCTTGTAATTCTCCCAGGTCGCACCTGAAAATGTGCACTTGACTGTCTAGCGTGCTTACCTGGTTAACAAAAGCTAAATAAATAAAATAAGCTGAACTACAGTAATAGTGACTGTGACAGGCAGAGCTCCATGCTCACCACCTCAACTGGCTGCCATCTGACTGTCAATAAGCAATCACAAGTATTGTACAAACAGTGTTTTCTGTGGCACTAATGAACATCTCACTGACACTCAGCTTTTCTATAGTACTCACAATCACTCACTGACAGTCAGATAGCTTTTCTACAGTACTCACAATCGCTCACTGACAGACAGCTTTTCTACAGTACTCACAATCGCTCGCTGACAGTCAGATAGCTTTTCTACAGTACTCACAATCGCTCACTGATAGCCATGTGGTAGCTAGTTGAGGTGGTGATCAGAGCAGAGCACTGTGCCAGTTGCTGTCACCATTGCTGTACTTCAGATTAGGTGACTGGAGTGAAGGAGTGTGGGGAGGATACTCCTGAGTGGGAAGGTCGACAGGGGTTCAGATGCTCTTACATTGGGGATGACAACTAGATCGCCAGGAATATTCAAGAAAGATACATGAAGGTTGATTGGGAGGGAGGGGGAGGAGGAAGCACTAGACATACTAACAAACTAACATACTATTTGCCAGCAGATTAGGCCTTACAGTCTATCGAGTCTGCTCGAACCTCAGATCCCTAGTTGGGTGCCGAGGCCCCCTTGTGTTCCAGAAACCCCTATCATCCATCCCCACCCCCCTGGGACAGGCCATCATCTGATACATCCACTTTCTGTGTCTGTCCCACCCTCTGTTGAAGCCCTCCACTGTGGATCTCTGAACCAGCTTGCCAGGCAGTGCATTCCAAGGGTCCACCACCCTCTCAGTGAAAAACCTCCTCCTCTTTTCCCCCCTCACCGATCCACCTTCCAACTTCAAACCATGCCCTCTGGTGATACCTCCCTGCTTCAGTCTAAAGATCCCCTCCATGTTTACCCTATTTATTTCCTTCAGGTACTTGAAGACCTCAATCATGTCCCCCTTTTCTCCCTCTCCTCTCCTCTCCTCTCCTCTCCTCTCCTCTCCTCTCCTCCAATGAAAACAGGCAGAGCTCCTCAAGTCTGTCCTCATACGTCAAATCCCCTAGCCCTCATATCATCTTAGTTGCCCTTCTCTGTACCCTCTCCAGGAGCTGTATGTCCCTCTTCAAGTGTGGTCTCCAGTACTGCACACAGTACTCAAGGTGTGGTCTAACCAGCCCATTGTACAGCAGCAGAATCACTTCATTGCTCCTAGAGGTGATCCCTCTTACGATGCATCCCAACATCCTGTTTGCCTGGCTAGCCGCTCTCCTGCACTGCTCAGAGTTATTCATACATGCATCCACCATGCCCCTAGGTCTTTTTTCCCTATTGAGGCCTCCAGCGCCTCCCCTCCCAGGGTGTACCTGTGTTTAGGGTTTCCCCGCCCAAGGTGTAACACCTTGCACTTGGTGATATTGAAATTTAATTTCCATGTGTGAGCCCAGCTTTCCAGGGTGTCCAGGTCCCCTTGCAGGGCCAACGTCCCCTCTTCTCCCTCAACTACTGTTCCCATCTTGGAGTCATCGGTGAAGAGACTCATTTCACATCCCTATACCCTCCCTGATGTTCGATATGTATGCATTAAACAGGATCGGACCCAGGACTGAGTCCTACGGTACCTCACTACCAACCTCTCTAGGGTTTGAGAGCTCCCCACCGACCACTACTCTCTGGGTGCATCCAGCTAGCCAGTTTTCAATCCATCTGACCATCAAAGGGCCTACTCCCAACCCCATCAGTTTCTCCACCAGACCATTGTGGGGGACAGAGTCAAATGCCTTGCTGAAGTCCAAGAATAATATATCCACAGGCTTTCCCTGTCCAGTTCTGATGTTACCCATTCGTAGAACTCCACAAGATTGGTTTGACATGATCTACTTGGCACAAACCCATGTTGCCGACTATCCAGACCTCCCACCTCCTCCAAGTACACCCCAATACTCCCTTAGTATACTCTCCATTAATTTTCCCACCACGAGGTCAAACTGATGGGTCTATAGTTACCTGGTACTTCCTCGACCCCCTTTATGGATTGGTACCACATGTGCCTCGGCCAATCCCTAGGTACCCTCCCTGTCTCAAGTGACCTGTTGAAGAGCTCCACCAGGGGTGCAGCCAGTATGTCCGCAATTCCATAGTACCGGATGAATGCCATCCAGCCCAGGAGATTTGTCTTTCTTTAGGCCTGCGGCTAACCACATCCTTTTGGCGGAGATAGCATCATCCGTCCCCTCCACCTTACTGGCCTTTTTATCCTTATCCTGATGTGACACCCCTGGGGTACCTCTCCCTCCCTCTTGCTCCATTTCTGTTGCTCCCCTGATCCCACTCACTGCCACTTCTATCCCTATCGTGCCTTGCTTTGTAGATATCCCATCCCCCTCCCTAGTGAACACAGAGGCAAAGTACTTGTTAAATACCTCTGCCTGGTCCCTCGCCTCTTCCACCCACCCTCCTTCTGATCTCAATCTGCTGAGATGGTCCTTAATTTTCTCCACTCCCAATGTACCGGAAGAACCCTTTCCCTCAAGTATCCTCTGTGCCAGCTTGCTCTTTACTGACTTTGCCTCTCACCATCCGGTGACTTTTCTACATGCAAGATGGTACATTTCCTTATCCCTATTCCTCTTATTGTTTTATATTTTTGTGCCTTCTTTCTCTGACTTCTACCTGAACCTCACTGGACAACCAGAATGGTTTATGTGACCTTGCCCTCACGTTTCACCTTAGCGCGGGTCCTGACTGCCTCATGAAGTCCCTGTCTTATGACCTCCCATCTCCTTTCCACATTTGTCATTGATGTAATCCCCTTCAAGTGATCCTTGAGAATATTTCCCATGCCCACAAAGTCTGCCCCCCTGAAGTCCACTGCCAGTGTCCTAGATCGCCCCCCCTCTCCCCATGCTTATTTGAAACCACACAGTATTGTGGTTGCTCCGAGTCAGGGGATATCCACCACTATTATTCAACACAGCTACAGTATGGGCAATTAGTGGTGGGAAGACCACTAGACCACAAAGAACTTTCAAGGATGCTACAGAATTGGCACTCAAGGTGGGGGGCACACATGTATGTTAATGAGCCCATAATTGACATGCCAATGCATCATTACACCTTGCATTCCCAAATAGGCTTATTAGCATGTTAGGGCTGAATATGTCCCACAGGAACACTGCTATTACTATCTCATTTGGGCCACTCTATTTTCATTGTGCTCCTGTAGGCCATATTCAGCCTGGGGCTGTGCCAGCATAGCTTATAGCCCCGTATTTAGACAGAGCTCCAGTCAGAGTGCATTAGTGTCTGAATATTGCACCCTAGCTGGTTATATGTGAACTGCTGGGGAACGCACATGCCCAGCTCTGAATTTGGGAGCCTATACCTTTTGCCTGGTGGAACTCAAAGTCTAAGAACAATGGCTACTGGGAGTAAAAATGTCTGCCCGTAGCCTTACAATATTGCTATAACTTGTCACAACATACAAGCAAACATGTTTGAAATTTAAAAAAGTTTGTTTTTTAAAGGTCCAGATAGATTTTCCCACCATCTCATTGGACTGTAGTCTTAAAGGGGAAAGTCCCCTCAATCTATTTTCTATACACCTGCGTAGTTTGTAGGCATGGGCAATGATTCCCTCTCTTGCATCCCCTTACTTTCATCCTAATTTAAATATAAATGATGTTGCTTCAGTCTGTTTTGCCCTGGTGTGAAAACCTGTTTGTCTACATTGCAAAGATCATGACCCCACTCATACAAGGCTTCATGGGAACTGATGATACATACCTTCACAAGCCAGCAGAAGTCATATTCTCATTTAGTTCTGTTACTTGTCTTGTGAAATTCCTGTATTCTCTAAAAGCATTTTTTTCTAACTCAGATACACTTTACAGAAAACAGAAGGGCATTTACTATGCCTTGAAAAGTTTCATGGTCAGCATAATACAAGAACATAGGGACTGCAGAAAACAGCACAGCCCTGAATAATACAGTATAACTACTGCAGGCTTTAGCACCAAAACATCATTAAATTCCAGGATGCCTTACATGAGTCAGGTCATTACCTTTATAATGAAGTTAAGCACCTTATCACACCAGGGCAGTACAAAGTGAAGCAACCTCATTTATATTTAAATTAGATGAAATTAGTAGGATGCAAGAGAGGGAATCATTGTTCGCGCCTACAGACTACACAGGTATACAGAAAATGGGTTGAGGGGGCTTTTCCTGCAAGTGTAGGTCTCAAGTTATCACTAACAATGCAAAATTGATTTTCACAGTTCCGACTGAGTGTCCAACTTGGTGTGACTAGTAAATCTGCAGTACTCCAAAGCCAGTAAAAATGATTTACTAATTTCAGCAATTACACAAACTTCCTTGCCATTTCTGGGATATGCTTTTGGCCATTTAGTAAAATGGTCCACAACAATCAATAAATACAGATGGCAAGCCCTCAGTGCTCTCATAAGAGATTGCTGTACATGTGCCCATCCCCGTTTAGCATGACCTTCATTAACAGTTCAAATAGCGGACTTTGTTTATCTAGTCTACAAATTACCCTGAAAATATTTCCACAGTTGTGCTTATGTTCTTGTTGCCCATTCTCTTTCCAGTTACACACCATTTTTATAGTGGTTGTCCACTTTTTCCAATTAAAATGCTAACACACCCATTAAAATAAAAATTCACATTGACAACAAACAAATATCAAAATGACTGCTTCAGTTCCACGGTTGCACTTCTTCCCTCACTAATAAAACCATGGTTATTTAGTGGACAGCTGATTTCAATCAGAAGTGCCCTACTATGTGCTTGACTGGCATACAGAGACCACCACCCTTAACAAGGTACCTGAATAACTGGTGCCTTTAGTGTTACCTGCCAGAGGCACTCCATCCATTTGTCAGTGATCATGGGCAGAATGTTCTCTCAGTATTGCAGTTTTGACTCCTTAGCACTAATAACTTGGGTGTTGTTAATATTCCATCAGCTCAAAAGTACTGCTAAATACGAACGAGAATGTTAACTCAGAAATCAAAATTAAATACATCCAGTAATATCTACTTCATCCTCACTATCAAGAAGATTCTTGTTCACATTCCACCACAAGAGAAATTATTTTAAAGATTCCTTAGAACCTCAACCTATAGCTAGTTTCAATCACCCTGTTTACCTCGTTGTTGTCTTTGCTACATTTCCTGTAACTGTACTCTTCCCGGGTCATACCTGAAAATAGACAGATGTCTTGCCTAGCGCACTTACCCGGTCATCAAAAATTAATAAATAAATAAATAAACCCCTGCATCTGTCCATTACTGCAGACTGATCCTATTCCCCTTCAGGAGAAAATAAAACATTCCACTTAATCACATTTATACATGACAAAATTGCCATTTTCTACATGCAAATATTCATGGCACTAATAACATTACAATAGGTTCAAACAAATGCATTCTCATATACAGTAGATACCAGCTAACATGCCTCAGAGATAAAATGATAGCTCCATTAGTTTCATAAGAATTCTGTTGAGCTTGTAAGCAAAATCCAAAAACCATGTCACTCCAAAAAGTTGATTATTCCATCTCATACAAACTATATAGCTTTACACCCAATCCCTGTTCTGTTCATTAAACTGTCCAGTAAAATCTTGCAAGCTATATCTCCCCATCCTGTTCTCTTAAACACATACAGTACTTTACAACTTAAATAAAAGTTACACTGCTTTATTCTGTTATGTTTCTTGCCACTTTCTGCCCAACCAACCTCGAAATTTACCATAGGTAATCCCCCACCCAATTTTACTATACCTAAGTGGTAATGAATGGTCACAAATTAAGCAAGCATGCACTTCATTAGCAGGTAAGACATTGTTTAAATTAAATTTGCTAAATATAACAATTTCATAAATAAAACTTGCAAGCAAACTTGTTCCTTACAGTCAGAATTAAGTGGTCATTATTGTAACAGACTCCTAATAATCTGTCCAAATCTTTTGCAGGAGCAAGGTCATACTAGGATTTTGCTGTACCAGAAAAATCGCACTGCTGTCAGTATGACGGATGATGGTACTCATAGGCCCTGCACCACTGGGACCTTCACCGGTGAGGTTATTCAGGGCAGCAGTAGACAGAAATGGGAGGTTGCAAGAGAAAAAAAGCCTGACCCAAGGACCTGGGTGATGACAAATAGAGGATAAAAAGCTATTGTGTATATGATGATAACAAGTGGGTAAAAAGCTACTCGATGTATCTATATCAATATCTCCCTATCTACTCTATCTCTATCTATATGTCTCTATCTATCTATCTATCTATCTATCTATCTATCTATCTATCTATCTATTTATCTATTTATGTAATGAAAACAGTGTCAGCAAACATAGGAATCCAGTTTAGGTTAGTAGTGATCCATTTTAACTCTGCAATGCACTCTGAGCCATAGGATACAGCATGGTACAAATGGAACAAATGAATTAAGTAATTTATTTATTTTATTTATTTGAAGATTCGGAATACAACCTTTGAGTCAAGGACTCTTTTGCAAAGGTTTCACATCATACACACAATGAGAGAAAAACAGTACATAGAAAACACAGGTTTGGGGAGATTACATAGTGGTATAGCAATCGAGAACACTAAAGGTACCATGTGAATAAATCTGAGACAAGCCAGTTGTTAAGCCACAAAAAGAGAGTTGCACAGGTTTTCAATAATCAAGGTTTCAACATTCAAGGTGGTACAGCAGGCAAGAGGGCCCTTGTTATACAAGCATTAAGAACATTCAGTTCAACACATCCATGAGTAAGTGCCCAGCATCAGCATGGCTAAAGATGACATGATACCTCTGTCACCACATCCTCCGTCACAGCTACTTATGATTGTCGGTGTCACTGCTTTTAAATACTAGTGTATAGCTACTACATACATTGTCATATGCAGGGTTGTTAGAGAGTCAACAGGTGGAACTGCACAAAAACAGTGCTGCACTTGTGGGTGCCTCCAGAAGTTCTTTAGCCTGTGAGCTCTAGTGGTCAGCTAGCAAACTGCAAAAAGATATGCAAGTAAAAACTGATAGCCTTGACTGAATGTTCTTCACTCAAAATACTAGTTTACACGACTAGACACAATGGAACCTGATGCTGGAACCATTATATTTTAGGCATGTTTCAGAGGGTGCTATTTAATACTCCAGTTATCTGCAGATGAAATGATATGAAATGTTTGACAGGAAAATAAAAACTCAGCTTCTTAAATGGATCCGGAAGGTAAGGAGCAGTGCTGTGCAAAACCTTGGCAGGGAGTCATAATGAAGGCTCTTGAGGCACCAGAATAGAGAGATACCTTAGGAAAGGTAAGTACTGTACATGAGAGGATAGGGTGGGAGTGGGGCACAGTTCATTTTCTTCACCAAGAAAGAATGAATGCTTCTGCTAGTTAATATTTCTCTGGAAAGATTCATTAAAGTACAACATCCCAGGAGATGAATTTAATGGACCAATGTCTGACACCATCTCATTCCCCCAATACATAAATTTCCAGTAACACCACTGGTAGAAACACAGAAATTGTTGACAGATAAGGACCACTAGGCCCATCCAGTCTGCCTGTAGGCCCTATACATGTATATGTCCACTCAGCCTATGTGGTCAATAGCTTTTCATCCCTCCCTTCCCGCTCAAGATTCCCTTGTGCTTGTCCCATGTATATTTAAACCCCTCCACTGTGCTTGCCCCTTCCACCTCTTGTGGCAGACTATTCCAAGCATTCACCATCCTCTCTCTGTAAGAAGACTTCCTCACGTTAACTCTTAATCTATCCTCCTCCAATTTCATATCGTGCCCCCTCATTCTGGTATCTTTTCTACATTGGAAAAGATTCCCCAACTGCACCTTGATTATGCCCTTGAGGTACTTAAAAGTTGTAATCATGTCACCCCTTTTTCTCCTCTCTTCCAGTGAGTATGTATTGAGGTCTCTTAGTCTCTCCTCATATGTTTTGTGGTGCAAACCATGCACCATCTTTGTCATCCTTCTCTGGATAGCCTCCGCCTTGTTTATGCTCTTACACATGTGTGGTCTCCAGTACTGCATGCAGTACTTCAGGTGAGGCCTTACCAGTGTTTTATACAATGGCATCACCACTTCCCACCTCCTACTAGTAATACTTCTGCCTATGCACCCCAGCATGCCACTGGCCCTCCCTGCACCCTTTGCACACAGTCCGTTTCCTCTTTGGTGACATTCAGCACCTCTCTCCCATCCTGTAGCTCTCCCTAGGGTTCACCCTACCCAGGTGCATTATCTTACACTGTTTTGCATTGAACCTCAGTTACCACACCTCCAACTATCTTTCAAGCTTCTCCAGGTCCCTCTTCATTTTCTGAACCCCTTCTGGAGTATCCACCCTATTGCAGGTCTTGGTGTCATATGCAAATAGGCAGACCTTTCTTTCCAGCCCCTCTGCAATGTCACTAATGAAGACATTGAACAGGACTGGTCACAGTACTGATCCTTGTGGCACTCCACTGTTCACTTCTCTCTCCCCAGACTGGATCCCATTTACCACCACCCTCTGCCTTCTGTCCGTCAACCATTTTCTAACCCAGTGTATCACCTTATGCCCCGTGCCCAGACTACTCATCTTGTTAATCAGCCTTCTGTGTGGAATGGTATTTCCTGAAACTTATTCTTTTAGCCTTACTTTGTCTCCCACCTCTTTAGATAACCATAGTGGTTTCTTTCTTCTTTTCCCACTATCCTAATGCATCAGTTGGCTAGCTCCATAATGGCTCCTTTTAGCCTACCCCAGTGTTCCTCCACCCCCTCCATTACCTCTACATTTTCCAGGGCTGCTCTTAAACATCTACCCATTTCATTGAAATCCACCCCTGAAATCGAATACTTTTGCCCTTGTGTGGTTTAAGTCCCTGTCTCCACGCCAAACCATACCATGTGGTGGTTGCTGGATCCCAGCTGCCCTTCCACCTGTATTCCTTTGACTCTATTCCCATTGCTCCATACCAGGTCTAGAATCGATTTTTCCTTGGTTTACTCATGCTGTCAGCTGTCTGAGTCCAACCCCTGCAGTGATTCCAGGATGGTTGTGCTTCTGGCTGGAGCAGCTGCCTAGGTGGTCCAATCCATGTCCGGCATATTGAAATCTCCCATCAACAGGATTTTACCTTTAGCTGCCATGTCATGAATTTCCTCCACTAGTATTCTGTTCACTTTCCTCCCTCTGTACCGGAGGTCTGTAGATCACCCCTGTATGTATTGCTGTGCCATTTCCTGGTTCAAGGGTGACCACATTGCCTCAGCCTCCCCCTGCCTTCCCTGTACTTCTGTAGCCTTTATGCCTTCTCTGATGTGTAGGGCCACCCTCCTCCCATTTTACCTTCCCTGTCCCTCCTGAACAGTGTATAGCCCTGTACATTGACATCCCAGCTGTGATTAGCAGAATACCAGGTGTCTGTTATTGCTACTATGTCAAGGTCTGCATTCGTCATCAAGGCTTCCAAGTCTGGAAACTAATTTCCCAGACTGTGGGCATTTGTGAACATGACCTTCCTCATTTTACTTCCTGCCCCCCGTTCCTGTTTTCTCTACTTTGCCTCTTACCCCTGCCCCAGTATTCATTCTTATGTGCTCTTGTCCCCCCCATGCACATTTTGCCTGCCTGCCCCTCACTTCTCATTTCAGTTTTTCCTGTTGTCAACTTGTACTTTTGCATGTTCTCATGAGGGGGTGTTCCTAAGCCACCTGTCTCTCCCGGCTCTCCTCCCTCCCCTTGGCCAGTTTAAATGCTCTCTGCTGAAGCATTCCAACTTCTGACTAAGGACTGAGGTCCCCTTTCTGGACAGATGCAGGCCATCCTCCTGATACAAGCTCGCATCTGCCCAGGTTGGGCCCCAGTCACCTAAGAAGCCAAATCCTTCCCTACCACACCAATCCTTCAATAGGGAGTTGAAGAATTGGATGTGGAGTGCCCTGGTCTCCCCCATGCCTTGGACAGGTAGCACCTCCGAGAATGAGACAGAATGTGCTATCTGTTTCAGGTCTTTCCCAGCTTTCTGAAATCCTCCTGGATTCTGGCTCACACTATTCTTCTCCTCACCAGGTCATTGGTCCCCAGGTGTACAATGACATCCAGCTCCTCCCTACTGGCTATCACCCTAGCAATCCTGTGAATTCACTTCCCATCCCTACATGCAGTGCTTCGTGGGAGGCACTTGACCTTCCTCCCCCCCCCGCTTGATGTCCCTAATTTCACACCACAGACAATAGAGCCACCCACTAGCAGAAACTTTAGATTTACTAGCAAGATGTGCTGTAAATCTTGAAAAAGAACTGTAGGTTAAAGTTATATTTTAGTAGCATGTAAAGAAACACAGAATATGCTTTAAAAGTTTATTAAAGCCACTGCATTGCTGAAATGATGCCGAGAGGTTGTGGTGGTGGTGTTGGGGGTTTTGGGTGTCTTCCCCCCCTTGCAGCACAACATTTATTAATTACTGGCCTATTGTTCAGTCCTTCAGTATGAGTATGTATTTCCTGATCATTTGATTCAATCCATTTCTAGTGCCCAAGCACGGGTGTGTTTTTCTCTGATACAGCTGAGTATGGCATTATTTGTGGCCTGAGTGATAGGCAAGAGAAGATGCACACCTGTGATTGGGAGGCGCGCGTACACAAACACAAACACACACACACCACACACTACACCCCAGACACATTCCACAAAACCTGTCAACTGCTGCTCTTTTACTTAAAGCAGCAGTACTACCAAATCAGGAAGTGATCTTTCAAAATTCTGCTTTTTGGCTGTAAGCATGTGGCCAAAGTTCCAGTTTCCATACCTGTAAATATTTTTTTCAGTCACCTTTAGTTTTTTAGATATTTGCAATTTATTTGAATTGTTGTGGTGCTACAATAAATATGGCAGCTGACTAATTTTCAGCTGTGCTTTTCCTTTAGGTTGCATCACGTCTTTTGACTACAGCAGTGGGACCCTCTGCTGACCATTCCCGATGTCCCTGCAAGTCATAGACATGTGCAGTTGGCAGCAGAGGGGATTCCAGTGCAACATGCCTGGTGGCAGAAATGTAAAAAAAAAAGTAGAGGATGACTGAGCAAATTACTCTGTGATAGTACAATGCTGGCAGGAAAGAGTACCAGATATATGATCAGCAGAGCACAGGGAATAAACTGTCAAAAGTGCAAATTTTTTTTGTAGTACTGCTGCTTTAAAGAGCAACTCTGCACTTCAGCATGTGCTTTCATAAATAAGATGTTTCAGCTGTTACAGTTTATTTACTAAAGAATGCGGCCCAGATATTCAAAAGGGTTGCACCATGCGCAATAGGGTTGCACCAGCGTAAGTCCGAAAATGTGCCATTCTGCGATATTCAGCAGGAGGCAGTTGCGCCCCCCAAATCACACTGAGCAATAGCGCAATGATAATGAATGTATGCACAACTGATGGGGGAGGAACCATGCATAAATGTTGCAGTCCGATATTCAACAACATGCGTTATGCGCAATAGGGGAGCATTGCGCCATAGCGGAAATGAGCCAAAATAAAAAGGAACAAGGGAGAGGCACAAGAACACTACAGGGAAGGCACATGTTGCTGAACTATAGCCAGCCACACAGGCAACACACACACAGAGCAGGACAGAGAAAGGGCACCTGGAACCCACAGGCTCAGGGAAGGTGTGGGGAGCCACAGCCACAGTGCAGAAGGGAGAAGTGCCACACAGCACTGAGGCCAGCACAGTTAGGTGTACCTGGTGCAGGGGAAGTAGCAGCCAGGACAGCGGGGGGAACACAGAAACAGCTGCCGGGGGGTGAACACAAGCCAGGGACATGGCCAGTGACACCATCCAGATGGAGGCAGTAATGAGGTGGGTGAGAAGATGGGCAGCAGGGGGGCGAGACCCTGGAAGGGCCCGTTGGCAGTATGCCCCCAACAGGCAGTACCGAGCCTGCACCAGTTCGAGCTGTACAGTGATACTGAGATCGTGGGCCGGTACCGCCTGAATCAGGCAATTCTGAGGTGGCTCTGTGAGCTGTGCAGTGATGTGGTGCAGGCACCCACACAACGGAGCCATGCTCTGTCAGTGGAGACTAAAGTGACAGCTTGCATGTGCTTGCTCGCCACTGGTACCTTCCAGAGACCAACAGGGGACAACACAGGCATAACC
Source organism: Neoceratodus forsteri (assembly GCA_016271365.2). NCBI lineage: Eukaryota > Metazoa > Chordata > Ceratodontiformes > Ceratodontidae > Neoceratodus > Neoceratodus forsteri. Next base: position 1,479,051,512 of record CM057452.1, on the reverse strand, counting down.
CAGTCAGCTGCATCATGCCACCTCACCCAATTCCTCAGTGTACTGCTGCCACATGCTGCAGAGTACATCCATTTCCCCAGCACACCGGCGGAGCGCACAGCAAACATACAGGAGTTCCACAGGGTAGCACTTATGCCTGGTGTGCTAGGGGCAATAGACTGCACCCATGTGGCCATCTGCACACCGCCCTGGCCCTGAGGGCTGCATGCGTGTCGCAAGGGCTATGCTAGCATCAACTGCCAGGTGGTGCGCGGCGCCAGGGGTGCATAATCAATGTCTGTGCCATGCACCCTGGGGAAGCACACGATGCTTTCATCTGGCACCAGTCAGCACTGTGCCACAGATTCGAGAGTGGGGACATCCCCACTGGCCACTTAGTGGGTGAATATGCAAACCACACGGACAAACATAGGGCTTGGGAGGGGCACGGTCAGAGGTGACATGGGCGGTGGTCTACATGGCCAGGGGCAGGGTGATGTTGATCACCAAACTAACCTCCACCCTCTACACACAGGTGACAGTGGATACCCACTCCGTCCCTGGCTGCTCACACCATACCGCAGCAACGCTACAATGAGGCACATGCCACCACACGTAATGTCATCGAGCAGGTGTTCGGTATGCTGAAGGCATGTTTCCATTGCCTGGACACCTCCAGCGGTGCCCTAAGTACAGCCCCTCAAAGGCCTGTCGGCTATTCCTGGCCTGTTGCATCCTGCACAACATGGCCAATGAATGTGGGATAGCCATACAGGTCAAAGAGGGGGACAGCAATGGGGACGATGAGGGTGCAGGTGACAATGGTGATGGGCATCCCCCCTTGGGCGACGGGACCCCTGACTGCTCTGGCTGGCACAGCTGTACTGGGACACCATCACAGAGGAGCACTTCAGCCAACCCAGGTAAGTCATGGGGCCATGTGCAACCACCAGTGGCAAAGGCACAACCCACAAACACACATGGACACACACCAGGGGTGTATGCCATCAAGGGAAGTGGCTGGGCATGGAACCACACACACCACCAGGTATGGGTGAGGTCTAACATGGCATGCGGACAGACACACACACACACACACACACACACACACACACACACAACTCACCAGACATGCACAAAGGGTAGGAGGCACGCCGACCCAGAACGCCACCCCTAGCCACACACATGTCCACAGACCACCACGCCCACTGCCTGTCATTGTGCATGTGACAGACACTGGGCACCATTGCACATTGGCATACAGTGCAATGCAGGCATCATCATGCACACGCAACTGCCAACAGCAGCTGGGAGGGTGTGAAGATGGACTGTGTGTGTGCGTGCAGGGCTGGGTACCCACCCGTGCATTGCCCGCTGAATGACACAATGCGCACGGGGCAGCATCAGACAGTAGCTGCGCTGGGAGACAGGTCAGTCATGTGCCACAGTGCCCTGGCCACCACGGATGCATGGGCGGCTCCGCTGAGACCCGCCAGAAGTGACAGGTTGACCACTGGCTCATGGGATGGCACCAATGGTCCCCCAGGGGTTCCACTGTGTGAAAGCGACCGTGCTCGCGCAGGGGTCTGCAGCACACCGAACATGCCTGCGCCAGGCGTGCTCAGGATGCCCACAGCTGAACGCGGTGTCGACAAGGATGGTGTCTCATGACACCGGGAATGGGGGGTGAACATTGCACTGCTCGGTGTCTGCGATGCATGGGCAAATAACTGTGTGCCCCCTGTGGCCATGGCAGCTGTGATTGTATGTGTCAGCCTGTCAATGGCAGTGATCATATCCTCCCGCATCCGGTCCATCCCTGCCAGGAGCAGAGCAGTTTCTTTGCTGTGACACTCCTCTGCCCGCTGCAGAGCCACACTCAGTGCATCCACTGCCATCACAAGCTGCATCTGCTGATTGACTGATGCTTGCAGTATGCGGATGTGCTCATCCAAGGGGTCATCTGCCTGATCGGCATGCTGTCCCTCGGGGTGTTCATGGCCCTGATGCTCATCATCCCTTGAGGGTGGGCGCTGCACACCAGGGCCAGGCCTGGGCATGTCCACAGGTGGTGCACCGATGCCACCCCTTGACACTGTACCCCCAAGCCCATTGGCTGACTGCTGATGCTGCTCCTCCGGCTGCCGCTCCCCAGGGCTCAATGGTGCCACCACAGTGGCTGCAACAGTCCCACTGTCCTGTACACACACCAGTGCTGCCCCACCGGTGCTGACAGGCACAGGCTGGGACTGTGATGACACACTGGCCTCCACGGTGGCACCACCCATAGTCATGGCCGCGATGTTACCTGCTGTGTGGCCATCCTGTGGCGCATACGTGTCACTGCCCATGACGTTAGTGACATCATCATCGGTGATGGACCCGGCACTAGCCCGAGACCCAGCATGCTGGCATCTGTGGACACTGGCACGCTGAGACATGGGCAGGGCCTCCTCCACACCTGCTCCAACAGCATCAGTCTGGACATCCAGGCGGGCTCACTGTCGCACTGAGCTGCATATTCCTGTGGAGGTGGATGGGCCCTCCTCCATCTCCATCTGACCAGCCTCAGTGGAGAAGCCCACCACCACTACTGACCCATGCAGATGCTCAGGAGCTGTAAGGGAAAACAAAGTCACATTACTGCATGTGACCTACCCTGCCCCCCCCAATAGACAGACCGTGACCTACCATGCAGTGATGGGCTACCACTCGTCTGGAATCCACCACCTGGAACACACTCAATGGCGCAACGCTGCATGCTGCCAGCAACCTTCTCCTCCTGTGGGGTCAGGTGTAGCACCTCCAGCTGTCCCCCACCTGTTGCAGACTGTGCTGCCCTGATGGCAGTCACCTTCTCCTTAATCCTCCTCCTGTCTGTGTCCATCTTCTTCTTGCACTCCTGCACAGAGTGCTGGTGGCTGCCATGCAGGCTTACAGCATGCGCCACCTCCTCCCATGCAGCAGCATGGCCTGTGGTGTTCCCTGGCATAAGCTGAGAAGCGGCTTCTGGTCTAGGTAGGTCTCGAACAGGGCATCCGTCTTGGCCTTTGTGAAATTTGGCCTCCTCCTCCTCCCACAACTCTGTTCCTCTTCCTCCACAACTCGCTTGGTCATGATTCAGCCTGTGAGAATGACAGGTGTTATCTGTGACTGCGCAGTCCCATGCATGTCCCAAAATCCACAGTCCACACTCCCAAATAGCATGCAACTCACCAATAGACTGCAGTAACCGACTATTACCAGTGCAGCCCAATGTCACACTTTTATAGCGCAACCAATGCACATGAGGCGAGGCGCATCTTTAAGTGGGTGCAAATGCAGTGACTGTGCCATTGAATAGCTGATTTGCATATGACGGCTGAATATCACTCTGTTGCGCTTTGTGCAATTGTGTTGAATGTGCTGAGCCAAGGGCGCAGTTCTGTGACAAGCGCAGTACACACCTAACTGCGCATGCCCGGGTTGATGACGCAGGCACCTGCCATGCTGCTGACGTGCTGTGCACGGGAGGCAATGCAGGGCATGGCCACCATTGTGCCAGTGGCACTACAGCGCTGTTCACCTATATGGCACTGTGGCACTGGGGCGCGTCGTAAGCGCACTGGGGCAACAGAGCAGTAGGCCGCTACAGGAGGTGGCACACAGGCACCTAATTGCGCTAGATGCATTGGGTTCCAATTGCACCATGGCTGCCCGTGCGCCAGAGACCCTTGACCCTGTGCCCGACCTTTGCCCCCAGGCACCATGCGTCAGGCATGGGTGCACCACTATCGCGCTGTTCGGTGACAGCGCGATTGGGAATGGCAGCGTTGTACCATGCAGCATCTGCATGTGGTGGAACCGCACTGCAGAGCACCATTTTGACTTAACTGAGCAGTAGAGAAGGCGCGGAGGAGAGCAGTACAGTGGAGCCAGGTTGAGATGGCAAACTTGGTTGCCATTGTGGAGCTACATGTTGGCCCACTATTTGGTGAGGCACCCCCTGGACAGGGCCAGGAGTCAGGTGTGGTAGGAGGTGGCCGACGCCCTGGAGGAGGCCACTGGTATGGGGCGGACGGTGGAGTAGTGCCGCCACAGATATGGGGACCTGAGGTGGAGGGACCCGAACCTGCTTGCCTGCCAGAAAGCACATGCCAGGAGGGGCATGATGCCACTGCCAGGTAGGTACAACATCCATACACTTTTATCTTCCATAAGGGTATCACAGTTGCATGTGTCCGGCACATGGGGGGGCCATCCAGAGTTGGCCGTGGTGGTGTTATCAGGGTGTGGGGTGGGTGGGTCTGGCTGTGTGGGATTGCACACGCATGGGGGTGGGGGGACTTTGATACAGGATTGTACTGATGTTCCTCTCTCCATATTTGCACCTTAGGCCCAGACAAGCGCAGGCTGGCGAGGGAGAGGAGGTGCCAGCAGGAGGACCATCAGTCCGGGAGGGGCGAAGGTCCGCAGAGGCACAGGGACCAGCCTGATGATGGTGAGTGCCTTACATCCATGATTACTATTGCATGCTTTGTAACAGGGTGGGCAGCAGGGCATGGCCATCATCCACTGACACAACTGCCATGCACGCAACTTGTTACAGTCAGCACTGTCCAGTGGCACTGCATGTCTGGGAGTGCGTCAATGGTGGTCCATGCATGCACTGGGTACATGGCTGTGCCACTGCCTTCACACCACATAGCCATGTCACTGAACAGCCACGGTGGTGCTGTGCAGGACTTGGCCAGTGGGTGTGTGCAGCAGTCCGCATGGCTATGTGCACCTGGGTGGGCAGGTCTTGTGGACACGATCACTGTGGTTGGTCACACACCATCACAGAGGCATGTCCCATGGCCGTATGCCATGCACAGTGGGTGGGCTGCATGGGGCTGTGCATTCACACCTATTGACTCTGCTCCCTTGTCCTAGGTGGATGGCAGCTGCAGGAAATCAGAGCGACACTGCAGGAGATCCTGCAAGTTGCCAGGGCCTCCCTGGAGATCCTTGAAAGGATAGACCGGCTGGAAGTACGACAGCGGCATGGCGGGAGGAGCAGCCAGAGCTGGGAGCGGGGCTCCCGCTAAGCATACTAATGCCCCAGATTTTCCCTACCACCCTGGACCCACCCTCACACCCCTCCTTCCCTCTACCATTTGTTCACCCCTGCCCCTTACCCACCCCCACCTTGTTTGTGGCCCCCCCAAACTTTTGTAAATATATGTATATAGTTTTGTGTGATGTTTTACAATACATTTGCTTTGATATACCTAATGTGGTGGTCTCTGTTTTGCAGCGGGCTATAGGTGCTCAGCTGCAGTGGTGTGCATGGCGTCAGGGGTGGTGCAGTCATGTGCATATGTGTGTGTGTGTCCATGGGGAAGTGACTATGGTGTGGGAGTAGCTATCAGTCACTGTCTGTGGTGTGTGTGTTGTTCCCTGTGCACTGGATGACTGTATGCAGTGGTCCATGGTGCATGCTCTGTGTCCATGGCATACCTGTCAGCCCGTCCTTGGCCTGTGCAGCTGACAACCTTGCATGTTTGTGACCTGCATGGTCCACTGGCATGTCAGTGGTGGCTGTCCATGCTGGACAGCCACTGTACCCGGCACAATGTCGGGTTGCCTCCTGTCACTAGTGTGGTGCATGTCTGCCACGGGTGACACTGTGGCCTCTGCTGTTGTTGTCCCACTTCCATGCTGTGGCCTGTGTGTGTTGCAGGGGATGTGCATCACTGTCTGTCACTTGTGCTCTGGGCAAATGCTGGTGGTGTACAGCTCCACAGTGCCTGCGCAGGGTGGCTGGCACTCCTGTGCCATGGAGGAGTGCTGGCCATGTGTACACAGTTTCCATGGCCACACACTGGGGGCTTGGTTGCCCCGCTACTGTGTCCCTGTGTTGGTGTGCCCTTGGGTATGGGTGGGTGTTTGTCCATGCACTGTGTTGCATCCTGTGTGGTGCATGCTTCCATGCACCACTGTGGGTGTCTGCGCTGGCTGTTGTGGCCAGTGCTGGGTTGGGGTGTGTCCTTGGGAGGTTGTGCAGGGTGCTGTACCACTGGTGGTGGGGTCCGGGGCATGTCCTGTCACATGTGGGGTACCTCGTGTGCCGACGCCTGGTCAGTCTCTCAGCTGTGCCTTGGGGGGATGTGCGTCGGGGCACTGTGTATGCAGTCGTTGCATCTCTGTGTGCTGCCACCCACTGTTGGGTGCTCGTGGTGGGGCTGCCTTGCATGGTTCTGTGGTGCACAAGGTTGCATTGTCACAGTGGGGGTGGTGGCATGCATGGGGTATCCTCGACTGGTGGATGCGGCCCCTGGGCAGGTTGTCTGGGGATCACGGTACAGGGTGTGCTCTGCATTGGTGGGATGGTGTGGCATGGGGTGGTCGGCCCTCCTTGTGTGCCGGTCACAGCTTGCCAGGGGGTGTGATGGGGCACCATGGCCTGGCTGTGGGTTGGTTGCTGGTCTCCATGGGCCAGTGGTTATTCCAACCCTCCCCCAGTTGTGCAGTGCATGGGGTGTGGGGGGACGATATCTGTTCTGCTGTGTGTTCTTCTGCTCATCTGTGGCATGGGTGGTGGGCCCCTGCATCCCTGGTTGTGCTGTTGCATTGCTGCCCTGCTGCTGGGAGGGCATCCCTGGTTGCACTATGGCGCATCTGGACTACTCAGCTGAACATCCCTTGTTGCGCTATGGTGCATCAGATATGCTCAGCTTCACCTCCCTAGTTGCGCTATGGCACAGGTGATGTGATATTCAGTCATCGGCTGTAGGCGCATCTTGGCCTGCGCAGTTTTTGAATATCGCGCTTCTTGCGCATGGGTGCAATGGACTTGCGCTTGCTCCTGCTGTTGTGCACTTTTTGGGTGCAGTTTGAATATCTGGGCCTACATGTTTTTTTGCATTTTCAAAGTTCTTTTCCAAGATTTACAGCACATCTTGCTAGTCAATCTAAAAAGTCTATACTGAAATAATTTGAAAACATTTGCCTCACCTATCAACCTTACAGTGCCTTTGTTTATGACATCATAGTGCTCATCATGAGAGCAGGCTGTGATGTCACAGGCAGCAATTGTGTGGTTAACAGGGGAGAGTGAGATTCATTTTGAAAGAATCAGTGAAATAATTGCTGCATTATTTACAATAGTTAGTAGACCAGCAGCAGGGGAAGGTAGAAACAATAACAAACAGCTAGAAAACAATAAAGTTGCAAAATAATCGGTGTAAATCTAGTGTTTTTAAACTTTTTATTCTAATAGAAAGTTGCTCTTTAACTGAGGTCCAATAAGTCAGCTGCTCAGATTGGCCCAATTACTTCTGACCTAAATAACTGCTGCAGGGATCAGGCACAGACAGTCGGGCAGTAGAACGGGGAATTTTTTTTCTTGGAATATTGTCCCTTTTCTAAATCCTGGTTAGGATCCTGTCAAAAGTGTTGAAATGCTTTTGGAAGCCAGGCCATAAGTAAGACAACAAAGGAACATTGAATTTATAGTTATGTTTTCATTTAAATCTACCATGATTCGTTTTTATTAAAATGCATGTCATCTACAAAAGCCTTTGGACAGAGAGCAAGGCTCCTTCTAAATGAACTGGACTATAAACAGTGTTTCTCAGTTTGTGTATTTAAAGACCAGAACTCCATCTGCAATGACATCTTCCCTATAATTTGCTGAACTTGTCTATTGTATTCTAATTTTATTGGAGCCAACAAGATAATAAAACTGTCATAATGGTCAGGTATTTGCTTATTGAATATAGCATCACGCTTCTGTAATTCTTCTTGTGCTAAGCTAATGGGAATCTAAGTGGAACCCTATGTGACAGGTAAATCAATAGCTCCTGAGATATCCACTTGTGACATGTAGCAGGGCAGACACTGAGGAACCTCTGAGACCTACTTGGTATGCCTTGGCTGTGAATGTTGATGCACACTGTAATAAAGCTAAGAAAAGCAATAAATGACATGGTGGTACTATGAGGAGCTTGGTATTGATTATTTAACTTATTGTACGGTCTATCAACCAAGGACCTTTATTGTGAAAATAAACCCTAGTTTTTATACCATATTAGTATTTTCCCTACAGGCCAATGCATGGTTGGTCCACCACACATCTGCATTACATTAAATAAACAGGTGCTAAACGTCAAGAATACTGAGGTTATGCTTTTTGGTTCCCAGTATAACCTGATGGATCTTAGCAACCTCAGCAATATGCTTGCCCATGGGCCTGCTGGTTCTAATCCGGAGCAGGTAGACACTTTTAAATACACCGGGCTGGGTGTTCAAAAGCTGGATCCAGATGCAATTGTGTGCTGTGTTTACATCTACGAAGTTGCTGTGTCTGCCCACCCAATTTTCAAAAAGGTGTGTTTGTAACAAAATATCTTGATTTTTGGCACTTTGTGTCAAAAAATGAAGCAAATTTAATTTAGCATTTTTTATGTTAATATGGCTTTTTCTGAGAGGCAAATACTTCTGAAATTCAAAATGAGTTAGACTATCTAATAGATGGTCTGGAGCAGCTTCAGTTTATCCCTCTCAGAAATAACTGCCAAAATTCTGGTGAGACCCACACCATGATCTCAATGGTGACAAAGTGTCCATGCCTGACTGCCAACGTGTATTTCAGTTTATCAGGCACCTCGTATTGTGAAAGCTGGCATGCTCCCTGATCCCCTCAATGACCGCCATATGGTCTTCTGTGTGTGCAAAGCCCACCGGTCCAAAGTCCCCCCCCCCCAGCTCATCTATAGTTGCTCCTTCAGGCCACTGAACTTGTCTACTCTCCACACTGACCCTTCTTCACCCTTCCCTGCCGCTAAGAATATGGACACTGGAACACACTCCAGCAAGACTGAGCTCTCACTGCCTGAATATCCACCTAGGTAACACCAGCCAATACAGCATGTAAGATCAAAAAACCAAAAAGAGATAGCACAAACTAGGATATACTCATAATTTATTGTATCATGGCAAAGTGTAGACAAGCAAACGGCTTCTGGCACCTTGTGGCTCACTACATTTTCTGATGGGATGTGTATACCTTGGGTTGCACCATCTCTTCTTTGTTTCATAATATTGACACTGCCCTCCAAATCCTCCAATCTAAATTTTTGGCTGTCTGGGATTCACATGCCCTACCCAGGAAAACCAAGGTTAGAGATACACACCACTCATGGATGTCAGCCAAGCTTCTTAATTACCTCCATGCAAGAGACCTGGCTTAGCATGCCTACAAAGCATCTGTCTCACCTGTTGATCTCCTTAAAATACTGGACCCTTTGCAATGCCTGCACCAAAACTACCAGGCATGCAAAATCCATATACTTCACATCCATGCTCCAGAACCATCTAAGCCATGCCTCTAAGTTCTGGAAGGTCATCCACTTATTATTCTCCGATCATACTAAATCTCATTCCACTGCCCTAAAGCTTGATACTGTAACTCCTCCATACTGACACTGTTGAAATCACATCTTTTTTAACTCAGTTTTCATCTAACCTGTGCAAGTACCCTTATCTTCTCCTCCTCTTCCCCTCCTGGTCTCCCACCACCAAATGCTCATTCCTCCTCCACCTCCACTTTCTCATTCTCACTCACCACATTTTCAGCCCCTCTTAATGCCCCACTTATTTTAAACCCCTCAAGTGTCTAAACCCTGATGGTTTTGACCCCAAATTCCTGTACCTGTCTGCTTCCACCATTGCTGCTCCTATTGCATTCACCCTCAGCCTCTCTTTCTCCATGGTTACTGTACCTGATACTTGGAAGCATGCAACAGTCACTTCCTTCCCAAATGAGATGGCCCTACCTCTCCTGGGAGCTATCACCTTATCTCTCTTTTCCCTACTGTAGCAAAGCTTTAGGAACACCTAGTCCTCTAACAACGCTCCCCCATCTTAACTCTCACTCCTTCTTGATTTCCTTCCAGACTAGCTTCCAGAAGTCCCAGTCTACCTCCCCCTCCCTTCTCTGGTTCACTGACTCTGACTGATAGGAACAAAGGTTAATCAGATAGCTCAAAATCCAATCTGAAAGACAGATTTCAGATTTTGGACTGTCCTAGTCCTAAATCTGAAATCTGGCTATGAAATGAAGAAGCCCTAAAAACACCCCTCCACCTGACAACTATACTGCCATCCTACAATTAGTTAACCTCCTACCATAACTGCCCTTGCCCTTTAACCCCAATCTCCCACTTCCTCAAGCCCCTGTAAACACAGTAATATTATTCTTATAATAAAAACACTCATCATTATAATAAAAAAAATACTGTCCCCCACCTGCTCGATATTTCAAGCCTCCCACCTCCCTGGCACCATTCCAAAGAACCTGATATCAATAAACAGCTCCCCAACCAGTATAATCTGAACTTTTCTGCATAAACCACTTTGAAACCATGTAGTCCAGCTGTCTACTCTGTATTTACCAGCACTGAGCACCAGTCTGAATTTTCCATCCTCCTAACCATCATTCATACAACAGTCCTGGAGAGAGACCTTTCACCAAAGAATGAGTTTCAATACCAGTCTGTTTATATCTATTTTTTCTGTGATGCTGCATGATTTATCTTGAGGTGAAAAAATCTTAGTACTGCTTGGACTACAGAGTTGCAATGCTTCTCCTCATGGAGAGCCAATGTGCTCTTGGATTGGGATGAAAAATATCCTGGAAGCATCCAGCCTTTTGGTTGTTGCCACTTCTTTTCTTCCAGTTCCTGTAGGTGTATATACCTAACCATCTAATCCACATGAATGACATTGGTAGCTAGAAAAGATGCTACTTCCGTGGAGGTCTCATAAACCATAGAGCCTGATTTCCATGAAACTGTGTAGCTTTGCAGGAAAATCAAACCTTGTTTTATTACCTTTGGTCCACAGTTCTTTCTGGATTGCCAGTACTTGCTTCCATTTATTTAGTGTGCTGGGTGCACAGTCCTGCTCAAAAAGCAGCTTATCTCCAAAAGTGATTTTTTTTCTTGCCTATGCTGGTTTTAAAATGGCCATTTTTACCTGGTAGTACAAGAAGACCAGAATGAATGACCACCAGTGTCAGGCCATGGGTCCAGTGGCAGGGCTGATAAAGATCTCTGGGCCCTGATGGCATTAAGCTTGTGGTTTTGATTTTCTGTACTCTCAGTAGTTTCCAGAGAAGCCTTCAATATACTGTCCTGTGTTGTTTCTGTTATGATACTTTTCAAGGTCTTCTAGTTTTCTCTCCATCTCTAGCTCCTTATATGTAATCTCAGAAGGGCCTTGGTTATGTACACTGTGGTCTCTGTATATTTATTGAGGAAGGCCTCAGTTGCCATTCTTTTCTCAACTCCACAAATCTTTGCAGTCATCAGCTACTGCTGATTCCAGAAGATGGAATACTTCCATGATTCCCCCAAGCTCTAAGCAAAACATTTTTGGTACAGTAGTTATCACGAAGGACTCTAGGTCAGGCACTCTCAATTAACTTAAAGATGCAGCACATAAAAACCTATAGAAGCCTCCACCTTAGGAAAAAATCTGAAAGACAAATAGTTATAAATGCTGCAAAGACAGCACTTATCCTGCTACTCCTATCCAGGAACGTTCATCCTAACCCAGGGCCTTCACTGCAGGCAATAACATGACTCAAAGCAAGGGCTGCCTAAAAATAGAATCCATGAACACTGGAAGCCTAATGCTGAAATTCATGCAATTCCAAGCCTGGGTCCACCAACATCAACCGGACATTATAAGCCAAACTGCAACCTGGCTGTCCCCGAAAATTATGGACTGTTCAATAGCGCTCCCAGGTTACACAATGTTTAGGCTGGACAGAGCATCCAAGAGAGGTGGGGGATGCCTCACTTATCTTCGGCACAACATGCAGGGCAGTACACTCCCCTCTTCCAGTAACTCCCCAGTGCACGAAATACTGGCTACTCAAATCTTGCTAGTGGGCCAGAAAAAGGCACTCACAGTGATCTCAGTATACATTCCCCAGGGAAGGCTAAATTAGGACTGCCTAAAGTTATTGAACTCATTAACCAAATCAAAAAGAACTCTAAGGTCCCGATTACAGGAGACTTTAATATCAACTGGCTCTGTAATGAGAGTAAGCCTCTCAAGGATCTCATTGACACCACATACCTTTACCAGCTGGTGCAATAACCAACTCGTCATAATTACAAGACTGGTAATAGTACCCTCATTGACTGGATACTGGCCAGCTGCCTGGAGTGGGTGAAGGGGTCACTGTTTTATCAGATTCTCTGAGTGACCATTCCCCGGTCATCTGCCTTTGGTCTAACAAACAAGAGAAGGTTACACCTATAATAATTGAGAGTAAAGTACTCAGGAAAGGCATGCTTAATGACTTCAAAGCCACTCTTGCCAGGGTTGACTAGAATGTGCTGGATAAAATCCAGGACATTGATATGGCATTAAAATTCTTCACAGATGAGTTTAATACCATTTGCAACACCTTCACATCCTCAAGAAGGTGCAAAGTCCATGGCACACAGAATGGGTGGCTCACTGGAAGCCTAATGGAAATGATGCATCATAGAGACAATCTGTGGCATAAGGTCAAAGCCTCAGGAACAGCTCATGACATGCAACAGTATCGTGAAGCTAGCAACAAGTGCTCCTATGCCTTTAGGGCAGCCAAGGCCAAACACTACAAAGAGCAACTTGATAAAACTTGGGGTAACAGTAAAAGATTTTGGGGCAACATAAAAGAGATGCTAGGTAAAGCTGATAAGAAAGTACCCTCTATGCACAACCTTAATGGTGGCACCACACTGGACCTTCTAGCCATCACAAACTCCTTCAATGCTGGTTTCACAGATTTGAGCTCTGTCCTCACTCACAATTGCCTGAATGACTCAGTGGCGGCAAGAGATAACACTGCCTCACTTAACAACCACCCAAAATTCTATTTCAGGCGCGTCTCAGTAAAGGACACTAAGAAATACATAAAAAGAGTGCTTGGGAAAACAAGAATAGTAGCGATTTATTTGACATGAAGGTGGTGAGACTCACCCTTGATGAGGTAATCATCTCAATCACAAAAATCTTCAACAAGTCCCTCTCGTTGGGAAAATTCCCCACCCTGTGGAAGCAGGCACTTGTCACACCAGTGTACAAAATGGTGACCGAGCTTCCACGGCCAATTATAGGCCTGTATCCTTACTGTCCTCCCCCTCTCTAAGTCTCTTGAGAGAAGTGTCAGACCAGCTTACCGAATACCTGGATAAATACAACCTACAGAGTCCTCAGCAGCACGGCTTCAGGAAAGGTCACAGCACCACCACAGCCCTGGTCAAATTCACAGACTATGTTCACCAAGCCATGGGTGATGGAATCCTTTTGGGGTACATTTTTTATTGACCTTATGAAGGTGTTTGATACAGTCAACCATAAGATTCTCCTACAACAACTGGCAGATCTGGGCCTGTCACCAGTCTCTGTGGGCTGGTTTAGTGATTATCTAGCTGCCAGGAACCAAAGGGTGAAGATCGAAGCACTGTTATTTACTGCCAGAGTGGTCTCCCTAGGCATCCCTCAGGGATGCATCCTAGGCCCTTTACTGTTTAGTCTCTTCATAAACAGACTTCCCACATCATGCCCCAGTAGAGTCATCCTTTACACAGATGATGCAGTAATTCAGAGCCAAAGTCCAAACATAAGTGAACTGGCAAGTAAACTGCAAACTACCTTCAACTTGTTGAAGGACTGGTTTACAAACTACAAACTTCTCCTCAACTATAGAAAAAACAAGGTGCTGTTACTAACCAGCCTCCACCTTAGGAAAAAGAATCCCACATTGACCATCACCAAGAAGAAGAATGCCCCACTCGAGCAGGTACAGGTATTCAAATACCTGGGTATTCACATCAACAAATCCTTCGCCTTCTCCTATCACATCAATAATGTGGTAAAACGCATCAATGCTAAGCTTGGAATCCTGTATAGACACAGGAAATACCTCACGCCTAATGCCCTGTGACTATCCATCATGAGTTCTGTACTGTCAGTGGTTGATTATGGCCTAGTGGTACATAGCACAACCTCTGACACTGCCTTAAAAAGGATCTCCACTGTGCTTAATAAGTTCTGCAGGCTTGTCCCAGGTGCTGACAACCAACTGCACACATACCTGCTACATATTCACACAAACTGGCTCAACCTTAAGGACAGGATACAATTCCAGACCTGCATCCAAGGCAAAAAAGCATTGCTAGCTCTTGTACCACCTTACAGCCAACAAATGTTCTAGACAACTAGTTCCCAGCATAATACCCATGGGACTTCACGTTGCGCTTTCAAGGTACCTGTCAGAAGAACATCCCTGGGGCAACACTCCTTCTCTTACAGGGCTCTGAAATGGTTGAATAATCTCCCAGTCCACACAACTGGCTTAGAGAACCTGAGAATCTTTAAAGCACAACTTAAACAGCACCTTGCCAACTTATCCATTTGCAACTGCTTCAAGTAATACCTACTTCCCTATGGGAGATCCATCCCATCACTTAGCCTCTCACCCCAGCCACCCTTACCTATAGTAAAAACCCCTAGTCACAGCACTTGCCTTGTGAGTCTCTAATCTCCCCACCCCATCCCTTCATGTATCTGATGACCCCTGCAGTCCAGCCTAGTGCCTCATCACGTATGTATGTGAGGCTGCTCCTCCCACTATCCTCTCCCTCCAATTCATCCCACTTTTCCCTGGACACTTCCCCTCCCAGCACTCCGCTGAGTCCCCTTCCCCCATCCTGCTTAGCTATATCACTAACTAAGCTCTGACAAAGCCTTCCTCTGGTGACACAGGGTTTCTCTTTCCATCTCTATAATTCTTTCTATTCTTTCCCATTCTCCTTTAATTAAGATCACATAGTAGTCTAAATTCTATATGTATCATGTCTCTGCTCTTTACACCAGAATGTATAAACAATTCTAAAGTATGTAAGTGAGTGAATTTGTTTAGAAACTTACCAAGTGACCTTGCAATTGGTTCTTGTGACATTGCTATTTTTCTGTATTGTAGGTCCTGTTTAGATGTGGAACCTTTGTAAAGAAGCTTCCAGCTCAAAGGATGTTTCTAAATCAATAAACATGAAACTTGAAACTTGAACTTGAAACTTAGTGTCCTCAGTGTCACTGTCTAAGGAAAAGAACCTAATAGGCCTTGAGGACAGCTGACTTCTGATTTGGCTGTGGTCTTCATCAAGATATTGCTGCAGTTTTGTGGAGCTCATAATGGAAACATCATGATCTTTTGATTTGTAGATATTCAGAGTTCTACATTTCTTCTTTTTCAAAACACTTTTATGACAAGGAGGATGGGGTGGCATCAGAGTACTGCAGAACTAGAATGGATAAGGCAGCCATTACCATTGTGAGATCATCAGAAGTCTAAGGACAATATTTAAAAAATTACTTCTGTTTAGTATTCATAGTAGAGGATGAAGGACATTGGTAAGAAAGTGGGGTCAAGGCAGCCACACGGGGGGGGAGGGTTAGGAAATGAGGCAGCTGGTGATTTTAGTGGATAGGGTGAGAAAAGGACTAGATTACCTTAAAGTAGGTAAGGTACTGGGCCTGGATGACCTATACCTGAGGGTGCACAGGGAGGGAACTAGCTTCAGAGTTGACTGAGACTCTGGCTAAGCTATGTAATTGCTCACTACAGTCTGGAGTGGTGCTGAGGGACTTAAGAACTGCAGATGTGGTCCTGCTCCACAAGGGAGAGGAGAGGAGAGGGAGGACCCAGGTAACTACAGTATGGCCAGTCTTGCATTCATTGTAGGTAAGCTGATGGGGCCTTTAGTGAAGGAAAGCCTGGTGACTTACCTAGAGGAAACAAAGCTGTAGGATAGCAAGCTTCATGGGTTTCTGGCAGAGTGGTCATGTCAAGCCAACCTGATAGTGCCCTTCCACTGGGTCATTTAGGCAGTGGACAGAAGCTCAACTTCGATTTCAGCAAAGCCTTCAATTCAGTGCCACACAGGAGGCTGATGTAAAAAACTAAGAGGACTTGAGAGTAGGGATGCAGTTCATCATATGGGTAGGAAATTGGCTGAGGGGTGGCAACAGAGGGTGGTAGTCAATGTGATCAAATCAGGAGACAATGGGATTATGAGTGGGATGCTGCAGGGGTCAGTCCTGGGACCAGTCCTATTAAGTATGGTCATTAGTGACATAGGGGAAGGTATGCAGGGCAAATGTGTCTCTTTGCAGATGACACTAAACTATGCAGTTGGGTGGACAGTGAAGAAGGGTAAGAGCATTACAGAAAGATCTGGAAACGCTGAAGAGGAAGTGCAAGGCAATGCACATAGGGAAAAAGAACCCATGGGCAGAGTAATGGATGGTGGGGTTGTTAGACTGGTCACTACAACCCATGAAAGGGTTCTGGGAGTTATCAACAGTAACTTGGTAATGCAAATCAGTCAATGCAATAAGTTCTTCAGCAAGGCAACAAGGATGTTGGAGTGTATTTAGGGTTGGGGTTTCAACTGCAGGAGAAGGGAAGTAATATTGCCCCTATAGAAGTCACTGGTAAGGCATCACCTGGAATAGTGTACCCAGTTCTGGTGTCCACACCTAAGGCAGGACAGGGATAGGCTGGAGGAAGTGCAGTGAAGGCCCACCAAGGTGATTCTGGGCCAGTAGGGCAGATCCTATAAGAGATAACTGGAGTCCTGAAACAGGTACTCAATGGAGACCAGAGGGGAGGGGAGGGGAGGGGCTGACATGACAGAGACCTTTAAGTCCCTAGGGGGAACAAATAGAGTGAACAAAAAATATATTTTTAATAGGATTAGGGATGCAAGCATGAGGGGGCAGGAATGGAGTTTGGTAGGAGGCAAATTTTGGAGGGATGTGAGGAAGTTTTCCTTCACTGAGATGGTGGTTGAGCTATGGAATGGATCATCAGCATGCTGATGGTGAGTGCTATAAATGGGTTCAAACACAGCTAGGACTGATAGCTCCACTAAGGACTAGGGGTAATTAGGGATGTAAATAATTCAGAAGGGAGGCAGAGGTGCATAGTTCTCCAGGACGCAAGGTCCAATTGTGATGTGATAATATCTATATGGGCAGACTGCATGGACCCTTGATCTTTTTCTGCCAATACTCAACAGTGTCTGTTTCTATTCCCCCCCCCCCCCAAAGCTGTTGTGCCTTTTTCTTAAGTGAATCTAGGGGCAATTTCAGCAGTGTTTGACCTTAAGAAGTTACCAGCAGTGCCCCCAGTTTCTAACTCCTACTACTAAGACATATTGTACCTAAATCTATCCTGAAGATGTTGTATAACTTATAGGCAGGGCCACTGGAAAATTGCCGGAGCAATTTTTCCGCAATTTCCGCAATTTTCACCCTTCACACAAAATCCGCAATTTCTTGCAATTTCTTTCATTTATGGAATTTTTGACTGAAATTGCATAAAAATATTTAAATTCTCAAGGAAATCTACTCAGATATGGTACACAGACTTGGATTTGACCAAAACAGTACAGTGTGAGGTGAGAAGGGGTCAAATGTGACTCTGCTTTCATGTGATTCATTTCCCTGCTTTGGTTTCAGAATCCTTTGGTCATGCATATGTAGACTTGAACACTTAAAATCTGTGTTAAAGCAGACTATCAGAGAACTTTTTGCTGACACAGAGACTGAAACAATAGTTGTGAGAAGAGGTGCAAAGTGCCCCATTCACCTAAATGAAGCCTTGACCACAATGCTTGTTTTTGAATGGCAGGGTAGATTTTCCTTGTATAAATACTTTCAATCTGAAAGGATTTTGATTCAAATGTGTCAGGAGTTTGGATGGCCCTGCTGATTATAAACTTGACTGTGCTTCTGCCGGGGTTGGTGACAGTGATTCCTTACATGTCAATCTGCCACAACTGCATACTCACATACAAAGCCTACAAAAAGCAAACATTTCTGAAAACATGCTGAACAGGTTAAGTATAGTTAAACAGTTACCTTCAAATAGACAAAATAATTGCAACCTAAGTAAAATTATTGCAAACCAAGTAGAACAGAAGTACGATGTATTGAAAACTATTGTATGATGTAATGAAAAGCTATTGGTATGATTTGATACTTTTATCATGTGATTTTAAAATGTACTTACAGTGATGATTAAGAACAGTAATCATTTTAACAGAATAAATATTTTTCTTACTAGACCTTTATTAGGCACCCTGGTTATCTGTTTATTTTTTTCTTGCACCAAAGCAAGTAGTTTAAACAGGCTTCATTATTTAACATCTAGAAACTGGCAAAATATGTTGTTTCAGGATGTATTCAGTACAGACTAACTGTAAATTACTGAATAAAATCTAGTTAGCACTGCATGACTTAGATGTCTTGATTTTTTGAAGATATGCTACATTATGATTAGTTTACAGTGCCTTTCAAAAACACACATCTTTCTTCATATTAAAAGCATTTACAAGTGGCAATACATTTATCTAACAATTTATGTGATCAATACATGCTGCAGCAAACAATAAAATATTTATTAGGGAGCAGTGGGGATGTATAGTGAACCCTCGCAATTTTCCCGCAATTTTTGCAAGAAAACCCCCGCATTTTTGGGTAAAATTTTCCGCAATTTTCCAGTGGCCTTGCTTATAGAGTTTTTTTGTACCTTAGAGAAGATGGTCCTAGGTTCTTTACTGTCCTCAGTTCTTCTTTGGCACAATCAGATACAAGTGTTCTGTCCCACCAGGAATAAAATACTCTGAACTAACAAAAGTAACTATACAGTGTACTGTAAATAACTTAAACACAGACTGCAAGTGCAGTATATCATACAACTGGTGAGAACACCTGTGGGAAAACGTTTATTTGAGAGGGGACAAGGGGAATAAAATAAATACAGGCACAAGTAAACAAGTACAAGCAATGTGTGCATTACCCCATCTCTTTAGTGCACCAATACCTCTTCCAAACACTGACAGTCCACTGTGGAAGAATATATTGGGCCCCAGGTGACTAGAAGCAGAGTTCGGTACCAAGTTTAATATTGACTATTTCTAATCTGAACAGGGAATACCTAAAATAATAAACAGTTCAACAAGTTGTGGGTTTAAAAGCCCCAATTTCATAGCTTTGGTTCAGTACAAATATTATCTTGGATTCTGTTTGTTTGAAATGTTATTGCAAGGTGTTTCATAGGCCTAAATAAAGTACAGTATATAACTATTTTTAAACTGTATTGCAGGGTGTAACCCTACTTGAGTACTCACAGTTCCAGTACCTGGTCTGATGCATGTAGACCCCCCTTGCCAGTCTCTGTGTACTGGGATCTCAGCAGTGAAGTAGACAGTTCACCGGGACTGTATGCTTCTCCCTGGTTACACATGAGTTCTGGCATCTGCAGAGTCTCTTCACTCCTTGATGGGGACTTAATTGTCCTCTTTTTCAGTCCTTGTGGGTGATATTTAGAGCCAGTAATGTGACCAAGCAGCCCCTTCTAATGTGCTTGTTCCCTGCTAGAAATCTCACACTTAAGCGGAATGCTGTATTTGTTTTGAAAAAAGTCTGTGCTGTGCAGCTCTTACTCTATATAGCTCAGGGCTCTTGTCTCATTCCCTGGTGCAGGGCTGCAGGATTGCACTGCCTCATTATGTCAGAATCTATAATCATAATTTCTTAGTTTACTACTTAGGAGTCCTTCCTGATGGTGATCTGCACTGTGTCCTCTTGATCTGCTTTCCCTTTAGACACTCTATCTGTTCTTTTTCCCTGCTGGTAGTACCAAACACAGTTTCCTTGTTTCTTGCTCTCCTGATTGGCTGCTTGGGTATAGGGCTCTGAGGCTACAAGCAGCCTCCTGATTGGTCCTTATTCAGGGGCATTTCTTCTTACTCATTAGCCCTTCCTGTCCCTTTCTTTGCAGGGCTCGTTCGCCTTAGTAGCTGGCTCTGGCAGAAGGCAGTCTGTGAGACTGCACAGGCAGCTGCAGAACTGAATACCAAACATACACTGGAGAGTTACTGGGTGACCTGCTCTGCCCCATCAAGTCACTGTAGCTGTACAGTACTTTAGTAAAATCCCACTCAATGCCGCAGCCTTATACCTTCATGCCTGCAGGTTGTCCAACTCTCAACAGCAACATGAACAAATTAAATTCAGAAAAGAACCTATGGGCAGAAGTTACCTGGCCTCAGTGTTACTCCAGTTCTGCAAACTTGCTCAGCTGCTCTGCACCTTCACGAACCACACTCTGCAGCACTGCCAGCATCTGTGTTGTATCCCTGATGGGCTTGGAATTGAGAGATCAAGGCAATTAAAGGGTACCACTCAAGTCTTCCCTTCACAGCTACTGAGGACTGTCTAGAAGAAAGATGGATGTGGTCTGACATTCTTGCAGGAGAAACATCCTGTGGCACTGTACCTGCTCTGAGATCCTGTTTGCAGTCTCCTCCATCCACTTCAGCAGATATATAGCAATATATTAATTGCACTATTGTGTTCTGGGATACATTATTTATCCTGTTGATAAGGGAAGGGGAGGAATTTTTTTAAGGTGATGACCATCTGGCACTAGATGGTGTGGAAAGACTGGACACAGTATACCATTAGAAACATAGGAAACTGTAAACAAAGTTGAGATGAGTTGTTGCAGCTGGGGAGGGGGGCAGGAGGTTAGGGTTGTAACTCTCAGTTGCTGAGCCTTCAGTCACGGATGAGCTGCTACAGATAGTGTGTGTCTGGGGGAGGGTGGTATTTTCAAATGGTGATGGCCTACAATAAGCTGCTGTGAGCTTTACCTGATGTGAAAATTAGGCAGGTTAACAGCTGTGGAGGAGGGTTGTTATAAAGTGCTAAAGGAGCAACGCTCCTTATATCCTCTCCCCCCATAGCAATGATCCTGTGAAGCTCCAAAGAATCCCAGTAATTTGACCATTTATGACCTGGATGCCTGATTGTCAGATCCTGACTAAACAAATCTGGGCAAAAATAGCCACTATTTATGTTATCCACCCCCCCCAAGATTACCAAGCATCTCTGATGTATGGGTATTAGGGTTCAGAGCTGCTTCAGTACATGGCATCCTGGATGTTATAATATTTGGTGTGGAAATGTGTCTTGTGTCATCTGTGTGTCAATTGGTGTGGGTGCCAGCAAGACAAAGGACCAGAGGAAGAGTTACAGAACTTGTCATTCAGCGGTCTCCAATCCTTCTTCAGCACTATCTGATGGGTTGCTCATGCCCAAAGTCTGGAAGTATAGTATGTTACTATATGGCAAGGTCAAACACACCATCAACACTCTCTAAAGAAGCTTAATTAAACAAGCATTTGTCAATGCCGAATGTTTGCTTACTGGCATTGGCAGTGGTAGTGTAGAAGTTACAGAGCTGCGTAATAGGAATGGCAGTGATGTATTGAACTGAAGCCAACCCCACCACCACCCTGCAGAGAGTGACAGGCATCGGGGTGTGCATTTGAGTCGTCAGGCATAACGGCCACGCCATTTCACCACACCCCACTCTGCAGAGACTGACAAGTGTGACGGTTCCTTGGGGTCTTTGTCTTATGCACACCCCATTTCATTAGGAAATACAGTGAGATGGGTGTGATATAGGAGAATGGGGTGAAGTTTGGGGTCAAGAGTCCAAAGGCATACCCATGCCTCTCAGTGACTGCAGGTGTGGAATGGTATGAGCATCACAGGCAAGAATCCCAAGTCACACCCCTGATTCCTGTCATTCTCTATAGGGTTGGGCGATTTAGTTGAAAAGCCTAATACCTCAGGCATTCGTTGGTATTTTAACTCCAAATTTTCAACATGTTTGTTTTGTGACCCCACCTCATGAACAGGGGGAATATCAGTTTGGTAGCCGGAAGCTGCTTATGCACAGTGACTACGAGATTTAGCACCACAGGTGCAAAAATATTCTGAACAGGCTGTAAAATGACAGCTGTACTCTTTCATGGGAGGTGTAAAATGGCTATGTTGCAAATGTGTAGTAAAATATTTAAAAAAAATGGTGAAGTCAATGAACAGACATAGAAACCAGCAACGCACAATTGCTATATAAGTAGGTTGGGGATATTTTATAGCAGATTGTCAACTCAGGCATTTTGGTGCCTCCGATCATGAACAGTGTCACTGTGATTTTCTTTATCTGTGCGAACAATGATTTCCCACAGCGACCACGCATCTCTGCACTGAAAGTGTGAAAACACTTGCCATGTTGTGAAAAATGGCAGCTGTACTGTTCAAAAGGAAGTGTTGAAAATGCCACTAGTGAAAATCTGGACTGAAAATATTACTAAGTCATGAACTAACGAGGATGCGTGGAAACTGCACAATGCTCACTGTAACAGAGTCATTTTATGGACTTTTGTCACCAAATTTTCAACATAGCCATTTTAAGACCTCTGCTCATGAACAGTGTAACTGTGATTTTCTTAATCTGTCCTAAACATTGCTTTCGCACCAACAGCACCATTGTGTGCAACATGTGTGATAACACATTTTGGGTGACATATGAAAAATTGCAGCTGGACTGTTCATAAGGAAGTTTAATAAAATGGACATGTTGAAAATCTAGAGTGAAAATATTAAATTTGCAAACTGATGAGCATGCATAAGAACTGTGCAACGCATGTTCGTAAAAGTCATTTTTAGGCATTTTTTCACCAAGTTTTCAACATAGCCATTTTAAGACCTCTGCTCATGAACAGTGTCACTGTGGTTTTGTTAATGTGTCCCATACATTGAGTTTGCACACCGACTGTGCCATTGTGCGCTACATGGTGGAAACACGTTTTGGGCAGGATGTGAAAATGACAGCTGTACTGTTTATAAGGAGGTGTGGAAAAATGGCAATGTTGGAAATCTGGAGGAAATATTGAAAATTCGCAAACTCACGAGCGATGGGAACTGTGCAACGACACCTGTAAAACAGTCATTTTAGGAATTCTGTCACCAAATTTTCAACATTGCCATTTTAAGATCTCTGCTCATGAACAGTGACACTGTGATTTTCTTAATGTGTCCCATACACTGAGTTCGCACAACTACTGCGCCATTGTGCGCTACATGGGCGGAAACACATTTTGGGTGAGATGTGAAAAATGACAGCTGTACTACTCATAAGAAGGTGTGGAAAAATGGCAATATTGAATATCTGGAGTGGAAATATTGAAAATTCGCAAACCTATGAGCGTGCATAGGAACTGCGCAACGCACGCTCGTAAAACAGTCATTTTTAGGAATTTTTTCACCAAATTTTCAACATAGCCATTTCAACACCTCTGCTCATGAACAGTGTCACTGTGATTTTCTTAATTTGTCCCGTACATTGATTTCACACACCAACTGCGCCATTCTGCGCTACAAGGGTGGAAACACATTTTGGGTGAGATGTGAAAAATGACAGCTGTACTACTCATAAGACAGTGTGGTGAAATGGCAATGTTGAAAATCTGGAGTGAAAATATTGAAATTTCACGAACTTACGAGCCTGTGTAGGAACTGCTAGCATACGCTCGTTAAACAGTCATTTTTTGATTTATAATTTATCACCTGGCTTTGTCATTATCGATGTCACTGTCACTGGTGGTATTCAGTCCCAAAGGGTGATTTCGCAGTCACTGCGCAGTCACTGCGCGAAATCACCCTACAAGCCCGAATAACGCCATGACAGTGACATCATTCATGAGAAGGGGTCCCAAAAACCCCATGTTGAAAATTTGGTGCCAAAATTCCCAAATGCCTGAGATATGCAATAAAGTTGAACCCCTCCTATCTAGCCCATTGTACAGCTTACCAGCATTTCCTCAGTTCGCGGTCGGCTTTGAAGAGTGCAGACGTGTTCCCGGTCCACCGAAGATCGTCGCGCCGGAGTCCGGAGGTAGGTATGGGGTGGGGGTGTGGGAGGCTGGGTGCAGTGGTGGGTGCGGGTTGTGGGAGGGGGTTCGGGAGATGCGCGGTGGACCGCTTTTGTTTTACAGGTTAAAACAAAAAAGACGTCGGGACCGCTGGCATGCTGGGGTGGGCTCCCAGCGTGGCACCAGGACTTTGGGGGCGTTCAGCCGACGGGGATTGGGCACCCCGCCGGCAACATGATGGATTGCCACGCTGGGTGGCCTCAGCGTGGCAGAAGGACTTTGGGGAGGGGGGCGCTGTCAGCCGATGGGGGATTGGGCACCCCCTGGCCGGCAACATGACGGATTGCCATGCTGGGGTGGGCTCTCAGCGTGCATCAATCTATTGGGAGGGGAGGGAGGAGGAGACAGACGCAGTTCAGCCGACGGGATTGGGCACCCCATCAGCTATACGCTGCATGCGGGGCGCAGACGCTAGGGTTGGAGCCGCGCGTGAGCAGCTTCTTATCACTGCTCACTCGCCGTAGCTCCCTTTCTTAATCCAGTACATTGCACGGAGCGTATTACACAGCCCAAAATGCATTGGCTTACAGGCCGCTACCGCCAGCACAGTGCCTGAATTGGAGGAGGAGGTGACACACCTCCGAAATCTCCGATGAAGGCACTATGTTTCTTGCACATGCGTGCAAGCAAACATAAAAAATAACTACTGCCAGTTGTCAACTGGATCTTTCTTGGCCACAGTTAAATGTCTGTCCACTGAGTTTTAGCTTTACTGATGTTTGTTTTAGTGGCAAGGGGATGTGCTTCTTCCCCAGAAGAGGATATGTCATTCCACCATTTTGTCTGCCTCAGAGATAACAATGCATCTCCTTTGCCGCACAAGTTATCTGTGGTAATTGGGCTACAATGAGGAATTCAGGTTAGTACCCTGACATCATCAGGATCTGTCCTGAATGCTGACTGGAATGCACATGCAGAGCAAAGATTCAGTTGCCATCCTTGCCTGAGTAAGCCCCAGGCAGCTCCAGAGCTAGAAAGCCTGAAGTGGTGGTTGGTCAATATATGTGGCAAACAGTCGAAGAGGTCATTGGACCAAATTACAAAATATCAAGCACTCAGCAATGGACGGGGTGCCAAGATGTGAAAATCCAAGAAGGGACACTGTTCCAATGGTCTTAATTCCTACAGTACCTCAAAACTGACCCAAGAAAGTGACAACTTGCAGTACAGACTGGAGGCTCAAGAAAAGGCTGCTACATTGCCAAATATTCATCTGGTGGGTCTCCTTGAGGCTCTGAAAGTGAGGACCTGCTTATAGTTTAGACAGCTTGACTGGTAGTCACATTATATTTAGATGAATTATGTAATGGTTACCATTAAACGTGCAAACTGTGTGAATATAGTGGTAGCTAATAATGCAGACTCAAAGACAGTGATATTAATTGCCACCAGAGGAGTGGACAACAGAAATATTGTTTTGTGGGCAGCCTTGCAATGCTAAAATGTGCAATATCAGAATCATGATAAGCACCTTTCCCCTAACTTGACTTTTTCTTCAAGTACCAGTTTAAAGATGAGTGGCAGCACCTCACAAGCCTAAACATCATACACACCCTTGCTATTCCTGACCCACCTAAGAATTACAATATCATAGAAACACAAAAACTTAGAATGTGACTGCAGATGGAGACCGTATGATCCATCTAGGTTGCCCGTGATTTAAATCCCCCCACCTATTTCATTGCTCCCTTGAGCTTTCCACACTGCCTGTCCCATGCCAGCTTAAATTCTCTGACCATCTTAGCCCCCACTACCCCTAGGGCAGGCTGTTCCATGGCTCAATTACCCTCTCTGTGAAGAAGAACTTCCCTTTGTTGCTCCTAAATCTACCTCTCTTTAGGTGCATGCTGTGACCTCTTGTTCAGGTACAGTTGTTTTCCTGAAAAAGGCTTTGTGCCTGCACCATGTTTAAACCCTTCAGGTATTTGAAGGTCTCTATCATGGGTCCTCTGTCTCTTCTTTGTTCTAGGGAATAGAAGTTGAGTTGCTTCAGTCTGGCTTCGTAAGGCTTGTGGTGCAGACCCTGCACCATTTTAGTTGCCCTCACAGCCTTCAGTCAATCTGTCTCTCCTGAGGTGTGGTCTTCAGAACTGGACACAATACTCCAGGTGAGACCTCGCCAGGGATCTGTACAGTGGCATAATCACCTCCAGTTTTGTACTTGTGATGCCTCTCCCTATGCATCCCAGGATGCCGCTAGCCTTTTCTCTTTGCTTGCCTACCCTCAAGTCATCAGAAATGATCAACCCAAGGTCACGCTCATGCTTTGTTGTTGCCAACTGTTCACCTCCTAGGAAGTATCCCCTCATTGGGTCGCATCTTCCTAGGTGCATAACCTTACACTTTTTGGCTCTGAACTTCAACTGACAGCTTCATGACCATTCTTCTAGTTTTTTATGTCAGCCTACATCTTTAGAGCCCCTTTGGGTATGTTCACCCTATTGCAGAGCTTTGTATCATCTGCAGCTAGGCACACTTTTCCATCTAGTCCCTCAAAAATGTCATTGATGAATACATTGAAAAGGATTGATCCCAGCAATGAACCTTGCGAAACTCCACTAATTACCCTGTCTTCTCCTGACAGTGTACCATTTACCAGTACTCTCTGTGTCCTCCGGTCTAGCCAATTTTTGGTCCAGTTAACTATATTTATCCAAACCCCTGTGTGCTTCAGCTTGTTGACTAGCTTCCTGTGTGGAACAGAGTCGAAGGCTTTGCTGAAGTCCAGGTACACCACATCTACTGCACCCCCCCGTCCACCATTTTAATAACCCAGTTGAACAACTCGATTAGGTTAGTCTGACAGGACCTCCCTGCTGTGAAGCCATGTTGCTTTGAGTCCAGTTGCCCGATTTCTTTTAAAAATGTCACTATCCTCTCTTTTAGTTGGGATTCCATAAACTTCCCTACTACCAAGGTAAGGCTGACTGGGTGGTATTTTCTCACCTCTTCCTTACTTCCACTCTTATGAAGGGCCCCACTGTAGCCCTTCTCCAGTCCTCAGAGACCTCACTGCTATCCAATGATTTGTCGAAGAGTTCTGCCAGTGGTGTGACTAGTTCCTTGCCAAGCTCTTTCAGTATCCTTGGGTGTAATTCATTCGGCTCCATTGCTTTGTCTACTTTTAATTTTTTGAGTTCCTCTAGGACTCTTTCTTCTGTGAAGGGACTTATGTCCGCTCCCCAAAAAACATGTTACTTTTTGCACAGGTTGGTCCTAGGCAGTTTCTTCCTGTGTGAAAACTGAACAGAAATATTTTTCAGGACCTCTGCCATATCCCATCATTTTCCGCATGCTGGCCCTCTGTTTTTGCTAATCTTTTTTTTTTTAATTGATCATCTTTATTGTTTTCCACAACAACATCACCCCACATACAACAGCTGAAATGCACCAATAAGAGCGTGAAAAGAAAAAAAGGAAGAAAGGGCATAATAAGATCTATAATCAATGCGCCCATATGTATGAGAAGTTGTACATTAATCCCCATTCCCAACCCTCCCAAGGCTACACATATACATAGTCCAACCGGATCATCCCTAAAATATTCTAGGCACCAGGCCTCCACGCCATAAGAAGCGTTTCTAAGGAACTCCACAGTAACATATATTTAACCTGTGTACCTCGCATGTCAGCAACATGTTTTTCTAACTGTAGAGCCAGGATACACTCATGAAACCATTCCATCAAGGTAGGGGGATGATCATCCATCCAGTGTCTAAGAATTATCAACTTCGCCACAGCTGTGGCAAGTGACAGCTGGGCCATGGTAGTCCTAGAAGTGCCAACTGGGAACAAATTCAAGATACATACCTCAGGGAAAGCACATCTGAAGAGCCAAGGATAGGGTCTAAAATTCTTGATAGCTCACAAAGCCCTGTATTTAAGGGCATGACCACACCATATGGTATAGAGTACCATCCTCTATTCTGCACTTCCCACATGTGGGTGCATCATTTGCCTTATACCTAAACATTCGAGATGGGGATAGGTATAGGTGATGCATTATATTAAAATGTACCATCCTCAACCGATCTTGTTTTATATACTTATACATATTGAGCCATAACTTCTCCCAATAACTGGGTACTTCAGGCAACCTAACTCCCTTGACCAATAATAACAGACTCCTGAAGGAGTTTGGAGTCCCATTCCTGCAGCATTTTTATACCTTGAAACCGATCTCATTGAGAGGCAGTAACAAAAAGTGTATCAATGTCCCTGCCCCCATGATCTACTGGCGCTATTTGGGAAAATGTGACAGATATAGCCTTACTAACCTGCAACCATTTAAATAAAGCCTGACTTGCAACTCCAAAAGACCTCACTAATTGATCAAAGGGTATCGGCCTACTGTTCACCCAAAATTCCGAGACTCTAAGGCCACTTACCTGGAGCCAAAAATCTGTGGGCAAAGCTGCACCCCCAACTTTAATACGAAGATTTTCAAAAATGGGCTGGTTGGGCGATAAATACCAGTTGACTGACAGGTAATTCTGTAACTGCCAAAAAGGCCTTCAATGACCATCCCACAGGATTATTTTATGATTTGGGAACAGCTGCTTGGGGTATACAACAAGGCCCGGAGGAGCAGTTCACCTTTTCACCAATCCTCACTCAATGTCAACCCCACAAGGGTGAATAGACCTTTGTTCAGATTTATCACTCCAATGACCCAATTTACTAATATGCTGCGTAATATAGTATAAGAAAAGGAGGAGCAGCTAGTCCCCTTTGACTTTGGAGCTGTAAGTTTATATAAGACCTATGAACTCTTTTCCCATTCCATAAAAATAAATTGAATGTTTTCTGTAAATTAAGAAACCATGCTTTCAGGAGATATACACCCAACATGCCTAAGGGATATAGCAGTCTGGGTAAGATGTTCATTTTATAATATTCAATCTCATTCTAAAGTTTATATGGAAAGTAACCGCCACCTGTCCATGTCACCCGTTATAATTTTAACTTGACTACTCAGATTACTTCTGATCATATAATTCAATCCTGTGCTGACATTTATTCCTAAGTACATAAGCGACTTAGACTCCCAACAGAGACTTAACGGCGCTAAATCCGCTTTCATGACCTCCTTATTTAAGGGGAGGATCTTTGATTTCGCACAATTTAACTTATAGTAAGATACTTTGGAGAAAGAATCGATTTCCGCTAAAATTACCGGGATCGAGGTTACCGGGTTTTCAATATGTAATAATATATCATCTGCATATACTGAATATGTGTATCTAACATCCCCCATCAGTATACCTTGGATCATTGGATTCCCTGCTAATCTATGCAATAAAGGCTCTAAATACAAATTGAATAGCAGTGGGGACAGGGGCACTCACCGTACACGCCTAATTTAACCACTGGCTATAATATCCCATTGCATTTCACACGGGTCGAGGAAAGGAATATAATAGTTGAACCCATCTCAGGAACGCATCAGGCAGGCCAAAGGCAGACAGGGTAGCAAACAGATAATCCCACGAAACCCTATCAAATGCCTTCTCTCGGCATCCAATGAGACTAGTACGACTGGGGCCTTAGCTTCTTTAGCAACAGTAGTAATGTGTAATAGTTTCCGCATGTGGTCCTGAGATGATCGCCCAACCATAAATCCCACTTGTTCCCTACTAACCAGCCTGTCCATGACTTTAGATAACCTGTTAGCTAAAACTTTAGCTAAAATTTTGATATCCGTGTTCAGAAGGGAAATCGGGCGATAACTATCCATACTGAAAGGATCTTTCCCCAGTTTGTGGATTAGAGAAATCGTCGCCTCTAAGAAGCAGGTATCTGACAACCCATTATCAAACCAATACTGAAAAACTTCCTCTAAAATTGGGGATAAAAGCAGGTAACACGATTTATAGAAGTTACTAGGGAACCCGTCTGGGCCAGGGGATCTATTTAAGGGCATTTATTGGATCGCCTGCTGGATTTCTGCGAGTGAAATTGGGGCACTCAGAGAGATCATATCTCCTTCAGCAACTTTTGGCAACGTTACTAATTTAAGGTACGAATCAATGTCTTCCTTAGTTGGTTTAGATTCAAAATCTTCTGCATATAAAGCCTGAAAGTACGACCCAAAAGCATTCACCATTTCCCCTGGATCCGTGCACACCTGCTTCCCCTGCCCCGTTCGAATCCCTGCTATAAACTGAGATGAGTCTAGCTGACGAATACGCATAGCAAGTAGTTTCCCTGCTTGCTCCCCAAGGTCTAGGTATTGAAGCTTAGTTCTTAAAAGAGCTAGCTCCGCTTTCTGAGCTATAATACCCAGATATTGGGCCTGCAATTGCTGCAATCGTGCCCAATCTGCCTCCGCCGAGGTTCGAGAAAAACTACATTCTAAACTCCTGATCGAAGCAAGCAGGAATCCAATGTGCTGTCTGCACGCTTTTTTAGAGGCCATTTTAATCAGCTCACCCTCAGGGAACACTTTAAAGCCGCCAGACTAAATCCTTGTGTGCCACTGAGCCTTGATTATTTTCTAGGAAACTCGTAATGAATTCTACAATACTATTCATGGAGGATTCGTCCCTTAGTATCTGGCAATTTAACCGCCATTGTGGGGACCGTCTACACCCAACAGCTAGCAGATAGTCCAGACTGACCGGTGCATGATCTGATATCATCCTGGAAGATATGTTAACCTGCCTGACACCGGGCATAGCAAATAGACTAACTAAGATATAATCTATCTGTGAATATGTCCTATGTGCGGCAGAGAAAAACATGTATTGTCGCAAATTAGGGTTGAGCGCACACCAGACATCGACAAGAGCAGCCTTGCTTATTAAATCCTTCAGTGCTCTTTGTGCTGGCGACAAGCCTACCCTCTCATGAGACGATCTATCCAGATCATTCCAAGAACTAGTTCCAATCCCCAACACCGTAGCTTCTCAAGTTAGTTACTACTCTACTTAATAAGTCTATGAAAAGGCTGGGAGTCGCGTTGGCTATATATCGAGCCCAGCAACATCGGATACGATTCTAATATGCCGTGTATAATGATACATCGACTCATTCGGGTCCCACAAGCTCTTCCACCAATCTGAAAGGAGTATTCTCGCTATAAGGATTGCAACCCTCCCTGTTAGTGGATGACCCGGCTCCAAAACTTGCCCTACCCAGGCCCTTCTGAAATAATGGATGTCACTTCTCTAGGTGTGTCTCTTGGAGAAAGACAATCTGTGCTCCCAATTGACGAGGTGCCTTAAAATAATTTGTCGCTGACCCCTATCCTTGGCCTTGACATTCCAACTAATGAACTTGTACGAGTTACTCATAATGACCCAACTTTAAACTCGGATACAAATAAAACCAAGAAGATCCGTGAGTGTATACAACTCTCACTGGGCGAGTTCTGCCCCCTGCCTAAAGGAGTCCTTAGTAGATCCAAAGAATGTGTAGCCTTGAGACCACCCCCCCACACTCCAGAGTTCAATTGACTCATTCTACCCAAAACCTCTCTACCCTTCAACGTAAAAACTATTCCATATAAAGCCCCCCCACCCCAAACCATACATTTACCCCAGTTCCAACAGAACTGCCCTCCTAAATTTTAAACTCCACGTGATTCACTACTAGGCAACCCAAACAAACTAACTCCACCCCGGACCCCCTCCCACAGCCCCTACTAAATTTAATCATAACTATGTGAATACTCACTTAACCACTCGATACCTTCACCAAAATTGTGTATACAAATCAGATCCCAGGTAATGAACTTTAAGGAACCACTAGGTCCAAACAAAAAAAACAACACCCCCACCCCCATAGTCAATTCTTGAGCACGTAATCAGGTATAACTCAATGCTAAGTCACTGTAAACGCAGCTCAAAGTCCACTGGTTCCACTCCATCGCCGAAGCATCAGCTAATCGAGAGAAAAAAAAAAAAAGGAGGGTCCATCCTCAAAGGGCAGGCAGACGTATAATCAGTGATTGACATAAGTTCAGTTCAGTTCCCCGAAATGCAGCTAAACAGGCTCGGGACCGGGGGGCATGCAAATGTCACGAAGTCGACAACCAGTCCTGCCAATGTCCATCCAGATGAAAATCATTTGTATTAGCTCCACCAGCAATATGAAGACTCCAATGCGGTCAGTCCTCCACTATACGAGCCTCTTTAAGGGCACAACCGAGGCCACCTTGCCACCAGGTCACCAAACGCATCTGGGATACTGAGTCCAAAATTACCCCTTATTCCACTTGATTGTTCCTGCCCACAAGACGAAAAATAAAAAACATTCATGGCCTTCACTTCGAGCAGCAATATCACCACTTGCTAAACACCTGCAGTGTAGCACTCCCAACACTTAATCATTTGAATAAATCTGGGAAAACCATCTTCAACTCCTGTGCAGCTTGTGTGGGAGATTCAAACGATAGCCATTTATTCTCGTGTTTCACCATCAGTAGGGCAGGATATTTAACCCTGAAGGGCTTAGAGGCTGTCACTAGCTTAGAAACAAATGGTGCAGCTCCTGTCTCGAACTCTTACCGTGGGGCAAATCTTATGCAATGCTAATCCTCTTGCCCTCCCAAGTTAACTCCTTCACTTCTTTCGCTTTCAGAAAAACATGCTGTTTATCTAAGTAATTCAGAAATTTTAATACTATTGGTCTGGGTGACTGGCCCTGGGTGGGGGGCGGGCGTAGTGCCAGATGAGCTCTCTCAATAATGTACTCCCCCCGTGGAGCACCAGCTATTTTGCTACAAAACTTCTGCAAAAAAGTAATGATGGCACCACCTTCTTCTTTCTCTGGCAGACCAATGATTGCTAAATTGTTTCGTCTGCTGCGACCCTCGAGATCCTCTAGTTTATCTTTCAGCTTTTAAACTCTGCGCTTTATGTTTACTATCTCAGTCTCACTCCTTTCTTGCTTTTTCTCTATAGAGATAATTTTAGCTTCCGAGTCTCCGACCCTCCAAGTTAAAACATCGACCGCCCCTTTGATATCCTGCAGGTCCTCTGAGATTGAGAAGATGGCTGATTGTAAGCGGCTGCATGAGTCCTGGGAACCTGGCTTGAGATAAAGCTGCGTCTGGGTGGTCGACTTAGAGCATTAGCCGCCTGCTGCTTGTTCCGCTTATGCCTTCTTTTTCCGGTGACCGCGATATAATGCCCTGGGGCTTTCATAAATGCCTCATCCGCTCGCTGACCACCAAGATCGGAGGTTGCAACACGAAAGCTACACTCGATCGGGAGAAGATTAACCTCTAGAAAAACATAAAAATGAGCCGAGATAGGGTGTGTGAGAGCGGAGCCCAGAGAGAAAGCTGTCTCCGCTTAGGCTGCCATCATGTGACCCCCTGTTTTTGCTAATCTGACAATTCCTCCTTTGCTCTTCTTCTTTTCTCTTATATACCTGTAGAATATGTGTCCCCCTTTTGGACCCCTTTAGCTATCTTTTCCTCTGTTTGAGCCTTCGCAATCCTAATTGCCCTTCTGGCCTCCTTTAGTTTTTGTTTGTATACCTCCTTGTCACTGTTCTTCTTTGACTCCTTGTACTTCTTGAATGCTCTTTTCTTCTCTTTTATTTTTGACGCTACCTCTTTGGAAAACCAGAGTGGGGTTCTTCTCCTCTCAGTTTTGCTAATTTGCCTGTTGCATTCTGATGTGACTAAGGTTATTGCTTTCTTCAATCTGGTCCAGTATTCTTCAACTCTCCCCTCTGCCCTACAGCCCAGGTTATTTTTAGGCAAGTTTTCATTTTGAGGAAGTCTGCTTTCCTGAAGTCCAGGACCTTCAGTTTAGAGTGACTAGTGTCCTCTGTCATGTGCTGTGTGAACCATACAGTCCAGTGGTCGCTAGAACAGAGATGGCCACCTATTTCCAACTCTTAGACCCTGTTGCTATTTGAAAGAACTAGATCAAGGACTGCTTCTTCTCTGGTGGGCATTTCTACCAGCTAATTTAGGCTGCCCCCTCCCCATAGTGCTAACAGGAATTCTCTGCTCCATTCTGTTGCAGCTGTGTAGGAGTTCCAGTCTACATCTGGTAAATTAAAGTCTCTGACCAGCAACAATTTCCCCTTGACAGCCATCCTTTGGATGGTTTCCAGAATCTCCCAATCATTTTCTATCTCCTGAGATGGGGGTCTGTAGATCACTCCCACCTGGATGGGGGCCCTGTTCCCAGTTCCGATAGTAATAGTGTATTTTATGTGTAGAATCCAAAAGCCTGTTTGTTGACTCTTTCCCTTTGGTAGCCTGATGAGAAATTATCTCAAAGATTATTTTACCAGTCATCAACTATGCTAACTTGGTCAATGGTGCTATGGCTAAATCCTCCCTGAGAAAGCTGGGCATGCTATTCAGCTCTTTTTGCTATTTGGCCCTTGACTGCTCTGACCACACCCACCACTGTTCCTGCTATATCACCCATATCTGGCCATCAATGGAAGGGTGACTGCGTAAGCACTGGGCTGCTTTCCTGTTCAAATACTGGCCTTCTAACCCCCCCCCAACTAGCTCTCTCTCTCTCTCCAGCTTCCCCATCTATGTATGCCCTTAGCCATTCATGACACTAGTCTTGTAAAACCCACTAATGTACCAAGGCCATTGACCAAGCAGGGTTCTCGAATAAATTTCCAAATTTTTGGAATAGCTTTTCTGCTGAGATACTCTCTGCCACTTTCAGAAATGTTTAAAAGCCTTGCCTAAGGCTCTAGTCAGTCCTATTTCTTCCACAAACCTCGAGCACAAACTTCAAGAACTTTCTGGACTTAGGAAAGTATATGCTTTTATCTTTTTATTGCACTTACATACAGATACAAAATGGAGACTTAGTGCAATCATGAAATTACAAGCAGGATAAGACATCAAGCACAGAAAGCATTGATGTGATCTGGAGAACACAGAAGGAGCTAGCACTTCACCTTACAAAAAAGGGGTTGTCAGGGTTCCAGTCAGCCCTATCCCCACTGTGGGTAGCATCTGCCCTCTTTGCACTTGTGTGATTCTCTATTTTACAATGTACCCTAACACTTGGTGTTGCTGTGATCTTTCATATTCTGTGCCTGATATAGAAACTCTCAACTCACACTATATTCTCATCAAGATTATATGCAAGGGATTGTGATATACTAATACTTTGTATGACTTTTCTTATGTACCCTTTCCCCTAGAATGTATCAGGATTGCATCTCAGCCTGGTTTAATATTTTAAAGGGATAAATAAAAGGGCTTTACAATCAACACACAACTCAATGCTGAACAGTCACTGAACACGGCAGCCATTCTACATCAACACACTACAAAACAGCTCTCCTACTCTTTGTGTCTAGATGTGAACCAAGCGATATTATGAAATAAATTAAAAAAAACAAAACAACAATCTGACTGGCTGAGCACCAGTTGAACCAGGGCTGTTGTCTGAGCACAAAGCAAGGCTGGTACTTTACAACTTGCTTGCAAATCACTACACAGGCACAGAACTGAGCATTCTATTTAGCAGACATTACTGACTGACACCCCTGGCATGAAAAAAAAACAGAAAAATGCTCATCAACTTTGAGATATTTACTTTGAGGTATTTGCAGAGATCCTCCTCAAAATGAGACTACACCACAAGCTGTAAGTAAAGAAACTGTGGTAACACATTATGGTGTTGCCACCATACCGGGTGAACACAGCATTTTAACAATATCGCTGTCACAATTATGATGTCAAAATCATGAATGGCTTAAGAGCTACACAGATAGAATAGTGCAAGGTAAATACCACTACACCTGTAGCTGTCAACTCACAGGAGGAAGGGGAGAAGCAGGAAAAAAGTGGTAAGGCTGTCTGAACTGCTCTGGGCTAAAGCACAGGTAGCTTGGGCAGTACAGATCGGGAGACCAGGGTTCTGTTCCTGGTCTCCCGAGTCTTAAGTTATCTGTCTTTACCCCCATCCCAAGTGTTTTTTTTTTTTATGCCCAAAACAGATGATCTCCCCTTCCCCAAGTTTCTACCCATCCCCGAGGTCCGCTGCCCTGGAGTTGTTTTTTTTAGTTACAGGTGGTTCAGGTGGTGCAGGGGACAGAGCCCGCCCCAAAAAGACAACAAAGTGTACATTTTGTTGTTTTAGCCATGGTAGCAGTTGTCAGTGTGATTTGAACTGCTACCACTGGTGCTAGTTTTGTCCCATGGTATTTTAGAGTGGAGCTGTTCTTGCTAGCGCTGTTTTAACTGCGTGGTTTTTGATGGTGCTCTTCTTGTTTTTGGCATTCTGACCTAGTGCCCACTGCCACAGAGAACATTTTAAACCAGCTGCAGACGATGAAGTGAACACCATGAGGCAAACCATTTGGGAAATAAACCAATTTACTGACTGGCTGAGAAAGAGAATAAAAATCACCATGAACTGTGAAACAATAAGCAAGACTGAATAAAACATCATGCTAAGTGAGCTATATGCCACCATCAAAAATGGCATTAGAGAAAGCTGCAGCATCTCCTCTTATGTGTCTCTTCAGATGGAAGCAAACAGACACTTATGCAATCCTTCTGTTAGTCATGGCTTCGACATTTTAAATGGCACTGGATTCAGCAGTTCTGATAATGTGGTTTTTGGAATTTAACTCATTCCCTCCTGGAACTCGCATGCAAACACTTCACAGGCAAGGAAAGGACAAACCAGCACATCACCCCTGCATACCTGCCTCAGACTTATTGTAAAACCAGGAACTGGGCTCCTCTGAACCCAGAAACCACAGTGGGCTTGGTGAGAAAAGTCTGGATAGACATTCAACTCTTCTTCACTTGCCATGGTTGTGAAGGTCTCTGTTCACTAATGCCTTCATTTTTTAAATTCATGCCAATAAAACTGGCCAAAGATATGTGACTATGGCCTTCGATGGGGCCACCAAATATCACTATGACTCACACAACTGCTGGACTGAACACCAAGGATACATTGGACAGTTACTGGGTAACCTGCTCTGCCCCATCAAGTCACTGCAGCAGTACCTTAGCAAAATCCCACCCAGTGCTGCAACATTTACCTTCATGCTACAGGCTGCCGAACACTCAGCAGTAATATGAACAAATCTGGCTCAGAAAATAACCTGTTAGTAGCAATTACCTGGCCTTAATGTTACCCTGGTTCTGCAAACTTGCTCAGCTGCCCTGTAGCTTCACAAACAACTCTCTCCAAAGCACCACCATCCACATTCTATCCTTGGTGGGCCTGAAATCAAGGGAGATCATGGTAATTAAAGGGCAACACTCCAAGTCTTTCCTTCAGAGCTATTGTGGACACTCTCTAGAAGAAAGATGGCTGTGGTCTGAAATCCTCACAGGAAAAACATGCCGTGGAACTGTGTCTGCCCCAGATCCTGTTTGCTGTCTGCACCATCCACTTCAGCAGATGTCTAGTAACAAGTCACTCTGGACTGCATCCTGATGACAAGTGTGGTATCTCCCATTCTGCCTTCCACAATGCTGTCCACAGCCCTGTTACTTGTATTATAGATCAATAGAGTTGTCCCAGCCAATCAGACGTCTTAATTAAGGATCACATGAAGCACTCTTATAGCCATGAGATTGCTTCACATGAATCCAGCATTCAGTGTTAAACTCATGCTGTGGAACAGAAAGTCTGTTCAACTAGTACTTTCCTGTTGCTGTAGCAGCATGAGCGGCAGGCATGCTCCCAATTAACCTTATGTGATTGGCATTGTATTGATACCATCATTATTGTTATCTCTGTGTATATCAGAAGGAAGGGGGCAGCTTATAAATGTGCAGATTTTTATAGAAGAAAATCAGAAAGACAATGATAAAAAAAAATATTCTGTGATCATGGGTGCATCCCCCCCCCCCCATATGGGCAAGCTCTGTCAGGTATAATTATCCTGCTTCCTGCCATGTGACCAACCATCCATTATAGTCTTTATTTATTTAGTGCAAACTTAAGATAGTACAAAGCAATACCATTTGTCAGCTCATCACGCTGCATGGACACGTGACTTGCAGGGATGTGTGCATAACATACGTTAATGGAGAAACTCAAGAAACAGGATTCTTTCTTGACTGCTTCTCTTTTTAACAAGGCAGTGGTACAAGTCCTTGCAAAAAGTTGTTTCCTAGACAGTCAGGATCATGTCAAATAACTAGCACAGGAAAGAGAGCATCTGTCAACCTCTCAGGCCACTGCACAGGCATGGATTCATGCACAACAGTGTTGTTTAATTCAAGCACATTGAACTCAATGAAAAACTAATTAACAGAAATAGCACCTTACCTCTTGCTACCACACCTGAAGGACACCATACAGATTCTGTTTTATTACAGTAAGAAGGTGAAGGGAGATATTAAAAGAGAAAAGAGCCTGCACTTAGAACTGTTCTCCAAACTGATGAACTTGTAGAGTAAATGTGCCAGCATGTGACTCAAAGGCTGCGATGCTACTGTGCTCATGCAGATAGAGTATAAAACTATCTTTTAATGTTGTTTAAATACTGATGCTACCAGCATACTATAAACTTTACTGGAGGAGTCAGCATAGCATAGTGTTTAAGAGCACTGAGCTGCAAACCTGGAGACCTTGGTCTGAATCTCATCAGGTCCCAAGTGCATACTGTATGACACCGAACAAGCCACTTAGCTTCCTTGTGCTCCCAGGTCGCACCTGGAAACAAGCTCCAGTTTAGTGTGCCTTTCTTGGTTAAACAATTTCCCCTTTCCCTTATTGATCTATAATAAGTTTACTGGTGATCTCGATAGGCCTCTTATGACTATAAGAGTGTTGCCTCCTGCATTCTTAGAACGTCAGATCTGCTCACCTTTGGGTCGCAGTTCTTATGTCCTATGAACACATGAGGCAACACTCATATAGCCATTAGAGGCCCTACAGGATCACTAATAAACATAAACCAGAATTTCTAGACCTTCCTAAGGAGCCCCTCAAGAGCTCCCGGGGTACACCTGACTACCTGTACTAGTAGCTGCAATTGCCATCCTCCATGGAGCCATGGTGAGGCTGACGGGGAGACACTAGGGTTTCATTTTCATAGTGCAAACAAGTACATTACTTCTTGAAGATGGTGGCTGGCCATGTAAGCAAGTGGGCTGTGCAGTCACCCACTGTGGGGCAAAATTACAAAACATTGTGGGTGCTAGGGGGATGAGGGTGAGATTGGGGTGCTTGCTGAGGGTAGGGAGACAGGAGTGGCATTATTTATGTGGTTTGGGCTGGGAGAAGGAGGTGGGACATTGGGACTAAAGCAAGGTTGGGGGGAAGTGTCTTATATTATTTTAAAAATTACTCAAATAACAGGGAAATGTCTTTTTATACTTTTTTTTAAATTACTCAAATAACAAATGTCTGAATATTTGGCTGCCCAATAATGAATATTTGGGAAAACGTATTCACACAGACCTATGTGTAAGAGGTATTTACCACCTCATTCTTCTGTCTTGTGAGGAGGTTCAGCTGGCAGTGGGGCAGGGCCTGGATATACTGAGGTGGGTCATCGTGGGTGCTGAGGCCATTTTTTAATGTGTCTCCCAGTCCTGGAGGATGTCAGTATGCTAGGGGTGCAGTGCAGGGCATGCATGGCATGCCATTAGCACACCCAGATGACATCCTCCCTCCACTCTGACTAATGCTACACTTCCACTCTGTGGTCACCCAGGTAGTAGTACTGCAGTGAAGACAGTGACCCTCCCTTCCCAGAGAGCATCCTTTGGGATGCTTAGTCTTCCTCTCCTGGTCATCCCTCCAAAGACATGAGCTTGTTCCTGAACCCTGGTCACTGGTATCACAAATGGTATCTTTACCACTGTACCAGCTTTCCAGCCTGGTTACTGCTTTTAAATCATGGCATCATCTCCCAGTGCATTTATGCTGTGGCATGGAATTCTGCAAAAAAAGAGCTGTGGCAGTGTATCTTCCCAGCTACAGCAGTGCCTCATCCCAGTTATGCCAGTGTCTCCTCCCAGTTACAGCAATGTCTTTTCCTAGTTATACCAATGTCTCCATTACAGTAGTGACTCCTCTCAGATATTCTAGGGACTCTTCTCAGTTCTTGTTTGCTGTACAGATTTTTAGCCCAGTCAGCTGTTGTCTTCCAGGTGATGTACCTCAATACAGTGATAATCCCTGGTCATGCCTGTTGTAACCCTCAGCTGTCTTGCAGATGGCAACTGGGTTTTTGACCATTCCACTCCCCCCCTTTCATTTCCTCCCTCCTCACCAACCTTTCTTGAGGGATGCACACTGCTGTGTGGCAAGTACCCCAGCCTAAACTGTCTCTCAACACAATCACCCGAGTCTGCTCCTGAACTTGGGTCATCCACACAGAAACATAGAATATAGAACATATATCATGTTCCCTGTATGATCCATGCTGTTCTCTCCCTGTATTTTATACTGTTTGTGCCAGTTTCTGGCCTGGGCATGCTTGAAAAAGATCTTCGGATCAGTGCACTAACCCGGTTACCAAATAAATAAATGAATGAATGAATGAATGAATAAATAACTGACAGCAGATAAGGACCACTTGGCCCATCCAGTCTGCTCATTTCTCCCTACCTACACTATCACCGAGGACCGTGCCTGATCTACAGCTCTTTCTCCCTCCCCGCTTCCTTTTCACTATGATTCCCTTGTGTTCATCCCATGCATTACTGAATCCTACCACTGTTTCCAACTCACCACTTCCACTGGAAGGCTGTTTCATGAATCCACCACTCTCTGCAAAGAACTACTTCCTCATATCTCTTCTGAATCTTCCCCCCTCCAGCTTCACAGTATGTCCCCTTGTTCATGAGCACATTTTCATCTGAAAAATACTTCCCTACTGTACCTTAGTTACCCCCATGTGGTATGTAAAGGTCTTTATCATATCTCCCATCTCCCTACTCTGTTTAAAGGTGCACATATCAGGGTCCCAAAACACAGAAATCCTGCACTCACCATCCAGTAATGAAGAGGCTGCTCACATATTGCCCTAACTCATTACCTCCAATAGCTCCATATGAAGTCCAAAATATCCATTTTTTACCTGACACAAAACGGCCCCCCAGGAGGTAATGAGCTAAGGATGTGTGTGTTTTAGCACTGGCACTATGCAATAAACCTCAGCACTTTTTGGTCGATATGAAACCTGCGGAGAAAACTTAAGGACAGCAGCCCTGATCTAATCCTGCAAGCCCAGGAATAAGCACTACGGCAGGTCACACACCACCTCATGTGGTCCTGGGTAGTAGTAGTAGTAGTAGAAAGTCTTATTTTTAATCAGGGACGTTCGAAGGTATACCACTGGGGACAACAATGCCCTGTTTACAAGGTGGTCCTGAATTCACAAATTAAGACTTGTTACAGCAAAAATCCATAGTAGAATATAAATTAATGCCAACTAAATCCATATAAATGTAAGTACATAAAACATAAAACAAATTACCAACAAATACAACAATGGAAGCTGTTTAGAGTTTGTGCAGATAAACAGAGCATTTCCATCTAACACAATTACACCTCACTTTCAGTTCTAGGATCATAGCAGAATTAAAAGCTCTAGGCTTTTCAGCATGACACTTAATACTTTCATCTAATCTGTTCCAAAAATATGCTGCACAGAATGAAAGTAATTTCCCCAAATCTATTTTTCGGTGTCAACTCTACGTATTATTTTTCTCTGTTACTTCTCAAACTATATTTATGTTCAGTTTTACTAAGTTTTTCTATCAGATAAATTAGTTTATAATACAGTATAATTGTGTTTACTGTATTTGACTGACCCAAATTAACTTCCTTTTATTCTCTCTTGAAAGCCAGCCCAGGGTCTCATACATTTAGCGGTGATGCATTTTAAAGTTACAAAGAAAAACAAACCTGGCTAGTTGATTATACAAGACTTCAAATTTCTTCAAAGTAACTTCTACAGTATATTTCAGAGGCTATACCTGCAGTTTAGTGGGTGAGAGAAACCAGCCAGTCCCCTGCCCGAGCAATTTAAGCCAGCTCCCTCCAGCCTCACTCACAAGCAGTGTTTCTTTGCTGCAGCAGGAGGCTTCCCCTCCCCAGTTTCTCTCAGTGTTTCTCTCCTGCTTCCCTTTCTGCTTGGTTTGTGACTCCTCCTGCTTTCTAAGACAGTATTTTACTTTCCATCTTCTGACAGTAGTTTCTGCTTCTCTCAGTCAGCTATTTCTGCTGCTCTCCTGTTCGCATGTACTTTGTATTTCTTTCGTATTGGTTTTTGTGTGCTTCTAATTTTCACAGTGTCCTGCCTTTTTCATTTTTATGGTTGCATGGGTGGAGCCCTGCAGGCATTTTGGGATCACATCACTGTAGGAGAAGGGACCGTGAGCGGAAACGATCCCGATCTTCTCCTATAGTGATGCGGTCTGCTATCCACACCACTGTGGTCACTGCTGGTATGTGGCATCTCCTTCTCTCCTCTCCTCCATGGATGGAGCTGTCCTCCAAGGAGCACTGCCCTCCCCTTGCACACTACTTTCTCTTCATTCTGCAATTGTGGAACTGATGGTGGCCATTGAGCGCAAGATGGCGGCTCTGACTCAGTCACACATGTGCAGATCTGTCATTGTCGCCATCTTGTGAATGGCATACTGCCAGCACCAGTCTTTTCTCCACTGCAGCTCTGGTACTGCTTTTCAACTCAATTTTGCCACTCCAAAAACTCCGCCGCCACTCTGAAACACTCTGTGCAGTCGCATTGGCTCTGATCAGAGTTTGTTCTTTTAACTTATTCTAGTTCAGGCTCCCATATTTTCTGTTTTTTCAGTACCATTGCAATCTTCCAGTTCAATTATAATCCTTAAATGTTTACACTTGGCCCCTAGCCAGGCAGCTACTCCCTTTTGTGTTCTGTTGGCTTAATTAGTTGTTCACTTCAGCAGCAAACCACTTCCTAGTTTTCAGTTCCCATTATGTGCCTGCTTTTTCTTAGCAGTTTCATCTATTGTTCTCTACTGCCTCAGCCTACCTGGCCTGCAGTGCATCAGCAACTAACACTGACATCCCTTCTGCAACTGGTTGGCATGCATTCACCATTCTGTCTAAGCACATATCATTCAGTCTCATACAGTATCCTAGTTGTCATTTGATGTCTCAATTAATCATTAAACCTTGCCTATGTTTTGTTTCTAGCTTGTGCTAATGACCATCAAGCTTTACTAACAGCCTCCCACTGCTCCTGCACTTAGACGCAAGCCAGCCACAGCCATAGTATGGCTTCCAGGGCTCCCTGCCCTTTATGCCAATGGTGTTGGTCTGCTCCCTTGGAGTCCACATCTTGAGGGTGGGACCCTCAACTAAGGCATGCTCCTTGACTTGCTGACCTTCAGGTGAGAATGTCCCATGCTCCAGGGGAAGCTTTGGCCATACAGAGTGATGTGATAGCACCTCTTGATATGGCATTTAAGACTTCAGCTGTCTGAGGGTGGGGCCTCTAAGTCCATGGTGTCTTCTTTTGCTGTGCAGACCACATCAACAGCACCTTCAAAAGCTATTTCCCCATATGGCTGCCCAAGATTCACTTGCTCTTCACCTGCTTTCTTTCCTCTGCCCCTCAGTGGTGAAGATCGTACAATTATGCAAGTTCCAGCCCCTCAAGGGCCCAGCTCCAATGTATTACCTCTCAAATGTTCAGCTTTTTCTCTAGGTCCCTCCTCAGTGGAGGCCAGATGAG
This sequence comes from Neoceratodus forsteri, assembly GCA_016271365.2. Taxonomy (NCBI): domain Eukaryota; kingdom Metazoa; phylum Chordata; order Ceratodontiformes; family Ceratodontidae; genus Neoceratodus; species Neoceratodus forsteri. The sequence continues at coordinate 1,479,007,995 of CM057452.1, read as the reverse complement.
TGCCTTTCTACGGTTGTTGCTTTCCTCTTCCTGCCATGGAGGGTGGACCTCCTTCATGGGGAGCCTCCTTTAGCTGCTGAGATCAGTTTGTGGCACCCCCCAAGCTTTCCTGTTAGAGGAATAAAGTGAGAGCCCTTCCTCTAAAGATTTCCCCTTGAATTGGGTCTTTAAATTGTGGTAGCTGAGCCATCACTAATTTTATCCCAAGCCCGGGGGGAAGGTGGTCAAGGTCTTGGATCCCTGAGGTGTCCTCCTCATGTAGGTTTTTCCTCTTCTCTGTGTCAAATATCATAAAAGTTAGGTAGTCTCTGCAAGAGATGGTCCATAATGTAGTACATTTATATTACTATAGCTTTTACTCAGGTAGGTTTCCACTGTGAGTTGGGGGATGGATGGCAGCCCTCTTTTCTTCCTGCCATTCCCTCTCTTCTTATGTAAGTTATGCCTTTTATGATATCAGTTACCAATCACTGTCTTTGCTCCATTCAGTCTGTCTGTTATCTGTCATCACTAGTTTTTGTCAATCTCTCCTCACTCAGGATCTGTGTTCACTTGCTGGGCAGTATTTTTCTACTCCTTTGTAAGGTACCTTTAACCTAAAGCAATTATGTTCCCATGGCACCTCTAGAGGTGAAACCCTCCTCAAGAGAGTTCCTTTGCCTTCAATGTACCCAGACAGGGTTGTAGTTCCCCATTGGGTAGACAGAATTGCCAAAGTATCCATGTATGATAGTCAACAACGCATTCATTCAAATATCTTAAGACTATCAACAAAGTTGCAAAAGCACAACTCCTCTGTAAGTTGCATAGACCCACTGAACCATAAACATGACTACCATAATCTAAAACTGGCTCGAGTAGTTGTTTTGCTATGGTTTGTCACATAATATTATTTAAATAATAGGCTGCACATCTAAAAGCAGCCAGTCTGTTTACATTTTGGTGGTTATTTCAGCATGATAGTAGCATTTCAAGTTTTGATCAACTCAGACTCCCAGATATGTATATTTGGAGACTTGGACAAATTGAACTTCATCAATTGTTTTCATTGTCAACTCTAGGTCAAGTCCCTCCCACCAGTGGCAACCAGACCAAAATCCATATCTTGAGATTTTTTCTGTTCCATACTAACTTGGAACCCACAAACAATTTATGCAAATTACTGAAGTCAATTTGTAATTTTATTTCAACTTGTTCAAAGTCACTAGTAGATCCAACCCATACGTCGTGGGACCCTGGCACTGCTTTCTGGGGGTCTTGCACCCCCTCCCTGAATCAGCTACGGCTCAGAGTTAATTATTTTAGTTATGGGGTGCAGTGGGGCAGAGACCCCCACATGGAGAGTTTGGGGCAGAGCCCCCCAAAGAAAATACAGGCTCAAGTGACCACCTTTATGCCAACTGCAATTGCAGTTGACATAAAGGTGTTGCAGTAATGTCAGTCAACAATGAATTTGTCGACTGACTGTCTTGGATCCAATCCAACCAATATGGTGTTGCATGTGTAGAAATAAATTTCTGAATTATAGTACATACTGTATGCAATCTGCCAATCTAGTCATGTAAAATAAAATCAATAAAGGTCCCAATATGGAACTTTAGGATACACCCCTAAAACTTTATTACAATCCGACAATGAGAAGAGGGATCCCATAGGGCTCTGTCCTGAGGCCCCTCCTCTTCTTCTCACCCTTTGTTAATGACCTCAGTATTCAACATCCTAACACAGCTGTTCACTTCTGTACAGATAATTTTGTTGAGTATAGTTGGAGCCCATTAGTCACACCATTACGATTTAAGCTACAGTTGACCTTCAGTGAGATTCAGTGCTTCTTTTGTGACAACAGACTTGTGGTCAATGAACAAAAAACTCAAATTTTACATTTGACTCTGCACACAGAATTAATGCACATATTTCTATTTTTACTTTAAATTAAAAAAAAAAGACTGCAGAATATCCCAAGCTACAAATACCTGGGGCTATGGTTAGATGAAAATCTGAAATGGGATTATCACTTGAATGTTCTGGAAAAGAAGGTTAACACTAGGTTAGGGTTCCTGTATAGAAACAAAGCATACTTTTCTCAGGATATAAGACAAAGAATATTTCAAACTATGATACTTCCTTTGTTTGACTATGGGAACACTGTAAATACTAGTTTGTTGAGAATCCAGCCCCAGAAGCTAGACAAACAGTACTATATCACAAATTAGCCTGTTTGCCTTGCTTGCCCCAAGGCAAATGCACTATTGTGCTATGCTACAAATTCTTCACTGGTTGCCTTTGGAGCAAGTGAGAAAACTGCATATATTAACTTTTATGTTGAACTGTGCCAAACAAAAGATTCCTGCCTATATTATTGAACTGCTGTCGTACAATCCCCTTAAGGCAGGGTTAAGGTCAGCAAAAGGTTTTGAATACCAGGTTCTGAGATTGAACTCTCATATAGGGGAACTATCTTTCACTTATAAGGGCTCAAAGTTATGGAACAATCTCCCATGTGAGAAATATTGCAGTCTTGATAATCTTCCTTCATTGCGCACCCTGAAATTCTGGTTAAAATCTTCTTGCTGTATACACTGTGACTTTTGAATGTTTTCATAATGCCTTGCATACTGTGATATGCTGTATTTACTTTTAAATGAAACCACTGCTAACTTTTTACTGGAGGGTTGTACCTTAATCTTTTTTTTTTTAATTTACAGGCTTTGCCCCCAAATCTCTGGGCCAGTCCTCCAGGCGGAGGAGCTACTGGGCCATCCATGGTTTTCCTGCCTGTCTCACCGCAGCCCACCCCATTTCAGGAGGTCATTATAAATGAGCATTGCTCAACTGCCTGTATAACAACTATTCCTGTTTTAAATAAAGAACTTGAACTTGACAATTTTCACTCATTCAAACACGTTGGGTCTTATCAGCAGTATATGAACCAACCATCTGCAGGCATCTGTTGAGATGTCACATCCTTTAGTCTTTCCCAAAAGTTTGGAGATCAACAAGATCCAAGGCTTTCAACAAGTCCACAAACACTGCACCCACTGCCAGACCCTCATTTAAGGGGCTGGCAACCAAATCTAATAGGTCAGTGAGAGTGGAGTTCATGGAGTGTCCCTTTGAAATCCTGATTGAAATTTAGTTATGATACCATAGGTTTTCAAGTGGTCCTAGAGTTGGTTATATACTAACCTTTCTAAACTTTTGGATACCACTTGCAGGAAGGCAATAGGCTGAAAGGTTGATAGGTTAGTGGATTCTTCATTTTTAAAGACTGATACTATTGCAGATTTCCACATTCTTGGAGAAGTTCTGTCACAAAGACTCCATTTAAACAATTTTGCTGAGCTTAGTGATACAATGCCTATGGCATGGACAGTCCTGTGGTATAGAGGGCTGAGGTGCCACATGTGCCTTACCTCTTACCATGCTAGCTTCCCAAATTAGGGAACAAGCTCAAGTTGTCGGGGGTTGGCCGGTGGGGGGGCGTGAGGTTGAGAATCTGACAGACTGCTCTCCTCTTCTGGGGGGGTAAGGGAGGGACATTTTGGCGGTCTTTAGTGACATCCAGTGGAGGCTGGATGTGCATCAAGATCGGGCCACCATGGGATGGGGTTATAGGTGTTGGTGGATGTCAGCAAGTTGGATGTGGGGGTGTGCTTAGCCTGCACTGGACATCATTGCACATCTGCACCTCTGGGGGGCAGGAAGAAGCAGAAACTCCCCTCTAGGGGCATAGACAGTGACACCTAGATGCTGCCCCAAAATGACACTCCAGGTCAAGGGCTGGCAAATTGTGGGACTCTGTATCTCTTCCATAGCCCCTGGGGAGACCCCTGCCACAGCAGGCAAGCTGTTGGCATCACCATTGAAGGATGACCTGGCATGGGATGCTGACTGGAGGTGGTTTGGTGCAGAATGGGAGTAGCACCCCCCCCCCACTAGGAGGAGCAGAAACTATCTAGTTTCAATGATATCAAAGCCACAAGATTTGTTTACTTTTAGTCTCCTTTTGACATTTTTATGGCCTTACAGGAAACAATATTAAACCTAAAATTAGGAATATCTGTCTCAGTGAATTTGATATTTTTTTGAGGGCAACTTATGTTTTGATGTCCCTACTTTAATTTTTAAATCCAGAATTACTATATCTGATAAATGTGTAAAATAATCACTTAGTATATTTGCCAACATTTTTGAATTTTGCAATACACCATCAGATTTAATTTGGATTGAGGAGCAGTTTTCTTTGGATTCTCAAAGGACTTTATGAATTTACATTACATTTTAGCATCCTTAGTCTCATTAACGTTTTTATTTTTTTTTTATGAACATGTGAACATACAAAATGTGACAGAAGATAAAGGCCTAGTGGTCTATCAAGTCTGCTCAAATGTGCAACTAGCACCCCTTATTATGCAACTGTCTCTCCCTTCCCCTTCCCCCTCCCTTGACCCTCCCCCTTGCCCTGTCCCAGCCCCTTTGAAGTAGACCACTGTTCTACTGGACACCACTTCAGATGGTAATGCATTCCACCCAGCTACTAGTCTCTCTGTAAAAAAGTGTCTCCTCATCTCCCTCCTGAACCTTCCTCCCTCCAGTCTCATATCATGGCCCTGGGTGCCTCTCCCCATCCTTACTTTGAATAGCCCCTTCGTACCTGTCTTGTTTATTCCTTTCATGTACTTGAAGGTTTCAGTCATATCCCCCCATCCCTCCTCTCCTCCAACTAGTACACGTTCAACTCGCTCAGCCTCCTCTCATATGGTAAGTCCCCCAGCCCCTTGATCATTTTTGTCACCCTGCACCCCCTCCAGTAACTTAATGTCCCTTTTCAGATATGGGCACCAGTACTGTACACAGTACTCCAGGTGCGGTCTAATTAATGATTTATACAGTGGCAGAATCACCTCCTCCCTCCTCAAGGATATAACCCTTGCAATGCAACCCAGCATTTTGCTGGCCTTTGCAGCTGCCTTCTCACATTGTGTCAAGCTGTTCATTGACCCCGTAATGAGCACCCCCAGATCCTTCTCCTCCTCTGTCTTGGATAGCTGTACTCCCCCAGCTGGTAACTCCTCCTTGGTGTTTTCACCCCAAAATACAGTGCCTTGCACTTTTTGGCAGTGCACCCCAGTTGCCAGGTGTCTGACCAGGTTTCCAGCTTTGCCAGATCATCCTGCAACCCCTGCCATCCCCCTAGGTTGTCCACCACTGGTCCCATCTTGGTGTCATCAGCAAACAGACTGGTCTTGCTCTTGATGCCCAATGATATGTCTGCAATGAATATCCCAAACATCACTGGTCCCAACACTGAGCCCTGTGGAACACCGCTCATCACTACTTTTTTTTACCAAAATTCTTTGGTAACATTATATAAGTAACAGTTGTGGGAATCAAACCCATGCCTGCTGGATGTATCAAACTCATTTGCAGCTTGCTACTCTAAACTCTAGGCTATACTGTCAGCCCATGTCTTCCCTTTTTCTTAATCTTCTTATTCAGTATATGTCTGCCCATCTTAAATTTCTCTCAATCTTCAGATTTTAAAGTTTGATTTGCAATTTTCCATAATCTATTTCACTCTCATTTCCTTTTTTTTCATCAATCCAGGGAACGTGTTTCTTATTTTGTTTCTGCTTTTTTAAAAGGATCCAAATCATTACACACTTGTGGGAATAAATCTGGAGAATGTCTGTATAGCAATGTTTAAAGAAGGAATTAATATACAGTTTGAAACATCTCTTAACATCATATAATTACTGGGTTCTGTTTTTTTCAATGGGAAAAGCCACATATTAAATACCGTAATACCTGAGTAGGTATTATGGCACTTACACGGTTTCCTCCCATGGAAATGCACTCAAGACAACAAACACAGCTTAAGCTTCACACTGTCTATTTTTCCTCACACAGTACTATTCAGACAAACTCACCAGCTTACTGCTGTTTGCTCCATACCAAACATTCTCTGCTACCCTCGCATTATCAAAACAAAATAAAAAAACAGACCTTGAATTCTAAGTTCCTTTGATGTCCCTAAGAGCAGTTAAACATGCACAGGGCTTGTTTCCTGCTATGTTGCTTCCTGTGCAAGTGAAAAAAAGCCCCTGCCCATGTTCCGGTGTCAGGAACTGGTTTACATGACAACAGGGGAGTTGATGAAAAGCGACAACGGAGGAGTTGATGGAAAGTGTCTGAGTGCGACTTACCAGTTCGGTGAGAATTTCAGGAAAAAACGGAACCCTTCAATTATATACAACAAAATATGGGGTGCAGTGTGTAAACTCGAATTTAACACACACCCTCATTGTTTGATGGCTATCATAAACCCCTCGGGCTTCGCCCTCAGGATTTATGTGCCATCCAACAACTCGGGTATGTGTTAAATTCTCGTAACACTTTGCACCCCATGCTTTATTCTATATTTGTTTTAGTCAGTCTTTTTGGTTTATCCATTAATTGCAGTTGACAACTTATAGTATTATGATTTCCCAGCATCTAAGAGTTCATCTCAACCTTAGAAGTACTAATGTTTGAAGAAACAAAAAATCAGGTCAAGTATGTAACCGGGGCTGTTTAAACAACCCTTCCGAGTGAATGTAGTAATAATTTGAGTCACATCCAAAGCTCCAAGGCTCTTTTCTATACATTTGCCTGTTTGATAGCTCATGGTGGTGTTGAAATCACCTATCAGAATGATTTCATGATTTGCTGAATGAGTCAGTATAGTCTGAACTAATTTATCAGAATTTCTTGCATTTGTTTTATGTGGAGGGTATACATCCCCTATTACCAAATTTAATTTCTGCCCAAACTCTAACAAACATTTTATGTAATCAGTGGATGCTGAAAAAAAAAGTTTTAGTAAGATGTAATATATGGTTAAGTCATTTTAGTATGTCAGTTACCCATACAAAAAAATCCTGTAATACCACTGTCCAGAAACTGATGATACTATTGATGATGACCAATAATACTATTGTTCAGAGCCTGTTATACTATCGTTCAGAGCTCTGAACAATACTATTATCACAGAAACTGAAGAGCACAAGCACACAATGGTCCCTGGTTGCTGTGCTCACAAGTGTGCTGCCTAGACATGCGATGTGACATTTTTTCAAAGCGTGCCTCGTGGTTGACCACTTTTTGTCTGTGGGTGGGCAGAACAGTTCTGAAAATATTGCGGCCATCTCTCACTTACTGAGAGTAATTCATCTCCTTCACCCTTTCACCCATACGTTTTCCCCCACGTTTAAAGAATTATCTGGTTGGTCCTGCATTCACTCAGCTGTGAAAACAATTGAAAAGTAGGACTGCCTACCAAAAATAATGACCTGCGGCACTTTCAGTTGAACACAGGTTAACAGTTACTGGTAGGTTAGGGGTGGAGACAAAGTGAGTGAATCCTCAGTGCAGTGGTCAGACAGTCTCACAGCATGGCACAAAAAACAAATTCAGAGCCATGAAAATGTCTAATTTGGATCCATATATTACAAAAAATAACAAATTGGTGAGTGTGTATCACTCGGGAGTAATATCATCTGGAGGTTCTGGGGACAAAGGAACCTCTCAATGTTATTACTCCCTTGTAATACATACTCACCTATTTATTATTCTATTTGTAATTCCGACTTAGTAAAAAGTAATACACCCCCCTTGACTCCCCCTGTCAATCTATGAACACAATATTCTTTTGGCTGAAATTTACCATTTGAAATTCTATGATTTAACCAGAACTTGATGAGGACAATGGCTTCTGGTAATTCGCAACTATACTAAGGTCTAAATAGATCAGTTTTATTTTTTAAACTATGAGTGTTATCATGAAGTATTTTAATAGAGTCATTCCCATCACCGATCCCTGGATTCACTTTTATATTCCCACTTAGAATCGGGGCCAAGCATAATAAGCACTTATTAGTAGTGATGCAACATGTCTGTTTAAGTTGCAGGTTAGGATTACTGACTGTATGCCTAATTAATGAAAAAGAGTTTCTATTCTTTATTAACTTTTCTACCGGACAGTAATAGGTGTTTACCATTTAAGGTTCCTATCCTCAGTACATTTTTAACAGATTGCTGACAGACACTTGAAGAAAGTAAAACAAAATAACAATAATAAATAATAATAAAGTAAAATAATAATGAAAAGGTTGGTTTAAACAGCTTCATTCTACTAGTCTTCTAGCTACTTCTATTATTTTGCTCATTAGTTACAAATCTGACTACATATCAATTACTAAATATTATCTTAAAAATGTCTGCTACTGAACTACAGACAATAATTCCACAGTATATTAAGTAAGCAAACTAATTCTTGATCAATCCTGCTTTATAGGAGTATTTGCATAGCATTAACCTATATGTGAAATGCATTGCATGTGTAGTCAACTTTCTTGATAATAAATGCAACAGTGCCTTATTCAATCTAAAATAAAAGAAAATATCAAAAATACTAAAATATAAAATAAGAAAGTAAAAATAAAAAGCAAAAGCCTCCTGGCAACCTCCCACAGGTGGACCCAAGCAGGGTGACCCATGCCTCTCTTACATGAGCCACTCACATGTACAGCCATTCCATGGGCAGCCGCTAGAGCAGCTGCACTTTAAAGCTGTACTCTGCCAGACCCTGGTGACATCACCAGAACTGCCTCCATCCCCAGTAGCCCCCTTTATTCTGAGAACCTTGGTGGAATTGTGGTTAATAAGCTGTCTGGTTGTCAAAGTTAGAAGGGTTGGGTGGACTAAGGCAGGTGAGTTCACTTTAATAGCAGCTGTAAAATGTGTAAATCGTGCAATGTCTAGCAGCAATTAAGGAGTAGCACCTTGGTAGCAAACTACAGCAGCAGTATTAAGTGAAACTTATGGCAGTAGATCAAAGTTTACAACGTGTACAGCAGCAGTCTGATCTTCAATTACGGTTTACACTGCAGTTACAACTGAGCACCATGAGCAGACAAGATGCTCCATGCACGATGTTAAAGCTGCTTTCTTTCACTTAGATCAGCCACTCTTTTAAAGCTGTACTCTGCCTACCCCCAATGATGTTACTGGCACTGACTCTACCCCTCATAGTCCTCTGCTTTCTGGGAACCATGGTGGGCTTGTGGCTAGTAAGCAGTCTGGGCGTCAAAGGTAGGAGGGCTGAGTGAACAAAGGCAGGGGAGTTCACTTTAGTAGCAGCTATAAAATGTTCAAACGGTGCAGTTTCTAGCAGCAATTAAGAAGCAACAGTCTGGTGGAGAAACTATGGAAGCAGTCTTAATTAAAATCTATTGCAGCAGAACAAAGTTTACAATGTTTGCAGCTGCAGTCTGAGCTTCAATTATGGTTTACCCTGCAGTTACAGTTGAGCACTGTTTACGCAGTGAGAAGGCAATATGTTTCTTGCAAGATATTAAAGCTGCTTGGTAAGTGGTGGATAATGGCGGAGTTCAAGAGAAAGTCAGTGATGGCACTGGGGGTGCCACAAGACTAGGGGTCAGAAGGCACAGAAACACAATGTGGGGGAAAATAAACCTCACCAATGAAGTTGCTGTGAATTTGAAAAACTTTGCACTTACAGTAGCAAAGTGAATGATGGTTTCCCAATATCACTATGCCAGTTTTTTTTTTAAGTTCAAAAAATTAAAATAAAACACATCCCACTTATGTTCTCACATTTCCCATCATCCTCCCCCCACTTCTGACCATTAACAAGTATTTCATTCCATATTACCACCCTCTAGCACCTATATCTTTCAGTTTCAGTTTATTTATTATACTGGAAAAGGCATGTGAGCAAATTTCCCTGTTTTCACAAGCATCCAGTTAAGGAACCACAAGCAATGTTACACAAAACATAGGGAGAAACATTAACACAATTCAATATAATAATTACAGAGTACATGAAGGATATAATGCATAGCAGTTCACAATGGAACAACAAACCAGACAAGACAGGGGGATTGTGGAGGGTTAAGGCTAATGAGGGCTGTGCTAAGTGCCTATGTGTAAGGAGATTAAGTGCTGCTAGGGGTTGATGAAAGAAATGGTGGCAGAAGTACACCCCATGGGGGAGGGAAGATTAAAGGGCTTTAGGTGGGAAGGTGGAAAATGGGTAAGAGAAGGGAGAGAGTTATAGCAGTGAGCAGAAGCATGTGGCAGAGGAGCAGAGGTGCTTTTTCAGGTTGTATTTGAAGGAGGAGTCACAGGGACAGAGGAGGAGTATGGAGGGAGGAGATTTGTAGAGTTTTGTCCCCTTACAGGAGAGGGTGTTTTGGCTGTGTGTGGTGTGGCAGAAAGGGATGGAGAAAGAGAGGGAAGAGGACCTTCTTGTGGATCTGGGGTGGATTGTTTTGGGGAAGAGAGATGAGGTGCTATCAGGGAGGAGACCAAGGAAGAGTTTATGGAAGAAGGTGACAATTTTCCTGTTGAGATGGTACTCTAGAGAGGTCGAAGAAGATAATCTGTACAGATTGCACTTGTGAGTAAGTCTGGGAAGACCTGTAACAAAACAAATGATGCTATGGTAGGTGCTATGCAGATTGCTGAGTTTTTTTCTCTGATAGAGGGGGTAATGGACTAGGGCTCCATAGTTGAAGAGCGGAAGAAGGAAACTACAGGTGAGGAGTGACTTGGAGACCTTGTTATTATACAGTTTACTCCTGCAGAACATACCTAGTCTCTGATGTGCTTTCTTGATGGTTAGATTGGTGTGTGCTTCAAAATTAAGGTGGCAGTCAAGAAGAAGGCCTAGGTATCTAAATTCCTGCACTCTCTCTATTAGGTTACCATCATTATTATGTAGGGGGAAATTGAAAGCAAGTGACCTTCTGGGGCTGGCAAAAACCATGACCTTGTTTTTTTTCCGAGTTGAGTACCAGGCCCTTGGAAGACAACCATGAGTGAAGATTTTTGAAATCATACTGAAGTTTGTAAGCAAGGGAGGAGGGGTCTTTATCTTTGCAATAGATGGGTGTCATCGTCAGCATATAGAATTAACTCTGTATTAATGCAGATTTCCAGGAGGGAGTTAACAACAAGGGAGGAAAGAAGGGAACCAAGGATGGATCCCTGGAGTATGCCAAATCTGATGGGGTGGGGGTCAGAGAGAATGCCATTTATAATTGTTTGATGTGACCTAGCAGAGAGATAATTCTGAAACCAGCCAACAATGTTGGTGGAGAAGCGACGTTGGGACATGGTAAGAAGTAATACATCATGGTCTACTAGATTGAAGGCTTTGTTAGATCAACTAAAACTGAACCAGTGTATAGGCCTTCATTACTGGCTCTGTTAATGAAATTTTTGAATTTCATGAGGGCTGTCTCCATGTTATGGCCTGCCCTAAAACCTTGTTGAGCATCAGTTTGAAGCTTATATTTTGATAGAAAGTTAGTGGCTTGTTTGTGGACTATTTTTCCCAGAATCTTGGAGAGTGGAGCCAGGAGGGAGATAGGTCTGTAATTTGAATTATCATCCTTAGGGCTGGATTTGTGCAGGGGTTTGATGATTGCAGATTTCCATTTAATGGGGATAGAGCCAGTGCAAAGAGAGTGATTAAAAATATTGGTGAGTGGAATAGCCAGGGATTCACAAACTAGTCTAAGAACCCTTTAGTCGATGTCATCAGGGCCCACAGAAGGCCTGGGGTCATTAGTTTTTATTAGCTTCACTACCTCAGAAGGGGAGAGGCACCACACAAAAAAAATGTGGGAATGGTGGAGGAGGAGGAGGGGGGAGTACTAGTGACAGGGGAGGTTGGGCTTGTATTTGTCAAGATCAACAAAGTGGTAATTGAAAAGTGAGACTACCTCTAGGTGATTGGCAATAGTGACACCATCCAAGGCCAGGCAGATTTGGTCATTGAATTGACCCCTTCCAATGAGTTTATTTAGGATGTTCCAGGCTTGTCTGGGGTTACCAGCTGCACTGTGCTGTCTTTCCAGCAGAAACAAGGTTTTGGCAACCCTGACATCAGCTTTGCAATGGTTCCTGAGGGGTTTGCATTGTTGGAGGAGCTGAGGGAGTCTAAGTTTTCTATATCTGGACCACACCTTATTTCTCTGTCTCATTAACTTGAAGAGGTAGGGGGACACTCATTTTTGGCTGTTTCCTTTAACCCTGGTGCTTTTGATGGGGATGAATGAGTCACAAAGGGTAAGGAATTATTTGCAGAACAGATCGAGGGATAGGTCAATGTCATTTATAGCTTCTGTGAAGGACCAGTCAATGGTGAGTGCCACGTTGTAAAAACCATCTAGGTTAAGTCTATTTAGTTGTCTTGGATGGATGATTTTGTGAGCTTGATGGAGGGTTTTGGTGGACCAGGAACAGTGGACAGCACAGTGGTCACTAACTGAGTCTGGGAGGATATCTGAGGAGGTAATGTGTACTGGGTTGATGGTAAGAATCCAGTCCAATAGAGATTTAGACCCTGTTCTGTAGTTGGTCCTAGTGGAGGCAGAGATGAGCGGGTGCAGACCGCTACTGATGATTGATTCTTTTGCCACACCAGAAAGGGGTGACAGCCAGTTGATGTTGAAGTCTTCAAGGATAATCCATTCCCTCCCCTGAGGGAGAGGAATCTGTCTAATTGATTGGTGGGGGTGCTGGGTGGGAGATAGGCAATGCTGATGGTTATTACCTTATTGTTTCCTAGTATGAGATTAATTGACAGGGATTTGAAGTAGGTGGTATCTGGAGGAGGATCAAGAAGAGTGGCTGAGAGGTGGTTTGCTATCCAAAGCAGGCAGCCCCAACCTCTTTTACTCAGCCTGTCTTTTCTGAATAAGGGGAAACCTTCAAAATTAATTTTGTTGGATGAAATCTTATCAGTAAGTCACGTTTCAGTCAGGGCAATGATATAAAAGGTATCTGCAGAAAACCAGGATTCTAGCATCAGTTTTTTAGCCAGTAGACTTTGAGGATTGAGGTGCACAATTTTAAGCTGTTTGGAGGAACAAGGAGGAGTGGGGTTATTTTCTGCTGTGAAAGGCAGACTAGGGTTGGGGTGGATGGAGCCAGAGATGAGAAGGAAAAGAAGGAGAAGTCTCCTGTGTCTACTGGAGGCAAAAGTGGCTATCTTTTGTGATCTGAGCCTTGAGATGTAATGGGTAATGCACAGTGATTGCTGTATATGGGAGAGAATTCTTTAAAAAGGAAGCGCTTATAAATGTAGTTTTCAGGTTGGTGGGAGAGATAGCTAGTTTCTCCAAGAGGAGTTATGTAATGAAGGGAGTAGACAGGAGCAGAGGTTGCATGAAAAGGGGGGTGCTAGTAGGACTTGGGTGATGAGAGGTGGAGAGAGAGGTGAAATAGAAAGAAATATGACCAGGTGTTGAGGGTGGAAGGGGCTGAAGACAGGGAAGTATAAGGGAAAGGTATGTTCTAGTTTATTCTCTGGAGGTAGGAAATGGGCTCCAAAAGATGGCAAACAAAAGTGGCAGTTTGAGGAGATGCATGGTGGGGGAAGCATGAGAATTGAGGAGAGGAAGGGAATGCAGGAAGGACAGATGAAGGGTGTGGACCCAAGTGAGGAAAAGAGGTGATCAAGTAAGAATGATTGGTCAAGGGAGTAGTGAGGAGCAGAGAGAGGGAAAAGGGAGGTCTGCAGGAAGGTGAATAAGTAGTTAAGTGGGGTGGAGGGTAGGATGTGAGAACGGGCTGGACAGTAGAGCTTAAAGCCGTTAGTGAGGACTGATGCCTTTAAGAGGTTGAGTGTTATCTGGAGGGAGCGTACCTTTAAGCAAGACATGAAGTCTCTATGACAGCCAATCAGAAAGAGTTAGAAGGGTAAGGGTGGATATAGCTGGAGGAAAATGTGTATTTAAAGAGTGTCGGGGTGGGGGTGAGGAGGCAGGAGAAAAATTAGAATAATTACCGAGACAGTAGCTCAGCAAAAGCAGAGAGCTAGAGTCTATTCAGAGGCTTGAACAGCAAGCCAATGAAGAGTTGTAAATCTGGGTGCCATCCAATCAGGGCTGAGAAAGGTGGCACCGGAGAGGTAGTGGAGTGGGCAGCTTCTGAGGCCATACCTGGATGGATTGGCTGGTGATCTGCTGGAGCAGGGATGGCGGCTGGGTCAGTGCCATGTCCCGACAGTGTGACTACAAAGTGGGCAGGAGTGCTAGGTCAGAGTCCACTTCCTGGGGGAAAGAGGGAAAAAGAAGAAATGAGCAGAGATTAATAGAGCAAACTGGGGAGGGATCAGATAATCAGAGGTGACAGAGCAGCAGCAGGGATTCAGGACAGGGGACTAGTGATAATCTGTGGGAGGGCCACTCAATGAGAGGTGAGGGGGCTGGGGGGTCCTGAGGCAATGGAGGTGCAGGAGAGCCAAGACAAAAATTTTAAGAGGGAGAGCAGAGGAGAGGAAGTAACAAGAACCTTAACAAATCTCAAAAAAAGGCTGTAATCACTTAAAATTCACTAACAGCAATGCTAGTCATACAACAATTTGAACATTTGTTTTCAGGCAACAAGTTTAGGTAAAAGGCAAGTAAAGTTACACAGAATACAGGTGGAATAGCAAAACAGTTGAATTTAGAAAAATTACTGAGCCAGTAACTTGGCAAAAGTAGAGAGCTACGATGTATTCAGAGGCTTGAAGAGATAGCCAATGAAGAGCTGTAAATCCATGTGCTGTCCAATCAGGGCCAAGAGAGGTGGCACTGGAGAGGTAGTGGAGCAAGCAGCTTCTGAGGCTGTACCTGGATGGATTGGCTAGTGGTCTACTGGAGCAGGGATGGCGGCTGGGTCAGTGCTGTGTCCCGATAGGGTGAATCCAAAGCGGGCGGGAGAGCCCGGTCAGGGCCACCTCCTGGGGGAAAGAGGGAGAAAGATGAAATGAGCTTTTGCCAGAGAACAGACAGAACACTAGGAGGAAGGAGCTACTGGTATAACTAAAACTTCTCTACTGGGACTAAGAACTAGAAATCTTGTACTGGGACCTTCAATTTAGGGTAAAAAAAAAGAGTTAGTGTGTTTGTCCGAGGTAGTTGAAGTAAATTGTTATCTGTGTAATCTGTGTACTTATCTAAGTGCTTGTCACAGGTGTCAGAAGGGAATTGTTATCTGTGAAGTTATTTAAGTGTAGAAAGATTTGCAAAGTAGGAGGAGTGGCTTAACTAGAAGGAGTCAGGTTAAGACCAGATATAAACACTGCCCTAGATAGCTTCTGCCAGAGAACAGACAGAACACCAGGAGGAAGGAGCTACTGGTATAACTAAAACTTCTGTACTGGGACTATATTGCCCTCCTTCTTTCCCCTCCACCCCCCCACCATAAACCAGTTCTACTTTTATAGGCAGGGCCCCTGGTGTTCTGCGGCAGAATTTTCTGATTTCTGCAGCAGGGTTCCTTGACTTCTGCGGCAGCATTTTCCAATTTCTGTGGCATGATTTATTCATTTCTCTGGCAGAATGCAGTCCTGTCATTGGCTAAATATGATGTGATGTCATCGATGACATCATATGCTGAGCATAGAGGAGGGGCTTCAGGATAAACGAGCTGGAAAAGAAAGCCTGACACTATGAAAAAACAGTATATTTATATGAAAATTCACCAAAAACAGTGAATTCTGCGGCACTATATATATTCTGCGGCATGATGCAAATTCTGCAGCAAATTCCGCAACTGCAGAATTGTAGAATTCCAGGGGCCTTGTTTATAGGCACAGGATTTAACTGACAACAGGAACTTCCTGTTTGGGAGCAGGAAGTGAGAGATCACAGAGCCACCAAAGACTCACCATCCTAGAAGGGCAAGAGTAGCTCTCCATCCCCCCCAGCTGCTGGAGGTCTGACTCTGAGCAAGTAAGGAGACTACTGAGAAATATAGGAACTTCTTGCCTCAGAACAGGAAGATCATGAGCTAAAAGGGCACAGAGGCAGTAAGTAAGTAGGGAGAGAAGAAAAAAAAGAAATAAACAAACAGAGGAAAGAGTAAGTATTCCAAATAACAGTTAGGGGGCCAGAAAAAAGACATGATGGGAGTGGTGCAGTGCAGTGGCTGTGGAGCAGCAGTCTTCCGGGAGACATTCTAGAGGATGCAGTGTTGTCCCATCTGCAGGCACCTCTCTGGGCTGAGGGAGGAGGTTGCTCGTCTCCAGGCTGAGTTGGCCAGAATTGTGGGACCTCCTCTCCCACCCAGGGACCACCAGGGTCACTGTTGCCTCAGAGGTTGCCAAAGAAGAGGAGTGGTTTGGACCACAAGTGGGCTCATGGAGGTGAGGGTGGTGGAACAGAGGCACATCCCTCCAGTTGTACCTCTCCACAATTTCTATGCCGTTCTGGAAAAGTGTGGTTCCTCTATGGAGGCACCCACAGTGGAGACCGAGGAGGATGCTGGGAACCTTCACAAAGGAGACCCACAGGAGGGTGGCATGGGACCCCACAGGGGAAGGAAACAACTCCTGGTGGGGGACTCCATTGTTAGGAAGGTAGAACTGAGGGAGGAAGGGGAGAGGGAGGTAAGGTGCCTGCCTGGAGCCATGGCTTGCAGGGACAGGGAGCGAATCCTCAGGATCACAGGAGCAGCCACACAGGGGAGGGAGCTGGATGTCATTGTCCAGCTAGGGACAAATGACCTGGCTAAGAAAGGGATCAGAGCAGTGCAAGAAGCATTTGTGGAGATGGGGAGGGGCCTTAGACAAATAGCACACATGGTAACCTTCTAGGAGGTGCTGCCTGTCTATGGCATGGATGAGGCTAGGATGCTCCACACCATGGGATTCAATCCATGGTTGAAAAACTGGTGCAGAGCTCAGGGATTTGGCTTCATTGGGGACTGGAGGTCCACCTGGACGGATGCAGACTTATACTGGCTTGATGGTCTGCATCTGTCCAGGAGGGGAATCAGGATCCTAGGTGATAGGTTTAAATACTTCATTGGCAAGCATTTAAACTAGTCAATGGGGGACGCACTGGAAAGGAGCAGGGAAATCCTATCCCCCAAAAAATCAGGGTACTAAGTGAGGTAGACACCAATATAGAGATGTCGATAGGGAGAAGTGCAGAGGTAAATTGAAAATGTGACAAATACAATAAGGACAGGGATGGGGCAAAAAGGGGTAAGGCCATCAAGAAATGGAAGGTAATGAGTACCAACACCCATAGTCTGGGCAACAAGCTCCCTGAACTGGTGGCCTTGATGGAAGAGGGATGCCTGGATATCATAGCAGTCACAGAAACATGGTACACAGAGAACCGTGACTGGGGTGTTAACATACCAGGGTACACAACCTACAGGAGAGACAGGGAGGGCAGAAGAGGGGGAGTAGCTGTCTATGTAAGGGAAGAGATAAAAGCAATGGAACAAAAGAGTAAACAGGGAAGGGAGGAGGCTCTGTGGGTCATCTTAGAGACTGGAAATGGCACCACAATCCGCACAGGGGTTGTATACAGACCCTCATGTCAGGGGGAGGGAATGGACAAGGATATGATAGAAGGCATACTTAGGATGGCAGAGAAAGGGGAGATACTGTTGATGGGGGATCTTAATATGCCAGATGTTAACTGGAGCACCTTTGCTGCAGCCACATCCAAAAGCAGGGCCATTCTTGATGCCCTTCAGGTGGCATGCCTCAGAAGAGCTAGTTTTGGAACCTACTCGTGAGGGAGCAATCTTAGACCTCGTACTCTCAAATGGGGACAGTGAGAGGATCTCAGATCTAGAACATTTGAAGTTGCATTTGGGAACAAGTGACCACTAAACAGTGTGGTTCATGATAAACTCAGCTACAGAGTCAAGCCATACAAAAGTGAGGGTTCTGGACTTCAGTAGGGCTGACTTTGGCAAGATGGGAGAGTGCCTTAGAAAAGCACTAGTAAACAGGCTAGAAGGAGGGGTGGAGCAAACAATGGGGAAATATCAAAACGGCCATCATAGAGGCAACAAGCCTTTGTGTGAAGCAAATAAATCAAAATTAAAGAAAAAGCCACTATGGTTCTCAAAAGAAGTGGCGGTGAAGGTTAGGGAGAAAAAGATAGCATTTAGGAAGTATAAGGAAACACAGAAGGACCAGGACAGAGAATCGTACCAGTTAAGGCAGAAGGAAGCAGGGAAGGTAGTCAGAATAGCAAAGGCACAAACTGAGGAAAAGATAGCCAACTCGGTTAAGAAGGGGGATAAAACCTTTTATAGGTATATCAGGGAACGTAGAAAAACAAAGGGAGGGATAGTGAGGCTGAATAGAATGGATGGTGAGTGGACAGAGAGTGACAGTGAAAAAGCAGGTATACTGAATAAATACTTCTGTTCAGTATTCACAAAAGAGGAAGTGGGGGAGGTGCCTAATCCAATTAACAGAAGCACTCTGGAGAGGGGGGTCGATTCCAGTCCTTTCACAGAAGAAAGGGTTCTGAAAGAACTCCAAAAACTGAAGGTGGACAAAGCAATGGGGCCAGATGGAATTCAACCCAGAATTCTAAAAGAATTAAGCAGAGAACTAGTGACACCACTGACTACCCTTTATAACAAATCATGGGAGGATAGTGTGGTACCTGAGGACTGGAAGAAGGCTGATGTGATTCCCCTTCACAAAAGTGGGAGCAAGACAGAGGCAGGAAACTACAGACCTGTCAGTTTGACCTCTGTGGTAGGGAAAGTGATGGAATCGCTTCTGAAGGAAAGAACTGTTGAGTACATACCTCTCAACTGTACCACATTACGAGGAACGTTCCTCTTTTAACTTCACAAAAGCTCCCTGTTCCACATTGTGAGGACTTGTTCCACATTCAGTATTAACATTTAAAGCAAAAATCTATAGTAAATGATGCAAAAAATATATTATTCAATTAATACCAGACATTCTGAACATAAATGCAAACATTTAAAGAGTGTTCTGAGCCTCCTAGCCAAAGATTTAATTAAGTGTTCCACATTTTGTTCATTTGTTCCACATTTTGAGAGGCAATGTTCCACATTTGGGGGACAAAAGGTTGAGAGGTATGGTTGAGTACCTAGAGGGCAGTGGGGCACAGGACCCAAGACAGCATGGGTTCACAGTGGGAAGGTCATGCCAGATGAATCTAATTGATTTCTTTGACTGGGTGACCAAAAATAGTAGACCAGGGAGGGGCTGTGGACATGGCCTACCTAGACTTTAGCAAGGCATTTGACACTTTCCCACACAAAAGATTAGTAGTCATATTAACCAGCCTTGGAGTGGGTCCCAGGGTGGTAGCCTGGGTAAAACATTGGCTAAACAACAGGACACAGAAGGTAATTGTAAATGGAGTCTACTCTGAAGAAAGAGGGGTTACTAGTGGGGTACCGCAATGTTCAGTACTGGGTCCAGTCTTTTTTAATGTCTTTATAAGTGACATTGCAGAGGGACTGGAAGGAAAAGTATGCCTCTTTGCAGATGACACAAAGATCTGCAACAGGGTTGATACACAAGGAGGCGGTGGAAGGATGAGAGGGACTTGGCAAGGTTGGAGAATGGTCTAGTATGGCAGCTTGGATTCAATGCAAAGAAGTGCAGTATGCAATTGGGAAACAAAACCCAGGGAAGATTACACAATGGGGGGTAGTAACAACAACAAAATGTAAAGGACCTGGGGTAATCATATCAGATGACCTTAAGGTTGGCAAGCAATGTGAGAAGGCAGTAGGGAGGGCTGGGGATACTGGGATGTATGGGAGGCACCACCAGAAAACAGGAAGTTGTTATCCCCTGTACAGACAGTTGGTGAGACCCCATCTGAGTACTGCATCCAGTTCTGGAGACCCCATCTCCACAAGGACATAGACAGGATGAGGCAGTTCAGAGGAGGGCAACTAAATGGTGCAGGGTCTGCAAGAGAAGCCATACGAGGAGAGACTAAAGGAGCTTAATATGTATGCCCTTGAGGAAAGGAGAGAGAGGGAGACATGATAGAAACATTTAAGTACCTCAGTGGAATCAACAAAGTCCAAGAGGGTAGCATCTTTCAGAAAAAGAGATGTGCAAGAACAAGGGGACACAATCTGAAGATAGAGGGGGGGACGGCTCAGGGGCAATATGAGGAAGTATTTTTTCACAGAGAGGGTGGTGGATGCATGGAACAGCCTTCCTGAGGAGGTTGTGGGGTCTACAACTGTGGCAGAATTCAAGAATGCATGGGACAGACATAAGGCAATTTTTGTGGGGGGTAAGAAGAAATAGGCTGTTGGTTAAATAGGATCTGCAGCTTATCCTCTAGGTAGGGAAATAGGTAGACTAGATGGGCCAAGTGGTCCTTATCTGCTGTCAAAGTCTATGTTTCTATGAGCAGAGATTAATAGGGCAAACTGGAGGAGGGATCAGGCAGTCAGAGGCGACAGAGAAGCAGTAGGGGTTCAGAACAGGGGACTAATGATAATCGGTGGGAGGGCCACTCAATGAGTGGCAAGGGGGGTGCAAGAGAGCCGAGACAAAAATTTTAAGAGGGAGAGCAGAGGACAGAAAGTAACAAGAACCTTAACAAATTTCAAAAAAAGGCTGCAATCACTTAAAATTCAATAACAGCAAAGCTAGTTATACAACAGTTTTCAGGCAACAAATTTAGGAAAAAGGCAGGTAAAGTTACACAGGATACAGGTGGAATAGCAAAACAGTTGAATTTAGAAATATTACAGAGCCAATAACATGGCACAAGCAGAGAGAGAGGGTCTATTCAGAGGCTTGAAGAGCTAGCCAATGAAGAGCTGTAAATCTGGGTGCTGTCCAATCAGGGCCGAGAGAGGTGGCACTGGAGAGATAGTGGAGCCAGCAGCTTTTGAGGCCATACCTGGATGGATTGGCTGGTGGTCTGTGGAGCTGAGATGGTGGCTAGGTCAGCGTTGTATCCTGATAGGGTGACTGCAAAACAGGCGGGAGCACCCGGTCAGGAGCCGCCTCCTGGATGGATTGGCTGGTGGTCTGCTGGAGTAGGGACGGCGGCTGGGTTAGTGCCACATCCCAATAAGGTGAATCCAAAGCGGATGGGAGCACCCTGGTCAGGGCCTCCTCCTGGATGGCTTGGCTGACAGTTTGCTGGAGCAGGGATGGTGGCTGGGTCAGTGCTGCATCCCAATAGGGTGAATCCAAAGCAGGCAGGAGCACTTGGTCAGTGGCCACCTCCTGGATGGATTGGATGGTGGTCTGCTGGAGCAGGGATGGCAGCTTGGTCAGCTCTGCATCCCAATAGGGTGACTCTAAAGTGCATGGGAGTGCCTGGTCAGGAGCCGCCTCCTTGATGGATGGGCTGGTGGTCTGTTGGAGCAGGGATGGCAGCTGGGTCAGTGCTGCATCCTGATACGGTGAATCCAAGGAAGGTGGGAGTGCCCTGTCAGGGGCCACCTCCCTACTCCCATAGCCCAGATGAAGTTGCATTAGAAAAAGTTAGTACTCATACATTACTTTCCCCATCCACCCCCAATGTCAGTGATTCCATAAAACAGCCCACCCTCCACTCATAAGTGAACAGGCTACCACCCTACCACCCTCTGGCACCCCATCACCCACCTCCCTTCCTCATTCAACCCCAAAACAAAGAACAAAAAACAGGTTTCATGATGTGGCAACCAGAATAGTTTTTCCCTCTGCCAGTTGGGAACTTTTAAATAAAACTGGTGGAGCTCTAATAAAGTAATCAGCTGACTGGCCAACTAAGGAGTCAATCAGCTGATTACTATAGTACAGCACCCTGAGTTTCATTCTGAAGTCTGCATATGGTGAAGGCAGGGCTGTGCCAGTTGCAGTACTGTGGGACCTGTTTTGTTTCCATTTTGTGGGGAAGTGGGCAGAAAGCTGGTGGTGGGAGTGGGGGTCCAGATGTTGGTGGAATGAGATCTATCTCTAATACTGTGTCTGATAGGTGGAGGAGGATGGTGGATTATTTTACAGAACTAAAGACATTGAGCGGGGGTAGGCAAGAGAATATATGACAACTGACTGACTTTTCCTAATGCAACTTCACCAGGATTGGAGGGAGGGAAGTATGGGTGCTGCTGTACTTAGTGACAGGGAGGGAGGAAATACTTGTTAATGGTCAGGGTGGAGGAGGGCGAGATTATGACTGTATGGGTAGGATCTTTTTTATTTTAAAATCTTCTTTAAAAAAAATAAATCTACATACATATGCTGTGTGTGGTTGTTGATGTGCAAAATGACTGCCACTACATGTTCAGTCACTTCACTACCAGTCTAGCATTGCTTGTAAAGCACTTTGGGATACAATGTGCATGAAAAGTGCTATATAAATGCTGATTCTTCTTCTTCTTCATATAGTGGCAGTTCACTGATGAAGTTCCTACTTTGCCAGGCAAAGAGTTACACATAGTGATCATTTTCTGCTGTGCAAAGTTGGGAAACGAGTATAGAAAATATTTCACATAGTGTAGCTTCATGGTTTTGCACACCATTATAAAATGGGCATCCAAAATAAAGAAGTCTCATTGGTCAGAATATATCATGTGACCATGTACAAAATCTGTCCTGGTCCTAAACCACATCACATAATAAGCAAATCAGTCCTCCTACAACCAGAATTGATCTTACATCACAAAAATGACTGCTGCATCTACACCATAAAAAACCTTCAACTGATCCCTAAAAATAAAACTACCATAAATAAAAAATAAAACAAATTAATTAAATGTTGTTTGCCTGGTCACCACACTTTCCTTATTTATTTATTTATTTATTTAAATCTTGGATTACAAATACCTTTGAGCCAAGGCGCTTTTACAAAGGTTCCACATCAGAGATAGGACAATATAGTAGTAGACAGTGGAGCAAATGCAATAAACAATAAAGCAGGTGCAAACAGAGCAGATTAAACAGATTTAACATACAGCTGCATAATAATATAAGGGAGAGCTTGCCAGAGGTAGTTGTCAACTAGAGCAGAAGTGCAGGAAGTAGAACGGGGTGGAATAGTAGTGGGGGGAGGGGGGTTAGGGTAGAGGGGAGGGAGTGGAAAGAGGGAAGAGGTGCAAGGTATTGCTCAGCGGCTAGGACTGCTGGACTGAGCTGAGAGGTCCGGCTAGGTATGACAGTTGCAGGTGCTAGAGGCAGAGAGGTGGAGACAGAGCCTTGATTTGAATTGTCCTAGTTTTGGAGTGGAGGAGATCTCAGTGTTAAGGCTATTCCACCAGCAAGGATCCCAGTAGGCAAGTGAGCGTTGACCCATGGAGGTTCTGCAGAGTGGGACCAACAGGCGATGAGATTCCAAGCCTTTTGTGTGATGGGGGTTACTACTTGGGCTGAGGAGAGACAGTACCCCAGGGGGTGCCAGGCCTATAGTGATCTTCTTAGCCATAGCGCAGGTTTGATATTTTATGAGATTAGATAGTTGCACCCAGCCAGATTGAATGTAAAGATCGCATGTGTGGGTTAGGTGGTGAGACCCAGTGATTAGACGACATGCTTTGTTGAGCGAAGTGGAGATACATCTGAGAGCCATTGGAGTGGCTGATCCATAAATGATGAGGCCATAATCGATGATGGAGACAATTGAGCTATGCACTGTGATGCACAAGGCTGCAGGAGTTAAGCTAGACCTGTGCCTGTAGAGAAGACCAAGACGCATGATAGCAGCCTTAGTGACATTGTCAATATGGGACACGTAGGACAGGTTACTGTCAAGAGTGATCCCTAAGTATTTGAAGGTTAGAACCTGTTTGATGGTTGACCCATGTTGGTTTGATATGATCGGGGGATCTGTGTTTGCTGTGGGAGTTACAGAAAAGCAGTCTTGGACTTTTTATAGTTGAGAATAAGTCTCTGTGTACTGAACCATTTTTCCACTGATGAGAATCCAAGTTGGAGATTATTTTGCAGGGAGTGCTGGTCCTTATGGGAGGAGAGAATTTATGGCATCGTCTGCATAGAGAATAATTTGTTCAGGGCAGGATTTAGGCAGGTTATTCAGGAAAAGAGAAAATAGACGGGGTCCAAGTATGGAGCCCTGGGGAACTCCCGAGCAGACTGACATAGTGTTAGAGACAGTACCTGCAATCTTTACTCATTGCGATCTGTTTAACAAGTAGCTTTGGAACCAGGCTGTAGAGTCTGGGGAGAGCCCCGTAATTGAGAACTGGTTCAGAAGCAAGTTGTGGTGGACGGTATCAAAAGACTTTGTTAAATCGATGACTGCCCCGGCAAGGTGACTGTTGTCTAGGGAACTGTGAATGGCTGCTAAATTCCATGAGGGCAGATGTAGTGCTGTGCCCTTTCCTGAAGCCATGCTGCTGAGAACATAAAATGTTGTGGTTGTCCAGGTAGTCAGTGAGTTGGTTGGCAACAATACGTTCGAGTGCCTTTGAGAGGGGAGGTAGTATGGAGAAAAGTCAGTAGTTTCCATGGTGAGCCTTGTCACCGTTCTTGTATATGGGAGTGACGATAGCAGATTTCCATATGCCAGGGAACTGGCCAAGGCAGAGGGAGAGGTTAAGGATCTTGGTGAGTGGTCTGATAACTTTGTCGTGCATGAGGGACAGCAGTTTTAAGCCCAATGAGTCCCCGCTATACCTTGTGTTGGCAATGGCCTTGCCAATGTACTTGCAAGCTTCATGCTGCTTGACTGCTTTAAAATAGAAGGGGGGTAGGTAGTACAGTGGGGAGCATTAGTAGGGTCAGCGGTTGAGTCAGATTCAGTGACGGTCAGGGGGGAGAACAGAGCTGAGTTCAGTGAAGGTAGTATTGAAGGTATTAGCAATAGTTGTGGGGTCAAGTGTAATAGTTCTGTCAATGCTGAGCATATTTGGGGATGTTTTCAGCTGTGTACCAGTTACTTCCTTGATGTTGTTCCAGAAAGCTCTACCATTACCCCATGTGTTAGTGAGGGCTTCCCTGTAATAGGTGCTTTTGTGTAGTTTAATGGCCTTAGTGCAATCATTCCACTCATGCGTGTAGTTCAGGATGGCAGTTGATGATCCAGAGTCACGGGCCAAGAGCCAGAGGTGGTCCCCTGATTTTAGCTGTACTATTAGGTCGGCAGTAAGCCAGGGATTGCAAAGGGACTTAACTTTGTGCTTTTTGAAGGGGGCGAAGGTGTCACAGGCTTCATTAGAGATGGAGATGAAAGAGTCCAAGTCTGTGTTGACATCATTTGCATTGAAGACTGGCATCCAGTCCAGGTTCCTGAGATGAGTTTTAAGGAGATTCAGGTTCCCATGAGGGAGGATTCTACTGGTGATGACTGATGGTGGTTTGCAAAATTTGTTGGACCATACACAGGTGATAGGAGCGTGATCACTGAGGGAATCCAGAAGGATGGAGATATCAGAGATACGGGTGGGGTGGCTGGATAGAACCCAGTCAAGTAGTGAGCTGGTACCAGTTCTGTAATTGTGCCTGGTCAGGGAGTCAACCAGCTGTGAGAGGTGAACAGAGGAGATGGTATCCATGAGACCTCCAGGATCAGGGGCAAGCCAGTTTATGTTAAAATCACCAAGCATGATTAACTCAGAGTCAGGTGGCTGCATTTGGGTGAATTCCAGGACAGCGTTTAGGCCTTTCACTTGGTCTTTGGGGGGAATGTAGACTGTGGCAACTGTGAGTGCTTTGCCATGGGCTCCAAGGATGATACGGATTGGGAGGATTTGTGCCACTGAGTCTGAGGGTGGTGCAGTTAGGGGGTGGTCCAGGAGACAGTCTTTGAGGTATAGTGCACAGTCCCCTCTTCTTTTGGCCTGTCGATCCAGCCTGAAGACAGTGTAGCGGGGCAGGTCAATTGCGAAATCAGGAATTTTGGGTGTGAGCCAGGTTTCGATGACTGAGATGACGACAGATTTATGCTGGTTGGTGAAAACTTGTAGGGCATCAAGCTTGGGAATGAGACTGCAAATGTTTATGGTTGCAAGGGAGAGAACTCCAGTGTGTTTCAAATTCTTTGCTGGCCCACTTGTTAGAGGGCCATGGTTTGGTGAACACTTCCTGACAGGAGTAGTAGAAGGAATAGAAGCTTCAGTGAGGACAATCGTAAGACCCTAAGGGAGAGTTTATGAGACCGCTCAATGTTGTTAATATGAGTGGGCTGTTGGTCTTGCTCCCAGAGGGACGTCATAAATTGTAATGGGGGGAGTGGAGGTGGAAGGGCCCAGGGACCTTGGGTGGATGATCCTGTGAGTTGCCATTTAGAGCAGGAGTAGGGGGCACGAGTGTGGGGAGGAAGAAAGGAGAGGGTGACTGAGGGGTAATGGATGAAGTCAAACTAGTAATTGGGTAGGGGTAGCAGGCCCCAGGGAGGTAGCAGAGTGGGAGTAGTGACAAGAGGAAAAAGTATCCAAGCAAACATAGTGTAGAGGTATAAGAGCAAATCAACAACCTTGTTGGTAAAGCATGGATTGGTAGTAGAGGAGCACACAAGAAAGAAGGAAGGTATAGGAATGAGTAATAGGGAGAAGGAGAGAGAGAGACAGGTGGGAAGTCAGGCAAAAGTAGGAGTGTTACTGGTGGGAGTAGATAAGGGGGACCAATAGATAAAGGGGTAGGATGGCAGCTAAGGAAGTAGGAGGGGCTTAGGACTATGTAATTAAGGCTGGAGGGGGGGTGGGGCAGGCTTAAAAATGCGTCACTTTGCAATGCTTTTCAATGGGTGCAGTAGCCCAGAATCAGCATTTACAAGGCAGACTAATCCCAGGCAGAGGCATAAAAGCCTAGCCCAATCGGAGGCGGCAGCAAACCTCTGTAGCCAATTTAGGTGACACGGAGCTGTCCCGGTCGAGTCTGCAATCTTACCCAGCTTCAGGAGCTCCTAGGGCGGCTGGTAGAGGTGGAGAGGGTAGGTGGCTGGCTTCCTGAGCTGCGGCCACCCTGGAAGCAGAGACGGGCCGTTCAAGGGCTGAGATCTGTGGGAAGAGAGAGAGAGCGAGGAGAGGGGTCAGAGATAAGCTCAGAGGGACAAAGGAGCAGTGATGCAGGTGCAAATCGGGGGGGCGGGGGAGACAGCAGGAGGTTGGGAGCAAGTAGATGAAAAAAATTATCATGGCTGAAACAATGAGAATGGAAGCAGGGGGGAGTGGATGGTGGCAGCCAAGAACAAGAGATGAAATCACCTGCCCTGGTGCCACAGGGGGAGGGAAAGAGACATGGCAATTAACCAAGGGAGATTAGACAAGGGGCACAGTAGAGAAACAGCAGGCAGGGCAAAACAAATCAGCAGATAACAGCTATTTTTAGGAATTTGTACAGTTTTCAAAACATGTAACAGTAAGCAGTAAAATTAAAACAGTAAAACAGGGTTTAGGAGAAAAAACCAAAAACAACCTAAAAATGTGATGCTTTGCAATGCTTTTCAATGGGCGGAGTAGCCCAGAATCAGCGTTTACAAGGTGGATCAATCCCAGGCAGAGGCATAAAAGCCTAGTCCAATCGGAGGCGGTAACAAACCTCTGCAGCCAATGGAGGTGACATGGAGCTATCCTGGTCGGGTCTGCAACCATAAGGTGGCTGGTGGAGGTGGTGAGGGTGGGTGGCTGGCTTCTTGACCCACAGTCACTCCGGCGGCAGAGGCGGGCACGTTACATGCATAAACAAATTAGAAACATTAAATTTTGTTTATAGCTTTTATTACAACTGTTTCTTTGCTGACAGTGAAAATCCCTCTTCTATCTCTACCTGCTCATCAGGAAAATCTCTTCTGCTTACCCTAACAGTGAGATAATTGAGCCTCTGGCTGTAGAAGAGGCAATTATTGTGTGTGTGTACAGTACATTAGAAGAGGAACATTCTGCCAGTGCAACTGAGCAGAATTTTGAATCCATGAGTTCCATAGTAAACATTCCATGATAAACATTTCATATCCTGAATCTTGATGCCAGCAAAGGACAAACTTTGTCCAGCAGCAATACAATGATATCATCAATGACATCATTTGTAGTGGGCAGAAAGACTATTTTATAATAAATGTACACAAGTAAATCTATTGTGCTTACATATAAACACATTTTTCCCAACTGTAAAAGTTAAAAAAGGAAGCCCATTTTATAAGCTCAATAAGACACTCCAAGGGTGTGCATGGAACAGATTTTACCACACTTCCAGGGGCTGAAGGCCCTCGGCCTGTGGTCTCATGTCTCACTGTGCCCCTGAGTGTGCAGTAAAATCTGTTCCATGCACACCCCATCATGTCTTATCGCTTAACTATTCCACCTGGAACAGTGTCTCCTCCCAGTTTCAGCTGTGTTGTCTCCAAGCTACAGAATTGTCATACTTGGTATGGCAATGTCTTCTTTCAGTTGTAACAGTGTCTCCCTGTACTCACCTATTTGAACTTTGCTCATGTTTTTCTGCCCACCATTTGAGCGGTTTTGATATGCTGTAATTTATTTTACTGTTTGAGTTCTTATCCTACTACAATTGTATGTAGCAGGCTTCAGCTAATTCAATTGGCTGTTGTAGCACTGTGGAACATTCATGTCAATGTGCTTTAATATTTTTCCTCCCCCTGGTCCTCTCCCTTCTGGCTCACACCTGAATATGATGCTCATCTCAGTCCACCTTGCCTGATCACTAACCGTCTAATAAATAAACAAACAAACATAAATAAATATGGAAAGAAAGTGCAGCCCACTGTTTTCACAGTTACCCAAGTGCTTCACCGTAGCATTATGTCAGATCTCATCCTTGTTATACCAGTGTCTATGCCCAGTTCCATCATTGTCAGTTGTAGAAGTATCACCTCAATTATTCAGTTTCTTCTCCCAGTTACACCAGTGTCTCCACTTCCCAGTTATGGTCCTAGCATTACACCAGTTTCGACTTACTACACAAAGGAAAAAAGCAATCAGTTCCATGGAATTGTTTTTCACAATTCACCACGTTATTCCTCAATACATGCCAACATTCTGCAGTTTAAGTCCCAATCTGGCAAAAATTTCCTTCATTTTCTGTGACATTTTATTGAAGCAAATTTCAGATTTCTCAAGAATTTTGCCCATGGAATTTAGATTTCACTCAGCCCTAGCTGAAATAACTTTGCTAAATGTACAAATATTTCCTATGGTCATAGGGACCTTTAACATATGGTAGTAGTAGTTGTAGTAGTAGTAGTAGTAGTAAAACTTTTATTTTAATGTTCAGAAAGAGATGACCCAGTTGAGCCAAGACTCATTTACATGGGGTCACATAGGCATAAAAAATGACAAGTTACGCATATAAAATATACAATATACAAAAATTATACAACTATACATAGTTTACAGCCAGTGAATAATGAAGCCTGATTAGGAATTTCAGAAATTTTAGCAGATTGATCATAGCAAACCTTAGGCAAGATAGCATTTTCCCCCAGCCATCTCTTTTTAGAGCTCCAATGTGGAATAATTTTTTGTAGCCATAAATTGCATGGTACGTTATTCCATAGCTTAGATGCTAAGTGGATGAAATTTGAGTCTCTTTTTACTGTTCTCATAACTGGCACCTCATATTCAATTAAGTCAGCCAACCGTATGCCACTTTTTGGGTTATTTTACTATGTCTGATAAATAAGTAGGTACTTTATTAAGGTAGCATTTAAAAATCAAATTCATTGTATGGACATTTTGACGTCCAGATAGGCTTGTCCTATTTAGATCTCTAAAGAGGGAACAATGATGGATATTCCTTAGAGCATCAAGGATATATTGGGCAAATCTATTGTAGGTCACATCCAGTCTGTGGAGCAGTAACCCTGTTGCCCCCCAAACAAGATATTCCCATAGTCAAACATAGGGATGACCATTGAATTTACTATTTTTAGTCTTGTATCCTGTGGGATATACCCTCTGTATTTATTTAAGCAACCCAACTTACTATTTAATTTACCAATTAAGGAGTCTATGTGAATATTCCATTTACACTGAGAGTCAACCCAGACCCCCAAATATTTAAAGGAGTCAACTAGATCAAGTGTGCAGTTAAGTAAGGTATTTATCTTCCAGACTTGTTTAATTGCATCTGTTTTACTGCAAAATAACATAAGCTGTGATTTTATGGAGTTTTTAACACCATGCCACGTTCACGAAAATAACCTTGTAGTCTATCAAAATCACTCTGAATTATTTCCTGTATTTGAGCAATAGATCAGCCTTCGATATAAAGAACAGTGTCACCTGCATTCAAATGATTCCACACTCCCCTCAATAGGTGTCTGACATCATTTGTATACAGATTAAACAGTAAGGGACCCAGGACCGATCCCTGGGTCACCTCTAATAGTTAAATATCCAGATCTAAAGGCATTGTTCAGTATTACCTGTTGCTGTCTTCCAGACAGGTAACCATGGAACCATTTCAAGGTCCAGTGGCTGAGACCTATAGATTGCAACTTGTAAATCAGGACATCATGTTTCATGGTGTTGAAAGCTTTCGGCAAATCTATAAATATGGCCCCATCTAAGAGACCCTTGTCCAAGGCCACCTGTAAAAGTTGCATATTTGCATAGTTTGTTTATTTCAAAAGTTTTATCCAGAAAGCTATATTGGTCTGGTAGCAGCTCATTCCCATATGCATATACTGACCATGATGCTTTGCTTTTGGGGTGTATTTCACAAAAATGTGGCTTTATTGCCAATGATCTTCCAGGGTAGCACTTGCTTCAATGTTTTTGCACTGAGGTTCTTGTCTTGTAAACATATTAGTTGTCAATTTGACTGCATCTAGAGACATGCAAAGATGATTAAATTCACTTTGTGAATTAATCTGTGAAGGCTGCGCAGTTTGCAAAGTGTAGAATTTACCTGCAAAGTGCAGAATGTTGCCCACAAAGGGCAGAATTCATCTGTGAATTCCAGCATTCATCCACAAATTCCACAATTTGCAGGCAAATTTCACATTTCATGGTGAAAAGTTCATGATTTTCTTTATGAAACTCTGTAATGAGAATTTCAGCCACTTCATGGCAACTTTATCAGAGAAGTTAAACTTTGCTGCATTTCTAATTGCATCTATTATTGATTCTCTCAACTGTTGCAGTACACGATTGAGTGATTTGAAGCATTTTGTGCAAAACATTTTGATGTAACCCTTTTTGGGAAACTTTCATGTCTGCCATGAGATGCTATACTATATATTTTTAAAGACATAAAATATTAGTGAAAAAATGAATAACATGGCATAACTAGAACTCAAGCCCAGGTTCCTGGAATATTATTCCAGTATGCAGTCAGCTCAGCTATCAGGTCAGCTGTCTAACCTGAGATTTCTGCAACCACTTTCTTTTCATACTAACAGAAAATGGCCAGCTTTTAGTTACAGTCTCATGGATTGATGAGCCCCTATACAGTATCATGGTCACTGGCCCCACAGAGGACCACTGCCATGAGATACTAACAGAGAGCCATCCATTGTCTGCCTGTTTAATATGATGTGTACTGAATAGCCAACCTTTGTTTGTGAACTTTCCTAAGACTGGAAATACTGCAGCTACAAATCATACCATTCAAGTATTTTGCATTATGCATAGCACTACATATTTTAAAGAGCCACTGACACATCATGAAGAACTTTAAAAAATATAATATTTGGACACAAAACATCTTATATTTCTCATTCTCTTACTATTGATGAATTTTCCCCTGTGTACCTGCACTTCAAATACAGTGCTTGCAGTTAGTTAACTCCACCAGCGAAATCTACTTTTAATCGGTAAAACTTCTGGTGTCCCCCACTGGTAGAGTTCTGAAAAAGTACTATGTGTGCAGTGTTCAATAGCTAGTTTTAGCCAGGCAGCAGGGTTCCCTGTTTTAAAATCCTTGAGCCCCTTACCAAACAGTGAACTTGTCCCAGCAGTCTCTGCACACAGACCTCCCACATCTCTAAATCCAAACAGCCAAGATCCCTTCTCTAAACTCATACAGCCCCTCCCCTGTTTCCAGTCCCCTCCTTCCAGTGTACCTGCTTTTAACCTTGGTATTCTTTCTGTTGCTCCACAGCTTATCAGCTAGTCAAGAGGGCCAGGTGTGGCTCAACCGTCCCCCAAAGCTACAAGCCAAAGCCAATCCAGAACCAAGCCAAATGGAGTAGGTACGTGGCGTGCTGTGAGGTGTAAAACTGAGTTGATTCAGATTCTGTGTTTGGGCCCCGTCGATGCTTAGTGTTGGCTCCCCACCACCACTCTTGGTTGTCTGTTGGTTATATAAGGGAGATCATGTGACACTGAAAAGCCTATCAGCCCACATTCCCATTTGCTGGTTATAAGCATCCACCACTAGTGGCCGCAGCCTACATTAATCCACCTCATACTACAGTAGTAAGCTATCCACAGTGTGGCTTGCTGAACTAGCAGCGATTTTACTTCTCACCCCACTAACTTTGTTACCTTGCTTCTGCTTCCCAGAGGAGCAGCTGTGCAGGCCACAACCACATACCCTAGCCTCCCCATTTGCCCCCTCCACAACCTCAACTGACAAGCAATGACCTGTTCCATTGCAACTAAATTTGCTAGCTGGTTCTTCTGTCCTCCCACCCTCCTTCCATGCTGGCTTAGCTGCCCTGAAAGTTCACCCAAGCCTCCTCAGCAGCCCCTAAACAGACACCATATTCCTCTTGTAAGCTCCTATGAGCCTTGCCCAAAAGCAAAATCTTGACCACCCTGGTCCTTCTGTTATCCGGGACATCAACCACAACCCCAGCCCAACCTCCCTCTGTCCAAATCTCACCCCCCCTCCTCCTGCCCCATGGCCTTAAATTCGTGTATCTAAACATATGCAGCATTATAAATAAACTTAGCCTGCTGCAACCAATTGTAGTCTCCCAAAGACCAGACATATTGATTATTTCCGAAACATGGCTGAAGCCGTACAATCAGGATGCAGAATTTGCAATTCCTGGCTACTCAATTATCCTCCAAGCCCACCCAGGCACCAAAAGAGGAGGTGGCATTACCATTTATATAAACTCCTTACTCCAGTTTATACCAGTCCTGTTGCCCAGTCCCACGCACTCCATTGACATATTATTAATCAAACTGTCCCTCACCCACAGCTGCCACATATTTATTGCAGGTTCCTACTGTTCTTCTGACTCATCTATGCCATCTATTCTGGAACTCCTGACCACCCTTACAACACTGGCCTCCAAGGGCAAGTTACATATCCTCGGTGACTTCAACCAAAATTGGCTGTCAGGCAGCAGTTCCAAGTTGTGAAATCAGGTGACAGCATTAAACCTGTCTCAACTCATCTCAGAGCCCACACATCTCAAACACAAATCACTTAACCACTTTTTCCTGGACTGGTCCCTCACCTCGCATCCACACCGCATACTCTTCTCAGGTCTATTATTGGACTCCCTAAGCGACCATCATATGATTTACTCTGTTAGGAAAATCCATCACCCTAAATCACCCCCCCCCCCAGAAGTATCTTCACCAGATCCTTCAAATCCTTAGACCTTGCATCTCTCCTTTATGACCTGTCTATCATAGACTGGTCTTACATCCTCAGGGCAAGTTCTATTGATTCCGCCTGGGAGTATTTCAAGACTAGTTTCATCGTGGTCTGAAACTCACATGCCTCCCTCAAACATGCCCAGGTGAGGGATGCCCACCTGCCATGGATTTCTGCGGACATTATGACACTCCTCAAACTCAGGGATGAGGCCTGGAAGACCTTCAAGGTCTCCGGCTCACTGGCGCACAAACAAAAATACCATGCCCTGAGGAATGCCTGTACTAGGCAAATCCACAAAGCCAAGGCCAGATACTTCAGTGACACATTCAACACCAACTTAAGCCAGCCATCTAAATTTTGGAAGGTGGTTAAATCACTCTTCTCCCCTCCCTTTAAACCCCCCCTCCCCTGCTCTAAGCATAGGTGACTCCATTATTACTGACCCCTTAGAAGTGGCTTCTCATTTCAATTCATTTTTCTCTGAATGCACCACATTACTTTTGGCCTCCATCGACATGGTCCCCCATACTCCCTCTCCACCCTCTCCCCACTGCCTCAGTCCTGACCCCCCAACCCACTCTACTCCCCCCAATAAAGCTCCCCCAGAAGGCCCCCCTTTCACCTTTCATCTGGTTTCCTCTGCTGAAGTCTACAAAGCCCTACTTGTCCTTAACCCCGCTAAAGGCCAATGCCCTACTGGCCTGGACTCCAAATCTCCAAATTGCTATACCTGGTAGCTCCTGCCATCACCATCCCCCTGGCATCACTCTATAATCTATCATTCTCTCTGGCCTCTATCCCTACTGAGTGGAAATATGCCACAGTCATCCCACTTCCAAAAGATGGAGACCCCTCCACTCCAGGAAATTACCACTCAGTCTCCCTCCTACCCATCCTGGCTAAAGTCCAACAACACCTAACCCTCTCACAACTCTCCTCCTATCTTGATTCCTCTGCTTTTTTCACTCCTTACCAGTCTGGCTTTAAGAAGTCCCACTCCACCACCACCCTCTCTCCTAAGACTCACTGATTCCATCCTCACTGGCATGGACAGGGGCCATATAACCTCAGTCATCTTTGTCAACCTGGCTAAAGCCTTCAGCACTGTCTCCCACTCACTTCTTCCATCTAAGCTCTCTATTGCAGGGCTCTCAAGTGAGGTAACCAGCTGTTCCACTCCTACCTCATAGGCAGATCCAAATCTGTCAGGATTGGCAACGACACCTCTGCTTCCCTCACAGTTACCTCTGGTGTTCCACAAGGCTCAGTCCTTGGCCCCGCTTCTGTTCTCCATATCCCTCAAAGACCTGCCCTCTGTCTACCAACACACATCTATTCACATACATGTGGATGATACAGTTCTGTACACATCCAGCCCCTCGACTTCTAATGTAGCGCTTAGACTCCAGCAGGACTTTGATGCAGTTCAGCACTGGTTTTGCTCAAATCAGCTTTCTAAATTGCCAAGAAAACTATCTCTATGACCTTCAGCACAAGGCAGAGACTTTCAAGGCTTCCCTCCACCCCATCTTTCCACACCCAGGACAGGACTACCCTTGAGTCTTGCACCTCTTGCAGATATCTTGGGGTCTGGCTTGATCAGCACCTAGACTTCTCCACACACATCAATGCCATCCGAAAAAAGCTTCACCCCAAGATGGGTGCATTGTACCTTAATTGTGGATGCATCCCACTGCCTGCTCGCCATGCAGTTGTACAGAAGATGATCCTCCCCATATTCGACTATGGGGACATAGTCTACAGTGCCACCCCAAAGTCCTTGCTAGCCAGACTGGACCCCTCTTCCATTCCTTCTGTCGCTTTGCCCTTGACTGTCCTCCTAACACTCATCACTGTGCACTGTACTGCAACCTTGACCTACTCTCATTGCAGGCCCGGCGCTGCTCCCACTCTGCCAGCCGCACGGCTAAAAACTGGGTGCATTCACTTCCCCCATATCTCGCCTATGTCCTCTCTGCCCATAACCCCCCAGGGCTATGCTCCAAGGAATAATGACTCGCGTCTTCTGTCCATCCCACTCATGTCAACCACAACTGGCCAGGTAGCCTTCACTTATCGCATGCCTAAACTCTAGAACTCACTCCCCCCAGAAATCTATTATGCCACCACCAGTCAGCACCGCAACTCCCTTCTCAAAAAACATCTTTATCATAGCTGTACTTGCACCCTGTGAGTTCATGAATAGGAAAGCAGAGCCATCTGCATTAGAGATGAATCTTTACTATTGTACTGTTCCCATCATGTGCCATGCCACTGATATTTTAATCTACGGCACTCTTCTGTCATTTGCCTTGTACACTGCTGGCTTGAGTGCACTTGTATCTTGTATGCTATAATTTGATGGGACCTTGTATGTCTATACTGTATGTTCTATCTGTAAATGAATTGTTCATGTATTAAATGTTTGTACTTCCTCTCCCCCTTCCCCCAGGGTTCATCTGGAATCGAGCAGTAGTCTGCTCAGCATGCCTTCCTGGTAAAACCTTCAAATAAATAAATTAGCTCTGTATTTTGTATACCCATTATTTAGTAGTGAGATCATATGCATGACAACAGAGGAGTTCTTCCTTGAGGGTTCATCACGTCCTATTGCTTCTTCACAACCTGATGTCATATTATTCTGACTGTGATAGCATAGTTATTCCGATGGCAACAGACTATGATGTCACAGGAAAGCATTATAATTTCAATGGGGAATAAACTATAGAGACAGATGAACTCTAGGGGATAAAGGTCTTGTTTGTTTTTTTTCAAATTTCATCAGTAATAAATAATGGAGATGATAAATCTATAGAAGATACATAAAATACAAGCGGAATTGTGTTTAAATAGTGCTGTGTATTTTCCAAAGTTTTCCCAGTGGTGTTAGTTGCTCTTTAAACAGCTTCCATGTTTTCCCCCTTATTCAATTATGGTGTGTTCAGAATAACCAATCATTGTTAACATTTCTCAAACTGGAAATGCTGTAGCTAGGAACAATATATTTCAAGTGCTCTGTATTATGCATAGCACTATACTCTATAATATACAGTACCTATATTTGGCTCCACGCTCCACAGAAATATATTGATGTTCTTCATAATTTTTTTAGATATTTCTGGACATACAAACATTAAAAAAAATAGCGTAATATAAGCATTCTTTCACACACAACATTTGGCACTTTGTGTATTTATTCTTCAAATATATAATGTGTCTCACATTCAAGTAACTTGCTCTACATTTTAACATAGAAACATAGACATGACAGCAGAATAGGACTGATGGTCCATCCAGTCTGGATTACCCCATCATATCCCAGGATTTGTTGACTCTGTGAGTTCTTTGCTTACAGTATTCCCCCTTTTGTAATCCATGTCTCTGTTCCCCACTTCCTGCTGGGTAGCTAATATCCCATTGACTCTATCCCAGCCACGTTTGAAGCCATTTATGGTTTTGGTACCTACTACCTCTGCAGGCAGATCATTCAATGACTAAACCACACTTACTGTAAAATAATACTTCCCCACATCCTCTTTAAACTTTCCCTCCATTAACTTCCACTTGTGACCCTTTGTCTATCTACTCTGTTCCTAGTAAATAGCTCCTCACAATTCACCTCATTAATTCCTTTCAGGAGCTTGAAGGTCTCTATCATATCCCACCTTTCTCTTCTGGTTTTGAGTGAAGACATGTTCAATGCCTTTAGTTGATACTCACTGGATCTGCTCTCCTGGCCTTGAATCATCTTCGTCATCCAACACTTTGCCTTCTCTAGCCTGTCCCTCTACTTTTTTAGGTGTAAACTCTAGAAAAGGGCACATTACTCCAGGTAGGGCTTTGTAGGCCTCAACAGTGTCCTACACAGTGGTAACTGTCCCTCCTGCCTTCTACTGTCAAACCCTCTCCCAATGCACCCTGGCATCCTGTTAGCATTGTTGAAGGCCTTGTTACATTGGCTGGTTCATTTAAGAGTCACTAATGATGATTTTAAGCACCTGTGCTACATTGATACATACTGATGCAGTCAAGTCAAGAGGTATGCTAGTAGCAGTGATCCCAATTAGATCACATTGTTTCTTTCTCATTACAGTTTGGGTTTCATGTACTTAGAGGTCACTTATACTGCATTATTCCTATCTATATAAATTGGCCTACTGTAGCTGCAGGATTTTTATTTTGAGAAATAAAGTATCTTTGGGAAGGCTAGACTAGTAGCCCTGTTGGCTTGTTATGTCAGCTGGTAATACACTGGGATTCTCAACTGGGGTCATTATGACATTTCTTGAAGGTGACCAGGTGGCTAAGTGGATTGACAGTGGGAACCAGTGCCTTTCACCTCTAGGTCACTGGTTCAAGTCCAACCCAAATCTGTGTTGGCCAAACACAGTTACTATCCAGCGCAATATAACTGGAACCTTACATAGCCACTGAAATGAACCAAAAATATAAAACAAAATATTATACATATCAGTTGGAGAAAAACAGCTTAAAATCAAAGGGCACATAGAAAGGATTTATACAATTTCTTTTCTTTTCTTGGAATTTTGAGTTAAGACTGTGTTTTACAGGAGCTACAGTTTCTGTACGCTGTGGGTTCTCCCTCATATGAATATTACATTGGATCTCCTTGGATTTCCTGTGGTCAGTTAAAGAGCAAACCCCAGTTTCATGTGAGACTCTGGAGTAAGGCAATTTCTAAAGAATAAAACACACTAGGTTTCTGCCAACAGTGCTTTAATGCCTATTGATCTGAAAGGCAGAGGGTCATCAGCAGCAGCATAGAATGAAAAGCTCCCCGCAATGGAGGACCTATCTATTACTTCTGCTTTTCTCATTTTTTCTTTTAAAGATAGACTTTTCCCCAAGAAAAACAACTGTTAACTTAGAGGTCTTTGACAACACTGACATATACATCAATATATTTATTTATTTATTTTAAACTTTTACCAGGAAAGACATACTGGGCTGTGAAATTGTTCATCTTCAGAGGAGTCCTGGGGTGAAGGGGTAGGAGAGAGTACAAGGGACAAGAAGTATTCAAAACATACAATCAAAGGAAAAGAATACAAAGAAATAAAAAAATATGCCCAGACTGTTAGAACCAAGAGAGGAAGACAGACCACTAGTTTTATAAGGCTTTTTATCTAGAATTCTCTAACTCAATTATTGTAAAGGCACTCCTGGATCTACTTTTAGCCTTATATAAATACTCAATTCATGGAATTATTGTCTCAGGACAAAACCCGATGCCAGATATTGAAAAGTTAGTGCCGACTCTAACAGAATTTGCACCTGTCTATCTGAGTTTGCATCATTTTTTGAGTGGGAGCTATATTCAGAGGCCCCTGTAGCACATGCTAAACCCATTAGCATCCAGGAACTAACATAATGCAGCACCCATGCAGATGAGGGGTCCCCTCCTGCATATGGTGTAGTGACATTTTCAAAGGTTTGCAATGGCAGTAAAGATCACCCAAAGTGGAAGTATATACCACCGCCAAAACCCACAACTTAAATGGGTATGATGCTCATACCCCCACCCCACCGATAGCGGGGTGGCTGTACTGCAGATGCCCAATCACAATTGCCCATCTTGCCAGTGAGGATACAGGCCCTGGTGTCCAGTGGCACCTCTCAAATGCCCATCCCATATTATGAATAGGCATCTCTGGTGTCTAAAGGCACCCTAACTATCAAGTACCATCCCATGCATATAGAATATCTCCCTGGTGTCTAGTGGCACCCTCCACTCCATATCACCCATCCCATCAATGTAGAATATCTCTCTAGTGTCTGGTGGCACCCCCCATCCCTAATCACCTGTTCTCTGAATGTAGAATATCTCCCCATTGTCCAGTGCCACCTCCCATCTCTAGGCACCCATACAGTACCATGAGGGTAGAATATTTCCCTGGTGTCTAGTGGCACCCCCCGATCACCTATTCTGTGAATGTTGACTATCTCCCTGGTGTCTAGTGGCACTCCCCCACCCCCAGGCACCTGTAAACACTGATATGGCAGGCCCTGGTGTCCAGTGGTACCCCTGCTTCCACCCCCCAAATGCCAATTGACAGTCTTCCGGTGGCCCTCCCATCTGCCCTGCCTACTTCTGGCACACCACCCATCCAACTGCCCCCTTACCTGAGTGTCCAGCAATAAATGAATGCCACTTTGGAATCCCAGTACAGCAACTGGCACAGCCATGCTCTCACTTCCTTGGTTGGTAGTCATATGTGCAAACAGTGACCGCACATAAAGTATACTAGCATTTAAGAGATCCCTGAAAAGTTATCTATTTTTGCTGGCATTTGGTTAGTTTATTTTATGGTTATTTTACTGTTTTTATGTTTTTATTTATTAGTGTTGATGTTTTATCTCTGTTTTGTATTAGTGCTTTGATTTCTTGAAAAGCGCTTTATAAATAAATTTTGATTTGATTTGATACTATATGTGCAGTCACTACCAGCTCATACAGCAGCCAAACAAGGAGGTGAGGGTGGGCTGTGCCAGTCACTGTATTGGGATTCCATGAACACCCCTTGAGACCCCAGTAAGGGCGGTAGATGTGTTGTGTACCAGGAGTGGGCAAAGGTCACTGTTACACAAAAAATAAAGTTTGTTACAAGAGGTCTCTAATTCACAGGGACCACTAATTTTAGGGGCATCGCTATGAAACCAGTTTCTGTATATTAATATGCACAGGTGATTGTGCCCTATTTGGTATCATTGTACAAATGGTAGCTTGAGAGCTACATAGAAACAAAAGTACTGGAGTGTGCATCAACTTTATGTTTGTTGAACAAAGGAGAACTGGTCACAGGCATTTATATACAGCCATTATCCTTGAACCAGGTTTAACACCCCACTTGCACCAACATCTGCACAGGCAGGTGGCTACTGTGCATGGGTTACTTGTTTCAGTATTGTAATACCATTAGAAAGTAAGAGTTAAGCATAAAAAGATAATATAGTAGTTTAATAAAATATATGCCAACTGATGTGAGAATCTATTTTCAAATATGCCATCGATGGCACACAATATAATTCAACAACATTTGAAACAGGAAAGAACATGTCTGTCTTGCAGCTCATTGGGTCAAAGACAAACACACTCATACTGTACACAAAAGGCCAAAGTCAAATGCATTCAGTGAGACAGAAAACATACACATATTTACAGTGATGTTTGAGATGCACACATTTAGCTTTCCATTGGGAAAGTAGGAAATTTCTGTTTGTCTGTTTATCTGATTCCATGTCCATCATTTGCAGAGTATGTCCCCATGAATCCAGAAGAACCAGCCTGGTGTGCTGGCTATGGAGGGAAGATCTTGGACCACTCCTATCTGCTGGCAGTGGACAAATAGTGGCACCTTCTGTGTCTCAAGTGCTGTAAATGTAAAATGACTGTAGAATTCAAACTCACTTGATTTGCCAAGGGCAGCAACATTTCTTGCAAGAAGAATTACTACAGGTACTCAAGACATCACCTTCTTAAGAGCACTGGGTCAGACTAGTGCTGACAACAATAGCTGGTCAAGAACCGCATGGAAAAAATAGCACCATTTTTGTTTTTGCGGACTGCTCCTCCCCCTGCACCCTCCGGACTGAAGTATTCTCACTCCGGGGGAGGGGGGGGAGCGTATCACGGGGAAAGTTAACATTTTTTGGGTGATGGAATACTGTTTCCATGGTCACATGTAAAAAAAAACTAGGTCCCAATGCAAGAAAAGTTTGGGAGACCAGCATTACAACCCTGGTCTGCACTGGTGCTAGCCACACTATCCTATATACCAGCCCTTCACACCACAGGAGCAGCTCAGCCAGCTGCCCAGATTCTGGTGCTTTTGTGCCTGTACAGCACCATAGTCAGTGACCAGGAGAGTTCTTACTGAAAGCGCTGTATATCCTGAACTAGAACTCTGTAGACTGGTGCTATTCGTGTAGCGCTAATATAATGGGGTACCCTTCTGAAGAATATAAAGGGAGCAAGATAGTGTATCCACTTAGAAAAAAGATCTCAGAGAAGTCTCTCTTATATGTTGAATGGAAGTGTAAAAAGCTTTCCCGTGCTGTTTCATGCAGTAATGATGCTAGAGAGTGTAGTATATTTTGACAGCAAACAGCTGACGACATTTAAGTTGTTTAAATGTAATGCTCCTACTGTTTGTTGAAAACAATTTCCATTTCAATAATTAGTTTCTTTACAAAGTTTTTTTTTTCTGTAAGAATATTTGCATTGGTTTCATTGCCTGATAGTCCAACCTATTCTTTGAAGATTAGGAGAAACAAACATGGGAAACTCACTTATATGGTTATATGTCGGGCTCTTTCTAATAACCACTGTTTAGTGGAACTGTTGTTTTAAATCAAATACACACAAGTAAACCATGTTCCTGTCAGAGTATCCTATCTTGAGTATGCTGGGTATCTCATCACAGTACATGTTATTTTCAAATAAGGAGATCTGAACTATCATGCTATGGGAGATTGGGGGTGGGGTGCCACTAGACACCAGGGACATATTTTACATTCACGGGATGGGTAATCAGGGGTGGGGGGGTGCCACTGGATATGAACGAGATATTCTACAACTGCAGGATAGGCATTTGGGGGCGAGGTTGCTGCTAGACACCAGGGATGATGTGTTAGGAGCCCACTGGATGGGCTCTAAAGGGCTGCCGCTTACCATGCAAATGAGCCCATAATAGGCATGCAAATGGTCTCTTTGCACCTTGCATGTCTAATGGGCTCTTTTGCATGGCATAGCTAAATATACCCAACATGGCTGCCAGCACTATCCAGTCCCGCGGTGCTATTCCCTGTGGGCTGGATACAACCCAGGTCCATGTTGGGGCAGAGCAGTTTGACTAAGTGCCACACCGACATGGGCTGA
Source organism: Neoceratodus forsteri (assembly GCA_016271365.2). Taxonomy (NCBI): domain Eukaryota; kingdom Metazoa; phylum Chordata; order Ceratodontiformes; family Ceratodontidae; genus Neoceratodus; species Neoceratodus forsteri. Next base: position 1,478,965,795 of record CM057452.1, on the reverse strand, counting down.
TAAAAATTGAGTCAGATAGTGCCAGTCTACTATCCAACTGAATATAGCCACCTCTGGATTGGGTGCAGGTGCAAGTGCAACACAACCATTTGTGCAGTTCTTCTGCTCATTTCTGAATATCTGAGCCCTGCTGTTTTGGGGAACTTGATTTTATACAGGTAATGTGTTTTGATCTGATCTATTGAATGCATTTGCTATATTGTAATTTACACTTAAAATTATTTGTAACTGTTTTGTGAAAGTGTATGTACATATTGCTACATGTTTAAGAATGGGTTTAAAAGGACACCACTGTGAATAAGCTAACTCGGTGGCTTTATCCCATAATTAAATAAAATAAAGTAAAAATGATATACAAGAAGCTAATGGTATGCAGTAAATAGAATATAATACAATAAAATAGTGTATGGTTTGCAGTTACGGTGGACAGAAATCACACAAGTCAATAACTTTATTGTGCTTCTTCTAGAGGGCTTATTGTGCATGTTCTAAGCTTATTGGCCCCTATTCTCTAAGGTGTGGAGAGTTTATGTACCACGTATCTGGGGTGCATAGATCCTCCACAGCCACTGTGCCCCTGCACCCGATTCTCCAAGGGGTGCAGGGCTGTTACATGCTGGTTCCCCCATCCCACTGGCGATTGTCTGTCAAAGACATGGAATTCTATTCCTGTATACATTAAAGCAAAAAAATCTATTAAGGAATTCCAGTCTGCTCTGACGAAGATCATAAAACCAGTTTGTAATTCTTGTACACAAGCTTGTTAGAATGAAACAGTTGCTATTCTGGGAGTTTTGCATATTACCTGGTTTTAGTCCTACATGTTTTAATGTGAGATTATGTAATTTATGTTGAAAGTGTGTTAAATTAGATTAATCTTGTGAATGTTTTATGTGGCTCAAAGACAGGGCTTACTTATTTAAAATAGAGGTAAATTCCTCTAAAGTTTGTACTTGTAGAAAAATAAACTTTTATCATATTGTATATCATATCATCTCTGCACGGGGACAGTCCGGGGGGGTAGTGCAGGGCGTGTGCCCACACTCCATGCTATTCTCATCTGCATGGAGTGCTGGGTGAAGGGGGTTACTGGTTACATGTTCCCAGGTCAGATGTAGTGACTGCGCACCCCCCCCCTGGATGCTGCCGCTGACCGAGGTGATCATGTCAGGGCACAAAGTACTCCCTCTGCATGCCACCCCAGCCCTTGGGTACCCCATGGAGGGCCTGGGGTAGCTGTCTGGCCACCTTCCCTGGTGTTGTGGCCACCTGAATGCTGTGGCACCCCACAGGTGCAAGTGAGTCCAGTAGCGGACAGGGTCAGGGCATCCCATTAGACGCCCTTCCATGTCTGCAGATGGCCCCTGCACACTGGCGCACTGGGGATGTGTGGCTGCACGGTGGCCAGTGGATGTGAATATAGCCACCATGCACTGGTCCATGGGTACAGAATTCTGCATATGGGTTACTTTCCTCTGATGCATGATTCACACCCCTTGGAGAATCCCCCCATCATGCACATTCTAAACCACTCATTGTACATGTTCCATGTGCAAAACATCCCCCCAGTAGCTCACGCTGACTCCGGCTGACTTCTCTGCCTGTTTTCCTTCACGGCACATCAGTGTACCTCAGAGAAGTCAGAACGGCACTTCTTTAAAAAAATGTCAGGCGTGGCTCAGTCAAGCGTGGCTCAGTCCAGCAAACTGTCTGAAAGACAACAGTTCATACTTGATCAAGAAAACAAGTGGACTGACCAAAACACAGTACTCAACATGAGACCAGTGAACTCTTTCCTTATAAATGAGTGTGAAACAGTCACTGCACCTTGAACACTGCAACATCAAACTGCAAAAAAAAAAAAACTCACTGTTTCTGTTTTTGTTTTCCTCTCACAGATGACTGCTAAATCTGAACTTCAGTAGAAGATGTATTGATGGCCATTTAAACAGTAAACATAACTAAAACCACTATTATAGTGTATAGTAGAGCATTGTTCTGTATAGAATTTCTTCCCTTTCAAAATGCTGTTGTACCAATGTTCATGGTTCATGGAATGTGCTTGTACCCTTCTGTGGTACAATAGCTTTCTGGAACCTCTAGAGACTGCACAAATCAGTTTCGTTCTGAAAGCCAAAGAACTGCTGCATGAATATTTCACATCAATCAACCAATTTAGTTTATTGTGTGACTATAAGACTTTGCAAAAATATGATAAAATAAAACAATATAAAATATAAATACTTAAAACATTCCATGAACAGTTTATACAATTCTTGAATCAACATTATAAAACTGTGCAGTCCAAGCATTCTCAAATCTGTGATACATTAATATCATTCTTGAACTATACAGGTAATAAGCCAGATCAGGATCTGCCTGTCTCTTGATTTACGACTATGCATATGCTATCATTTCATATCCTAGATATTTCCATATTATAGTTATAGATGTACGGAAGACAAGAAACCATACACCCTATTCAGAATATCCACATCATATGAATTAAATAAGTAAAGAATAATTTGGTCAGGGGGGAAGTTAGGGTCCTTCAGAAAGATACTCAGCCATTCCTGTCTCCTTTTGCATAAAGGGAGCAAACAAGTTAAGATACCTGCATAATTTAAGTCATCTTCAAGGTTCATATTACTTTTGCGAAATGGAGAATAAATATTCAATCTTTTTTGTCTGTAGGATATATAACTTGCTGTATATAATTCCATTCTAAATCTTGCTAATGTGCATTTTTTGTCTGGATTTTTTTCCTTAAATACAGTATGCTTCCACTGAATGTCTAATTTTAAGTACTTTGTACCATCTAAAGTGTTTCAAGTTCAAGAGACGTTGAAAATTATTTGAGATCTCGGTATCCCTAATCCTAGACTTTAATTGTGTTATTATTTCTTCCCTAGGACTTAAATCTATTTCATTGAGCAAGCATCCAAGACCTAGAGGGAATAACTTTCTCTTAATTAACTGACTAGTCAATGATTGAAAGCCCATTGAGGAATATTGGATTTCTTCTTCGAGACAATATCTGGTTATACAGGACTCTGGCAACATGAAAAGGTGAAGTGAGAACATTAACTGTCTTTTCGTTATCAAAGTTTGTAATGAAAATTGGCCCAGCTCCAATCTTGTTATTTCTGATGGGACTGATTGTGTAATCATGAGTAAATAACAATATAATGTATTCATGATAGTATTTAGAGGTTTAATTTAAGCAAATTTCTGATGCATAAAGGATGCTAGACTGCACTTTAGCATTTACGACTTTTATAGCACCTTCTCCTGAGTCTTAACCTGTCTTTATATTAAAGCTTTTAAATGCATTTACTATACAGTGCTCTTTAATTTAGTTTGAAGATATAATATCTGTGCCTTCCATGTACAATTTTCTGCAAATCTAATTCCTAAGTAATCATAATATTTTGTAGTTTCCAGTTCATTTTTATCTATATATAAGGCAGGTAATTTCTTGCTCTTGTTACCAAAAATAACCATCTTAATTTTATCTTTGTTAATCAGAAATCTATTTTCTGTGCATAGACTGGAAAAATGGTCCACCTTTCTCTGTAAACCCAAAAAAGGAAGTTGATAACAGAATTATATCATCTGTATAAGCGAGACATGATATTTTGCTATTCTTTACCCAGGTACATGAAAATATTGAATCTCCAAACTCCTTAGTATTTTATATATATATATATATATATATATATATATATATGTAATATATCTTAAACAGAGTCAGGGCCAGCAAGCATCCTTGTCTGACCCCACAATTTGTCATAATTACTGAGGTTATACCACCAAACTGATTGTACTGTACCGTGGTCCATTTATCAGAATGTAACCTAATTAACATGTCCAATAAGACCAGGTCTATCCCCAGATTTTCCAGTTTCCTCAATAACAAAGATTTACTTATGCTATCGAAAGCTGAACTTAAATCTACAAAACAACAAAAAAGCTGTACCTTCTTAACTTTAACATATTTCCAGATGATGTGTGGAAGTACATAGCAATGTTGGATAGTTGATCATTCTGATCTAAACCCATTTTGATAGTTGCTCAAAATCTGACTTTCATTGAGCCAATCCTGTAATCTTTGTAGGGGAATCTTAGAGAATATTTTTTGGAAAGCATCTATCAGACTTATTGTACGATACATTTTAGGGCCTGTGGCATTTCCTTTCTTACTTAATGGAAATATAATTCTTCCCAACCAGGTAGGGGGAATTTGACCTCCTTGGACAATGTAGTTGAATAAAGATCCAAAAATAGGAATCCACCAATAGGGAAAGAATTTATACATATCCACCAATAACTGAGCTGGACTCGGGGCTTTATTTGCATGAGCCATTGCTATTGCAGCTGTAATCTCATTGTCCTCTATATGCATTGGATAAGGTGCATATATTTGATTTATATTATATTTTAACAAATAATTATTCCTAGAGTCCTGATTTTCTAGTTCTGTATAATAGAAATTTCATAAATATTTCTCCCAGATATTGTGTTATGTATGCCTCAATGGCTGTTGTATATCCTCTGTAACCCTTTCTTTGCTAATGTCCAAAATGTCTTTGTATCTTTATTGTATATAGTTTCTCTAAGTTCTTCCAACATTAGTTTTATATTTACCTCTTTCGATTTCAGGTAACATTTTATATATTTTCCGTATTCTATTTAATACCAAGATATTCTCATTTCTGCTTGAATTCTTACAGTATCTCACCTGCTTCTGAAGATTCTTTTTTGCATTTTTGCATGTTTTGTTAAACCATGTAATCTGTTTTTTCTTTGATGAAATTGTAGTTCTCATAAATGGTCTGATATATGAATTTAATTATATCAAATGTTCTACTATCTCATCTCTTAAATCAGGACTCATAAGATTATCCATAATGTTAGACACTATTCCACTACTAAGTATTTTTGAAAAAAGTGTTACATTTGATTATTCCACCTAATTCACATTACGTTAATTACTTCCAAGCCTTCCAAATTTCTATTTATGTTTGAATGTTCGGGCATTTCTGAAGTATCTTGTATGTCCAATGTTATCACTACCAGCACATGTGAAGAATCTGAAGGTACTATTATTTTTAGGTCATACATGATCTTTAATGCTTGCAGATTAACCCAGGCCAAGTCTATAATGGAAGATCCCAAAGGGTCCATATAAGTAAATCTTCCATGCTGGTCCCCAGGCAAACTGCCATTAAGCAGGCAGAAATTCCCATCCAATATTAATTGAAAAATGTTTTTACCTTGTGAGTTACATTTTTGATCTTTTGATCTTCTAATCCACTTTATTCTTTGATTAATTATTTTAAAACTTTGCATTAATTCATAATATAGACTTCTTGTGTCTTATTTATGTTAACCCTAGCATTATGATTGCCTGCTATTAGAATTTCCTCATTTTCATATGTATATCTTAACTTTTTTAGTACTAATTCTTACTGTAACCATATATTCACAAATTGTTTATTATTTGGAGGAAAATATACACATATGTACATTTTTACAAGTATAAGCTTTAGATTCTCACCAGACAATCTTCGAATCTGTATATAATCTGTTAAAGAAGGAATAGCTGTACCCTTTCAATTCAAGGTTGTTTTAACATACATGGCCATTCCTGCTTTACTACACTCATATTTTTCTCCCTAGCAGCTGGGATAACATAAGGTAATAATCCCAATATTAATGGACTATAAGAAGACCAAGAGCCCAATTCTCAAAACCCTGAGAGTGGCACAAGGTGCCCGCACCAAACATAAATGCTGCAAGTGGCACCTTGCATTAGATATTACCCCTGGAGCTATTCTCAAAGGCAGCCTGTGTCAACCACAGGCTGTCTGCCCCAAACAGGGCTTGCACTGCCCGTGTGCTCACAAATGGGCTGCAACATGGTGCAAGGGAGCATGTGGCAGACACAAGCTGCCACAGCCCCCAATTGGGATTCTCAAAACTCTCCCAGTGGGAGAATTTTTAAATACCCTTAGACCAGCCAGGGCTGGCCTAAGGGTACTTAGAAATGTCTCCCCTGGGAGAATTGACCTAAGTGAGGCATTTTGACAATGTCCTGGTGCCCTAGCAGTCCCTCTTCAATATCCCCATAATATTGACATATGCCAACCCCTGTACCTGGTGGTCTAGTGGTTCCCTCCCCCAGTCCACTTATGCCCAATTTTTTTCTGCATCATTTGTTTATTAGATTTTCTGTATAATTTGACATACATACACAAATAAAAACAGAGTACATTAACCTCAATTCATAACTTATATACATTAAGATCTAGTTCCATAATTAATCACATATCTAGAACAAATCAGCAAGCCATTCTTCAGGCATTAATCCAGGACATGAAGGAGTCAGGGTCCCTTCTACCTCTAAGGGCAAGTCAGTGGTCTAGTACCTTAGCAGATTTGGCTTTAAAGCCAGCCCTCTCCCGGCATCATATTATCTGCAGCTGTCAGAAAAAGCAAGTATGGCTGCCATATTCTATGGAAAAGTTCTCCCTCATCTTTGATAACACATGTCAGGTAGTCCAGTGTGAGGGCCTGTAATATCAGGGTCTTCCATTGGGATATAGTGGGCTTCTCTGCAGTTACCCATGTATTAAGGATACAGTGTCTGGCCATATACAACATTACCCTAAGCCATCTCTGAACAGGGGTCCAGTCCTCCTCCCCTGCCTCTTCTATTCCAAACAATAATAGTAGAGGGGACATGGGATGTTGCTGCCCTACTATGTTTTGTAATTCTATCACCACAGCTCTCCAGAAATCTTGCAGGACTGGGCAGGCCCCAAAATAATGATAATATGATGCTAGGTTATTGTTACTTCTAGGACACACAGGTGATACTACAGGGTTATATTTATGAACAACAAGTGGTGGACAATATAATCTATGACAAAATTTATAATAAGATTCCTTATATTTATTGCACAGCAGCATACCCTGGTGGAGCTGGACTAATAATTTCCAATTGTCCTCTGATATCGAGATTCCAAGATCCCTTTCCCAGAGCAATTTAGTATTCTGTGTCTTGTCCAGAAGCCAGGTTTTACCTTCCCTAGCCATTCTCTGGATAGTACCCTTTGGAGTTTTTTTTGTCCCACTATTATTAGCTGCTCAAGTTGCCTCCACTTTGAATCTAGGCCCTGAAGCCTCCCTATTGATCTAATATATGCCCTGATTTGCAAATAACAAAAAAAGTGTTGCTGTTCCAAACCCGTCCTAGCCTGTATGTTCTCAAATGAATCCAATTTATCCAGAGTGAATAAATGTTTAAGGCAACAAATTCCTTTTATTTCCCATTCCCGATACCCCACATCTTCCAGACCCAGAAGGAAAAAAGGATTTCCCCCCACAGGTAAGAGTAGTGTGTCTTCCTGTCCAACAGCCCTCTGTTTTGTCATCCCTCTCCAACTTTCTAAAACAGCCTTAGCCATGGGGTTGGAATTAGGCAGACCGAGGTATGCCTTCCAACCTTTAATGGATAAGTAGGCAGAAATCCTTCCTGGGCATCCCCTCTCTTCTAAATCTCGTCATCTAGCTTCCTTGGGCCTACCAACCCAATCCTGTATATATCGGCATTGAATGGCCATTTGATAAACCCCCAAGTCCAGAAATTGGAGCCCTCCTTTCTCAGTTGGGGCTTTTAATCAAGCCAAACCTACCCTAGGACATTTATGCATACAAATAAAATCAGAGAAAGCCTTTTCCAGTCTCTTTATATCAGCTCTTCTTAATCCTATATGAAGCATTTGTAAACGATGAAGTATCCTGGGTAGAACATTCATCTTAATAATGTTTATCCTACCAAGCCATGTAATAGGGAGATCACACCATCTGGCCAAGTTTGCAATTATTTTTTGCAAGAGTGGGGTATAATTAAGGCTATACAAAGCTCCAAAATTCCTTCCAATTCTAATACCCATATATGTAAAGGCTTCCTGAACAACCTTGAAACCCCACTTCGACCTCTGCATGCCTTTTCCAGTGGCCTGCCCCCCCAACTCTCATTTCCTCTGACTTTTCCAGATTTAATTTTTAACCTGTAAACTTAGAAACTTGATCAATCAAATCTAGGAGAATGGGTATAGATTGGCTAGGCTTGGTTACATATAACAAGATATTATCCACATACAGCGACAATTTGCTCTCTCTGCCTGTCTTGCCTGGTACCCCTGTAATCTCAGGGTGCATTCAAATGGCAATAGCCAGGGGCTCAAGCACCATAGCAAATAAGAGGGGAGACAGCGGACACTCTTTTCTGGTACCTCTTCCCAATTCAAAACTATCAGAGAGAGTGCCATTGGTTAAAACTCTGGCCCTAGGATTTTTATACAACTGCCATACCAATCCTATGAAACCTTCACCCAGACCAAACTGGGCCAATACCTCCATCAAATATGACCACTCCACGCTGTCAAGTGCTTTTTATGCATCCATTGACAGGATATGCACCATTTCCTGATTACTCTTCGCTCCCTAAACTACATTCAAAAGAGTTCTCATGTTATGATAGGAATACCTATCTCAGATAAACCTGGTTTGGTCTGGGTGAATGAGCCCCGGCAACAGTTTATCCAGCCTGTTAGCCATAATCTTGGCTAACATTTTGGAATCACAGTTTAAGAGGGATATCGGCCTGAAGGAGGCATATTCAAATAGATCTTTCCCTGCCTTTGGAATCATACATATTGTTGCTTCTCCCCATGACCGTGGTAATTCTCCCCCCTCTTCTCTAGCTTCTTTAAATACTGTCGCCAAGTGGTCTAGTAATTGAGTTTGCATGACTTTATAATATTTGGCTGGAAAGCCGTCCGGTCCACTGGTTTTCCCTCTCTTTAGAGCTGCAATGGCATTGAGGATTTCCTCTCTCATTATTGCTGCATTCAGCCTTGTTTTCTGCCCTTCTGTAAGCTGTGGTATTGCAATTTTATTCAAAAATTCCATCATTCCCTTATCTCCTTCCCCAACTTGAGAGTGATAAAGTTCTTGGTGAAATCTCCTAAACCTGCCCCAATAGATTTCTAATCTTTCTGGAGTGTGCCATCCTCCCCTTTAACGGCCTTTATCAGATGTGTTCCTCTTTTCCCTCTTATCAGGTTGGCAAGCATAGTGCCAGATCTATTCCCACTCATAGAAATGTTTCCTGACAAAGAGACAAGTCTTCTGCACCTCTCCCCACAGCAAGTTATTTAGTGCTTCTCTAGTCCCTGTCAAAAGGTGTTGTACATTCCCCTCCTTCTCCCAGAGCAGCTTTTCTCTCCAAAACTCAGAGTCTCTGTTCCAAATTTGCCTTCCATTCCTTAATTTTGTTTTTATGATGAGCGACATAGCTAATAATAGCCCCTCTCATGAACGCTTTCTCTGTATCCCAAAACATTGCCCTAGATGTGGCCATCGCTAAGTTAGCTTGTACATTCTGTTTCCATTGATCTTGCAAATGCAATCGAAATTCCTTATTAGCTAATAAATAACTGGGAAATTTACATGTCATTTGGGTATTTCTCACCCCTCCCCAATTTAGAGACATTATAATCATAGCATTGTCTGATATATGGATTGGGCTATGTTTAATATGAGTGATTCGAAAGTACCAATCCCAAGGGAGGAACATGTAGTCTAATCGTGACCAGGTCCAGTGTGCGTGTGAAAAAAAAGTGCATTCTTTGGTTGTAGGATGAACTGTTCATCACCCATCTATGAGATCTAAGTCACTCATCCCTGCTAACCATTCCTGAATAGCACCTTTAGGGGTTCCTTTATTCTCTGTGTGATCCAGAGCTGGGTTAAGCAGACAATTCATACCTCCATCCATTATCAGGTTGGGAAATTGTTCTGCAACTAACAAGGCCATAAGACTTCTATAGAAGAGTGGGTCATGGACAGCTGGGGCATATATGCTCCCAAATGTGACTTTCTCCCCTCGTATAGTCCCCACCGCAAAGACATAGCGCTTAGCGTCCGGGTCGGCAACCACCCTCTTCTTCTGAAACAGTAGTCTCCTAGGTAGGAGAACAACCACCCCTCTTTTGTGAGATTTAAAGTCTGCCAAATAGCATTCCCCTACCCAGCCCCTCTTTAATTTGGCATGTTCCTTATCCATAAGGTGTGTTTCCTGGAGCATGGCGATCTGGGTGTTTTGTCATTTCCAGGCTGTAAGTAGCATTGTACATTTAATGGGAGTGGCTATTCCCCTGACATTCCATGAGACTATGTTTAAATCTCTAAAGCTAGCTGTAATTCCCGTCTCTGTATTTCCCCGTCCAGCAATCTGCATGACCTTCCCCATAACCCCTCTTCCTTAATCTCCACAATATCTGAAAGGTAATGTATTTGGATCTGGAAACTGATATTGAACTGTAAGTAAACAGACAAACAGTAACAATATACAGAGTTGTCCCCCCAGCCCTCCACCCCGCCATCTCTTCGACCTCATATTTCTGTAATCCCCTCACCCCGTAGTAACAGTAGCTACAAAAAGCAGAAATTTTACTAACCCTTCCTCTCATGAAGTGAAAACGCATCCCTGCCCCATCTCGCCGCAGTTTACCAAACTGTAACTGCCCACATAATTCCTTGTTAAAACCATATAATCTAAAACAAAAGTATTATCTTTATCACTGCTAAAACCTAGCTGAGGAAATGAATCAGGCCAGGGCATGCTGGAGCACAGCGCAACTCAGGGAGGAAAAAAAGGAAAAAAAGGGTGCTGCCATTTCCTTTCCTCCTGCTGTCCCCCCATCCCCATCCCAACCTCTTTTCTCTTAGTAACACTGCTCTTTCATAAAGAATATTCCCCTTCCCTTGCAAACATAAAGCGCCCTCAGCAGGAAGTTCTCTATTCCCCAAACAGATAAGCAAAACTTTGTCAAGAATCTTCCCGCAGTTTTCACTAGTTAATTCACAAGTGAAACAGGTATGAAGGGGACGACAGACATAAGTCTCAGAATAAGGCAGTGTGACCCCAATTCAGTCAGAATATAATCGTGCTGTCTCTGCCAAGTGCCATTATTGTTTTCAGGCTTGCAAAACAAATTATTTTTAGAAATAGCCCAAGATCAAAAATACACAGGCCCTGTTCACTTAAGTTTTCCAGTATCTGATCTGTTATATCCAAATAAGCCATCATCGTAGAACTGAAAAGCCTACCCAATGCTTTCATTTCAAATCACCCTATTTTCTTCTTTAGATCTCAAACAAACACCTCTGTCTTAGGAACTTCCCAGAATGAATATACAGCTCCCTCGTGTTTGATTTTGAGGGTGGCCGGATACAGCATGTAGCAGTTGACTTGGGCCTCACACAGCTGTGCCATCACAGAATTAAATGCCCGATGGTGTTTTAACAAATGAGCAGAATAATCCTGGGAGTGAAATAAATGATGCCCCTTATATTGAAGTCTGGAATGCTCCCGATATGCCTTGAGGATAGCTTCTCTATCGGTGTAATTATGAAACCTCATGATTATTTGTCATGGAGGTTGATTTGATGCAGGTTTTGGCATAACAGCCCTATGGGCCCTTTCTAGCTTCAGGCGGCCATTTTTAGGAGAGAAAGGCTGAGTAACTCTGGCAAATTCTTCGTGCAGAAATCGATCACACTCAGCCCCTCCATCCCGTCTGGGAGACCTCGCGCAGACGTAAATTCAACCGGCGATGGTAGTTCTCCTGGTAGTCAAAAAGTTCTTTAAATTCTTCTAGTTCTTTTTGCAATGTAATAACTTGTTCTGGTAGAGGGGCTGCTGTGTCCTCCAGATCAGAAATCCTTTGCTCGACTTTGTTCAACCGAGCAGCCTGAGTAGCATGTAAGTCGACAAGTTCTTGTAATTTTCAGTCGAAGTTAGTGGCAATACTGGTCAATTTAGGCTCCAGTGCAGCTAGAACCTGTTGGATAACTTTGTTGCCAAAGACACTGACTTCCCCAGCCAAAAGAGACATATGGCCTGCGTTCTCAACCTGTGAAGTTGGCGGTTGCTTCTTTTGTTTTTTTGCAAGTGGTACGCAAGCTTTTCGTTACAGTGGAGACCACATATTCATCCATCCTGCGCTCTTATAGACTTTTCTTGTTCTTAACTATTATTTATGTTTACTTTTGGCAGTTCATTTCTTTTATTTTCACAGCGATTTGAGGAGCGAGGTGAAGATACGTCTTTAGTCTAGTCGGCTCATTAGCGCCCCCCATGCCCAATTTTAAATGAATTATCCTGGTGGACTAGCAGTCCCTCCCCCCACCTGCATATGCCCAGTTGTCAATGATTTATCCTGGTGTAGTGTCCAACCCCCACCCTGGCAAGGTGTGTCCACCACCTTGCACCCCTAACCTGTGGCCTCGGGACAGCACACTTCTCCTCATACTATTTTCACTAGCTCTGACTGAAATGTCACTGAGCACATAAAATATTACAGTAGGTGCTCACTGAGCATCTACTGTAAGGTATTATGCACTCAGTGACAGTTCAGTCGGGGCTGGCTGAGGTGGTGTGAGGAGGGTTGTGCTGGTCCTGGCTTGGGGTATAGGTGAAGGAGTGCGAAGTGGTGGGCACTTCTTGCTAGGGTGGGGGCTGGATGCTAGATCACCAGGATAAATGGAATACTACTAGGCATGATGGGGCAGGGGGAGGGACCACTAGACCACCAGGATGACAACAAGTCTTCCACCTGGCATATGGGGGGAGCAAAAGCCACCGAGGTCACTGCTGGATCAGCGCACAGCTGTCTTTCTGCTTGCAGCATGCCCTCCTGCTGCGCCATGCATTCAGCACCTGTTCTGGCTTGCCGCAAACACAGAGACTTAGCCGCTGGGACCCTGCCTGTTAGAAAATCAGGTGCAGGGTCCTGGCATATCGGGTTTCAGCACAAGCTGCTGTTTGCCACAGCTTGTGCCAGTCCAAGCCTGCTTTGAGAATCAGGCACCAGGTCTCTTGCAGACAAAGTACGTCATATTTTATCAAACATTCTTTGGTTTCATTGTCTGCTAATTTAAGTAAAAGGCCTTCGACATTTCGTGAAATAAGCTCCATTTTTCCTCTTGTCCTGTCTAGGTTACATGGCACCATTATTTCTTTCCTATCTCATTGGGAAGATATTGTCTGCAAGATCGAATATCAATTACTTTCTTCAGAAATTGCCCTTTCCCTATTATTTGGTGATTTTTTTCAGAATATGCACAAATTCCAAGTCTGAGGTCAATGTTCCAAAGTTTGTTATTAATACTCCCAATACATCTAATACTTGTGAAGATTTTAAAACCAGTGGTGAAAGTGAACAGGAACGCACAGGAACTCAGTTCCTGTACCTTTTTTGTAGCAGGAATGGAGTTCCTGTACTTCTTCCCACTGACACTGGGACTTGACTTCTTAAACTAACAACATAATGACAGTTTCTGGGCCTGTGACCTGAAATCAGGGTTTCCATAACAACATTTGACTTTCCAACTGTGCTATTTTGCTAGAAATACTTCAATACCTCTAACTGAATCTACTAGTGTCTGAACAGATAAATGTATCTTGACACAGCTATCCTACACATTGAGGAACTTCATACTGCGTTTCATATTTGCCAGTGCCCAAGTTCCTGTACTTCTTGTCTACCACTTGCACCACTGTTTAAAACCAAACCTGCCAATTTTGAACTTTTAAACATAATATCTATTTGTGGGTATCTGAAATACTTTTATTAATTTTTAACTAAGCTATGGAGCTGGGTGCAACACTCACCTCAAGAGACCGAGACAAGAAACCTGTCAATTCCCACTTCACCTTGCCTACTGTCTCATCTTCAGCTATCTTCCATCCAAAAACTGAAAGTGTTCTGTTTTCCCAGGATAGTTTCTTTCCATTTTCATATTTAACAATTGTCTCTCGAACCCTGTTAATTCTATTTATATAATCTTTTCTAGTTCTGCTCTGAACAGTAGCTCGAGGACTCCCTATATTATTCCCTGAAGGCCTTGGAACTCTCAATAGGCCTAAGTTTCTAATTCCTAGAGTCTGGAAAAAGATCACTTGCCCTCCTATTTTATAGGCCAAATGTTCACTACCTAAATGCAGCAAAACATAATTCTTGTTTACTAAATTTGGCAGACATGCCAGAATTATGTCCCTTTCCTCTGCAGGGATATGTAGTATAAACTTGACCCATCTTAGCAAATTCTCTGAAATTTTATTCTCCATAGGACCCACACCATGTATTTCTAACAAATATTCAGTACCTTTAGATGAACAATATTTATCTGTATTATAGTCTCTCTATTTATACATATATCTCAGTTAAATAGAGTTATTTATTCACTTATTAATTATTGTGCCCAGAAATTACCCATTTCCTTATAGACTGCACTTTCAATATTTATCTCTATTACAATGTTGTTGTCCAACTTTCCTAAATATCTCTCAATAAATGTTCTCAATATCCACTTTCAAAATTTCTAATATACCTTCAACAAAAATGGTGGCAGGGTATCCTTCCATCTGTAGTACAAAAATACAGTAGTTATACTCACTTCCTGTAGCTGAATTTGAAGCCAAAGGAGCTAAAAACAAGACATCAAAGTGTGCCTTAATTTCTCACAGATGTCAATATGTTTTGAAATTTTAGAATTGAATAAGAATTCAGACATTGCTTACCATGCTAGAAATAGCTTGGAACTGGATATATCAGTCCATATTTACCATTTCTAAACTGTAGCTCAATGAAATCCTCATGAGCCTAAAAATATCCAAGTTCTTTTTCTAAGCAGTGATATGGAGAGGACCAAAAAACTAGGCTGAAGGATAATGTTTGCTTCAGCCCTGAGAGGTACTTTGTGAAATATCCCTCTCAGGCTTTGCCTGCTCCCTGCTATTTGCTGTTTCAGGGATGGCACCTGACTTGTCAGAGGGCACCCACCTCAGGGTTCTCATTCCCATGGACCCCTTGAGCATTGCTCTCGAGATCAGAGGGAATCGTAACCCCTCTGTGGCAGAACACTCTGACTGTGCATAGTTGCCCATCCACTATTCTCTATACACTGTTTGACTATTTTAATAAACTATACACTATAAGGAATAATGTATTGGCAACCATACACCATGTGCCTGTGTTTCCATTGAGGGGTTGAGATACTAGTGTATGGACCTCGAGAGCGAAGCTCATACGTTATTCCTTATACAGTATAGTGGTCCTGTACAACATATGTAACAGCAGACATAAAACAGGAGCACTGGAATGTGCAAGAGAATGTATTGAACATAATTGCTGCATAACAGTGATCTCTTCCAAATCACAATATATTGCACTTTGACGTGTGGTAGGTAACCATATACACTACTCACAATCAATATATATTTTTCGGTGAACAAAAGCATTTTCAAAGTAAATGTATCAAAAGTCATGAAGGGCAATTATATGTGACAGCATCTCATTTTAAAACTGATGGAATGTTTGGGGGAAGGGGTTCTCAAAAAATTTTGTTAAACAGCACACACAAAAAACTCCCTTTGTGATCATCATTTACACAATTATAGAAGTCTCCAACAGACCCAAGAGACTACTGCAGTGGTACATAGCACTCCAATCCTTCACAATAGCACATACTGCAGCAGTTCTTCTTTGCACATGGTTAGAACTGAGATAGTACATAACTATCCTTATTTAGGATGTGCTATAACTGCAGTAGTCCATTGTGGCTATAACCTTTTTTATGTTTTGGTTATTTGATAAGGCCCACTGGGCACAAGGTCCATTTGCAAAGGTGACCTGGGAGCACTGGGGAGGTTAAATGGATTGCTAAGTGTCACACAGTATACAAGTGGAGGATGTGGGAATCAAATCCAGGTTTGCTGGATGTACCAAGCTCATTCACGGCTTGTTAGTCTAAACTGTAGGCTATACTGCCAGCTCTATAATGACATAATAATTAATGGCTAAAGGTTTTTATAATTACTGGTTAAAGGTTTTTAAAACCTGGAAATCAGGTTGTAATTCTCTTTTACACGTGTAAGTATAATGGTGCAACAAGCAGCTGTAACCTGTCAACAACAAAAAAAAAAACACTTTCGTTATCTCCTGACAGCACAGCGAGAGCAAGTGGCTTCAAAAATTTAAACTGATTCTGCATGTCAGTCACTTTTAATGGAGCACTGTCAGCTTTCTCCCCCGATTTCCATGTCAGTCACATTAAGTGTGACATTGTAATCTTGCTGAAAACTACTCTGCACACATATTACAAAGAAGCCAATATTTTTGATAAAAAGTAACCCGTAGCCTTTATTTAAACTAAACAAAAACTGAAGTTGGCCTGACCAAAATGCCTCCCATTCATGCTCCCTGCACACCCATGATGTGAAATTGCACTAAGCCATGGGGTGCACTCATTCATGAAAGAGTTTGCAGTTTTGGTAAGCATACTGGTAAAAAATGCCTTCTGCTTCTAAAACATTCACTGATCTTATGAACAAGATCCCTACTTGAAAATGAGCACTCTAACCATTTTAAATAAGTGCTTGAAAATTCAAGCAGAGACTCCTGGCATCTGCACATGTGACAGGACCTACACTAAGCTTTAGCCAGTTGGAAGACATTCAGTCTTGGATCTCAGCCGGAAAGGAGTTCAATACAGAGATCAACATCCTGTGTCCCTGGTGCAAAGGACATATACAGTTGAGTAGAATCTGCATAACAGTGAAAACCCATCCAGTAACATCTAATGATCTCTTCCAGGGGTAGCATGCACATTGCAAATGACATGGGTGAGAGGATCAAGCCCTGGGGAACCCCACAGCACAGGGGCATTGGCAGGAGGAGTAGTTTCCCCATCACCACCCCTTACATCCTGCCTGTGAGAAAGGATTCAAACCAGTTGATGAAAGATGGTGTTCAGAGGATCTTATAATTATTTAATCCAGAAATCTTTACGGATTGGGTGTTGGGCTTTCCTACAGTGATGCAGATGCCCTCAGACAAATGATATCTTGCATTAATCTTGTCGTCAGTGGCACTGAAATGTATCACAGCCCACTGACTCCAGAGAGATCCCCCCACAGTATGGGAATTGAATAACAGAGTGCACCAGGTCTATGATATGAAATCCATGACAGCCAAACTAAGCTTTAAGGTAGATAAACATTTAGACAGGTGGTGTCCGTGGCTACAGTGGGTAGAAGCACAACAGGGTCTAGCTCTTCTTTCCTGAGACACCTTTAGGCAACTACAATTAAACTCAGTTGGCAACCCTCTCAAAATTTTCTGTTACCCTTTTTCCTATTTGGGGTATTCCCTTTTTATCTGATGCGTTACTCCCCAGAAGTATAGATGAATTTTTAATTGGTGAGCAGAATGATGCATCCCTTCCACGCATGGGTCTAGTTCTCTTAACAATTGTTTTTGAGGTGCATAAAAAACTTTTGTACATTATTTAGTTTGTCTAGTTTTAAATGCTAGTTTATGTGAGTTCTTGGGACATTGAATGAGACCAGCTGGTATATTTTGGTACATATCTTGAACTTAGAACTCCTAATTAGAGTTATTAATTGTATTCGTGGAGGTACTGTATGTTTGTTCTAAACACCAGAAATATACTTTGGCATTGATTCTACTCTTGAATAAAGATGAGTTTCAAAAAAACAAACAAAGAAAAACATTAATAACAATACTGGCAAGTCCACAGGCCTCTCCAAGGTGATCCAACAGTACCCCAATGATCCACGGTGTCAAATACTGAGGAGAGAATGAGAACTGACTGCTCACCTCTATCCCTTGCCCTGAAGAGACCATTTTGCACCCTGACTAGTGCAGTCCCCATACTTTGCCTGGACCAGAAACCAGACTAAAATGGCTCATAGATGTCAAAGGCAGTGAGATGTGTATCAAGCTGCATGGCCACTACTTTCTCAATATCCTTCCCCAGAAAGGGGAGGGTAAAGACAGGTCTACAGTTTGTGAGATAGTCCAGGTCCAGAGATGGTTTCTTCAAAAGATGTTTCACCAGTGCATTTTTAAGGGCACTGGGGAATACCCCCTTTGAGAGGGAGCACCAGATTATCTCAGTGAACACTGGACTAATGTACTCTACACATCCCAGTAAGAGATGTGTCAGGCCCAGGTCCTGATCACAACATGTGGGCCACAGCTTCGAGATTATCTCCCTGACTTCTTCCACCTTCACTGAGCTAAACTCACTCCAGACATGAGGGTTACTTCTATTGACCTCAGACCCATCATCGCAAAGCCTGCTGTAGCCCCCCTGGGGAAATGCCCACCCTGTTGGAGGGTACCTTATCAGCAAAGAACAGAGAAAACTCTTTGCATTTAGCAGTTTACAATGCTCTCACCATCTGGAGACAGGCAGGATGGATAAGCATGTCTACTGTCTGAAAAAGCTGAGCTAGACTGTTCTTTGCTGCAGCAATCTCTCTGGACAGGAACTCTGCATTCTTACAGGAGATTGCTGTTTGATACTCTCTATAATGATTTTTCAAACCCAAACCATCTTCCTCAGAGTTGGATCTCTGCCAGAGGTGCTCTAACCTCAGACCCATGGACTTCAACTCCCTGAATTCCCCAACAAACTATGGGGACCTCAAGCAGGAAGGCCTGGATCATACATGGAGAGGTGCTACAGAATTGAGGGCTAAGATGATGGCCCTGCTAAAGGTCACCATCACTTCTCCTGCTCCTGTCTAACAAGCAGTCAGCACACTCAACAGTTCCAACTCCACCATCAGTCCTGCTGGAGTCACCCCCTCCTTTAAAAGATGGAAGCAGAGCATCTCTACAGGGGGAGAACTCTCAGGGGGACCCAAATGAGAACTTTACTGTGCAATGATCCAACCTTACAACTGGATCAGTCTCAAGATTATCATCTTCAAGCCTCAATGAGAATACCAAGTTCAATGTGTGGCCATGAGTATGTGTTGCAGATGTACTGTAACGACTTGTGGCAGACCCAGTGATTCCATAGTCTGGAGGAAGTCATATCCAAATTGTGAGAATTCATCATCAACCCAGGCATTGGAATCACCCAGAACTAACCATCTGATGACTCCAACACCCAGTTGTTGACAAAATATGCTATTTCCCACAGGAATTCTCCTTCATGTCCAGGGGGCTGGTTGACAAGAAGGACTCTGCAGCCTGCACCTGGACCCCTTGAATGGTCACACATTCAAATGATGAGGTAGACTCCACATGGAGCACAGAGAAGTTCAGGCTGGATCTAAAACAGATAGCTACTCCCTCTTCCCTGTAGTTCCTCCTTGGATATTGCACAATGGAGAACCTGGCCAGAACCAATGCCTCCAGAGTTGGACTAGAGTCATAATTCAACCGGGTCTCCATAATGCAAGCCAGGTTGACTGAGGAAATTAAGTCCACTATAACTGATGTCTTATTCCTCATCAGCCTGGTGTTGTATAGCACTGCCCAGATGGGACAGGCTGTGGCTGCTGGCTCAGCCACTGTCTGTCCACTCAGTCCAGTAGAAGCCCTGGGTATGGGAACAGGCAAGAATTGACCCCTAACTAGTTCCTATTTTGCCCCAGAGTACCTTCTGAACATCATCGCCTCATTACCACCCTCTCTGTTAGCACATCTCAAGCACCTCCATTTGCCATGCCATTTACTATATTCTCTTTGGCCCATGTATTTTCAAACTACATAATAATATGTATTCTTATGCATGAGAAATGAGGAGTGAAAGTGATCACTAGTCTAAATCATAAGGATTTAAATTCGTTGTAGCAGGAGTACTAGGCAAAGATTTATGGCAAAATCCAGCTGTCAGGTTGTTTTTCATTGGTGTTTGAGTGCTTGGTAAAAATTCCAGGGCATTACATCTGTATTGCTATCTGTGTGCAGTGAGATGCAGTTATCAGTGGAGTTATGGTAGGAAGTAAGTCGGGGGTGTTGAAATGTGCTGCAAACTGGGGGTTACTGGAGAGGAACACCCAGGCTAAGATTTCAGGTCAAAGCTGTGAGACATATTTAGGCTAGAACTGCATATGTTGTGGGACTCAAGGAAGATAATTATCAGGTAAGAGTATATCAAAAAACAAATATAAATCTAAAAGGCTAGAATAACGAAACACAAGGAAGGAGGGAGGGAGGGAAGGAAGGAAGGAAGGAAGGAAGAAAGGAAGGAAGGAGGGGGGGAAGGTAACTAAGTAAGTGAGGGATGGATGGATCTGGGTTTGTTTGTTGCATTTGGGTGGGCTTTTTCCAAATGCAATTGATGGCATCACTGGGGAGCAGCAACAGGCTTTAAGAGGCCCAGAGTTTTGGAGTCTAATGACACAAACAACAGGGAGAGCAAGTGTTCATCAGTAAATATTGCACACATTTAAATTCATTTTAGCAGGGACACTGGGAAAATATTTTAGGTGAAATCAAGCTGGTAGGTTGTTTTTTGTTGCTATGAGGGATCTTGATAAGCACTCCAGAGCACTCTGGTTGCAGTGCAGTGCAGGAAGAAATTTAAAGAAATCTAGATGGAAAATAGAAAAAAAAATTTCCAGAAGGACAGCACTCAGAGGGAAATCAAGATGAGAATGAATGGAGTCAAACAGTAAGAGAGAAAGACAGGAAAAGAGCTTAACATTTTTTTTATGTTTCAAACATATATATATATATATATATATTTTTTTTTTTTCAGAAACAAAGGGGTGAAGAAAGACTAAGAGGAGACAGGATGCAGTATCTGATACTTAGTGTTAGGGATGAAGTGTAAATGAGGGTGGTTCACTGAGAAGGACTGAAGAAGAAAGGGTTAAAAAACAGTATATAGTGAATATATTTAAGAAACAAATGGAAGAGCACATGCACAGACATGACAAAGCTCATTCTTTCCCTCAAGAATCTCTTGCTAGGCTGGCCCGGTGGTGCTGAGGGTTGAGGCACTGGACGCCACACCTAGCACCATGCCGATGACCCAAGTTCAGGAGAGAGCTTGGGCGCTGGGGGTCGGCAGAGGAGGGCAAGGATTGAGCATCCACTGGGCTCCTCTCCTCTTCTCTCCTGAGGGGAGGGCTGGGGTTTGTCTAGCATTCCAGTGGCCCCCAGTGGAGAAGGGGGGGTGCTGCAGAATGTGGACAGCACATATAGTAGCATGACTGATGTTGGCAGGGTTGCCATGTGCCATGACATCAGGTGTGCACCATGCAAGGGGCAGGGAGGATGGGGAGCTCACCAGAACAAGGAAAAACCCAGCTCTGTTAGGGTAGGCAATAGCATCTGACCTCCATGCCCACCACCAGATCCATCTCTCACAGCCTTCCAGTTCCTCCACCTGGGCCCTCACCTGCAGCCAGGGTCTATCTCTAAGAGTGCCCAATGAGGAGGGGCAGCTCCACCTCAGAGGGGTTAAGCCATGGGTACTGGCTGTGGGGAGGCTTAGGATTGAGAGGATGCCAGATGGGCAGGAACAGGCAGGATGCCTGAGAGAGGCTCTGCAGGCTGTGACCAGAGGGAAAAAAAATGTAAAAACAAAAATAAAAAAATAAAGACACTCTTGCTGATTTTCAAGCAGCTTCTGTACAGTTTCTTTCAAGAAACTCTACAGCACAGGTCCCTATCTCTGCTTGCAGTTGTGCCAATTCCCCTTTGCTGGTTGTTGATGTTGGCAGTGCCGGTGCTGTCCCATGACCCTTCCCCTCACTATGGCTGCTGTTCCCAGGTTCACGTGATCATCATGGACATGGTCTAATTATGCCCTACCATCTTAGTGGCACAGAAGGACCACTACTACCACCACAACATCCACTCACCACTTCCTTTTTTCTATCCACCCACTGATGCAGGTGGTTGATTTTCATGTGGGTATGTTGCCCACCAGTGCCTAGATGCCTGCCCATTCTCCCACGACTGATGAGTGTGTTGTCAATTATATTTAACAACACTGTCATCATTGGGGTCCATGGTAAAAATTTCTCACATGAGGGAAGACCTGGGCTGCTACCTTGAGTAGGGCACTAAGGAGACGGAAGATAAGGAACCAGCACGTATCTCTTCAGGGGGATCAGCCCATAGCAGTGTTGGTATCACAGGAGACACAGGAGTTCAGGCTGCTGTTGCTGCATAGGGGGCTACTCCTGTGGAGCTGGGGGAATTTGGGGCTACTGTACAACTGGGGGTTGCTGCTACTGCACTGGGGGCTACTGCTGTGGGGGACTGCTGTATCACCCCTCCAACTGCCCCTACATCCTCCATCTGGACTTAGTGCTGTTTGTACAGTCGTATGGCTGCACCACGAGTGCTAACATAGCTTTCTCTATACTCCATCTCTAAATAAATAAAAGAGTGAGAGAGGGAAAAAGAGAGAGAGAGAGAGACATTCCGTGAGAAACAAAGGGAAAAAAGGAAAAAGAGATCTATAACTAAAGGTTATAACTAAACAAATATAGGCAAAATGTAGCAGAAACAAAAACTAAAGTACTCCTAAGAACTCAAAGAATAAATTAGAATGAAAAAGAATAAAAAGTTGATAAAACAATGTGCGTTGTTGATTTAGATCAAACAAGTTGCTGTAAAATGTAGACAGATTCCTCCTATCTCCTCCACTGACTATGCACTATTTAGGGAAAATGACAGAGAAGGAGGAGGAGTGGCAGTATACGTTTAGGGATCCCATAGGTGTCTTGGAAGAAAAGTCTGTCTCAGAAGGACAGGGAGTGAAGTTGCTATGTCTTCAGATTACTGAGGAAGGAAGGAAGCAAAGGACAGGCCACAAAACCAGATGAATGATAGAGAAGAGGTGCTGGAAGATGAAATACGGAAAGCGGCAAGCCAGGGGAGAATTTTAAGCAAGGTAGCGTTGAACCTGCCAGAAATAGACAGGGACACATGGAAGGCAAGGAGCCAAACAGACAGTCATTTGTGAAGGTTCTGCATGACTGCTGAGGGAACTAACCAGTGGAAAGCATTCTTATATCTTGTAATTTCTACCCAGGACCTTACTAGGGATATCACAACACAGGATGCAGTAGGGCAGAATGACCACAATACTGAAATTCAACATCGTGCTGGATGCCCGGCGATTGCATTCCAACAAAGTGTTCCCTGATTTTGGGAAAACACACTTTGAAAAAAGTAGAATTAATCAAAGGTCAGTTAGAGAACATCCATGAGCTGCAGGAACAAAGTGGTCAGCAATAATTATAGCAGCCCATGAGTGTGTTAAATTTGTCAGTAAGACACAAATGCAT
Source organism: Neoceratodus forsteri (assembly GCA_016271365.2). Lineage (NCBI taxonomy): Eukaryota > Metazoa > Chordata > Ceratodontiformes > Ceratodontidae > Neoceratodus > Neoceratodus forsteri. The sequence continues at coordinate 1,478,942,586 of CM057452.1, read as the reverse complement.
AGGAAACCAATATGGTGGGCAGACAAGTGAAGGACACCATTCAGGACTTAAAGAGATTTTTCAGGGTTTACAAAGAGTAGAAAAATGAAGCCACTAGGGAGGTGTACAAGGACAAGCTAGAGAAATGCAAACAGCTAATTAGGAAGGCAAGGGCAAACACAGAGTTATGGACAGCAAAAAAGTTAAGGAAAATGATAAGACCTTCTTCAGATACATTAAGGAGAAAAGACAAATGAAAGTTAGCATGGAAAGGATGCAGAAAAATGGAAAGAGTGTTAAGGATGGCTAGAGGAAAGCAAATTTGAATGAGTACTTTAGTTCTGTGTTTATGGTGGAAATTGCAGGGCCAATACTGGACAATAAGATAAAATGTACATCCAGCTCCAGTAGTCACAAGTTCAAGATGGGACATATATCTGAAGAGAGAGTACTGAAGTGTCTGAGTGACCTAAAAGTAACAGTTCCCTGGGGCAGGACAGGACACACTCAAGGGTTCGAAGAGGATAAGATAGGCCCTGGCAACACCATTGGTAGACCTGTTTAATGAATCACAAGCAAAGGGCATGGTGCTGAGAGACTGAAGGGTGGCAAACATTAGTAGTAGTAGTAGTTTATTATTTGGACAAATACCTTTGAGCATAGCTCTCTTACACAGGTTCCACATCAAAGACACATTACAGACAATAAATACAAAATGAAACATACAAGGTTCAACTTGCTTGGTACATGAAACTCTTTCTCCCCTAATCACAATGGTCAGTAAATTACAATAGAGCAGGCTACAAACAACGACCATCAAGAATGCATGTGCATTATACCAGGAAGAATAGGAGATACAGGTAGCAGCCAACAAGGTTAGCCTTGTCCTAGAGACTGGATGGTCAGAGTGGTCAGGGCAGGAAAGTTGGATAGGCGTTATGGCAGGGGCAGTGGGAAACGCAGAGTCAACCATGAACCTGAGAGTTCAATTCCAGAGGGTAAATGCAGCTGTGAAGTTAAAAGGGGGGAGGGGACCAGTGGTTCGACCAGAGACGGAGGCAGTGGAGAGGGTGGGGGAGAATAAATGAGAGGAGGAGAAAGAAGGGAAGGGGCGTGGTGAGTCCTTTAGGGATCTGGTGATTCTTGGCTAAGATGGATGAGACTAACCTAAGGTATTAGGGTAAAGGTGCATAGCAAGAGGGCTGGGAGGTTGGCACTGTGCAGAGGAGCTTATTACTGACACTCATAGGTGCTATTGTGAAGCAGGAACTACTTCAGATTAGCATAGAAAGCCGGCATGGTCATAGAATTATGTAAGGCATCCGGGAGTTCGTTAAGCCAGCGTGGGGCTCTGTAGGAGAAAAAGCATTGTCCGAGTGCTGTTCTCCAAAAAGGGTCTCGCAGAGAACTTTGAGTGTTCCCTCTGGTGCTGTACTAGTTTTCAGAAGGGATAGCATATCTGTGATACAGGATGGTAAATGCCCAGTTAGGAACTTCTTACCAAGGAGGCATGTTTGGAGTTTGATTCTATTTCTAAGGGTGAGCCATTTAGTTTGCGCATGGAGTGCGCAGGTATGGGCAAATCGATCTGCACCGAGGGTGAGCCTACAGGCCTTAATAAAAACTGTTGCTACCTGTGTAAAAGCTGTGTTGGTGGCAGCACTATAAACTACCAATCCATAATCTATGACAGATAGAATTGAGCTGGAGACTGAGAGCCATAGTGTGGTTGGTGTGAGGCTATGCCAGTGTCTATAAAGCACTCCGAGCTTGGTGTTGACTGTCTTCACCACCTGGTCGATGTGCTGAGCATAGGAGAGGGTATCATCAACTGTAATCCCTAAGTACTTGAAGGAACACATCTGTTCGAGTGGGAGGAGCTTGTCGTTGGTGATAGTAAGTGATGAGTGTCATTTCTTAATGTGTGGGCTGGACAGGAGCATGACTTTTGTTTTTTTTGTAATTTAATAAGAGTTTTTGTGAACTAAATCACCCATCCAGTTGGTAAAACATAGTTTGCTGCTCATCCTCCAGTGACTTGAATTGGGAATTGCTTCTAAGGATGACAGCATCGTCTGCGTAAAGGATGTGCTTGCTGTCACAGCCATCAGGGAGCTCATTTAGGAACAGGCTGAAAAGCAGCAGTCCAAGAATTGAACCTTGGGGTACTCCTAGGGTGACTTGTCTGGAGTTGGAGACAGCTGGGCCTACTTTAACTCTCTGAGTTCTGTCGGAAAGGTAGTCATTAAATCATTGAAAAACACTAGAAGATATCTCCAGGAAATGAAGCTGCTTCAGGAGGAGTGGGTGGTTGACCATGCCAAAGGCCTTTGTAAGGTCAATGAAGACCATTGCCACCATTTCCCCATCATCCAATGCACGGTGCACATATTCAGTGAAATCTACTAGTGCAGTAGTAGTGCTGTGATTTTTCTGAAATCCATGCTGTTGGTGACACTGCAACTTGTATTTTTGAAGGTGGTCAGTGATTTGATCCACTATTATCCTTTCCAGGGCTTTGGAAAGAGGGAACGGATATTAGCCGGTAGTTTGAAATGCAGGACCTGTCTCCACTCTTAGGAATGGCTGTCACCATGGCTTGCTTCCAGGTGCTGGGGAATGTGGCCAGGGAGATTGATTTATTAAAGATTTTGGAAATGGGGAAGATCAGTACATCAATGGTCAGGACAATCAGTTTCTTGTCCAGGTTGTCACATCCTAACTGTGTTTTCCCCAGGACTTTTTGACATATGACATGGTATCCTTAACTGTTACTCCTTTAAAATAGAAGTTAGGGTGCTCCTTCATGCAGGGGTTGTTTTGCTGGTATGATGCAGTCTTCAGGTAGTCAGGGGGAGAATTGAGCTTAGGTCCGTGAAAGCACTGTTGAACGATTTGGCTATTAGGTATGGATCCGCCATGAAGGTGTTGTTGATATTGAGCAGTGTGGTTGAATTCTTGACTTCTTTCCCAAGGAGATCCTTAATATTCTCCAGAAACACCTCCCATCCCCCCAATTTCTGTTCAACTGGTTCTTGTACAAATTAGCCTTTGCAAGTCTAATGAGCCTTGTGCAGTGGTTTCTGGCAGCTCTCTAGTTCTGGTAGTCATTACTGATCCCTGTAGATATAGCTCTAGTCCATAGGTTATCCCTGTCCCTCATGAGATTCAGAAGATCGCTGGTTATCCACCCATTATTATGTCCCCTGGATCATACATTTCTTGATTGGGGCAAATTTGTCACAGACACTGTTAAATCTGTCAGGGAAGAAATTGAGTACCTGATCAATATTTTGTTTAGTGACCAGTCATTCAGGGCCAGTGCTTCCTTGAAGGAGTTGAGCATTCCTTTTTTTAAAACTCTGGTTTCAACAATAATAGGAGGGACTTTCTTAAATTTGTTGGACCACCAGCAAGTGACCAGGGAGTGGTCACTTAGATCATCGGCTAGGACACTGACCTCAGATATCCTATTAGGAGAGCTGGACAGGAGCCAATCGAGCAGCATGCAGTTTCTCATTTTGCAATTTCTCCTAGTTGGTTCTGTCACTAGCTGTGTTAAATACGAGCTGGCCACTAGGTCCTTCTGGTGAGGTTGCATCCTTACTGAGCCAATTTATATTAAAGTCCCCAGTAACAATGAGTTCAACATCCTTTTTAAGGCTGGCTACGGCTGTAAGGACTTTAGTGAGTTCGTCTGAGGACATTTTTGGAAGGAGGTAGACTGATACAATGACCAGGGATTTCTGATTAAAACCAAAGAGGAGTTTTATCCCTAGAAGTTCATGGTCATTTGAACTGCTTTCAGTAGGGAGGACAACCCCTTGTAGGGTATCCCTAATGTAGATAAGACACCCACCCCCTCTAAATTATGTCAGGGTGGTTTAAGGCCATCCAGGCCTGAAAATGTGCTAGTTTAGGGAGAAGGCTTCAAATATTTAGGGTTGCAATTCTTAGGCCACCATTGCTGGTGCTATTCACAAGCCTGGAATTTAATGGTCCCGGATTTAGATGTATGTTGCTTGACAAAAGCAGCAGCATCAGGATAGCTGTTTTTGTTGTTATTGAGAACGTCATTGAGGATTTTCCCTTCTGGAGCTTTAACTTCCCCAGGAATAGTAAGTGGTTAGAAAGACAAGTGGGTGGGGGCAGGAAGGTGGGGACATAGCCCTTGTTGGTGGCTTCATTGTAGAAGCTGGGTGGCATGAGTGGTGCATTCATAAGAGGTCGAGTTATAAAGGAGGATGTTATAGCTAGTGCCTTCAGGTAAGCAGCCCGGTCTGGGCAAGGTGGGGAGGAGTCAGGAGGTGGTGATACCAATTGCTGTGCTACTGGGACAAAGGCCAGTAGAAGACGCAGTGACTAAAAACTATTGAGGCTAAACATTTTCATCGGGGGCAGGTTGAGCTCAGGAGATGGACTGATGGAGAAGTATCACTTTACCAGGTCTGTCCCCAGGGACCCCACAAATTTAGGTTACAAAAGAGAAATAGCTATTTATGACTAGAGCCAAGAGGAAACATGGTCCAAACATGCACTAGAGTTGGTGTAGGAAAGATACAGGGATTTACAGGCTGGATTACCTGACATCTGTAGTTGGCAAGCCACTAGAGGCAATGACAAAGGAGCTCATAGTTGCATTCCTGGAAGAAAACGGGTTTGGAATCAACATGGGTTTAGAGATTGTGTCAAACAAACTTGACTGATTTTTCAGTTCAGCGACTTACTGTATGTTAGATAGAGGCCAGGCAGTTGATATCCTGTACCTGGATATCATCAGCAAGCCTTTTGAGTCAGTGCCATATAGGAGACTAGTGAAAAAGGTGGAAGACCCAGGACTAGGGGAAAGACTGACTAGATGGATTGGGAATTGGCTGACAGAACTGGAGAGTTGTTCTGAATAGAAAATTCTCTGGTGTCAGGGAGGTAACTAGTTGGGTAGCTCAGGGGGTCTGTCCTGGGGCTGCTATCCTTTAACATGTACATAAGTGATATGTGGGTGGGGTTTAAGAAGAAAGTGAATCTGTTTGTAGATGACACAAAACTCTGTGGGAGAGTGGACAGTGAGCTGGTAATTAGTAGCATGAAATGATATCTAGTGGGATTGTAGAAGCAGTTGGGTATATGGCTATTGAAATTCAATCCTCAGACATGTAAACACAGAAACATACAAAAACAAGCATTTGTCAATGCTGAATGTTTGCTTGCTGGCATTGGCATTGGTAGTGTAGGAGTTAGAGAGATTCTTAATAGGAATGGCGATGAAGTATTGAACTGAAGCCAACTCCACCACCACCCTGCAGAGACTGACAAGCATTGGGGTGTGCCTTTGGGTCATCACAAATAACAGCCATGCCATTTCATCACACCCTACCCTGCAGACACCGACAAGTGTCACAGTGTGCCTTGGAGTCTTTGGGCCTTATGCTCACCCCATTCCATACAAAATTTGGTGAGATGGGTGCAGTATAGGAGAATAGGATGAACTCTGGGGCCAAAGAGTCCAAGGCACACCTTGATGCCTGTCACTGGCTGCAGGGTGTGGATGGGGGTGGAATGGCAGGAGTATTACAGGCGACAATCCCAAGTCACACCCCGATGCCTGTCAGTCTCTTCAGGGTAGGGCATTATGGTCGGAAACCCTAACGTCCCAGGTGTTTGTTGGTATTTTCACTCCAAATTTTAAACATGGGTTTTTTGTGACCCCCACCTCATGCACAGTGGCAATATTAGTTCAATAACGGAAAGCTGACTTTGCACAGCGACTATGCCATTTGGCACCACTGGTGCGAAAACACATTTCAAACAGGATGTGAAACATGACAGCTGTACTGTTCATGGGGAGGTGTGAAAAATGGCAATGTTGAAAATGTGGAGTGAAAATATAAAAAAACTGGTGAAGTCACGAGCGTGCGTAGAAGCTGCACAACACACACCCATAATGTAATTAGTTTGGGGAATTTTTATTGCAGATTGTCAACATAGGCATTTTGGGACCTCCGCTCATGAACAGTGTCACTGTGATTTTCTTAATCTGTCCTGAACACTGATTTCTCACAGCGGCCATGCATTTATGCGCTGGAAGTGCGAAAACACATTTCAGCCAGGGTGTGAAAAATGACAGCTGTACTGTTCATAAGGAGGTGTGGAAAAATGCCAGTGTTGAAAATCTGGACCGAAAATATAACATATTCATGAACTTACGAGGGTGCGTGCAAACTGCGCAATGCACACTCGTAACACAGTTATTTTATGGACTTTTGTCACCAAATTTTCTACATAGCCATTTTAAGACCTCTGCTCATGAATAATGTCACTGTGATTTTCTTAGTCTGTCCCGAATATTGATTTCGCACACCAACTGCGCCATTGTGCGCTACATGAGCAAAAACACATTTTGGGCAAGATATGAAAAATGACAGCTATACTGCTCATAGGGAGGTGTGGTAAAATGGCAATGCTGAAAATTTGAAAATGTAAAAATTTGCGATTACAGCGTCGCGTAAAGACTTCTTGCCAATACCTGTCACGAAACAGTCGATTGTTGGGAATTTTTCACCAAATTTTCAACATATGGTTTTAGGGCCTCATCATGACTGTGGCACTGTCGTTTCATTACTGGTCCCAAAAGGTGGCTGATTGACCGTGAAATCACCTTTTGGGACCGAATAACAAAATGACAGTGACTGAATTCATGAGGTGGGGCCCCAAGAACCCCATGTTGAAAATTTGGTGAAAAAATTCCCCACACTGGCCGAGATATGCACCAAAGTTGAAAAAAAAACATTTATGCTATTATACAGCTTACCGGCATTTCTTCAGTTCGCAGTTGGCTTTGAAGAGTGCAGACATGTTCCCGGTCCACCAAAGATTGTTGTGCTGGACTCCGGAGGTAAGTATGGGGTCAGGGGGGTTGTGTGTGTGGGGAAATGGATGTACAGAGGGTGGGCGTGGGTTGGGGAGGGTGGCAAGACAATCAACTAGGGACAGTTTTTTGTTTTCAGGTGTTTTTTGTAAAGATGACACGTGACATTTGCCATGCTGGGGTGGGCTCCTGGCGTGGTAGCTGGAAGTTTTTTTGGGGGGGCCAGTGGAGCCAATGGGGGATTAGGCACCCCTGTCAGCCATAAAGATTTTTGCCATGCTGGGGTGGGCTCCCAGCATGGCAACTGGAAGTCTGCTTGTTTTTGTTGGGGGGGAGTTCAGTGGAGCTGATGGGGAACTGGGCACCCCCGTCACCATTCTGACTTTTGCCACACTGGGGTGGGCTCCCAAAGTGGCACTTGGAAGTGTGTTGGGGGTAGCAGATGAACGTTTGCCACGTTGGGCTGGGCTCCCAGTGTGGCACCTGGAACTGTGTTTGGGGGGAACAGCGGAGCTGACGGGGGATTGGGCACCCCCATTGGTGTATGGGGGGGAATGCATGAGCATGCTGGGGTTGGCTCCCAGCATGCAACTATGTGTTCGTGGGGGGAAGAACTGTCTATGACAATTTCGGATACAGTGCCGACGTAGACAATTTGCATACTGCTGACGGCAGTATGCAAATTGTCTGTGGCACTGTTTTTCTTACAACTGTACACCACTGCATCTCAACAGCTGTCATAGACAGCTCGGACATTGATTGGCGTGATGCATTGGAAGTGGGGGAGGCACACCTACAAAGACTCGTATGGTGGCACTATGTTTCTTGCACATGCATGCAAGCAAACATAATGACATCAGAAAAAGACCCAAGGTCCATCTAGTCCACGCAAGGAAAAACATTACCTATTTCCTATTCTATAGCCAGACAGGGAATTCACCCTCTGTTCCATTCCCCTCTTGTACTGCTGCCTCCTCATCACTTGCCCCCTCCCCTTTTGGGACTACTAGCTTCCTGCATTTATCCCAACCTTCCTTGAATCCTGTAGTAGACTCTGCCTCCAGCATCTCCTCAAGCAACCTAGTCCATCATTCCACCACCCCTTCAGTAAAGAATTTCCTAATGTCTCCTCCCTGACCAAACTCCGCCTGTGGCCTGTCATCACAGTAAATTCCTGGTGACTAGGTCCTGACTCTCTTGCTTGACACCCTCAGGAATTTGCATGTCTCACTCACCCTCCCTTCTGGACTCTAGAGAATACATGTCCATGTCTACCAGCCTCTCCTTGTATTATCTGTCCTGCTGCCCCTGGATCATTTTGATGACCCTGCACTGTGCCACCTTGAGCCTGTCACCAATTTCTCAGACGTGGACTCCAGAATTCAGCACAAAATTCCAGGCGAGGTCTGACTTGTACAGAGGTAATAACCCTCCCATCCAGGTGTCAACCCCCATCCCTGTACACCTCAGTATCCTTATTTCGTAACTGTAGGCTTTGTTGTACTGACTTGATGTTTTGAGACTATTTCTGATCATAACCCTCAGGTCTCTTTTCTTAGCTGTTGTGACTATCTAGACTCCTCCAGTATAGTAGTCTGTGCCTTGTCCTTGCCAGTGTGCATCACCTTGCACTTTCTGGCATTAAACTGCTAGACCTTGGACCACCTTTCCCGTGTCTCCAGGTGTTTCTTCAGTTCCCTGACTCCCTCCTCATTTATCCATCCTGCCAGAGAGTTGCATGTAATCTGACTCATTTTGCTCTGGATACCCTCCTTGATGTTGCTAATGAACATATTCACTAGGATGGGACCAACACTCAACTATTGTGGAACCCACTTGTAACATCCCTGTTTATAGATTTGATCCAATTTGCCACTACCCTCTGATTTCTTTCCTCCAACCAGCTCCTTAACCACCTGATGAACCCTTCTTTTACACCTAGATCCTCTAGCTTTTTAGTAGCCTACTGTTAGGAACTGAATCAAAAGCCTTGCTGAAGTCCAAATAGAGTTCATTGACCACTATCGCCTTAATGACTACCTTCATTATCTAGTCAAAAAGAATATCAGCAGGTTGATCTGGCATGATCTTACTGCCACAAACCCATGTTGTTTACTGTCCTGCAATCTGCTTCTGGTACTCCACCACCTTCTCTTTGACTATTGATTCCAGAAGCTTAACTACAGTTAAAGTCAGACTGACTGGTCTGTAGCTTCCTGAGTCCTCCCTGTCCCCTGTTGTGTAAAGGGACAATATTCACTGACATTCAGTCCTCAGGGACTTCTACAGTCTTCAGGGAAACCTGAAAATATCCATTAGAGGTGTTAGTAATTCTGTCCCAACCTCCTTCAGCACCCTAGTGTGCAGATCATCAGGACCTGTTGCTTTGTCAACCCTAACTGCTGCAAGCCCATTGCAGATTCTCTCTTCTGTGATATCCTCCTGTTCCATTATTTCTACCATCTAATGGAGGCCTTCACCCTGCTATCTGATTATGTTCCCACTTCTCCTCCATGAACATGGAGAAAAAGAAGTTGCTTATCTTTTTTTAACTCTAGTGTTCTGTTTTTTTCTAATAGGCTTACAGTGAAATCAGAAATTATACAAAATACATTGTAGTACATCTTCTATAAATATAAACATCAAAAAGAATGAACAAAAAAAAATATAAAGAGTGAAATTAATCACTGAGTAAGCTTTTTCTAACCTTCCCCCAGAAACAGTACCTGAAGCTCAGCTTTGAGGAGGGATGTGTTATAGCCTGGAAGAGCAGTGAGTTTTAGCTCCAGAAGCACTATTTGTATCTCACTGTAGAGCAAATCAAAGGACATTTTGAAGTTTTCATTCTAACCTGACAGGGACACCTGCATAAAAGACTTCCTACCAGTGTGTCCCATCATGCTCGTGTCCCAGTGCATGACTAGCATAGAGCAACAGTGGAGCTTCTGCCTTGAAGACATCTGCAGGGCATCCACAGATAGTCTGCAGGACACTGCAAGGAGGACACCAGAACAAGGTTTTCCTTCTGATTGAATACCCTATCTGGCAAGGGTACACTAAAAATTTGGTTATGCCAACTACTACTGTGAGTCAAATGCATAGATAGCCTATGCTGTAAAGAGAGGGTAATACTAATTCATAGCTGGCCTGGATTGCTAACTTAGTGTAACTGTGTTGAATTTGCTTGTACTGTACCATAGCCTCATCCTATCTAGGTGACCGCTATATAGCTACCTGCATTTTAGGTGTGCTTTTTTTAAGAGCACTTCTACTGTAACATAGCCTCACCCTATCTGGGTGACTCCCATGTAGCTAACCTGAATTGTTTTAAGTATTCTTGCTAGGATTGCGTGTGTTGTGCCATACCCTCATCCTATCTAGCTGATCAGTACATAACTTGTCTGTGTTGTTACATGTGTTGGGTTTGCTTGTGTTGTATCATGGCTTTACCCTATCGAAGTGACCCCTACTAAGTTAGCCTGTGCCGTTTAGTAAATTTGTCAAGTGTACTAGTAACAATTGCTTTCCTGTGTGGGTAACCATACATAGAGTAGGCCAGTCTGGTTCTAGCATAAGGGTACTAGAGATGTAGGGGACAACTGGGGTTAGTATCAGCAGTCTAAGGCTTATCATAAGGATCATTATAGGGATGAGGATCTGTGTGGAGCAAATCAGATGCAGGGACTGTGGGGTCCTCATCTCCAGGGAAATTCTCTGTAGATGGGGTAACTGGTTGCTCCTTCTGCAGGACCTTTACACAGCTCCATGCTCAGCAGGTAGCAGTGAGGGAAAATATATCCCTCCTGTGGCACTGGCTCAGCTGTAGCCCACACCCCCACTATCCCAGCTGCTTACTGTTCCAGGAGGATGGAGAGTGGTGGGGAAGGATAAGAGTAACAGGGACAGCAATATGGAGATCAACCAGCCCCACAACATCCTGCAGCAAATTGCTTTGCAACCCTGGAGGAGACTTAGGTATCAGACTCCACTGGAGGGGCTCTGAGTCAGTCAGGGGAAAAGGGAATGATGGCCTGGTGGAACTCAGGGGTAAGGGAAGGAAGAAGGCAATTAGAAGAGTCTCAGTGGTTGGGGATTCTATGATCATGGGAGTAGAGAGGGTGGTGGGATGGGGAGGAGTGTGGGGGTGGTCAGGTGTGTTTCTGGGGCATCATCCATCCAGGACATAGACAGAACAGGGAGGATAGCTAAGATAGGGGAGCTGTGGGTGCTGGTACACTTGGGTATCAACAATCTGGTAAACCAGCCTATGGAGCAAGTGAAGTGGAAATTTCAGAGGCTGTAAAACAGAGTGCAGTCCCACTCAGTCTCCCTGGCCTTTTCTGAGGTCCTCCCTATGTGGAGTAGGGGAGAGGGGAACATAGAGTAAGGAGGGAAGAGGTTGAAGAGTTAAATGGGTAGTTAAAGGGATACTGTCTGGAGAAAGAGTGCCACTTTGTTGGGGACTGGGAGGACATCTGGGACAGATGGTTCTTCATAGGTGATGGCCTTCACCTGACAAGAGCAGGGACAAATGCACTGGGGCAGAAGTTTGATGTGTACATTGGACAGTTAAACTGACTGTGGGGGGAAATTGAGGCTAGTGGAACCATGGTAAATAGGGTGAATGAAGGGAACCTAGCTAGTGTTACCACTATGCAGGGAACTGGTAGCAGTAAGCTGGGTAAAAATAAGGCTGAGGTTGAACAGAAATCATGGAAGAGGCTAAGGGGGGAAGGCTCTCAAGGTCTACAGGCATCCGGAAAAATATGAAGTTAAGGAAAATGGAAAAGAATGTGAGAGAAGGATAAAAAAACAGCAACAGGGGCCTGAAGCTAGTTTTAAGGGGTCTGCCTTAATGCCAGGAGTCTGGGTAATAAAATCAGTGTGCTCCAGGCATTTGTTGCAGACACTGAGGAGGACCTAGTAGCCATCACAGAAACTTGGGTCACAGAGAATAATGACTGGGACTTGTCAGTCCCAGGTTACACAAGGTTTTGACAAGCTAGGAGGAAAGGCAAAAGGGTGGTGGAGCATAGCCATATATGCCAGGGTGGGCATAGAGGCTGTGGAAGATGGACACATCAGATAAAGCAAAGGGGAAGCTGAGTTGCTGTGAACTCACCTGACAGTGCTGTCAGGCAAGAAAATATGGGTGAGGGTGATCTACAGTATAGACCACCTGGACAAGGGGAAGAGAGAGAGAGACTGGAAGCTCAGAGAAGAACTGGCTAGAAGAGTGAAGAAGGGGAAAGTGGTACTGTTGGGTGATCTGAACTTGATAGATATTGACTGGGAATTTCCAGAGGCTAGGTGCACCACAAGTCAGGCCTTGTTGGATACATTGCAGGACTGCATGCTGATGCAGTTGGTTAGGGAACAGACTAGATGGGCAGCAATTCTTGATTTAGTGCTCATCAACTTGGAGATGGTGGGTGGAGTGAGGGTAGGGGAGCACTGGGGTCCAGCAACCATAATGCTATTTGATTTTGGCTGGCCCTTGGGATTGGAATGCCCCAATCAAAAACTGAAGTCCTAGATTTTAGAAGAGCAGACTTAAACCAGATGAGGGGAACTGGTCAGAGACAAACTGACAGGGGTGGATAGTACTGGAAGTGTAAGTGAAGGATGAGGGCAATAAAGGAGACCATTCTTGAGGCAAAAATGTAATGCACAAGAATAGTTACAAAATGAAACAGATGCAAGAGACCAATATGGTTCTTGGAAACAGTCAGGGAAGCAGTGAAGGACGAAAAAAGAGGATTTTACCAGGTGCTGTACAAGGAAAAGCAACGGGAGAAGGTGGAAGGTCAGGGCGGCTAGTTAGGTTGTTAAGAGGATGGTCAGCGAGTTAAAGGCAAACACAGCTGCGTATTGTGGAGGGGGACAAGGGTGAGGAAAAAACATTATTCATATATGTTAAGGAAAAAAAGGAAGCAGATGGGGGTATTGTGAGGCTATAAGGTGAACAAAAAGCAGCCATCCATAATGATTATTTCTGCGTTGCTTCACAAGGGGAGTCAGCATGCCCCTGCCTGAAAGTGGCATTAAGTTGGCTGTCAGAGGCATTCCTGAAATGAGGCAGCCAGACTTTACCACAGAAAGGATCTAGAAGGTGCTAGAAGCCCTAAAGTTAGGTAAGGCCACAGGTCCAGATGTCATGCATCCAAGAGTGCTGAAAGAATTAGCAAATGAACTGTCTGAACCCTTAGCAGGGCTGTTCAGTAGCTCAGTTCAGATGAAGTACTTGTAAAAGACTAGAAGGCAGTGAATGTAGTCCTGCTACACAACAGGGGGACAAGAGGCAACCATTGAATTACAGACCTGTCAGCTTTACCACTGTAGTGAGTAAACTGGTGGAGTCACTGATCAAAGAGGACCTTATAGACTACCTAGAGAACAACTGTCCACAGGATAGTAAACAGCATAGGTTTGTGACAGAGAGGAACTGTCAGACCAACCTGACAGGTTTTTTTTGATGGGGTAGCAAAGATGGTAGATGTGGGCCATGCTGTGGATATACTCTACTTTGATTTCAGTAAGACTTCCAAGTTGGTGCCACACAGAAGATTGGTGAAGAAGTTTCAGGACCTGGGCATGGCTAGTGACATAGGCAGATGGGTAGGAAACTGGCTGAAGGAGATACAGAAGAGGGTGGTGGTAAATGGGGTCAAATTAGAAGAGAAGAGGGAGGTCATGAGCAGGGTGCCACAAGGATCTGCCTTGGGTCCTGTCCTCTTCAACATGTTCATCAGCAACACTGGAGAGGGCACCCTAGCCAAGCTGTGTCTTTTAAATGACATGAAGCTCTGTGGCAGGGTAGATAGCAACAAAGGGATCAGGGAGATTCAGAGGGATCTACAAAGGCTACAGAGGGGGGGTCCAACATTTGGCAGTTGAAATTCAATGGCAAAAGTGTAGGGTTATGCACCTAGGGAACAAAAATCCAGGACAGAGTACTGCATGGGAAGGTGAAACTGAGCACTAGAGCTGAAAAAAGGTAATTGTCAGTTATCTTTAGTGACTCCATCAAAACAATCAAGTCAGTGTAGCAAGGCCTATAGTAAAGCAAAATAGATGCTGGGGTATACTGGAAGTGGCATAGACAGCAGGAAAAAGGAGGTATTACTACCACAGTTTAGGTCACTGGTGAGGCCGTACCTGGAATACTGTGCTCAGTTTTGGAGTCCTTACCTAAAGAAGGAGAGGTGCAGGCTGGAGACACAGGGTGACAAAGATGATTCAAGGCTAGCAGGGAAAATCATATGAGAATTGTCTCAAGGCACTGAACATGTACTCACTGGAGACCAGAGGGGAGAGAGGAAATTCGACAGAGACCTTCAAGTTCCTGAAGGGAAAAAACAAGGTGAACTGCAGTGAACTATTTAGCAGGAGCAAAGATTCAAAAGCAAAAAGAAGAAGTGGAAACTAGCAGGGGAGAGATTTAAGAGGGATGTTAGAAAGTCCTATTTTATGGAAAGGGTGGTGGAGCTGTGGAACAGTCTGACAGCAGATGTGGTGGGTGCCAAGTAGAGATGTAAATTTAAACATCACCGATGAAGTTGCCTTGAAGAGGGCAAAATATGTTTTTTTTTTTAACCAGGAGAGACACAATAAGCTGAAAGCTTGTTTGCAGGTGTGACCTGTCAGCACAAGGAACTTAAGTGACTTGCTTAGGATCACACAGTATGCAAGTGGGGGCTATAGGATTCAAATGCAGGTCTCTAGGTTTGTATCTCAGAGCCTTAAACCACTGCACTATACTGTGTCCTCAAAAATTTGCTTATGAAGTTTCTGCAGACCAAAGGAACTTCGACTTCATCAACATTGCAAAAGGTTTTACTGTGAAGTGGCCATTTTGTCAGCAAAATGACCACTTCATGAGCAAATTTTTGTCAATTCACCAAGAAAAGGCAACTTCTTCAGTATGAGCTTTGCAAATTCAGCTAATTCACACTTCATGAATTCTGGCCATTTCACCCATACCTAGTGCCAAGGCTATACATAGTTTCAAGCATGGCTGGGACAGAGTGAAGGCTTTGGTGACTACATAGGTCAGTAACAGTAGGGAGGGGAACAGGGGGTGGAAAGGGTGGGATACAGTCCCATATGAATAATATGTTCTGGGGCAGATAGGGAACTATGGGCAGTCTAGATGGACTTGTTGATGTTATTGTGTTTCTATGTAAGACAAGGAAATAATAGTAGGCCATATCAACTGGGGGGGGGGGCGTTAAGCCTTCAAATGAGTACACCATTTCATATTAAACATGGAAGTGCACAGATACACCATTTTAGATACCCAGAATAAATTCAAAATTCAAATGAAATATTTAGCTGTATTTTAAGTTGTTATTATGCAGACAAGTAAAGCTAAGTGAAAATATTAAAGTTCCATCTTCTCTATCGAGGCTAATATGTCTTTGTCAGAGTCAGATGGTGAGTAAGCAGAGTCCAGCTCTGACATAGCTGAATAATGTGCCCTCAGGAATTCTACCAAATAGTCAACTTCAAAATAGATATACCTTTTTGCATCTTTCAGGATTTTCACCTTAGTGGGAGGCAGGAAAGAGAACTGTGTTCCAATTTGTATCACTTATTACTGGCATGATAGGAATTTTCATTGTCCCTGCTGGGTTTGATAAGAATAGTCAGGAAAAATAAGATGATGATTTTTACATTGTAAAGTTCCCTTCATTTTGGCTACTCTCATGATGAAATCTCAAACTCAGTCGAGAGTCAAAGTGGCTAGAATAGCTGATTTAGGTAAAGCATAAGGCTGTTGTGCTTTTTTAGGAACCCTAAATGCTCAACCCAACAAAAGAGCATTATCTGAAAGCAGATCAAAAGTAATAATCAGCCCATCTTTTACTAGATCACGTACAGATTGAAAGTCCTTATCCAAAGTCTCTGGTATACCAAAAAAATTCAAGTTATGATATTGCAGTTGATTTTATTCTGCTCTAATTTCCTTGAAATGTTGACAGTCCCTTTCATAACTCCATGCACTGTCACCTCCAATGCCTGTACTTGCTTTGTTTTGAGTCATGATCACAAACAGTGCTCTCCAATACTAACTCAGTATGTAGTCAGTAGTCGAACAGATAATACTAACAGGAGGCAGTATAGCACAATGGTTTAAGGCTCTGAGCTGCAAATCAGGTGACATCCAGCAGCCCAGACCTGGGTTTGAATCCCACAGCTTCCACTTGCATACTGTGTGACCCTAAACAAGTCACTTAACTTCCCTGTGCTCCCAGGTTGCGCCTATAAAAAAGCTTTCAGCTTAGTGTGTCTCACCTGGTTAAACAAACTCCCAGTCTTTAAGTGTTTTCACCTCTGTTTGCAGAAGCTCAGTTTTTTTTTCTAAGAGCCTCGAATTGTCAATCATGTTGGTCGATCAAGGATACAATTTTGTCAATAGATCACCCTACTGACTCCAGTATATACTATTTCTGTAGTGATGGCTGTGACTGCTGCAGAGATGAATACTGGAGCTGAGGTAAAGCATCAGAAAAATATGTTTGAGACTGATGTTGTGACAGTACTTACTTTTGGATTTTACAGTAAGAGATTGAATTGATTGAGCCAGCAGAGTGGCAATTGCCATGCTCCTGACTTGTTTTTCTTTGACAATAATGTTAATCCAATATGCCTTCTTTTGGTGGCAAAAACTTCTGATACATTGTTAGTGCATTTTCTGGTGGGATCTATGCTGGTAGATGAGAAAGTAGCAGGATGATGATATTTAAAATTAAAAATGGCAAATGTAGTTTCAGGAACTAAGATGGTAGCCTGCTAGCATATCTACCATCTTGGTCCAACCCTCCTAAAAGAAGTTGTTTTGAACATCAGCCTTCTGCCCATCCTCCTCCGTCAACCCTTCTTTAATCTAATTATTCCCACTTTACCTTCCTCTTTTCCCAGATGTATCTTTAAAAATTCCTTGTCCCCTTCCTTCACCCTTTTTGCTATCTGTAATTCTTATTCTGCCTGCACTTTAGCCTTTCACATTTAACCCCATTGTTACATTCAACTTCTTTTGATGGTCTATTTCTACTATTCTTCCCCCTGCTTTTCCTTGTACCTCTTGAATGTATTTCTATTGGTCCTCACTGTTTCTCTTACCCCTTTTAAAAACCAGATCAATTTCCTGTACTTACCCCTTTTGGCATTTTTTCTCATGCAGGAATCCATCACATCTATTATAGCCCTCCTTACTATTTCCCATTGAGCCTCAACACCCTTCTTCTCCCTCACCTTCACCAGTTTGTTCCTGATCATGTTCTTATCTTCCTGCAGTCTGCCCTTCTAAGATTCAGGATCATAGCTCATGAAGATGATTGACCTCTTTCTGCGGTTATTTCAATCCATAGTGAACTGTAGTCACTGGGTCCTGGGGTTTCCTAACCTCAGCTCCCGCCACGGTCTCAACATTTAGCAGTGCCAGGTCAAAGATAGCCCTAGGAAGCAGTTCTTCATGTCTAACAGTGATTGACAGCTCTCACATCAGGCTGCAGGAGCTGCCCAGTTGATGTCCAGCATGTTTAGGTCCCCCACTATCACTACTTCACCCCTTGTAGCCCCCCCCTCTGTTCTCCTCCCCACTCTCTATTCCCCTCCTCACTCTGACCTAGTGGCCAGTAAATCAATCCTAACCTTATCTTTTTCACCCCTTCTGTTTTTAATTGCACCTAAATTGATTCTGGCCCTCCTTAATAGCAGTGTCTTCTGTGGCCTCTATTCCCTGTCATATATATGGTCAGCCCTCAGTTTGGGATTACAAGAACCCACTTGTTTTCTGTTGTCCATGTCACTGTCATGACTACAGTGTTCATCCTGGCCTTTGTCAATGTCATTGCCTGGAGCACACTGATTTTATTGTCCATACTCCTGGCATTCAGGTTTGCTGCTTTCCACTTTCTTCTCATAATGG
This sequence comes from Neoceratodus forsteri, assembly GCA_016271365.2. Lineage (NCBI taxonomy): Eukaryota > Metazoa > Chordata > Ceratodontiformes > Ceratodontidae > Neoceratodus > Neoceratodus forsteri. The sequence continues at coordinate 1,478,924,809 of CM057452.1, read as the reverse complement.
TTCTGTCTGCTGCTATCTTCTGCCTCTTATTTGTGTTAGCCCTGCCTACATCTTTATCCCCTATGCTTGTTGTTAGGCTCATCCATACCCTCTTCTCTGTCCCTCCTTTTTTCCCTCCGGTCTTATCCCTTGCCTGCTTGCCCTGTCACTAACTTCCTTGCATCTCTCCATTGATTGGGGGAGTGTTTGCTAGGTCACTTCTCCCCAGCTGTCTACCTAGGGTTTCCCTAGTCCCAGCCTCCCCCCTTTCAGTTTAACTATCCAGTAATGTGGACATTGAACTTCTGGCTTAGACCACTCACCTCTTCTTCCATGAGATGAAGCTCATCTCATTTGAAGAGCCTGCTGTCCCAAAATAGCCCCCAGTTCCCCACAAACCTAAACCCCTTCTCACCACACAACCCTTTCAACCACTCATTGAACATCCTTGTCTTCTCCTGATTCCCATCCTCCTTATACCATACTGGCAGCATTTCATAGAAGACCACCAATCTGTTACCTCTCTCAGCCTGCTGTCCAACCTGCAAAAATTCCCCTTGACTTCCTCTAGTTCCTGTTTCACTGCAACATTAGTCCCAAAGTGGACTAACAACTTTAGCTCCCTGCCCCCCCCACACACATAACAATTTCCTCTATCCTGACAGCATCCTTACTAGCAGAGGCCACTGGTAGACATCTAACTACCCTCCCCTCTTGTTTAGAGAGTCGTGTACCCCCAACCTGTGATATCAGTTGATATGAACAATACAGTGAAGCAAAACCCAGTGATATTACTTGAGCCTATGTTGCTAGTTTCCACTCCGTGGTAGTGCTGTTGTGCTTAGCTGGGTTTCAGAACTGATAAATAATTAAAAAATCATAATATTGGGCTGAAAGAGGGCTTCCTTAAGGTGGTGCTCTAAATAAGGAAAAACAATTACTAGTTCAAAATAAACACACAGAACAAAACATTGAAGTAACTCAACAGACTTCATGTATGCCTAAATTTACAATTAGATTAGAACATGTAAATAACAATGTTTAGATTCAGTTTAAACAATTCTCACCTGTACCAAAAGAAAAAAAAAATCACTGCACACATACTGTAAACAATGTAAATGACACCTATCTTTCCATTCAAGATGACCTACAGCCAACCTCATGTGCTCTACCCTTTTCTTACATCCTTGTGCAACCACCATTCAAGGATAAGAGCCTGACACCTATTAGTGACTATTTACTTATCAAGGATACTACCATGATACTGCATGGCAAAAGACTAGTGCGGTGCTCTTTCATACTTTCAAGATTGTCAGCTCCACTCACAGAAAACATATTGTGCTCTTTACAGTTAATCCCCCCTCCACACACACACATAGAGCTACACACAGTAAACTAGCCAGTTACACCCTGATGCTACACGATACCTAATGCAGGGTTCTTGCCTGTGTACCTGATTTGACCACTGCAACACCTCCACAACAATAATATTAATAATTACCTTGTTACTACAGAAGTAAATCCCAGAAGAGGTGATTGACAGCATCATCGGTGCAGCAGCATTCAAGAAGCATCTATGTTCAAAGGACCAACAGAATGTAAGAGGGGGATTAACCGTGAAAATAAACAGTGAATGACCATAAGTGTCAGACACTTACACACATTTCCTTTTTTTCATGCTATCTTACATCCTCCCACCAGCAAATTGCTCCACATCTGGACCAATCACACCAGCCTTTTTATCCAATGTGTATTTGTGCGGGTCCCACCTTGCTCCAGTTTTGGAGAACCTTCTTATTCCCTGGATGCAGTCTTACTGCAGTACCACACATATTATGATTACACACTGTGTCAGGAATCAATCAGCTGGAAACACTATGCTACCTCAACCATAGAGGGATGAGATCCATCTAAGGGACAGTAACTATACTCTTCCCTAGGCAGGCCATGAGCGACATGGTGATGTCCTTAACCTGGGTCTCTGACTCACTGGTATAGCGAGCAGCATTGCTAACACAGTGCTAATGGTCTCAAAGCAATCTACATGCAAGCATTTGCAATGCAAAATCTTTGCTTGAATGCTATTGCAGTGGACCCTGCTTGTACACATTTTTACTATATATTTGCTCAAGATGGACCAGATGAGATGTAATATATAATTTGCAATAGGGTCCTGATTTTACACCATTTAACACTGCATGTACCCAGGACAGTAGAGATGAGATGCAGTATTTCATTTTTTGCAGGGTCCTAGTTTATTGAATATTTACCCAGGATAGAATGGTTTGAGATGTAATATAACAGTGTCCTACTTTTACACATTTTTAGACTACTGTAGAATAGAAAATGTTTGCAGTTCTTTATATTTCGCTATGTTCGCTGACTGAGGTGGAACCGTGAACAATAAAGAACCGCTAACATATGTTTCCGCATAGCCCTCCTCGTCTTCACTCGTCATCGGCGTTTTTTTCTCTACCCACCAAAACCCACTCCCTGCTCTTCACTACTCTCAGCATGAAAATCTGTACCATCAAAATTACAGCAAGTCTAAGGGAATCATTCTCATCTCCTCTTCCCACTGCTCCTCAAGCAAGGTACTTTGGTTGGGTTATGATTGGACCTGATAGCAAAGTAGTAAATTACTGGAAAGGTTACTTTACTTTACAAATGAGCCATTGATGATTGTTGAGGCATTCATTGTGGGCTTCTGTGACACCCACCTGCTTAAACCTCCTCTTGCATTCATTAGTGCTTGACAGTGATTACTCAGTTCAGCTTATCAACTACAATGGACAGAGCTGAAACTGAGCTTAAACTTGACACCTTTTGTTAAATGGATTAGCTGCACTTTAGCCTGTAATTGACGTGTAGTTACCTCATCTGCCATGGGTAATCAGCTTGCCTTGAAGTGCGGTCACTGTAAAATGTGTAAATGCATTAAACTGTGAATTGTGGTTAATGATCGTCGGGGCAACATCGCGAATATTGAAAGACCACAAACATGACACAGCCGCATCAGCGCTAAATATAATTTATGCGTGATTAGTCTATTCTACAGTATATTTACCCATAATATTTTTTTTATTCTTTGTTAACCAGTTAAGGCCCACGTGCCTATTTTCAGGGGTGATCCAGGAACATAGGAGAGGTTAAGTGACTTGCTCAGAGTTACACAGTATGTAAGTTGAGGTTGTGGGAATCAAACCCAGGTCTGTCTGCTGGATGTACCCAGCTCATTCACAGCACATTACTCTAACCTGTAGGCTATACTGCTAGCCCCAAATATGTCAGCTGAGAGCCAATATGTAGTCTTCAGTATGCTCCCACATTTTTAACCCCATGACCCCAAATTTCCAACACAGTCTTTTATGACCTGACATTATGATCAAGACAGGTGGAATTTTTTAAAACCCATCTGAAAAGGGATCTTGTAGTGTGACTGTGAAAACATGTTTCAGAGAGAATTTAAAAAATTACACCTGTCGTTCATCAGTGGGATAACACAAGGGGTATGTTGAACATTAGGGCCAAAATCTGCAAAAATAAAGTTGTAAGTAAATGTGGGAACAATTAGACTTTCTTTATAACATAGTTATTTTATTTTTCACATTTTGACCTCAAATTTTTAACAAATTCTTTTTATGACCCTTCCCTCTGAACATGACTGGTGTCATTTGTAAAATACTGGCTGAAACATTATTTTGCACCCCAAGTACAAAAATACATTTTGGCTATGATTTGAAAAAATGACACCTGTCAAGTTAAAGAGACAGTGTGAAAAAAAAAATGACTGCTGAAAATGTTGGGATCAAAATATTGAAAATCACTAGAGCAATAGTTCTCAGACTTTATCACAGTGAGCCTCCCCAAATCTATGGAAAAGATTTTGAACCTCCCCAAAAACTGAAATAATCTTGGGCCTCCCCAAAGAAAAATAACATACTGTACTTTGTGCAGTATGCCATGAATAAATTTAAACCCTTTTGAGTACTTGGCTTACATTCAGCTTTTTGTTTTATACTGACATGGGACCTTTGAAAAAGTGCTCCTGTGCTCAAAGGTGTTATCTGAATAACCAATAAATAAAATAAACAATTATTATTCAGCTTATTGTAAGCCACCACCACCCCCATTCAGGCCAGTCTGCTTGGTCTGCTATTTTCATTCTTGAACCATTGTTACCCCTTGTTGCAGTACCTTCATGGGTCAGACTGCTTTCTCTCTATATGAAATAACCTTCCTACATACTTTTCCTCTCCCCCTCTTTCCCCGCTCCTAAGCAACTTCTCTGAGATTACTGTACTTTGCTCCTTCCTGCTATTACTCTTAGCACTTCTATGCTCAACCCTTGTATTTGGACTGTTCTACCATCAGTCTACAAATTAATCAGTTACCACCACTCATTATTTATTGTTCATATTTGTTTGCATTATTGTTCATAGTGTATTTCTTGATTGTTTTTTCAGTTACCTTTTGAAATGTAATCACTTCCTACCCTTCCCTAGGTACACCTGAAATGTGCCTTGGCTCATTCACCTTCCTTGTCAACTATTAGTTAATAAATACATACAATTCACCTACTATTATCCTCTTTCAGTTTGCTTCATGTCTTCACACAAAATACATAAAACTCAAAATTTAAATACAGTACTTTTTCAGACCTGCTTGAGCCTCCCCTTGAACAGGTTGGGGCCTCCCGGGAGGCTGGCCTCACCATTTGAGAACCCCTGCACTAGAGTTATGTGTGAGCATTGAAAAATTGCAATGTATCTTCATTGTATTTTTTTCTTAATATTTTGACCCAAAATTTTCAACAGTCTTCTTATGACCCTATCTCAAGAAAAGGTGACAATTTTCAAATCCTGCCTAAAAGATGATTTTGTGTAGCAACTGCAAAATTACTTATCATTACAGATTTGAACAGTTTCACCTACCTTTTTGTTTAACCCTTGTTTTCATAAATATAATGCAAAACACAGAACCTTGTATTACATGGTTTGAATTGCATTTTCTGATAAATATATAAGAGCATGGCATGTTATTTATTTGAAAAGTACTGGCAACAGGAAAGACATACTGAGCCAAAGCTCATTTCTAGGTGCTATCCAGGTAAGGGGAAACAACAGGGTTAGGTAACCCTAACCCTACTCTACATTTTTAAGAATATGCCATTTTACCCTAACTCAAATCTACAGGATAAGCAAATTAAGGTGAAGAAAGCTTGCCTACCCTTGTTCATTCACCAAGGTGAATCACATTTCTTATTATGCTCCGAAATTTTCTAGCGATGTTACTGCTGTGTGTGATATCAATAAAACAGGACCCAGTGCACCCCCCAGCTGCTCAAAAGAACATACCTATTTCATAAGCCCAGCATGGCATGACAGCATGGGCCTTATGCTGAGATAACCACCTTTCCAGGTGGTGTAATTTGTAAGGCCTCACAACTCCCATGGGCTGGCAATTATCTCAGCATAAGGCCCACCAGCTCTTCGTCATCTCCTATTGCAGGCTGGATCAATAAAGATCCATTCAACACCAGCTCCCTAAAACCTTGTAGGATACTCTTTTTCCCCTACTTTACCAATTTTTTTAAACAGTTGAAATAATGAACAAAGTGTTCATTTTAATATGGCTCTGACCAGGTTTGCATCACTATTTTTTTGTACTTTTTGAGCACCTATTGCTTAATATCGCTTTTCTGTTGCTGGAATAAAGTAGCATGCAATAGACCCTGCTCCCTGACCTTAGAATACAACAGATGTACAAAACAGCTGAGAATACTAAAGAATGGATGGCTGTTGATGTACAATGCAGGCAGAACTAAAAGAAAACAAGCATTTGTCAATGCCAAATGTTGTCTCGCTGGCATTGGCATTGGCAGTGCATGAGTTAGAGATGCATAATAGTAATGGCAGTGAAGCAGGGAGCAGGGTCTATTGCATGCTACTTTATTCCAGCAACAGAAAAGCGATATTAAGCAATAGGTGCTCAAAAAGAACAAAAAAATAGTGATGTAAACCTGGTCAGAGCCATATTAAAATGAACACTTTGTTCATTATTTCAACTGTTTAAAAAAATGCATAATAGTAATGGCAGTGAAGTATTGAACTGACACCAACCTAACTCCCACCCTGAAGAGACACATTTTCAACATAGGCATTTTGGGACCTCCCCTCATGAACAGTGGCACTGAGATTTTGTTAATCTGTCCCAAAAATTGATTTCCCATGCAATTCTGCGCCACAGGTGTGAAAACACATTTTGGGCAGGATGTAAAAAATGACAGCTGTACTGTACATAAGGAGGTGTAAAAAAATGCTAGTGTTGAAAATCTGGCATGAAAATATTGCAAATTTACGAAGTTACAAGGGTGCGTGGAAACTGCGTAACACATGCCTGTAACATAGTTATTTTATGGACTTTCATCACCAGATTTTCAACATACACATTTTAGGACTTCTGCTCATGAACAGTGTCGCTGTCATTTTCTCAAACTGTCCCGAAAACTGATTTCGCACAGTGACCTCGCTATTCTGCTCTGAAAGTGCGAAAACACATTTCAGCCAGGATATGTAAAATGACAGCTGTACTGTTTATAAGGAGGTGTGGAAAAATGCCAATGTTGAAAATCTGGAATGAAAATATTATAAATTCACAAAGTTATGAGCGTGCGTGGAAACTGAGCAAAGCACATTTGTAAAACAGTCATTTTTTGGATTTTTTTCACCAGATTTGCAACATAAACTTTTTGAGAGCCCACCTCATGAACAGTGGCACTGTAATTTCATTAATTAGTCCAGAAAGGTGATTCCATGCAGTGACTGCAAAATCACCTTTTGGGACTGAATAACAAAATGACAGTGACTGAATTCATGAGGAGTGGCCCCAATAACCCAATGTTGAAAATGTGGTGCAAAAATTCCAAACAATGCCTGAGATATACACCAAAGTTGAAAAAACCCTAGTTATGCCATTATACAGTTTACTGGCATTTCTTCAGTTCGCGGTCGGCTTTGAAGAGTGCAGACATGTTCCCAGTCCACCGAAGATTGTCACGCTGGACTCCAGAGGTAAGTATGGGATATGGGGGGTGTGGGGAGGCAGGGTGCACAGAGGGTGGGCATGGGTTGAGGGAGGGAGCAGAACAGACCATGAGGGACCATTTTTTTCTTTTACAGATTAACAAAAAAAAATGAAACATTGCAGGATGTTTTTTTTTTTGTTACGGGGCATTTGGCACGCTGGAGTGGGATCCCAGCATGCCACCTGAGTGTTTGGGGGGCTAGCCAATGGGAAATTGGGCAACCCCCTGTTGGCACATACCGAAGGGGGGGCTAGAGCTTAGGGGGATTGGCCACTCCCCTCAGCACACAACAAATGGGGGGGTATTATGCAGACGGGGAGTGGCCCCCCATCGGCACATGCACTGGATCAGGGCATGCCAACAGGGGGATTGAGCACCCCCAAAGTTGGCATTGTGGTAAGTGGTGGCGGCAATCACTGCCGCCATGTTTGCTAGAATGCTTCACCAGGAAAGGCATATTGGGAGGTGCCGCTCTGTGATGAGCTTGGCTTTCATTGCAGTGGACCTTTCTTTAGATGTGCTCATCACATTATGTATTCCTGGTGTAGTGCCTGCATGCTGGCTTATTGGGGAATGAGGGACACACCTACTGATGCATGCCCTGCATTCACCCAACAGTGACCGCGCCTTCATATCTGCTACTAGTGCAATATGTTGGCCACGGAAGCGCGAGTCAACATGAAAACTGGTTCAAGCCATATTAAAAGGAGCACTCTTTTTATTATTTCAAAAGCAAAAAAAGCATTAAAGAGCTTCTGACACCTCAAGGAAAACTTTGAAAAACAGAATATTTTGGTACAATCTAACTTGCATTCTATAGCCCCGATTCTAGAAGGGTGGCGCAAGTTGCCGTCGAATGCAACTTGCACCACCCGCACCTGCAACATTGACCCTGTGCCCTATTCTAGTAGGGGCAGGGTCATCACAGCTAAGTCCTGTGACTTGTGACATGTGGCCAGGTATGCCGAACTGCGTGTGTACCTGGCAAGCATGTCGCAAGCCGCAACAGCAGGGCGGCACAGTCAATCCCCCCACCCATGCCCCGATCCCTTGTCACCAGCTGCAAATGCAGCAGATACCCAGGTAGCCCTGGTAATCTAGTGCCCCCCAACTGTTAATTAAGAAACGTACAGTCCCGTATCCCTGGTAGTCCAGCGACCCCACCGAACTGTTAAATAATAAATATACAGTCCTGTATCCCTGGTAGTCTAGCGACCCCTGATCCGTATATAAATAATAAATTCCCCGAATCCCTGGTAGTCTAGTGGCCCCCGATCTGTACATGTATAATAAATTCCCCAAATCCCTGGTAGTCTAGCACCCCCCGATCTGTACATATATAATATTTTCCCCGAAACCCTGGTAGTCTAGCAGCCCTCGATCTACATGCAATATATACAATTCCTCAATTCCTGGTATTAGTATTCTCACTCATCCCCAGCCATCAACTGGCACAGCTCACATTGCTTCAACGTTAGTCATCGACTGAGCGAGATCACGCCACTGCACAGACGTGTTCAGAAATTTATTTCGAGTGCGCCTGTGCAGTAGCTAATACTGCACTCAGTCGGCAGCTGGCCATGGAGGTGAGAGGTGGCAGTTCTAGTCAGCTAGAGGATGGGTGGGGGTGCTGGGTGGCTGGCAATGGCTGGGTGGGGGGTAAATACTAGACTACTAGGAAACGGGGATCTCTTCTATTATTTTACAGTTCGGAGGGGCACTAGACTACCAGGGATATGGGGATCTATATTTTTATTATACAGTTTGGGGGAGCCACTAGACTACCAGGGCTAGCTTTTTGTCGCATATGTGGCTGGTGACTCACGGTTCGGGGCACAGGTGGGGGGATGGCAGCGCCACCCTGCTAGGCTTCTGCCAACGGGTGTTTCGGGGGGCTGAGAGTAAAGATAGCCCTGTGGGGCCCTCTGGGTTGTGCTGGGAATGGGGGGAGGGAAACTCTGCACTGTCCGCTGGACAGCCAATGGGTCTACAGGACCCCTTGGGGCATCCGTAAGTTATACCTGCTAAATGCTGGAATAATTTACATTGCCAGATCTCCTCCAAGGGTTCTTGTAGAATCCTTATGTGGGCACTTTATGGCTGCCCTTCTAGAATCAGGTACAACTGCTGCCATAAACCCCCTAGTGCCATGTCGCAGAGGGTTTATGTGACGTAACTGCTGTTTGGCACAAGCGGCCTGCACCATGTCACAGGCCACTATGTAGAATCGCGCATGTCGCAACTGCTGGCGTAAGTTATTACATGCATCATTCTACTTGGCACAACTACAGTTATGCCCGGCGTAACCCTTCTAGAATCAGGCCCCATGTGTATTATATAGATTTCTTCCCCCCGTTATTCATTATGGAGGAAATTTGCATGAAAACATGCTCTGTGTCCCTAAGAGTTCATCTGCCTCTTTAGCTTACTGCTTACTTCATGTCATAACCCTCTGTTGAAGACATCACAATCTGCTGCCATGGGAGTAACTGTGATGTCACAAACAGAGCATTATGACCTCATGTAGGTAGAGAGTATCATGAATAGACAAACTCTTCAGAAGCACAGATTCTGTTTTCATGCAAGTAACCTCAATAATAAATAGTGGGGAGGAAAAATACAGAACTAATGTGAAATACGAGCAGAACTGTGTCTGAATATCATGTTTTGCTAAAGTTCTCCAAATGGCATCAGCCGCTCTTTAAATATACAGTATTAGCATTTGAGAGATGTCACAGAAGAGGAAAAACAATATTGGATTGCATGATAAACAAAAGTATAAAGATGCAGAATAATTAGGAGGAAAATTAAACAAAAGAGCATATTATGCATCATACCACTCAAAATATATCTTACTTTTGAAAAAAGTGCCCCCAAATAACCTTGGTATTTTTATTTTTCAGGGACCTACAATAAGACTATCACGATATTCTCACACAATAGACTGGGCCACATTACGGTTAGGAGACAATCCAAAAGACACAGGAATCAATCACAGATATAAAAAATCCCCTCCCCCAATCAAGCAATCCTCAATGCTAACCCGACCCACAACCCTGAACCTCTCCCACCCACCTGCCTCCCTGGGATAGCTCTCCTGTCTTTCATTCAGATCGGGTCCAGCTCTTAGCTAAGAAGGAGCAACAGCACTCTGTGGGCCACTTCCTTCTCCTCCTGCTCTAGTCCACCTACCCCACTCAAGCTGGGCAACACAGAGGAGAGAGAAACGGGGCTTGATCACCTGCAGCTCCCCAACCCAGGAACTTCTGCCACAAGTGATCACTGGTTTTTGACCTTAGGCTTGGACCTGCTTTGAAATCCAAAACCAACAATAGCAGCAGCTCCAGCCAATAATGCAAACCAGGACACTGAACTGGGGAATTACCCACTTCTTGTGTGGTTCAGTCACTCAGCTGCACACAAGGTGTGGGTAAATCCCCCAATAACTCATGCCTTGTCTTCACATATCCATCACATATCTGACTTGGCCATGCACCTGTCACTTGCATTCACTACTAGTGTCATAATGAATTGTAAAAAGGAAAGTAAAATAAAATGAAACAAAGGTGTGTTTGATTGGTATCACATGATAATATTAAGCTTAAACACTTTGTGGGAGAATGATTTTGTTTCAGTGCTTGAATGAACAAGCATATGGTATTCATGACCTGTATCTTGTGCTTCATTTTGAAAGTACATTAAACTGGTTCGGTTTGAGGGCTTAAAAATGTAATGATTAAGAGGCTAAATCAAATTTATAAGTGAACAAAAATGGCACAGTTCAATAAAACAGATTCACTACAGATCAAGTAACTGAGGCAAATTGTACTTTTTCGATGCTTCAGCTTTTAGCGCTCTTATGGTATATGGAAATTATCAGGTGGAGTCCATCACAAATAAAACTACCAATATCACAGATAAAACAAAAAAACATATACACCTTTGTTTCACTTTATTTTACTTTCCTTATCTTTTTAAAGTTCATTATGACACTGAGGAGAGATAACATATTGCTTGAGTACAGTTAAGGATGGGGCCATCTTTGGCAGTTTAACTGAAATTCACTCAGACTGCAGAGATGCAACATGACATCACAAACTTGTAAAGCCCATAGCTGATTGCTGGCTGGCTTTATGCAAATGAAAGGACTAAAGCACTTTCTCATTGGAGCACTTCAGTCTTTTCAACTACACAAAATTTCTGCCCATTAAATGGTGACCACTGTCATACTCAGAGTGCATGGTCATTGGTCTTTCAGTGATGAGCCCAGTGCAGTTTGATCTGCATTGGACAGAACACTGACATACCTGGGTCAGTTCATGAAAAGGGGTTACCAAAGTGTGACATGAGAGTCAAATTTTTCTAATCATTTCTAGATCACATTTGTGATGCATTTCAAGATATTATGACCCAAATATGAAAAAATAAACATATTGGGAGATAAAAGCCCACAGGTTCCTGAGATAAAAGAACTGTATTGCGGTGCGTGTAACAAGTGACACCACACACTGTGGTGAGTGTAGCACCTGACACAAAACATTTGTTTTAGTAGTAACAATTTTAATAAACATGTAATGAGTTATATTAAAACATGAGAAACAAATATTTATAAGAATTATATTACATTAATTGCAAATGTGATGTTTTGCACCACGTACCATGATAAATGTAACAAGTGACACCACACTTATGTTTCACTTACTAAAACTATAATAAACATGCCTAACAACTAACATACTACTATTACTGACTGACATACTGCTATAAAGCATGAAAAAAATCAACAATTACATTACTGGCAAGTGTGATACTTAACATCATATAACGTGGTGAATGTAACAAGTGACACCACGCATTTGTTTCAAGTTTTACAAAAATTACTGAACATGCCTCATGGCTATCATGCCACTACTAATAACTGACATAGTGTTACAAAACCTGGAGGAATTTGACAATAATAACAGTACTGGCAGGTATGAAGATTGACACCACATATCTTGGTGAATGTAATGAGTGACACCACAGAGAAAATCCATGTTAACTCTCCACCCCATATACACTGAATAATCCCTATTACAATGTATGCCCAGCACTTTCCTTAGACATGCAGTTGCCACTGAAATATGCTCTCTGAAAATTTGCCCAACAATCAGTGAATGATGGTAACCAAAGTCTACCTATGGTGAATGTAACTGCAACCCTCGTTGTTTGCATGCAGTGCTTATCTTCATGGAATGTAGCCCTACAAATGGAGGAGCCACGTGCAAACAATGGGTTACAAACCACAACTCAGCTGCTCCCTCTATGGTTGCTCCTTGGTTCTGATGGGCAGGTTATGACTTTGCAACTGTCACAGACTGACAGGTAAACATTGGGCCTGATGTGACCCCAAATAGAGTGAGGGTCAAAGGTTGCTGTCCCTTCTGTGGGAAAGATAGATCAGGCAGTAACACAGTCAGTTATCACAAGGAGGAAAACTAGGAGAGAAGCCATAAAATACTTTAAAGTGCTAATAGCACAATTACAGATTTGGGGGCCATGTGGCTGAATGTAACGTGCTGTGACACCAACTGTTACATTCACCACACTAAATACAAAGCTGCATAAATTAAAAATGGAGCATTACAATTGGCTAATGAGTACAGATAATAAAAAACACAACTCCAGATTAGTAAGTGGACTTACTTTAATAATGGAAAACAGTAAATAAAGCTTGCAAAAACAATTAGTAAAACATGTGTTTTTGCATGTCACACTTTTTCAGGTAAAAAAGCAGCAAAATGGAGCAGGATACCCCATAAAAAAAATATGGATACCCTAGAATTTTATAGTTATGGTATTTATCTGTCCATATAGCCAACATTCAGATTTAGTCAAAAACATGTGCCTGACAGTTCTTAATTTTTAAAAATGTGGTATGCACTGAATGGTGAGCATTGGTAACCCCTTTTCATGAACAGACCCACCTCTGAAATGCCATTCATTGTAACAAAATGTATTTTTGTGCACACACACGCAAACATAAAAAGTTAGTGTCTGCCAACAAAAAATCATGGCTGCCCTAATTTTCCTTGAAGGGAACATACAGATATTTTAATTTTAAGAAATACAGTAGAAAAACAACAAACATAGCCTGACACAGGAGTGTAAAATACCCTTGGCAGCAAAAGGATTAATAGGTGCTCCCTCTGAAAGTCCCATGAGAAGTTCATTAATGTCTGATATTGTGCTGTTATCCTCCAAACCTCCCTCACGTGGCAGCTATGTATCTGGGCTGATTTTGATTACTTTCTAAACATCTATTGAGAACCTGGACCTATCAGTTAAAGGGAAAAAATGCTGTCAAGGTTTTAAAATGTTTGTTTTAACTTAGTTTTTCTGATGGTCATTTTTACTGTCCTCTTGACCGGTGAGAACCTGGTAAACATACTGAAACACATAAGATGTTCAGTGCCAGTGTCTTCCCCTAATTTATTTTTTCTTCAGTGTGAGTGAAAATAAACAAATATTAAACTAAGGGATGTCGCTGGACCCCTTTTCTTGTGGCACACAGGTTCCCTTCAACTGATGGTCCTCCTAACCCCTCAACAATGAGCAGCATGCTTGGTCAGTTACTTATCCCTGCTCTGACTGCACTACATGGCTGGCTGCTGGTCTAGTGAGGAATGTACTCAGCAGTGAGCTGAGAAAAAGTAAGGGAAAGTGACTCCACTGAGCTGACATAAGCATGCACTGTATCCTTCCTCCTAACTACTGTAACACCACCAGGAATATGCATTACAATCATGTTTCATAAAATAAAAAAACATGAAGAAAAGTCTATAAATGAAAAGGGCAGTGGCACATAACAACTCCCTGTTGATACTGGCCAGCACACTATAGTATAATTATTGCCAGATAGTACATCCAACTGTCAACACAAAGTTCCCTTATGGATTACACTAATTAATTATCATCACACCCTCTCCCAGGTCTACTTCTAGAGAAATATCAAACAGCTTGCAATCCCGAACGGCTTTAGTTCACCAGCAGATCTCAGGTATACACTCATGTAGAACAGGCTAGAGCATTTTCAGCTGTAGTTGGCCATGAGCAGACCATGAAATCCAATGCATGCCATTAAGCACCCACAATGGCATACCTGACGCGACAGTAGTATCCAGTGCAGAGGTAGTCTAGAGTCAGCAGCAGCAAAAAAGAGGCCGTGACTGCATGATCCCCACTGCTGCTCCTCAGTGGAGCCATTGTTTTTGCAGGTCTTTTTGTTCTTGGGTTGTGAGCTTCTGCACATGCCATGCCTCTGCTCACAGGCACCCTGCTCTAGTCCCAGCCAGCTCTGAGTCCTCCTAGCTCTGAAATGGCACTGTACAGCTGCTGCTGCCTTGGGACAAACCCAGCTCTCTGCTCTGCAGTTAGTTGTACAAGGCTGGCCAAAAGCAGGGATGTAAACAGAGTGAGAGGCGAGCACTTGGCTACCAGTCTACTGCCACTATTTGTCAGTCCACTCATTCCTTTGTGCATGAATAAGCCATGATGCAGCATTCAAAGAATCACTCATCTCTTTCACCTTCCGCTGATCAGCTATAAAAAATGTCCTGCAATATTTTTCTGGATGCTACTTACATTTTGAATGCAAATAAATCAATAAATTCCAGCCTGCTGGCTATCATTTTAAAGCTGACACGTCTTGTTCTGTCATGTACAGCTTCGTTTCCTAGATCTGATGAGCGTCAATTGCCTCATTACCAGGAGGTAAAGCTCAAAGCACATCAATTCACAGTTCTAATAAAGAGAACAGCATCATCCTTGTTTACTCCAGCACACTTAAATCTCTAACAGTACATCATCTGATGCTAGAGATGCAGCATAACTGCACAAACTTGTAAAGTGGCTCAGCTGATTGCCAGCTGGGTTTATGCAAATGAAAGGACCAAAGTGCTCTCTCATTGGAGTGTTTCAGTCCTTTCAACTACATGAAGTTTCACCCATCAGACTGTAACCACTATCATACTCAACTTGCCTGGTCATTGGTCTATCACTGATGAGCCCAATACAGCTTGACCTGCATTGGACACGACACTGGCATACCTCTGAAATGTTGTTCATTATAACTAAATGTTTCTTGCGCACATGCACAAGCAAACGTAAAAATAAATGGGCAGTCAGGTGAACAGTATTAGATAGTTGCAAGGTCTGTGGCCATGGGAGTTCACAGCTAAGAGACTTAGAAACAACAATATATTAGCAAAGTATCAAAACAACACCTATGCAGATTTCATGAAAATAAAACGTGCACTGGGGAAATGTTTACATAAAAACAAGGTGCTGTAGTGCACCTCTTTCTCCCTTTCTACTCTCCTGCCGCCACTGAAGCAGGAGATACAGTCTTCACTGTGGGTCGTTCTGTAACCTTGGACCCTCACACAAGCACATAAACAGTTGCTGAGGGCTGAAATGTAAATAATTGTACCCTTCTACACAGGCATTAATAAACATGATACCTCAACTTCTATGTGCATGAAGGTTGTAAATACTGCAATAATGTTATGTAATGCATGTAGGTTCTTATGTGAACAATTGGAATGTATATACCGCACCTACCATGTTGCTGTAAGTTTATTTGTATCCTTTTTCTCATTTTGTATACTGCACCTTAATATATGTATGTATATCTGTCCTTGACAACAGGAGGTCCACCTTGTAAATGAGCTTGCTCAATGGTGATCGCCTGGATAAATAAAGATTTGATTAATTGATTGATTGAAACAAGCTGTTGGTTTACGTAGACAGAGCCATTCTAATGTACTGTAAGGCATGTAGATGCATTAATTGTAAACCAAACACCAAAGTTGTCTCATTGAGGTAATAAATGCAAGCTAACAATGCTGTAGAAGGCTAACTTTGGGCCCTAAGCACTAATGGGCAGAGTGGCTACGCACCATGTATCTGCTGCACGTAGCCACTCTGCATCCATTGCGCACCCCCCCACATGGGATGCACAAAGGGGGGGCACGCAGACCCAATGCACCTGAGCACCTGATCCCCAATGGCCATGGACCGCACCAAGTGGGAGCAGGCTAGGGGCATGCCAGCACTACTCGCCATGCATAATGGCATGTAGTGCTGGCTGTGGGGGTGCAGAGGAGGGCACAGGGTAAAACAGGGAGAAGCCTTCCATAAGCCCCGCATATGCCCCGCATACACAACACCACCAGGATGGGGCAGATAGCCTGTACCACTGCCTAGACCACTGAGGCCGGACCACCCCATGACCACTTGGTGCCACCCAGCACACATGTCATGGCCCCTACCATGCACCCCCCACCAAGCCCACACACCTCACAGGGGCACCTGACCATGGATGCTCCCCCCCGAAGAGCACCATGAGGAATCCCCACCACCAGTCCCCCCCAGGCATGTGGTGGGGTACAATGCCTCCCCTGGCACTGCCAACAAACCTCCCACCCTGTCATTGTGACCTGCTCCAGGGCCACATCATGGGAGGGCCAGAGGCTTTGCCCTCCTGTCACCACCACAGCTGCTAGATGTTGGTCTTCCATGGGGCACGCTGTCAATGCGCACCCTACCGCAAAGAGGATTCACTCTGTGACCCAGTCCAGGCATCCGATTGGATGCCTAGCTGGATCCAGGACCCTGCCCCCAGCTGCCCTGTGGTGTCTTGTGCACTGGGGTGTGGGGCTGAGGACAGGTGGTGGCAAGTAGTGAATCCAGACCAGTGTGCACCTGTCTGCAGTTGTGGAACTCTGCAGGTGGGTAACGTGCCTCTGGCACTTATTACCTGCTCATTTGTGCATAGGGCTCATTAAAAGTAAATAAATGTACTCCTGAAGTCTCACATCTTGAATGAATATGATTTGTAGCATGAGGTTAAACAGTTTAAAGGACTGGACACTGTAAGAGTCTCATAAAATGCTTATAGTGACTTTAGAAAGACTTATATAGAACAGCATCTAAGAGGAGGTACAATCTTCCCTAGATAAATATGACTGTTGCTCATAGATGGGGATATCCGATTGCTCTCAAACTGCCTATGCAGATCTTAGAAAGACAGATAGACAAGAAAAACGTATATTTCTTAATTACAGTGCAAAGCAAGATTAGACTTGAATGCACACATCTACTACCCGGTGCCCAGTGCAAACCAGTGTGGTGCACTGTATTAAATATCAGCTGCAAAAATCTGTGGCTCTTGGGGGAGGGTTTGACCGCCAAGGAGATGGCTGCTTAGCTCTTAAGTTCTCTCCTATACTGGTGGCAATCTCCATTCGGAAGCCGTGATCCCGGGACATCGAAACCCCAAAAATGTATTAAATGTTTGGGTGACCTCACGTCCACCGTGCAGCACCAGTAGCAGTTGATTCTGACAAGATTTTCAGCATTTGTAGCGCTGGTTTCATCTGGCTCACACTGCAGCAGCTAGGCCACACAGGCCCTCTCCTGGCCTTCATACTGGTCTGGTTCCCTCCAATACTGGTTTTACCCAAGGGATCTCTTTAACTTGACGCACTTACCTGGTACTTTGCACTACCCGTGTCTATATCTACTGCCTTGTTTATTAAGTGGGTGTAATGGTATCACTAACCCCCTCTGCCCAATCTCAGCCCACATCTCTTTCCATTCTGCTGGTAGCGTCTGCCGGAGACTCCCTTCAATACATCACTCACATGTTAGAAACTCTGCTCACTAAGGTGGACGATATTAGTCAGTCTTTCTTGGGCACCATAACAGATGTTAAACAACTCCAGGATAAAATGAATGTTCCTGAACAACGTTTGGACTCATACGAGCTATGCAGGGGAAGCTATGGCACCAGGTACAGGCACAGGAGGAGCAAATGGCCATATTGCGCTCTCAGATTAAGGACCAGGAGAATAGGGGGAAGCTCAGCAACTCGCATATTATTGGGCTACCTGAAGGAGCCAAAGGGCCTTCCATGGCACGCTTTCTCAGCTAAACCATTCCAGTGATGCTGAGGGAACGCTGGTGGGGCTCGGTGGACGTTGAAAGGGCACACAGGATAACTGGCAAAAAACAAAACACCATTTCACCAAGACCAGTAGTAGCATATTTCCTTCGATTTTCCACCAAGGAAAGAATCCTGTGAGCTGCCAGAAACTTGGGGTTGGTCAGGTGGCAAGGGGCTCCCATCTCATTTTTTCAGGACTTTGCCCATGAGACGTCAGCTAGAAGATGAGTCTTTGGCCCTATTAAAAAGTTCCTATACCAGCATGACTTCTGATTCAAGTTCAAGGGACTTACAAATTGCTGGTCTCCAGGGAAGGCAGAGAGATCCTGGCAGAGTGTCCTGATGAGGTGGAACGCCGGCTTTGTAGGTTTTGGCCTAACCTCTCTGTCCTGACTACAAATCCCAGGAGGCTCTGGGAACCAGGCAAGACTCTGCCCTCCCAGGAACCTGAACACTGGGCAATGTTCTCCAAGGGACAGATATACTGTGGGACAAGTTCCATCAGAAGTATCTTCCCCCATATCTTCTGGGCCAACTGCTGACTCTCATAATACCCGCAGCACTGATACTACTGCTTCCTTGTCTAGTCCCTCACAGTTGTCCCAGTGTCACACTATTTCCTTCTCCAAACCTCATCAGCCAGCTAGAAGTGGTAGCTCTGTATCCCCTGACAGGTATCTCAGTGCCCCCCAAAGCCAAAGTTTCCAGAGAGGATGGGGATGTTTCCTTGGCCCTGCCTGCAAAGGAATTGGAGGATTCCCTGGATATGGACACTGGATCGCCGTCCGATTGGGCTGACATCCCAGTTGCTTCATTCTTGGAGGCAGTGGATTTATCCAGTTTGATTAGGCCTGGCCTGCTCAGCTATGCAGCTGCTGCTGCCCCAAAGATGTCTACACTTGCAGAAGCCCCCCCGGAGTCCTCTCGGGCAGGCCGAAGTATCTCCCAACCAACCGTTGTGGACTTAAGCTTTCCTTTATTATGGCTGTTATCATATGGAGGAAATTATCTGAGTCCTGCTCATGGGAGGCCCATCTCTGCACGTTGGTGGGTGCATTACCACCAGCTTGATCGGCCTGCTTTTCGCAGCCACTTCTCTCTTTGCCCCTGCTGGTCCCTTGTCTTTGGGACCTCCCTCGTTTCATGGTGTTTACTCTTAGACTTGGGGCTCCTTTGACTCTGTGATTGGGGCTATGTCCCTTCCTCCCTCCTCCTAGCACTTATCTCCCAACTCCTTTCAAAGGTTAAGAAGCCCCTACCGGCTATATGGTACTCCATGTGGGCTTCATTTTGGATCTGCTCACTGTGGGCAGATTTTATCTTACTAGGATAGGCTTTCCGTGGCCTGTCCTTTCACAGTAGATAGGCTACCCAGGTACCCCCCCTCCCAGATCGTCCCCTTCTTCTGTCCCCCCCCTTAATCCTATCTTACCTCAACATTTGTTGTAAATCCTCCCCTCCCTCCCAGTCATTATCTATCCTTTCCAATATCCTGGCGCCAGCTCAGGGAGTACCTCTGGATAGAAGGACTCGCACTTAGCTGGCATATCTTAATCCCCCATTTTTGGTGTTTGGATCTCGCGTAGCTGAGGATAGCTCCACGTAGCCATCCTCTTTCACATTAGCTCCAAACCCTTAGCGTGTTTATGCTTGCATTTGTTTCCTCTGCTAGGTTTGCCATTCGACCTTATTGTCTTAGTGTATTGTTATTACTAACATAATATTGTTCTTGGCTCTTAGAAACCTTTTTTTTTTTTAATTGTAAGTGGTTATATTGATATCTGAGGGTATTCTAGTTATTATTGCTGGCTCATGTTTCTTTGTGTGCTCTTCTCTCTACAGCTTGTACCCATACTACTGGGTGAATCTCTTCCTATCCCTAGTCCTACTTACTGGTTATTTCCTATCCCTAACACTGTAGGCTTATGCACCGAAGTCTCCTGGTGCGGGAATCGGGCTGCAGGTTGTATCCTCTCCTGTGGGTCACAGAGATGTCTGGTGTCAGTAAGTACATTTCAACTTTATTTATTCCCTGTGCCAGAGCTGCATCCATGGAGATGTCCCTTCCCTCGGCACTCTGCCTTGTCTCCTGGAATGTCAAGGGCCTTAATCACCCTATAAAAAGAACTAAAGTGCTACAGTATCTTAGGTCCCTTCATGCTGATATCGCTTTGCTTCAGGAGATGCACCTACTGAGTAGATCGGTACCCTAGTTGAAGAAGTTTTGGGTTGGGACGGCGTACACTAGCTCAGCAGCATCTAAAACTAAAGGGATGGACATTCTTATATGTCGCTCCTCCCCTTGTGCAGTGGAAGATACTAGGAAAGATATGCAGGGCAGATGGTTACTTGTCAAGCTCTCCTCCACTGGCAGCTCCTTTATTGTGGGTAACAAATATGCTCCCAATGCAGACCACACTGATTTTTTTCCTGCGATTAGTCAGTTCTATCTTCTCTGACCTCGGAGAGGCCACCCATCCCCATTTTCCTGGGAGGAGACTTTAATCTGGCCCATGATCCCTTCCTCGACAAATCTCAAGTTTCCTCCCACACGAATTCTAAAGCCATTGCAACTTTGCAAGACATGTTAGATGAATGGGGACTGGTGGACGTCTGGAGATGGGATCACCCGATGGGTCGGGAATATACGTTATATTCTCGTGCCCACTCTACCCACAGCCAGATTGACTATTGGCTAGCCAATGTGGCAGCAGCTCTGGGGATATCTGAGACTAAGATCAGAAACATCCTGATCTCAGATCATGCCCCCGTTCTGGCTTCCTATATCCCCTCTGGTCACATTTCCCCCAGTACCCACTGGCACTGCAACCTACTCCTTCTCAAAGATCCTGACTTTTGTAAAATGGCCGCCCATACTGCCTGGGACTATTTCTCTCTCAATTCCGTCGGCAAGGTCCCGCATGGTACGGTGCAGGAAGCCTTCAAGGCTGTCCTCCGGGGCTGGATTAGAACCTATTCAGCTTTCAGAAATAAGGCACGGAAAGCCACATTGGCAGCCCTACATACCGAGCTTGCTGATTTGGAGGCCCACTTTAAATCCCTCCAACCCCCAGCCATGGATACTTCCCTATACCGCTGGATTGTAGGATTGACATATCAAATAATACTATCCTTCATAACAAGGCTGAGTGGCTTCCCTGCCGATCCAAAAACTCTTATTGGGACGGAGGTGAAAATGTGGTAGATTGTTAGCTTTCTGACTCTGTAAACAACAAGCCTCCTCCAGAATCCATGCCCTGTGTGAGAAGTCAGGTAGGATGGCTTCTGGACCCAAAGAGATCAATGAGACCATGCGGGCCCTTTATGAGACGTTGTATTGGTCCCACTTCTCTTGAACTGTCACTCAAGTTGAACAGGCGCTAGTCCAGTTTGGCAAAGCCTACAACCCTCCAACTCTCTCCCCTAAGCAAGTAGCAGCATTGGATGCTCCAATTTCAGAGGTTGAAATAATACAGACCCTCTCCCAAATGGCTCCAGGGAAAGCCCCGTGCCCAGATGGCATGACTGTGGAACTACCATATGCCATTTGTAGAGGGGCCATATTACTAAACCACTACTCCTGGCTCTCCAAGAAGTCCATGACACAAGGTCTCTTCCCCCGACCATGAGGGAAGCCCTTATCACTATCCTGCCAAAAAAAAATACAACGACCCCCTGGACTGTACCAACTATCACACCATTTCCCTTCTCCCAGTGGATATGAAAATTCTGGCTAAAATTCTAGCTACTAGACTATTGGAGACTTTACCCTCCCTTATCCACACAGCTCAGGCATGCTTTATGAAGGGCAAATGTGCTGTGGACAACAGCAGGCTTCTCTTGAACCTTAAATGGGTGGCTTCGTGGTCCAGCATTCCAATGGCAGCCTTAGCAGTTGATTTTACAAAGGCCTTCGATTCCATTGACTGGAATTATCTACACGCAGTACTCCGGTGGTATGGTTTTGGCCCACAATTTTAGCAATAGGTCACTAACCTGTATAGCTCACTAGTCGCCCATATTCTAACCAACACTACTATTTCAGCGCCTTTCCCCCTGCAATGGGGAACCCGCCAGGGCTGTCCCCTTTCCTCTCTCCTCTTCTTGGTAGCCCTGGACCCCCTGATTCAGGCTTTCATAGCCTCGAAATTGATTACTGGTTTGGAAGTGGGTGGCACCGCCTACCTTGTAATGGCCTATGCTGACGACCTTCTCCTCACGCTCTCTAATCCACAGCAATCTCTCCCTGCAGTCCTGTTTATACTTTAGAATTTTGCCTCCCTCTCTGGGCTATGTGCTAACCAGAGAAAAACCATCTTAGCTCCACTGAACACAGCTTGTTCCAGAGATTGTCTCAAAGGTACGGAAATGGCATGGGCAGAGAAAGGTTTCTCCGATTTGGGGATTTTTATCCCTTACAAATAGGCAGATCTCAAGACATCTAATTTCTCTCTTCTTCTGACCCAACTTAGTACCAAGATAGAGATATGGCGAAAACTTCATCTTTCTTTACCTGGTAAAATTGCTGCTATTCGCATGCTCCTCAATAACTTGCCTATTCTCCTCTCCCCTAAACTATTCACCTCTTTAGGTAAGCTCATGGCCCGGTACCTCTGGGAAGGTCGTACACTGTGCTGGAGCAAATATAAGTTAAGGGCCCACTGGTGCCGGGGTGGGATGGGACTTCCTTGGTTCAAAGGATATCACCTAGCCTGCCTGGCAGCCTCTGCCTCTAGATGGTTTGTCCACAGTGTAACCTGCTCCCTACCTTGGGTCTGTTTGGAGGCTTCACTGGCAGGGAGCAACACTTTTAGAGCCTTGCTCAGTCCTGGTACCAAGCTCACTTCATCCTTATCTCCCATTATATTAGAATCCTGCTGAGCTTGGCACTCTCTAATGACCCGCTTGCTTACACCTCGTAGGACATGGAATCCCCCCCTCAGATATACCCCTTTCTGGTGCAATAAACTTCTTACAGTGGGAGGAACACCTCTGTACTGGCCCTCCTGGGAATCCGGAGGTATAAAATGTATCATGGACATGTGCCTGCCTGACTCACATGTCATGCTTTCATTTAAACAATTACAGGAAAAATTCCATCTCCCATCCAAGGACTTTTGGTGGTATTTGCAACTACGCAGTGTTATTCATGAGTTGCAGGCTCGTTATAGACTGGCCAGTAAGTAGCTTTGGCTGTCCTCACTCCACAAGGCCTCTACTTTTCAGGGCCTGATTGGACGGTTCTATCGGACCTAGAAGGACGCAAAGCCTGACCCCTCGGCTCCCAGCAGATTGAAGTGGGTGGCTCATTGGGAATGGATATCCTGGAGCACACCTGGGCCCAATACTTGAGGGATGCCCATTTGATATATAAGGATACTAGGAGCCGATTCCTTCAGTTGAAGGTTCTCCTTCACTGGTACCATACCCCTGCCGCCCTCCATTTCCATGGCCTCCTGGACCACTCTCAATGTTGGCATTGTGGTCAATCTGAGGCCCACTTGCTGCATATCTTGTGGACTTGTCCTTATATCCAGTCTTTTTGGCTAGGGGTTGCTCAAGACTGCACAAAGGTCCTTGGCTCCCTGGTGTCTCTAATAGACCTGAAACTCCTTTTATGTGATACTTCTACACTTGGTCACCTTACAGTACCACGTCGTGCCTGGTTGTTGTCAGCTCTCCTGGAGGCTAAGAGACTCCTGTTAATGCACAGGTGACAGGAGGCATTACCATCCTGAACTGCTTGGCTTGCAGCCCTGACTCAACTTTCCATGCTTGAATGCCTCTCATACACCCATCTTGGTTAGCTGCCTCAATATTTGGCTAAATGGGAGGCATACCTTCAGTCTTCCTTGTGCGTAAGCCTTCCCTCTTTCAGAAACCCCCCATCTGACCCTCAGCGACTAGTCTGTTTCTGATTTTCCCACACTGACTCTTTTCTCCAGCAATAAATGTGACATGTTGTTAGCCTGCCCTTTTAGTTCTAAATTGTGATGTTCCTTTGGGTTTATACTTTTATGGCTCATATCTCTTTATTAACCTATCTTAAACTAGTTCTGGCTTCTAGTACGTATGTATACACCCTGATATATTTCAGATGTATCTATGTTGGTATATCATGTATTGTTCTTTACTGAAACTTAAAAAATGATTCTATGATTAAAAAAGAAAATATGTGGCTCCTGGGTTCTCTTAACACATCCACATAGAGTAGTGTTAAGCTTTAAGTTTTAAAAGGTGAATATTTAAGAAGCAATTATTTAAGACAAAGAAGTTCCTCACATGCTGCCTGGTGCAACAACTAGAATGGAACACAGTTCTAGTTGACGGCCACAGAGTCAGTGGCTCTGGGGTGCTTCAAACAAGATGTAAAAAACAAAAGTTGTCACTGTACATTTATTACCATGTGGGTGTTCTGTAAAATAAGAAAACTGTGAGTTCTATAGTGGCATGGTTCACAAGCGAGTATTTAAGTCAGAAAATAAATAAAACATTGTCATATGAACTGATGGATTTCCAAGAAATCTGCACACTGTACAGCTACTGAACCAGCCTACTAAGTAAGGGCTCAGCAAACTTAAAGGGCAGCTTCTTCACAAACAGGAAACACAATCTTGGGCTGGCTGGTAAACAATCAAAATAGAAAAAATTAAACACAATTTTTAAGAAAAGTCACTGCCTGTAGTTCGTATTAAATAAAATAAATGGGACTTGATTAATTTGAGAACTGGAAAATGGGTCCAGTATTGAATTAACTCAGAGTGCAGACAATAGTGTTACTGTAGAACCGAAAGGCTAATGACTGTGGTTCAACAGCTGAAGCAAAAGTCACGCCCCACACACCCCCCTTGCCTGACCTATTTAAATTTTTCCTTCCTGTTTCATTCGGAAGCATTTTATCTTTGCTGCCAGAGGCTCTGTTGGACTCCACTCTCCTCTTGCATTCTTGGAATTTCTACTTGGTTGGTGTTGCTGTTCTACTGGTTTGTATTCCTCCTACCTTTCTTGGTCTGTATTTTGCTTTTGCCTCCATCTGCTGCTTGCTTCTGTCTGTTGTCTGTCTTTACTCTACTGTTCTGGTGTGCTTGTGTTTCTTTGGTTTTCTTTCTTTTTTTGGTGGGGTCTAGTTTTCTTGGCATCCAGCTGCTTCTCTTTGTTTGCATTGTGAGATCTTTCTAGTATTCCTAGTGTTTTACTGTCCTTTTGTTTGCATGGTGCTGTTCCAGCTCCCATTTGTTTTATCATACCTTTAGCAAATCTCTCTGTTCAACTGCAGTTGTTATCTGTGTGCTATTCTGCTCTCATGTTCTTCCTGCCTCTAATGATGTGCACATCCGCCTAAATGGTTTGCACTTAGACTTGCTTCACACAGTGCTGGCTCCATCTAGGCAGCTGCAACTCCCAACTCTATAATTCTCCTGTGCTACTTTTACTCCTTTTGTGGTTTTCTGCTACAGCTTATCAGATCAAGCTCCTTTACTTTATACCTTACTGCACTATGAAAAAAGCAGTCAAACCAAGTGGGAAGCAGGGACCACATCTACAGTTTTTGGGGTTTCCTGCCCTACCATCCAAATCAATCAAGCAATCAATCAATCAGTCAATCAATCAATCTTTATTTTACCAGGTGAAACACCACTGAGAAAAAAACTAATTTGCAAGGTGGACCTGGGCATGATACTTAAGAAGGTATTGGTAACAGTACAAAGATGAGGAGAAGTACAACATAATATCAATGTACAACGGGAAAAATGCACATCAAATACAATTTAAAACGAATGTTCAACAAAAAAGAAATGTTCAGTATTTACAAGGACAAGTCATAGAAGTGGGTTCCAAGGGTAGAAGGTCAGAGTGCAGAGGAAGGAAAGGAGGTGACACACCCCCCTCTGGTTAGTGGTTAACTAGGGAAGCAGTTACAGGATTCATGGAAGGAATGTGCAAATAGTAATTTAAAAGTGGATAGATTTATAGGGAGTATAATTTTCAAAGTTTTTTGTAATCTATTCCACAACAGCGGAGTACATAGCTCATGGCCACGCAGCTAAACTGCGAGTTAACTTTGGGGATACTAAGTGTAGTATATGCATGGTTTCTGAGAGAGTAAGTGCCCATTGCATGGGGGGGGCAGGCACACAGAAAATTTATGGGGGGGAGTTTCCTTGATAGTACTTTGAAAATTACCCTCTATCATAAATTTACCATTGTCCAAGTCATACATGTAGGACTCATATGCAGTTGTAATCATAACTCAGACCCTCATTACTTTTGCCTATGTATTGAATTCAAGGTATGTCAGCCCAGCTTACAGCTGTTGGCATTTAAACAGTACATTTCTAATTTCTATCTATATCGAAACCTTCAGTCATTAAATTAGCTGTTTGGTCTCATGATGCTCAGCTTGTGGCTTCCCTGTTATTCCTGTGGTGGGGGACTGTGATGTCACAGTGGGGCATCATGGCTCCAAGTAGCAGGAGTATGCTTTATGTGAGTTAAATGACTTTTGCCCTGCTCCGTTGCCATATTCATGCATACTCTTCATCAATTTAATTAACAGCTCTCCTACTACTGCTCCTGTGCAGCCTAAATGGCATTTAAGATAATCATGTATAAACCATATCAATTCAATTACCTAAACCTCAACAATTCAGTTTATGGCATTCACAGCTAACCAATGGCTATTGGCTTCACCCGGCCTCCTACCACCTACCCACATAAGTATTACCTATTGCCATTGAGTATTTTCAATGTCATTAATATTAGGCTTCCATAATGAAATTGGTTGACTTGCTTTCTACTGGCTTTGCTCATATCAGTCAATCTCATCAGGCAGTCTCATCAGTCAAACATCTAAGTCAATCATATTCCCTGGCATACCAATACCTAACCAACAGCTGCTGTCTTCACCCAGCCTCCTCACATCTAACGCTTCACAGTTGACATTGACTGTTTGCTTTCAATCATAAATTGGAGGCATGCCAACCATGACCATCTCTTTTCATGGTTCATGGCCTACTCTGCAGCTGATGGTTTCTCGTTCTACACCCACAAAGTCCACATCTTGAACATGCGAAACTTGGGCAGGGTCCTTCTCATTTGGCCCATAGTGGGAATGTCCTCACTACAGGTGGAGCATTAGCTATGCAGCTGCATCAACAGCACCTCTTGATGTAGAATTTAAGACTTCAGCTATGAAGGATGGGTCCCTCATGCCCAAGAGTGCTCCTTTAGCTAGCTGAATTAGGTTCAGTGGTGCATTCTACATTATTCTCCTCATGACTGCCTCTGGTTCACAGGGTCTGTTTCAGTCGGTAGGCCGGCTGAGTGCCTCAGTGGTCATTGCTCTCCTCCTCCAACCTTGGGGGTTCCAATCATGCTTCAGAGTATCCAGTGATGCAGAGTGCACTTGCAACCCTTCATGGTGTTCCTGTTAGAGGGATCGCGAGAGCTTTCCACCAAATTGGATTATTTTACTCCCTTTGGATTGGGTTTCTAAATTGCAGCAGCAGAGCCATTACTAAATAATACATTCCTAGCCTGGAGGGAAGGTGACCTAGGCCTTGGATCCCCAGAGGTTTCCTCTTCAAAGGGGTTTTTCCTCTCCTCAGTGCCAAAGGTCATAATATCTAGTTACTTTAGTTGTAACTCCCTAGGTTACTTAGGTAGGTTTCCACAGTTATTTAGGGAGGTTTCCGCTGTTGGATGAAGGATGGTGGTCCTCTTTTGCCGTTCCCTCTCTCCTTGGAAAGTCATACCCTCTTGTTATAATTCATTCTGCCTATGTTAAAGTCATTAATCATTTCAGTTATCTGCTGACCATTACCGTTATCTCTGCTGACCTATGTGAAAGTCCAGATCTTAACACCAACTCGTTACCTCTGCAATGCTTTCTGACTTACTCTTTTTTGGGGGCGTTTCCTAAGCTACCTTCAGCCTAATGGAATCCTTCCCATGGCACCTCTAGGGATGGAACCCTCTTCCAGGGTTCCTTGCCTTTGGTATTCCTACAAGGTGGTAGTCCTGCAGCATAGAGAAGTGAACTGCCACAACAAAGTTTATTCAGCAAGTTCAATAATCACACCACACCAAGTTGTGTAAGCACATTGAACAAACTTCTCTGATTTTTTCACAAAACTGCATTGTTCCTCCATTTTTTAGGACCTTACAAGCAATATCAGTATATAGTTTTTAACACTGTTTTCTGCAATCTGAATTAATTCAGTATCAGCCATTTTCCAGTTCTTAAATTAATCAAGTCCTATTTTTTGATTTAATATGAACTATAGACAGTGACTTTCCTTAAACATTATAATAAATGTTTTCTATTTGACTATTTACCAGTCTGACCAGAATAGTGTTTTGTTTTTGTCAAGAAGCTGCCCTTTAAATTACTTAGTTGCCTGGTTCAGCAGCTGTATAGCTTGAAGATTTCTAGGAAACCAGTCAGTTCATATCTAAATATGACAATGCTTTGTCTATTTATTTTCTGACTTAAATACTTCCTTGTGAAGCATGCCACTATCAAACTCATAGTTTTCTTTTTTACAGAACACCCACACTGGTTGTTCTGTAACAAAAGTACTTTGTTTTTTAGGCCCTGTTTGAAGCACCCCAGAGTCACTGACTTTGCAGCTGCCAACTAGAACTGCAATCCATTCAAGTTTTTTGCAAAGGTGGTATGCAAGGAGCTTCTTTGTCTTAAATACAGTAATTGCTTTTTTAAATATCTACCTTTTGAAACTTGAAGCTTAAGACTACTCTATATGCATTTGTTAAGAGTACCCTAGAGGCACAGATTTTTGCAGCTGACACTTAATACAGTGCACCGTCCTGGTTTACACTTGGCTACAGATGGTGGACATCATTATTTAAGATATACATGTGTGCATTTAAGTCTGATCTTGCATTGCATTGTAACTGAGTAATATTTGTTTTTCATCTCCATCTCTTTTTCTGTCTAACATCTGCATGGGCAGTTTGGGGGCAAGCAGATCCCCCATCCATAAGCAGCAGTCAAATTTACCTAGGGAAACATAGAAACATAGAATTTGATGGCACATAAGGACCGCTTGGCCCACCCAGTCTGCCCATTTCCCTACCTGATGGATAAGCTGCAGATCCTAGTTAACCAGCAGCCTACTTCTTCCTACCCCCAACCCCTAGAATTGCCTTATGACTGTCCCATGCATGCTTGAATTCCACCACTGTTTGTGACTCCACAACCTCCTCTGGAAGGCCATTCCATACATCCACCACCCTCTCTGTGAAAAATACTCCTTAAATTACCTCTGAGCCGCCTCTTCTACCTTCAAATTGTGCCCTTGTTCTTGCACACCTTTTTTGAAAGATGCTACCCTCTTGGACTTTGTTGATTCCCTGAGGTACTTGAAAGTTTCTATCATGTCCCCCTCTCCTCCTTTCCTCAAGGCTATACATATTAAGCTCCTTAAGTCTCTCTTCATATGTCTTCCGGTGTAGACTCTGCACCATTTTAGTTGCCCTCCTCTGGACAGATTCCATCCTGTCTATGTCTTCTGGAGATTGGGTCTCAGAACTGCATGCAGTACTCAGATGGGGTCTCACTAGCTGTCTGTACAGAGGGATAATAACTTCCTGTTTTCTACTGGTGATGCCTCTCCTATGCATCCCAGTATCCCCCAGCCCTCCTTGCTGCCCTCTCACATTGCTTGCCCACCTTTAGGTCATCTGATATGACTACCCCCAGGTCCCTTTCCATTTTTGTTGTTGTTAGTATCTCACCCCCATTGTGTACTCTTCCCCTGGGTTTTTGTTTCCCAGGTGCATTACCTTGCACTTCTTAGCATTGAATCTAGCCATACATTTGACCATTCCTCTGACCTTGCCAAGTCCCTTCTCATCCTTTCCACTCCACCTTGTGCATCAACTCTGTTGCAGATCTTTGTGTCATCTGCAAGAGACATACTTTTCCTTCCAGTCCTCTGCAATGTCACTTATAAAGACACTGAAGAGGACTGGTCCCTAATACTGAACCCTGGGTACCCCACTACCAACCCCCTTTTTCAGAGTGGACTCCATTTACTATTACTCTCTGTGTCCTATTCTCCAGCCAATTCTTTACCCAGGCTGTCATCTTGGGACCCACTCCCAGGCTGGCTAACTTGTATATTAATCTTTGTGTGAGACTGTGTCAAATGCCTTGCTAAAGTCTAGGTAGAGCATGTCCACAGCCCTCCCTGATCAACTAATTTGGTCACCCAGTCAAAGAAATCTATCAGATTTGTCTGGCATGACCTTCCGCTGTGAATCCATGCTGCCTTGGGTCCTGTGCCCTCTGGCCTCTAGATATTTAACAATTCTTTCCTTCAGAAGTGATTCCATCATTTTCCCTACCACTGAGGGTTAAACTAACAGGTCTGTAGTTTCCTGCTTCTGCCTTGCTCCCACTTTTGTGAAGGGGAATCACATCTGCCCTCCTCCAGTCCTCGGTACCACCCCATCCTCCCATGATTTGTTAAAGAGGATAGTCAGTGGTGTCACTAGTTCTACCTTAGTTCTTTTAGAATTCTGGGATGAATCCCATCAGGCCCCATTGCTTTGTCCACCTTCAGTTTTAAGAGTTCTTCCAGAACCCTTTCTTCTGTAAATGGGCTGGTATCAACTTCTGTATCCAGAGTGTTTCTACTGTTTGTTTTAGGTACCTCCCTCTTCCTTTGTAAATACTGAGCAAAATATTTGTTTAGTATCTCTGCCTTTTCACAGTCACCCTCTGCCCACCCTCCCTTTATTAAGCCTCACTATCCCTCCCTTGGTCTTCCTTCGCTCCTGATGTACCTATAAAAGGTTTTATCCCCCTTCTTAACTGAGTTGGCTATCTTTTCCTCGGTTTGGGCCTTTGCTGTTCTGACTACCCTCCCAGCTTCCTTTTGCTTTAACTGATACAGTTCACTGTCCTGTTCCTTCTGTGATTCCTTGTACTTCCTGAATGCTTTCCTTTTCTCTTGAACCTTCACTGCCACTTCCTTTGAGAACCATAGTGGTTTCTTACCTCATTTTGTTTTGTTTATTTGCTTTACACAAAGGCTTGACACCTCTGTGATGGCAGTTTTTATTATTCCCCATTGTTCTTCCACCCCTCCTTCCTGCCCATTTGCTAGTGCATTCCTTAGGTACTCACCCATTTTGACAAAGTCAGCCTCCTAAAATCCAGTACCTTTGTCTTTGTATGGCTTGACTCTATTGCTGTGTTTATTGTGAACCATACTGTTCGATGGTTGCTAGTTCCCAGATGGCTACCCACTTCTACATCTGTGATACTCTTCATCTCCATTTGAGAGAACCAGGTCTAAGATTGCTCCTCTCTCGAGTGGGCTCCAATACTAGTTGTCTAGGCATGCCCTGTAGGACATCTAGAATAACCCCACTCTTAGAAGTGGCTGCTGCAACTGCACTCCAGTTAACATCTGGCATATTCAGATCACCCATCAGCAATATCTCCCCTTTTTCTGCCATTCTAAGTGTACTTTCTATCATTTCCTTGTCCATTTCCTCCCCCTGAGAAGGGGGTCTGTATACAACCCCTGTGCGATTGTGGTGCCATTGCCGGTCTCCAAATTTACCCACAGCGTGCTTCTTCTTCTCCTGTTTACCCTTTTGTTCTGTTGCTTTGATTCCTTCCCTTATGTAAAGAGCTACCCTCCTCCTCCTCTTTACCCTCCCTGTCCCTCCTGTAGATAGTGTATCCTGGTATGTTTACATCCCAGTCATGGTTTTGTGTGTACCATGTTTCTGTGACTGCCACGATATCCAGATGTTCCTCCTCCATCAAGGCCACTAATTCAGGAAGCTTGTTACTCAGACTATGGGCATTGGTACTCATTGCTCTCCATTTTTTGATGGAAGAACTCACCACCTCTGAGATGCTGTTCTGTCAAATTCTTTCTAAAGCCACTATAAATGTATCATGTGACTCTTACAGTATCTAGTCCTTTAAAGTGTTTAACCTCATGCTGCAAATCATATTCATCCAAGACATGAGATTTCAAGAGTGCATTTATTTATTTTGATAGTTGGCCTTCTACAGCATTGTTAGATTGCATTTATTACCTCATTGAGACAACTTTGGTGTTCAGCTTACAAGCACAAACCCATAAAGCTGCTCAGCTGATTGTCAGCTGGCTTTATTTATTTATTTATTTTTTGTTGACTGGGTAAGTGCACTAAACAAATCCTGCCTATTTTCAGGCATGACCTGGAGGAGGGGGATACAGATGAATGCCAACTGATCTTGAACCAGATTAAGCTGTTGGTGGTAATTTTAGTGAATGAGGGAAATTTGGCCAGGACACCAGGGAAAGTCCCCTACTGCATTGCTGGCAGTAGGGGGCTAGTGGCTGAATCGAGTCATTTTTGGCTCAGTTCAGTGGCGAGTGGTCAGTATGGAGCTCGAGGAGCAGTTTTGCTGTGATGGTCAATCTCAGGATTTACACAGTATGACAGACGAGATGATTTTGGATTCTGCATTTCACGACAGCGATGTTTTTGTTTCAATGGATGATTTGACAAAATGTGGAAACCCTTTGGTAGCGGGAGCTACTACTGCTGTTGAAAACAGGCGGCAGGTAATACAGGAGACAAACTCACCTATGCTTATTTCGGAATCAGAACGAGCGAAGTCGCTTTTGTCTACCAATGATACGGGAAATCTGTCTACGGCTGCGGTCTCTGCTGTGAGTACCTTACATGAGTTAGCGATCTCAAACATATCAAGTACGGTCAAGAATCAGGAGCTGTTGGAACTTGATTCTTCGAAATGCCCTAATTCGCAGTGTTTGGCTGGCAATGTTGATTCTGCTTTTATTTCGTGCCAAAAACCAGAATTAGGAGGCCAGTCGGCTACATTGGTTTCTTCTGCATCTCTGGTTGCTATGGGAACCTGTGGGAACCCGGAAGTGCCTGAAATAATGTCTGGAGGCTCTGTGAATGATACACAGGGTCAGAAACTGTCCAAGGACTCAGGTTTTGTTTTTCAACCCCTTGCACCTACTATTCGTGTGGTACCTCAGCAGTCAGAGGTAAGATGTGTATTCCAGACTGATCCTATGATCCAAGCTGGGGTTTCGGAGTTTTCTTTTTTGGAACGTGTACCTGCACATTGTGATAAGGTGGGTGAGGAAGGAAAGGAAAAATGAGCAGCTATTTTCTCTGCAAAACGGAATTTGGAGGGTCATTTGGGGATGCAAACTGTTGCGATAGACCCACGCCCTATCTTTGCCCAGACTGTTGTTGAAAATACTTCTACATTAAAGCCCTTATCTGAGGATGGTTGGACCCCTCAATCTGCGTTAAGTGAGGCTGGTTGGTCCTTTGAAAAAGGCTCTTGGCGTCCTACGCCTGATTGGGACCCCAAACTGAATTTCTCACAAAATGAGCCTTCTTGACATCCAAAGGACTGTTCACTAACTACAGCAATTGAGCCAACAGAGATAGAACAACAAACAAAAAAACAAGACCCTCCCAGGATCAAATTCATACTCACCCTTCTGAGGTTTTGATTGACTTAAATGCTGAGCCTGATATAAATATAGAACATAATGTAGAAACACATAAACCCCTAATGTCTGACTTATTTTCAAAAATAAAAAAAGAAGCAGCCCCTCAAAGGAATGCAGTCAGGTTGAGGTACAAGGGTGGTTTAGAAGTGAGACCTGATAGGAGTTATGTTGGGAAATGTCTATTAAAAGAATCATTGCATTTTTCTCCACGAGAGGTTTTCGCATTTATTAATATCTCTGGGGAGGATAATTTTGATGTGAGCTTTCGCCCTCCCCATGCTTTGGATCTATTTTGGGAACGATACACTCAAGTAAAATTTTCCCCTTTGTGGACTCCATTTATGGTCATTCCTCTAACTAAACCTTTAGTAAAATGTGTTACTATTATGTTCCAGAATGAAGGAGTGCATGTTGATGATATAGTGTATTGGTTATCAAAAAAATGTGACGTGTTAAGTTCTCCAGAGGCCATTTTAGATGATCAACAGTTTTGTACGGGGGGTTGGAGATTCAAGGTAAAACTCAGACAGTCGGATTCTGGGATTTTACATATTCCAAACTCTTTTTTGTTGGGTCGGGATAGGGGGGTCTGTTTTTATGCTGGGCAACCCCGGGCATGTTATAAATGTGGCTCTCAGATGCATTTGTCTAGTTCATGTGACAGGCCTCGCTGTGACAACTGCAGTGAGACTGGTCATGTAGCTTTTCAATGTTTAAACCAGACAAAATGCAATCTCTGTGATGATACTGGCCATGTGTTCTCAGAATGTGGGCGGATAGCAAAAAATAAAACATCTATTAGCAGGCCTGATAACTTTATACAGAAAGCACAGGATTTGGCAGCCGGGGTTGTTCTGACTAATCATGGTGAGGGTGGTGTAGTAGATGTCCCCGATTCACAACCTATGCTAGAAGGTATTGAGGTTCCTTTACAGGAGACCCCAGCAGTTTTAGCTATGACATCCCCTGTATGTTATACCCTACAAAAAGAGAGTTGCCCTCAGGAGTTGGTTCCAGTGGATTTGCCTCCGGTGAGAAGGTCCTCTAGGATTTTAAAACCTCCTTTAGTGACTCCTTCTTTGGTGGAAACGGAGACTAGTAATCCTTTCGAGGTTTTGTCATCTCAATGGGGTGATTCAGCTATGGAGTGTCACGATTTGGATTCTCAACCCTTAAGGGAGGACCCCCCTTCCCCTTTTGTGGTACAGGAAAGTTATAAGAGTAAAAAGGAAAAAAGGCATAAAAAAGATATGTGATTATCTAATCTTTACATCTGGCCTACTTTAATTGTGATTCAGTAAATGTGCATAGTTTATTAAATTTCAAAAAAAGGCAGGTTGTTTTTGATTATGTACATAACACTCCTTTAGACGTTTGTCTATTGCAAGAAACCTGGGTTTATACCCTTACTCAGGTTAGGGGTTTTCAAAAAGAATGGTGTTGGAGCCCTTCGTATTGGTCATTTGGACAGCTGATGGTTTAGGTTTTCTTTTTAACTCTTATTCGTTTTCTTTATTAAAAATGATGGATTTGATCCAGGGAGGCTGATGATTTTGGATGGGGTGTGGAGATCTATGACTTGTAGATTTATTAATGTCTATTGTTCCCAGGTTAAGGCTGAAAGGGTGGCACTATTTCAAATTATCAAACCTTTTTTAATGTCTTCATTCAAGATTTTTCTTTGTGGAGACTTTAATTGCGAGCTACACCCAAGTGGGAAGTCCTTAACAAATTTAAAAAAAACCAAAAATATACTGTAATACTCATGCTTTTCAATCTTTAATACACTCATCTGGGTTGGTGTCAGGCAGTACTCACCAGCAGGGGGGCCCTAAATTTACTTTTCAAAGAAAGAAGTACACATCAGTTTTAGATTATATCTTTTTGTCACAAAATTTACCTTTTGATTTTATACGATCCCAGTCTCCTTTTCAGATCGTTTATTACTTAAATGTAAAATTTTTTCTGGTCGGGTCCCTCAGTGGCAAAAATCTCGATGGAAGCTGAGTGCTCTTTTATTACAGTCCCCTAGAGTGCTTAACAAGATACGTACATTACTGAAAGCACGGATGTCAGTTTCTTTTTTGTATGATGACAAGGGGCTAGGGTGGCAGGATACAAAAAATGATCTGTGTAATTTATTAAAGACTCAAGGGAAGTCTGAGGAAAACTTTAGACAGCTTAACTATCAAAAACTGAGACAGCAACTGTATTATTTATTTTCTGTTGCCAATACCTCCACATATGATTATTCTTCACAGATTCAGGCGTTAAAACCGGATATGTATCTGGCACAATATAATAGAGCAAACACTTCACAGGTTCTTTTACAATATGGTTTAAAAACAGCCTCAGGGAGATTCCTTTGCAGCCTTTAAAAATATAAAACCAACACCTCCTTAATTGCATTACAAAACCAGGATGGTAGCTTAGTGGATGATACTGTGAGTTTACATCTTACTGTTAAGGATTTTTTATTGTCTCATGCACCTGCAGCTCCCCCTAGTGTTGAGGAAATGTCACAATTTTTGTTCTCAATAAAATACCAGATTCTCTTTTTGATAAATCTTTATTATCTAAAACTATTTCTAGATCAGAAATTGAGGAAGCTATTAAATCCCAAAACTCTGGTATTTCACCTGGATAGGATGGCTTAACTGCAGAGCTTTATAAAGCTTTTCCCTTGGAATTCTCTATCTGTTTGGACTGGGTTTTTAATTTTTTCTTATCTACGATGGTTTTTCCTGTCTGGTTCTCAGTTGGACTAGTGATTTTTCTTTATAAATCAGGGAATACAATATTAATCAAAAATTGGAGGCCTATTACGATCTTAAATACGGATTATAAACTTTTTACGAGAATTTTGAATAACAGATTGAAGCAATATGCAGTCACAGTTCTCTCTCCGTATCAATACTGTGGATTGCCAGGAAGGAAAATCCATCATGCTCATATGATCCTTCATGATCTAATTGAATTTACTGGTATAAATCAGAAACAAGGTTGTGTTATATCATTAGACCAACAACAGGCATTTGACAGAGTGTAGCACCCTTTTTTATTTTTAACCTTGGAACATTATGGTATTCCTGCTGTAATGATTAGTTGGCTGAAATCACTCTATGACGGGGCTCTGATTTACCCAATTGTCAATGGCACGAGTGGTGAGGGTTTTCATGTACCTATTGGGGTCCGTCAAGGATGTCCCTTGAGCCCTTTATTATATTCCTTTGTAATTGATACTTTGATAAAATCTGTTTCACAATACCCAAAATGGGACTGTGTGTTGGGCCATTCCTTGCCAAAAGATCTCTACATCCAAGCTTATGCTGATGATCTTTGTGTATTCTTTTCTAATGTTGAACAAGTTTCTAGGTTCCTGGACTTTATGGAATATTACTCTAGGGTGTCTAATTCAAAAATTCAGAAAAAAATAGTCAGGGATTGTCTATAGGGCTTGGGGAGACATCTGACAGGATTATACAAGGAATCAAAATATCGTCAGATCTGATAAAAATATTGGGTTTGTTATATGGGCCAAAGAATTTACCGGAATTGAATTGGGAAAATGCTTTAACTAGGATTGAGGGAAAGATCAATATATGGAAAAGGTGGAAACTGTCAAAATTAAAAAGGGTACAGGTATTAAAAAAATATATTATTCCCTGTCTGTTGTATACAGCGATGGTATTTCCTCTACCTATGAATTTAGAAACACAACTTTACAGTTTATTTTTTCAATTATTATGGGGTAACAGGCTTAATCCTATAAAGCGACAATATTCATACCTTGAAAAAAGCAAAGGAGGCCTTGGGATGGTAGATTCGATTATATTTTTTAACACACTGTTTATCTCACAACACATCTATTTGGGATTTACTCCAATTCGGACCTTACATGGTTCTTTATTGCAACAGGTGTCGGCCCCTTATTTTCGGCTATGGCAGACCTTTCCTCCAAAGCCTGTTAAGAAACTGGTTTTGCCTCATTATTTTTTGCCAGTTGCAAAAAACTTTTTAAATGGAGCCTTTC
Organism: Neoceratodus forsteri; assembly: GCA_016271365.2. NCBI lineage: Eukaryota > Metazoa > Chordata > Ceratodontiformes > Ceratodontidae > Neoceratodus > Neoceratodus forsteri. The sequence continues at coordinate 1,478,887,190 of CM057452.1, read as the reverse complement.
AGCTCAGATGGTTAAACATAACTCTGGGCCTCATTTATATACCATAGTAATGACATTACTATATCAAGTGGTACCAGCTTTTAAAAACTGTCCCTCGTCTAAAGTTGAGATGGTTATTAAAAGATTAAATAATCCCCAGTTACCAGATTATATGTGGGATTTTGTGTGGCTATCTCTGTATGGTCGTATAAATGTAAGGGGAATGCAAAACATAAGGCATTGATTGATAGATATTGTCCTTATCCTGAGTGTATTACCCAAGAAGAGACAATGGAACATTTCTTCTGTTTTTGCCCCTATGCCATATCTTTGTGGAAATTCCTAGCCAAGAAATGGAATATGTCATGGTTGTTACATTTGGATTATGATACCCTGATCTTGGGTGTTAATTTTCAGTTGGGTAGTGGGTATGATAGTGAGACATGGCAAATTTTTTGTTGCTGTTTAACTTATTATTTATGGCAAGCTAGATGTCAGTGGGTTCTGTATCAAAAAAGAATGTCTTATGAGGAAGTAGCTTTATTAATTCAAGGGGCTATGGAACGCATTTATCTTAAAGACTGTGAAATGCCTACAACGTGGAAGGTGACTAGTTGGTGGAGGGGATTCACAATGTGTATTAAATATAAATAGGATTTTTAGGAAGTCTTGGGATTGTCATATATGGTGTAAATAGGGATGGAATGTTCTTTAAGATTTTTTTTGTGTCTGGGAATATTTTGAAAATTGTTTGTAGTTTCCTTTATGTTAGCTCGAAATTGTAAGAACTGTGATTATTTTTTTTGTTCTTTTGGAATATGATTTGTGTGATTTAACACTATGTATGAGTTATTTATGATTTTTGTTTTGATGTGATTTAAATAAAAAATTCCCCTACTCTTTTCAATAAGTGCCGTAGGATCTTTAACATCCACCTGAACTACCACCAATCCAGGCAGATGGGACCTCAGTTTAACATCTCATCTGAAAGACGGCACCTCAGAAGTGCAGCACACCTCTCATGCTGCACTACAGTGTCAGTACAGGGATATTAACCCAAGTGCCAGATGTGGGACCTGAACCCACAGCCCTCTGATCTCTCAGCCTCAGAGGTGAGTGTGCTACCTACTGAGCCTCTATGCAAATGAAAGGACTAAAGCATTCTATCTTTGGAGTGCTTCAGTCCTTTCAACTACATATAGATTCCACCCATCAGATTGTGGCCACTGTCATACTCAGCTTGTGTGGTCATTGACCTGTCAGTGACAAGGCCAGTGTGGCTTGGACCTGCACTGGACAAGTCACTGACACACCTCTGAATTGTCATTCATTGTAACAAAATGTTTCTTGCGCATTTGCAAGCAAACATAAACAATTACAGCTGACATGTCCCAGCGTGAACAGTGTAGCCACCGTCTAATAGCTATTGTATGGTTGGATTATACCTTAACAATTGAAAGCAAAAGAAGTCACAATTTCAGTATGAAGACTGAAGAAGTGATGGATTTCAGTGGGAAGTAATGGACTTCAATGGGACTGCAGTTCTATAGAAACCAAAAATGCCAAGGAAATGCAGAGTAGGAGGAGTTAATACTAACTGGCCGAACAAACAAATCATAATAACTGGAGCGTCTGTCTCTGCCATCAAGTCATCCACTAGGGCTTCTGTTGGGTTTTTGCAGGATTCTAACCTGATGGCAAAACACGACACAGAAGACAGGTATCACAGAATAAATGTTTATTCCACAAATGCATGTAAAAAGGACAGCAAATACCTGCTGGGAGTTCAGAACCTCTGAACACCATGATGTTGTCATAGGGAAACTCAATGAAAAACAGGCATTCATAGATTATCATAGTCATGGATAAGAGGGTCCGTTACCTGATAACGTGCTACTCTGTATAATAGAGAATCTAAACAAAGCAATTCTATTGGTGGGTACAGTGGGCAGCTTGCACCCAAGGCCATTATGTTTTGCACATATACCATGATAAGCATTATGCTGACTAAGGCTACTTTTGAGTTACAATACAATAATTCATAAAATATGCTGATCATAGCATTATGGCTAATAGCTGTAGGTGATGCGCTAGCACCACAAAAATAACTATGCCAGATAATAGTTTCTAAGCCTGTCAAAGCAAGCATGAGTAAATAGCGATATCCCTTGTGCTGTATCATAGAACATGGTAGTCCACATTAGGGACTGTAGGTCAGGCAGGTCTACACTTCCAAGAGTATAAGCCATGTTGTGTGTCCTTTTGATGATGCCTGATGCTGAAGCAACATTTTTTGTATCCAACAAGGACTGTATATATCTGCTTTTAAAATGGCTTTTTCTGATTTTATGACAGTTTTAGAGGTGATATTGGCACATTCTGTGCATGGCTGTTCCTACCAATATTTCATTTTTGGAGTGTTTATCATATTTGTACCATGCTCGTAGCATCTTGACACTGTACATTCATCATTCTTCCCATATTCATTACACAACTGTCATCTCTCTTCCCACATTCCTTACAGATTAGTTTTCTCAATGCTTGCACTGATATTATGAAATTTTGAGCACTGATAAAAGGTGAACAGTCAGTATGAATACGAACAACCCCAAGTACAGGGATTGCTATTTCCTAGTTTGCAGTTTGCATGTAGAAAGGTTTATTTTTACTTCACTGTTTACTGCAGTATAGTGGATTGAATCTGACTGATTCCTAGAACTTCCAAGCATCAGTTTTATGTAATCAGAATTCAAGGAATCACCTGCACCCGATATTAGTGCCTGGAGATTCAATAGCTTGTAGTGAATGTTACAATGCTTATGAGATCAGGGGCCCCATATTCAAAAGTTTGCATGGGTGATAACCAATGTTTGCCCATGCAAACTGGGTTTTGTGCCACAGTCCAATATTCAAAAGGCTCTGTTGTGCCAGCAAATGGGGTTGTGCCCACATAAGCCAAAATGGGAGTTATGCAAATGGTGGGACAGGGACAGGAATATTGGTGCAGGCTGATATTCAATGGATTTGCATGGTGCAAAAGGGTTTTGTGTGATCCTTTTGCACACTGGAAATACTGCCAAAGAAAATCTCCTTTTACTCCGTGCAACCCTAGTGGCTCCCAGACGTAATGCAGCCAATCAGCTGGTTTATTTATTTATATATTTGCTTTTGGTAACCGGGTAAGTGCACCAGGCATAGCAATGCCTATTTTCAGGCATGACCCAGAAGGGTACAAATAACAAACAGTTTGAAGCAGTATAACAACTGGTAATGCAGAGGGTACAGGTACAAATAACAATTACCAGTGAGATGTAAATATAGTTGGGACAAAAGCAAGAGAGATTCAAATGTGAGTTCAGTAATATTCACGATACAAAATATGAGAGATATCATTACAAACATTTTGCAAAATACAGTAAAATGCCTTAAGTAAGAACACAATAGAGTCAAATTGTGAGCAACCACAGGACTAAAGGTCATAAGAAGTACAAGAGTGCTAGTTTAGAGAAAACATCCATGATTGAGACCAGGGTATATGTGCTATACTGTCGACCAGAAAGGAATGGATATAAAGGAGGGAGAAGTGGGAAATTGAGATAGGAGTGGAGGTGGGAGGGAGTGTGAGCCTAGGTAAAGCAAAGGCGAGCCTATAAAGAAAAAAGTGAGGAAGCCAGGTTGAGAGGAGAGATGGAAGAGAGAAGGGCAGCATTTGGTAAAGACAAGGTGGCCAGGAGTTAGAGTCTGGAGGGTCTAAGGTGGGCGAAAGCATGTGAAGAGGGTTGAGACAAGTAGATGACTGATGCAGCCTCTTAAAACAGGCATGGGTCAGAGCAAAATGAATGTCTTGGGGAAGGGAGTTCCAATATTTAGATGTAGCACACAAGAAAGCCTGTGCACCCATGGTGGTTTTACATCTTGGAATGTGGAGGGAAGCTAGGTCAGTGGCTCTAAGCCTATAGGAGATGGTTTGAGTGCCCAGCAGGCAGGCAAGGGATTGAGGCAGACCTGATCTGGCAATACCATCAATGAGAGATCCAAGGGACTTGAGCCAATAGGCAGTAGGAGACAGCCATTTTAGATCAGCAAAAAGTTGGCAGTGGTGCTTGTAATGAGGGGATGCAGAGGCATAGTGGCAGATATTATTATAGGTGGTATCCCACTTGTGAAGAGTAGTTTTTGATGCTCCTAGGTAGGTGACTGTGCCATAGGCTAGTGCTGGGAGTAAAATGCCTTGAGCAATAGAAAGTCTAGCTAATGGGGTGAGGGCATAACTGGTCCAGTATGCACTTCCAAGCTTGGCATTAACGGACTTACAGGTAGCAGTAACATGTTGATCAAAGTCCAGAGATTCATCAAGCAAAATGCCAAGAGTTAGTGTTGGCCAATGGTGAGCCATCAATGCATAAGATATTAAGAGGGTTCTGGTTTGTTTTGAGTCTGGCACGGGAAACAAAAAGCATGGATTGTGTTTTGCCTGCGTTAAGAATGAGGTTGTTTTCAGTCATCCAGGACTGAATGTGGAAGAAGTCTGAGGACAGAGAGTGATTTATGTCTGAGATGTTCCTAGCACTGGAATAAAGAACTAGGTCATCTGCATACAGCAGTGATGAACAATCTGGAGAGAGCAAGGGGAGGTCAATAACGAAGACGGAAAAAAGTAGGGAGCCCAGGATGGATCCTTGTGGAACATCAATATGTATGGTGGAGGGATCAGACAGAACAGAATTGTAATACACGGCCTGCTTCCTGTTTGACAAGTAGCTATTAAACTAGGCTACAGCATCTGTAGAGAAGCCAAGAGAATGGAGTATGGTGAGGAGAAGGGAGTGGTTTACAAGGTCAAATGCCTTGGTTAGGTCAATGAAGATTGCACCAGTCAGGAGTGCTTTTTCCATTGCAGAATAGATATCATCTGTGAATTTCAGGATGGCCGTTGTAGTGCTGTGGCCTTTGTGGAAGCCATGCTGGGAGACAGAGAGGAGGTTGTGGTCCTGTAGAAAAGAGATGGTTTGCTTGGCAACTAGTTTTTCAAGTATTTTGCTAAGAGCAGAGAGAATGGCTATAGGCCGGTAGTTGGCAATTTCCTTGGGGCCCTCTTTTTTAAATATTGGAGTAACTCTCACTGTCTTACAGATACTAGGGACAGAGAAGTGGCATAGTGACAAGTTAAAGACTTGTGCTAAGGGTGAGGCAATAATCGGGGCAGCAAGTTTCGGGAGCCTGGGTTCAAGACCATCAGAGCCAGTACCAGTGCCATCAGGGATGGCTTGTAACATTTTTTGGACTTCCAGTCTGATAATGGTTCAAAATCTAAAAGGTGGGTGGTTGTGCAGTGTCTCATTGTCCATGGGGGGTGAGGGCTGCACTGGGGGGAAAAGAGATGGGTATTTGGATAAATCCAAGAAGTGGAGATTAAAGGAGTTTACAGTGGTGGCCAGACTGTTGCAGTGCACACCATTTAGGATCATATTGTTTGTATTTCTTGTGTGTTTCGCTCCAAGGAGTGTTTTTATATGAGACCAGAACTTCCAGGAATCACCTGCAGCATTTATTAATAGATCCTTGCAGAATGAGCTCTTAGCTAAATGAATGTTCCTTTTGCAAGAGTTTCTCCACATTCTGTAGTCATTGTAGTCAGACTGAAGACCAGAGGCCTTGAAATGCTGCCAGCTTTTGTCCCTAGCCCTGATCTGAACAAGTAGGTCTTTATTTAGCCATTTGGTTTACGTTCCATGTACACAATGTGTGATGTGGGGTGCATGGATATCTGTAGAGATCCAAACAGGGTTAGGAAGTGGTCCAGGGGTGCCTGAGGATCAGTGTCAGAGTAGACACAAGCCCAGTCAATCATGGATAGATCATTCAGGAACTGGGCTTGGTCAAGGTTGGCTAGATTATGGAAAGTGATGAGTTTTGGGGGAGGGGGGGGGAGGGTAGGGTTGACCAATTGAGCATCAGGTGCAATATATTGGAGAGTGGTCACTAATTACATCAGTGAGGGTACCTGAGGAGACTATGCAATCAATGCAATTTGTCAGTGCCCAGTCAATTAAAGTACTGGACCTGGGGGGGGAGGCATGACCCTGGTAGGGTTGCCGATGAGCTGGTGGAGGTTGTGGCCTTGTACTATGGTGTGGAGTGATTTGTTCACCTTGCCAATCCAATTTAGGTTTAGGTCTCCTCGAATTAGGACTTCATTGCTTCCAACAGCTAAGTCAACATGTGAGAGGAGCTCCTCAAGGCCAGCTGTGCCACCTAGAGGGGGATTATAAGCACACACTATATGTAATTTCTTGGAGCCAAGTTGAAAAGTAGTGTGAATAGAGTCACAGTGGGAGAGGATGGGCATGGTAGGATTTGAGAGGTTTAGATGTGATTTATAAAAAATGGTTATACCACCACCTCGTTTGGAGGTGGGCCTGTCATGTCTGATGAGACTGTAGTTGGGTAACGAGCAGGTAGATTCAGGAATAGAGGGTTTATGCCAAGTTTCAGACAGGCAAAAGATATCCAGGTGATATACTGTAGTATGACCCATGGGTCAAGTTCAGCTAGATTACAGAGGAGGCTCATAATGTTCAGGTGAACAATGTGAAGTTCCTTTGTGTCCTTCCATGCTGCATCCAAGCAGGAGAGGTAAGCAGGTGGACACGGGTTAAGTTCAATATCCCCTTCAAGTATGAGAGCAAGAAGGAGGAGATACCGTAGTTTGCGATGGATGATTGGGAAGGTCAGGATAGAGTAGCAGAGAAGGCACTTCTTAAAAGTATAAGTTACATGGTAGCGATAACTATGAGGGATAAGTAATGGTGTGATATCATGGAGTTTCTTGGGGAGTAGGCTGGCCTCTGGGGGAGCACACCCTCCCCTGTGGTCCACAGCACCCCCCCCATTGCCAGCCTGTCATGTCCCATATAAATCCCTGATGCTAGTGGTCCTCCTCCCCAGATTCCAGTCAAAATAAAAAAAAAAGTCAATTACAGTTATTGTGGTCACTATTTTAACAGGTGGGAGTTTCTGTTTGCCAACAACAAGAATAAAGCAGCCAATTACTGTACAAATGTCAGCTGCTAATATGATCAGTGCCTATGTGGATGATCTACAAACAGAGGAGAGAAAGAAGTAAGTGCCTCAGCTGGGACTTGAACCCAGGCTGCCCATAATACCGTTCTAGTTTCCCTACCAGCTGCGCCACCAAGGCATATCTGACAAGCATATAAGACACAGGTTGGAGATCCAGCTGAGGCATTTACTTTTTTCTCTTCTCTATTTGTAGTTCCCTAAATGTGCACACCACACTTTGAGGCACAAAATTTAATTATTTGTGCAGCACCAGGTTGTGAATTGGAAAAATAGCAATGTGCTCTGGGACGGCCCGGTGCTAGTGGCCCCCCCCCACCATTGATCAGTAGCCCATCATGTCCAAGTGACATCCCTGGTGCTAGTGGTCCCCCCTCCCTCCAAACACTGGCCTATCATGTCCAAATGATGTCTCTGATGCTAGTGGTCCCCTCCCTCCAGTTGCCAGCCCATCATGACATCCCTGGTACTAGTGGTCCCCCCCGATCACCAGCCTGTAATGCCCAAATGACATCCCTAGTGGTAGTGATCCCCCCCACTTCAGTTCCCCAGCCTGTCAAGACAAATGGCATCTCTGTCCCTTGGACATAATGGGCTTGTGATCGGAGGGATGGGAGACCAATAGCACCAGGGATGTCATTTGGACATGATGGACTGGCGATCGGAGGGAGGGGGGCTACATATATGTCATGGATGGGGCATGGCACCATGCTACCTGCCTTCACTACCCATGCAAATGGGCCCATAATGGACATGCAAATGGCCCCTTAGCCTTGCATGCCCAATCGGTTCATTTGCATAGATATATTTGAAAACTGCAGATAGCACTCCTGCACTATCAACTCTTGAAGCCTACTTCAGGAGTCATGTTGGAGTAATGCTTCCTGACATAGCACTGTTCCAACATGGCATTATATTCAATAAGATAGTGCCTGACTGAATATACCATCCGGTGAACTCTGGGCATGTGCAAAGCGCCGTGCAAACATTTGCACTGTGCTTTACGCCTTAGTGAATATCGGGCCCCTGATCTTTTGTTTGCTGATCCCACTGCCCTGGTCCCAGGAGGACTGCAGGAATGACAAACAACTGATCTAAACATAAAAATTGTAACATGCAGAAAAGGCTACTGAATAACTCTGTGCTAGCCCAATGCTGACATCAGGTGTTGGTGATTTAGAGATTCATGGTTACAGCAAATGTCAGCTTGGGGTCACAATGATAAGCATGAAACAATCTAGTAATATATGTAATCATGCAGTAAATAGTAATAAAAAAATATCTTTATTGCACACAAATGTGACATTGGGACCATCCCCACAGCTGGGTTTGGTGTATTGTCTCTTAGTGCTGACTGTTCCCCTTTCATTAAAATATGTTGGGTTTTTTTTGAGCGGAGAAGACACACGACAGTAAACTAAAGTCATCACTAGTACAAATATTACATACAGTACAGGTGAAAGAACAATTAGCAATAGAGATAAATAACAGAGTGTCGGTGGTGCTGCTGCTGCTTTTGTTAAGAAAGAATAAGTGATAATAATGCAGGTGAATATGCTTTGTCCTTGTCACCAAACAATGTAGTAAGTTGTAGACATGTCAATGTTTTACCAGTAAAGGGATGAAATGAATAAATGATGGTGATTTTAAATACACAGCACTAGATGTAGTAAGACAAACATTGTACTAATCTGTTGATATTTGTTGCATTTAGAAATTATAGTGGTGGTGGTGGTGATGGTTACGCTGATAGTGGTGGCGAAAGCACTAAAATGATCATGTAAACATACTATATGCCCTTCTGATGTATTCTCACCATCAGCATACATACCCTGAATCTCGTCCTCATCTTTAGTTCCTTCACCCTCATTCTGTAGACCAGTGCCAGCAGCAGACCACTGAGGTGAAATCAAGTATTTGTTCATGTTTATGTATGTCAGTCTCTCTCTCTCTATATTGGAATCAGGCAGGCAGGTGTGACAGTCAGACACAAAGGCACCTACAGCACTGAATTCCCTTTCTGAGGTTACACTAGATCAAGGGCATGTTAAATTTTCCAGTGGCAACGAAGCCAGAGCAAACAAGAATGCAACCTTTTGTAGCCAGTCCTCATCCACACCGAACTGCTCTGTATCATCTATATAGGCACTGACCATATTAGCATCTGACGTTTGTACAGTAATTAGCTGTTTTATTCTCGTTGGTAGACAGAAACTCCTGCCTGTTGAAGTATTGACCACAGTGGATTAAAGGATGACGAGGAGGACTTTGAGGCCATGCATGGTGCTGCAGGTAACTGTGACTGACTTTTTTTTTTTTTTATTCTAACTGGAACTTGTCTTGAGTATGTTGTTGTAGACCTTTTCATGTAGTTTCAGTAAACAACAAATCACATCAGCCCTTCCCCCTGACAAAAGTGTTTCAGTGTGGTGCCTATACCATGGATCAAGCAAGCTGGTCATCATATAGGATCAAAACTGATGTATGTGACATTCATGATCATCCATGTCTAGAAGCTCAGTCAAGTGACTGATAAGGTCCAAACCCACTTCGTCTGCAGCCACATCATATCGTTCCTGCACATGAAGCAATGCCTAGTTCAGGGGGCCACAGCAAGGGTATTATTTGACTCAGGCATGTATTTTCAGCACTGCTAGCCTGAGTGGCATGCTCAAATGGACATAGTATCTGAATTACATAGTCCATTAGCCTCCACTGAGATGATGTAAGAGACATGCCCTTTGAGTTACCAGGTCAAGGAGCTGCTTTACAAAATCATTGATGGGCTGTACTGTTCACAAAGCTGCTCCAGCATGTACTGGCTGGAGTGCTGCCTTGTGTGAACATCATGTTTTAAATAGGGTTGTGGAACCACATAGGACCTCTTAAGAACACCAAGCCCAGATTTAGCTTTTGACGAATGGCTAAATTAATCACATATTTTAAAGCTAATGGTCATCAGTCCAGCACTGCCTCATGTTTGAGAAACTCACACACAGTTAAGTTAAGAACATGTTCAGAACAAGGTACTGTATGTGATAAAGCTCACCTTCATTAATGGCTGTCACAACATTTCCACCATTACCTCTGGAAATGAAAAATGCTACCAACCCATGTGGTTTTAGCCACTCATCAATAACCTTTCTAGTATTTTTGCTGCTCTGTGGGAACCATATATACTCTTAATGCTTAATGTGGCATGCTGATAAATACCACCACTACTCCATGTGATGTTCTTAAATGGCAGTCACTGGATGGACATGGTGATGTACCATAAACACTGGGGATGTGTGCCCAATGTACAGTAACACACATGGAGCTCACTGTAGATCCAGGACCACTGGTCCACGTGTCTCTGGTCAGATGCACAGTGCTGACAGAAGAGAGAGAGGGAGAGAGAGAGAGAGAGAGAGAGAATGAGAAACAGTGCAGCGTGTTTTTTTTTATTACCTTATTTTATTTTATTACAACTAGGATTACAAGTACCTTTGAGCCAGGCTCTTTTACAAAGGTTCTGCATCAGAGAACAAATACAATACAAGTTATAGAAATAGGAACAAAACAATAAATAGGTCGGCATATTAGGTTACAAGGTAGATTAATAAAATAGCTAGAATAAGTGGAAGTATACATGGGAACACAGAGTAACAGAGGGATATTTTATGTATTTATTTCACGTGCAGATTAACACCTTTGAGCCAACAGGCTCTTTTACAAAGGTTCCATGTCGGGTATAACAAACAGACAAACAATTTCCAAAGTTACATTTCAAAAGAGGAAGAGGAAGAGACAAGAATACAGTGGTAGTTTGACGGACATAGCTGATGCTAATTGCTAATAACAGAATACTGACAGACTGTACATATAGGCAAGTAGTCTTAGCATTTTCTAAGTTGTACAGGTACAAGTAGTGCATTTGGTAAGTGGTTTAACATTTATTGTTAAGTCTTAAAAAGTAGGCCTCAAGTTGTCAAGCATGAAGTTAGGGAGGAGTGACCTGAGGGGGCTTTGTCATATATTGAAAAGGGGGTGAGGGGTGGACCAGGAGAGAGGGGCAGCCACATAGAGGCTTTGTCAAGGAGGTGCTGGAGTGCAGGAGAAGTGTGGGGTTGGGAGTGGGATGAGGGGTATATCGTGGCCGCATGCGACTAGTGGTTGCAGCCACACTGGTTGTCTTCTGCCAAAACAGTTAACAGGTCTCTTTTAAAGGGGCCTATTTTTGTGTGTTCCAGTGTTATAGAGGGGAGTTCATTAAGCCACGTGGGGCTGCAGTAGGAGAATGACCGCTGAGCAAAGCATGTTCTTTTGAATGGGGCATGGAGCACTTCCTTTGCCATTTCTCTGGTGACCTTTGTCGAGGGGTGTTGCTGGAACAGAGCAGCAGTAGAGTCAGGCGTGAGACCTAGTAGGGTTTTTTTTTCTCCATTATGCAAGCCTGATATCTTGTCCTGAGGTGGAGCTGGAGCCACCCTGTAGAGGAGTAAAGGGTGCAAGTATGGGTACACTGTTTAGCACTGAGGACCAGGCGACAGGCCCTGTTAACTAGTTGTTTAACTCTATTTAAGGCTGAGTCAGTGGCAGCACCATAAATGACTAATGCGTAGTCGATGATAGACAGGATAGAGATTTGAGTAACTAGTTTAAGAGCCTCGTGTGTCATGGCTTGCCTATGCCTATATAGGATGCCTAGTTTAATATTGCCAGTCTTGACTACGTGGTCAATATGGTGCACAAAGGAGAGTGTGCCATCAATATGCACTCCGAGGTATTTGAAGGTGAGGACTTGCTCGATGCTATCCCCTTTCTGGATAAAGATAGTCAGGGGTTCAACATTCCTTTTGGAATGTGGCATGGTTAGGTGCATTGTTTTAGTTTTTTTATAGTTCAGTAGTAGTTGGTTTTGGGAAAACCACACCTCTACCAAGGCAAAGCTGCACTGTAGGTTTTTAGAGATTTCACAGGCATTGCTGCCTGGGACTGATATCACTGCATCATCTGCATACAGCAGCATTTTAGCAGAACAGGCTTTGGGAAGGGAATTTATGAAGAGACTGAAGAGAAGTGGCCCTAGGATCGAGCCCTGTGGGACCCCTAGTGTTACCTTTCTGGGATCAGAGGTGACACCCCCGATCCTAACACTCTGCATCCTGTGTGATACGTAGCTGTTGAACCAGGAGATGGTATCTACTGACAGACCCAGGGTCCGAAAGTGTCTTAGCAGGATTTGGTGGTTGACAGTGTCAGCTTTTTGATGTCAATAAATACGGACCTCATCGTTTTTCCTGAGTCAAGGGACTCGTATGCGTGGGAGGTAAAGTCGATAAGGGCGGTGATGGTGCTGTGCTTTTGATGAAAACCATGTTGCTGAGGGCAAAGCAGATTGTACTTGTTTAGAAAGTTAGTGAGCTGATCAGATACGACCCTTTCCAAGGCTTTAGAGAGGGTGGAAGTATCGAGATAGGGCGATAGTTCCCCATATCAGTTCTGTCCCCGCTCTTAAACACAGGGGTGACCAGAGCAGTTTTCCACCTGTCTGGGAAGATTCCAGTTTGCAAGAAGGTGTTGAACAGTTTGGTTAATGGGGCAGTAAGTTCTTCCAAGGTGAACGCTAGCTCTGTTTCATGTCTAGTGAGTCACTACCAATCCTGGTCTTGTTTAGAATCCTTTTGACATATTTCACTGTCTGTTGCCTTGTGATTTGCCTGAAGTAGAAAGGTGGTTATCCAATTCTATGTGATGGTGGTGGGTTTGTGTCTATGGGATCCCTGGCTGGCGAGGACTGGAGAAATTCCAGGGGGAGTACAGAGCTTAGAACCATGAAGGCCTTGTTAAAGGCATTAGCCAGGTCTAGAGGTTGCTGTAAAGTGCCATCTGCTGTGACTATTATATCCGGTGGGGCTCTGGATTCTTTACCAGAAAGGGACTTAACGTTTTTCCAAAACTCTCTGCCATTTCCCCAGGTTTTTTCCAGTTGTTCTTTGTGATAGGAAGCTTTGGCCTGCCTCACTATCCTGGTGCAATTATTCCTTGCCATTTTATAGGCCGTAATGTCAGTTTGCCTGCCTGTCTCTCTGGCAATATGCCAGAGATTTTCTCGTTGTTTCATCTGGGCAATGAGCGGTCCTGTGAGCCAGGGGTTGATGGCCCCTTTTATTTTGTCAGTTCTGACTGGGGCAAATAGGTCGCAAGCATTGCTGAATACAGTTATGAAGTGGTTTAGAGCTTTATTGGCATTGTTGCAGCCATTTAAGGGGGACCAGTCAGCATTCTTCAGGTATTTTTTGAAGTTGCTCAATTGCCCCTTCTTGAGATACCATTTTTTAGTGACCTGCAGGGGGTCAATAGGGCCCCTGTTTGTCCAGGTGCAGACTACTGGTGAATGATCACTTAAAGTGTCAGGCAGGACAGAGACACTTTTGATATCCTTGGGATTGGTTGCAAGAAGCCAGTCAGTAAGTGTGCTTATGCCAGTGTGGTAGTTCCGCCTTGTAGCCTGAGTAAGATAGAGGCCATGGATTTTGTCCCTAGTGTTTACAGTGTCTTGTGCTAGCCAGTTAGTGTTAAAGTCTCCTACGATGATCTGCTCTCAGTCTTTGTTTAGCTTGTTATAGTGGTTAAAGAATAGGTCAAGACCCAAGGTTTGTTTTCTGGGGGTTATGTAGACAGTAGTCAAGGACATTGTTTTACCTTGCCGGCCAATTGATAGCTTGATTGTAAGAATCTGGGCATCTTTTGTGTTAACACTAGTTGGCATAATCTGGCCACTTATTTTGCTACAGAGATAGACCAGACACCCACCCTTTCGCTGGTTTAATCTATCCTGCCGGAAGGTGGTGTAGCCTTCGAGCAAGATGCAGGAGTTTGGAGTTTTTTGTGAAAGCCATGTTTCTGTGAGCATGATGATGCCTGGTTGATGGACTACGACCCAGGATTGGAATTGGGGAAGTTTTGGCAGAAGACTCCCTAAATTGATTGATGCAATTTTTAGGCATCTATTTGACGGGGGGTTATTATTGCCATAGGGTCTAGGGTTGGGGTGTACGTTCCCTGAGATCAGCAGTAGGATGGTGACTATCCTCAAGAGGTAGTGTTTCCTCCATTTTTTTCTGATCCTGGACTGACTCTGATTTGTGAAGCTGTGAATTTGAGAGTGTTTTTTTGAGGTATAAGAGCACATAAGGGCCCTGGCAACCTCTGGTATAGCCTGAGGCTGCCACGTCATTTTGGGGTGGGACGTAGACCTCCAGAGGCACCGGATGTAATTATTTGTTGCTCCTCTGTCCCGTATTTGTAATGCCAGGCACAATTAAGTGGAGGCAGGTCTCCAAACTTGGGTATGGGAGTTGAGCTATCTGTGATTCTGGCCAGATGGGGAAGGGCTACTAGACCCAGTAGAAAAATGTGCCAAGAAAAGTTTTTTGCAGCAGGTTTAAAATACATCATGGCTTATTTTTTTTTTTTTTTTTGCTGCCTTTTTAGGAGAGGGAGAGATTCTCTTTGCTCTCAACAAATGATGTTAGGGCTGCCGCTAGTGGTGATTTTATATAGGCTGCAGATGGAGAACTTGGCTGATTGGTTAAAAAGCTTTCCGATCCCTCTATAAAAGGCAGCATCCACTAAGGGTGGTGATGGGGGCAGTGGGGAACTGACGCACAGCGTCAGCGGGGCCAAACACTTTTGCCCAGCCTGCTTGAGTAAGGAATTGCTCAGCTGAATCATGCCAAGTCCGTACCTTGCTGTCTTTTGGATGTTCTGGGAGGTTGGGGGTGACCTCACTGCAGCCCTCAGGACCAGACCGGGGACCCTCCTATGTGCATTGCACAACAGCTGTGGGAAACAGGAGAGGAGGTAGGAATTATTTATGCACATTCAGCTGTAGTTTATACATAGAGTTGGTGACCAGGTGGGCGGGGTTACAATACTTTCTACCAGCAGTTCTACATGGGCACCTAAGGGCAGTTAAAAACGTATCTCTTAAACTTGCTAATGGCAGAATAATATACTGAAACAAGAGATACTCTTTCACACACCCAGCTGAGTTTAATTTAAAGAACCAGCCGAGGACTGCCGTAGCGTTATTCTGGGAAGTAGAAGTACAACAAGCACTAAAAGCATGTGCCCTGCTAAGATTATCTTAAATTAGCATCTAAGTTACAAAGTCCTACTGTGATTCACTTCAGGTAACAGCCAGAGACTGATAAGTAGGAGGGAGGGTAGAAGATGAAGATATACATGAGGAGCGAAGTTGGAGAGGGCAGGAATTGCAGCCAAAGGGCATGGTCATCAACTGGTAGCAGGCTGAAACTAGTCAACAAAAAGGGAAAGATCATTGAGGGCCAGAAGAGGTGGGGGGTGAAGTGCACTGCTGCAAAGCCTTGCTGAAGATTGGTCTGCAGGAGCACAGGGTCCTTGTGGGAGGAGAAGATAACAGCGTCATCAGCATAGAGGATAATCTGTTCAGTGCAAGATTTCGGGAGCATGTTAAGAAAAAGGCTGAAGAGCAACTGACCCAGGATGGATCCCTGAGGGACTTCAGATTGGACCGGTCTGAGGTCCAAGAGTGTCCCAGCAATTTTGACTTGTTGAGATCTGTTTTGCAGATAGCTGTTGAACCATGAGACAGTGTCAGGAGAGAGTCATAAATGCTGGAGTTGTTGGATCAGCAGATGATGGTGGACTGTGTCAAAGGCCTTGGTCAAATCTACAAATTCTGCCCCGGTTAAGTGACCCATATCCAATGTGACGCGCAGTGCTACAGTGAACTCCAGTAATGCAGAAGAGGTGCTATGACCTTTTCTGAAGCCATGCGCCAGAGTCTCTAACCAGGGCCCAAAGGTGGTCCAGAGCCTTTAGCTGGGCAAGTAGCTCTCCAGTTAGCCATGGGTTGCAGAGTGTTTTGACTTTTCATTTTTTAAGCGGGGCATAGGTGTCACAGGCCGCATTGAAGGAGGAGATGAAGAGGTCAAGAGCTGTGTTAACATCTGTTGAGAAGAAAATGGGAGACCAATCAAACCAACTGAGGTAGGATTTAAGGTGTCTTAGCTGTCCACGTGGGAGCACTCTGCTAGTGATGACTTTGGGTGGGGGCTTATGGAATTTATTTGACCATTCACATATAATGGGTGAGTGGTCGCTTAGTGAGTCAGGAAGGACAGAGGTGCTGGCGATATGAGAGGGATGACTGGTAAGGACCCAGTCCAGTAAGGTAGTAGTGCCTGTTTTATAGTTCTTTCTGGTGGTGGAGATAACCATTTGTGAGAGGTTTGCTGATGATATGGCATCCTGAGATATAGCAGCATCTGATGAGAACCAATTAATACTGAAAGCACCTAGTGTAATTGTCTCCGCACCTACTGGTTGGGATTTGATGAAGTCCAGAACAGTTGTGAGACTGTATTAAACACTTCAGGCACTCCTTTCATGGAGAAATTTTTTCTATTAGGTATTTTGTATTTTGGTACAGCTTTTATCATTAGCTGTAAGAAACCTGGCTGCTCCACAAAAGAATAGGACAAAAGATCAGTCACCAGCATATCTAACACTGGTGAAAGGGTAAACACAGTGGGTGTACAATCAATATGGTACAGGAACAAGGGCACCGTAATGTGGGCACACTGAATGTGGGCATCCAGGACTTGTGGGTGACCTCCTGTCAGGGTGTTACTCTTATTCCAGCTCCCCAATGTGCCTTGCTGCAGAGTTGGTTATATTGACATTGGGGGAGGGTGCGGGAGCAGATCCTCCCGCAACATTACGGCACCGAATTCTGTATGGTGCCATACATTGTGGGGTCGACTTTCTGGCAGCATTGGGTGATATTGCCCTTTTTACCTGCTGCCTTTTTGACTGGCAGTCTTTTGGTTGTGCCCTTTTTAGCTGGGGTCTTTGTTTTCACTGACATTATACAGAACTATGCAGTGGTACTTGGAATACTTGCTCAGTGTTTCTTTAATGTTTGGTTGTCTCAAACTTCAAAGCCCTCAGCAATCATAATTTTTTATGTGGCAAATTGAGACAATTGGACTTGATGACACATTATTCTATCAATAAAATTCAGAAAAGGAGCGTGCAGATGAAGCAGAGGATGACGATCGACTGAAGTGTTCTGCTCGCTTGGGTGTGGTACTCATATTGGGAGCAAAAATCGGTTCCACATAATGGTGCAACTCCTCTCCTGTGGGAACAGAACTGTGTAGAACATTTAAAGACTGCCATTTATGCTGCTGCCAGCGAATGGTATGCTTGGTCTGCAGATGTGAATGCATACCAGTTGTACTTAAGTGTTATCCTGCTTTACCCCCTGCTAACTTTTGATTTGCAGGTCTAGCAAATCACTATGCTGTCATCTGCAGTCTCTACTATACATAAATTCCACACTAGAGATTTCCCCATTTGGTGGTGTTTCTTTGATGGGGCGCAGCCATTGGATTGGGGCAGACTAGTTCCTACTGCTGCTGCTGTTGCTGAACACCAGCATCAATAATAGCTGCATGTAGAAGACCTGCTGGTTGCTGATCATGCGCAGATATTGTAATGGGCACTGGAACTGCTTTAAACTTCAGGGCAGTAGTAGGGGTAATTTTTAATGCAACATGGAGAGAATGGTAACTGAGGTCAGTAATGGAATCATCATCCCTGCCTCAACCTCCTCAACACTAATGACATCACTTGCTACGTTACTGTGTGTCATGTGATCTATGTCCCTGTCATCAAAATCCATCACCACTAGTCATTCTTTAAATTTACTACCATCACCACCACTGATGCCAACTTCCTTGTCTGCAGGCACTTTGTCCTCTGTATTTGAAATAGTGCATCTAACAAGCTTAGATTCTAAGTCTATCCCCTCCTGAGACTGCGAGTCCTGAGACTCCAACAGTAATGCTGCCACATCAATGGCAGATTTGTGTCCCTCTTCATGATGCTGGATCAGTGCTGCATTGTTATCATTAACAATTTTTTTATCAAGTCTGATACTACATCCAGCTCTAAATAATTAATTAACACTGATACCAGCCTTCAATATATTACAACCAGCCAGGCCCAGCACTGAAAGTTTGCCACTCTATTGCTGGTGTCAGCACCACCTGCACCACTATCACCACACCCCCGCTCTCCACAAGTGCTAGCAAATAAAGAAGTATGCATCACAAACTTATCATCATGTCATCCACATCCACTGAAAGCTTTCTTGAAACCCACCATCTTTGTAATTTTAACTTTGAAAAGAAAAAAAATAACTATGTAAGTTAATTAATAATTTTTAGGAGGATAGAAAAAACACAGAAGCACTTGGGAACAATTTCTAAAAAAGAAATTTCAGTCAGCCCACCGGTAGTGCAACTGCTCGCAAAGCTGGTGACCCAGGATTAGAAGGGAGTCTGGGTTGCTGAGGGCTGACCAGAGGGAGGAGGACTGAGCATCCCAGAAGATGCTCTCCTCCTTCTCCAGGGAGGGAGTACTGCTTGCTCCTCTACAGCACTGCAACCTGGGTGACCCCAGGTGGCAGTGCAGTGGAGCTGCGATGGGTGGGTGGGAGCTTCCTAGCCAGGATGTCTCCATGCTCGCATGCAGATATCCACTTGACGCTAGCCCACAAAGTACTTGGGGAGGAGACTTGGGGGAAAAAACAGCTCCTCACCTGCAAGCAGCATGACACTTGCCTTTCCTTCACAGGTCTCCCACTGCTCACTTGGCTTCAGACCGCAATCCAGCTCTAAGACCTCCCACCTTGCAGGAACTCAAGAAGCTCAGTCACAGGGGCAATATGTGGGGCACTGACTGATCAGAAGGTAAGTTCTGGGGACAGTGGGTGACAGGGCTGGGAGGAGAGGACGGCCAATGTCAGTCAGGCAGGATAGAAAAAGTGTAATACATTTAAAAAAAAAGAAGAAATGTCACACATTGCTTTGTTAAGTTCTTTTTGTGTGTACAGAAACTGCAAGATAAGTAGAGCAGCAGATCTTTCCTCTTTGACAACTTATAAAGAACTGACAGGGCAGTAGGAGCAGTAATCACTAGACAGAGAGAGGGGTGGGGTTTCTATAGCAATAAACCATTTGACACATAGATTCCTGCCCATATGTACTAAAGACCCCATGTGACAGCATTGCTTGCAGAATAACTAATTTTGTGTTTTGTGGAACATTATAGCAAATGGCAAAAATTGTGGATGAACCACAGAATTTTTGCCTAAATTAAAGTAAATAAAAAATTTGGAATTGTACATGATAAAAAGTTTATCAAGAGGGACAGAATCACTAATGAGAGTAGAACAGTAAGAAACATACTTTGACAATTTGATTCCTCCCTAAATTAAGGTAATTACGTAACTTCACTGCTTGTTGAATTTATTTCCATGAATTATACTGCAAATGTCATTTTCTTTTTACTTTATACTTACTTTCCACAGTGCATAACAAATTTTGTGCATTACACATAATTATTCTGCACAACAAAGTGGAATTCCATAGAACGTACGAGTCTTGCAAAAGGTAACTTGTTGCAGAATTCCACAAAAATTGCAGAATTCCTCAAGAGTTTCACAGAAACAGAATTCACAGTTTTTGCACAGCTCCACTGCCTAGCTTAATTAGCTCTACTGCTTACCTTTCTAACTGTAACCTGTGAACTCAGCTCACCTTAGCTCACCTCTTATTAAGTCACTCTCAAGTCTTGACATCCCCCTCATCCTGAACTAGGGCTCTGCTAATATAATGCAGCACTTTTTCACTGTTCTGTGAGAAACCACTGACTCTGTTTCTACACTGCCTAGCTTAGCTGTGCTGCTTATCTTAACCTGAGGACTTGGAATTAGCACCCACTTTAGTGCATAGTTTCTCTTCAATTCCCTCAAAAGTCCTTATGCCCCCTCAGTCCTGACTTGGAGCCCCATGAGATGTTTACTACTATATGGTCATTCTAATCACAAACATTGAAATCAGTACTATTTCCTGGCATCCTTCACTTTAAGCAAGCCCCAAGGGTATGAACACCACTCAATGTAAACCCAGCTAGTGCTATAGACTATCATCAAGCCAAGGGAGGAGTGGGAGGTTAGAACACTACTTGATGTGTACCCGGCTAGTGTTATAGGCTAACGGCATGCCATGGGAAGGGTAGAAGGGGGTATGGCCATAGGAAAAAAACAGAAGAAAGGGCAGATTGGAATAATGAAGGGAAGACAAGTCAGGTGCAATTGCAGGAAGGGGAAATGTAGTGTTGAAGAAGATAGGACAACGAATGAGTAGATGGAGCAGAACAGATATCAAGAGGGAGGGAGGGAATTCCAAATGTTCGGGAGATGATAGAAGGCTGTTCTCCCTGAAGTGGAAGTACGGGGAGGGAGGGAGACAGTTCTATAGGGGTAGTTTCAGAGGGAGTAGATGGGAGTAGGGGGTGATGGAGAGGAGGTCATTGAGGTAGGGAGGCTGGGAGCCAAGCCAGAACTTCCCCATTAATGAGGCTTCATGGGCACGGCATCCAGCCCTAAGAGGGGGAAAGGAGAGAGAGAGAGAGTAGTAGAGGTCACAGTGGTGTGTAAGTGGAGGACAGGCAAGAGCAAAGTAACAGAAAGAGTTAAACAGAATGCCCACTTTGGAAAGGATGATTTTGGGAGCAATGCTATAGACAATGTCTCCAATATCAAAGATTAGGAGGATCACCTTCTGGACAATCTTTTGACAGGCAGGCAGGGGAAGACAACTAGGGTGTCTATACAAAGCTCCAAGTTTAGGAAGGAGCTTTTTATGAATAGCATCCACATAAATAGTGAAGTCAAGGTTCCTGTCAAGCCAGAGCCAGAGGTATTTAAAGGAGGAGACATCCTCTAGAATGGAACCATAGAGAATATGAAAGGTGGGGGCTGGCAATAATCCTGGCAAGCTTTTCTCTGGAGCCAGAGGTCATAGAGACCATCTTTTTGGCATTTAGTGAAAGTTGATTTGTGCAAAACCAGCACTGGATATTACTGAAATCCAGTTGGAGGCTGGTCTCCACCTCCGAGGAAGTGGTACCGGAGGCACAAAGGAACGTGTCATCCACGTATATAAGAATGTCTGCATTTAAGTAGGCAGTAGGTAAGTCATTTAGAAATATTGAGAAGAGTATCAGTTCAAGAACCAAACCTTGAGGGACACCAATGTTAATGGGGAGAGGAGGGGAAAGGGATTTGCCAATCCTGACTGATTGGGACTATCCATCAGATAGGAACAGAACTAATGAGTGGCAGTCACAGAGAGACTAGCTGCTGCAAGCTTGTTGGGGAGGAATGAGTGAGAAACAGTGCCATAAACTTTGGCCAGATCAACAAAAATGGAAGATGTTATGTGTCCCTGGTCAATACCACAGAGAATGGAGTCAGTGAGCCAGAGAAGGAAGATCATGGTGGACTGAGCCTTATGGAAACTAGACTGGAAGGGGTGAAGAAGGAGGATGAGGAGGAGTAAAGGAAAGGAGAAAGCTGAGCCAGTACTAGGTGTTCTTGGAGTTTTGCAAGGATTGGGAGCAGAGATATAGGCTGGAAATTATCAGGGTTAGAAGAGTCACCACCCTTGTGAAAAGGAACTACAGTGGCAAGCTTCCAGGCATCTGGAACACTGGCAAATGAGAAGGAGAGGTTTAGCAGAGTAGACAGTGAGAGAGCAATAGCTTGTGCCGAAATGTGCAGGAGCTTAGGGTCAAGTCCATCCATACTTTTGCCCTTGTGAGGGTTGAGGGATAGGAGAGCATGCAATGTGTTGACTGGGGAGGCAGGTAAGAAGGAGAAGCAGGGGAAGAGGAAGTAAATGCGGAAGAAACAGGTGGAGGAGGAGCTGCATGGGGCAGGAATGCTAGAAGGGTGGAAGCACAGGTGGTGAAAACGGTGTTGAATTCCGCAGCTACAATGGGGAGGAGTCAGAGATGGTGATGTCAGCTACCTATAGGACTGGGGAAGGGGATTGAGCAGGGAAGGAGAAGAGGACATGGACTACCTTCCAGAATTTAGAATTTATTGTTCAATTATAGTATAAAAGACAGCTGGTGCCGCTCCGCTTTTGTTCGTTACAGCAGGGGAGCACTGTATAATGCAGCAGGCATTTACTTGTTGAACAGAATCCAGCCCAAGATTTAACTAGAGCAGTAGGCATTAATTTAAAATTTTGGTAAACAGGAAAGGCACGCTGAGCTAAGGCTCATTTCCAGGTGACCCAGAGTAGGGGATAGGGACAATGATATCATATACAGGAGAATATACTGTACATACAAAGAAAATGCCACAAATACAATATTTACAAAGATGTGGAAACAATATACCTTGTGGCTAATACATAGTGTGGCTAATACATCAATGAATACAATATTTACATTGATGTAAAGACATTGCACACTGTGGTAGTACAACAATCAAGTATAGGCAAAAAGTCACATTAAAGTCCGGAGATTGTTATATGACAAAAATACGAAGAAGCACATACAAACATATGAACATATGAAGAAACCGGCAGAAGAAGGCCATTTGGTCTATCAAGTCTGCTTGCATTTCAGGGTCCACAGCTTGAGCTACTGTCCCTGCCCTCCCTCCCCACTCCTCCCATTTTCCCCTACCCATGATCCATACTTTCCCCCTATGCCTTTCCCAGCCTCTCTTAAAGCTGCCCACTGTCTTCAATGAGATGACCTCTTCTGGCAGCGCATTCCAAGTGTCCACCACCCTCTCTTTGAAGAATTGCTTCCTTACCTCACTCCTAAACCTCCCGCCCTCCAGCTTAAGACTGTGCCCCCTTGTGTTATGGTTGTCACTCAGCATAAAGAGACTCTCCTTATCAACTTTATTTATCCCTTTCAAGTACTTGAAGGACCCAATCATGTCCCCTCTCTCACTTCTGTCTTCCAGGGAGTACATGTTTAGTACCCTCAGCCTCCCATCATATGCCTCACCCTGCTGACCTGCTATCATCTTTGTAGCCCTCCTCTGGACCTTCTCCAGCACGTTAATGTTCTTTTTGAGGTGTGGGCACCAGTACTTAACTCCATACTCTAGATGTGGCCTTACCAGTGACCTGTACAAGAGCAGTATAACCTCCTCTCTTCTACTACTGATCCTCCTAGATATTCATCCCAGCACCTTGTTGGCCTTTAAAACATAGAAACATAGACACATAGAAACATAGACTGATGGCAGATAAGGACCGCTTGGCCCACCTAGTCTGCCCATTTCCCTACCTAGAGGATAAGCTGCAGATCCTATTTAACCAACAGCCTATTTCTTCCTACCCCCCCCCACAAAAATTGCCTTATGTCTGTCCCATGCATTCTTGAATTCTCCTACAGTTTTAGACCCACAACCTCCTCAGGAAGGCTGTTCCATGTGTCCACCACCTCTCTGTGAAAAAATGTTTCCTCACATTGCCCCTGAGCCGTCCCCCCTCTATCTTCAAATTGTGTCCCCTTGTTCTTGCACATCTCTTTTTCTGAAAGATGCTACCCTCTTGGACTTTGTTGATTCCATTGAGGTACTTACACATTTCTATCATGTCCCCCCCTTCCTCCTTTCCATAAGAGTATACATATTAAACTCCTTTAGTCTCTCCTCATATGGCTTCTCTTGCAGACCCTGCACCATTTTAGTTGCCCCCCTCTGAACTGCCTCCATCCTGTATATGTCCTTGTGGAGATGGGGTCTCCAGAACTGGACGCAGTACTCCAGATGGGGTCTCACCAACTGTCTGTACAGGGGGATAACAACTTCCTGTTTTCTGCTGGTGATGCCTCTCCCTATACATCCCAGTATCTCCCCAACCCTCCCTACCACCTTCTCACATTGCTTGCCAACCTTAAGGTCATCTGATACAATTACCTCAGGTCCCTTTCTATTTTTGTTGTTGTTACTACCTCCCCCCCATTGTGTAATCTTCCCCTGGGTTTTTGTTTCCCAGGTGCATTATTTTGCACTTCTTTTCATTAAATCCAAGCTGCCATACGTCTGACCATTCCTCTAACCTCGCCAAGTCCCTTCTCATCCTTTCCACACCTCCTTGTATATCAACCCTGTTGCAGATCTTTGTGTTATCCGCAAAGAGGCATACTTTTCCTTCCAATCGCTCAGCAATGTCACTTATAAAGACATTAAAAAGGACTGGACCCAGTACTGAACCCTGTGGTACCCCACTAGTAACCACTCTTTCTTCAGAGTAGACTCCATTTAAAATTACCTTCTGTGTCCTGTTGTCCAGCCAATGTTTTATCCAGGCTGCCACCGTGGGACCCACTCCCAGGCCTTTGCTGCTGCTTTCTTGCACTGCGTGGAGTACTTCGGGTCACTAGTGATCATCACTCCCAGGTTCTTCTCCAGGAAAAGGATGTAGGGGAACTAATATTGGTCAGACTACATTAGCCACTAGGAGACTCTGTGCTGTGGAGTTGTTGTCTGTTGAGAGTGCAGAGCAGGGGAGCAAAGCAAGGGGAGGCAGCTGAGGGGTGTAAGAGGGCAGTGTGGCAAATGGGTGGAGGGTGTTTGGGGGAAGATGAGGGTGGATGGGGAGTGAGGGGCATGATGACTCAGGTGAGAAGAGTAGGAAAGCATACACAGGGGGAAGGGAGTAGTTTGAAGGGTTTTTTGAGGGATGCTGTGGTCAGCAGAATGCGTAATGGGAGAGGGAGGCTATTCCAGAGGGCGAGGAGCCTGTAAGCAAAGGATAGTTTCCTCGAGAGTGAGTGTGGTTGGGGCAGGGCACAGGAGTGATTGTCGCGGTTGTGCAGAGAATATCCTGAGTTGATAGCAGGGACTATCAGCGTTGAAAGGTAGGAGGGAAGGGTGCCAAACCAGTACTTGGTGATGAAGTTGACACAATGAGCAAGACGGCGGTTGGCAAGAGAGGGGAGAGATATGGCTCGATAGAAGGAGCAGTGATGTGTGTCATAAGGGAGGCTAGTGGTGAAGCGGCAGAAGGCATGGAACAGAGGGTCCAACTTGGCAAGGGATGATTGAGGTGCAGAGCTGTAAACTACATCGGCCCAGTCAATAGATGGGAGGATGAGCTTGGAGATGAGTTCCTTTCTGATGTGGAGTGAGAGACCGTCTTTGTTTCTGTACAGCATGCCTAGTTTAGGATGTAGCTTGCTATGGATAGCATCAAGGTGGTGGGAGACGTCCAGTTTAGGGTCCAGCCATGCTCCAAAGTATTTGCAGGAATCAAGGGCCTGGATTTAAGAGCCATCAAGGGCAAAGAAGGAGAGGGAGAGGGAGAGAAGGCGGTTTGGTCAGTTTCTGAACAGAGCCAAAAGTCATGGTGACCATTTTCTTTGTGTTGTATCTGAGCGAACTGACTTCAAACCATCACAGCATATTTGTAAAGTCGGCCTGGAGGATTGGTACAATATGCAGAAGGGAGGGACCAGATGCAAAGATCACCGTATCGTCAACTTACATATGGACATGCAAGGCGGAGCTTATGGAGGGGAGATTGTTTATGAATATGGAGGAAAGTATAGGCCCAAGATCAATCCCTGTGGTACCCTGGCCAGGATGGGGGAGGGATATGGCATCACCCAGCTGCACATATTGGAATCTGTCAGCCAGATAGGCCTTGAACCAGTTAGTGGTTGAGGGCGAGAGGCCAACAGAGGAGAGTTTATCCAGGTGGAGTCTATGGGAGACCAAGTTAAGGCCTTAGCTAAGTCAGCAAAGATGACCAGTGGCAGATGGCCTTTGTCCATACCAGTATGGATATGATTGGTTAGGTGGAGAAGGGAGGAAGAAGTGGAATGTAGACTCCAAAAGCTGGATTGGGACGGTATCAGAATGTTATTAGTGGCCAAGAAGGAGTTTAACCTTTTAGAAATGAGGGGTTCAAGAAGTTCTGAGAGGTAGGGGAGGAGGAGGAGGATGGATCTTTAGTTGCCCAGAATGGAGGGATCACCCCCTTTGTGACGTGGGATCACTTTGGCTAGTTTTCAGGCCTTGGGCAGTGAGCATGTAGAGAGTGACATATGACCCCAACCTTGCACTTATGTCCTGGGCCTACTGTATTTTGCCCTATGTACTGTGTATAACTGTATAACTGTGATACAGGTCCTCTGTTGTTTACAGCTGTTAGTATTGTGCTAATTTACCTTGTCTGCTTCTTCTTGTCAAAAAAATTGTTATTTGATACTATAATATCCTAAGCATTCAATGTGCACTGCTTGTATATTCATGCAATCATGTGTCCTTATGCTGCTTTTTATTTGCTTCCATTAACTGTTCACTTGATAACTTGTGTGTTATTATATCCATGTGTACCCCCCAGGTTGCACCAGGAGACGAGCATCTTGTTGCTCAGTGTGCCTTTCCTGATGAAACAATTGCAATAAATAAAATAAAAATAAGTGATAGGTTGAAAAGATAGGTGAGGAGCGGGACTATTGCAGGAGCGGAGATCTTTTGGAGATTGGGACTGGATCCGTCGGGACTTTGCTTTGATGAGTTTAGGGATTAAGGGCATAGAGAACCTCTGTAGAGGTAAAGGGGGAAAGGTGTGACTGCACAAGGGGGGAGTGAAGAGTGTTGGTAGGTTCGGGGGGGGGTAGAGGTGGTCCGGGAGAGAAAGTGCAAGTGGTGAAGAAGAGGTTTATGAAGGAGGCAGCAGATCCAGGGTCCATGCCATCTGTGTCAGGAGTGAATGTGAAGGAGGAGGGGGAGTGGAAAGAGGTAATGAGCAGCGAGTGGAGAGACTTCCAGAATGCTGCAGGGGAAGAGCAGTAGTCTTCGGGCTGTGATCTAAAGAAGTTCGTTTTGGCAGTGCGCACTGCCTTGGTACAAGCGTTTCTTAGGGATCTGTATGCTTGAAGGTCCGAGGTGTTGGAGGAAGCCTTGTACACTCTCCAGGCATGGTCTCTGGATTTAAAGAATCTCACTAGATTAGGTGAGATCCAGGGAAGGTGCCTGTGGTGGAGTCGTAGCCTTTTGAGGGGGGTTGTGGCTGTTGCAAATATTCAAGAAGTTAGAGTTGAATGCTGCCAGTACAGAGTGATCTGGTGTGGAGAAAACTCTGGACCAGTCGGCCAAGTAGAGGTCTGCCAAGAGAGCTTGTGGATTAAGTGGCCTTAGGGCTCTGAACCACAGGTACTTGAGTGGGGAGGGGGACAGGATTTCCTTAGGCAGTGAGTGATGCATTGATCACTGAAAGCATCAAGGAGGATCTGAGCTGAAGAGAACTTTAGAGGATGAGAAGCTAGGATCAAGTCTAGTAATGAGTGGTTTGTAGAGTGGGGGTTTAGCCTAGTGGGTTCCGAGACAAGTTGTGTAAGGTTGAGGGCCTCGATCCCCTGGGTGACTGATCAAGTTTGTGGGGTAAGCCAATTTAGATTAAAGTCTCCTAAGACATGGAGCTCTCCAGATGCAGCAGATTAAACAAGGTTGGCTAGGCTAGAGACAATAGACATGGGATGTACTTTGGAAGAGAAATAGCAGACTCCAATGAAGAGAGTAGAGGATAATCAGAGCAACAGCTTGGTGAGTATGAGTTCATGTGATTGGGGGGGGGACAATCTCCTGATGGACGATGGAGATACATAGGGACTTAAGCAACCCTGCCACCATGTTTACCTCTTTCCTGGCAAAATATGAAGTAGCCAGGGATTGCTATCATCGAGTCTGTCAGGGGTACTTGGAGTTATCCAGGTCTTTATGTGATCCAACTTAGGTAGGAGACTTCTGGCATTTATATGGTAAATGCCAAGGCTGCTAGCAGGGGGGGAGCCGGAGGCTGGGTTGTCAGGCCCCAGGTTTGTTTTGAAGTCTCCAGCAAGGAAGAGAAGGAGGAGGTTGGGTGCAAGGTATTTGGGAAGGCATTTCCTCCTGGGAAGGCCAGAGGGGTGGGACCTCGGTTTTAGGGCAAGGAGGGGTAACCTGCTACAGGGAGAGAGGGGGAAGGAGGGAGGAGGTAGGAGCTGGGAGCTGATGGGAGAAGGGAAGAGTGGGGGAGTGATGGGGGGCATCACAGATGGGGAGAAGTGTAGTCTACGGGGGGAGATAAGGCAGGGGTGGGGAGCTTGGGGACAGAGACTTGAAGGAAGAGTAGGGCCAAAAGAGTGAGTAGAAGGATAGGGGATAGCTGTGGAAAGGGTAGCAGCATGATCACAGGATAGTGTATTAGAGATGGTATTAAGAGGAGGAGATTATACTGGGGGAGGAGGGGATGGCAACAGGGGCAGCTGCTTCTTTGTAGTCTACTTAGCGGATGACTAAGTGCAAAATGTGTCTGCAATATCCCACTAGATCCCAAGGTGGGATGAGAGAGGCTGTGGGAGGTGGCATAGGCAAGGTAGGTATACAGTGGGGGAGAGACAGAAAGGATAAGGTGTTCGACAAACACAGTGAAATTGTTACCTCTGAGATGGCTTAGAGGTTAGAGTCACCACCTCTGGTGTGGAAAGTCGATGGTTTGAATCTCGGGTTGGAATACAGGGTGGGTGGTGGGGGTTTTGCTAGAGATGGAGAGAGGAGCCTAGGAGAGGAGCACTATGCAGCACAGATATATTTAATTATACAAGTGGTCTAGGAGGAGAGTGCCAGGCACAACAATGACTCCTAGTGGCTGTATAATATAAACTGCTATAGGGAAACTTAGGTGATTAATTCAGGGACAGCCAGTCACGTGATTGATCACGTAACCTAGGCTACCTATAAAGATCGAGCCGAGCCAGGGTGGGAGGGGCAGTCACTGCATAAGTGGCAATGGCTGTATAATATAAACTGCTATAGGGAAACTTAGGTGATTAATTCAGGGACAGCCAGTCACATGATTGATCACATAACCTAGTCTACCTGTAAAGATCAAGCCAAGCCAAGCCAAGTCAGGGTGGGAGGGGCAGTCGCTGCATAAGTGGCGATGGGCTAGCACAGTTCCACAGTTGCTCTGTACTTGGGTTAAGCTGGCTGCTTTCAGGGTGCTCCATAGGCCGAGGGAGGGTGTTTGTGAGGGCTTGCAGCCTGTGGTGAGGGAAGAAATACAGAGGGTTAGGCAGGGAGGACATTACTAGGGCAGGCAGACAAAGGGATCAAGGTCAGGGAAGGAAGCTAGACAAGGAGGGGGGCTCTTTCTCCTGCTCCTGGCCTAAGAGAGCTGCACATGTGCAGTACAGCTCCCTGATGATGGTGGAATATCCAGGAGCAGAGAAACATCTAAGGAGAATCTCTCCAGTAACAAGAATACAACGCGGTAAGCATTACACAGAAATTGCTAAAATCTCAGCTAGGAAGTGCTAGAACCAGAGGCTCAGTAAGGTAAGCTGCTAAGTCAAACTGACAAAGGCTCAGCACAGGCATTAAACCCAAAGAACAACACTCAAAACTCCTGAAATCAGTGATAGTTAATTCCATGTTGATTACTAGTACTGGGTCAAGATTCTGTGCTGAGGGGTAGACAAAATGGCAGTAAGTTTGCCGGTCTGCAAAGCTGTAAAAGTATTTTTTAAAGTAAATATAACTGTGTATTGGAAAACTGCCAGTGTTTGCCTTCTTTGAGCTGCAGCTTAAAATCTAGTATGCGACAGTAGGTGTTTTTTATTTTCAGGGTTATAACTTAAAGCATTTGATTTGTTTCACAAAAGTCTATTTCATGTTTGAACATCAAATGGAAATGGGATGTTTCAGGTATTGTACTTAACAGATATTCTAGTTTCTTGAATCTCCTGTAGAAATTTTATAGCAGGTTCATGTAATGTTTCTTTAGCTATAGTTTTACATTGTTGCTTTTTTAAGAATGTGTCTTTTCATTCAGTTTTACTGTGTTACATGGGGGCAGATTTTTTTCCCCATTTTGTAGGCAGGAGTGCTCTGTTATTTGAAGAAGTAACATCACTTCAGGAAATAACAGTGTGACTGATGCTGCCAATCATCTATTATTTACAGAAGTGGCATCATCAGGGTGGATAGCAAGTTTTTTTTTATTTCACAGATACCAGTGAGCAGTAAGGCCAGTCACGCAATATTAAATATATAATTCTGTCTACCAATATATGTTCTCTTGTTAAGCCTCTTTGTCGTGAGACTGTAATATTTTCAAAATATTCCTCATTTTTCTTTGTAAGCAGCAAATGGAAAGAAAAATGAACACATACACACACACTCACACATGCACGTGCACACTTCCAACAACCTATTTGGGCTTTTGCAATGTTTGGCTGTGTATGAGTTTTAGGTAGGTAGGTAGGTATTTTTTTTTTATTTTTCATCAGGATGTAATTATTAGGACAAGTCCAGTTTACAAATCTTCCAGAGGAAATTAGTTATAGTTAAACAGAGCTAAGAAAGTACATTACAAACATCTTTACACAATAGTACAAAATACATTCACAATAAGTTACCAAATCTTTCCACAATTAAGCCCTGACATGCATGTTGAAAAAGTCTTTGCTTGGGCTTTCTGCAATGGTCTGACTGCTTCCTTGAGTTCAGAACAGTAGGTAGTCTATTTAAGGCATCAGAAAATATTTATTCTCAATATTCTGCAGCCCACTGCCTGTATTCTCTTTTCATCTCCTCTCCCAGTGAATTCACTTCATAGCAAGGGACAATAGTGCTGATGGTATGAGCATTTCTGTTTCTTTGCTCTCTCATTGTTAGGTGTATCCATATAAAGTGATGCATAGTGCTTGAAATGACTGCTGTCTGAGTCACCCAGAAATAATACTGAAGGAATAATGACTGATGTTTGCACATTTGAGAACCATGACTGGGATGTCAACATACCAGGATACACAATGTACAGAAGGGACAGGGAGGGTAAAAGAGGAGGAGGAGTAGCTCTCTATGTAAGGGAAGGGATCAAAGCAATGGAACTAAAAGATAAACAGGGAGTAGAGGAGGCACTGTGGGTTACCCTGGAAACAGGTTATGGCACCACAATTCACACAGGGGTGGTATACAGACTCCCATCTCAGGGGGAGGCAATGGACAAGGAAATGATAGAAGACATCCTTAAAATGGCAGAAAAAGGGGAGATATTGTTGATGGGGGACCTGAATATGCCAGATGTTAGCTGGAGCACCCTGGTGCAGCCATATCAAAAAGAAGGTTTATTCTTGATGCCTTGCAGGGGGCATGCCTCAGACAGCTAGTGGTGGAACCCACTAGGGAGGGAGCAATCTTAGTCCTGGTACTGTCAAATGGAGATGGAGAAAAGATCTCAGATTTAGAAGTGGGTAGCCATCTGGGAACAAGTGACCACAAAACAGTGTGGTTCATGATAAACACAGCCATAGAGATGAGCCATACAAAAGCAAGAGTGTTGGACTTTAGGAGGGCTGACTTTGGGAAAATGGGAGAGTGCCTCAGAAAAGCGCTAGCAAAGTGGCGGAGGAACAATGGGGAAAAAATCAAAACAGCCATCACAGAGGCAACAAGCCTTTGTGTGAAGCAAATCAACAAAGCAAAACAAAGGAAAAAAACATTATGGCTCTCAAAAGAGGTGGCAGGGAAGGTAGCATTCAGGAAGTGTAAGGAAACACAGAAGGTGCAGGACAGAGAACTGTACCAGTTAAAGCCGAAGGAAGTGGGGAAGACAGTCAGAATAGCAAAAGCCCAAACTGAGGAAAAGATAGCCAACTCAGTTAAGAAGGGGGATAAAACCATTTATAAGTACATTAGGGAGCGAAGAAACGTGAAGGAAGGGATAGTGAGACTTACTAAAGGGAAGGAGGGTGGGCAGAGGATGACAGAAAAACAGGGATACTAAATGAATACTTCTGCTCAGTATTTACAAAAGAAGAGGAGGGGAGGTACCTAAATCAAAGAATAGAAACACTCTGGATGGGGGGTCGATACCAATCTATTCACAGAAGAAAGGGTCCTGAAAGAACACTTAAAACTGAAGGTGGACAAAGCAATGGGGCCTGACGGGGTTCACCCAAGAATTCTAAAAGAACTAAGAGTAGAATTAGTGACACCACTGACTACCCTTTTTAACAAATCATGGGAGGATGGTGTAGTACTGGAGGACTGGAGGAGGGCAGACATGATTCCCCTTTACAAAAGTGTGAGCATGACAGAGGCAGGAAACAACAGACCTGTTAGTTTGACCTCAGTGGTAGGAAAAATGATGGAATCACTTCTAAAGGAAAGAATTATTGAGTTCCTAGAGGCCAGTGGGGCACAGGATCCAAGGCAGCATAGATTCACAGCAGGAAGGTCATGTCAGATGAATCTAATAGATTTATTTGACTGGGTGACCAATGTGGTAGACCAGAGAGGGACAGTGGACATGGCCTACCTAGACTTTAGAAAAGCATTTGACACAGTCCCACACAAAAGATTAGTATACAAGTTAGCCAGCCTTTGAGTGGGTCCCAAGGTGGTAGCCTGGGTTAAAAATTGGATGGACAACAGGATACAGAGGGTAATAGTAAACAGAGTTTACTCTGAAGAAAGGGGTGTTACTAGTGGGGTACTGCAGGGTTCAGTACTGGGACCAGTCCTCTTTAATGTCTTTATAAGTGACATTACAGAGGGACTGGAGGGAAAAGTATGTCTCTTTGCAGATGACACAAAGATCTGCAACAGGGTTGATACAGAAGGTGGGGTGGAGAGGATGCAAAGGGACTTGGCAAGGTTGGAGGAATGGTCAAATATATGGCAGCTTAGATTCAATGCAAAGAAGTGCAAAGTAATGCACCTGGGAAACAAAAACCCAGGGGAAGAGTATACAATGAGGGGTGAGATACTGACAACAACAAAAATGGAAAGAGACCTGGGGGTGGTCATATCAGATGACCTAAAGGTGGGCCAGCAATGTGAGAAGGCAGTAAGGAGGGCTGGGGGATACTGGGATGCATAGGGAGAGGCATCACCAGTAGAAAACAGGAAGTTGTTATCCCTCTGTACAGACAGTTGGTGAGACCACACCTGGAGTTCTGTATCCAGTTCTGGAGACCCCAT
Source organism: Neoceratodus forsteri (assembly GCA_016271365.2). Taxonomy (NCBI): domain Eukaryota; kingdom Metazoa; phylum Chordata; order Ceratodontiformes; family Ceratodontidae; genus Neoceratodus; species Neoceratodus forsteri. The sequence goes on along the minus strand of CM057452.1, from coordinate 1,478,854,234 downwards.
CTCTGCAAGGACATAGACAGGATGGAGGCTGTCCAGAGGATGGCTACTAAAATGGTGCAGGGTCTGCACCAGAAGACATATGAAGAGAGATTAAAGAAGCTTAATATGTATACACTTGAGAGGGGGGGATTGATAGAAACTTTCAAGTACAACAAGGGAATAAACAGAATCCAAGATGGTAGCATCTTTCAGAAAAAGAGATGAGCAAGAACAAGGGGGCACAATTTTAAGATAGAGGGGGGACGGCTCAAAGGTAATGTGAGGAAGTATTTTTTCATGGAGAGAGTTGTGGATACATGGAACAGCCTTTCTGAGGAGGTAGTGGACTCAAAAACAGTGGGGGAATTCAAGAATGCAAGTGGCAGACATAAGGCAATTCTAGTGGGGGTAGGAGGAAGTAGGCTGTTGGCTAGCTAGGATCTGCAGCCTATGCATTAGGTAGGGAAATGGGCAGACTAGGTGGGCCAAGTGGTCCTTATCTGTCGTCAAATTCTGTTTCTATGTTGCTATTTCCTAGCATTCACCTTGGATCCTCCTACTCAAATGGGTCATTCATTTAAAGTGAAATTCCCCCTGTCAGAGCTTGTTATTCCCATTGTTACCTGTTGTATACAGTATTTTATTTATTGAAATGTTTCACCAGGAAGGCACACTGAGCAACAAGTTACTCGTCTCCCGGTGCAACCTGGAATATGTTTACAGCAGAGCTGCAGTTTATTCTCACTGATATGATAATTACTTCCAGAAGTTAACAGGAACAATATAAAGATCCTTGTACCTGGTAAAAGCCTTTTTCTTGACCCCCTACTGCTTCCCTGGCCCATTCTGAGAACTATATTGGCCTCTTGTATTTGTTTCATTTTGCAGCAATTCTTATGCATGGCTTTGTTGCCTCAAGAATGGTCTCCTTTATTGCCTATCTTCTTTCCTCTACACATCCAATGCTGTTCATCCTGGTTAATTTGTCTTAGACCAGCTCCCTCATCTGGGTGAAGTCTTCCCTACTGAAGACTAGGACTTCACTTTTTGATAAGGGCATTCTGGTCCCATGGGTCAGCCTGAACCAAATGGAAAGATAGTCACTGGACCCTAGTGGCTTTCCCACCTTCCTTCCACCCACCTTCTCTTGACTTGTTGAGCACCAAATTGAGAATGACCTCCTGGCTAGTGGGTTCCTTAACCAGCTGCAACCAGGGCCTAATTTCTGGTGCATCTGGCCAGTGGAATGTCCAAGTCAATAACTGACAGATTCAGATAACCCACCACCATCATTTTCCTGTACTTCACTCCCCTTGTCAGCTCTTACCTGAGTTCTCTAGCTTCTCTCTCTCTCTCTCTCTCTCTCTTTCTTTCTCTTTCTCTTCCCCTTGTCCTGGTGGTCTACTGATCACCCACACCTGTATTTTCTTGCCTGAAGGTGCTGTGAGGTGAATCCACAGTGACTCAGATACCCCTTTGCTGTCTCTGATGTGTCGATGCTCTGCAGTCTCTATGCCCTATCTGGCATATAGAGCTACCTGACCTTTGCCTTTCCCCCTATCCTGTATAAACATCATATAACCTGGAACTGACAAGTCCCAGTCATTATTCTCTGTGGCCCAAGTTTCTGTGATGGCTACTAGGTCCACCTTAGTGTCTGCCACCAATGCCTGGAGCTGACTGATGTTATTACCCAGACTCTTGGCATTAGGTCAGACCCATTCCAACTAACTCCAGATCCCTTTTGCTGTTTTGTGAGCCTACTCTTGCATTCTCTCCTATTGGCCCCTATGCACTAAGGGGCAGGTAATATGCACCAGAGGCATGTACCCCGCCCGCGCAGCTACGCACCCGCAGGAGATCTGCAGGTGGCCATATGCATGAACAGTGGCCACTGCATGACTCCCATACATAGCCCTGCCCCCCTGGTGTGCAGGCTGGGGAGGGGGGCTGTTGGGTGCGGAGCTGTGGATTTGTGTGTGTGGCCAATTAGCTGCCAGACCCAGATCCCACAGTGGATCACTTGCACCTGTGGGCACTGGGATAGTTGCCGGTGTGTAAAGTGCCACATGCGGTTTGGGGGTTGGGTGTCCAGTCAACCGCCCACTGGCCTCCTAGTGTGCTTCTTGGTGGGGGTACACATAACCCCACCTCACCGCTGCAGCCCGTAGCTGTAACTCCTGGGGGCCATGTTACTGGCCCCCCACCTTTATGGCTGCCTCAACATGGCAGAGGTGCTGACACCTATACCCAGCACTTCGCACGGTCATGCATCCCGCAGAGTGCCGGCATGCCCCCTGCACCTCCCGCAATCTGCCCCCCACATGTAGATCAGCACTCTGCTGGGTATCCAGTGAGTAGGGGGTTGTAAGTACAATGCATAATGCCATGCAGGGGATGCTTTGGGCTGGGGTGGGTGAAGAGTGGGCTAGGCATCAGGGTTACATCGCACATACCCACTCCACACCTTCATGCATAGGGCCCATTGTTCTTAACTTCTTATTTTTTTGTTGCTTGTAGACCTTGGGAGCCTTCCCCCTTAGCCTCTTTCACTACTCTTGTTTGACCGTCAACTTTATTTTTACCCACTTACTGTTACTAGTCCCCTAGCCTCAGAGTCCCCACATCATAAAATCACAATAATAACATTTCTGCAATTTGGGAAGAAATAATAAGTTTTACAAAAATAATTACTTGAGCATAAAGGAAATTAATTTGAGAACTCAGCACATATTACATTTTTGTTGTATGTCTGAATATATAAATATCATTTAGGCCATTCTGTCAGTTATGAATTAGGAGACAGTCCATTAGAAAGAGGAACACCAGCAGCAATGACTAAACAAATAGCCATTTCAAAAGTACAATATGTGTAAATCATATTTTATTTATTTTTTTATTTGTATTTTTGGAAACAACCTTTGAGTATGAACTCTTTTACAAAGGTTCCATGTCATAAACACAGGAACATTACAATACAGACATGATTAAGTACAATAAAGATTATTTACAGGCAAGTGGTTTATACTGGTTGTCAGAGTCATTTCATTACTTGTAGTCATAATATTTAATATTAACAGTATGTAGCCGCTGCTGGGAGTAAAATAAAAAGTAGCCCAGATAGAGAGACTTGTTAGAGAAAGAAACATTAATAAAGAGGACTTGACAGTGCTAGGAGAGAAAGGAAAGGGCAAGAGGGGGAGGTTTAGAGATGAGAAGTAGGGAGGGAATGAGTAGTAGGTGACTAGAGGGAGGGAGTAGGACAAAAGGGAGTAGGACAAGAAGGAGGAAGTAGGTCATGAAGAGGAAGCAGACTTGAGGGAGATTTGAGAGGGAAGGGAGTGAGATCCTGGAGGGTCTAGGCAGGGAGGGATGTGTGAGGAGGAGGAGCAGGGGGGAGGGTAGGGACTAGAGTTGAGACCAGCAGGATATCAGGAGTCAAGAGGAAGATTTGTTCAAACTAAGGGTACTTGGATCAGTGCAGACAGTCACAGGTGTTCATGTTCAACAGGTATTGCTTTAGTTCTGCTTTAAAGGCCCAAATGTTGATTATGTTCAGTACCTCTGCAGGGATCTCATTGATCCAAAGTGGTGCTCAGTAGGAGAAGGAGCACTGACCGAGTGCAGTCCTGCAAAAAGGAACACCGAGCTGGTTCGTCTCCATACTCCTGGTATTGTACTTGGAGTTTGCTATCCTAACCAATTCGGAGATGCGGGGTGGCTGAGCATGGCCTTCCTCTCTAGAAGGCAGGTTTGGTATTTGATCCTGTTTCTAAATTATAGCAGGTTGGATTGAGTATACAATAATATGCATTCATTACAGCATGTTAAGGTTGTTGGGAAAAAATTAAATGATCTGAGCTACAGTATGTAGAAATGTGTTTCATAAAATGGGCAAGAAAACTTAAGTGATGTGATTGGTCATTAGCTGTCCAGACCTGGGCTGTAATTGACCAATAACTGCATGGTTCGAGAAAGTGCCTTGCAAGTCTTGGAAATGGTATTGTAGAATGACTTTACTGCATAGAAATAATACTACACTACTTTGGAATTCTTAGTAACTGTGACAGTTGGGGAAAACAAAAAAGGTTCAACTAACAATGAGTGACTTACTTGCCAGCCAATTTGACCTCTTTTCAAGATTTATTTAATCTTGTGCTTTTTATTATTTTGGTATAATCTTATGAATGCAATAACACGCTTCAGAGCTGGCCCAGTGGTGCAAAGGGCTGAGGCACCAAGCCTCACCTGCTGCCATGCTGGTGACCCGAAGTCGGGAGCAATCTCTGGGTTTTGGAGGTTGGCCAGGGACAGGAGGAGGATCGAGTGGCCCTAGGACTGCTCTCCTCCTCCAGGGAGGGAAGGGTATCAGTGGCTGGTGTTAGCCTGGCCCCTAGTGGAGACAGGGGGTTGGCACACCAATGCTGAATAATGGGGCAGAGGTGGGATAGACACCCGGCATTCTGCGAATGGGTGCCTGTGTGATAATTCCATTGGCATCATTGCACGCCCTTCCTCCATGCCAGGGAGAAAATGGGGAAAAAACATCCAGGTTGCACACAATGATCACCGGCCTACTCAGGCTCCGCACCCTGGTGACTCAGGTGCCTCCCAAATCTGGATCTAGTCTGGTGGATTAAGGGGACTCCCTGCACACTGCCATGGAAGGTAAGCCATGGGAGATACAGGGAGAAGGTAAATTCTGGGAGATGTTGGGGTGGCGGGGCTGGGAGGTAAGGAGGGTCCAGACAAGAAGGGGGAGAAACAAAGAAACTACAAAAAGAAAAAAAAAAGATTACATAGTTCAGAGCTTGCAGTTATTTGGTAATTACTGCACCCTCCCATTGTGGTTGAAGACCATAAGATGTTGACCTATGGCGGGGGAGGTAATTACCCAATAACCGCATGCCCTGTCATGTGTTACTGCTGACTTATTACACAGGAAACATCTGAAATCAACAACCATGGCTAAACATGGATGATCATGATCCACTTGAATCATTCTCAAACTATATTGACAGTGGTCATCCATGGGGGTTGGTCCCTGAGCCATTTGCCATCAGTGGCTGTCCATGGACAAGCATAGTTAAAATCATGCACAAACCATTCATGAGTATAGTCACTGACCATGTATAACAATGGTTTATTCATGATCTTAAGAGCAGTGTACCTATCAAAGGAGCCATAGCCCTGACATCAGAGTTGAGTTCTTACATGCACCTGGAAGCTCCACTTCATTCCAACTACCTAGGGAAGGCTGTGAGGACTGGGAACAGCAACCAAAATAACTTGAAGCAGCAACAGAGGATACACTAAGTTCATCAGTAAATGGGTACAGCCATTTTTAGACTTCCCTTAGCCTTTTAACAAAAGGACTATAAAAGAATCCCTTACCCAGCATGTCCCATCATGCTCATTTCCCAGCATGGAATGGAACAATAGAGGACTGGAGCATCTGCCCTAGGCATCTGGAGCCATCCACAGATGGTCTGCAGTTAGCAGGAGGCTCTGCAAGGGAGACACCAGACCAAGGTAGGAGGTAACACAGAGCAGGATACAGATATAGAGAAATAGACAATATAAGGTTAAGTAACTACAGGTAGTGGGGTAACAACTAAGGTGTAAGATATAGTTGACATCAGGAAATGGTAGCTACTGGTAGAAGGGAAAGTATGAGACACATTGTCTTGGGTAGGGTAATATATTCCAGGAAATGAAAAAGAGGTAGGAAGTAAATAGGAAAGGAGGCTTGTGGGTACAGGGAAGATTCAACGGGGGTAACAAAGCCCTAAGAGGAGACTACAGGATCTCAATATGTACACCCTGGAAGAGAGGAGGGAGAGTGGGGACATGAAAGAAACCTATATGTACCTCATGGGGGTGAACAAGGTAAAGGAGGGAAGTATTGTCAGAGCAGAAGTTACAACAAGACAAATGGGCATGCAATGAAGCTGGAAGGGGGGATGTTAAGGAGGTATGTGAGAAAGTGCTTCTTCACTGAAAGAGTGGAAGACACCTGGAATCGTCTACCAGAAGAAGTGGTGGGAGTGAAAACAGTGGTGGGGTTCAGGCATGCATGGAATAGGCACAAAGGAATCTTAGTGCAAAATCGGGGGGGGGGGGTGGAAGTGACTAGTTTTTTTTTTCTTCAATATTTTATTTACCAAAAAGAAATAGGCACAAATAGTGCCACTTTTCATTATTCAGATCCAAATAATGAATAGTGCACTATTCATGGTATTCAGAAAATGATATTCATTACTCGCACACCCCAAAGAGGTACTGCTAGTTGGGGACTTCCAGCTGCCAGATGTGGATTGCAGTCTTCCAGCTGCAGCTTCTGCTAGGAGCAGGGTCTTCCTTGACTCCCTACAAGAAACTTTTCTCAGGCAGCTAGTCAACAAATCCACTAGGGATGGGGCAGTGCTAGATCTGGTACTTATTAACATGGACAGCACTGCAGACGTCATGGTGGGCAGTCCCCTGGGTATCAGTGATTACTACACTGTGTGGTTTAACATTAAGACAGGAGCAGAGACAAACCAAGTGAGGATGAGGGTCCCAGACTCTAGAAAGGCAGATTTCATAGAAATGGGAGACTACCTCAAAAATTGCCTAGCAGGTGGGTTTGCTAGGGAGGGCTAGATGAGCAGTGTGGAAAAACAAGGAGGGCATAATTAAGGCAACTGGCCTCTGTGTGAAAGAAGTAAGTAAAAACAGAATGAAAAACAGACTGTTATGTTACTCTAAGAAAGTGGCCATGGTGGTGAAGGTAAAAAGGGTGGCATTCAAGAGGTACAAGGAAAAGTAAAGGGAGAAAGACAGGAAGGTGTACCAGGTAAAACAGAGGGAAGCAGGTAAGGCAGTGAGGATGGCAAAAGTGCAGATAGAAGAAAGGATAGCCAAAGTGGTAGCAAATGGGGATAAGGCTTTCTTCAGGTACATAAGTGAGATGGGGCAGTGAGGATAAGGAGGATGACAGAGAGAGACTATGCAGAAGGGGACCAAGAAAAATTTGATATCCTAGACAGATACGTCTGCTCAGTCTTTACAGTGGTGACAGGGGGGACAGACCACTTGGGAGCAGCAGAAACAAGGGAAAAGGGGAGGATGACTCAAGTCCATTTTCAGAGGAAAGACTCCTGAAGGGACCCAAATGGACAAGGCTATGGGACCAGATAGGATACATCAAAGGGTCTGATAGCCTTATTCGACAGCCCAAGGCAATTAGGTGTGGTTCCAGAGGACTGGAGTAGAATGGACCAGGTCCCTCTACATAAGAGTGGCAGCAGGGAAGATGCTAGCAACTATGGCCCAGTGAGCCTCACCTCACTGGTGGGAAAATTAATGAAAACACTGTCAAAGAGAAGGTAGGTAGAGTATCTTGAATCAAATGGGCTACAAGATCAAAGGCAGCATGGATTCATTGTGGGGGGGCATGCCAAATCAATTGGATTGATTTCTTTGACTGGGTGACCAGGGAACTAGATCAGGGGAGATCAGTAGACATGGCCTATCTGGACTAGAGCAATGCATTCAGCACTGCAGCACAGGACACTGATTAAGAAATTGAGTGGCCTTGGGGTGGGATATAGTGTTAAATTGGGTTAGAAACTGGTTAATGAATAGGAGACAGAGGGTTGTGGTTAAAGGCACTCACTTTAAGGATGGAAGAGTGACCAATGGAATTCTGCAGGGCTCAGTACTGGGACCCGCCCTCTTCAATGTCTTCATAGCTGACATTACAGATGAAATGTAAGGGAAGGCATGCCTTTTTGCAGATGAAACCAAAATCTATAATAGGGTGGACAATCAGGAGGGGGTGGAAAGAATGCATAGGGATCTTGGGAAACTTGAAAAGCATTCAAAAACACAGAAAGTGGGGTTCAGTGCTAAAAAGTGCTGCGCTATGCACCTAGGGTATAGGAACTTAGGAACTAAGTATAGGATGGGGAAGAAGGTACTGCCAGTGATTAAGCAGGAAAGAGACCTTGGGGTTATCATATCTGTTGACCTCAATGTGGCAGGACACTGTGACAAAGCAGTAGGTAGGACCAATGCAATGCTGTGATATATTGGGAGAGGTATCTTCAGCAGGATGAGAGAGGTGGTGTTGCCACTGTATCACTCAGTGGAGTGACCTCACCTGGAGTATTGTGTCCAGTTCTAGAGGCCACACATGTAAAAGGACATAAGAAAAGGTGGAGGCAGCCCAGAGGATGTCAACTGAAATAGTGCATGCCCTACGAGGAGAGACTGAGACATCTTTAGTGTCTATGTTTCTATTTTGGACCTCCTTGCTCCACTGAACTGTGGATGGGGCATGAAGTCCACACTTATAAGTCCATGCTCTGTGGACAAATGAAGAAGCACGATGGCCACACAAGTCCACCAGAGATAGAAAACAAGCCCTGGCTACCCATGTCATGGACATGGGTGGGGAAAACAATAGCTCTGTTTTTGTGGGATTGAGAGTTTCTGTTGGAAATAGAAGAGATGATGAAAACAATACCTTGGGCAGGAGGGAAGCATATTGGATTTATCAACTGGGGGCACTCTCCTGGGTTGGCTTGAATAATTAACTTGAACTGCCATTTCTGCTGTAAGATTTTATTGATGAACTGTTTTCTGTTATTCAGATATGTAAGTATGAGGGTCCATAGGAAAATACAGATATGGGAGAACGCTGCAAAAATTGAAAATAAGCAATGAATTAAAATAATACTATTGATATCCCACCCCAAACTGAACAGTGTTTCAGGCAACATACCAATTTATGTAGCTTAAATCTGCATTTTGTTTCTAACTTTCACTGTGAATTGATACACATTATACACTAAGTGCACTATTGGTAACTGGGTTAATTGTGCCATAATTGGTGAATACCACATTTAATAAATCTAGCATAATTCATGGGGAAGTGTGGTTAACGAGGATTTTATGCACACCCGAGGTGTGTGATGACCTCTGGGTTTATCTGGGTATTGCACACTGAGGTTATGTATAAAATGTGAGTTCACACACTTTACCATGTTTTTTTTTTATATTTACTGGTTAATTAAACTTTTGTAACATTTAATTACATTTCCACCAGTTTACGTTAGCCCTGCCTCCCCACCCATTTCTCCTGTAAATTGTAACTAGTCCTAGTGACGGAAACGGCAAAGAAAGGAATTTCTGAAGCAAAACTAAGCTGTTTTCAGAAGAAAACACAAGTCTTTCTTACGTGTGGTTTCTTTGACTTCTGTAAGGATTTTTTTTTTTTTTCGGAGAGAGTTTTACTACAAAACTGTGCCCGGCTTTCATTTTGTTTAACTGCCAAGAAACCTGTCATTTGTGTTAGTGGTTTTCTTGAGGGAGTGCGAGCGAATAGCCAGCATGAGGACAGACTCTGGGACAGGTGCTCAGGTGCAGTGAAATCTAATTTTAGAAAGGTGGTTTACAGAACTCCATCATTCACATGTGTGAATAATGGATTTCATAGGTTAAATATGAGTCATGTAGCTCAAGGCCATTATTTTGACTCACCACGTATCAGTGGTAAAAACTGATTTTATTCTGACCCATGTGTTTGTCCAAAGCCTTTTTAAATGATTCCATGAGTCTGTGAGGTTGTACAAGCAATTGATTAGTGGCACTATCCAGTAAATATGTGACTTTATAAAATGGGCTAAAGAAATCAAGCATCCTGATTGGCTACTACATCATCTGAGCCTTGTCCTTATCATATGATATAGTAGCCAACCGGCACTACCCTCCACTCTTGAGCCCCACAACACCATGGAATCACTGAGCTGTGCCAGCCGAAAACAGAAACACAGACTGGCACAGCTCACAACACGACGTCTTTCTCACGGCTCACATGGGATCCGTTACTGAAACAGAATACTTCAAACAAAACACCACCCAAACCCACTCCTACATTTATTTAAAACTCAGCAAACATCATAAATCAACATGTGGTGCCGGCACCTCAGTGTCCTGTCCATTTCAAGCTCCATTCAGAACCCTTGCCTACCGAGTACTCTAAACTGTAAACCCACTGCTCTCCTTACTACCCACTTCATTAACCGCGCTGCACCTTTCACTTTGTAAACACGATCCACCAAAAATGGCATCCTCCATCTGGTTCCCAATCCACACTACTGTGCTGCCATTACCTCAGTATCCTGTCCAGTTCAAGCTCCATTAGCGAACCCCCTCTCCTTCTCTCTGCCACACTGTATAAGCCCTGCTGCTCACCTCACTAGCAACTTTCACTTTTCAAAAGACATCATCCCAAGATATGGACCACAGTCACTCCCACAGATGCCAGAAAATGGAAACATCTAAACTATGGCAGACAAAAAGGGACATGCTTCCAAAGACGTTTACTTGGGGGAGAAGACCTAGCCTCTACATTATGTTTTCTAGGGATGAGAGCCCTCTACTGGCCAGCAAGCCAACCTCAAACACACCACAATGCAGTGTTACAGGAACTACTTTTCCTATCAGCACTAATAAAAACTTCCTTTTTATAAATTCTTCAGCATATTCTTTCCTCCTTTTTTTTTTATTTACTTCAAGAGTGTAATAACATACTCCAAGGTGTGGGTTACGTGCTGATAAGAGCATGCCCAAGGGCATAAGAAACTCAGTGCAGGTGCCTCATGCCTTAGTACACCCCTAGGCATCCTCTTATCACACGTAACCCACACCTCATTGTGTGTTATTGCTTGCATATATTCTAGTCCACGTGGGGGGGGGGTCACTAATCTTTACTAAGCACCAGGTGCAAAATATTGGGGGGCTTCGTGGTTCACCTCTGTCACCTGTTAAACTTAGTGTCAATATGGTTGCAATTTTTGTAATAAATACAGCACTTGAAGTAACTGACAAGAGTCAGTAGCTGCTTTTCATTGTCCATCACAGTGTTGGATCCTATTGCCACCACTGTTGCTTTGTTAGTTTTTAAAAACACAATTTTGGCTATAGCTTGGTAAGTTTAAGACTGTTTTTAATGTTTTTACCCTGTAGGTAGCAGATTTGATGGGTACTGTGAATGTTTTTACCAGTGTGCATGTATATGTGTGTGTGTGAGTGTGTGAGTGTGTGTGCATGTGTATGTTTATGTTTATGTGATGGTGGTGGCACAGGGGTAGTCCTTTCTATGGCTAAAGAGAACATTTCTATCAAAATACCTTTGACAGCTTCTCTGATTGTAGAGAATTCAAACCAGAATCCCCAGCTAATGCATAGTGTATTATGACAACTCATTTTCCAACCTTTCAACTTTATGTACGATCTGGTCTCCAGGGGCATTGGCACTGGCATCCAGAGGCCATCCACTACCCATGCTTTAAATGCTTCCATGAGGTTGAGGGGTCTGGGTTCTTGGTTCTCCTATGGAGATTCAGTGTCTCAATGTGTTAAGTTGCATAGTATTTCCACTCAAAGAAATTGTAGTTGGCCATTGTTAAGTCCAGTATTACCATGTGGGATGTACTACCTACCCACTCTTCCTCAAATGGTATTATCTCACCACAACACACACAGTGCAGTAACAATTAAACAAACTTATGCTTCTAAAAATAATATACTCTCAGACAAAGAATTCAACAAATAACAATGGAGTTTATTGGGGGAAACAGAACCTGGCTGTGGAAGGGAAGGATTAATCAAGATATCACATTCATTGAAACATAGAAACATGGAAGCTGATGGCAACAGATAAGGGCTGCTTGCCCCACCCAGTCCACCCATTTTTCCCCTACCTACATTCTTACCACAGACCCTACTTGATCGATGGCTCTTTCTCCCTCCCTCCCCCTTCCTTTTCTCTATGATTCCTTTGTGCCTCTTCTATGCATTCTTGAAATCCTCCACTATTTTCACCTCCACCACTTTCACCACTTCTGCTGGAAGGCTGTTCCAGGAATCCACCATTCTTCCATGAAGAAGTATTTCCTCACATCTCTCCTGAATCTACCCCCTTCCAGCTTCATATCATGTCACCCTGTTTTAGGGCACGTTTTTATGAAAAATACTTCCCTCTGTTACATTATTAACTCCTTTACATATTTAAAGCTCTCAATGATATCCCCCTCTCTTCCAGGGTGTACATGTTGAGGTCCTTTAATCTTTCCTCATAGATCTTATGATGCAGACAAAGAATCATTTTAGTTGCCTTTCTCTGGACTGCCTGCACTCTTTCTATATCCTTCCAGAGATATGGTCACAAGAACTGGACACACTACTCAAGGTGGGGTCTTCCAGTGATCTGTATAGGAGCAACACCATCTCCCTCTTTTTGTTGGTGATACCCCTTCCTGGGTACCCCACCATCCCACTAGCCCTCCCAACTGCCTGACCACCTTTAGGTCATTCGATATGATGAACCATAGGTTGCTTTCCTGCTTGATTGTCATGAATACCATTTTACCTATTTTGTACTCTGCCTCTGGATTTCTGCACTTTTTTGCATTGAAATCTAGCTGGCACACCCTTGAACACTACTCAAGTTTTCTTAGGTCTCTGCTTATTCTTGCCAGCCCCACTGGAGTGTCCACCTTGTTGCAGATCTTGCTGTCATCTGCAAAGAGGCAGACCTTCCCTTTTAGTGCCTGTGCAATGTCATTTAACATATTGAAGAGAACCAATCACAGCACTGATCCCTGCAATACCTCACCAGCAAGGCCCCTAGAATTCTGCGGCCGATGATTTTTCACATGGAACTTGCAATCTAATAGAACTTCTAGTGTGCATAGAATCTACTCTTCTTGGTGATTTTTTATTAATATTTCTGTTTATCCATAGAATCTGGTTCCCTTCCCCTCTTTTTATATCCAAAACCCCCCTATACGTTCAGAATGTGATATCATTGCTATAACATCATACATTAGCTAATGAAATGGCTGCATTCTGCAACAGAAATGAGCAGTCACTTATCTACCACAGCTCCCACTGCCAGAGACAGTAGCACAGCACATCATGCATGGTGATATTTGCTCAACCTGCACTACAGACTAATACAATTTTCAGTCTTACATTGTTGCACTAGGGCCAACTTAAACAAAACCTTGTCAATAGCATAGACCTGTTAAGTACATACCTCACTTCGTACAAACCTATTTGTGCCTTTAAGGTATAGAGACGCTATCTGAAATGAATAACTGGTAAAATGTATTTAACTGTCTACATTTTTAAGAAAAATAAAGTAATTATGCCCAGAAAAGTGAAATATAATAATGTGTAGACCTGTTGAAAGAATAGACCTGTTAAATAAATAATTGCACTGTATGCATTTTTGCCAGGGTTATTGATTACATATTGTCATTGGTTGATAGAATCACCTAAAAGTTATGGAGAAATGTTGTGTGCAGGGCCAGCTGTTGGGCCAGAGTGTAGCATGTGGTGTTCCCATGCTGGCAACTCAGGTTCAGAGATGAGCTTGGGAGCTGGCTGGGCAGCACAAGGATTGGTGGAACACATCATTGCTCGGAGCCTAGGAAGATATGGCACAGTGTTCTGTCACATGGTGGACACATTGTGATGGGCTGGAGAACTGTATCTCACAATTGGTTCACATGCATGGCATGGCCTGATGGTGTTACGCAGTGTGTCAGGGAAAGCAGGTTGACATGAAAAATGAGTTTTGCAATAACTCCTCTATTCCATTTCAATGGGACCTGTATGAATGAGGATGCAAGTTCATGGAAATTAAAAATATATATATATATATATATATATATGTATACACACACACACACACACACATATATACAGTATTTCTGTCTCTCTCATCACACACACACACACACACACACACATATTTGTATGTATGTTACAGATTGCATATAAATATGTCAGTGATACACAGTGGGAACCTCATGAGTGGTGTAGAAACCATATACAAATATATAAGTGATAGACAGTGGAAACCTCATTAGTGGGATAGATAGCATGCATATAGAAATACCTTATTTATCACATAAGAGCCCTCTGCATATGTCATTTATGCAACAGGCTAGGACACAAGGAGAGACATTTGTTTTGCTTTTTAGGCATAACATTATTTTTATAAGTCTGTTATTTTTGAACTAGTGTTACTGTGCTTTCCACCATCCTGATTGCTATAACCACTGCCATGAAAGTGAAATCAGGATGACAAGCTGACACTTGTGTGGTAGTTTGTTAGTGCCGCAGAACTTCCACAGAAATTACAAACCACAGCCACAGAAGTTCTGCGGCAAATGATAGTCTTGCCACAGAACTTGGTCTCACTGTGCCCCAGAAAAGTAGGGGCCCTGCCCACCAGTCACCATCCCTTCCTCAGAGCGTACTCCATTCGCCACAACCCCTCTGTTGCCTATTCTCTAACCAGTGGAGTGTTTTTACTGTATACCTCCACTTGAATAAAGTATTTGTGATATACTGTATTTTCACTGTTTGTTTCATTGTTCCACCAATTTGTGCAAGTTCCCAGTTTTGTTTTTACCACTATCCAATTTCTTACCCAGTTAACCACCTTTTTACCCACCCCCCAGCCTACCCAGCTTGTTAAGTGGACTCCTGTGTGGAACAGTGTCAAAACCCTACTGAAATCCAGGTATGCCACATCCATCGCTCCTCCCTGATCTAGTTCCTTGATCACCCAGTCAAATAAATCTATTAGATTTGTCTGACATCCTCCCTATGAATCCATGCTCTCCTGAGTTCTGTAACCTGCTGGATTCAAGATATTCCACAATCCTTTCCTTCAGCAGTGTTTCCATTAACTTTCCCACCACCAATATCAGGCTGACTGGCCTATAATTTTTCAGCCATTTCCCTGCTACCACTTTGGTGGAGTGGGACTAAATCTGCCCTCCTCCAGTCCTCTGGAACCTCCCCAGGTATTCAGTGATCTGTTAACTAGGACTGTCAGAGGAGCAGCCAGTACCTCGCTGAGCTCCCTCAATACCCTTGGATGCACCCCATCTGGCTCTATTGCTTTGTCCACTTTCAGATTAACAAGTGCCTTCAGACTCTCCCCTCTAAAAAAAAGGTTAGTGTCCACATCCCCACCTTCAAGGCTTCTGCTACTTTTTTGTGGTCTAGCTCCTTCCCCTTCCTCTGTGAACACTGAGAAGAAGTATTTTTTTAAGATATCTGCCTTTTCCTCAACCCCCTCTGTACAGTCCCACCCCTGGTCTTTCTCTTCTTGCTGACATATCCAAAGAATGTATTATCCCCTTTTGTTACCACTTGGGCTATTTTCTCTTCAATTCATGTCTTTGGACTCCATACTGTTATTCCTGACTCCCTCTGCTTCCCTGGATACACCTCCCTATTTATGAGAAAGGAGACTGGGGGGTAGAGTAGCAAGATGGCTGCACTGCTGTTCTGCGCCATACCACAGCTCCATATTGAATGACATTTTAATGGCATTTTTATTTTATTTTGGCATGTTTAGCATATATTTTATAGTTAGCAATGTTGGAGATTTAAAATAGTTAACGGCTTTAATCCTGCCTCGGGTCTGGGCATTTTCAAATAAGGTATTGGTGTCTGGAACCCTCTGTTCCTTTGAAATTCTGAAAAGAAGCAAAGTGCTAACCATGCGGTTTTGAAGCTTGGTTGGGAGTGTTGCCACAGAGGTATTACGGGACTGAACAGGCTGGCAGCAAGTGTTCTGCCTGACGGTGCTACTCAAGCGTATTGCACTATGAAGTGCTATTACATCAGTTAAAGTTTCCTACAGGTATGCTAACTTTGCCTAGGGAAGTTGGGGACTCAATTCAAATTACTGGTATAATTTATTGTGCTTAGAGAGAGATTGTCCTGTTTACTTTTAGGTATATGGATGGACCCATGCTCTGAGCAGAAGGTAACTGGAAGAAGTGAATGAAGGAAATTTGGAAAGTCCCTAAAGGACACAGAAAATCGAATGGCTAGAGAAAACATGGAAGAAATGGATTCTTGACCCTCAGTTTAAAAGTAGAGAGACATATTTGTTCAAATGCTGCCCGTGGTGATTTCCCTTGCTGGTTCACTCAGAGACACTGTTTTAGCGATGTTGGAGGCTATTTCTATAAGGTAACCCCTCTCGAAAGATTTTATGCTTCTATTTTTTATGTATAAGTTTTATTTAAAATGCCCATCTGAACAAATGAGGAAAAATACCTGGGCTTGGGCCATTTGGCAGGGCTTAACTCTTACTCTGGAGCTAGAACGGAGCCAGAACTTTTCGTAATTATATTAATACTGCTTAGTTTCTACAAATGGCCCACCCAGGTAATGAATATTAAATTTACAAAGTGTGTGAATTAACTGTAGGGGCTGCCCATGGGGTTTGCCCTAAGAGGTGAGAGCCACGTCACATATTACTTGAGATAGAACTCCTGTTATACACACAGCTGTTTTTTTAAACTTATTTTAATGACTCCTTGGTGAAATTATCCTGGTTCATTGGCATTTGACTCTCAAAAGACTCTAAATGGGGGAGAAATTGAGGCTATGAATGCCGTGTGATCTCTTTTGCTCCGGCTATTAACCTGGAATTTAAACCATTGTGTGCTTTTGTGGAGCATCTGAAAATGATTATGCTTTGAGATTCTTTATTGTGGAGCAGCTGAAAGTGATTACACTGTGAGACTCTCCTGTTTGAAATACTTTTTTATTCTTCATTTTTGCTCCCCATTTATTAAAGATTTAACATGAAAAGGTTGGACTCCTACATATTAAGGGAGCATTTTTTGGTTATAATCTTAATCATTAATCTCATATAAAAAGATGGACTCTGATGCTTAAAGGGAGCCCCTAGGCTACGGTATGGCTTTGGACTTATCTTTTTATTTTTAGGTAATTTATTAACACTAGAGTGGGAAGAGATATGTGGAGCTGAGTCTCATTAATGGATTTATTTACTCACTTTACTAAATTAAGTTTTTCTGGGAATCTATTAGAAAAATCACAGTAAAAACAGAAAGTCCAGTTTAAAGATTTTATTAAAATCATTTTATAAAAGAGAATTAGCATGACCCAAGTTTAGGTAATATAGAAATGACTGCTCTTTGTTAAGCTTAATAGACATGGATAGATTATGGGGATGTATATATTTACCCTGCTACTTAATATTTAGTGCTGTTGTTTTCACTAGTATATTGCCCATACTGACGTGTTTAATTTTTACTCATTTTTGCCTTTTGATCTCAAGAAATTGTACTAATTAAGGACAAATGACTATCCTGCTCTTAAATACCTACACAATGTTGGTTGAGAGCCTTGCTTGTAATTCATTTATTCCACCTAGTATTTTTATCTGTCTGAGGCTTGTAAAACATTGCTTTTTATTCATCCTCTGCATCATAAAGACTTGTAGCCAAACAAATAAATTTAAACTGGAATACACCTCCCTAGCCTCCTCTCTTTGCATCTCCTTATATCATCTGAATGCAACCCTTTTTTGCCTTTACTTTTTACGCCACCTCATTAGAGAACAATAACAGTCTCTTTTCCCTCTTGCCTTTGCTCACTTGCTCAATGTAGAGGTTTGTTGCTTTTACTATGCCCCCTTTAGTTAGGCCCACATGTCTTCCATTCCCCCAGGCCATTCTCCTCTGCCAGGTCATCCCTAAGGCATTCACCCATCTTTAAAAAAATCTGCCTTTCTGAAGTCCAGGATCTTTGTCCATGTGTCGCTTGATTCCGTGGTTGTCCTTATGTTGAACCACATTGTAGGGTAATTATTGATTCCCAGTTGGCCTCTCACCTGGACATCTTCAACACTGTCCCTGTTTGTGAGTACCAGGTCCAGAATTGCCCCATCAAGAGCGGGCTCACTGACTAGTTGCCTAAGGAATGCTCCATGCAGGAAGTCCAGGATGTCATTGCTTTCAGCTGAAGCTGCAGCTGGGAGCCTCCAATCTACATCTGACAACCTGAAGTCCCCCACCAGCAGCACCTCCCTCTTTTCTGCCATTTTGCCAGTAGTTTCCAATAGTACCTTATTTAACTCTTCCCCCGTGCCACAGGTCTGTAGATTACTCTAATGTGAATGGTGGCTCCATTCCTTGATTCCAGGGTGACCCACTGTACCTCTGCCTCACCTTGAATTCCCTGTATCTCCATTGCTTTAATGATTTCCTTGATGTAAAGCACCACAATCCTTCCTTTCCTTCCCATCCTGTCCTTCCTGAGCAGAATGTAGCCTGGTATGGGCATGTCCCAGTCATGGTTTTCAGTGCACCAGGACTCGGTAATGGCACTATATCCATATCAGCCTCAGCCATGATGGCCTCTAGGTCTGGAATCTTATTTTCTGGACTTCTAGCATTTGTACATATGGCCTTCTATACTTTGCTAGCACTCTGCTTATTACTTCCACTCTTTTCCTCTATCCCCCTCCTTCCCTTCTCTCATTTCAATGTTTCTGTTTCCCTCTCTCCTTTACTATCACTCTTCTTCCTTTATTACTTGCATCCTGGGGGATTCCTTTCCCCTCAAATTCTCCCTACTGTCTACTTCAGCTTGTGGGTGGGGGGACCAGTTTCTTCTTCCTCTATTTCTTCCACCTCCCTGCTCAGCTAGTTGAAATGTTTATCAAAGTAATGTTTGAATCTTCCACTGAGAACTGCGGTTCCCCTCCTGAATGGGACAATAATGGCTGTCCTACCCTAATAATTATCACTCTCCCCATCGCAGTGCCTCTTCCTTACTGTACTGTCCAGGCCACACTGCCCTCTGGTACCGGCAGACTTTAACCTCTTTTCCATTAGGGAGCTTCTTTGAGCACAATTCACTAGGTACCCTACTCCAATTGTGTTGCATGTGATAGCAGGTGATGACACATGTGATTTACAATTATAAACAACACTAAACAAATTGTATCCAGGGTCCAATGACCTAGAGCATAGGAACCAAACTGTGGCCCTATCTAAACTAACTGGAAACTGATGCTGTTGAAGGACCCATAGACCCAGCTGAGTTACACTGCTCAGTTACCAAACCCACTAGGCCGTCATCCTGGACAATGCAAGTTGCAGCAGCAGGATCTGCATCTCTGGCTGGGTCACCTATTTCATGCTCAGTCACTTATACCGCTATATTGCAGTGGCAATATCAGCATGGGTTGTTAGCAGATCTCTTTCATTCTCTGTCATGCTGCAGCAGCTGTAGAGCTTCAGTTTATGAGCACCCACCTGTCTGACCAGTGCAACCATTCCCACAACTCCAAATTTAGTGACATAAACAGAAATGGGTTCTTGTCTGGCAGTGGTGGCTCTGCAAACACTGAGCTGTAATTCAAGGCTCTAGCTGAACTACTTTGATTCAGAAAAGTCTCTCTGTCATAACTGGAGAGCAGTCCGTAGTTGGCTTATCCACTTGGTCTGTATGCAGCCTTTAGATATTAAATCACAATACTTTCACCTTGCAATATTTTCCTTATGTATGACAGGAAATGCCAGCAGTGGAGTCGTTTGGAACTTATTGTTAATGAGGCTGTATTCTACAGACTCTGCTAAGTGGCAAAGTAAGATACTTTTGCTTCACCTTGCAGGCTAAATCATGATTTCAGTACAGTACTAGTGTGATGGGTCACTGTCTCAGGCTTCTGGCTTATTACTTTGTCATCTTCAGAAGCGGAGAACTTTTTACCAATATACAGGATGGGAGGGTGAGCTAGATGTCATCGTCCACCTGAGGATAAATTACCTGGCAAGTGGTGAGGCTAGGGTAGTGCAGGAGCAGTTTAAGGAGTTGGGAAGGGGTCTTAGAGGGGTGGCACACTCTATAACCTTTTCAGAGGTGTTATCCATTGAGGGCAAGGGGGAGAACAGGGTACTCTGCACCAAGAGATTCAACACATGGATGAAGGACTGGTATGGAATGGAGGGATTCGGCTACATTGGGAACTGGGGTTCCACCTAGAGGGATGCAGGTCTGTATAGGGGCAATGGCCTGCATCTATCGGGGGGGGGAGGGGGACCAGGATCCTCAGTAAGTAGTTTAAATGTTTCATTAGCAAGCATTTAAATTAGCCAAGGGAGGTGTCAGAAATAAGCTGAGTGAAGCAACCCCCCACCACACAAAATAATACAGATGACAGAGAGGACCCTAAGGTTGAGAACTTGCCAAAGATAACTAAAACCAAAATAGATAAAAGTACAGAGAAAAGGCAGAATGGGAGTAAGGACAAGAGGGGTATGGAGGAATGACATGGGGATAGGAGGGTAGTTATTAGGAGAGGAGGCAGTAAAAATTGGAAGGCCATGTACACAAATGCCCACAGTCTGTGAAACAAAATCCCAGACCTTGTGGCACTGATGGCAGAGGTGGACCTGGACATTGTTGTTGTTACTGAAACATGGTTCACCAGGAACCATGACTGGGATATGACAATACCAGGTTACACTCTATTCAGGAGCAACAAGGTGGGTAAAAAGGGAGGAGGAGTGGCTATCTATGTCAGGGAAGGAATTAAGGCAACTGAGGTACAGGGAATGCAGGGAGAGGCAGAGGCATTGAGGATCACCCTGGAGATGGGAAATGGCACTGCCATTCTCACTGGTGTGATCTACAGACCTCCCACACAAGGGAAAGAGCTGGGCATGGTACTTGTAGAAGCTATCCACAGAAAGACAGCTAAAGGGGAGGTGCTGCTGGTAGGAGCCTTCAATATGCCGGATGAGGATTGGAGCAACCAGGCTGCAGCTTCAGCCACGAACGGAGACATCCTGGAAGCCCTGCAGGGGGACATGCCTAAGGCAGCTAGTGATGGAGCCCATCCGAGAGGGAATGACTTTGGACCTGGTACTCACCAAAGGGTCAGAATTAGAGATGGAAAGGTGGGAAGTCATCTGGGATCAAGTGATCACAATATGGTATGGTTCAATATGAGAACAGCAGAAGAGTCAAACCACACAAAAGCAAGGGTCCTGGATTTCAGGCAGGCCGACTTTGCAAAGATGGGGGAATCTTTTAGGACATCATTAGTAGGAAAGTAAAAAACAGAGCGGTGGAGGAACAATGGGAGAATCTTAGGGAATCCATAGCGGAGGCAACAAGCCATTGCATTAGGCAAGTAAGCAAAACAATGAGAAAGAAAAAACTACTATGGTTCTTAAAGGAGGTAGTCAAGAAGGTATGGGCAAAAAGGGTAGCATTCAGGAGGTACTGTACAAGGAAACACAGAGGGAAGAGGACAGGGATTAGTATCTGGAAAAGCAGAGGGAGGTGGGGAAAGCAGTCAGGATCAGGAGTGCAAAGGCACAAACAGAAGAAAAAAATAACTCAGGCAATAACAAAAGGGGACAAGAACTTTTTCAGGCACATTACTAAAAGAAAAAAGATTAAGGTTGGGATTGTGAGACTAAAAAGAAACGGAGGGAAGTGTGCAGAGAGGGACCAAGAAAAAGCAGAAATCCTGAACAAATAATTTTGTTCAGAATTCACAGAAGAAGAGGAAGAGGAGAGAACAAAGTTAGGTGACGGAAGCACCACTGTGAGGGAGGTGACCACCAGTCTATTTAAGGAGGAGAGAGTCTTAAGGGAACTTGCTAATCTAAAATTGGACAAGGCAATGGAGTCAGATGGGATACATCCCAGAGTATTAAAAGACTTCAGGGAGGTACTGGCAGCATCACTGACAGCCCTGTTTAACAGTTCGCTGGAAACAAGTGTGGTACCAAAGAACTGGAGGAGGGTGAAGGACAGTGTAGTCCCTCTCCACAAAGTGGGAGCAGGGAGGAGGCTTGCAATTACAGGCTAGTCAGCCTGACCTTGGTGCTGGTGAAACTAATGGAATCACTACTAAAAGAAAGGTTTGTGATATATCTCGAATTCAGTGGAGCACAGGATCCAAGGCAGCATGGATTCACTGCAGGAAGATCTTGTCAAACAAATCTGATAGATTTCTTTGACTGGGTGACTAGGAAGGTAGATCAGAGAGGGTCAGTGGATGTGGCCTTCCTGGATTCCAGCAAGGCTTTTGACACCATCCCACATAGGAGGCTAGTAAACAAGCTAGGCAGCCTGGGAGTGGGTCCCAGGGTGGTAAACTGGGTCAAAAATTGGCTGAGTGATAGAACACAGAGGGTGATGGTGAACAGAGTTAATTCCAAAGTGAGGGGGGTGATCCAGCGGGGTGCTTGGGCCAGTCCTCTTTTTTTTTAATCATAGAATACTTTCTCCTTCATGGAGCAGGACCCATGACTTCCAGCCACCGGCACCCACACCCCCGGACCTGGTCTGGTGCACGATAAACTTCATCACACAGTGTGAGCCACTCCCTGATGAAGGCACCTCTCGTGTACGTGGGCGCAGGGCACAGCCATCAACCGCAGAGGTCGTCCCACTATTTTCCATTTTTCTGGTCCCCAGGGAGCCGGACCTGCAATGGTGTCCAACCACTTCCATGCTAACACCTGCTGCACTCCCTTTTCCTTCTAGGTACACTACTGTAGTGTGGCTGGCCTCCGTCAGTCACCACTGCAGCATGATGTACTCTTCATACCCACCCCAGAGGAAGGAGAGCTGTCATGAGATGCTTAATCCTTCCTCTCTCCTGCCAGCTCCCAGCGGCCAGAGTCTGTTCCCAAAACTGGGTTGCCCGGTGTGGCGCGAGGTGTGCCATCCAGTGCCTCAACCCTCAGCACCACCGGGCCAGCTGGGCCAGTCCTCTTTAATGTCTTCATAAGCAACATTGCAGAGGGGCTAGAAGGGGAAGGCATGTCTCTTTGCAGATGAAAAAAAGATCTTCAATAGAGTTGACACTTCAGGAGGTGCAGAGAAAATGACAAGGGACCTAAGCAAGCTTCAGGAGTGGTCAAGGGTGTGGCAGCTAAGATTCGATGCAAAGAAGTGCAAGATCATGCACATGAGGAACAGAAATGCAGGGGAGGAGTACATGATGGGGGGAGGTACTGACGACCACCAAACAGGAAAGGGACCTGGGAGTAACCACAGCTGATGATCTAAAGTTTAACAAACAATGTGAGAAGGCTGTGAGGAGAACCAGTGGAATGCTGGGGTGCATAGAGGGAGAGGTATCTCCAGCAGAAGGAAGGAGGTGGTGATGCCATTGTATAGAACACTGGTGAGACCTCATCTAGAGTACCGTGTCCAGTTCTGGAGGCTGCATCTCCAGAAGGACATAGACAGAGTAGAAGCAGTTCAGAGAAGGATGACAAAAATGGTGCAGGGGCTGCACCAAAAGTCATATGAGGAGAGACTGGAGGATCTCCATGTGTATTCCCTGGAGGAGAAGAGCGAGAGGAAGGATATAATAGAGACTGAGATACCTCAACAGTGTAAATAAGGTACAAGATGGTAGCATCTTTCAGAAGAAAAGATGTTCAAGAACAAGGGTCCATGATATGAAAATAGAGGGGGGTAGACTTAGAGGTAACGTGAGAAAGTATTGTTTCATGGAAAGGGTGGTGGATCCATGGACTAGCCTCCCAGCATAGGTGGTAGGGGAATTCAAAAATGCATGGGACAGCCATAAAGGAACTCTAGCGATAGGAGAGACAGGGTAAGCCACAGATCATTTAGGATCTGCGGTATATAAAACAGGTAGGGAAAATGGGAAGACTAGGTGGGCAAAGCGGTTCTTATCTGTCATCAAATTCTATGTTTCTTTATCTTGGTTGGTCTAGTGTATGAATATATTGACTGTTATCCTTACCTGGTGGCAGCAGGTGAGGTGCTGTACATACAACTCTGTTAATTTCTATTAATTCTGTTAGTACAGGCAGCTTGTTAATCTACTAGTGACTACCCTCCCCCTTTTTATTGTTTTTCACTTTGTGGTGCAATTGTTTTGTCCATGTGATTCATGAGTGTATGTGTATCTATTAATCAATCAACCAATCAGTCAACTTTATTGATCAGCCATTTGCCCATTACATGTAATGAGTGTGAGTAGTGTGAGTCTATTGAGTGAGTCGGAAGTGTGTGTGGAATACAGGTGGTAGGGTTTGTGATTTATTACATTTATTGAGAGCTGCAGGGTATGTGTGATTTGATATGGGGGTTTGGCAGTGGGGGTAACAGTTTTGGATTGTTTTAAGCTAATCTTGTGTAACCCTGAGGTGGCACTATTCCAAGGGCTACTACCCTAGCCAGCTTGGTTAGTAGCAAATTAAGGGGCCTGAGTTCTGAAATGGGTACCTCCACCTAGGGGTCAGGTTTGGTAGTGGTCAAGCTAACCTGGGAACAGCCCTCCGGGACACTGTAACCCCCCTCTTTCCTTACTAGTGGCCAGAACAATACACAATAATCACTTTCACAATGCCCCTGATACACCACACAAGTACCCACACAGCTTGCACTTACCACAAGGGCTTTCCTCTGGCTCGACCCTGGGTCCCCCTGTAAAACAAGGTTATTCACAGCAAATAACAGCAGTACAGTACTCTTGCACAAACTGGAACCACAGTGAGGGTAAATGTAAAAAAGAGTTAGATCTGTTTTATTTAAGGGACTTAAACAAGGGAAGGGCGTAATCAGGTCAATTTGCTTAAAGGCTGTATCAATCAAACAGTTATGGATGCACTTCAGGGTCCATAAACAGTCACACACTTTGGGTACCCAGATGGAGAACGGTGGGCTAGCCAGGAACGTTGCAGCTGGTTGGGGCCCTGTGATGGAAGAAAATAACATGCACTACACACACTAATTGTAATCCAGAGCCGGAGGGCTCAGTTCGTGAAAAGAAAACAACAAGACAATCAGATGACATACTTTTAGATTAGGCTGTTCTTGCAGGGAGTTACCCTGATGATTACTCATGATACCCAAGACTGGACACAGGCTGGATGAAAATTGAGACTGCAGGTGGTTGATCTGGAGTGCCAGGAAAAGCAGGGCCCACATGATTCGCCAAGGCCTTGTTCCTGTTCAAGCGTGGAGCAGGGGGCTGATCCCCAGGCAGATCTCTCGTCGATGGCTTTCTCTGTGCAGCGGGTAGTCTGGCTGGGCCAGTGTGGCAAGCCCCAGGCCAAATGGAGACAAATTCGGATACAGTCCATTTTGGGCTGGATACAGCGTCCAGCAAGCAGAACACAGTTCACACAGTGGGGAACCAAATCACGACCCACTAACAACTCACAGCACATTTACATGTAAGGAAATTCTACTGTACCAGGCAAACCGCTCTCTGGTCACAATCGCAAAGTCTCTGTACAAACCAGGGATTCAAAAGCAGCTGGAAATCCTGACAGGTGGATCGCATTCAACTAAATCTTTGGTCTTCTTCAGGTATGAGCCTGGTAAAAAATCAGTGGCTTACTTCGTTCTCACAAACTCGGATTTAGTCCAAAATAATTCTCTTCTCTCCCTCTCAGGGGCAGCAGGCAGACATGCAGGCCACAACTCAGGTCTTTCCACAGTTCTCCTGTGCAAAAATACTCAGACGGCTGCATGACTGTCTCAAGCTGTTGCTTCATCAACTCCCAACTTAGATCTGACTCAACTGCCAGCAAGCCTAGGACTTTCCCCAGAATCCAAAAGGTTCGGTTGGCTGATCTGTCAGTCGCAACAAAGGCTCCCCCGTCAGGTGCAAAAAGGCACCAAAAGCCCAAAACTACAGTTCCTACAGATTTTGACTCCAGACAGCTCCTCTAGTCCAGCTCCGTTTTAGGTCCCACCAGTACTGATTGGTCCAATTCGGCAGTCCAGGACTAAGATAGTGGAGATAAACAAAACAGTCCTTGCTGCAAGGAAGGCAGGTTAGACAAACTACATAATCATTATCACTCTAAATGATTTTCAGCAAATAGTTACATCTTTCAAAAGAGCTCCCCCTCAGATTACTTATGACTGCAGTCCAGGCAGCTCTTAAAGCGACAGTGCACAGAGGCACTCTCTGGCAATCACATTTAAACTGCTAAACGCAGGACACCAACCTGGCAATGAGCATTTAGGCAAGCTCAAGGAAGACTTTTTGGGAACCACCATTTGTAGGGGGTTACACCCTTCCCTGCCTGGAGAAAACTTGGCGTCCGCATCAAGTCTGTACCATGATGCATCAGTTAACATAAACGTATTACTTTACTATACATATTCACTACATTTCCCAATACTTTGTCCATCCTGACAATGCATTAGGCATGTTTCACACAAGTCAGTTGAACATTACTATACTAAATCATGTAATAACTTCTTGTACTTTGAACAGTGCAAGAGGGGATCCTTCCCTATCAGCTAACTTGGGGCTGGATGGGGCAGGTGCACCATGGTGAGAGGGCAGAACAAGTAACCTGGAATGGGCCCGTCAAGCTCAATTTAGGCAGTGAGCTCTGAGAAACATAAACCCCTTTGTGGACCACATTGAGAGGCAAGTCCACAGGTCTCCCCGGAGAATCATAGCTGAAACACAATACTGGCTTGACATCTTGGCCAGTCTTTCTGGGTGAGAACAACCACAGTCTCTGTACTTTCAGCAACAGTCTTGGGGCTTTCATCACTTGTGAGGGGTGCCTCTGCCTGGATGGGAACATCCAAACTTGGGGCACTGTCGGCTCCTTGCTCTGCAGGATCTGTTCTACAACACTTGACTCATTTTGCAAAGGCTCAGGCACAATCAAACTTTGAGGCACTGAAGGGGGTTGTCAGCACTCTCATGGTGTTCTTCAAATTATGTTATGTCACCAGAAAGACTCAAACCATCAGCCCCTCCTTCAGGCAAATCACACAGTTTCACAATACACAGAGACTCAGCATCTTCAGACGTGGTACTTTACACTTCACTTCCTGGGAGCATTGGTTCCAAGGATGAAGCTGGGGGTAAGGCAATCCAGAAGGCCTAGCTTCATCCCCACAATTAGTCATAGGGTTATCTCAAAACAGTTGACTCAGTTTATAAGAGGGGTAATAGGCATGGACACGTTCACTTTCGTCTGAGGTGGACTGACAGTCACTATCATTCTGAATCGGCTGCAGGAGAAACCTTGAACTTGTAACCACTGGGATAGGTTGGCTCTGTCTCTTTCTTGCAGCAGCATGAGTCGCCGGCCCAGGGTAATCAATGCCTGATTGTTCAGCCTCATTTATGACTTGGTCAATAGGTAGCAAGTGGTTACGGTGCATGGTCTTGACAGTTTTGGAGTTGTTCTCTGGGTGCACCTTGTACACAGGTAAATCATCCAACTTTCCAACTACTTCTTGGGGAAGATGGTGCCACCGATCCGTAATTGTGTGTTTACCATGCAGTCCCAAACTGGGTAACAACACACGGTCTCCAGGTCGAAGCTCTTGAGCCTTTACTTTTTTATCATGCCTCTCTTTGTTGGCTTGATTTCTCTTGGTGGCCATTGTCTGGGCCAGTTGATAGGCATGGTTCAATTGAGCTTTCAGGTTTTGTACATATTGCAAGTAGTTTTCGGCTCGGACCCCATCTGGAGAGACCCCAAAACAGACATCAACTGGTAGCTGGTCCTCTCTCCCGAACATGAGGTGGTAGGGGGAGAACCTGGTAGCATAATTTTTCTTGCAATTGTATGCATGTACCAAGGTACTAATCTGCTGACTCCATTTATGCTTGTCTTTTGGATGGAGGGTGCCTAGCATGTCTAGCAGGGTGCAGTTAAAGCGTTCTGGTTGAGGGTCCTCCTGCGGGTGATAGGGGGTGGTTCTTGACTTTCGCACCCTCCATAGAGAGAGCATTTCTTGGATTAGCTGACTCTCAAAGTCACTGCCTTGATCAGAATGAATCCACTGTGGAGCACCATAGTGGACGAAGACATTTTCCTCTAACACCTTGGCCACGGTAGATGCCTTTTGATCTTTGGTGGGGAAAGCTTGTGCATACCATGTGAAATGATCCATAATCACTAACACATTGCCAATGTTCCTCTGATAAGGTTCTAAACACAAGAAGTCTCTGCAGACTAGTTCCATGGGGGTGCTGATAGTAATATTAACAATAATAATATTAACATGGAGCCTATGTGGCTGGCTGTGTGTGTTTGTCTCTGTCAGTAGTTTAGGTTTTGTGGATTTGCATGTGTTTCTGCTTGGAGGAAGTGGACCATTCTTGGACATAACATCTATGAACATTGCCTAGACTAAGAAACTGCAAAACATCACCACCAGGTATTGGCATTCTCATCATAAATCAACTTTTTTGGAAGCCATCAAAGCCAAAAGCAAGGTCAGTAAATCTATTATACAAGCACTGAGCTATGGAGTGCTGCATTGAATCCACATTTCTGTCTGAGTTGTTTTTAAAGGATGTGTACTTGTCTTTGAGGTCTATTCACAACTGTTTTGGAGAACAAAGGGAAGATACTAACAAAGGATTTTTACATCCTGCATATGCCCCAGGCCAATGTTCATCACCTTAAGGAATTTAACCCCTTCAGGAATTTATCACATTCTGGGTCTTTGAGCTACAATAACAGTTTTCTGGTCCCCAGTAGTTCACCATTTCCTGTGGATTTGATTACTTTTCATCAATCAGGTAGCACCTCTGATAACATGGCTTTATATATTGTGCTCTGCAATATCATGGGGCAAAAGCAGACCAGCAAGGCCAAGAGGACTAGATGCCCTACAACAAAACTAGTCTACAAAATTATTAAAGTGTACCTTCTTAGGATAGTACTTATGCTACTTCTGACATCTGGAAATGTTCATCCTAATCCGGGGCCTACTGGCCTAGCATCCCATGCCACAAAAAGGCAGGAGGGGTCCCTCACATTAGCCTCAATCAAAGTCAGCAGCCTCCTTAACAAACTTGACATCTTGCAAACCTGGGTCCAGCAACATAACCCTGATGTACTCTCTGTTGTTGAAACATGGCTTAACCCCAAGATACCAGACGCTGCAGTCACCACCCCTGGATACTCTATATTCAGGCAGGACAAGGTTTCCAAATGAGGTGGGGGCTGTGCCATCTACCTGAGGAATTCCTATCTGAGCCAAGTCTTCCC
The DNA here is from genome assembly GCA_016271365.2 of Neoceratodus forsteri. Classification (NCBI taxonomy): domain Eukaryota; kingdom Metazoa; phylum Chordata; order Ceratodontiformes; family Ceratodontidae; genus Neoceratodus; species Neoceratodus forsteri. Next base: position 1,478,825,360 of record CM057452.1, on the reverse strand, counting down.
GTTCTCAAACCCTAAACCACCCTCAGAGGTTCTTGCTATTAAAGTTCTACTTGGGGCGCACAACAAGAAGCTCACCATTGCCTCTGTGTACCTACCCCCTAAAGACCAGCCCAATGGATTTATGAGCATATTGGAAAGCCTACAGGGATTACACCATTACTCTGAACTCATAGTACTAGGCGACTTCAACATAAATTGGCTATCGCTGGAGGCCAGAAACTACAAGGATGCTGTCATGTCACAGAACCTCACCCAGCTTGTTACCACCCCCACCAGATGCAACTATAGGACAGGGTCGCACACACTTCTGGACTGGATCCTTACTAATCACCCTGAATGAATCTCACAAGTCTCAGTGCTCCCTGATAGGATCAGTGACCACTCACTGGTCACATGTACCTGGACAAATTCATTAAGCCCCCTCCTAAAATAATCCACACCAGAGTGTTAAAGCAGGGGTACCTTGAGCTACTAAAGACACACCTAAGCCACCTGGACTGGACACCAATCGACTCTGCCATTGATGTAAACCAAGTCTTAGACCTTTTCATCAGTCACTTCACTTCGGCCTGCAATATCTTTGCACCTCGTCAAAAAGCTGAAGGTCAGGGGCAGAGCTAACCCTTGGATAACCCCCGATCTAATCACCTTACTCAAATATAGGGATCATCTCTGGCACTGTGCCCATGCAACATCCAAACCTGTGGATATTCATAAATATAAAGCTGCCAGAAATGAGTGCACACGGGCAGTTAGGAGCGACAAAAGCAAATATTTCAAGGAAGCTCTCTCCAACTCCTGGGGTGATGGAAAAAAAATTTTGGAGTAACTTGAAAGACCTTACAGGCAAGGACCCTAAGTCACCACCCACCATGCTCAACATAAATGGAACACCAACATCTGACCTGTACGCAATCACAACACCTTTAACAATGTGTTCTCCAGCTTGGATAGTGTCCTCCCTTCTAATTTCTTTGATGTCCCCTCTGGTAGTAACCCTTCTGCAACTACTCCTCTCCTACACCCTTCCCCACAATTCTACTTCAAGGAGATCGCAGTGCATGAAGCCAGAACCTATATTCGGAAGGCCATTCACAACGCAGGCTACAGCGGTGACTCCCTTGACATGAAGTTGTTAGCGCTTGTCTTTGAAGAAGTCCTTGAACCCCTGACAAAGATCCTCAACCTATCACTAAGGATGTCCCAGTTCCCATCTCGCTGGAAACAGGCGACCATCACACCAGCACACAAAAGTGGAGACAAATCACTGCACTCCAACTACAGACCTATCTCCATCCTTCTTCCATTGTCTAAGGACCTGGAGTGCATTGCCTCAGACCAACTAGTCAAGTACCTGGAAAAATATGACATCCAGTGTCCTGAGCAACATGATTTCTGAAAGGGGCACAGTACCACCACTGCACTATTAGAATTCACGGGCTTCATCCATACCACTCTCGATCAAGGAAACTGTGTAGGGGCAGTATTCATCGACCTTATAAAAGCCTTTGATACTGTGAACCACCCACTCCTACTCAAGCAATTATCAAACATTGGGCTCTCCAATGAAGCGCTGGTCTGGTTTTCAAGCTACCTTGGGGAGAGGGTCCAGCGGGTTAGGATTGCCGGTGTCATCTCAGAAGAAAAGCCAGTCCTTTCAGGGGTCCCACAGGGGTCCATCCTGGGGCCACTACTCTTCAGCCTCTTCCTCAACGAACTTCCCAGTGTCTGCCACCAGAAATTACTGCTCTACGCCGACGATGCAGTCATGTTCACCAACCACCAAAAGGCAGAGCTCCTCGAGAAACATTTACAGCTTGAATTCATGTGCATCGAAGAATGGTTCAAGTCACACAGACTGGTCACGAACTACAGCAAAACAAAGGTTATGACCTTCTACAACGCCAGGAGCAAGTACAAATCCTGTGCCCTCACCATCCTAAGCCAAACAGGGACCTTACTTGAACATGTTCTTGATTTTAAATACCTAGGTGTCACACTGGACAGCTCACTCTCCTTCCATCAGCACATAGATTCTGTCGCCAAAGCCACCAACATCCGTATAGGCCTGCTCTACAGGCACAAACACTGCATGACTCCTGACACTCTCTGGTTGGCTATCAACAGCTCTGTCACCTCCATCATTGATTACGGGCTAGCAATTTATGGCTCTGCCTCCACCTCTGCCCTCCGCAGAATTATAGTTGCACTCAACAAAGCATGCAGGCTGCTAACTGGGGCTGACCGACTTACACACACTTGTGACCTGTACACTCGGGCAGGATGGCTTCCTCTCATCAGCTGGATACAGTATCAAACCTGCCTCTTAGCCAAAAAAGTCCTCCTCAGGGTCATGCCCCCTGGCATTGAAAAGCTCCTCATTGACCACCACAGCACCCAGCGAACTAGAAGTTCACAACAACTAACCTTCCTTGTCCCCAGATGCCGGACTACCATGGGCCAGAGGGTCTTTGTCCACAGAGCACCACAGTGGTACAATACTCTCAACAAAGAAACTCTTACTGCTGCTGCTCTTGGCCCTTTTAAGAGACAACTCCAACTTCATCTCATTTCAATTAGTCGTTGTGACTGCCTCGCCTAATCAGGGGCCCACCGCTCACTGCCCTCCACTTCAGTCTTGACAGCTACCTCTCCCCGCCTTGCCCCCTTCTACCTGCCTACCCCCTTGCCCCTCTCCCTTTCCTCCCCCTGGGCATTTCCTGACTTTTATCCCTCCCCTCCCTCCCCTTTAGAGCTCTTACCCTCACCTTCTACCTCCGACAATGACCTTCCTGCCTGCATACCCCTTCCCTCTCACCTGCAGTGCTTACTTCTAAGATTGCCCTTGGCTGGTATGTCATGCTACCTAACATTTGGCACATTTTGAATTACTGAAATTTCCTATGCCTCAGTCTCTTACTTCTTTTTATTGTGTAACGATGTATTATTATGTTGGCCTTTGTATGTATACCCCCCATTCCTTCGACGTGGAACCTTTGTAAATGAGCAGTTCCTGCTCAAAGGTATTTGTAATCCTAGATTTCAATAAAATAAAATAAAAAAAAAACAAGGGGGGCAGCCCTCTGAGGCAGGGCTTTTCTTTGCAAGCAGCGACTACAAGTCTTTACATCATCCTCAATATCGGCCCCCATTTTGGGCCAGTAGAAGTGAGATTGTACCAGGTCAAGGGTTCTGTCAATACCGAGGTGCCCCATGTGATTGTGGAGGGACCGCAGTACCAAATCTTTAAAGGCTGTGGGCAGGATCAATTGTTTCTTGTCTACTTTGCCACTACGATCTACTGTTTCTCTATACAATTGATTGAGCAACTTCAATCTGAGGCCTTCTTTAAGCAATGAAGCAGTTCGCAAGTCAGTGGAAAGTAACTTACACACATCTTTCCCTGCACACAGGGCATCAAGTGCTGGCTGAATCATAGGATCTTGGAATTGAGCCCACTGAATGATATCATTGTCAAACTGAGGTAGTGCACTAATATCTAGAGCAGAGAACTGGCAATAAGCAGCTAGTATGCAGGTGTCAGAAGGACCCAAGCAATCTACTAAATAGTCCACTGTGTCCGCAGACATCTGTTCATCTCTATCAAACTTTTGGCACAATGCTCGAATGTCAGGTTCAGACAGCCTGACCCAATCACTCTTGGAAGTGGGCCTTTGTGGTACGGCGTCAGAATCAATATGGTTCAGGCCTGGTCTGTATTCAACAGCATAATCATAGGTTGATAATGCAGAAAGCCACCGGTGCCCAGTGGCATCTAACTTAGCTGAAGTCTGTACATAGGTCAATGGGTTATTGTCAGTCTTCACCAATATCTTTGCCCCATAGAGGTACTCATGAAACTAGTCAACGATGGCCCATTTTAGTACAAGGAACTCCAACTTATGCACAGGGTAGTTTCGTTTGGATGAGGTCAAGCTCCTACTGGTGAAAGCTAATGTCTCAGGCCATCCTCATGGTCTTGATGCAGCACCGCTCCTAGACCCTGCAGACCAGCATCCATATGCAGCACATAGGGTTTGGTGAGGTCAGCATAGGTGAGGATGGGGGCGTGGGTGAGCTGGTATATGATCTCATGGAAGGCTGCTTCATAGTCGAGCATCCAGCTGGTGCCAAAGATTTCACCTGGGTGGAAGTATACTTTTTCTGGTTCTTTAATGGCCCCTTTTTTGTATTTACGATTGGTAGGAAGGTAACCCTGGCTAATGTTCAAGAGTGGGCGAATCACCTTGGAATAGTCTTTTATGAACCTGCGGTAGTAGCCACAGAACACCAGGAAACATTGTAGTTGTATCAGATTATGGGGCTGGGGCCAAGTAGTCAGTGTTTCAACCTTACTGGGATCAGTCTCTATCCCTTTTGTAGATACTATGTGCCCCACATACTTCACGGAGGTTTGGAAAAACTGGCACTTGTCAATGGACAGCTTGATGACAAAGTCTTCCAGTCAGTCTAGGACTTTAAACTGTCGATTCTCGTGCTCCTCTAAGATGCTCCCAAACACAATGACATCGTCCAAGTACACCAGGCATTCCAGCAAATTCACATCTCCCACCACATGTTCCATCAGTAGCTGAAAGGTGGCCACGGTGCTCAATATCCTCTGTGGCATCCTCAGAAACTCATAGAACCCCAATGGACAGATGAAGGCTGTTTTCTCATGGTCTTCTGGGGCCATCGGGATCTGGTAGTATCCGCTGTGAAGCTCCAACACCGAGAACCATTTGCTCCCATTCAAGCAGTCCAGAGCATCTTGTATACGAGGCATAGTGTATTAGTCTGGGATGGTCCGCCGGTTCAAGGTTCGATAATCAACACACATCCTCACAGACCCATTCTTCTTATGCACAACCACAATGGGAGAGGCGTATGTGCTCCTGGATTCTTGTATCACGCCAGCAGCGAGCATTTCCTGCAGGTGTCTTCTTACATCATCTATGTCGGCTGGGACTAGGCGTCGGGACCTCTCTCGAAATGGCCATTCATCATGCAGGCATATGTGATGCTTCGCACCCTGGACACATCCCACATCCCATCCCATTCCTTCAATGAAAACACTTGGTCTCTCTGGGCAAGTCTCTTGCGAATTCTAGCCTTCCATTCAACTGGCAATGGGGAGTCACCAAAGTCAAACAAGTCTGGGGTTACTCTCTCCTTCTCACCAGGGTGCTTGGTGCTGGGCAATACTGCAGTCTCTGCACAGTGTACTGTAGCTAGGGTGCACCCTCTGTTCACCTGGATCTCCTGATCTGACACATTGTGAATCTGGTCCATTACTTGTCATGCATAGGCATGGGCACGAGCAGACAAGATGCTGGGCTTGACCAATAATCTTTCTGGCAATTTTCCATCACCTGGTGCATCCAACATCAGTATTTTGTTCTTGACATCTTCCATTGGTGGACCTCCCTTTGTACACTGGGCAATAGGGGCCAGTACCACTGAATCGGGATCCTTCTTCCACACAATCCCCATTGGTTCATCCTGGTCTACTTCCTCAGGTTTCTGTTTCAAATCATAGGCCCTCTTGATCAGAGCCAGAATTCTCAGGGCCCTCCCAGTTCGTCACCCTCGTTTCTCGTGACAGAGTTGCGCCAGTCTCCCAAACATATGGGTGTTTGTCCCAATTAAGAGGGGGACCCCATCATACAGTCTGGTGGGGGGACACACTAGGGCCAGTGTCTCTATTTGCTCCTCTACACCACTGACAGTTGCAGGAAAAGATAACCAGAGGCAGGCATGTCCTAGATATGGATAAGACTTGTCGCTCAGCCCCCACACAAGTAGGCCTTCCAGGGATTGTAAGGGCACATCAGATAAGTGTTTGTCATACCAGTCCTGAAACACAATGGTCACTTGCGACCCACTATCAAATACAGCCCAAGTAGGAATACCATTCACAGCCACTTTAGTCTCCATTGAAGGGCCCACTATCTTGGACCAGTCTGGATGGACAACAGCAGGGGCCTGGACAGACGATTTAGCCACAGAGGGGTTTGAGTTAGGATGGCCGAAGCTTTTACTGCAGTCATTTCGTGCACCCCTTGACTACTGACTTGTTTTCTGAAGCTCTCCTTGAAGCTAGTTCACCACTTTCTCTAAGTCCTTCTGAGACTGGCATTCCCTCTTCATATGGCCATCCTTGCCACAATTGTGACAAATGACATGCTCTCGGGGCATCCTTGGGGAAAACATAGCAGGGGATGTTGGAGCATAGATGGAAGATTGTGATCTGACTTCTGCGGGTAATGTGCCATGTCTCAAAAGTTCCTTTAGGATGGCAGTCAATTCCTTGAGCTCAGCCAAGAAGCCTCTCCAGTAGAGGATGCCTGAGGGTGCACCCCCAACCCCCATAACAGTCATGTTCTGACAGGGACCAGGGTCTCTGTCAGCAGGGGATACCTCAGCGAACACACCCGGTTGTACTTTTCTGACTTTCTTCAGCTCTCCCCACTGTTTAGCCACTGCAGGACACTCTTAGTGGTCTCCATTTGAAGGCCTTCCGGTGCCATGATCACTTGGGCTGCACTCACCCCATAATTACAATCTCCTCTTCACCTTCTACCTCCGGAGTTCTTTTATCAAGTCACAGTAGTCAGGTGGGTTACCTCTCCTATCCTGGAGCCTTAATTGGATGATCTGCAGTTTAGAATGCTTGGCATGTTGCAGTATGTGCCCCAATCTCACATGGTTCAAATCACTAGCAGCTACCCCACCTTTCCAGTAAGCTTTCTGTAGAGCTCTTTTTAGGTGAATAACATACTCAGACAAACTTTTCCTGTTCCATTGCTTGGTACCTTGGAATTTCCACATCAAAGTCTCCCCTGACTCAATGCTCCCAAATTTGCTTTCAAGTACAGATAGGTACTTCTGAGCAGATGCATCAGGGTTCGTGGACCTTATAAATTTAATGGCTTCAAGGGCAGGGTCCCTCAAACATTCTGTGATTCTTTTCCACTTCTTAGCCTCTGCACACTGCCACTCAGGTACCAAGGGTGCAACATAGTCTATACAGGTCTCCCAGTCATCCTCCCCCTGTGGGGTGGGGAGGGTGCCCCAGAAGATTCTCAGCCTTCGGTAGGAGTCATGACTAATGGCAGGTGCAGATATAGGGGCCAGCATGGGCATGGGAACAGAAAGTGGGGCAGTAACAGGTGCTGGAGTGGGAGGGGGTGTTGGGGAAGGAACACCCTCTGGTGGCAGGAATAGTTTATTACAGTCCTCTATGGTTTTCTCCTCCTCCAGCAACAACTTAGCAAATTTCTCCTCAAAAGTCTCAGATAATGGTGGGAGCTCATCCTCCCTGGGGTCTTTACTGTCTTTTGTCATCACTCTCTAGGCAGCTGGCACCCCATCTGGGGCAATAGTCTGTGGCACTTTAGAGCTGTCCATGAGGTCACTACACTCTACTAAGTCTATGAAAGTTTGGCCAATCAAATCAGCCTGTCGACCCACCACTAAAGGGTGTTTTCAACATTGAACTTTGTAGAGCGCTCCCTCTACAGTGTCATTACTCATAGGTGCCGGAGCGGGGGCCACTAGGGCCATGGCCCTACCACTTTCATGGGTGGCCCTATCACTTTTTGCTATCATGGTAATATATTTAATAGGGGAAAATTTACCTCTTACATCCTTGGCCCTACCACTTTTCAAACCGTTCTGGTACCACTGTCATTACTGGTACCCAAAGGGACATCCAGTATAACCATAGCATTTTTGGGGTTGACCTCCGGCCCTGTACACCACCCCACCAACCGGTGCACAGCCACTTCTGTTGGGGTAGCCATTTATGTTTGAAAGCAATTCATAATTTCAGCCGTTAGAAGGCACAAAATTCCAGCAGTGAGCCTCCAAGATGTAACCCCTAGGTGGCGCTATCCCAAGGGCTACTACCCCTGCCTGCTTGTCTAGTAGCAGGTTAAGGGGCCTGAGTTCTGAAATGGGTGCCTCCACCTGGAGGTCAGGGTTGATAGTGGTCAAGCTAACCTTGGCACAGTCCCCCGGGACACTGTAACCCCCCCCCCTTCCTTACTAGTTGCCAGGAACAATACACAATAATCACTTTCACAATACCCCTGATACACCACACAAGTACCCACACTGTTTGCACTTACTACCAGGGTTTTCCTCTGGCTCAACCCTGGGGACCCCCTGTAAAACAAAGTTATACACAGCAAATAATAGCAGTACAGTACTCTTGCACAAACTGGAACCACAGTCAGGGTAAATGCAAAAAAGAGTTAGATCTGATTTATTTAAGGGACTTAAACAAGGGAGGGGCATAATCAGGTTAATTTGCTTAAAGACTATATCAATCAAACAGTTATGGATGCACTTCAGGGTCCATAAACAGTCACACACTCTGGGTACCCAGATGGAGAATGGTGGGCTAGCCAGGAACATTGCAGCTGGTTTGGGGCCCTGTGATGGAAGAAAACATCCATCACACACACTTATTGTAATCTGGAGCTGCAGGGCTCAGTTCGTGAAAAGAAAACAACAAGACAATCAGATGACACACTTTTAGATTAGGCTGTTGTTGCAGGGAGCTACCCTGATGATTACTCACGATACCGAAGACTGGACATAGGCAGGATGAAAATTGAGACTTCAGGTGGTTGATCTGGAGTGCCAGGAGAAGCAGGGCCCACATGATTCACAGAGGTGTCATTCCTGTTCAAGTGTGGAGCAGGGGGCTGATCACCAGGCAGGTCTCTTGTCGATGGCTTTCTCTGTGCAGTGGGTAGTCTGCCTGGGCCAGTGTGGCAAGGCCCGGGCCAAATGGAGACAAATTTGGATACAGTCCATTTTGGGCTAGATAAAGCTTCCAGCAAGCAGAACACGGTTCACACAGTCGGGAACCAAATCATGACCCATTAACAACTCACAGCACATTTACATGTAAGGAAATTCTACTGTACCAGGTAAAACACTCTCTGGTCACGATCGCAAAGTCTCTGCACAAACCATGGATTCAAAAGCAGCTGGAAATCCTGACAGGCCGATCGCATTCAGCTAAATCTTCAGTCTTCTTCAGGTATGAGCCTGGTAAAAAATCAGTGGCTTACTTCATTCTCACAAACTCAGATTTAGTCCGAAATAATTCTCTTCTCTCCCTCTCAGGGGCAGCAGGCAGACATGCAGGCCACAACGCAGGCCTTTCCACAGTTCTCCCATGCAAAACTACTCAGACAGCAGCTTGACTGTCTCAAGCTATTGCTTCTTCAGCTCCCAACTTAGATCTGACTCAACTGCCAGCAAGCCTGGGACTTTCCTCAGAATCCAAAAGGTTTGGTTGGCTGATCTGTCTGTCAGGCATAACAAAGGCTCCCCCTTCAGGTGCAAAAAGGTGCCTAAAGTCCAAAATGATAATTCCTGCAGAGTTTGACTCCAGACAGCTTCTGTATTCCGGCTCCGTTTTTGGTCCCACCAGTACTGATTGGTCCAATTCGGCAGTCCAGGACCAAGATAAACAAAACAGTCCTTGCTGCAAAGAAGGCAGGTTAGACAAACTACATTATCATTATCACTCTAAATGATTTTCAGCAAATAGTTACATCTTTCAACAGAGCTCCCTCTCAGATTACTTATGATCACAATCCAGGCAGCTCTTAAAGAGAGAGTGCACAGAGGCTATACAGGCAGTCTCTGGCACTCACATTTAAACTGCTAAATGCAGGACACCAGCCTGGCAGTGAGCATTTAGGCAAGCTCAAGGAAGACTTTTCAGGGGGTTACACTTGGAAGTACTGTGTGTGTTATGGTAGGCCTCCTGAGAGGCATGAGTTCTCCATGGACCACCTCCAACAGCACCAACCCTTTCATTGAATTGCCAGCAGTGATGTTCAACTGCTGCGTGGCCCTGGAGATTCTTAAAGGGTGGTGCAGGGGCTGAGGATTGGGGCAGGTGGGTGATGTTGGGTAGGGCAGGATTGGTGTGATGAGGTCACAGAGACACCCAGGGAGATGTTGGAAAAAGGATATGGGTACTCCCTGCGTGGTTCTAATACCTGGGGTACCACTGATAATAAACAGTCAGGAGGTAGACAGACTGCTGGTCTCTGATCCTCTCCTTTGGATTGTGATTTGAAATGCAAGGTCACTGAGGAACAAAAACACAGTGATAAAGGGTTTCATTGCAGATGCCTTGACTGATCTTGTTTGTATTCCAGAAAACTGGTTGAAGGATGACTCCAGCCCTGTGCAAGAGACATCTGTCCCAACTGCATACTCTGTGGCACATCCCCTGAGGTGAGAGTGCAGAGGTGGAAGGGTGGACATCTGTTGTAGATCCACACTGGGACTTATGGCATGCTCCATAGCATTGATTAGGTTATTTGAATGTGTAATTGTTAGACGTGGTCAGGTGCAGGTTGCTGGATTGTTGTTGTGTACTAGCCCCAGGAGTATGGGCGCATGTTCCTGCAGGAACTGTTAGACTTCATCGCTGACATAGTGTTGGAGTCTTCGAGACTGGTAGTGCTCAAGGGCTTCAATGGCTGTGTTGATGACAAAGTCTCCCATTTTGATCAACAGTTCCTCCAGCAGATGATGCAGCTGGGCCTAGCATAGGCTGTACCACTAGATCTCACTAGCTCGGCCACACATTGGACCTGGATTTCTTGTCGGATCTTGACATAAGTGAAGTCGAGATTAATCCAATTGTTTGGTCCAAGCATCATGCCATTTTGTTTCTTTGTGGGGCCCCATGTTTGATTCCCCCCCCCACCATGGAGATGGTCTGATATCATCCTAGAAATGAATTGGAGCCTTGCAAACTCTTGGCAATACTGCACCTATTGAGCACAATGTCAGCTTGTGTGAATAGGGTTGATGAGGCAGAGGAGAGTTATAATATGGTCCTTATGGCTGCCCTTGACTCCATAGCACCCTATCTTCTTCAGTCTTTAATCTTCCACCACAGTTCACCATGGTATTATGAGGAGCTGAGTCACTTGAAGACTAGTAAGGGACGAAAGTTGGAGCACTCTTAGCAGAGGTCACTGACACTACAGGACAAATTGACACTGAAAACTCATTACAGTGAGTATCAAGGGCAATCACTCTGAAAAAGACTGAGTACCCATCAAGGGTGATTGCTGAGGGAAAGAACAGACCAGCTCAACTCTTTCATACTGTAGACAGGATTCTTACCCTTCCCCCCATTAGCAGTCCAGAACAGTTTTTAGATCCGAAAAGTGCAATGAGTTTGATCAGGTCTTCCTCACCTAGGTGTCCACCATTTGGGATGTATCACCTCAAGCAATCTGTTGTAGGAGTTGGCAGTGCCCTTCCTGAGGAGAGCCCATGCGATTGGCCATCTTGCAGTGTTTTGTCTGATTTCAGATGAAGAGCTGTTCTGGGTGATCTCGGGACTGCGTCCCACCCACTGTTTATCAGACCCAGGGCTCACTGTAGGGACTACCCAGCTGCTAATTGGCTGTGGTGTGGGGGGCATGGGATTGATTATTTCATAAATAGTCAGGTCATCTCTGGGGAAGGGATCTTCCCTGACACTTTAAAAAGGGGTAGTGTTGAAGCCCCTCTTAAAGAAGCAATCTTTGGATGACGACAACTTTCTGAATTGCAGGCCTGTCTCGAACCTTCCTTTTTGGGGGGAGGTAATTGAGAAGGTGGTGGTGATTTAGTTGAAGATTCACCTGTAAAGGTGACATCTATGAACATCTCCAGTCAGGGATTTCACCCTCCTCACAGTACCAAGACTGCACTGGTCATGGTGTTCAATGATCTCCTTATGGCAAGAGACAGAAGGTATCATTCCATTCTTGTCCTTCATTTTTTTTGTTTGAAAAAATATTTTAATGAGTTGATTCACATTAGATCATTCAGCTGTTACAGAAGTTACATAGCATTACTTACATAGTCTTCAAAATCTGTATCACTACAGATACATCTAGTTGAGTCATATCAGTCTTAGTTTGTTGCTATGAATACATTGGGCAAGACGATGAGCTGCCAGTTTCCATTGCTTATGGGTGACTGGTTCACCTAAATCCTCACTGCCACTGGCCATGATGTTAGTTAGAGGAGAAGAGATGCTTGACTGCAATGCTCTAAATATTAGGGTTAGTGGTTTCTGAAGGGACTGAGGCTATTTTGGAATACTTTTTCTAGGGGGATGGTGGTGGCAGGTCACACCTGTGTGGGTTTTTGGGTTAGTACATGACTCAACCTAAGATATACAAAAAAATCTCTTGAGTGCAAACTTTTCTCCTCCTTTAGGTCTGAGAATGTTTTCATGACTCCAGCATGTACCACCTGACAAAGACATCTGACTCTTTTTGTTGACCATTGCAAAAGAGCTTTGTGCATCTCCACTGCATAGTAGGGTCATAGAAACTGAAACATAGAATTTGTTGGCAGATAAGGACCTCCTGGTCCACCAAGTCTGCTCTATTTTCCCTATCTACAGTGACACCACAGACCCTACTCAGTCTCTGAGCTTTCTCTTAAAGGCAACAGTGGGATTGCTATATGGAGATATGGAAGGTTGTGTTGCCTTAAGCTTATGTGATCCAACCCAAGTATACGCTGTTGTTCTTGTGAGGGGGGCATTCCAGCTCAGGGACCTCTAATGCCTGAGACATGATGCTAACAGTCCACCCAGCATTTATCCTCAGTTCTTCCTCTTCCAGGGCTAGCCACACAGGCCTTACCCTTTTACCTGTCACCTGCAAAAATGCAAGTCGAGTTGCCCAGAAATAATTATGAAAATGGGGTAGTGTGCCCCTTGGTTGATAGCCGGAGAATCTGTCTTTGTCTCCATGCAGGCTTACCCCCTTCAAAGAAAGGTATGTGTGAGTGGGTCTAGTTTCTTAAAAAACACCATTGGTAGTCTAATAGAGAGGACTTGGAAAAGGTAGGCATTTGGAGAGGAGGCACATTTTTTATGACATTAATCCTGGCCAGGGATGACAAAGGGAGTGGTCCCCATCTGTTGCTATCCTCCCTGACATTATTTAACAATGGTATATAACAGTTTGTGCAGACATGTGAAGGCAGCTGGTGGCCACACCCCGTGATACTTCAGTTTATGTACCACTTGGAGCTCCAAAGCATTAGACACAAGTTTGTCCCTGTACAGTTCTCCCCTAGTAGTAACTCATGTTTTGTCCAGTTCACCTTGTTTCCTGACAAGTCTTCATATTCCTGCAGCAGAGCCTGGGTTGGAAGCAGTCCTTTATCAGGATCTTGCAGGTACATAAGCAGATCATTTGCAAAAAGGGTGATTTTATGTTCGGTCCTCCCTCCCCACACACACACACCTTTTCATGCCCTGTATCTTTCTTATGGCTGAGGCCATGGGCTCCCAGGTTAGCACATACAGAAGAAAGGGCAGCAGGCAACCCTGCCTTTGCCTCTGGTCAGTTCAAAGGGTTGAGTTAGTCCACCATTAACTAAAATCTATGCTGTTGGTCTAAAATATAAAGTGACAATCCATGATCTAATCTGGTCACCCAGGCTATAGTGTTTCAAGATCTCAAACACATATCCCTACTCCACATATTTGCAATTGCTTTCTCAGCATACAGAGAAGGACCACTGCTCCATGCTGCACCACCAGTTTCCTACACTGCTGTAGAATGTTGAGGGTCCACATTATATTGTATTCTCCCTGCCCCCCTTCACAAATCTAGCCTGATCTTCATGAATATAATGTGATAAAACTTGTTCAGTTCTAGCAGCTATGATTCTGGCAGCTGTTTTGTAGTCTGCAGTGAGCAGAGATATGGGGCAGTAGGACAAGCACTTCATAGGTCCTTGCCTGGTTTAGGTAATATCTTGACAGTAGTGGACTATATGGGGGGGGGGAGTATTTATCCTTTCACAAAGCTTTTACTGAGCATGTCAAACAGTGGTTGTTTGACTAAAGTCAAAAAGGTCTTATAAAAGGCAGTGGTTAGCCCATCTGGGCCCAGGGCCTTCCATCCTCTCAGAAACCAGACTGTCACCTCCACCTCCTGCTCCTGAAGAGGCTCATCCAGCATTGTTTTTTGTTTAGGTAATACATGCTGGAGGGGGCTTTACTGAAAAATTACATTATATTGGAGACCTGTTGGGGAAGCTTCGGACGTATATAAGTCTTTATAAAAGGTGTTAAATGCGTCTCCTATTGCACCAGGGTTTGAAATGATGCACTTTTCATTGTGGTGAAATGGGTTATGATTCTTTCCTCCTCCATCTACTTGATTTGCTAGGATAAAAGTCCCCCAACCCCTTATCCCCATCAAAGTACTGCCTGGCTCTTTCTACGAACATATGACAAATGCCAGCAGAAAAAGGCCAAAAAGTCTGTCTTGTCTGCTCACAATGAGGCTCGCTCAGTGATTACTGAGGGGTTTGCCCCCCCTCCCCATTAGGAGTTTTCCCCTCCCCAGTAGCGGTTCCTCCCATGTTTTCACTTCTAATTGCAACCTTCCCCTTTACTTTGTCACAGCCCCTCTTAATGCTATCCATTGTCTTTGGGGAAACCACCTCATCTAGCAACTCATTCCACTTGGCTGCCACCTTCTTGGTGAAAAAGTGCCTCTTCAGTTGCCTCATATCATCCTCCCACCAGCTTGAGGCAGTGTCCTCTAGTGTGAATATTCTAGGAGACTGGATCTCTCTATTATTATATTACTCAATGAATTAAGCTTCCATTTGTGTTTTTGGAGGACATTGTATAATTCTGGGGCCATCTAATCCATATACAATTTCTTACAGGCTGCTGTTTTCAGTTTCTAGTGCTGACAGCTCTTGTTCGCTGTTGAACTTTAGATGTTTGGCAAAGGCAATTGTCTAACCCCTCAGGTTGGCCTTCACAGCCTCCTATCTAGTACAATAAGAAGTGTCACCCCTCTTATGCCAGTACATTGATGCAGCGGTAGCAGTACCACTGGTGATGCTGGTGCCCTGAGTTCAGGAATGAGCTCTGGCCACCAGAAACCAGTTGGGGGGAGAAAGACTGAGTGTCCCAGGGGATGCTCTCCTCCTCCAAGATGGGAGGGTCACCATCCCCACTGCTGTACTGCCACCTGGTTGACCACATGTGGCAGTGTAGTTGGGGGGTGCTGTGGGAGGGGAGGATGTCAGATGAGATCTGGAACAGCAGCGCATCTTGTGTGCATACACTCCTTGAACCTCTGTGCATGCCGATGTTTTCAGGAATGGGAGAATCTATGGAAAAAGACCCTGCATCTGGCCTGACATTGGCCTCCAGTGCTGCTGACAGGACTGAACCCAGAAAACCCACAGCCACTGTCTGACAGAGGTTTGTGCAGGTAGGATGGTGTTGCCTCCTTCCCCGTCCAGGAGGCAACTGAGGCAGTATGGTCACAGAGTACTAGGGATAGTACAGTAGTACACCTAGCCACAGACATCTGGGAGGAGGCTGAGGGAGTGGCCCAGCTGTGGAGTAGAAGGGGGCGTGATAAACAGAGAATTAAAAAAAGTGTTGCCCCTCTTGTTGTTAGTTAAATATTCCTCAATTTCTTTGCTGATGTGTTCCTTGTGTTCTTTATGTTTTTGTGCAAAGTGGGATCAAGGCCCCATGATCTAGGAGGTGATGGTGGTCCTTCTGTCTCCAGAACTGCAGTCACAGGAGCATGCTCAGTCACCCCAACAGGGTTTTGTGCTGTGTTGCTTATCATACTTGTTACCTGTGCTGAGATCAGTAATTTATCTGTTCTGGCATAAGACCCATGAGAGTGAGAGTAAAAGCTATATTCTCTATGGGCTGGGTGCTTCAGCCTCCAAATATCCAGCAGCCCACATGTAGTGCAGACTTCATGCAGGGAATTTGCATTCCTGTACTAGTGCTGCATTGGATCGGTCAAGGATAGTGTCAATCACACAGTTAAAATCACCGCCTGATACCTACAGCCCCTCAAACTGCACCCATCTGGAGCTAACTTATAAAAGACTTCTGGACATTCTACATTGGGTCCGTACATGGACCCCAAAGGGAGCTTAGTTCCATTACTAAGAAGTACCTGTGCTAGTGCATACCTGCCCCCCTCCCTTCACTTAAGGTTTGCCCTACAGTATTTTGCCTGGCTGGCCTCAGCCAAATGGCCACTCCTTGAGCTTCAGAGTTGAAACATGCCTCCACCCCAAGGCCCCCTCCATGTTGGCATGGTATGCTGGTACTCCACAGTGGACATGTGTGTCACCTGCAGCATCAAAATATCTATTTTCAGTTTTCTAACTTTAGAAATTACCTGTTTCCTTTTAACTATGTATTTCAAGTCATTAGTATTCCAAGACATAAATCTGATGGTGGGTCACCCAGGGTGCCACTCTATGTGCTCCTTGTTAGGCCCCCAGTCAGAGCACCCACATTTTGCCTGTGTTACCAAACCACTGCTATTACATTGGCAATTGCTTTAAATTGTTTACCTATTATGACTATCCCTCCATCAGCCCTAAACTTCTTCCTTTTTCCCAAAAGTTTGTACAGTAACTGATTGTAACTATAGGCTTCGTTATCCATAATGCAACATCTGTAACATTTGCTTTGTCTCAGCAGAGCATCAACGAGTTGCTTTTACACATCAGTTAGCCATCATTATTAACCTCATCTTCCCCAGTAAATTAGTTCACAAGCTTTTATTGGGTGCAGGTTTATTTGATCCCGTGGGTGGTCACTGCCCAGAGCGGCCCAGCAGCAAGCTGGGGTGAGTTCCTCATACTCATGAATTAAGCAGAAGAGTTCACATATTCTCACAGTTCATTGTTAGTGTTCCCACCCTCTGGCCATCCTCCAACCACCTGAGCACTTCCCCCTGCCATGCGGTTTATGTTGTGACAAAATCTTATCAACCATTCCTGCCTGGCTAGTACCTATGTCCCAGACATGGTCAAGGAGGGCCAACAGAAACAATTTTTAAGAAGCAGAGTTAATGTTGGCGAGGAGGTGCTTTCAGGCTTACGGCTTATCCCATTTCTCTGCCAAGAAAAAATGTTAAAGTGCAATAAACTAGTGGAACCATAGATGTTCACATTAAATATATACTGAAACATCAGACTGAACAATATGTGATTATAACTATAGGCTTCGCCAGCTAGAATCAACGTTCTGACATGTGCTTAGTCTTGGCAGAGGTGCTTGGGTAATTTCCATACATCAGTTTAACAACAGTGGCCAAGACATCTCCTTTGTTCCAGTAGGTTACTAGTTCACAAGCTTTCCTTTAATGCAGAATATTTGATGTGGTGGACGGGTCATTACTTGGAGCAGTTCGACGGCAAGCCAGGGGGTCCTCATGTTCATAGTTTGAAATGGAGAATTTGCACAGTTGCTCAGCTCGATGTCTGTGTTCCGGCTCTCTGGTAGCACTACATCTACCTGAGCACCCCACTGCTTGCAATGTGGCTTGTGCTGCAGCAAAATCTTATTAGCCATTCCCACCTCACTGCTACCCTCATCCCAAGAAGAGGTGTAGGAGAGACAACTAAGAATTTTTATGGATTAAAGTGATTTGTGTTTAGGAAGTAACTGACGCCCTGTTTACTCACCCACTTCTCTACTCATAAGTGACATGCCCAGTGAATTTGCAGGTCAGTAGCTGTTCTCACTGATCAACAGGCTATAATCATTTGTCACATAGCCATTTTGGTGCACATTGAGGCAAAAAGGTGGGGTGGAGCAACAATGGGGAAACATCAAAACCGCCATCACAGAGGCAACAAGCCTTTGTGTGAAGCAAATAAACAAATCAAAATGAAAGAAAAAACCACTATGGTTCTCAAAAGAAGTGGCGGGGAAGGTAAGGGAGAAAAGATATCATTTAGGAAGTACCTGTGCTCTGACTGTACTTACTCTGCGGTGTCTGACCACCCTTGTAGTAATATTTGAAAAAAATGTGTGCCAGCTCTGTTACTATTGCTGGACCTGTTGTATTACCCCTGTACTGTACATTTCCTGCAGTATTTTCTATGTAACCCCCAGGTCGCATCTGGAAATGAGCGGCCCCTGCTCAGTATGCCTGCCTGGTTAATCTCTAAAATAAATAAATAAATAAGAAAACACAGAAGGAGCAGGACAGAGAACTGCACCAGTTAAAGCAGAAGGAAGCGGGTAAGGCAGTCAGAATAGCAAAGGCCCAAACCAAGGAAAAGATAGCCAACTCGGTTAAGAAGGGGGATAAAACCTTTTATAGGTACATTAGGGAGCAAAGAAAGACTAAGGCAGGGATACTGAGGCTGAACAAAGAGGAAGGTGGTTGGGCAGAAAGCGACAGTGAAAACGTAGGGATACTGAATGAATACTTCTGCTCGGTATTCACAATGGAAAAGCAGGGGAAAATACCTAATCTGGTCAATAGAAGCACTCTGGATATGGGGGTTGATATTATTCTGTTCACAGAAGAAAGCGTTTTGAAAGGACTCTTAAAACTGAAGGTGGATAAAGCAATGGGGCCTGATGGAATTCACCCCAGAATTCTAAAAGAACTAAGGGAAGAACTAGTAACACCACTGACTACCCTTTTTAATAAATCATAGGAGGATGGTGTGGTACCTGAGGACTGGAGGGTGGATGTGATTGCCCTTCACAAAAGTGGGAGCAAGACAGAGGCAGGAAACTACAGACCTGTCAGTTTGACCTCAGTGGTAGGGGAAAATGATGGAATCACTTCTGAATTAAAGAACTGTTGAGTACCTAGAGGCCAGTGGGGCACAGGACCCAAGGCAGCATGGATTCACGGTGGGAAGGTCATGTCAGACAAATCTAATTGATTTCTTTGACTGGGTGACCAAAGCAGTAGACCATGGAGGGGCTGTGGACATGGTCTACCTAGACTTTAGCAAGGCATTTGACACAGTCCCACACAAAAGATTAACAAATTAGCCAGGCTGGGAGTGGGTCCCAGGGTGGTAGCCTGGGTAAAACACTGGTTGGACAACAGGACACAGTGGGTAATAGTAAATGGAGTCCACAATGAAGAAAGGAGGTTTACTAGTAGGGTACCGCAGGGTTCAGTACTGGGGCCGGTCCTTTGTAATGTCTTTATAAGTGACATTGCAGAGGGACTGGAAGGGAAAGCATGTCTCTTTGCAGATGACACAAAGATCTGCAACAGGGCTGATACACAAGGTGGGGTGGAAAGGATGAAAAGGGACTTGGCAAGGTTGGAGGAAATGGTCAAATGTATGGCAGCTTAGATTCAATGCAAAGAAGTGCAAAGTAATGCACCTGGGAAACAAAAACCCAGGGGAAGAGTACACAATGGGGGATGAGATACTGACAACAAAAATGGAAAGGGACCTGGGGATAGTCATATCAGATGACCTAAAGGTGGGCCAGCAATGTGAGAAGGCAGTAAGGAGGGCTGGGGGGATACTGGGATGCATAGGGAGAGGCATCACCAGTAGAAAACAACAAGTTGTTGGCCCTCTGTACAGACAGTTGGTAAGACCACATCTGGAGTACTGTGAACAGTTCTGGAGACCCCCATCTCCATAACGACATAGACAGGGTGGAGGCTGTCCAGAGGAGGGCAACCAAAATGATGCAGGGTCTGCATCAGAAGACATATGAAGAAAGAACTAAAGGAACTAAAGATGTATAGTCTTGAGGAAAGAAGGGACAGGGGGACATGATAGAAACTTTCAGATACCTCAAGGAAATCAACAAAGTCCAAGAGGGTAGCATCTTTCAGAAAAAGATGTGCAAAAACAAGAGGGCACAATTTGAAGATAGAGGGGGGATGGCTCAGAGGTAATGTGAGGAAGTATTTCTTCACAGACAGGATTGTGGATACATGGAACAGCCTTCCTTAGGAGGTCATAGAGTCAAAAACAGTGGGTGAATTCAAGAATGCATGGGACAGACATAAGGCAATTCTAGTAGGGGGTACATAGATACATAGATACATAGACAGTGTCGGCAGATAAGGGCCTATGGCCCACCCAGTCTGCCCATTTGAGCTTGTAAGTTCAGTTTGTTTTCCTAGAAGTCTGTTGCCCCTTACTCCCCGGACCTCCAGAATTCCTTTATGTCTATCCCATGCATTCTTAAATCCCGTGATTGTTTCAGCCCCCACCACTTCCTCTGGCAGGGTTCCACTTGTCCACCACCCGTTCTGTGAAGAAATTCTTTCTCATGTTTCCTCTGAATACGTCCTCCCTCAACTTCATCCCATGCCCTCTAGTCCTGGAACATCTTTTCACTTAAAATAGTGTTTTCCTGCACCCCTTTCATCCCTGTAAGATACTTGTATGTCTCTATCATATACCCTCTCCCTCCTCTCCTCCAGGGAGGACATGTTCAGTTCCTTCAACCTGTCTTCATAGGACTTGTGATGCAATCCATGCACCATCTTTGTTGCCCTCCTCTGAACCTTCTCTACCCTGTCTATGTCCTTACGTAGGTATGGTCTCCAGAACTGTACACTGTACTCCAGGTGGGGCCTCACTAGTGTCTTGTATAACGGAATTATGACCTCCTTTTCCTGCTGGTGATGCCCCTGCCTATACATCCCAGCATCCTATTTGCTTACCTGCTGCCTTGTCACACTGTTTCCCTACCTTGAGGTCATCAGAGATGACAACCCCAAGATCCTTTCCTGCTTGTGCATGCTATATCCTCACCCCCAACTGATATATTGTGCCAGGGTTTTTGTGCCCCATATGCATTATCTTGCACTTCTTTGCATTGAATTTCAACTGCCAAACCCCTGACCATTCTTCAAGTTTCTGCAGGTCCCTTCTCATTCTGTCTACACCCTCTGGTGTGTCTACTCTGTTACAGAGCTTTGTGTCATCAGCGAACAGTGAAATTCTGCCTTCTAGGTCCTGCGCAATGTCACTGATGAAAATGTTGAATAGGACCAGTCCCAGCACTGATCCCTGTGGTACCCCACTGGTGACTCTTCCCTCTGTGGAGTGACAGCCATTTACCACCACCCTCTGTGTCCTGCCACCCAGCCAGTTACCTACCCACCACACTACTGTCCTGCCCACACCCATATTCCTCAGTTTGTATAATAGTCTTCTATGTGGCACAGTGTCAAAGGCCTTGCTGAAGTCCAGATAGGCCATGTCCACTGCCCTCCCTGATCCACCTCCCTAGTCACCCAGTCAAAAATTCAACGAGGTTGGTCTGACATGACCTCCCTGGTGAAACCATGCTGCCTTGGGTCCTGTAGTCCATTGACACCAGATGTTCCACCAATCTCTCCTTCAGTAGTGCTTCCATGATCTTCCAACTACCGAGGTGAGGCTGACTGGTCTGTAGTTCCCTGCTTCCTCTTTGTTCCCACTTTTGTATAAGGGACTACATCTGCTGTCCTCCAGTCTTTGGGTACCTCCCTGTTTCCAGTGATCGGCTAAACAGGATGGCCAGAGGTTCAGCCACCACCTCTCTTAGTTCTTTAAGGACCTAGAATTGCACCCCATCTGGCCCCATTGCTTTATCAACTCTTATTACTTCCAGTTCCTTCAGGACCCTTTCTATGTAAAGGGACTTGTGTCCATTCTGCACCATTCTCACCCCTTGTACTCCCTTCAGACCCATTACCTCCTCTTCCTCAGTAAAGACTGAGCAGAAATACCTGTTCAAAATGTCAGCTTTACTGTTGTCATCCTCCACTGCCCCATCCTCCCCCTTCAGTCTCACTATCCCTCCCTTTATCTTTCTTTTTCCTTATGTACCTGTAAAGGTTTTGTCCCTCTACCCACTGATTTTGTAATGTGCTCTTCTGTCTGAGCTTTGGCTTCCCTACTGACCTCCCTGCCTCCTTTGCTTCTCCTGGTACTTCTCCCTATCTCCTTCTGCCTGTGTCTTTTGTATTGCCTGAATGCAATCTTTTGGCTTTCACTTTCTTTGCTACCTCTTTGGAAAACCATAATGGTCTCCTCTTCCTTTTCCTCTTGCTAACCTGCTTAATGCATAATTCTGTTGTTCTTGTAATCCCCATTTTAAATACTGCCCTGTTCCTCAACCCCTGATTCCTGTCCCATTCCCTAATGCCTCTTTAAGTATCTCCCCATTTTCCCAAAGTCTGCCCCTAAAATCCAGGATATGTGTTTTGTGTGGTTTGGTTCTGCTCTTTCTGTGATTTCAAACCACAGTGACTGGTGGTCACTGTTTCCCAGGTACTCCCCACTGTTACCCCATCACACTGTCCTGTTTGTGAGCACAAGGTCCAGTATTGCCTTCTGCCGAGTTGTTTCCATGACCAGTTGTTGAGGAAGGCACCCTGAAGGAGTCAGAATAAATCTGCTCCTAGTTGATGCTGCTGCTGGGATGCTCCAGTCCACGTCTGGAATATTGAAGTCTCCAGCCAGTACTACCTCACCCTTGTCTGCCATCCTTTGGATGGCTAGCATCAACTCCTATCTGTTTCTTCCTCCTGGGCTGGTGGTCTATAGACCACACCTGTGCAGATGGCTGTCCCATTTCCTTTCAACAACCCACAGTATCTCTCCCCATTTGTTCCTCCTGGATCTCTGTGGCCCTTATGTCATTTTTCCCATACAGTGCCACTCCTCCTCCCTTCTTGCCTGCTCTGTCTCTTCTGAATATGTTGTAGCCAGGTATGGTCATCTCCCAATCGTGGTTATCATTACACAGGTTTCAGTGATGGCCACAATGTCCAGGTCTGGACTGTACCATGACAGCCTCCAGATCTTCCATCTTGTTGCTAAGGCTCCTGGCATTTGCACATGGCTTTCCATGATTTGACCTCCCTAGACTGTTTCACTGTTCTACTCCAGCCCTTTCCTTGGTTGTCATTTATCCCTGGTTCTCCTTGCTGTCTGCCCTTCTGCTGAATTTTGCCCCTTTTCTGCTTATCCACCTCTTGGGCACTAATCTCCATCTTTTGCATGGTAGGAGGAAGTAGGCTGTTTGTTAACTAGTATCTGCAGCTTATCCAATAGGAAAGGAAATGGGCAGACTAGGTGGGCCAAGCGGTCCTTATCTGCCATCAAATTCTATGTTTCTATGTTTCTATTCAGATTGAATCCCAGCTTTCAGATCACTGCCTCGGGGCCATAGTGGTGGAAGCATGTGGGTGCTCCCCACCACGATCTCCCACCATGCCCAACCTACCCCCACCTCTTAAGAGTTTGATACTGGAGTTACAAGAGTTTGCAGTGCAGTAAAGAATCACCAGTGGTGCCTGCTCTCATTTAACGCGATGATGTTTCTTATGAGTTCAGACACCAAATCTCACATAACTGCAGATTGTTGACAGCAGCACTGTCTTTCACTTGGGGGTAGTCTCAGCAGCACAGTGTTTGCCAGGCTTTGAGGCAAAATGGGGGGAATCTAAAGACCTTCAAACTGCTTCTAGTTGGTTGGGGCAGTGTCCCTTGGCTAATTCCTGCCTTCCGTGGCTCCCTTATATACAAACTTGTGCCTCCTTTATATCGAAGTTCTGGTTTGGTTCCTATCAAATTCTGGTTTGGTTCCCTTCTTCCTACTGTAACACCTAGGTGGCCCTACTCCTAGAGTTACACCTCTACCTACTACTTAGGATGCAGGCTGAGCGGTTTGGGTTCCCAAACTTACATTAGGTTCTATAATGCGCAGTGCCTCCACTCAGAGTTTAACTTTGATGTGGGCTAGCAGTTACCTGGTACAACTCCCTGAGATGTTATACCACCTACAATTATCTTTTGCCACCACAAAAACATGACCCATTGGTATTTCCCCATATTTCAGACATGTTGTAATTAAAGACTCTCTCTAATAATATGCTCACAACAATGATTTGCAAAAACAGTAACAATAATACAGTATTTATTTGGGGGACATAGGGCTTAGGATGGGGAAACAGGCAGAGTAGAGGTTATACAGTGATTTCTATTTACAAGATATACAATTGATTTGGTTTTGTGCTGGTGAAACTCTTCAGCTGGGTGACTACCAGATTAGCAGAAAGAGAATCACATTTTACCAACCAGAATGATATCCAGAGCCCTAGCTATCTAAACTGCATTAAATCAGATGTTACACCTTTATTTTCCCCACCACTGGTACCAGTTCCCAGACATGTATGAAACCCCAAAATCTCACACTATACCCTGGGTACCCAGTAACCAAAGTCCTGGAAGGTTGCAGGCCTGGTGGACATTGCAGCTGGTGGCATTGGCTGGCTTTGTTTTGCATGAAAATTAAATCTTGGAACTTGGCTGTAAACAACTCATGTTTAAAGTATTTACAGTCTCTGTAGAATGTGCAGGGGTTGCCCTGCATTTGGCAGAAGAGCAGGGGTTCCCTTGCTTGATGCAAACTGAACAATTCAAGAGGACAGTAACCAGCCTGATTACATAGGCTGGAACATGGATTGGCAATCCTGACTATTTAGCACATTCATATGGTTGTCACATCCAGTACATTTATATCTCAAGACATAATTAAGAAAGGTGGAAAACTGTCATTTCCAGATTTTATCGGCCAGTCCGACTTAACTTCGCGGTCTCAGTCTATCAGTGTGGCAGTGCGGCTATGGCTGGTGGCTCCACAGGACATCTTGACCAGAGAAATAACATAGGTGCATCTCAGCACATTTATATTATACCTTTCGGCTCACATGGGTAACCAAAATAGTTGAACAATGCTTGGGCTCTCTTGGGTCCCCCAATCAGTTCATTTATATGATACTTTTGGGCTCACATGGGTCCTCCAAATAGTTACAGTCAGTACAAGTTACTTCTTCATCCTGGGCTCACTAGGGGTCCCCCAGAATGGTTCTACGACACTTGGGCTTACTTGGGGTCCCCAGCAACAGTTACAATCAGCAAAACAGTTCCAGCGATCCAACCACACTGGGCCACACAGGGCAGCAGGGCAAGGTGTGAACCAAAGAACTATCTTTCATCAAACAGTCACTTTGGGCAAAGTTGCCCCACTTCAGCAATTCAGCAATTCAGAATGGTCACTTTCTTTCTTGCACCGGGGGTAGAAGAGTACTCACTCGAGTTCCTCACGGACGATGCCCGCTATAAAGGCTCCTGATAGCAGTGGCTCAGTAGGTAGCATACTTGCCTCTGAGGCCGGGAGACCAGAGGGCTGTGGGTTCAGTTCCCAGATCTGGCACTTGGGTTAATATCCCAGTACTGACACTGTAGTGCAGCATGAGAGGGGTGCTGCACCTCTGAGGTGCCATCTTTCGGATGAGACATTAAACCGAGGTCCCATCTGCCTGAATTGGTGGTAGTTCAGGTGGATGTTAAAAATTCCATGGCGCTTATCGAAAAGTGTAGGGGAATTTCCCCGGTGCCTTGGCCAAATTTCCCTCATTCACTAAAAAATACCACTAACAGCTTAATCTTTGTTCAAGGTCAGTTGGCATTCATCTGTATCCCCCTTCCCCAGGTCGTGCCTGAAAATAGGCAGGATTTGTCTAATGCACTTACCTGGTCAACAAAAACTAAATAAATAAATAAAATGATAATCTTCAGTTGTCTCACAACTGAGGTTGTTTTCAGCTCTCTCTCATAGCTGCTTAATGTCATCTGGTTCCGGTCCACATTTTTCCCTTATGTGAAAGGAAGGGCTAGCACCTAGGGGGACATCCTGGCAACCCCCAGGCTAGCAGTTCAATAAACTACATTACTTTAAACGTTTAGCTAAATAAAGAAAGTACACCATCTCTAGGCTAGAGAGGATTAACTGGATCTCCAGGCTTGGCTGCATGGCTTAAGCCCCTGCCCCTGTGGGGGGCTCCTGCTTGAATCTCTCTCAATCTCCCTCTCAAATCTAGAATCTGGCAAAATGCTGGAAAACACAGTCTTTTATAGGGCTTTCCTGAGGCTTCTGACTGGCTGAAGCTTTTGGTTGCATAGCCTCCGACTCGCTGGAGGGCCTGTCAGTCACAAAAATGAATAATGCATCAACTTCACTCAATGCACTGTTGGTCTGCTGTTTTGGCACATAGAATTAGGTCCTTGCAGTTCCCCATGAGCACTTGGCATTTACCCATGAGCTTTGGTTAATGTCCCACAAATCCTGGCTTTGTTATCTTGGCTGTGGCTGCTTGCAATGGCTGCTTGACCCACTGCCCTTTGAGCAGAATAGCTACAGTCCTAAATCAAAGTTCTGGTGCACCCAGAATAAAAAAATATTTGCCCCAAAGCCCCAGAGTCCTTTAGTCCTAAATATGTACTGGCTGTTGCAGCACAGATAAAGAATATTGCTCAGTCTGTTTTTCTGTCACTGCTACCAATATTTTAGCTCCCTGACCTGCAGCAGCAGACAGGCTGACATTTCTCTGAGTTCCAGTATTAGTCTGGTACAGCCAGGAGCAGAATATTTAGCTATTTTAAACATTTCCCCCTTTTGTACATCAAGTTCCTCAACATACATTGCAGCTGTTACATTTCTTTTAAAAACATTTCTTTCCTTTTGTTTTGGCCGCAGCCGAGAACAAGCTACCCTGAGGGCAGACAGACCCTCATGAATATTCATACAACCGGGGCTCCAGCTCATTAATATTCAGGAGCCCCGATCAAAACTCCCTCGTGGATCTTCTTCAATTTTTGGAGAAACCTGATGCTCAGTGGCCCGTCTGTGGTCACCGGGTCCCACTCAGCACATGGGGATCCCGGGATCAATGGAACACACCCCAATTTGACCGCAAACTCCGGCAGTCGCAGATCAAAGGCACCACTAGTGTCTGCATGATCCCCACTGCCCTGAAGGCATACTTCAAGAGGAAGATTGCAGTTGCTTTTGTGGAGCCCCAGAGGGCTGGATTTTACAGAAGGCTGCGACTGGGGCTCCAGAAGGCAGAAGCAGGACCAGGGGGACGACACACAAAAAAAAATGCAGGCCAGTCCTGGAGGAGTTTGGGAGAGCAGGAGGAAACAGGAGCTGCAAGGCTAAGGTAAGCCCCCATTTTGGCAGGGGTGTTACACTACCTTACATCCCTACTATCTTCTCCTTCTACTTCCTTCTACCTGTTCTGCAGTAATATTTCTAATTCCCTCTCTATTCCTTCTATAAAATCTAATGTTGATCAATCTGCTTTCTCATATCACTTTCCTAAACTCTGGTCCTCCCTTCTCCTGTCAATCCACTCTGCCACTTCTGCTTTCTGTTTAAAGTCCCTTCTCCCTGACTCTTGTTCTCCCACCTGCAGCTGTCCATGACCCTTTACCTCTTGTCTTCCTGCCCTCAAACACTAGTTTTGCCCTGGCCATTTTGTTCCCCTCATCGCTTACTATACCTGTGTGAGTAGTTCTCCCTGCCTATCATAACTCAGTTTTATCTACCACATGTATCTGTTGTACTTACTTGCCTTCAATATCAATGATTATGCTTCTTTGACATACTGTATTGCCGTAAATGACTTCTATTTTTGTAATGTAATATTGTTATTACTGTTCATTTTTATGTTGTCTTGCGCGTGCAGCGCAGACAACATATTGTGGTTGCTTCAGTGGAGAAGCGGGTTTTGGAGGTGCAGTCCTGCTGCAGCCAATGACTCCACTGCTTTTTGAGGCTGGGCTCTGTGATGCAAATGCAGAGCATGCTGTCTATGACAGCCGTTGAACAAACATGCCACCACCTTGAAAGAAATTAGCCACTGCAATCAGAGAGCACCATGAGGTGGTCCCTGATTGCAGCAGCTAATTACTGCTGGTGTCGCCTGTCATGGCAGTGGTGATGGGGAAGCCGAGGGACAGCTGCAATCTCACGCAGTCCCTTAGAAAGCCAATGGGGTTCCCAATCCCCCTGTTGGCATGCCCCCTTGTAACTTAGTGTTCCGACGGGGGTGCCCAATCCCTGTCGGCACGTTTCCCCCCATTTCTTGTGTGCCGAAGGGGTGCCCAATCCCCCTCAGTTCATGCGACCCCCCCAGTATGTGCTGACAGGGGTGCCCAGTCCTCATCAGCTCCAGTTCCCCCACCCCAAAATGCACAGACGGCATGCTGGGAGCCCACCCCAGTGTGCCAAAAGTACCTGTTGAAAGGAAAAACCATCCCGCGATGTCTGTAACATTTTGTTTTTTAAACCCTGAAAAGAAGAAAACAGTCTCTCGCTGTCTACCCCCTCCCTCAACCCGTGCCCACCCACTGTGTACCCCACCTCCCCACACACCCCCTCACCCCATACTTACCTCCAGCGTAACGATCTTCAGTGGACCAGGAACACGTCTGCACTCTTCAAAGCTGACCGCAAACTGAAGAAATGCCGGTAAGCTGTTTAATGGCATAAATGTTTTTTTTCCAACTTTGGTGCACATATCAGGCATTTTTGGGAATTTTGGCACCAAATTTTCAACATGGGGTTATTGGAACCCCACCTCATGAATTCAGTCACTGTCATGGCATTATTCAATCCCGAAAGGTGATTTTGAGGTCACTGTGCAAAATCACCTTTCAGGAGCAATTAACAACATGACAGTGCCACTGTTCATGAGGTGGGCTCTCAAAAAGTCTATGTTGCAAATTTGGTGAAAAATCAAAAATGACTGTTTTATGAGCGTGCATTGTGCAGTTTCCATGCGCTCATAACCTCGCAAATTTGTAATATTTTCACTACAGATTTTCAACATTGGCATTTTTCCACACCTCCTTATGAACAGTACAGCTGTCATTTTACACATCCTGTTCGAAATGTGTTTTCGCACTACCGGCACAGAATAGCGTGGTGGCTGTGGCAAATCAGTGTTTGGGACAGATTAAGAAAATCACAGTGCTAGTGTTTATGAGTAGAGGTCCTAAAATGCCTATGTTGACAATTTGGCAACAAAAGTCCACAATATGAGTATGTTACAAAGCGTGCATTGCACAGTTTCCAAGTGCACTCGTAACTTTGAGATTTTTTAATATTTTCACTCAACATTTTCAACATTGGCAGTTTTGCACACCTCCTTATGAACAGTACAGCTGTCATTTTTCACATCCTGCCTGAAATGTGTTTTCGCACAACTGGCACACAATGGTGCGGTCACTGTGGGAAATCAATGATCAGGACAGATGAAGAAAATCATAGCGACAGTGTTCATGAGCAGGGGTCCCAAAATACCTATGTTGAAAATCTGGTGAAATAATTCCACTAAATGACTATTACGAGTGTGCATTGCACAGTTTGTATGTATGCTCATAAATTCGAGCATTTTTTAATATTTTTACTCAAGATTTTCAAAACTGCCATCTCTTCACACCTACCTATGAATGGTACAGCTGTCATTTTCCATATCCTGCCGAATGGTGTTTTCCCACATCTGGCACAGAATATCATGGTCGCTGTGAGAAATCAACATTCGGGACAGATTAACAAAATCACAGTGACACTATTCATGAGCAGAGGTCCCAAACACTTTCATGAGGTGGAGGTCACAAAAATGGCATGTTGCAAATTTGTAGTACAAATACCAACAAACGGCCGGGGCACTAGGGTTTCTAACCACAACGTCCCACCCTGTACAGATTGACAGGTGTCAGGAGTGTGCCTTTGCACTGCCAGCTGTCATGTTCATGCCATTCCATCCCCCCCACCCTCAAGCCGCTGACAGGCATCGAGGTGTGCCTTGGACTCTTCAGCCCCACAGTTCACCCCATTCTCCTATGCTGCACCCATTTCAGCATATGTCCTTATGAAATGGGGTGACTGTAAAGCTGAACACACCAAGGCACACCTCAGCACTTGTCAGTGTCTGCAGGATAGGGTGAGGTAAAATGCCATGAGCATTATGGACGAATGGGGTGAGCGTAAGGCCCAAGGACCCCAAGGCACAATGCGATATTTGTTGCACTTTAGGGTAGGGTGAGCTGAAATGCCATGCACGTTATTGCCGATGCCCAAAGGCACACCTCAGTGCCCGTCAGTCTCTGTAGGGTGATGTGGGGTTGATGTCACTTTCATACTTCACTGCCATTCCTATCATGTATCTGTTCAACTCCTGCGCTACCAATGTCAATGTCAGCAAGACAACATTCGGCATTGACAAATGCTTGTTTTCCACCTTTTGATTCTTCTCCACTTCCCCTCATCACCCCAGGATGCATCTAGAAACAATCTGTTAGCAGCTCAGTATGTCTTTCTAGGTGAAACTTCTGAAATCAATCAATCAATAAAGAAATTCCACTGCTGTGTCCTCAGTATTGATGAAGCACTCTGCCTCCACAGGATCTTGAAAGAAGCAAGGCAGATTCCCTGGCATGGTGATGCGTAGTCAGGATGGATACAGGTGGGAAAAGTCCTAGCCATGAGTGTGCAGCTTCATTTTCAGTCCATTATAGAGTCGCCTTTTTTCCTGCGGGTCACAGCTAAAATCTTGGATACTTTTTCCTATCATACATTATTGGACCAGCTGCTTTGGCTGCCCGAAGAAGAGTTTGTTTATCGGAGTACCTGAGATACTTGATTAGCTGGTGCTAGGATCAGTCTCCCTGTTTCAGTTTTGGCCCATTTCTATGCACTCATTCTATCTTGAAGAGCTCTGTCTTGGGACCTTGCTTTAAAGATTTTACCAACCACCTGTGTGTAATCCCTGTTCTGGATTGCCACCCTCTGTGCCCTCTGGCAGCCCTATTATTCTGAGGTAGGACCTCCAAAATCAATTTTCTGGTCATCCACTTTGAATTTTAGTTCATCCACAGCTGCTTTCAGATTATTGCAGTCTCTAGTTACGTCTGCAAGGGTGTCTTCCTGATCAGATGTGTGGCGTTCAGCCTCATCTAGGTGGGAAGTGTGTCAGGTAGCTGTTTCTGATAACCTTGTCACTGTGCTCTGCAGATGGGTTATTTGGGCTGTCACATTACTGAACCCACACTTCATTTCTTGTTCATTTGCTAGCATGGCCGCATACCAGCCAAGGACTTCTTGAGCTTGGTTGCGTTCCTGCAACTACATGTGGCTGCTTTCTGCGATCTCATTCAGGCCTCCTGATGTTGTTCCATCTCTCTTTTCCTGCTGGTAAGACTGAGGCTCTTAGAGTGCTTTTTCTACTGTTTCTGTGTTGTCCTCAATAAAACCTGCAGGACCCATAATTTTCCATTCAGGTTGCGATATTTTAAAGTGTATTTATAAGTTGTGCTGTTAAGGAGCCCATCATCTATGCAGACACTACTGTTGAGTACCTGGCCATGACCCCTCATCAGCATTTGACACAATTGATCATGGGGTGCTTGTGGAATGTCTGTGGAACTATGTGGGTCTCACTGGTACTGATTATTACTGGTTTGCATCCTACCTGTCTGGTAGAATCCAGCAGGTAGTCTTGGGTAATTCCATCTCAGAGATACCTGCACTTGACTGTGGTCTGCCTTGAGGCTTGATCCTAGCCCCCATGATGTTTGCCTTGTACATGTTGTCTTTGGGGGAGGTTATCAGATGATAAGGTATGGGGTTTCATTGCTGTGTGGATGTTACCAGCTTTATCTGTCATGTGCACCTGATGGGGTTGATTCAGGTCTAGTGCTGTGTCAATGTTTGAAACAGAGCAATGACTGGATTACCTCCAACTGGCTTAGCCTCATCCTGAGCAAGACTGATATGATGACTATTGAACCAGGTCCCCATAGGTAGCCTATGACAAGGAGCAACACCTGGTTGCTGTCTCTGAATGGTGCCGCCCTTGGAGCTGTGGATATGGTTACAAATCAAGGAGTCACTATGGACTGCCACATACACTGTAGTATCAGATGTCTGTGGTTGTTTGCAGTGACTTTTTTCATCTTTAAAGTCTTGCCCAGATCAAACAGCTTCAAGCGCCATGTGACCTGGTGATGATAGTCCATGCCTTTGACATATACAGCTTGGATTACTATAATGCTCTCTACATAGGGTTATCCAGGACTTTGATGTACCACCT
Source organism: Neoceratodus forsteri (assembly GCA_016271365.2). NCBI lineage: Eukaryota > Metazoa > Chordata > Ceratodontiformes > Ceratodontidae > Neoceratodus > Neoceratodus forsteri. Next base: position 1,478,793,564 of record CM057452.1, on the reverse strand, counting down.
GCAGCTGGTTCAGAATCAGCAGCATGCTTGATCTCCAGGACATCTGTGATGGACGAGCTATGGTGGTTTGTACCCCTATGGTTGAGGGTGATGCCAGATAAATCTGGAAGGAGAGGCTGGAGGCATACTCTAGAGCCAAGATGCAAGGTTTATTACAACTAATTGGAGCACACAGCAAAAGGACTTAGCTTTTCCTACCACTATTACACAAGAGAAAAAATGAACAAGATTACTGGGACTAAAAACTGGCCCCACTAATGCCATAACAGAAATCCAGGCAATTCAAATCATGGATGATTCTTGCTGAAGCACAAGTGAGTACATGGCAATGTGATGCACCAAGCTTGTTTTTTTTAGTATTCTGGTCAATTGACTGTTGGGCATGAACCCAAGAAAGCACTTCCTATACAGGCCATAAAATGGGGCATCCCCCAATGAACAAGAAACAGAGGAAAGTGTTCTAGGCCTCCTGGCTCCAGGAAGAAGGTGACTTCTGGTGTCACTGAGATGATGTTGAAGGTGAAGCACCTGGAGTCAATGGAGGTCATTGGAGATGGGTGCAGGTGATGTTAGGCTTTCTGGGGACCCTCCCTGGGTCAAAGAGGAGACAATGGAAAGTCCCCTAATGATGTGTGTGCAGGAACCCTGGAAGAGAACAAAATTAAAAAACCTGAAAGGCAATCCCCCCTTTTATATGATCGAGAGCCCTACCACTTGGGCAGGGGCAGCCCCTACACTAACTCACTTTGGAATGCCCTCACTACCACACTACCAGCTGCCTCACATTACAACCGGCACCAACTGTCTTCGGGGGAAGAAGCAACAGAATGAAGTCTGCTTGAATCAGGTGATGATGGAGACACATTTAGGAGCTGGAACACTTGAGCAAGGGTCTTACTCCCCTGTGGTTCCCCAGTGGCACAGTAATAACAGTTGCTTTTGGGTTCTGGTGACATTCCTTTCATGACCAAGATATATACACTATGGGGGGGGGGTGTCACAGAGCAAAGCTAAGCAGCTTAGAGGCTAGGCACTTAAAGCAATTAATGCCATAGGGCAGTGCAGTCACATCAGCCAGTTGAGTAAATAATGCAGTTCAGTCATGATAAGCCAGAAATAAGGTAGTTTAGTCATGTAAAGCTCTTCAAATGAATGCGGCCATTCAGTCACAAGAAGCAGTGGGTGAAAGCAATTGAAGGTGAGGGCCAAGACAGAGCAGTCAATAGGGAGAAAGGCAGGGGTAAATGTAGAAAAAGACAAAGGCAGTAAAGACAGGGATGGGGCAAAAATAAATAAAGCCATAAAAAATGGAGGGTAATGAGTACCAATGTCCATAGTCTAGGTAAAAATCTCCCCAAAATGGTGGCCTTGATAGAAGTGGGATGCCTGGATATCGTGACAGTCACAAAAAACATGGTACACAGAGAATCATGACTGGGATGTCAACATACTAGGGTACACAATCTACAAGAGGGACAGGGAGATAAGAAGAGGAGGAGGAGGAGAAGTAGCTCTCTATGTAAGGGAAGGGATCAAAGCAACAGAACTAAAGGGTAAACAGGGAGGAAAGGAGGCACTGTGAGTCACCCTGGAGACTGGAAATGGCACCACAATCCGCACGGGGTTGTATACAGACCCCTGTCTCAGGGGGAAGAAATGGACCAGGAAATGATAGAAGGCATCCTTAGGATGGCAGAGAAAGGGGAGATATTGCTGATGGGGGACCTGAATGTGCCAGATGTTAACTGGCGCACCTTTGCTGCAGTCACATCCAAGAGCAGGGCCATTCTTGATGTCCTACAGGGGGCATGCCTTAGACAGCTAGTTTTGGAACCAACTAGGGAGGGAGCAATTTTAGACCTGATACTCTCAAATGGGGATGGAAAGAGGATCTCCGATCTTGAAGTGGGTAGCCATCTGGGAACAAGCGACCACCAAACAGTGTGATTCACAATGAACTTAGCTGTAGAGTCAAGCCATACAAAAGTGAAGGTACTGGACTTCAGGAGCACTGATTTTGTCAAAATTGGAGAGTGACTCAGAAAAGCACTAGCAAACAGGCAAGAAGATGGGGTTGAACAACAATGGGGAAACATCAAAACTGCCATCACAGAGGCAACAAGCCTTTATGTGAAGCAAATAAATCAAAATTAAAGAAAAAAACACTATGGTTCTCAAAAGAAGTAGCAGGGAAGGTTAGGGAGAAAAATATAGCATTCAGGAAGTACAAGAAAACACAAAAGCAGCAGAACAGAGAACTGTACCAGTTAAAGCAGAAGGAAGCAGGGAAGGCAGTCAGAATAGCAAATGCCCAAACCGAGGAAAAGATAACCAACTCAGTTAAGAAGGGGGATAAAACTGTTTATTGGTACATTAGGGAGCAAAGAAAGACTAAGGCAGGGATACTGGGGCTGAATAAAGAGGAAGGTGGTTGGGCAGACAGCAACAGTGAAAAAGCAGGGATACTGAACGGATACTTCTGCTCAATATTCACAGTGTAAGAGCAGGGGGAGATACCTAATCCAGTCAATAGAAGCACTCTGGATAGTGGGGTTGATATTAATCCTTTCACAGAAGAAAGGGTTCTGAAGGAACTCTTAAAACTGAAGGCGGATAAAGCAATGGGGCCTGATGGGATTCCCCTCAGAATTTTTAAAGAACTAAGGGAAGAACTAGTAACACCACTGACTATCCATTTTAATAAATCATGGGAGGATGGTGTGATACCTGAGGACTGGAGGAGGGTGGATGTGATTCCCCTTCACAAAAGTGGGAGCAAGACAGAGGCAGGAAACTACAGACCTGTCAGTTTGACCTCAGTGGTAGGGAAAATGATGGAATCACTTCTGAAGGAAAGAATTGTTGAGTACCTAGATGCCAGTGGGGCACAGGACCCAAGGAAGCATGGATTCACAGCAGGAAGGTCATGTCAAACAAATCTAATTGATTTCTTTGACTGGGTGACCAAAGTAGTAAACTAGGAGGGGCTGTGGACATGGCCTACCTAGACTGTAGCATTTGACACAGTCCCGCACAAAAGATTAATAAACAAATTAGCCAGCCTGGGAGTGGGTCCCAGGGCGGTAGCCTGGGTAAAACACTGGCTGGACAACAGGACACAGAAGGTAATAGTTAAATAGAGTCCACAGTGAAGAAAGGGGGGTTACTAGTGGGGTACCGCAGGGTTCAGTACTGGGGCCGGTCCTTTGTAATGTCTTTATAAGTGACATTGCAGAGGGACTGGAAGGAAAAGTATGTCTCTTTGCAGACGACACAAAGATCTGCAACAGGGTTGATACACAAGGTGGGGTGGAAAGGATGAAAAGGGACTTGGCAAGGTTGGAGGAATGGTCAAATGTATGGCAGCTTAGATTCAATGCAAATAAGTGCAAAGTAATGCACCTGGGAAACTAAAACCAGGGGAATAGTACACAATGGGGGGAGAAATACTGACAACAAAAATGGAAAGGGACCTGGGGGGTAGTCATATCAGATGACCTAAAGGTGGGCCAGCAATGTGAGAAGGCAGTAAGGAGCATTGGGGGGATACTGGGATTCATAGAGAGAGAGGCATCACCAGTAGAAAACAGGAAGTTGTTGGCCCTCTGTACAGATAGTTGGTAAGACCACATCTGGAGTACTGTGTACAGTTCTGGAGGCCCCATCTCCGCAAAGACATAGACAGGGTGGAGGCTGTCCAGAGGAGGGCAACCAAAATGGTGCAGGGTCAGCACCAGAAGACATATGAAGAAATACTAAAGGAGCTTAAAATGTATTGCCTCAGAAAAAGAGATGTGTAATAACAAGGGGGCACAACTTGAAGATGGGGGGGCGGCTCAGAGGTTATGTGAGGAAGTATTTCTTCATAGGGAGGGTTATAGATGCATGGAACAGCCTTCCTGAGGAGGTCATAGAGTCAAAAACAGTGGGGGAATTCAAGAATGCATGGGGTAGACAAAAGGCAACTCTACTGGGGGGTAGGAGGAAGTAGGCTGTTGGTTAACTAAGATCTGCAGCTTATCCATTAGGTAGGGAAATGGGCAGACTAGGTGGGCCTAGCGGTCCTTATCTGCCATCAGATTCTATGTTTCTATGTTTCAGGCACACTAAAATGGATTTATGGCTAGGCAGATGAAGTAGTGCATGGGGTTCCACCATACAATTCACTCAATGGGCATTGAAACAGTCTGAAGATCCACCCATTTGTTAATACTGATCAGCTCTAGGTGCCTTCTGAATATTAAGGAGGCCAATGGCCCAGGTCCCTTCATAAACTAATTAAAGGATGAGTAAGATCCACTGCATTATTTTAATTATTTATTACAGATGGGCCCGGATATTCAGACTGTGCCAGGCTGTGGCTCAAGCCTGGGCGCAGCACAACTTGGCAGCGCTGGGGCGCTGACAGGGTGATATTCAATGGAGCTATGCCAAGGCACAGCATCGCTGAATATCACACCCTGGCCACCCACAGTGTGCATGGCGCAGTGGCACTGCGCCAGCACAAGTGGCCAGGGTGGAGCAGGGGGATGCGCTAGTGCAAGTTCCATTACACTAGGTGCAACAACCACGATATTCAAAAGTGCACATGCAAATGGGGCCATAATGTATACAAGGTGCAAATGGGGCCATTTGCATGTCATTATGGCTCCATTTGCATGCAAGTGCACCGATCCCCGGAGACTTGCACCTGGTGCCCTGCCAGGCTGCAGCCGTCGGGGACCGACGCCCCCTGCCCATCATGGAAAAGTGCCCCACCTGCCCAATCGCGGCATATGTAGAATGTCAGAATGTCCAATATCCTCGGTGGCAGCAGTGGTCACCACAGCTCATCGTTGGCGTCAGTAGAGAATACTGCCACGCCAAAACAACCCTGGTGGACTAGCGTACCCTCCCACCGCCCACTTAGCCCCACTGCCCCGCCTCCCCAAGTCAGTGGCGGACAGCACTCTCCCCACCCACTCTACATATCTGACTGGTGTAGTACGTTACGCAGGCACGCCCATTGGCTCATGCTGTGGACCAATGGGCATACAGCCCTACTGTACGGTGTCAGTCGGCGGCGGTGAGGCGGCAGGGTGGGAGCTGCCAACGCCGCTGACCGGGGGAGGTGAGGGCACAGTGGGCGGGTGGGGAGGGGGTACCACTAGTCCACCAGGGTTGTTTTGGGGTGGCATTATTCTCACTGACGCCTGTGATCGGCTGCAAGCGATCCACTGGACTACCAGGGATATTGGACGATTGATTTTCATACTTAAGCCTGTGATCAAGCGTGAAGCAATCCACTGGACCACCAGGGATATTGGACAATTATTTGTATACATATGCCCGTGATCGGGCATGGGCGAGCGCCACCAGAAGGTGCAGCCAGAGCTTGGTAGGCTACCTTACAGGTGGCAGCTGCCGTGTTGCACCCTGCAATACGGCAGCTCACCCGTGGGTGGCCAGTTGTTGCTCTTTTTGCTCATTTGTGTAGCGCAAGCAGGGGCGCATGAGCGGCTCAGCACATCCTCGGTTGAATATCGGGATGTGCGAGTATACATGGGCATGCCTCTTACCCGCGCCGCATACATTACTGATGCACTCCGGTGCATCAGGATTTGTGCCAGGCTCAATTCCTGTTTGAATAAAATGCCGGGCACATCAGTGGGTTGCACATGGCACAACAGTGTTGTGCCATGTACAACCCTTCTGAATATCTGGGCCATGGTATCTTCACACAACATATTTTGGGCAACAGTTTTGTGGTACATTCCACTTCATCAGGCCCCTCTGTGTTGCTAGTATAAAAACAGATAGAGAAACAAATGTAAAACTTTTTTCTTAATGTTTAAAGCATTTAGAATCAATTATTATTAGCTGAATACTTTCACACCAAAGGAGAAATGAGCTGAGATATCAAAATATAAAATACCTTAACTAGTATATTTTTAAACTGTTTCAAACTTGTCCCTACTTTATAATCATCCAAATATGAATTCTAAATGATAGACAAACTATTACAGTGAGATTAAGCATGGAAACATCAGAACTAGCTAAACCGGTACAAGTACCTGGTTTACAATGGCTCAAAAGCACCAATAATCTTCCTGACTCAGTACAGAAGGAGTGCTGTTATGATAGCCAGTTCATACAAAAAAAGGAAAACATGTAAAAATATTCCAGATATTCCAAATACTACTTTACTTATAAATCGCTTTTGGTTTAAAATTAATATCAAACTTTGGCTAAAGGTAAAAAATGTATGCTCAAGTCTATTAAGATTTAATTGGCAAGGGGACCACGTGATGCAGCACGCTGAGTAACAGCTCACTAGTTCAGCTCCCGTCACCTGGCGTATTAAAAAAGCCCATTTGGAGTATTTAATACAGTTTAAGATTGTTATTTTGGGGCTAAGCGCTTGATCGAAGACAGAAGAGGAGTCCAGTTTGCAAAAATGGAAGCAGAGATGCCCTCGGCACCCCCAAAACACACCCCGTCGGTATCCCCGGAGAAACAGAGCAAGCGGTCTAAGGCCCAGCAACATCATGGCCGCAAGGCAATAGCTATTAGTGCCATTTCAGCGAAAGAGCCCGGGGAGACTCCTCTCACTCTAGAACGGTTTCTTGCTGAATTTACACCATTCAGAGAGGATGTAAAATCTCTAACAACGGAGGTCAAACAGATAACCGTGGTGCTGGAAGACCTAACTACAAGAATTACTGATAACGAAGCCCGCACCGCATTGCTGGAGAAAAAAGCTGATCGCTTAAGTGAGGAGGTAGTAGATAGTCATCACAGGATTAAGAAATTGGAGGCTAAGCTGGAGGATTTGGAAGGAAGGAGCCGCAGAAATAACGCGGTCATTCTTGGTCTTCCGGAAAAAGAGGAAGGTCCAAATACCATTAATTTTGTCCAAAAACTGGTGGAAAAATTAGCTGGCCCCTCTCCGTTTGGAAAGGTTTACATGATAGAGCGTGCTCACAGAGCTCTCCGACCCATACCACCACTTGGAGCCTTGCCTCGACCGATCATATGCAGATTTTTTAATTTTCAAGAGAGACAATACTTGTTGGGGAAAAATAAAAGAGCTGCAAGAAATTAGGTGGGAGGGTGCAAAAATAAGGATAACACAGGATCTCCCTGCCTCCGTTAGGCACCGTCGCACACAATTCCACCCAATCGTTTCTAAACTAATCGCAGCTGGCATAAAGTTTAAAATGGGATACCCTGCCAGACTACAAGTGCTGCTGGATGGCTCCTGGTTCACATTCGAGGAGGTGGAGGTGGCCAAAACAGCCCTTCAGAAGTCCCTGCTGGACTTTTCAGCAATCGCTGAGGGCAAGAGGTAGAATGCTGGGTAGCTGTGTCCTCAAGTACTAGATAGTTGAAATAAATTCAGTTGTTAAAAGAGATCCTGATAATCGCCACATGGAAGATCGCCCTCCCCCCTTTTCTTTAGGATCAAGAGTATCGTGACCCCAGTATAGCCATGGCGAAATCGGCAGTTCAAGGACTTTTATTTCAAGAAGGGACCCTTGTATAATGGACAGTGTACTGCAACTGAAGGACGGGATCCTGCTTTGTAAGAGGTTTTATTTTGCTTATAGGGAGTTGACAACTGTCTGTTGGAGAAAATAAATGATGCGGTTACGTTCTGCTGCCACTAGAGGTCGCCGGAGGAAAGATGAATGGACATTTCACGGTGGTGCGCAGCGAGTTAAAATCTGGACTTTCTTTAGCTCGACTAGTTTTATAGTGTGTTTTTCCAGACCTCCGGGTTTAATGTAGGAGTTTAGTTTAGAGTAGTTTCCAGTCTTTTTTTCATTATGTAAGTTCTAGCGATAAGGTTCTGACATGGGCTGCGTGCCCTGCCTTATTACGATATTGGGGGACAGTATACAGTGTATAAAAAGAAGCAGAAAGGCTTTATCTGCTTTAGATTAATGTTACCCCGATGATAAGGGATAGCCCTTTGCTGAACCAAGCATAAAGTTTTCTGTTTTAAAGAGGACCACCTCCCAAGAGCTTCATGGGAGTTAAATGTTATATGTGTAGGCTCTCTACTAGTAAACTATCTGAGAAACTTATGTATGATATAGTCCTTAACTGGGGTCAAGTCTAAATGTATGAAACTACAGCCCCCCTTTATTTTTTTCTCTCTTTCCTCCTTTCGGAGCGCTTTATCTCCTCCAACGGGGGTTTATTAAGGCTGTGCACAGTGGTTTCATAGGCATGAATAGACGCAGTTGCTCATTCTTAGGTTATATCGCAGCCACCCCCTCATTATGATTTTAATACATTAACAAACCTACAATCAAGGTTGTAGTTTATAAACATTGTTGCTCATTCTCAAATAGAAGGGGTTAGTCGATGTTACTATGTTAGGGATTACCTAACCAAAAGTGCATGTTGGTTTCCCAAGCGTTAAGCTGAGCTTTCAAAAGTTTTAGTCTAGTACTATAGTGACTCTTTCTAGAGAGTCGGGCGACGGGGCAGAATAGCTGGGAGAGTAGTGAAAAGTGGTTCTGCACAGAGTGGGAAGAATAGAATGGGGGGTAGTTTATGTTAGCTATCTGGTAGGGTTATTACCCGTTACACGGTCTGGGGGGATAGATACAGGGGAGATAATAGGGGACTGGGTAGAGGTCAGGGGTGGGGGAGGGTACAGCACAGTACAAATAGACTCCACTACGATATTGCTGGTGGAGATTTTTTATATTTACATTTCTGTTGGATCACATAGACAAAGGTCAATGACTAAGTCATTGAAAATTATAACATGGAATGTGAAAGGGGTTAGACTTAAAACTAAACAATACTCAATTTTGAAGCACTTAAATCTGCTTGCTGCAGAAATCATGCTTTTGCAGGAAACACATCTACTAGATGTTGAGGCCATTAAATTATGGAGACAACAAGTGGGACAGGTCTTTTCAGCTGAGTGCTCCACAAACAGTGGTGGCACCATAATTTTGGTCCATAGGAAACTCCCCTTTACTTCGACAAAATTAATCAAAGATCCTAAGGGTAGATTTATCTTCATTATAGGTAACCTATTTGCGAAAGAAATACTCCTGAGGAGTATCTATGGACCAAACCAAGATTCCCCTAGATTCTTTACACAAATTATCACTGCTTTACTTCCTTTCCTCTCGATACCGATGATACTGGGTGGGGACTTTAACCTGGTGTATGACCCGATGATGGACAAGACCGGGCACGGTAGGAGGGGGCTATCTCCGGCCCAACGTGTGCTTAGAGATTTAATGGATCAGGTTGGATTGTGTGATATTTGGAGGGTATTACACCTTGGTGACAGGGAATATACTGTACCTTTATTTCCCCGGTCCATTAAACTTCGTCCAGAATAGATTACATACTTATATCAAGGGCATATATTCCACAAGTTATTGATTCTTCGATACAGCCGGGCCCCCGTCGGATCATTCCCTCGTATGCTGTCAATTGTCTATAGAGCCTCCACTTAGAGGTGGAGGAAGATGGAAACTTAATGATCAACTCCTTAAAGACCCTAAACTGGTCTGCACAGTTCAGGACCATATAGACCAGTTCATTCAGTTTAATCAGGATACAACTCAAAGGCCGGATATTCTATGGTGTGCTTTTAAGGCTTACGTAAGAGGAGTATTCATTAGTTTAGCCTCTAATAGGAAAAAAGCAAGAGAGCAGGAGATGTCCCAGCTGCTGTCCCAAATAAGGTCCATAGAAAAGGACCTGTCCCCCACTACACCAGACTCCACACTTCAAAAGCTCATTAAATTAAGGGTGGCCTATCTCGATTGCTCCGGGAAAAAGTGGAGTACGCTATCTTAAAAACGCAGGCGTCATTCACTGACCAGGGGGAGAAAGTGGGACACCTCTTGGCTCATAGAATTAAACAAATAGAATCCTCCAGGTATATAGCATCCATCCTATCTCAAACAGACATACTTCTGAAGATCGTCCCGAAGGATATTATTTTGGAATCCCTTAATTACTATACTGACCTATACGGTCCTATGCCCGATCCCCCAACCCAGATTTATCTAGACAACTATTTAAAGGAGACCGCCTTGCCGAGTCTTACCGAGGATCAGCAGAAGGCATTAATTTTGCCTATCACAAGTAATGAGATATCTAATGTTATAAGTGCTTTACCCTTAAATAAAACCCCAGGGATAGACAGTTTCTCAGCTTACTTTTATCAGAGGTTTAAAACCTTCATTACCTCTTTGTTGCTTCCTTTATTCCTGTATATACTTTCGGGAGCTGAAGTAGATGCTTCTCTTTTTGAAGCATTAATTGTACTTATTCCTAAGCCGGGTAAGGCACCTGAATTAGTCACCAACTACCGGCCGATCTCCCTTTTGAATCAAGACGTTAAAATATTGTCTAAATTAATAGCTTGCCACCTTAATCTGATTCTCCCCACCATTATTGGTCCCGAACAGGTGGGAATCATGAAGAGTAGATCCTCCTCGGACCACCTCCGCACCCTGCCTCATGTCTTCTCGGCGTCCAGAGATGCTCCATATCCCGCGGACCTAATCTCCCTGGACGCCGAGAAGGCATTTGATAGAGTCAACTGGTAATACTTATTTCAGATGTTAAAGGCCTTTAAATTTCCCAATGCATTCCAGATGTGGATTAGATCCCTTTAGATACCATGGCTCAGATTACAACTGGATTCTGTGAGAGAAGTCCCTTAGCCTCTGCCTCTGCACTCTAAGAATCAGTCCCTCACAGTTAAACAATGGAAACTTCAGCATGAAGATTTCTCTTTCCACCAACAGTGCATTGAGCTGGCTTTGCAACCCCTTGGCTCTGGGCTGTGGGAAGGAGTGCCTAAGTCTCTCTGTTTTGAGCACAGACTACCTAGCATACGTTAGTAGTGACCCTGTCTTTTTGTGGCTTGGTTAGATTAACAGAGAACCCACCATGAGTGGGGTTCACAAGCACCTTTATTTTTGTTTAAAATATTATTTGGTCTACCCCTTCCTAGCTTCTACCTCCTTGATTCTTTCTCTCTCTCTCTCTTTCTCTCTCTCTCTCTCTCTCTCTCTCTCTCTCTCTCCTTCTCTCTCCCTCTCTCTCTCTCTCTCTCAATACAAGTGGACATGGTAAGCACCCCCCCTTTGCTTAGCGGACTAGCTGAACAATCTAGTCTTACTCTGGCTTGGAGCAGGTCTGGCTGCTTATAAAAGGAATGCTGCCCAACAAGCCTACTCACCCCTGCTGGAGTTCAGCTGGGATTCCTGTACCCTGGGGAATGTGCAACCACAAAGGAGAGATAGGGCCTCCTCTGCTGGAGACTGTTGTATAGAAGATTCACTGGGGCTGTTTCCCAGCCATGTGAACTTACTCACCACACTGGAGGACCCCAATAAATGGCAGATTTCTGCTGGAGACCGACAGAGGCTGCTGCTGGAGATCTGGAGTGCAGTCACAATGGAGGGGTCTAGGGACTGGCTTCAACCTCCTACCAGGGAAGCCAACATCCCAATTGACCAGTCTTCCACCCTCACTTGTCACACTCCTTCTGCTCTCTCCTGGCTATGCAGTCTTCTCTAGGCTAGGGGCAGTCCTGGCTACCTGCCAGGGGATTGGGTCCTTTGTCCAGAGGTCAGCCTCCTGAGGCTGGGTCAATGGCCTAAAATAAAACTCTCCAAGTCTGAATGTAAACTGGGTGAGGTGATTGGCTGAGAGGGCTCAGCCTGGCCTCCTGCTCCCCTGCTGAGACAGAAATGTGGCCAAACTAGTTTGGTCCGGCCTGGCTAGGTGTCGGCCTTGGGCAGAGGGAAGGGAGAACAAAGGGAGGGAAAAAAAGGTGATTTTGTTTTAAAAAGGTAGATTTAAACTGCTAGGACTGTCTTTCTGCAGAGGGAGCCTGTCATATGTTCCATAGGGTCCCCTAAGCTTTTCCATTATTCCCCAATAAGCTGCCAGGGTCCCCACAGCTGCCTGACCCTTAATATCCCTGGGGATCCTTTACTTTCTGTGGTACCCCAAATGATCCCTAATTTTCTGTGGTGCCCCCAATTTCCCTGGGGCACTACACATTTCATAGAGATCATATCATACTAGTGCTCTGTAAACTGCACTGGCTGCCCATTCAGTGCTGCATTACCATCAAGATAAGCTTGGTTTAGGTCCTGGCTATTTGGAAGATCTCCTGACTCCACATACCTCTGTCTGCCCTCTTCACTGCACCGATGCTGGACTACTATCTGTATGCCGGTCCATGTTAAAGCTGCCTGGAGACGAGTATTTAATGGTCGCTGCACTGATACTGTGGAATTAGCTGCCCATCCATATTCAATCTGCTAGCTCAGTGGCAGCCTTTAATGGGGCCCTGAAAAGTCATCTTTTTAAAATGGCCTTCTGCCTGATCTAATTGTATAAACTGTCTTTGAAGTGTGTCTAACCAGAATATGATTCTGCTCCGAGGACCTATATATTTTTTATTTAAAGTGCTTTGTTTTATTGTATTTTGTATTTTTCTGATTTCTTGCTTTGTTTTTCGGATGGCACCCTGAGCCCCAGGGAAATGCCAAAGACATAAAATTGCTGTTATTTGCCTTGCCATATCTGCTTCTACCACATACTTCTCCCTCCAACAGCATAATTCAAAAGGGAAATTTGCAGCTGCAACAAAATGTCTGTTTTTGCTCTCAGGCACAGTTAGAACCCCGGGAAGTTTGGACACTTTGTTTCTCACAGACAGCAGCTTGCCTTCACTTGGACTTGCCACCAACAGTTTAACTGTGAACCTGGTAAACCCTTCAGTCTAATTCAGTGTCCTCATCCTCTGATTCGCTGTGGGACAAGTCACTCACCCGGGTTGGGGCTGTTTTTCTGTCACTTGATTGGTTTGCTTTAACCCAGGCAAATTAATCCAGCAATCCTTGCAGCTCAGTTTCACATTTGGCAACCCAGCTGTCTTAGAGGATTGGCCCTCTTGCTGGCTTAGAGGATTGGCCCTCTTGCTGGCTTAGAGGATTGGCCCTCTGACACCTGTTGCCATATCCCAGGGGTCAAAGGTACTGAAAGAGGTAGTTTTCATGCTGAGTCAAAGGTGCTTCCACAAAGCTTCTATAGCTGCAGCCAACTGACATGGCCAGATATTTCCATATATTTTGCAGTATTTCTAAAGACATTCTCTCTTGTAGCCCTACAGTGGCGCTGTAGGCAGGCAGGGAATTTCTCTAGAGATATGGAAATTTCAGGAAATAACTGACCATGCCAATTGCTACAACTGTATTAACACAAAGTTCAAAGTCCATAAACTCTGCAAAGTCCCTTGTTGTTGTTAAGACAGTCTCCCAAATCCTCCAGTTTGAACAAGGCAGCTATTGGGTATAAGTCCCCTATTAGCGAAAGATTGGGCTCTCCATTGGTGGCAGAAAAATTCATTCTGAATCAGCCAGCAATCCATAAAGGCACAGTACACTTTTACCACAAAGCGCTCCTTTTCGCTGTACTCTGGATCACAGTCCAGCAAGGTCCAAGGGGGCCCAGAGAGAGCAATCAAGTGCTAGAGACAAGGCATTCCATTAGTAAGCCCCATACTTGAGGAGGCATGTAATAAATTCACATTTTCCCTAATCGCCACATCAGAAACAGCCTTTAGTATTTACATAATAGTTTTCAGACTAATTGTTATCTCTGAAAGTGATTTCACTTCAATTTTTGTGTAACTGGGTCTCCCTTGGGGGTCTACCTATATGCATGAAAGGACCACTGGTGCATATATCGCGGTCTTAAAAAGGTCTGGACCCGAGGGGTAGATAAAACACTCAGACTTCACACATACTCAGTTCTAGTGGCAAACTTATAAAGTTCATTGTCTGCAACAAGAAATCACAACCAAAGCATTGCAGGAATTTATTTGTGCTTAGCCCACATGCTAATGCAAAAAAACTTTCTCTTTGAGCTGGTACAAACACATTTCTTTCAGGATGAACACCTTTTCGGGCTGCCATACCAGATTCCTTTATAGCCTTTATATGGACTCTGGACAAGGGTCCCAACTTGCTATTAATGGACTTCATGTTATCCTCCTTGGAGCTCACTGTCTCTGAGGCTACCAGGAATCAAACACCCAGTTACATTAGACAGACACCATGCCTGGTGAGGGGGTGACACCTCAGCAGACCTCTATATTCCTGACTGGCCAAACCACTTCCTTCCATCCAGAGTGTGGTCCTTCTATCCAACATGTGTTGGGGCACTTGCAGAATTGATGAGGTGGTTTGGTGCTCCTTCAACTTCACTCCAGGTTTCTCCAGTAGACCGGGATACACCTACATGTACCCTCCTTTTCTTTCCTTTAAGATCTATAGAGGATCATTTTGAGGGGGCATCCCCACTTCTTCTCCACTCTCTCTCCTTTACTCCTCACCCTTACACTACTCCCCTCCTAAAATGGGTGCAAAACTCCTCCCTTTATATAGCGGAAATTGTCATGTGCCCCAGAGCCAACTTTGGCTGGACAGTTAACTCAATGGCAACAAAATACAACATTGTGAGATGGTTGGAAAGCTGCCCCATCATGACAGATGGTACTACATTTGTGTTTTACAGGTTGTTTTGCAGGAATTGGTTTTGCTGTTTTAGCCATTCAATTTTTTTGTACAGTCTAACCATCCCCGAGTTAATATTTTATGATATAATCTCACCCACTAGCACATGGTGAAGCTGTCACAAGAATGAGATGCTTTACTTTGTGACCTTCAAGTACATGGCCCTTGATCTGGTGTTACTCTGGACTGAGATTTAAAAGGATGCAGTGCCTTGACCTGGGGAAGCTCCTTGCAGTACCTAAGCACGCAAAATGATGCAACTCAGAAAATGTAAGTAAGAATAACAATAGCCAGCACACCCTCTCCACATTTCAAACAATAGACAAATGCAACAAGGTAATAGTAAACACAAGAAATATAGCAGAAAACAAAGGCTAATATTTTGGGGGAAGACAGAAATGTAGTGCCCTGGGAAAGAAAGAGTATGGCTCAGTCAGGCAAAATTCGGTAGATATGTAGTCCCACAGGCCACCCCCAGCAGTTTCATGAAATCTTCCACTAACTAGTACATTGGTAACCCCGCAGTCCTTGTGAGCTCCCTTTTATTCATGGTGTCACACAGTTCTGGTGACAACATGTTGTGGGCCTAATGCTTGGTAGATTTTGAAATCAACAGTTACTAAGGTGGTGTCAAGGAAAAAAATAGCAATGAAACAAATTGTAATCCTAGGCCTGATGGCCTGCATTCAGATCTTTTGACTAGTCTGTTCTCAAGGAATACAATAGTCCTACCATTGACTTTCAACACCAATCCCCCTAACTATCTTAGCTTACCTAAAGGAATCGTTGCAGGGCCTATGCCCTCATTTAATTACTCACAGTTCTGTAGACCTTCTATCCTGGAAGTTATCAGTGAAGTGACTGTCACTTTTCTGTGGTCCTACTGCTACTGTATTTAAGAGCTGGTTTCTGGTGGTATGGTAGTCACTGCAGCACTTCTTGTGGCATGCAGGAGCAAGTCATGAAGTTGATAGCTCAGCCTCGCTGGTCTTCACCCTGCATAAGGACATTGCTGTTTTCACCTTTCAGTAAGGACTTTTCCTCTTCTCTGCCCCGTGTGAGGACTTCAGCAATAGACTGATGGGCTGAAGTAATCTGGCACTCACTCTAGCTGTGCTCAGTAAAATGGGTTGGCTCTGACTTCATCAGTCTTGTTTTCAGGTGGGTGTCCGACAAACCTGATCTCTGTTTGGTGCCCAGTGTATGCTCCACACAGAAGCATGCTATGTAGTAGCAAGCTCAATGCCAGCTGATCAAATATCTAAAACTCTGACTGGCCTGCTCTACTACAAATCTGTGCAGGAGCTGCTCTCTCCCTCTCACCCAGAACAGATTTTAATATAGGAAAGCAATCTTGGGCTCATCATGACCCGGATCCATAAGATCTTCACAGAGCTGGTTTCTCCTTCTTTTGGGTTGAGATATAGATGGGGCACACTGATGAGTCCTGTGAAGGATGAAACACCTTTCTGTGTCTCCTGTTCTCAGCCTTTGCAGGCCATTTGGCACCATACACTCCTACTTAAAGAAGAACCAGTTTACATTATTTCTTATTATACAATGGCAAGAAAATTTCCTGGACTCTGATTGGTCAATGTGTGCCTGAGACAGTGATGATATTACACAATAACATCACTGTGCTGATTTTATGGAGCCTGAGCCTGAGCATTTTTTTTTCCAGAAACAAAGATATACTGCCTCACTACAAATATTTTTATTTTTATTTTTGTTTTGTATAACATCGAGCCATTGTATAATTGCAATAAGGCACTCCAAGGTGTGTGTTATCTTGTGTAATAACGTCACTCCTGGGGTGGTGGAAGCACTCAGCTTCGCCTCGTGCTTCAACCCACCCCAGGAGTGACATATACTCCTATACTTATCGTGCTATTTTAAATAATTACCGTGATGCTTTTCATTATTCAGGTATGTGTAACTTTGTATTTCTTTGAAACCGGACTTTATTCCCAATGCCTTTCCCAGGTATCCTTTACCTTAGTGCATTAGTGCTGAGGTTCTTTGTCTTTTAAAACTAAATTAACTGAAGTCCTGGGCACAGTATACTTTTGTGGCAGAATTTACCCCCTGAAAGTCTCTCCCTTGGTCTGGATGAAGTAGTCTGAAGGTAAAGAGAACAGTCCATTCTCTCAATACTCACTTGGCCCTGAGCTGCTTTTGGAATAAAAATTCTCTGTAGACTGTCTTCTGTATGCCAAGCCATCTGGTGCTTCATAAGCCACAGCCCAGAAGTGACACCACCAAACTAATTGCAGTTGTGATCCACGTGTATAGATTTGTCTGGTGGGGGGGCGGTGCCATACCTTCCAAGGTCATGAGATCATGCTGCTAGTTCAAGAGTCATTGTCTCTGGTGGAATCCCAAGAAAGTATCTAATCTTAACAAATTGTGCAACAAAAGTAGAGTCAAACTGGCCTGGACGGATACCCAGAGATTTCCGTGCGGTCCCCCCTGACATGTACAGTATTGCACACCAGCCCGCATATAGAGGTGGGAGGCATCACTCTGAGTCTGCAGCAGCAGTGTGAAATAATACACAAGCAACTGAATGAACCCTGCTTGGTATATTGAGTAACTGCCAGCCCAGAGAGAAACAAACTAAAATTAACAAAAAACAAAACCAAAAAAAGGATGAGGGAAAGAGTGGGGAGGACAAGTGAATCAAGTGATTTGACACTATTCTGTGTTGCGCTGGCCTGGGCCCCTCTCCCTTTGACGTTCGTCATGGGGTGCCAGCGCCGCCAGTTAGACAAGTGCTCCTAGTCCAAAAAAACAACTTAAGCAAAGGAAAGTGAGAACCTCTGAGGGTGGAAGAAGGGGGAATAAATCACACAAGGTGAACACACATAAGGAAATTACCAACTGGGGAAAATGGAAGTGGCAAGTGGGAAGGTATATTTAATGCACTCAAGCCCCAGAGATACATAATAAGGTGACAGGCATTCTCTGTGGGAAAATGTTATGAATAAAAAGTCAGACACACTCGGTTAAGGTGTAAATAGTTATGCATTTTATTAAGTTTTTTCATGAATGAGAGTTATTAAAACAGAGAAGTATGTACTGTAGAAACAGATATAGGTCCAGGCTGAGCTAGGGCAAACTGCACAGTGCATTATAAGTGCTTTGTTTACCATAATAGTGTACCAAGGAATGTTCAAGTTCAAGTTCAAGTTTATTGCAGGAAAACTCCATTGAGCAAGCTCATTCACAAGGAGGTCCGGTGACATAAACACTTAAAGTACAAACACAGATAGGTAATAACAGTATATACATGAAATGCACGTTACATGATACAGGCTGGATATACATACAAGGGTACCACATAGGGTGACCGCAGGTGGTAAACATTGATATGAAACAGGGAAGCGACTTACAGGTTGCATACTGATAAATGAAACATGATGACTGGTGTGTACAATACATATATTTTGGCAGCTAGAACAAACAACAGACTACAACTGATATGGGGGAGGAGTGATTTGATAGAGTAGCAGTGGAGTGTAAGCATAGATAAAGCCAGGAGTAGAAGGGGAAGGGAAAGCAGTTAATATGACAAAGCAATTATACCTTACCAGTGGATAAATATGGCACACATGGGGAAGGAAGAGACTTAATGACAGTTACAGGTGTCTTTTATTTTGGCTGAACTTAGCGATTTGTAGAAGTTTATTGAACTGTGCTAGTTAGTTTCGATACGGTTTGTAATTAGTTCCCAAATGGAGGAGGATGTGTATGCAATAGTACGTTTACCAAAGGATCCGCGTCCCTGGTATGTCAAGCATAATAAAGTCAGATTTTCTTAACGAGTATGCACTATGTGAGATACTAATAAGGGAAGAGAGATAACTTGGCAATTTCTGCAGGAGCAGTTTAAGAGTCCATAGCCCAGCATGAAGCAGGCATCTAGTAGTAAGGGATGTCCAACCAACAGCTGCATATAAGTCACAGTGGTGTGAAGGTAAGGGGAGTTGTAATGAACCGTAATGCACGGTGATAAAGGATGTCCAGTTTACTTAGATTTGCAAGAGTGGTGGAGGAATAGATTACATCGCCATAGTCAAGTAGGGGGAGAAAAGTGGCCTGTACAAGCTTGTTTCGAGTTTCAGGAAAAGGGGCCTATTTCTGTAGAAGAAACCTAACCTTGCTTTTAGCCTTCTAGAGACATCTTCGACGTGGTCATTGAAAAGATAATTTTATTGTCGATCCAGATACCCAGATATTTAAATTTGGTTACAACTTCCAGAGGCTCGTTTAGCATGGTGACAATGAAGTCTTGGGCAAGGGTACTGGAGGGCCTGTGATAGCACTGGAGAATATCATTGCTTTAGTCTTCTTAGCATTGAGCAGAAGCTTTGCCTTTATTAGATTATGCTCAAGTTGTGCAAAGTCCGCTTGAAGCACTCCCTTTGACTTCAGATAATGATGAGCCAGAAGTATACAACACAGTATCATCTGCAAAAAGTGCAGATGGATGTAGATATGTTAGCATCTAAGTCATTAATGCACAAAAAACAAGATAGGGCCTAAGATGGATCCTTGAGGACTCCTCTTGCAACTGGCAAGGCAGCAGAAAAAGCCTTCCTTTACTTTTTGGAATCTTCCAGTTAGGTAGCTAGAGAACCACTGGGTGGTATGGTATGTGGCACCCAACTTTGCAAGGCAATTGACTAATAGTTTGTGATCAACAGTATCAAAAGCTTTGCTGAGGTCCAAAAGACTGCACCAGTTACCTTCTTGGCATCTATAGCAGAGATCCAATCATTGGTTACTTTTGCTAGTGCAGTGATTGTGCTATGATTAGCCGGAAGCCAGGTTGAGCTGGGTTAATGAGAGAGAAGGTTTCAAGTGAGAGTTTAACTGAATATGGATCAGTTTTTTGAGAACTTTAGAAAGGATAGGCAATATGGAGATAGGCCTATAGTTGTTTACATCGCATGGGTCACCAGATTTAAATAGAGGGAGGATATGTGCTGATTTCCAGCAGGACGGCACAGTAGCAGATATAATGGAAAGACTGAAGATGTGGAGAATTGGGGCAGTGAGATGGGCATAGCCTGACCTTAGGAAAAAGGGTCCCAAGCCATCTTCTCCTGTGCTTTTTTTGGTGTCTAAGTTAAGAAGAGACTCTTCTACTTCTTTATAAGTTATCTCACGCAGTTGGAAGGGGCTGGGTGCAGGACTAGATGTAGGGGGAAGGGTATGCTGGCTCACCTGTAATGTAATTACATTTTATTAAGCTGTTATCCCTTGTACATCCAATTCTAGGCTGGTGATGCCATGAAAAACCAGAGGAGGAGGAGGAAATTAATGTACAGTGGATAAAGGAACCCAGGATGTATGGTACAAATCACAGAAGGGTGGAAGGATGACCTTCAGAAGGTAGGACAAAATTTTTTACTTCATACTTGGCTGCACCTTCCCATGAAAAACAGCTATACCTGTAAGGGAAACGATGGAAAGAAAAACACAGATAAGGTAATACATTACTAGGTGAATCTCCAGAAATGAAAGGTAACAATTAAGTACAACCTGAGTCCGACGATAAAGTTTAAGGCATGTGAAAGGATTAACATCAGATTACTACAGATGAGTTCTCAGGAATGAATGTATAAAGCACAACTAGAATGAGCTGTAGTAGGAGATTTATGTGAAAAAATATTTTAAACCTGTAATGTACTTGAAAGCAAATCTTAGCATACATGTATGTAAAGAATGACTAGACCTGGATTACAAGAACAATAAAAAGTAAAAAAAAAAAAAGGAAAGTGGATTATAAAGGAAGAAAAGTCCTGAAATCAGACTAGGCGAAGTGGCAAACCAAACCCTATCACACCTTTGCTAGGAGACTGTTGACTGAAGAGACATGCAGCAAAGGCATAATGGGGGGGGTCAAGAGTCTTCACCCTGAGCTAATTGGTCAGCGGTGTGTGGGAGAGTGGTGGGCACTCTCAGTGGGCTCTTCAAAAGGCTAAATACATTTGCTGTGCGGTGCCTGTTCAGTTTGCTGCTTAGTGCTTCACTGATCAGATCCTTCCTTTCAAGTTCCGTTGAACTGTTTCATTCATGTATTTTGAATCGTCTGAGTCTGGATAGGAGCCAGAGGAGAAGACCATCATCCAGAGGTGGCAGCATGTCATGTGGTGCATGGCTGAGACTGAGACCTGATCCGACTCCCCTGAGCTAAGCAGCCAACTAAAACAGTAAGTGTAAGTCTTCCAACTGGACCGTGACTGTCTGCCGACCCGTTGCTTCTATCTAGCTTGTGTTCTGCGTTAGGTTCACAAATGACAAATGGACACCACTGACTGAAAAAAAGAGAAAATTGTTGGTTGATTCTGGCAGATTTTAACTGTAGCCTATTTAATACTGAAATGTATTATGAATGTAACCCCTAGGTGGCACTATCCCAAGGGCTACTACCCCGTCTGCTTGGCTAGTAGCAGGTTAAGGGACAAATGGGGACAAATGACCTGGCTAGGAATGGGATCAGAGCAGTGCAAGAGGAGTTTGTAGAGTTGGGAAGGGGCCTTAGACAAGTAGCACATACGGTAACCTTCTCGGGAGGTGCTGCTGTCTGCACTTGAGGGAATGTAGGCACTTCTCACCAGGTAATTCAATGAGTGGTTGAAAACTGGTGTGAGCTCAGGGTTTTGGCTTCATTGGGGACTGGGAGCCACCTGGAGGAATGCAGACCTATACTGGTGCAATGGTCTGCATCTGTCCGGGGGGACCAGGATCCTAGGTGAGAGGTTTAAATGCTTCATTGGCAGCATGTAAACTAGCCAAGGGGGAGGCACTGAAAAGGAGCTGAAATCTGAGCCTCCCCACAAAACATGGTGATTAGTGAAGCAAACACCAGGGTGCAGAAGTTATTAGAGACAGAACAGATTTAAATGTAAAAAAGGCAAAGGCAGTAAGGACAGAAATGGGGCTAAAAGGTAAGGCTATCAAAAAAGTGGAGAGTGATGAGTACCAATGCCCGTAGTCTGTGTAACAAGCTCCTGAACTAGTGGCCTTGATGGAAGAGGGTTGCCTGGATATTGTGGCAGTCATAGAAACATGGTACACAGAGAACCATGACCGGGATGTCAACATACCAGGATACACAATCTACAGGAGGGACAGGGAGGGTAAAAGAGGAGGAGGAGTAGCTCTCTATGTAAAGGAATGGATCAAAGCAACAGAACTAAAGAGTAAACAGGGAGCAGATGAGGCACTTTGGGTCACCCTGGAGACAGGAAATGGCACCACAATCCGCATGGGGGTTGTATACAGACCCCCATCTCAGGGGGAGGGAATGGACAAGGAAATGATAGAAGGCTTTCTTAGAATGGCAGAAAAAGGGGAGATATTGTTGATGGGGGACCTGAATATGCCAGATGTTAACTGGAGCACCTTTGCTGCAGGCACATCCAAGAGCAGGGTCATTCTTGATGTCCTACAGGGGGCATGTCTCAGACAGCTAGTATTGGAACCGACTCGGAAGGGAGCAATCTTAGACCTGGTACTTTCAAATGGGGATGGAGAAAGAATCTCAGATTTAGAAGTGGGTAGCCATCTGGGAACAAGTGACCACCAAACAGTGTGGTTCACAATAAACACAGCCATACAATCAAGCCATACAAAAGCAAGAGTACTAGACTTTAGGAGGGCTGACTTTGGGAAAATGAGAGAGTGCCTCAGAAAACACTAGCAAACAGGCAAGAAGGAGGGCTGGAGGAACAATGGGGATGATCAAAACAGCCATCACAGAGGCAACAAGCCTTAGTAAAAAATATCAATAAAACACAACTGAAGGAAAAACCGCTATGGTTCACAAAAGAGGTGGCAGGAAGGTTAAGGAGAAAAGGGCAGCATTCAGGAAATATAAGGAAACACAGAAGGAGCAGGACAGAGAACTTTATCAGTTAAAGCAGAAAGAGGCTGGGAAGGTAGTCAGAATAGCAAAGGCCCAAACCAAGAAAGGATAGCCAATTCTGTTAAGAAGGGGATAAGACCTTTATAGGTACATTAGGGAGCAAGAAAGACCAAAGGAGGGATACTGAAGCTTAATAAAGGGAGGAATGTAGTAGAGGTGACAGTGAAAAGCAGGGTTACTAAATGAATATTTCTGCTCAGTATTCACAAAGGAAGAGGAGGGGAGTTACCTAAACCAAACAAGAGAAACACTCTGAAGACGGGGTCGATACCAGTCCATTTACAGAAGAAAGGATTCTGAAAGAACTAATAAAATTGAAGGTGGACAAAGCAATGGGGCCTGATGGATTCACCCAAGAATTCTAAAAGAACTAAGGGTAGAACTAATGACACCGCTGACTACTCTCTTTAACAAATCATGGGAGGATGGGGTGGTACCCAAGGACTGGAGGAGGCAGATGTAATTCCTCTTCACAAAAGTGGGAGCAGGACAGAGGCAGGAAACTACAGACCAGTTAGTTTGACCTCAGTGGTAGGGAAAATGATGGAATCACTTCTGAAGGAAAGAATTGTTGAGTACCTGAGGCCAGTGGGGCACAGGACCCGAGGCAGCATGGATTCACGATGGGAAGGTCGTGTCAGGCAGAATCTAATAGATTTCTTTGACTGGGTGACCAAAGTAGTAGATCAGGAGGGGCTGTGGACATGGCTACCTAGATTTCAAGCAAGGCATTTGATACAGTCCCCACAAAAGATTAATACACAAGATAGCCAGCCTTGGAATGGGTCCCAAGGTGGTAGCCTGGATAAAAATTGGCTAGACAACAGGATGCAAAGGGTAGTAGTAAATGGAGTACACAGTGAAGAAAGGAGGGTTACTAGTGGGGTACCACAGGGTTCCAGTGCTGGGACGGTCCTTTTTAATGTCTTTATAAGTGACATTGCAGAGGAACTGGAAGGAAAAGTATGTCTCTTTGCAGATGACACAAAGATCTGCAACAGGGTTGATACACAGGATGGAGTGGAAAGGATGAGAAGGGACTTGGCAAGGTTGGAGGAATGGTCAAATGTATGGCAGCTCAGATTCAATGCAAAGAAGTGCAAGATAATGCACCTGGGAAACAAAAACCCAAGGGAAGCATACACAATGGGGGGTGAGATACTGACAACAGTAAAAATGGAAAGGGACCTGGGGGTAATTATATCAGATGACCTAAAGGTGGGCAAGCAATGTGAGAAGGCAGTAAGGAAGGCTGGAGGGATACTGGGATGCATAGGAAGAGGCATCAATAGTAGAAAACAGGAAGTTGTTATCCCTCTGTACAGACAGTTGGTGAGACCCCATCTGGAGTACTGTGTGCAGTTCTGGAGACCCCATCTCCGCAAAGACATAGACAGAGTGGAGGCTGTCCAGAGGAGGGCAACCAAAATGGTGCAGGGTCTGCACAGAAGACATTCGAAGAAATACAAAAGGAGCTTAATATGTATACTCTTGAGGAAAGAAGGGAGAGAGGGGACATGATAGAAACTTTCAAGTACCTCAAGGGAATTAACAAAGTCCAAGAGGGTAGCATCTTCCAGAAAAAGAGATGTGCAAGAACAAGGGGGCACAATTTGAAGATAGAGGGGGGACGGCTCAGGGGTAATGTGAGGAAGTATTTTTTCACTGAGAGGGTTGTGGATGCATGGAACAGCCTTCCTGAGGAGGTCGTGGAGTCAAGAACAGTGGTGGACTTCAAGAATACATGGGACAGGCATAAGGCAGTCCTAGGGGTGGGTAAGAGGAAGTAAGCTGTTGGTTAACTAGGATCTGCAGCTTATCTGTTAGGTAGGAAAATGAGCAGACTAGGTGGGCCTAGCGGTCCTTATCTGCCATCAAATTCTATGTTTCTATGTTTCTAAGGGGCCTGAGTTCTGAAATGGGTGCCTCCACCCGGAGGTCAGGGTTGGTAGTGGTCAAGCTAACCTGGGCACAGCCCTCCGGGACACTGTAACCCCCCTCTTTCCTTACTAGTGGCCGGAACAATACATAATAATCACTTTCACACAATACACCTGATACACCACACAAGTACCCACACTGTTTGCACTCACCACCAGGGCTCTCCTCTGGTCCAGCCCTGGGGAACCCCTGTAAAACAAGGTTATACATAGCAAATAACAGCAGTACAGTACTCTTGCACAAACTGGAACCACAGTTAGGGCAAATGCAAAAAGAGAGAGAGTTAGATCTGATTTATTTAAGGGGCTTGAACAAGGGAGGGGTGTAATCAGGTTAATTTGCTTAAAGGCTCTATCAATCAAACAGTTATGCATGCACTTCACGGTCCATAAACAGTCACACACTCTGGGTACCCAGTTGGAGAATGGTGGGCTAGCCAGGAACATTGCAGCTGGTTGAGGCCCTGTGATAGAAGAAAACAACATGCACAACACACAGTATTTGTAATCCGGAGCCAGAGGGCTCAGTTCGTGAAAAGAAAACAACACAATCAGATGACACACTTTTAGATTAGGCTGTTGTTGCAGGGAGCTACCCTGATGATTACTCACGATACCCAAGACTGTACACAGGCTGGATGAAAATCGAGACAGCTGGCGGTTAATCTGGATTGCCAGGAGAAGTAGGGCTCACACAATTCTCCGAGGTGTCATTCCTGTTCAAGCGTGGAGCAGGGGGCTGATCCCCAGGTAGATTTCTTGTCAGTGGCTTTCTCTGTGCAGTGGGGTAGTCTGGCTGGGCCAGCATGGCATGGCCCAGGCCAAATGGAGATGAACGCGAATTCAGTCCGATTAGGCTGGATAAAGCTTCCAGCAAGCAGAACACAATTCACACAGTGGGGAACCAAATCACGACCCACTTTCAATACATAGCACATTTGCACGTAAGAAAATTCTACTGTACCAGGCAAACCGCTTTCCGGTCATGATCGGAAAGTCTCTGCACAAACCGGGGATTCAAAAGCAGCTGGAAATCCTGACAGGCCAATGGCATTCAACAAATCTTTGGTCTTCTTCAGGTTAAAGCCTGGTCACAATCCAGTGGGTTAAATAGTCCTCACAATTTGGATTCAGTCTGAATAAACTCTGTTTTCCCTCTCAGGAACAGCAGGCAGACTGGTAGGCCAAAACACAGCCCTTTCACAGCTCTCCCATGTAAAAATTACATATAACTGCTGCTCAAAAATCACTTGAGCTGTTACTTCTTCACTTCTCAGCTCAAAACTGAAACTAGCAGCAGCAGCCTGGGAAATTCCTCAAGATCCAAAAGGTTTGGTTGGCTGATCCTCCTGTCAGTCACAACAAAGGCTCCCCCTTCAGGTGCAAAAAGGCACAGAAAGCCCAAAACTACATTTCCTACAGATTTTTACTCCAGACAGCTCCTTCAGGTGCAAAAAGGCACAGAAAGCCCAAAACTACATTTCCTACAGATTTTTACTCCAGACAGCTCCTGGCTCCATTTTAGGTCCCACCAGTACTGATTGGTCCAATTCACAGTCCAGAACCAAGATAGTGGAGATAAACAAAACAGTCCTTGTTGTAAAGAAGGCAGGTTAGACAAACTACATTATCATTATCACTCCAAATGATTTTCAGCAAATAGTTACATCTTGCAACAGAGCTCCCTCTCAGATTACTTAGGACTGCAATCCAGGCAGCTCTTAAAGAGACAGTACACAGAGGCTATACAGGCACTCTCTGTCAATCACATTTAAACTGCTACAATGCAGGACACCAGCCTGGCAGTGAGCATTTTGGCAAGCTCGAGGAAGACTTTTCAGGAACCCCCCATTTGTAGGGGGGTTACACCCTTCCCTGCCTGGAGAAAACTTGGCATCCATGTCAAGTCTGTATCATCATGCTTCAGTTAACATAAACTTATTACTTTACTATACATATTCACTACACTTCATGATACTATATCCATTCTGACAACACATTGTGCATATTTCACACAGGCAAATTGAACATTACTATACTGAATCAGGTAATAACTTCTTGTACCTTAAACAATGCAAGAGGGGGCCCTTCCCTATCAGCTAACTTGGGGCTAGAGGGGGCAGGAGCACCATAGTGAGAGGGAAAGACAAGTAACCTGGAATTAGCTGTCAAGCTCAATTTGGGCAGTGAGCTTGGTGAGACATAAACACCTTTGTGCACCACACTGAGAGTCAAATCCACTGGCCTCCCAGTAGAATCATAACTGTGGCGTACTACTAGCTTGACAGCTTGGCCAGTCTTTCTGAAGGGGACAACTACAGTCTCTGTACTCTCAGCACTGGTCTGGGGACTCTCGTCACTTCTGAGGGGTGCCTCTGCCTGGGTGGGAACGTCCAAACCTTGGGCACTGTTGGTTCCTTGCTCTGCAGGCTCTGTTTCTACAACACTTGATTCAATTTGCAAAGGCTCAGGCACAATCAAACTTTGAAGCACTGAAGGGGGGTGGTCAGCACTCTCACAGTGTTTTTTAAGTTCTGGTATGTCATCAGAAAGACTCAAACCCTCAGCCTCTTCTTCAGGCAAATCATACATTTCCACAATACACAGACCTCAACATCTTCAGACGTGATACTTTGCACTTCACTTTCTGGGAGCATTGGCTTCAAGGATGAAGTTTGGGGGTAAGGCAGTCCAGAAGGCCCAGCTTCATCCCCACAATTTATCAGGGGGTTACCTCTAAACAGCTGACTCAGTTCATAAGAGGGGTAATAGGCATGGTCGTATTCACTTTCGTCAGAAGTCACTATCATTTTGGGCCTGCTGCGAAGGAAACCTTAAATCTGTGACCACTGGGGTAGGTTGACTCTGTCTCTTTCTTGCAGCAGCATGAGTCACTGGCCAAGGGGCTCAATTTCTGAGGGTTCAGCCTCAATCATGACTTGGCCGATAGGTAGCAAGTGGTTATGGTGCATGGTCTTGACAGCCTTGAAGTTGTTCTCTGGGCGCACCTTGTACACAGGTAAATCATTCAACTTTCTAACTACTACATGGGGAAGATGGTGCCACCAATCAGCAATTTTGTGTTTACCATGCAGTCCCAAATTGCGTAACAACACACGGTCTCCAGGTTGAAGCTCTTGAGCCTTTACTTTTTTATCATGCCTCTCTTTGTTGGCTAGATTTCTTTTGGTGGCCATTGTCTGGGCCAGTTAATAGGCATGGTTCAATTGAGCTTTCAGTTTTTGTACATATTGCAAATCGTTTAAAGCTAGGACCCCATCTGGAGAGATCCCAAAACAGACATCAACTGGCAGCCGGGCCTCTCTCACAAACATGAGGCAGTAAGGGGACAACCCAGTAGCATCATTTTTCATGCATTTATAGTGTGTGCCAAGGTGCTAATCTGCCAGCTCCATTTATGCTTGTCTTTTGGGTGGAGGGTGCCCAGCATGTCTAGAAGGGTGCGGCTAAAACGTTCTGGGTGGGGGCCTCCCTGTTGGTGATAGGGGGTGGTTCTTGAC
This sequence comes from Neoceratodus forsteri, assembly GCA_016271365.2. Lineage (NCBI taxonomy): Eukaryota > Metazoa > Chordata > Ceratodontiformes > Ceratodontidae > Neoceratodus > Neoceratodus forsteri. The sequence continues at coordinate 1,478,765,603 of CM057452.1, read as the reverse complement.
TTTCACCCCTAGAGAGAGCATTTCTTTGATTATCCAACTCTCAAAGTCTCTGCCTTGATAAGAATGAATCCCCTTGGGTGCACCATAGTGGACGAAGAAATTTTGCACTTGTACCTTGGCCACGGTAGATGCCTTTTGATCTTGGGTGGGAAAAGCTTGTGCATGCCATGTGAAATGATCCGTAACCACTAACACTTTGTCAATGTTCTGCTGATCAGGTTCTAAACACAAGAAGTCTATGCAGACTAGTTCCATGGGGGCGCTGGTAGTAATATTAATAAGGGAGGCAGCCCCTTGAGGCTGGGCTTTTCTTTGCAAATGTGACCTAAGTCTACATGGTGATCGCTCATCCGCCCCCATTTTGGGCCAGTAGAAGCGAGCCAGTACCAGGTCAAGGGTTCTGTCAATACTGAGGTGCCCTATGTGATTGTGGAGGACCCCAGTATCATATCTTTAAAGCGTGGGCAGGACCAATTGTTGCTTGTCTACTTTGCCACTATGATCTACTGTCTCTCTATACAACAACTGATTGAGCAACTTCAATCTGGAGCCTTCTTTAAACAATAAAGCAGTTCACAAGTCAGTGGAACGTAACTTAGACACATCTTTCCCCGCACACAGGGCATCAAGTGCTGGCTGAATCATACAATCTTGGGATTGAGACCCCTGAATGCTGTCATTGTCAGATTGAGGTAGTACACTAATATCTAGAGCAGAGAAGTGGCAATAAGCAGCTGGTATGCAGGTGTCAGAAGGGCCCAAGCAATCTACTAAACAGTCCACTGTGTCAGAAGACATCTGTTCATCTCTATCAAACTTTTGGCACAATACTCAAATGTCAGGTTCAGACAGCCTGACCTAATCACTCTTAGAAGTGGGCCTTCATGATAGGGCATCAACATCAATATGGTTCAGGCCAAGTCTGTATTCAACAGCATAATCATAGGTTGATAATGCAGAAAACCACCCGTGCCCAGTGGCGTCTAACTTAGCTGAAGTCTGTACATAGGTCAATGGGTTATTGTCAGTCTTCACCAATATCTTTGTCCCATAGAGGTATTCATGAAACCTGTCAATGATGGCCCATTTTAGCACAAGGAACTCCAACGTATGCACAGGGTAGTTTCGTTCAGATGGGGTCAAGCTTCTACTGGCGAAAGCTACTGGTCTCAGGCCATCCTCATGGTCTTGATACAGCACCGCTCCTAGACCCTGCAGACTAGCATCAGTATGCAGCACATAGGTTTTGGTGGAGTCAGCATAGGCGAGGATGGGGGCGTGGGTGAGCTGGTATATGATCTCATGGAAGGCTGCTTCACAGTCGGGCATCCAGTGGGGCCCGAAGAGTTCACCTGGGCAGAAGTATACTTTTTCTGGTTCTTTAACGGCCACTTTTTTTTATTTATGATTGGAAGGAGGATAACCCTGGTTAAGGTTTAAGAGTGGGCAAATCACCTTGGAATAGTCTTTTATGAACCTGTGGTAGTAGCCACAGAACCCTAGGAAACATTGTAGTTCTTTCAGATTATGGGGCTGGGGCCAAGTAGTCAATGCTTCAATCTTACTGGGATCAGTCTCTATCCCTTTTGTAGATACTATGTGCCCCACATACTTCTCGGAGGTTTGGAAAAACTGGCACTTGTCAATTGACAGCTTGAGGCCGAAGTCTTCCAGTCAGTCTAGGACTTTAAACGGTTGGTTCTCATGCTCCTCTAAGGTGCTCCCAAACACAGTGACATCGTCCAAGTACACCAGGCATTCCAGCAAATTCATATCTCCAACTGCATGTTCCATCAGTCGCTGAAAGGTGGCCGGGGCACCCGATATCCCCTGTGGCATCATCAGAAACTCGTAGAACCCCAATGGACAGATGAAGGCTGTTTTCTCACAGTCTTCTGGGACCATCGGGATCTGGTAGTATCCACTGCAAAGATCCAGCACCGAGAACCATTTGCTCCCATTCGAGCAGTCCAGGCCATCTTGTTTACAAGGCATAGTGTATTGGTCTGGGATGGTCCACCAGTTCAGGGTTCGATAATCAACACGCATCCTCACAGACCCATTCTTCTTACACACAACCACAATGGGAGGGCCGTATGGGTTCCTGGATTCTTGTATCATGCCAACAGTGAGCATTTCCTGCAGGTGTCTTCTCACATCATCTATATCTGCTGGGGCTAGGCGTCGGGACCTCTCTCAAAATGGCTGTTCATCATGCAGGCGTATGTGATTCTCCGCAACCTGGACACATCCCACATCCCATTCCTTCAACGAAAACACTTGGTCTCTCTGGGCAAGTCTCTTGCTAGTTCTAGCCTTCCATTCAGCTGGCAATGGGGAGTCACCAAAGTCAAACAAGTCTGGGGTCACTCTCTCCTTCTCACCAGAGTGCTTGTTGCTGGGCAATACACAGTGTCTGCACAGTGTACCATAGCTAGGGTGCACCATCTATTCACCTGGATCTCCCGATCTGACACATTGTAAATCTAGACCATCACTCATTGTGCATAGGCATGGGCACGAGTAAGCAAGATGCTGGGCTTGACCAATAATCCTTCTGGCAATTTTCCATCGCCTGCCACATCAAACATCAGTATTTTGTTCTTGACATCTTTCTGGAGGTGGACCTCCCCTTGAATGGTACACTGGGCATTAGGGGCCAGTACCATTGAATCGGGATCCTTCTTCCACACGATCCCCACCGTTTCATCCTGGTCTACTTCCTAGGGTTTCTGTTGCAAATCATAGGTCATCTTGATCAGAGCCAGAATTCTCAGGGCCCTCCCAGTCCATCGCCCTTGTTTCTCATGACAGAGTTGTGCCAGTCTCCCAACCATGTGGACGTTTATCCCAATTAACAGGGGGACCCCATCATACAGTCCAGTAGGGGGGACACACTAGGGTCAATGTCTCTACTCACTCCTCTACACCCGTTACAGTTGCAGGAAAAGACAACCAGAGGCAGACACACCCTAGGTAGGGACAAGACTTGTCCTCAGGCCCCACACATGTAGGACTTCCAGGGACTGCAAAGGCACATCAGATAAGTGTTTGTCATACTAGTCCTGGAATACAATGGTCACTTGCGACCCACTGTCAAGCACAGCCCGAGTATGAATAACATATACAGTCACTGTAGTCTGCATTGAAGGGCCCACTATTTTGGACCAGTCTGGAGAGGCAGTAGCAGAGGCATAGACAGACAATTTAGCCACAAAAAAATTTGAGTTAGGGTTTCTCAAACCCTCACTGTGGTCATTTTGGGCACCCTTGTCCACTGATTTGCTTTTCGGAGCTTCCCTTGGAGTCTGTTTACTACTCTTTCTAAGTCCTTCTGAGACCGGCATTCTCTTTTCATATGGCCATCCTTTCCACAGTTGTGACAAATGATAGACTCCTGGGTCATCCTGGGAGAGAACATCATAGGAGGAACTGAAGCAGTAGTAAGAGATTGGGGTCTAGTATCTGCTTGTAGTGGTGAGAGTGGTGCAACACGTCTTAACAGTTCCTTTAGAGTGGCAGTCAATCCGGTGATCTCAGCCTTGGAGCCACCCTCACTAGCGGATGCCTGAGGGTGCACCACTACCCCCATGGCAGTCACATCCTGAAAGGGACCAGAATCTTGTTCCAATGGGGAAACCCCTGCAGAGGCACCCATCTTCAACTCTCAGACTTCCTTCAGTAGCTCGTCTTTCCAATGCTGGGCCCAGGGTGGGAAGTCCTTTGCATTCTCAGAGTGCTCGTTAAGTGCCGACTTTTGTCCCTGAGCCTCACTTGGCTGATCACTCTTAGTCACTTGCGCAGCAGCAGCAGATATGGGTGCAATTCCCCCATGGGGTTGCCTTTGCTCAACCCCCACGAATTTCTTTCATTAGCTTGTCATAGGAGGGGGCGATTCCAGTCGGGTGGCAAGGTGCAACTGAAGCAGTAACAATTCTGAAAATGGAGCAGACTTAAGGATCTGGTCCAGCCTAGTTCGATCTAATTCATTTGATGGCAAACTACCCTTTCTAAGGCACTCTTATAGCAGCTTTTCAAGCCGAGGTACATACACAGACAATGGCTCCCCTGGGTACTGCTGAGCATTTCTTACTCTCCACCACAGATCCTCATCTGAATTTGGGCTCCCATACACATTTTCCAGTGCATCAAGATAGTCCTGTGCAGTTGCTTCGGGGTTATTGGCCTGCTTGGCATGGATGCTTCTGAGCATTGCCATTCAAGTACTAGAGGGGTAATACAGTCTATCTAGGTCTATCCAGGTCTCCCAGTCATCCTCCCCCTGGTGGGTGGGGATGGTGCCCTAGAAGATTCTCAGCCTTCAGTAGGAGTCGTGACTAATGGCAGTCCTCTTTAACATCTTCATAGGTGACATTGCAGAGGGTCTGGAGGGAAAGGTATGCCTCTTTGCAGATGACACAAAGATCTGTAACAGAGTTGATACACAAGGAGGGGTTAGAAAGGATGAGAAGGGACTTGGCAAGGTTGGAGGAATGGTCAGACATATGGCAACTTAGATTCAATGCAAAGAAGTTCAGTAATGCACCTGGGAAACAAAACCCAGGAGAAGAGTACACAACAGAGGGAGGTACTGACAACAACAAAAATGGAAAGGGACCTGGGAGTAGTCATATCAGATGATCTAAAGGTGGGTAAGCAATGTGAGAAGTCAGTAAGAAGAGCCAGGGGGATACTGGAATGTATAGGAAGAGGCATCACAAGTAGAAAAAGGGAAGTGGTTATCCCTCTGTACAGACAGTTGGTGAGACCCTATCTGGAGTACTATGTGCAGTTTTGGAGACCTCATCTACGCAAGGACATAGACAGGATGGAAGCAGTCCAGAGGAGGGCAACTAAAATGGTGCAGGGTCTGCATCAGAAACCATATAAAGGGAGACTGAGAGAGCTTAATATGTATACCCTTGATGAAAGAAGGGACAAAGGGGGCATGATAGACACGTTCAAGTACCTCAAGTGAATCAACAAAGTCCAGGAGGGTAGCATCTTTCAGAAAAAGAGATGTGTAAGAACAAGGGGGCACAATTTAAAGATAGAGGGACCGTTCAGGGGTAATGTGTGGAAATTTTTTTCCATGGAGAGAGTGGTGGACGCATGGAACCGCCTTCCTGGAGAGGCTGTGGGGTCTAAAACAGTGGAGGAATTCAAACATGCATGGGACAGACATAAGACAATTATAGTGGGGGGTGGCATGAAGTAGGCTGTTGGTTAACTAAAATCTGAAGCTTATCCAGTAGGTAGGGAAATGGGCAGACTGGGTGGGCCAAGTGGCCCTTATCTGCTGTCAAAGTCTATGTTTCTATGTTTAGGTACAGATATAGGGGCCAGCACTGGCACAGGCACAGAAGGCGGGGCAGTAACAGGTGCTGGAGTGGGAGGGGGTGTTGGGGAAGGAACACCCCCCAGGTGGCAGGAATAGTTTCTTAAAGTCCTCTACAGTTTTCTCTTCCTCCAGCAACAACTTAGCAAATTTTTCCTCAAAAGTCTCAGATAATGGTGGGAGGTCATCCTCCCCGGGGTCTTTACTGTCTTTTGTTATCACTCTCCAGGCAGCTGGAACCCCTTCTGGGCCAATAGTCTTTGGCACTTTAGAGCTGTCCACAAGGTCACTATACTCTACCAAGGCTATGAAAGTTTGGGTTATCAAATCAGCCTGTCGACCCACCACCACAGGGTTTTTTAAACATTCAACTTTGGAGAGTGCTCCCTCTACAGTGTCTTTACTGGTACTCAGGGGAATATCCAGTATAAGTAGAGCATTTTGGGGGTCGATCTCCAACCAGTATACCACACCACCAACTGGTGTACAGCCATTTCTACTGGGGTAACCATTAATCTTTAACAATAATTTATAATTTGTGGCCACTAGAAGGCACAAAAACCCAGCAGTGCCTCCAAACTGTAACCCCTAAGTGGCGCTTTCCCAAGGACTACTACCCCTGCCTGCTTGGCTAGAAGCAGGTTAAGGGGCCTGAGTTCTGAAACAGGTGCCTCCACCTGGAGGTCAGGGTTGGTAGTGGTCAAGCTAACCTGGGCACAGCCCTCCAGGACACTGTAACCCCCCCTCTTTCCTTACTAGTGGCCAGAACAATACACAATAATCACTTTCACAATACCCCTGATACACCACACAAGTACCCACACTGTTTGCACTTACCACCAGGGCTTTCCTCAGGCTCCGTCCTGAGGATCCCCTGTAAAACAAGGTTATACAAAGCAAATAACAGCAGTTCAGTTCTCTTGCACAAACTGGAACCACAGTCAGGGTAAATGCAAAAAAGAGTTACATCTGATTTATTTAAGCGGCTTGAACAAGGCTGGGGCGTAATCAGGTTAATTTGCATAAAGGCTATATCAATCAAACAGTTATGCATGCACTTCATGGTCCATAAACAGTCACACACTCTGGATACCCAGATGGAGAATGGTGGGCTAGCCAGGAACGTTGCAGCTGGTTGGGGCCCTGTGATGGAAGAAAACAACATGCACCACACACACTAATTGTAATCTGGAGCCAGAGGGCTCAGTTCATGAAAAGAAAACAACAAGACAATCAGATGACACACTTTTAGATTAGGCTGTTATTGCAGGGAGCTACCCTGATGATTACTCACGATACCCAAGACTGGACACAGGCTGGATGAAAATCGAGACAGCAGGTGGTTAATCTGGAGCGCCAGGAGAAGCAGAGCCCCCACAATTCGTCAAGGCATCATTCCTGTTCAAGCGTGGAGCAGGGGGCTGATCCCCAGGCAGGTCTCTCATCAGTAGCTTTCTCTGTGCAGTGTGTAGTCTGGTAGGGCCAGGGTGGCATGGCCCAGACCGAATGGAGATGAACGAGGACTTGTCCGATTAGGCTGGATAAAGCTTCCAGTAAGCAGAACACAGTTCACACAGTGGGGAACCAAATCACAAACCACTTTCAATACACAGCACATTTACATGTAAGGAAATTCTACTGTACCAGGCAAACCGCTCTCCAGTCATGATCGCAAAGTCTCTGCACAAACCGGGGATTCAAAAGCAGCTGGAAATCCTGACAAGCCGATCGCGTTCATCAAATCTTTGGTCTTCTTCAGGTTAAAGCCTGGTCACAGTCCAGTGGCTTAAATAGTCCTCACAATTCAGATTCAGTCCGAATAAACTCTATTTTCCCTCTCAGGGACAGCAGGCAGACTGGTAGGCCAAAACTCAGCCTTTTCACAGTTCTCCCATGCAAAAACTACAAAGAACTGCTGCTCAAAAATCACCTGAGCTGTTACTTCTTCACTTCTCAGCTCAAAACTGAAATTAGCTGCAGCAGCCTGGGAAATTCCCCAAGATCCAAAAGGTTTGGTTGGCTGATCCTCCTGTCAGTCACAACAAAGGCTCCCCCTTCAGGTGCAAAAAAGTGCAAAAAGCCCAAAACTACAATTCCTACTGATTTTAACTCCAGACAGCTCCTGTAGTCCAGCTTCATTTTAGGTCCCACCAGTACTGATTGGTCCAATTCGCAGTCCAGGACCAAGACAGTGGAGATAAACAAAAAAGACCTTGCTGCAAAGAAGGCAGGTTAGACAAACTACATTATCATTATCACTCTAAATGATTTTCAGCAAATAGTTACATCTTTCAACAGAGCTCCCTCTCAGATTACTTATGATTGCAATCCAGGCAGCTCTTAAAGAAACAGTACACAGAGGCTATACAGGCACTCTCTGGCAATCACATTTAAACTGCTAAAATGCGGGATACCAGCCTGGTAGTGAGCATTTAGGCAAGCTCAAGGAAGACTTTTCTGGAACCCCCAATTGTAGAGGGGTTACATGAAGATTAGCCAAGGTGGTTAAAAATTGTTTGGCGAGAACGTGCATCAGATCATATTGAACTTTTGGTAAGCCCCTCTCTCAGTGGAGGGCAAGCTGTTTATTGAAAGGCAAGCAGCTCCAGACAAAGCAAAATGCAGATATTGTAAATAAACAATAGGCTGTATATAAATGTTTGTGGCTCAGTTTCCCCTATAACAATGAAAGTGAAATGCAACAGCCTGTTCTCAACTTCTAATTCCTTCCTGTTCTTTATTGCACTGAATGCAATGGGGCTAAGGAAAAGTCGTAGCTTGGCATAATTTGCATGCTGACAGATGTTTAATGCTATCAGTTTGTGCAATGTGTATGTTTATACTGTGTCTGACAGTATTTCTGTTACTAGAAGACAGTGGGAAATGAAAAAGCGGGCTAATAAAAATTGACCAGTGTGTTGTGTAAGGTGAAGGTTAAATTAAGCACACACTTATAGCAGGTAATAACTAAACACTTAGTAGTTTTCATGGTTAGAGACTAGTGGGGAATCCACACTCCATAAGCCCACTAGACCCCTCATTGCTGATGTCATGTTTGAAGTTTTTTTTAGCCTACCTTTGCCCAGTCTGGTCAGTCCTTGACAAATGAACTAAAACTTACTCTGCAGCAGTGGCTGTCAAGTGGGTGCATGCTGGTGGCTGTAAATCTGATAGCGACTGCTGTGTGTGTGTGCAACTTGAATGGAAATTCACAGACAAATTAAAACTTTGTTTCATCTATACCCATGTCTCCACATCCCAGCTCTGAATGTATGTTCTTTACTATTGGGCTCCATCACAGAGGTAGTGGTGGGGAGGGTGTGTGGTTTAAACAAACAAAGAAAAAACAGTGATAGGAGGTGACAGAATGGACCAGAACCTGGGCTGGATTGGGCAGGTGTGTGTGTGTGTGTGTAGCCTTTGTCATCAAGGTTAAGCAATATCCAGGTGTTAGTAATGTTTAGATCTTCATTCACAAAAAAAAGCCGGCACTGAGAAATGGGCTAACAACCACTTTATTTGGTGATAATTTAAAAACACACTTACAGAATGAATTCTTCTTCAATGCACTGTACTACAAATATAGAGAGTGCTAGTAAAAGCTGCCTGTGACTCGACCAGTTTTGCCTGATGCTTTTTCTTGAATTAAAGTATTATGTGGTCATTTAGCCCCTTGCTCAGTGCCAGTGATTTTGTGCATGAATGTCAAGTTTTTCCAGGCACAGGCAATTTGAGTTGAGCTGCTGTTATGTGTTGCTAATATTGTGATCTGTAGCTATGCTGTTCCTAATTTTTGCACTTTTGGATAGTGATCTTGGGGGGGTTGTACTATCAAGAATGGGATTAATGACTGTTTTAAGGTCTCTGCCTATCATTGCATGGTGATGTGACTGTGCTGTGATTTGCTGAGGAAGGTCTGTAAAGAAATACATCTCTGAGTTTGGTGCATATATGCTGGCTTTGAACTCCCCCAGTGCTCCCTCTCCTCCCACAATACAGAGGACACAATGCCAAGAACCCCCCCCCCAAAAAAAAAACAAAGACCCCACTCTAGTTGGTCTGATCGTAATCACATTCCAATCTGAGCTAGGGAGAGGGTAATAACAATTGGGAGCTCATTCTGAAAGTCCAAATTCCCAAGAAAGCTCAGAATTTGATGTATTTGATTCTGTGAATCATATTCGGAGCATCCTTGAAATTTGGGTGACAAGGTGTCAGCAAAACAGACACATGTTGAGCTCTGCATGCTAACATCCTAGGAAGGGGGTGGCATACAGGGGAAAAAATGTAACTTCCAGGTCTGTTGTATAAAGGCTCAGATCTGTCCCATGTCTAGAGATGTGCGAATTTGGGAACCTTCGCTTCACAGATTAATTTATGGATTTGCCTAATTTCGTGGAGTTAATCCATGGTGCTAAGTCCAAATTCATGCAAAACTGATAACTCCCTGAAATGTGGAGTTTGGCACAGAAGAAGTTGTTGAAACTAAAACTGTCCCTGATATCTGTGGTCTCCCCCCCCACCCCGCCATTCACCACCCAATAATGGGCCTTAGGTGCTGCACTGGATATGTCTTTGCTTTACAAGGAAAGGGTTAGAGGTTTGATTCCCAGGGAGAACCTCTATCTGCCATCTTAATTAGATAAAGGAAAAAAACAAAAGTATTTCATTTTTGACATTGCTAAGCGACTGGAAGGAAAAGTATGCCTGTTGGCAGACAACACAAAGATCTGCAACAGGGTTGATACACAAGGGGGGGGGGTGGAAAGGATGACTTGGCAAGGTGGAAGGAATGATCAAAAGTATGGCAGCTTAGATTCAATGCAAAGAAGTGCAAAGTAATGCACCTGGGAAACAAAAACCCAGGGGAAAGAGTACATGGGGGGGCGTATTAACAACAAAAATGGAAAGGGACCTGGGGATAGACATATCAGATGAGCTAAAGGTAAGCAAGCAATGTGAGAAGGCAGTAAGGAAGTGCTGGGGGCATACTGGGATGTATAGGAAGAGGCATCACCAGTGGAAAACAGGAAGTTGTTATCCCTCTGTACAGACAGTTGGTGAGACCTCATCTGGAGTACTGCGAGCAGTTCTAGAGACCCCATCTCCACATGAACATAGACAGAATGGAGGCAGTCCAGAGGAGGGCAACTAAAACGGTACAGGGTCTGCAACAGAAGCCATATAAAGAAAGACTAAAGGAGCTTAACATGTATACCCTCGAGGAAAGGAGGAAGAGGGGGGACATAACAGAAACTTTCAAATACCTCGAGGCATACCTCTCAACCTTTTGCCACTGAAATGAGGGACATGGACATTTCTGGACACTAAAATGAGGGACAATGAGGGACACAGACCCTCAAAATGAGGGACACACCCTCAAACATGGAGATACAAGCTCAGAACACTATGAAAACCATAGTGATTATTTGTACAAAGTTTATTTTGGATTTAGTATTTTAGAATATTAAGTGTTTCTGCTTTAAAGTCTGAATTTATAGCACATTTGCTGTGTGGGCAGCACCTTTTCCATGAGGGACAGATAAGGGACAGAGCAATTTTAAGAGGCAGAATGAGGGATGTCCCTTGTAATGAGGGACATTTGAGAGGTATGCCTCAAGGGAATCAATAAAGTCCAAGAGGGTAGCATCTTTCAGAAAAAGAGCTGTGCAAGAACAAGGGGACACAACTTGAAGATAGAGGGGGGACAGCTCAGGGGCAATGTGAGGAAGTATTTTTTTTCACAGAGTTGGTGGTGGATACATGGAACGGCCTTCCTGAGGAGGTCATGTGGTCAAACACAGTGGGGGAATTCAAGAATGCATGGGACAGACATAACGAAATTCTGGTGGGGGGGTAGGAAGAAGTAGGCTATTGGTTAACTAGGATCTGCAGCTTATCCAATAGGTTGAGAAATGGGCAGACTAGGTGGGCCAAGTGGTCCTTATCTGCCATCAAAGTCTATGTTTCTAATGATCATTCCCTGGTATGTAGTGGTCCCACTGCCATTCACCACCCGATGTTATGATTTTTCCCAGGTGTCTAATGCCCCCACCAGCAACCACCAGCCCGATGTTAAAGAAAACTCTTTTCCTGGCATCTAGTGGTCCCTTCCCCCACCTGATCACTTGCCTGACGTAATGTTACAATTTCCCTGGTGTTCAGTGGTCCTCCCCCATCCCAATCTCCTGTAGTAGGTGTCATACCATTCCCTGGTGTTTACTGGACCCCCTCCCTATCCCTGATCTCCTGTAATAAAAAAAAAGGTAGTCCATTCCCTGGTGTCTAGTGGACCTCTCACCCCCCAGCCGGTGACCTGGACTACATTTTTTTTCTCTTACAGGGGATTAGGGATAGGGAAGGGGGTCCGTTAGACTGTAGGGAAGTATAACACCATCTACAGGAGATTGGGATGCGGGCAATACTGGACACTAGGGAAACTGTATTTTTATGTCAGGTGGGTGATCGAGTGGTGGGAGGGAAGACTGGACACCAGAGAATACTACAAATAACATTGGGCATGGGTGTGGGTGGAGATGAGACAGCTAGACATCAGGGAAAGATTTTTCTTTAACTTCAGACCAGCAATCAGCAAGGGGGGAGCCACTAGACACCAGAGAAAGATCAGGCCAACAATCAGTGGGGGGAGGGGATCACTGGACACCAAGGAATAATCATAACATCAGGTGGTGAATGGCGGGGGGGTCACGAGACACCAGGGAATGATCATTATCGGGTCAGCGATAGGTGGGGGGACACCACTAAACACCAGGGACAGATTTATTTTGCACCTAAAACACCCAAAGTAAGGTGAAGTTAGCACTGATGAATTTTTTAATAAACAGGTAAACTTCGCAAATGATACACGGAGGTGGATTTGGCAACTTGAATGGAAATTCGCAGACGAATTAAAACTTTGTTTCATCTATACCCATGTCTCCACATCCCAGCTCTGAATGTATCTTCTTCACTATTGGGCTCCATCACAGAGGTAGTGGTGGAGGGGGGGTTGTGGTTTAAACAAACAAAGAAAAAAACAGTGGCAGAAGTTGACAGAATTGACCAGAACCTGGGCTGGGTTGGGCAGGTAGGCATGCATGCCAAAGTTTATATATAGAACAAAATGAAAAAAATTAGTAGCCACATGAACCTCAGTCTCTTAGATTAGCTAATAGACTACCCAGGCAATATTTAAGGCAGGGGTCCTCAAGTGGTGAGGTGCATCTCTGAAGGAAGGTGCAAGCCCATTCCAGGGGAGGTGCGCAGACAGTGCAGAACGCCAGAAAAAAAACCCTAGCAGAAACTGGCAACAGAACCTTTACTCACACTACACGCATCTCCCTATCCCTGTTCATAATGATGCAAGGAATGAGGTGCAGAAACAGGGACAATAATCCTCCCCTGTGCTGTTTGAACCTCCCCAGTCCCAGTTCCTGCCTTGTGAAATCTGCCTTCCTGTGTAATATGTTTTAAGAGTGCTGCCTTTTAACACTACCCTTTCCCCGCCCCCCCATGCTAATGAGATGCTGATTATGGCAAGGTGGGAACTTCCTCTTCTCAATTGCAGAATCTTGCCCTTCTTCTGCCCAAACCCCAGGTAATGGGTAGTGGTAAGTCCACAATCCCAACCCTCTTCCTCCCTTCCAAGCCCTGGGATTTCATATCCATTGTTAAAACTGCAGAGCTAGAGGGGCTAGGTAGGGATCCAGAGCCAGCCAACTGGAAGCCATATAAAGGTGTTTAACTTACCAATCAAGAAGAGGAGAATTTGGTCCAGTGAGAGGGAGGTGATTGCAGCCAATCGGTGGCGGAGTTTAGCAGCCAATCATAAACAGGCTGTCTTAGTCAACGAGCTGCTTCACTTCCCATGCTGCTGTCATCAGTTTTGGCAATAAAGCAGCATGGACGCAGCATGGATTTTCGCTTTGAACTGTGTATTTGGGACCCACACCATGAGAAAAGCCGTTACCGCTGTCATCTCAAATCTCTGACTGCCTGAAGCCATGATCACAGAAGCTGCTGCCAGAGACCTCCAGTTGCAGATTGGAACCTCCTGAAGCTGCTGACTGGGACCCTCCTGAAGCTGCCAACTGCGACTGCCATTCAGGGACTCCTCAACCACCTGACCCCGTGCCTCTTGCCAACCGGACCTTTCTCCAACCAGACCCTTCCAGGACCTCTTCTTTGCTCAGGGCTAGTAAGGATGGTGCACATTTCAGTGTGCCCAAGCAATGATGCCTTTGTAGTTTCTGTACAGGAGTTCAAGAGGGACTTTGGAATGGTGGTGGGGGGGGGGGTTGCTATCTCAATGCGCCCAACTAATGTTGCCTTTCTATTTGATGTATGGAAGTTCCAGAGGGAGTTTGCAATGGTGGTGGGGTTGAAATATTTGTGTTTCTTTACAATCCTAGTGTTTCTGCCTTTAAAAAGTTTCAAATTAAATCATAATTGTCAGCACTTCACATCTGTGTGGACTCTGTAGAGAACAAATTTTCATGGTGGGACAAAGCAATTTCTGAGCGGTAAAATTAGAGATGCCCCATATACATTTTTGGTGGCCTTTTGTGTTGTGCAGAACTGGAGACTTCCATGAGGGGAAAGTGAAGCAGCAGTCCTGATCCTGTCCTGCAAGAACTTTGTTGGGAGGGTATTAAAAAGTGCTTCAGACTGGCAGCTGTAATGAGATCCTCCTGAAACTTTGTTGGGGGTGTGAGGGTGGGTTGCAAAGTGTTGCAGAGTTGTAACCCTGATCTGGTCCTGCTATATATTTTTGTTGTGGGATGCAGAATGATGTTACAAAGTGCATGAAGCAGCATTTCTACACTCCTGATCTGGTCCTGCTGGAGCTTTGTTGGGGGGGGGTTACAGACTGCTGCAGAGATGCAGTCCTGATCTGGTCCTGCCAGAGCTCTGTTGGGAGTGAGTGTTGCAGGGTGCCACAAAGCAACAGTCCTGTTCTGGTCCTACCAGGACTTTGTGTGTGCGTGTGTGTGTGTGTGTGTGTGTGTGTGTGTGTGTGTGTGTGTGTGTGTAGTAACAAAGTGCATAACTTCGAACTGAGAATGCTGGAAACTAGTGCATTTATTTGTGTATCTTTACCATTTGCAGGAATTTCTGTCTTTAACATTTTCAGCGCCTCACGTCTGTGTGGAGAGCACCTTTTCCTGGTGGGACATAGCAATTTCTAAGAGGGAAGGAGGAATACAAAATGCTACATGGCCTGCTGGTGTTGCTTGGGGGATGGGAGTCTTGTGCTGGTTTGTTCGAGGAACACCCCCCCGCACACAGACACAACGATCGCCCTTCACTTCAAAGCAGCCTAATGTGACTGAACTGCAAGAAATAACTGGACAATGTTTTTGTGGTGGGAGGGGATTTGAAATGGTGCTTTGGGGGTTATGCATATGCGATGTGTAGGGTAAAAGTGCTATACTGTTTTGAAATTGATGTGCATGTGGGGTGTTAGAATGAGGAGCCTGTATTTTAGGGTGGGGGACTTTGGAACGAAGGGCCTGTTGGTGTTGCTTATGTGATGGCGGTCGTATCCAGGTCTGTTCAAGGAGCACACAATCCTCCCCACCCACAGACACAGTGATGGCTCTTCACTTCAAAGCAGCTAAATGTGACTGAACTGCAAGAAATAACCAGACAATGTTTTTGTGGTGTGAGGGGCTTGAGGATTACTGATATATAATTCCCATTGACAATGTTGGAGCTAACAGAAAAGCAAATCATGGTAAGTACTGTATGAAGTAATTTCTCCCATCCTCCCTCTCCAACCTACACCCAATGCCTCTACTTCAAAGCCTAGACCTGCCGTGGGGATCTGGCCAATGGGGGCTTGCAGTGAAGGATTTGGTGGAGGAGTTTGGAGCAAAGGACCTGATGGGCACTGGCTGCCAGGAGTTACCACATTGAGATCAGGGACAGTGAATGCAATATCTGGGGTGGCAGTGAAAATTAACGTCTTTATGTGTGGTGGTGGCGGCATCAGGGCTGATTTTTTTGTGTAAAGGGGAGCTCTTTTTTTTTACTGGTTTTATATATTTTTTTTCCTTTTGGTAGGGGACTGGAGTGTGAGAGTGTGTGTGTGTGTGTGTGTGTGTGTGTGTGTGTGTGTGTGTGTGTGTGTGTGCGTTTTGGCCCTGGTAAGACTCATCAAGGTACTTACCTAATTGCTACTAGCAGTTGCCTGATTAGAAAGTCTTGATCTTGCTGTCTTCTTCTGTCTTCAAAATGTGCTTCAATAGATAAGTAGTTTGTGGAGTTCTCATTGTTGTCCGTGATGGGGGGTATTGTGTCTGTAGCAGTTTTGGTGGAACATATGGGCATGCTCAGGATGGTCTGGCCACAGACTAGCTTAATTGATGTCAACTTTTCATTAATATGAATTTGCCATTGCATTGTAGACCAAGAATAGATTCTTTTCTGGTGACCAGAAGGAAGTGAGTGCATGAGGAGGTGGAAGCTGCTGGACAGAGAGAACCTCAAGCAAAGCGTAAGGCCAGAAGATATGATGATGATGACTTGAAGCTTGGATTCAATTGGAATGGGACCAGTGAAATGCCATTACCCCAGTGCATTGTGTGTTCTGAGGTTCTGGCACAAGACAGTATGTGGCCCTGCAAGCTATGGCATCATCTGGAAAAAGCATCCTAGCTTACTTCAAAATCTGTGGAGTTCTTCCAGAGAAAACTGAGTGAACTAAAAGGGCACAAAAAAAGTTGTGGAGAAGCACGGGACTGTCTCTGCAAAAGCTGTTGAGGCATCATACCATTTGTCTCTGAGAATTGCCAAAGCTGTGAAGCTGCACAACATTGGAGAAGAGCTTCTAATTCTTGCTACAAAGGAAATGCGTGCAGTGATGCTTGGAGAGAAGTAGCTGCACAGCTGGGTGCAATTCCTCTTTCAAACGACACAGTTTGCCGTCATATTGAGGACATGTCTGCAGATGTGAAGAGGCAGATCATAGATTCAATTCGTCAGAGCCCATTCTTCTCTCTGCAGATAGACGAGTCCACTGATATTGCAGATGCGGCACAGCTTCTGGTGTACAGTCGGTATGTCATGGTACACAGATCTTCAGGAGGAGTTTCTGTTCTGCAATCCACTTCTTGCAATAGCAACTGGGGAAGAGCTATTTTGCCCGCTGAATACCTTCATTGAGAATGAAGGCCTTGACTGGAGTCGTTGTGTTGGTATTTGCAGTGATGGAGCTCACTCAATGACTGAAAGACACAGCGGGATGGTGACTAATGTACAAATAACTGCATGATTCACAGAGAAGCTCTGGCAGCCAAGAAAATGCCAGCTGAGCTCAACAAAGTCTTGGCTGATGCAGTGAAATCTGTGACCTTCATCAAGGCACATCCAGTGAATTCCAGACTGTTTTCAGTAATGTGTGAAGAGATGGGAACAAAACACACACATTTTCTCTTGCACACTGAGATCCGCTGGTTGTCCTGGGGGAAAGTGCTGACCCTACTCTATGAACTGTGTGATAATGTTGCATATTTCTTGCTGACTGTAACTCTCCACTTGTGGAAAAAGTTTCACAATCCATAGTGGCTTACTTTGTTCACATACTTGGCAGATATCTTTGACAGACTAAACTCACTTAATCTGTCACTTCAAGGATGGGACGCCAGTGTTTTCACAGTCAGGGACAAGATCAAGGCATTTGGTTCCAAGCTTGAACTTTGGTCCACACGAGTGCAAGGATCAGTTGCCACATTTTCAACCTTGGAAGATTTTCTTCAGGAAAATGAACTTTCAGTTGACAGCGTCAAAGACGTTATTACAGATAATTTAAGTGGGTGTAAGACAAGCTACAAGACTACTTCCCTGAACATGTCAGAGAGAGGACAGTGACCAGTGGGTCAGGAGTTCCTTCATTTTTAGGCTAAGCTCTGCAGACTTTTTATCCTTGGAAGAACAGGAGAGCCTCATTGTCCTGACCACAGACCAAACTCTGAAGGTCTCTTTTGCACAACAGCCCCTTGCAAACCGTTGGCTGTCAGTTGGACATGAATTTCTAGCACTAACAAATTGAGCTCTTGCTGTTCTTATGTCTTTCACCTCAACATATCTGTGTGGTGGCCGTGATGGTGAGAAAGCGAGTAGTGCTCTGGGAGACACATCTGCAACTGGGACTGTCTTTGAGGAGAGGCATTACAGTCTACACTGACTACTTGGGCACTGACTGAAAAGCTATTTGTGACCTGACGGGACATTTTATCAGATAAACCTGATGTTTTTCATATATTCTGCTTTTGCTAAGGGAAGCTGTTTAATGTTTGGCACTGTTGGAAAAAAGTCCAGTTTCACTGTGTATGTAATGATTATTCTTGCTTTTGTTTTTTAAAAATTCTGTTGACTGCTGACAAATGACCGTGTATGTTTCTAATTAATTTTTTAAATTGTGTAGACTGCTCATATACTATTAAAGATTGTATATAAGCAGTCATACACAGAAAAGGCTGTTCTTGGATCTCGAGGTCACCTTGGTAACAGAGGACTTCTTGAGCTGTGCTCTTGATGTCTTCTGTTACCAAGATAACCTCTCGATCCAAGAATATCCTTGTTGTGTATGACTGCTCATACATAGTCCTCTACGTCTTTGCACATTCTAAACTGTTGTGCAGATTCCAAGGTGCTGTTCTGAGCAGTTGTTCAGCACAGTTGAAACGTCATAACATTTTTAATTCCTCATTCACCCAGCACCTAGCTGATTTCTAACCACCCCGTGCCCAAATTTGTACCTTTTAACTTGTAAAAGTGTATCAATTTAATTTCAATCATTAAACAGAACAAAGAAGTGGCAAGTTTTTTGTTGTTTTGTTTTTATTTAGGGAAGTAACACTTCTGTGATTTCTGTGTACAAACCATATACCATATAAAATAAAATATGGGCAATCACATACAACTTGGTATGTGTTTCCATCATGGGGTTCAGATAACAGCATGGACCTCTCGAGCTTCGCTCTTGAGGTCCATATGCTGTCATCTCAGCACCTTGATAGAAACACAGCCTTGTTGTGTATGGTTGCCCGTGCATTATTCTCTATATAATTCATACCAGTATTGGAATAGCTTTATTCCAAATGGAGTGCATGTTATTTTATGGTTAAATTTGGGCTACAGTTTGTAAGTCAGGGTATACCAGTGTTGGTAAAAACTGGGCTACCGATTGTACACTAGGGCATACCATGGTCAGTACCAGGGCCCCATTTCCAGGTGGGTCCTGTGCTTCCCAGTCCAACCTGAACAGTAGTCATGGTTAGCAAACACTTGTTAAAAATGTTCCCTGCAATAGCCAAGCTAACTTGATGCTAACTGTTTGCTTAGCTGACTTGCATGAATGCACTAATGTATCACATTTTGTGTTTGTGTATGGTTGGAAAGATGCACAAAAACACATGATTTGGCTGTTTCTTTTCTCACGACATCATTTCATGGAACAAATATACTACTTTCTCTGCAAACTTTATCTCAGGCATGCTCATTCTGAGTGTTTTAGATTTTTATAATCTTTTGCAGTTATGCCTTTTGAACAAACTGTCATAAAATGTTATAATTTTTTATGTAATGCTGTACATTTGCTGCTTTTACTGCTCTCTTTTCTCTCGGACCCTCCTGGAAATTAAATCTTAAACCTAAATTCGGTTTTCCTGGTACAAAAACAAATAAATGAATAATTAGTTACATTTGTTAGGTAAGCAATACAATATGGCAGGGTGTGCTTATTCCATAATGACTGCATGCCCCCTGTGATTTCTGAGGCACAAGGCAAAGACAAATATGCTTTCAACCACTCAGGAAGTGAATTTTTTATTACTGCAGAAATGAACACCCTGCACTGCATTATCACACTAAAATGGTTAAATAAGTCCTCAAAGCACAGACATTTTAACCAACCTGTGTGCTTTTGCTGAAATTATTGCATAACTATGCGAATGTGTTCCAATAATCATAGCATAGGGTTTTCATTTCCCACTTTATAAGCATGGTTAATTCATACTTCTCAGCCCAAAGTGCCATCCCATAAGCACTGTAAAAAAGTGATACTCTGGGGCACCGATCCTGAAACCTTTTTTGGGGGGTGAGGCGCTTGTGTCCTGATAATCCTTTGCAATATGTGGCTGTCTTCAGAGATGAAAGGTCCTTTGAAGAGTCTAGACTCATTCAGTCAGCAGTTTGTGTCCTAACTGCCATATATTTTGTTTGCACTGCGGCTTATGATACAAAGAGAAGAAAGAACAGCTCTTGTTTTACTGCAAGGTTTTAACTATGACCCGACACCCTGACCTTACAGTAATCCTGCCTGCTCCCTGATAGCTTTCTCCTGCTGAGACTCTTCCAACAGCAGTCATTAGAAACAACATCTCCTTTCCTTTGTCTGCGCATGCAGCTGCAACCTCTGCTTTCATTACATCTGTCAAGTGTTGCTGCTACCTGTAATGAAGGGCTGCCATCGCTGATCTGGCTCTTGACAGAGAATGTACATGACCCTAAAATAAAAATGCTCCAAAATGGATACAGCAACATTAAGAACAAAATAAAAAAGGAAGGCAGGATGACTGAACGAAATACAAAGTAAGGTCCTACAAGTTGAGAACAATTCTGTCAACTAACTTTTACACAGTTGAATGAGACAATATGACTTTCTTAGCAAATTACAGCTGGTTATGTTTAATTATAACCAGTTTTCAGAAGCTGTGGATTGTTGTTTTACAGTGGTATGACATCTCAAATGCAGTTATTCACAGTTGTGATGTTCTACCCATGTATTACAGGAATTTTAGAATATTAAAATAGGGGAATGCTATTATTTTATCCCCCTGTTGTATGCCCTCTGTCCCCATATATTCAACACGTCATGTACCTCTACCAGTTCCCCACACCTTTTAGCTCTCAGACAAATTGTGGACAATAAATTTGTTTTTTAAAAACTTGTTTTTTGTTTTTTTAAAGACTGAAAAAGTTATTGCGTAAAATAAAACATGAGAGCAGTATAAACAATTTTTTTTGCAAACCTTTAGTTTGTGACATCTTTGCGAACCACTGGAACAAAGATCTTCACAAACCTCAGGTGTGCAAAAAGCTGAGATTCTATTATCTGTAAATTTTCTTGCTCTTAGTAAGTAGCTATCAGTTTTACTTAAAGGCTAATGCCTGCTCAAGGCGGGAGGGGACAGAGATTATCTTGTTATACATGACCCCTTTGTTACTTATACATTCTTGATGGTGAGGGTTTTTTTCATTTGTGTTATTGATGGCTGGGGAAATGATGAGACTCATTGTCCCACTTCATGTTCATTTTCAGAAGATTACAGAATTGTTGAGCCTGGTTTAGCAAAAATTCTAGTAGAACAGTCCAAAGACAGGACTGGGTTGTCACATCAGATTGCAACACTTCGTGAGAAACAGCTCTGCAAGAAATAACAGGAAGATGGGACTGAAAAGTCAGAATACAATAAGCAATCTATAGTGTGCAGTCTGCCTATGCCATAGTTAGATGCACCCTTTGCTGTAGTCTACTGTAACTATAATGGGCTTGTGTATGCCAAATATAGAATAATGGCTGGGTAGATGGTTATAACAAGAACTGTACACACACCCAAGGTGTGGGATGCCACATAAACCACGAGTGAAGCTTGAGGGTATGTGAGCATCCACGGTGTAATGTAAAATCGAGTTTTATATACCTACCCAGCCTTTATTTTATATAATTGCTGAGGATCATTTTTTTGCCACTGCACTTATATAAAATAAACAGTTATCCCTGTCAACTGCAGACTGGTCCTGTTTCTTTGAGGTCTGTGGACGGAAGTGGCTCGTGAAAGAAAAATGTCTTCTTTTTTTTAAGCAGCCCAGTTTAAAAGTGAAAAAGCATTCTTTATTTAGCCCAGTTATTTTTTTTAACATGTACTTACTGCCAACTCTGAGTGGTGGTGAACTGGTCAGCGATGAGGGAGGGCAATCAGCATAGAGGAAGGCAAGAGCAGTGGCTAATGCATGTGAAGAACAAGGGAAACCCAGTGTGTGTTTGTCCTTATAATGAACTGGTAACCAGATTTCCGTTAGGGAAAAAGTGCTACCCAGTTATTATACAGAGAATAATGTATGGGCAGCCATACACAACAAAGCTGTGTTCCCATTGAAGGGCAAGTTGACATCATAGACCTTAAGAGCAAAGCTCAAGAGATCTTCATGATGTCAGCCTTGAGGTGTATCATCTTCTCAGCAGCTTGAGGCAGTGTCCTCTAGTGAGAATATTCTAGAGGAATGGATTGCTTCATTATAAAATGGGTCTTGAAAATCCTGTAACCTCATTGATCAGAGCAGGTCACATGACATGTGTAAATCTTGCAACAGACAACAGGTAAAGATCCCGCTGATCAAATGTTTGCTTTCTTTCAACTTAATTCTTTTTTTTAATACAGAGTAATTTTGTAAACGCAATAATGCACTTCAGGGTATGTGTAGTAGTGGGATTTACATCCTTCTTGTGTGGTTAAAGTCACTCGGCTGTGCCTCATGACACAACACACAAGGCATGAGTACATCCCACAACAACACAAGCCCCATCATGCATTATTGCATTATTTCATAATTATCTTATTGCTCAATGCATTTAGCTTCCATTTGAGTTTTTGGAAGACATTGAATAATTCTGGTGCGCTTGATCCATATGAAGTTTCTTAAAGGCTGCTATTTTAGTCATTAATGCTGCCAGCTGTTGTTCACTATTGACTTTAGATGTTTGAAAAAGGCAATAGTCTGGCCCCTCAGGTAGGCCTTCACTGTTTCCCATCTAGTACAATCAGAAGTGTCAACCCTCTTGATGTAAGTTAAATATTCCTAAATTGCTTTCCTGATGTGCTGATGTGTTCTTTGCACTATTTATTTTTCAGCAAAGTGGAGTCATGGCACCATGACTTAAGAGGTGATGGTGGTCCTTCAACCCCTAGAACTGTAGCCTTGGGGCATGCTCAGTCACCATAAAAGAGTTTTATGCTGTGTTGCTTGTCATACTTGTTACCTGTGCTGAGATCAGTAATTTATCTGTTCTGGCACAAGAATCATGATAGTGACAGTAAAAGCTATATTCTCTATGGGCTAGGTGCTGCAGCCTCCAAATATCCAGCAGCCCACATGTAGTGCAGACTTCATGCAGGGAATTTGCATTCCTAAACAGCTGCATTAGTGCTACATTGGATCAGGCAAAGATAGTGTCAGACACACAGCTAAAATCACCGCCTGGTACCCACAGCCTCTCAAGCTGCACCATGTCCAGTGCTAGCTTATGAAAGACCACTGGGTATTCCACATTGGGGCCATACATGGACCCCAATGGGAGCGTAGTTCCATTACTAAGAAATACCTGTGCTAGTGCATACCTGCACCCCTCATCGCTCAAGGTTTGTCCTATTTTGCAGGGGAAGCCTGGCCTCAGCCAGATGGTCACTTCTTGAGCTTTGGAGTTAAAACATGCCTTCAGTCAAAGCCCTCTTCATGTTGCCTTGGTATGCTGGTATTGTCTCATGACCGTGTGGGTCTCCTGCAGCATCAAAATATCGATTTTCAACTTTCTAACATTAGAAACTACCCATTTCTTTTTAAGTACATTTTTCAAGCCATTAGAATTCCATGACTCAAAAGGGATGTTATTCATTATCTTTGTCTAAGATGATAGGTCGACCTTGATGCCACTCTATTGTGCTCTCTCATAGGCCTTGGGCCAGGGAGTCATGTGATGTGCTCTGTGTGAGAGGCAGGTTCCCTCAGCTCTGTGAACTGAGATTTAAAAAAAAGTGTAGTTGCTACCTTGTAAAACATCTGGGGCCAGATATTCAGTAATTGGCAAAAGCGGAGCACAATGGTTTTTGCTAAGTTTGCCTGTGCACTGACTCTGAGGATGCATTATTCAGTCGGAAAGAGAACCGACACTATCCAACTGAATATAGGACTATGTCAGGGCAGTGCATAATTGAGTAGTGCTGCCCTGTTATGGATGTGGGCTGTATGCATCCCATAGAGAAGTGGATGGAACTGTGCCCCCAGACCTGATAATGCTGGAAGCCCCCCTGCGCGATATTCAACTGGCAACATGCAAATGAACCCATCTGACATGCAAGGCGCTAAGGGACATATTCAAGCCCATTAAGGACTAATCTGCATGGGAAGAGGCAGAAGGTTAGTGCCTCTTCTGTGGCCACCTGTCATATCAGGCATGGTGGTGAGCAGCTCCCCCACACCCTGAATGCCCATCCCCACAAGTTACCCATCCTCCCTGGTGTCCAGTGGCACACGTCACCCTCCAGTCACCCATCCTTGTAGTTGTTTAGATAGTCACTGGTGCCTAGTGGTAGTCCCACACCCTGCATGATCACTGCTGCATTAACAGGTTTGCCCTGTTGTCCAGTGGCACCACCGCCCTGATTGCCCATCCCAGATGACAGCCTGTAGTCCCTGGTGTCTAGTGGGTCTCCCGCATTGCCTGCACCAAGTACACTACCCTGCCACCCCCCCAACTCTTTTGCCGGTGCCGTGCAGGAGATCTGATATGGTAAGCAGCATAGCCCTCCTCTCGCCACCATGGCCAGTTGCCATATGGAATGACAGGGAGCACATGTCAGACACTCCAGTTGTCATCCCTGTATCACTGTTTGTTGCTAGGTCTCTCTCTGCTGGTTGAGCAGAGGCTGCTTGTATGGCTTGGGAGGGGAGTAGCACATTGTAAATGTTTGGAAAGAGAATGCTACCAAAGAAGACCATTGGCAATGAGTCTGAGTTGGTATGGACACAGTACGACACAACCATGATGACAAACGGTATCCAGACAATGTCCCATAGGTAAGAGACCTTTCCAAATGAGGTATTGGCATGGGTAGAGGTAGGCGTAATATATTCATTGTGCAGATGTATGGAATGACGAGAGTCACTAGACACTAAGGGAGCTGAGTTTGTGTCAATAAACTGACACTTTGCACAGAACCTGTCTGTAGCATCTTATATACTGTCTTGGAGTGCAAACGGTCATTGTTTCTTCTTATTAGTAGACAGATGTGTCTGGTACATATTGTAGTGCCAGTACAAACTGCAGCTTAGAAATATAAAAAGCTGTATTTCAGTATCCTTTCCCCCCAACAAGGTGTAGGGTGTTTGTGCTAAGTGTTAATACTTCCTTTGAATATCCCTACTATGCAGAAACATAGAAACATAGAATCTGACAACAGATAAAGATCGCTAGTCTGCCCATTTCCCTACCTGATGGATAAGCTGCAGATTGTAGTTAACCAACAGCTTACTTCCTACTACCCCCCACTAGAATTTCTTTATGTCTGTCCCATGCATTCTTGAATACTCCCACTGTTCTTGACTCCACAACCTCCTCAGGAAGGTTGTTCCATGCATCCACAACCCACTCCATGAAAAAACACTTTCTACCATTATCTCTGAGCCATCCCCCGTCTATCTTCAAACTGTGCCCCCTTGTCCTTGCACATCTCTTTTTCTGAAAGATGCTACCTTCTTGGGCTTTGTTAATTCCCTTGAGGTACTTGAACGTTTCTATCATGTCCCCCCCCCCTTTCCTCGAGGGTATACATATTTAGCTGCTTTAGTCTCTCTTCATATGACTTCTGGTGTAGACCATGCACCATTTTGGTTGTCCTCCTCTGAACAGCCTCCACCCTGTCTATGTCTTTGCGGAGATGGGGTCTCCAGAACTTGACGTAGTACTTCAGATGGGGTCTCAACAACTGTCTGTACAAAGAGATAACAACTTTCTGTTTTCTACTGTTGATGCCTCACCCTATGCATCCCAGCATCTCCCCAGCTGTCCTTACTGCCTTCTCACATTGCATGCCCACCTTTAGGTCATCTGATATAATTACTCCCAGATCCCTTTCGATTTTTGTTGTTGTTAGTATCTCACCCCCCATTGTGTACTCTTCCCCTGGGTTTTTGTTTCCCAGGTGCATTACTTTGCACTTCTTTGCATTGAATCTGAACTGCCATACATTTGACCATTCCTCCAATCTTGCCAAGTCTCTTTTCATCCTTTCCACCCCGCCTTGTGTATCAACCCTGTTGCAGATCTTTGTGTCATCTTCAAAGATATGTATTTTTCCTTCCAGGTGCTCTCCAATGTCACTTATTAAGACACTGAAGAGGACTGGCCCCAGTACTGAACCCTGTGGTACCCTGCTAGTTACCCTCCTTTCTTCACTGTGGATTCCATTTACTGTGACCCTTTGTGTCCTGTTGTCCAGCCAATATTTTATCCAGGCTACCACCTTGGGACCCACTCCAAGGCTGGCTAACTTGTATATTAATCTTTTGTGTGGGACTGGGACTGTGTCAAATGCCTTGCTAAAATCTAGGTAGGCCATATCCACAGCCCCTCCCTGGTCTACTACTTTGGTCACCCAGTCAAAGAAATCTGTTAGATTCATCTGACACAACCCTCCTGCTGTGAATCCATGCTGCCTTGGGTCTTGTGCCCCACTGGCCTCTAGGTACTGAACAGTTCTTTCCTGCAGAAGTAATTCCATCATTTTACCTACCACTGAGGTCAAACTAACTGCTCTGTAGTTTCCTGCCTCTACCCTGCTCCCACTTTTGTGAAGCGGAATCACATCTACCCTCCTCCAGTCCTCAGACACCACCCCATCCTCCCATGATTTGTTAAAGATAGTAATCAGTGGTGTCACTAGTTCTACCCTTAATTCTTTTAGAATTCTGGGGTGAATCACGTCAGGTCCCATTGCTTTGTCCACCCTCAGTTTCAAGAGTTCTTTCAAAACCCTTTCTTCTGTGAATGGACTGGTATTGACTCCCCTATCCAGAGTGTTTCTCTTGTTTGGTTTAAGTATCTCTCCATCCTCTTCTGTTGTAAACACTGAGCAGAAATATTTGTTCAGTATCCCTGCTTTTTCACTATCACCCCACCTGCCCACATTCCCTCCCCTTTATTTAGTCTCTGCATCCCTCCCTTGGTCTTCTTTGTGACCTAATGTAACTATAAAAGGTTTTATCCCCCTTCATAACAGAATTGTCTTTCTTTTCCTCGGTTTGGGCCTTTGCTATTCTGACTGCCTTCCCTGCCTCCTTCTACTTTAACTGATAAAGTTCTCTGTCCTGCTCCTTCTGTGTTTCTTTATATTTCCTGAATGCTATCCTTTCCTCTTTAACTTCCTCTGCCACCATTTGTGAGAACAATAGTGTTTTTTCCTTTGTTTTGTTTTACTGATTCGCTTCACACAGAGGCTCATTGCCTCTGAGATGGCTGTTTTGAATATTCCCCATTGTTCCTCCACCCATCCTTCTTGCCCATTTGATAGTGCTTTTCTGAGGCACGCTCTCATTTCTCCAAAATTAGCCCTCCTAAAGTCCAATAGTCTTGCTCTTGTATGGCTTGACTCTATGGCTGTGTTTATTATGAACCACACTGTTTGGTGATCTCTTGTTCCCAGATTGCTACCCACTTATAAATCCGAGATCCTTTCTCCATCCCCACTTGAGAGTACCAGGTCTAAGACTGCTCCCTCCCGAGTGGGTTCAAACACTAGCTGTCTGAGGCATGCCCCTTGCAGGGCATCACGAATGACCCTGCTCCTGAATGTGCCTGCAGCAAAGGTGCTCCAGTTAACAACTGGCATATTCAGGTCCCCCAACAACAATATCTCCCCTTTTTCTGCCATTTTATGGATGCCTTTTATGATTTCCTTGTTCATTCCCTCCCTGTGAGATGTGGGTCTGTACACAACTCCCTTGTGGATTGTAGTGCCATTTCCTGTCTCCAGGGTGATCCATAGTGACTCATCTACTTCATGTTTACTCTTTAGTTCTGTTGCTTTAATCCCTTCCCTTACATACAGAGCTACTCCTCCTCCTCCCCCCCCTCTTTTACCCTCCCTGTCCCTCCTGTAGGTTGTATATCCTGGTATGGTGACATCCCAATCATGGTTCTCTGTATACCAAGTTTCAGTAACTGCCACAATATCCAGGTATCCCTCTTCCATCAAGGCTACTAGTTCAGGGAGCTTGTTAGACAGACTACGGGCATTGACACCCATCACCCTTCCTTTTTTGATGGCCTTACCCCTCTTAGCCCCATCCCTGTCCTTACTGCCTTTGCCTTTTTTTGTATTTACCCTGTCCTGCTGCTGAATGACTTCTCTCCCTTGGTGTTTACCTCACTAATTACTGTGTTTTGTGGGGGGAGGCTGGGATTTCCCTGCTCCTTTTCAGTGTCTCCCCCATTGGCTAGTTTAAATGCCTCCCAATGAAGCATTTAAACCTATCACCTAGGATTCTGGATCCCCTCCAGACAGATGCAGACCATCATGCCTGTATAGGCCTGCATCCCTCCAGGTGGCTCCCCAGTCCCCACTGAAGCCAAAACCCTGAGTTCCACACCAGTTTTTCAAACATTCATTGAATCCCATGGTGCAGAGTATCCTAGCATCATCCTTGCTATAGACAGGAAGCACCTCCGAGAAGGATACTGTACATGCTACTTGTCTAAGGCCCCTCCTCAACTCTACAGATTCCTCTTGCACTGCTCTGATCCCATTCCAAGCTAGATCATTTGTCCCTAGGTAGATAATGACATCCAGCTCCCTCCCTCATGCAGCTGATCCCACAATCCTGAGGATTCGCTTCATGACCCTCTGAGCTGTGTCACCAGGCAGGCACCTTACCTTTCTCTCCCCTTCCTCCTCCACTTCTACCCCCCCAATGATGGAGTCCCCACCAGAAGTTGTTTCCTTCCCCTGTGGGGTCTTGTGCCACCCTCCTTGGATCTCCTTTGTGGAGGTTCCCAGCATTCTTCTTGCTCCACTGCAGGTGCCTCCATAGAGGAACCACTCTTCGCCAGAACAGCGTATGAACTGTGGAGAGGTACAGCTGGAGGGATGCACCTCTGTTCCACCATCCTCTCCCTCCCTAAGCCCACCTTGGTCCAACTGCTCTTCTTTCTTGGCAACCTCTGAGGAAGCGGCAGTGGCCCTGGTGGTCCCTGGGTGGGGGAAGAGGTTTCACGAATCCTAGCCAGGTCAGCCTGGAGATGAGCAACCTCATCCCTCAGACCAGAGAGGTGCCTGAAAATAGGGCAGCACTGCAGCCTCCAGAATGTCTCCCAGAATGCTGCCACCCCACAGGCATTGCACTGCATCACTCCCATCATGACTTATTTTGTGTCCCCTCTCCTGTTACTTTGTATGCTTACTCTCTCCTCCCTCTACATATTTTTCCACCTACTTTCCTACTGCTTATGTACCCTTACAACTCTCGTCAGCTGCTTGCTCTGAAAGCAAGTCTTCCTTTGCCAGAAACTAGCAGCAGGAAGCTGTAATTGGAAACAGCTGCTTTTCTACTGCTCAAGCCACACTCTAAATGAACTCCTCTACTCCTGATTTAGCAAACTAAGTTGATACAGCCCCCTTCCCTAAACAGAGAAACACACAGTGACTTTCTTTTTTTTTTTACTTAAATGAAACCTCCTGATTCTAATATAGTATCTGTTTGCTTAATCCCAACAGACACTGACTCCTGCTGAGATAGAAGTGATTTATCAGGAAGAAAATCAGTAGCTTTTTTAGTCAGCTGCTTGCTCTGAAATTATACAATGGTATGTGACAATCCTGTAACTTCATTGGTCAAAACACGTCACATGACCATGGGTAAATCTGGCATAACCCACAGCTGAGGAATGGCATTTATAAAAAAAACATAAACACCTTTTAAATTTATGTTACACATGGATCCATTGTATAATCACAATAAGGCAGTCCAGGGTGTGAATTATTGGGTGATTTACACACTTCTTGTGTGGTTAAGTCCCTTGGCTGCATCCCATGACACACCACATAAGGCATGGATAAATCCCCAATAACCCACACCCTGTTGTGCCTTATTGCTTAAGCAAGATTCCCCCTGCCAGAGACTAGCAGCAGGAAGCTGTAATTGGAGACAGCTGCTTTTCTACTGTTCAAGGCACATCCCAATTAACTCCTCTACTCCTGATTTAGCAAACTAAGTTGATATAGCCCCTTCCCCCAAACAGAGAAACACACAGTGACTTTCCTTTTTTTTACTTAAATGAAACCCCCTGCTTCTAGTAAAGTAGAGGGGGAATCCTGTTTCATGTCCATCACTCTTTGACTTCAGGATCCTCACCCTGTGGGGATGTTGAAGACTGTCCTGAGGCATAGGACAAAGTGGAAAAACTGTTTGATGGGTTATCAGTTTGGCAAGTGCATGTAGTTTTGCAGCAGTGTTACTGGTCAATGTAGTGGTATACATCTGTATGTGTATATTGGTGCCTCGGATGTCATGGTTGGTGTGTTTGTAGCCATATGTACTCAGGATAGCCTATTCCAGCAGCAAACTTAGGCTTCAGCAGGACCCCACTAAACCAAGATGGTCCATCTCAGCAAGCTATCCAAAATACTTAACTCTAACCCAATGACAACCATGAAATCCAAGTCACCAGCATGCATGTACAAAGGTATAACACTTCACTGAACACTTACATTGCTGGAAAATGAAATGCGCTTGCCAAACTGATAATGCATCAAACGGTTTCTCCACTGTTTCCAACACCTCAGGACAGTCTTTTAACATCTCTATAGAGTGTGGCAACTGAAGCCAGACAGCATGATGGAAATTAAATAGCATTCCCTCTCTACATGGCAGGGATATTCAAAGGCAGTATTAACACTTAACACAAACACCCTACACCTTGTTGAGGGAAAGGATACCACACAGCAGCTTTTTATATTTTTAAGCTGCAGGTTGTACTGACACAACAGTATGTGTTAGATGTACAGTACCTGTCTAGTCACTCATCATTCCGTACATCTATACAATGAATATGTTATGCCAACCTCTGTCCTTGCCAATATCTCATTTGGAAAGGTCTCCTACCTATGGGACATTTTTGGAAACAGTTTGATGTAAAGGTTGTACTGTACTAGGCCCATACCACTTCAGTCATGTTGTCCATGCTCTCCATTAGTTACAGTCTCTTTCCATGCATTTACAATGTGTTGTTCCCCTCACAAGCTGCACAAACAGCCTCTCCTCAACCAGCAGAGACAGGAACAGCAACACACAGTGTAACATGGATGGTGACAAGAGAGACAGATGTGCTTTCCCTGTTGATCCATATGGCTGCTGGTCATAGTGGTGACAGGAGGGCTGTGCCGGTTACCAGATCACCCTTGTGGCACCAGCAATGGAGGCAAGGGTGAGTGGCAGGGTGTGTTTGGTGCTGACAGTGTTGTGGGGCCATGAGACACCAGATACTATGGGCTCTCACATGGGTTGGGTGGTCGAGGGTAGGGGTGGGGGTTGCCACTGGACATGAGGGATATCATTCAGCCTGCAGTGGCAGGTAACTGGAGGGTGGGGTGTGCCACTAGATGCCAAGGACAGGATAATCAATTACAGGGCAAGGAGATCGATAGGCAGGGTGTCATGGTGTGCCACTAGACACCAGAGACAACTACACATTTACCAGGATGAGGGATCGCCTGGGCGGAGGGTGCCACTGGACACCAGGGCCTACATAGCTGCAATGGGCTGGGGTGGGGGTGTGGTGAATGGCTGCAGTACAGCAGCCCACCATCAGGGCCTTGCACCCTGTTAACTTAGGTTTTGCAAAGGTGAAAACTTGTGCCTTTCAAGTGGCATTAAATGCCTATGCAAACCTCTCAATTTCCCGCTGTGTCCATATGCAGTGGAGGGCCCCCTCGTTTACATGGTGCAGTAGTTACCTAGCACTTGTATGCTAACAGGTTTTGCCTACTCTGTGGGGGTGTCTGAATATAGATCTCACCCACAAATCAGGTACAATATCCTGTTAGCACGGGCAAACACCCCTTAATGCCCGGGCTAAGTTTTGAATAATTAGCCCCTGGTTGTTTTCTTTAAACTTACAGTATTAGTTTGTTATTGTATAGTGCAAACACCTATATGAGCAAATCCAGCAATGATAGATGGCCCAGAGCCTCAGAAGATGGATTTTTCAGATGCCCCACCAGTGCCACCATGTGCCCAGGCACCCAATCACCTCAAACAGGGCTCTCTATTAGAATCACCGCCAAAGACTGATGGCTGTGAAGATCCCATGGACAAGTTAGACAGGTCCTTCAATGAATTAGCCACAGTCAAACTTACTCTTTTTGAACTAGCAGGTGACTTCAGAGCCTTCAAAACCACTTTTGAATCCTTCACCACATAGGCTGGAAATGTCGAAGCATGGATCAGCTCGACAGAGGACTAGCAAGAAAAGGGGCACACTGAACTCAGGGAACTGCAGAAAAAAGTGGTGAAATTAGAGGACAGAATTGAGGACCAGGAAGGGAGAAGTAGGCAAAACAACCTGGTCCTCACTGGAATCCCAGAGCAAGCTGAGGGCAATAACATGATGGTTTCCATATAGAAACACCTCCAAGAAGTCACTAGGCTTTCTGAAACACTGACAGTGTACACAATAGAGAGGGCTGACAGGCCTTTCTGACTATAGCCACATCCTGGAGGAAAACCCAGAGCTATCATCCTCAGGTGCCTTAATTTCCAAGAGAAAGTATACATCCAGAGCCAAGCCTGTAGATGTGGCACCCCTCTTGGAATGGGTTCCAATCCTACATCTTTAATGATGTCACCCCCACCATCCAAGATAAGCAGATGGCCTATAAAAATATTAAAAAGTCTCTACATATAGCCCTGATTAAATTTAGAACGCTGCATCCAGCCTGTCTTGTGACCACTGCCACAGGGACTCATGAATTTGCCAACTAAGACATTGCCCAGAGAGAACTCCCGAAAATCCTCGCCAGGTATCTTTCCTAACCTAAACTGCAGGACCAGATCCAAGGTGCCATTTCCAATAAATAAATGAGACACTTAATGATGAGCTATGATATCTGTCAGTTTACGTGGTGAGTGGCTTTGCTGTCCATTAACATTACCCCCTAGCAGCCCTCAGATTGTATTTTCCCCTCCAACAACAACAGATGACTGGCACTGTCTTCACCTGTGGGAGCAGGGCATGAATTTGTGTTCATGCTTCCTTTTTTTAGTCCCTCTGACTGACTTTGGTGTATGACACTAACAGGTGCAAGGGCAAAGAAGACAACATGGTGGGCTTTACAGCAAATCTTCTTTGTCTCCAACTCCTCCAATTTCCTGCCACAGCCCCATGTCAGTTTTTTATGGCTACGTTACAGATGTTTGACAGGAGTTGTCAAACCTGTCTTCTTCCCAGCTGAGAGGACCCTGTCCCATAACATTCTCTCCCAGCAACAAGACAGTCAACTATGTTGTACACATCCCTACATAGCATGACTCCCCACAACAGTTGATGTTAGCATTGTTCATGAAGGAAGATTCACATGATCGTAAAAGTGTGGAGTTGTTCTACAGATGGACCCCACCCAATTGCCACACACTGGGATCACTGCTGGGCACGGAAGCAAGTTGATTGGTCTGACTCAGGCTGTATCCTCCTGCTCCTTGTTCTCCCTCAATTATTTTTACCCTTAATCTTTTTATTGATCCCTAGAGATTGACAACAGATACATGTGCATATTATTACATTCTTATTTTGAGAAATACAGAGGTACATGACTAGGATGTTCACTGGTCGTAATGTAAAAGCCATAGATAGAAACTAGAAGTTGATGGCAGATAAGGACCTCAAGGCCCATCCATTCTGCCCATTTCTTTTTCTACCTTATGAACGTGCCATTGGCCTTTGCTCTGTCAATGGTCTATCTATTCATACTCATCTGTATTGCTCCCTTATGCCTATCCCATGCCTGTTTGAAGCCCTGCACTGTATTCAAATCCGCCACAACCTGAGGTAGGCCATTCCATGCATCCACTATCCTTTCTTTCAAATCTTTATTTTATCCAGGCGGACACCATTGAGCAAGCTCATTTACAAGGTGGACCTGCATCACACAAGCTCAGGTTACAATACACTTAGGAACAGGCAGTAATACAAAACATGTGAATACATAATAAGGCAAGCTAGGTAACAGTAAGACAAACGGTCTAATCTGGGCACATATTATAATATTTCTAACTATATACATATCATGTTCAGGGAGGAAAAAAGAGGTTAATGATAAGGGGGCTATATAAGGCGAAGGGGATACAGTGTCAGAATTAATTGGAACCTCACATGAAGTGAAGTTATCAAGGGGTGAGGAGGTGCAGGGGCATGGGTCGTAGTGAAGCAGGGAATACACACTTATGGAATAGGTTGGGGGTTTGAGAGATAGAAGGAAGGGCAGGGTAGGAGTTAGGGTATAGGGTTTCTGAATGGTAATGTTTGTTGTGTGCAAAAAGAGGGCAGAGGATGATAGTACGCAGAAAGGGAGCAGCTATAGGCGGTGAAAACAGTGACATACTTCTGTGACTGTGTTTGCATATAGAGTCTTGAACACTGCAAGACTAACTGGGGATCTTAATTTCAAGGATTTCTGCAGCTTATTCCAGAGAGTTGGCAGTGAGAAGCCTATGGCCGCTCTCCCAAAACACGTAAAGACCCTGGAAATTCTCAAGGAAATTAGGGAGCAGCTCCTTAGGGCATAGTTTCAGAGCTCGCTTATAGGCAGTAAATCAATGATATACTGTGGTAATTTTCCAGTAACTGCTCTAAATGTCCATACGGCTGCATTTCTATTGCCCCTGTATTGTAGGGAGGTCCACCCCACTGCAGTGTATAAAGATCAGTGGTGGGTGGAGAAGGGGAAGCCAGTAATAAAACACAGTGCTCTATGGTATAGGACATCTAATTTACCCAGATATGAAGCGTTACAATGACTATAGATGAAATCAGCATAGTCAATTAAGGAGATGAATGTGGACTGGACTAGCTGCTTTTTTGCCTCTGTAGTTAGAAGGCGGTTTATCCGATAGAAGAGACCAAGCCTCTGCCTCAGTCTTTTTCTGTGAAAAAGAACTTCCTCACATTACCCCTTAATTGGCCTCCCTCTAATCTCATGCTGTGTCCTCTTGTCCTGCTAGTTTTCTTATATTGAAACATGTTAGACTCTTTCACCTTGTTAATGCCCTTAAGGTGTTCAAATGTTTCAATCATATCACCGCTCTCCCTCCTTTGCTTTAGGATATACATATTGACCTCCGTTAATCTGTACTCATATGTTTTCTGATGCAGTCCCTGCACCATTTGGTTGCCCTTCTCTGGACTGCCTCAGTTTGGTTAATGTCCTGGTGAAGGTGTGGCCTCCAGTACTGCACTCAGTACTCCAGATGGGGCCTAACCAGTGTCTTGTAAAGAGGGATTATTACCTCCCTCTTCCGACTTGTGATACCCCTGCTAATACACCCTAACATCCCTCTAGCCTTACCTACTGCTTTAATGGTCTACTTGGATGATTTCAGGTCATCGGTGATGATGACGCCCAAGTCTCTTTCTTCCCTTGTGACTGCCAGCAACTCCCCTCCCAGCCTATAGGTGGCTTCAGGGTTTCTCTTCCCTATGTGCATGATCTTGCACTTCTTTGCTTTAAACCCCAGTTGCCACTCTTCCTACCATTTTGCTAGTTTATCCAGATCTCTTCTCATTCTGCCCACCCCATCTGGATCATCTACTCTGCTGCAGATCTTAGTGTCATCTGCAAACAGACAAACCTTACCCTCCAGTCCATCTACAGTGTCACTGATAAAGATATTGAAGAAGACTGGCCCCAGGACTGATTGCTGAGGTACCCCACTTGTGACTTGCATCTCTTCTGACTGTATACCGTTTACCACCACTCTCTCTTTTCTGCCCGTCAACCAGTTTGCCACCCAGTTGACCAACGTCTGACCCACCTTGAGCCTACCCAGCTTATTAATTAATTTTCTATGTGGAACAGTAGAAGGTGTTCTGAGAAAATAGTTATGTTACATATGAACATATGAAAATGCCAGCAGAAATAGACCTCACGGTCTGTCGAGTCTGCTCGATTGTGCAGCAAGCCCCTCATCTCGCATTGTTTGGATCATGTTCATTACATTAACTACTTATCACAATATCATAAGGGACTATTAGATAACTATGTGCATTCTCATGTTGGTATAACATTTCCATGAACAGGGAGAGAGCAAGGGGAATGGAAGCCCCAGTGAGGAGTTCATCAAAGGGGTCTATAAGACCTTGGCACATCCAGACATCATTTTTTAAATTAGCTTTTAAAACCTTACAGTCAAAAACACTGGCTCCACCTTCATGGGGGTTTAAGCAGGTCTTTGGTCTGAGGCCTACCTTGCAAACATGACAGATTGTGTATATATGCCAGGAAAGGAGCCCATCTTTCCATAAAGTACTGGCTGGATTGAACTGCGTACAGGGACATTCTGGTATAGGTGGCTAATTTTTCCATTGCCATAAGCCATTCTTTAAAAAGTGGGATTTCTCTAGTAGTAGTAGTAATAGTAGCACTAGTAGTAGTATATTTTACTCAAAACCATGAAAAAGAAACACTCCATTGAGCAAAGCTCATTTCAAAGGAGGTCCAGGTTACATTCATATAGTTACCATTCAGTCCATCATACTTATATAAATACTACAATGCAAAGTATACATTATTATGTACAATTTCTGTAGTGTGCCACCTTCTCAATATACATCTCTTGACTTTGACCATGGCTTGTATCAGCCAGGGTCTCTGTTGAAAAGTCAGGGTAAGTATGTCTGGCACTATCCATAACAGTAACAACTTGGGGAGAGGGGTCTCCGGCACTGGAGTACCTCTGAACAGCAACTAAATACCTTGGATCATATAGGGCATATGTACTTGCACTGCCACAGGATATGCAGCAACTCAGCCCCTGCTTCCCCACATCTCCAGCAGTTGTCTTCCTGTATAAGCCGCATGACTTTGTGCTACACTGGGGTACAATACCAAAGGTGGCGTATTTTGTTTTGGATCAACAGGCTGTGGGGGTCCTCACATGCCTTTATAGCGGAGGTTTAGCATGCATTCCACTCCTCATCTGAGATATGCACTTTAAGCATATTTTGCCATTTCAATTTAGCATGAGTGGATGGGTCTGTGACTGCCTCCCTCATCAGCTTATAAATTTGACATGTCAGCCCTATTGGATGTGTTATCCACTGTGTCATAGCCATCCTTGTTCTTGATATAGCTCCTTTTTTTTACAGTAGGTACATACACATCCCCTCTGTACCCAACCTTGGTAGAGGTGTCTCAGCTGAAGGTACTTCCAAAAGTCACTCTTTGGCAAGTTGTACCTCCTTTGCAGGGATGCAAAAGAGTCTAGTGTCAGCCCATCATGTTGTAACACATCCTTTACTCTATTTATATGATTTTTCCTCCACCCTTCCCATACAAAGAGCTGGTAGTCTATGCACCAGTGTGGGTTGTGCCAAAAGCATATGTAATCCGCAGGACTGAGACCTGACTTGGTTATTTGTCCCACTTTTTGAAGGCCAAATATGCTGCCTTGATTGTCAGCCATTTCCTGAAAAAGTTTGGCAGTGGCACACTCAGGTAAGCTGTCAGATCAACTCCTTGTAACACACTGGTTTCAATGGCTACCCAGGTTTGAGCCTTGTCCCTGAAACATTTGGCAAGTCCCTGCTGTTAGAAAAGCATATGCATAGTGTTGAAAGTGAGGCATGCACAATACTCCTCTATTCCATGGGACTCTCAGTTTGGCTCTGCTATATCTTGGGATGGAGTTCTCCCACAGAAATTTGCCTATCAAGGTGCCTAGTTGCTGGATCCATTTCCATGGCATTTCCACTGGCAAATGGGACAGCAGGTAAAAGACCCTTTGGGCTATCATCATTTTGATCGCTGCCACTCTTCCTGGCATTGATAGGTTTAGAAGTTTCCATCTTCCCACCTCTTTTTGTAGGCTATTTATTAAAGGGGAGAGATTTAGAGTGACGTTTTTTAGGTCCAAAGATATCTGTATCACTAGATACTTAATTCTCCCTTTCGCTCAGGCCAGCCCTGTGTGAGTGATCAAATCTAGAGAAGTGTGAGCACTGAGGGGGAGTACCTCTGTCTTGCTGGCATTTATATGGAGCCCTGATATCTCTGCAAAGGCCTCCAGCAAACGTAAGATATGGGAGATACTATTCCTCACATCTCTAGTCAGGAGACAGTCATCTACGTATAGCATAGTGTTGTCCTACTTCTAGGCCTGGGATTCCTGGATGCTCTCAGATTGCACAAGCAAGGGGCTCTATCGCCAGCACAAACAGAAGTGGTGAGAGTGGGCACCCCTATCTAGTACCTCGCTGTAGGCTGAATGGAGCTGATATGGTGTTATTGGTGAGCAGCCTGGCAGTAGGCCCATTGTAGTGTTTTTTCCTACCCTCTAAAGGTTTCTTTAGAGTTACACTACTGGAAAACCACATGCAAGAAATCCCACTCTACAGAATCGAATGCCTTATTAAAGTTTACTGTCACAGCGGCTGCTGGAGTTGGGATATCAGCAGTGGTCTGCAGCAGGGTGACCAGGGCTCTCAGATGGTCTGCACTAACTCTACCCTTTACAAAGCCTACCTGTGAGGCGTGTACCAAGGCTGGGAGAGCATTTTCTAAATGAGATGCCAGTGTCTTGGCCAAGATTTTAGTGTCAGCATTAATAAGAAATATCAGCCTCTAGCTAGCGGGGCTAGAAAGGTCCTTCCCCTCCTTGGGAAGTACATTGATGATCACCTTCCTCATAGTGTTTGGTAACCCCTCTTTTCCTACGCCTCAAGTAGCATATTCAGTATGGGATTTGCCACTTCTTCCCTTATCGCCTGGTAGAAGTCCACCAGAAAACCGTCTCCTCTGGGGGCTTTGTGCGGAGCCATACTCTGAATGGCTATACATATTTTCTCATTTGTGAGGAGGGCATCCAAACTACTTTTCTGGGCCAGAGACAGTGTTGGAAGTTTCAGACCTGCCATAAAAGCTGAGAACTTGCTTGTGTCCCACTCTATGTGACCTGTATAGGTTTTTATAAAAGGCTAGCACTGTTGCATTAATTGCTTAGGGAGTTTTATGCAGTGTCCCTGCTAGGTCCTTTAAATGTGGGATATGCCTTTCGGCCTGCTGCTTTTTTAAGTCTGTAGGCCAGCAACTTACCTGACTTTTCCCTATATGCCCATATTTATGTAGTGTTCTTACTATCCATAATTCGGCTTTCCTACTGGCCAGTGAGTTTAGTTTATTTCTAAGGGAGATAATCTCATATATAAGATTGTTGTTCTTAAGTTCTTTTTTTATACAGGTCCTCTTTCTGTCTGAGTTGCTCTTCCAAACTGGCTGCCTCTTTCTCCCTTGGTTTTCGTCTATGTGAAGAGTAACTTATTATTTTACCCCATCCATTTTGTGGCCTTAAAGGCTTTCCAAATCGCCACTGGTGGAAGATCCAAACCAGTTGTCTGTAATGTAATTTTTTGTTTCAGAGGTCAGCCATGTTCTAAACTCTTTATCTTGTAGCAACAGAGGATCCAACCTCCACGTCAATGATTTGGGGGTAGGGGGCCCTATGCTTAGGGACATGGTCAAAGGAGCATGGTCTGATAGGTATAGGGGAGCAATTGTGACATTTCCCACCTGGGAGGTGAGATGAAGGGAGGTAAGCCAGTAGTCCAGTCTACTGAACATAGCCCTGGCCATGGAGAAATACTGTACATGTAATCTCTTTCTTCTGTGTGATTTAGCCTCCAAACCACAGCCTTCCTTTGTAGACCCATCAGCTCCTTCAGGGATTGTAAGGATCTGATGTGCAGTTCCAGCCTGGAGTTGGACCTGTCTAAAAAATGGTCCAAGGCCAAAATGAAGTCCCCTCCCAAGACAATGTCCGGGTCATCTGATGACATGTCCAGTAGTTCCTGGGATACTGCATTATAGAACTCAGGAGTGATCATTTGAGGCATATAGGTTTGCTAACAGCACCAGGCCTATGGGAAGTATTATTTCACAGAGAGGGTAGTGGATGCATGGAACAGCCTTCCTGAGGAGGTTGTGGGGCTTAAAACTGTGGGAGAATTCAAGAATGCATGGGACAGACATAAGGCATTTCTTGTGGGGGGCAGGAAGAAATAGGCTGTTGGTTAACTAGGATCTGCGGCCTATCCTGTAGGTAGGGAAATGGGCAGACTAGATGGGCCTAGTGGTCCTTATCTGCCGTCAAAGTCTATGTTTCTATGTTTCTATGACTAGGCAGTTTTGTCATGATCTATCTATCCTCGTTATCAGCTCTTTGCTCTATGGGTTTTCATTTCAGCTGTATATGGCAGAGGATAGACACCCCTCCTTTTGCTTTCCCTGATATGCGGTGTGTTTCCCAACCCACCCATTCCCTGGCCAACTTACAAGCCTCATGCTCCAGGAGTTTGGTCTGCTGCAAAAAGGCAACCTGTGTTTTCAACTGCTTCAATCTGGAGAAGACTTTTTTCTCTTAATGTGTGAGTTCAAGTCTCTCACGTTCCAGGAGGTGGCCTTCAATGTAGTTAAACTATCCATATTCACATTTTGGTGGTTTGAGTCTCTTCTGGAATTTACTGTTCTCCGACTGAAGCAGAGCTTTACCCAGATGTGTCCCTCATCCCCCTCCCCACCTTCAAAACCCATACCTTCTGCCCCACTCATTTGTTCCTTGTACCTCCTCAGTCCCTAAGATCTCCCTTTGTATCCACCTGTGAGTCTTTGCAGTCTTTTCCTGTTGCATTAAACCTAATGACATGATCTGCCATATCAGGCCCTGAAAATAACTCTTGTCTGCCCTTCTACAAGAAGGGATTAGAAATGGGTCCCATGGCATTTCTGTAAAACACATTATTTTTTTTTCCTTCACAATAACCGTATCATTCAACAGTACTGGAAAATAGGTGCCCACGCCAGATCGAACCTGTATTTGTTAGTGGGGAGTTTTCCCTTGTCAGCATGGCTATCTCCAACCTTGAAAGCCCATAGTTAGGGAAGTTCCCTGGGGGGGTCATAAAGAAACTCATGTACCTTGTCTAGATCGTTACCTTTATACTCTGTAACCTGAGTTGTCTCAAAGGAGTAATCTTATCGATGCTAGGTAATCTGCCACTGTTTTACCCATCAGGAGGAGATATCTCTTCTTATCGGAACGAGACACATCCCGTTCTAGGTGTCCCATGGGGTCTGCTAGTAGGTTGTAAGTTTCCTGTGGGGGGCATACAGTAGCTGGGCTTTCTCTTCAAGCTACCTGTTACGTGCAGGTGTGCCTGACCTCCAGAAGGCTGTGCCTTACCCTACCACTATACCCTGCTGTTTGCCTCTTATAGCCTTGCAAACAGATAGCATTGGTTAGCATCATGCGGTATGGGCAATAGCTGCATACTGCCCTGGTGCTTATGGCTTTTGGAGAGAGTAAGTTGTTCCCTTAATTTGTTTGTGGCCCCAAGGGGTACAGAGGGGGGTGTTGCACTCTCTCCTATCCCACTTTATCCCCTACTTCCTTTGTCACCCCTGATTAGCCATTGCTCCCTCCTTGGTCCCTATATAGCTTGGGGAGGGGAACCAAAAAATGTAATACTCCTCCTTCAGCTCATGAGCGTGGCACTTAGTCCCATCCTTAAAGCTGTCAGGAACCTCTTACTGTGCTCCTAATGTATGGGGAGCTAAGCAGAACCATTTTCCACCTTGGTACCGGTAAAACAAATCCCCTTTTCAATGTACAACAAATCCAGCACTCACCACCTTGTATTGAAAAATAATGCTGCTCACTTTGAAATGCAAAAAAAATGCCAAGCTTTTATTGAAGGTGCCCAGGTAAAAAACACAGCGCCCTCCTGACGCGTTTGGAGTTCACAGACCCCTTTATCAAAGGATAAAATCAGTGTATAAACTGTACGGAAACATAATCCCCAAACAAGGGATTTTCCCCATGTTAGCTTCAACATTTTAAACATTTTTAACGTATGTACACCCTTCAGCATTCAGTCTTTTGCCTTCAGATGGCTGAAATGCTTTGGAATGGCACAGTGAAACTGAGCTGTCTCATGGCTGGCTGGGAGGCTGATTAGCAAGTTGGGATACCAGGGGGCAGGAAAGAAGATGGTGAACTGTGTCATGAACTGGTTGCAGGGGAGGCAGCAGATGGTGGTGGTACAAGGGGAACTCTCAGCTCCAAGGGCTGACTAGTGGAGTGCCGCAGGGCTTGGTATTGGGCCCAGTGTTGTTTGGCATTTTCATCACCAACATCTCCCATGACATTAAGAACAAGATTAGCCTTTTTGCAGATGACACAAAGATCGGGGCAGTGGTGGATTACACAGTAGGGTGGCAGGGCTGCAGGAAGATCTGACTAAACTTGAGTGCTGGTCAGACATATGACAACTGAGGTACAAGAAGTGCAAAGTCATGTACATGGCAGCAAGGAATCCAAGGAGGTGTTACCAGTTGGGAGGGGTGCAGATAGCCACTACAGAGGAGGAGAAAGATCTGAAGAGTGATAACAACGGGGCAAATGAACCACTCAGCACAGTGCAGGAAAGCAGTAGCTAAAGCCAATAAGATGCCTGGGTGTATTGCTAGAGGTATCACCTCTAGGAAAGGGGAGGTAATCCTGCCACTGTACAGGTCATGGGTGAGGTTGCACCTGCAGTACTGTGTACAGTATTGACACCCATACTTAAGGAAGGATGATAAATTATTGGAGGGGGTCCAGCGCAGAGCTCCAAAGATTTTCCTGAGATTGGAGGGCAAACCCTACGAGGAAAGGCTAAAGGAACTGAACATGTAGTCCCTGGAGGAGAGGAGAGATAGGGGAGATATGATAGAAACCTTCAAATATGTGAAAGGTATTAATGAAACTGGTACAGAGGGGATTTTGAAGTTAAAGGGAGGGAGGAATACAAGG
This sequence comes from Neoceratodus forsteri, assembly GCA_016271365.2. Lineage (NCBI taxonomy): Eukaryota > Metazoa > Chordata > Ceratodontiformes > Ceratodontidae > Neoceratodus > Neoceratodus forsteri. The sequence goes on along the minus strand of CM057452.1, from coordinate 1,478,723,371 downwards.
GGGCATGGTCTGAGACTGGAGGGCGAAAGATTCAGGAGAGAAATAAGGAAGCCCTTTTTCACGGAAAGGGTGGTGTCTAGGTGGAATGCACTGCCCGAGGAGGCGGTTTCCTGGAAATTGGTGGGCAGTTTTAAGAGGGGATGGGAAAAAGTGAGGGGGAGGGTCACCATTATGAGGGTTGGGAAGGGAGGGGCAGCTGCTGAGTAGGGGGATGGCTAACTGCACACTCGAGCAGACTTGATAGACAGTATGGCCTTTATCTGCTGGCAGTTTCATATGTTCGTATGTGGCCTCTCCCCTATCCAGTTGTGGGCATAACGTGTTTCCTGGGGGTTCCTGGTACCTGTCCTTGCCTTTTCCCCTTGAGCTGGACCTGTTAGGGATCAAAAGTTAGTAGTGTTCCCATGGACGCTCCCATGCACTCCCTCCATAATGAAGACAGTTGTTTGTCAATTCCAGGAAGCACCCTCTTGCACATGGGAGTTTGATGGGTTCGGTTCTGGCAGTGGGCGAAACTTTCACAGATATTGAAGGCACCTGTAACATGTTCCCTCTGTGATTAACCCATTCTCCTTCCATGGCCATCAAAAAAGACCCCATAGATTAGAGTTCTAGTCATGAGCCATAGCCCACGAACCTGCATTGGTGAGTTGGGAGGGGATTAAGCATTCCCCCTCGCATTGAAACAGTTTTGCTCCCTCAGGTACTGTGTCACCTACATTAGTGTCCTAACTCACTGCTTCCTTCTATGCTGTGCTACATTTTAACATTTATGTGGAGGATAATTCACTTTTCAGCTGCTCCATTGGATGTGGATGCGAGCTGCCCTGTGTCTCTTCTTTGGCGGACTCCATGATGCAATCCACCCGTTCTTGACACAGAGGGGCCCAATCAGCTAGAGCTTCAGATTCAGAGAAAGCGGGTACAGTGGAGCCATCACCTGCTGTGGACAAATCCAGCCCCGGGGTATCAGCTCTTCCAAGACAGCACACTGGTTAGAAATCTTAATTGGAGTGTCTCCAGGTGACAGGCTGCTTATGTCTGACAGTTGTTGCTGCCGCTGCCTGCTTCTGGATCTTGCCTTCTGTGGGGAAGCTTTCCATCCTACCAAATTTTTATTTGCCCTTTATGGTCTCCCCTTTGTACCTTCTACCATTTTCCACTGTCTTCCCCTCTTGAGCAGGTGCTACTGTCTGCATGTTTTGTGAGATCTTCAGGGATGGCAACTTCCATCTCCTGCCTTGAGGCGCCATGTGGCGATTGGGATTGCCACCTGATGCATTCTCCTCTCCACTTATATCTTGCATGATAGCTGTACTTCCCCAGGAATGTGGAATATCTGTAATTCACCCCTGTACTGTACCCTTAGCAGAGCGGGGTACCGAAGTGATGCTGTTATACTGAGCTGGTAAAGCGGATGTTTGACACCCGCATAAGCCTCAGTTTTTTTGAGAGCTCCAACGAGTAGTCTTGGAAAAGCTGCACAGAGTGTCCATTCCAAGCCAAGTCTCTCCTTTCCTTAACCACTCTCTGGTAAAATTCCTTTAATGGATATCCTAGGAATCTGAATAATGTGGCCGTTCTCCTGGCATGGGTTTTGGGGCAAGAGTATAGTGAGCCCTTTCCAGCTCCGGTGGGGGCTCATTGTTTAGATGTAGAATAGCTGGCAAGGCAGTCTGTAAAAAGGACAGCATGTCTCTTCCCTCTGCACCCTCTGGAATGCCCAGGGTCTTAACATTTTGTCATCAGACACAGTTCTCCATATCGTCCACCTTGGCTAGCAAATTCTGTATTTGGCCCTCGTGTTCCCAGAGTTGCCCTTGTTGGTTGGAAATTCTGGCTGCATGCTGCTGCACAGCAGTTTCTGTACAGGCCACCCACAAGGCAAGTTTCTGTAGATCTACATTTGTTTTATTTGTAGTAAGTTTTAGCTGTGCTGTATCTTTCAGTACCTGACCTAACATAAGCATGATCTTTTCCAGCTCGCCAGTTCGTGAAACTTTTTTTTTTTTGCAGACATCTTTTTGGCAAGGGTACCTCTCCTCCAGCTGCCAGCTACTGTCTGTGCTTTCCTCTGGGGTATACAGTCACCAGAGGTGTGCTGTTTTGACCCAGATGTAAGGCGCCCCTGTGGATGTGCCAAGGGATTGTTCTACTTGGTGCCACCCGCAATTATTTGGGTGGATCTGCCAAAGAAGGATGTTTTGTTGCTTGAGGTGAGCTGCTGCAGTTTTGTATATTTCCTCTTTCAGATGTTGCTATTTCTGATGAATGGTCATGTGTAGATTCCTTCTCGATCTCACTTAATAAATTACACTGCCACCATCTTGTATAACAGGCTCCACCCCGTTCTCCCACAATTAGTGTCAGGTGTGACTGGCACAGCTACTAAGTCGCAAGGTTCACTTTTGCCTAACTCAATAGTTCTTAGACTTTGTCACAGTGAGCCTCCCCAAATCCTTGGAAAAGATTTTGAGCCTCCCCTAAAAACTGAAATAATCTTGGCCTCCCAAATAAAAATAACATACTGTTAACTGCGTCAGTGCACAATAAATATATTGAAAAACCCTTTAGTGCATTGGCTCACATTCAGTTCTTTGTCTTATACTGACGTGGAAACTTTGAAAAGAGCTCCTGTACTCAAGGTGTTATCTGAATAACAAATAAAATAAACAACTATTGTTATTCAGCTTATACTCTACTCCTTACTGCTATTCCTCTTAACACTTCTATGCTCAACCCTTGTAGTTGGGCTGTTCTGCCATCAGGCTACAAATTGATCAATTGCCACCACTTATTATTAGTTTATTGTTCGTATTTGTTTGCACTATTGTTCACTGTGTATTTCTTGATTGTTTTGCAGTTACCTTTGAAATGTATTCACTCCCTACCCTTCCCTGGGTACACCTGAGATGAGCCTTGGCTCATTCAACTTCCCTTATCACCTATTGGTAAATAAATACATTCAATTCACCTACTATTATTCACTTACAGTTTGCTTCATCTCTTCACACAAAATATATACAACTCAAAATTTAAATGCAGTACTTTTTCAGACTTGCTTGAGCCTCCCCTGGAACAGGTTGGGGCCTCCCCAGGGAGGCTGGCCTCACCATTTGAGAACCCCTGGCCTAACTTAACCAGGCCCTACACTGACTGATTATTTTTTCTCAGCCACCCAGGACATTTAATTTGTGTAGAGACCCTGAATTGTTTGAGCAATGTGTGGCTGGAACTAAAATATCACAGTGGTACAGCTACTCTTGGAAACTGGGGGTGTGGGAGCACAACTTAATATACTAGTATGGTTCCTATCCATATTTTATTGCATAGGGGAGTGGTTAATTCTGATGCCACAAGCTGCGTCCTGCTGTGGGGGGGGGGGGACTTACCACTACATGCATGCCTTACTTGGAAAAGATGAAACAACTTACAACAACAGTTCATGGATAGAGGGGCACCCTCATATGAGCCCTGAATGGTCCTACCTTTTGAGCATCTGTCTCTGCCGATCAACTAGTCACTCATCCCTCAGAGGGTTGACAGCTGGCTCTAGTGTTACCATGCTCTGATCCTCAGATCATATTCTCATTATTACTTTAATCCACATGTAAGCAACAGCACCTAACAGGGTGGGCAGTAAGGGAGTGCTTGACCATCCAAAGTTTTAAAACAAAATTGAAAACTTACCTTTTGGCCTAGTATTTCCAGAAGAAGACTAATGTTGGTTGGACTGTCATCTGTCATGTGTATTTTATATGCTGATGGTTCTATTTATATTATTTAATTGTTTGATGCATTTTGTTGACTTTATGTACAGGTGCCTTGATCATTGGAAAGGCATCTTTTTACAAATAAAGCCTGATTTGATTTGATTTGATATTGGGATATACCGGACCACCCAGAGTGTAATGAGGCCTGACGCCACAGGCAGAAGAAATCTGCAACAGGGTAGACAGTCCAGGGGGTGTGGAAATTGAATAGAGATCTAAGAAAGCTTGAGGAGTGGTCAAGAGTGTGGTAACTAAGTTTCAATGTGGAGAAGTACAAAATCATGGACTTGGGGCATAGAAACCCAGGGGTGGAGTACAAAATAGGATTAGTGGTACTAGTGACCATCAAACAGGAAAGGGACCTGGGGATAATCCTATCTGATGACCTAATGGTGGCCAAACAGTGTGACAAGGCAGTGGGATGAGCCAGTGGGATGCTAGTGTACATAGGGAAGGGTATCATCAGCAGACAGAGAGAGTTGGTGATACCGGTGTATAAATCACTGGTACGACCTGACCTAGACTACTCTGTCCAGTTCTGGAGACCACATCTCCAGAAAGCAGTTTAGAGGAGGGCAACTAAGATGGTGCAGGGCCTTCATCATAACCCCTATGAGAAGAGACTGAAGGATAGCAATATGTACACCTTAGAGAAAAGGAGGGAGAGGGGGGATATGATAATTTCAAATACCTCACAGGTATAAATAAGGTTCAAGAGGGACGCATTTTTCAGAAAAAAAGATGCTCAAAAACAAGGGGTCATGCATGAAGCTGGATGGGGGTAGATTCAGGGGAGACGAGAGGAAGTACTTCACAGATGGTGAATGCCTGGAATGCCTCTTAGCAGAGATGGTGGGGACAATAACTGTAACAGGATTCAAGAATGCTTGGGATAAGCATATGGGAACCTTATTGGTACGACAAGGGGGTGTAAAGCTGGAGATCAAATAGAGTCTGTACTGTTACAGTAGAAACAAAATAGTTTTGACACACACAACCTCATAAATGGGATGTGACTAGGAAAGTATTCTTCACATCCTTAGTATATTGTAGTAAAAAGGCAGACATCAGAGTCCTGCCTGTCAAATACGGTAGGTAGGGAAAATGGGCCAACTACTGTAGGTGGGCCAAGCAGGCTACTGCCATCAAGTTCTATGCTTCTATGTATTACTGTGCTTAGAAAATGGGCTTATGTCAAGTTCATGAAAGGAAAAAAATGGACTGTTTAAAAACCTAAAACAAATTACTGAAAATCATTAAATGCATTACATTTTGGATAAAGTAGTCTCTTCACTAGTTGTCAGTAGAGGGCACTGCTACTGGAGGGTGCCTGCTCTGTTTAGAAGACAAAGCCATTCTTTTTTAAACTTGCTTTTTTTTAACTAACCGAGGTCAGGGATGGCTGGCAGCTTGGTTGCTTAAGTGCAGTCACTAAACTAAAACCATGGTGGTTCTGACTCTATCCATAGCTGTTGCAAGTGCTGTTTCAGTAATGTGAAAGAGAGGCCATTCTGAATCAAACTGCATCGGCATCGATAATTACCGATCAGCAGGGGAGCCATGGCAGAGCGGCTACATTTACACTCACAAAGAACTGATTAGGGGTTTGAAATTTGTGGTGAGTGTCACTTTTATGATTTACAAGTGGGAAAAGGCAGAGGCAGGGAGGAGAATGAAGAGCTCAGGGAGAAATGTTTTGTGTGGCTGTTTCAAATGTCAGCATTTGGAGGGCACAATGATACAGGCTGGTGAAGTGGCTGTTTCCACTGGGACTGTTTATTTGGTAGGCATTGTTAAAAAATGGATGTATGCTCAGAGACAGCTCTGGGCCAGTCAGGATGCAGGATTTTTCAAACTCTTTTCTAATACTTGTCAATGCTATGTGTTATGAGTTTGTATTGTGTCTACATGCTTCTTGTTTATCCTACAGTACATTGTTTGTTACTATAGTTCCCTTGATTGCTGTACTCAGAATGATGATACTTTCGTATGATTTGTTAGCAATCTCTAGGAGCACAGGGCTAACTTCCTCTTACTTAAGGTTCACAGAACTACTCAAACTGGTGGTCCAGCATGAGGAAAACTCAAGGTCCCACATATATGATCCACCCCTTAGGTCTCCTCAGGCCTCTATCCCGAACAATATCTGCCCCTCCAAATCCACAGCGACAAATGCTGTCTATAATAACTTAATCACATGGAATATTAAGAGGGCGCAGACAAAAGAGAAATGGCACCAGGTGCTCCAGCACCCAAAGTCTGCAGGAGCTAAAATTGTGTTTGTACAGGAGACTCACACATTAGCAGCTCAGAATAAACTATAGCGCAATGAGTGGGTGGGCCAAGTCTATTTAGCAAGGAGTGATAATAAGAGGGATGTGACTGCTATCCTAATTCATCGCAGTGTACCCTTCCAACTATTAGAACAGATTGTAGACCCCTCAGGCAGGTATGTTATTGTCAAGGGGGTGCTTGAGAGATCTGACCTGGTGTTAGCCTCCATCTACAGATCAAATAAAGAGGATCCCCAGGTGTTTGCTACCGTAATGGCAGAGTTAGCTAAATTCACTGTCCTATCTATGATCCTGGCTGGGGATTGGAATGTGGTCTAGGATATAGCTCTGGATAACACTGGGTCATGATGGGGGGGGGTCTCTCATTCAACCAGTGAGCCAACCAGGAACTTCAGGACTCTCTAGGATTAATAGAACCATGGATAGCATTGCACCCAGGAGAAAGGGAACAAACCTTCTGGGCACCAGTGTGTAACACCTCGTCTAGGCTGGACTGTTTTTTGATCACTCAGGACATCTTCACTGTGACTAGCCAGTGTGAAATACTTCCCAAAGTAATCTCTGATCTTGCCCCTGTGATACTTTCTTTCTGACCTCCTGGCCAGGCAGATGACGATAGGGTGTGGAAAACAGATAAACAATCTACTTAAAGATCCCCACAGCATGAGAAAAAACTAGGAATGTGCTGAACACTTCTTCATAGAAAATATGGGTTCCATCAAGAGCTATGCACAATTTTGGGGTGTTTTTAAATGCACATTTCTTACTAGTTAGTGCCATATGGCGTCGGAACCATCCATTGCTTAACCTACCCCAAAATTGCTGCACAAGACAGAATGAGTTGGGGGGAAGGGGGACTAATCCAGCTAGCAACAGCTAAGAAAAATAAAAGGGAACCAGAGGGGAGTAAACTATTGCAAGAAATCAGGAAAAGAGAAAGAAAATGTTCCCACTTAGTGACACCTGAGGAATGGTTGTAACTAAATTCAGCCACAGCATGGCGAGCTGCTAAGGGAGCAGGCTGAATTCATTATTTTAGCTAAACACGTTGATCAAGTAGAGAAGGCTGGGACGCTGCTGACCCTTAGACTTAAACAACAAGAAATGTCCCAGAAAATAAAAGGTATTCATTTATCACATAATACCCAGCTGATTACAAACCCTAGAAAAATGATGTCAGCCTTGAAGCCTTCTACTAGGATCTGTACTCTGAAGAGCCCCCAGTAGTAGAAGCAGCTATGCACCAGTTCCTGGCAGCAACTAACCTCCCCAAACTTGCACCTGAGACACTGAAGAAACTGGAAGCAAGGGTAACCAAATGTGAGGATATGAAAGCTGTCTCTAGTTTAACACCAGACAAAGTCCCAAGCCTGATAGGTTCTCCCCCACCTTTTATTAAGCACTGGTACACGAACTGTCAAACCCCCTTTATCTTTGTTTAACTCAGCCAAGAAGCCTTTTCTTAGCTCCTCGAACCTTAGTATGAAGACCAACCAGCTCGATCCCAACCTGTAAGTGGCCACTATAACAGAACTACCCAGACCAGGTAAAGATACTAAAATGCTGCCCAGTTACAGACCAGTTTCTTTCTTGAAAACAGATGTTCAGCTTCTAGTGAAGATATTGACATTCAGAGTAGGTGTAGTGTGGGACTCCTTGATAGGCCCCAAGCAGGTGGGCTTCATACATGGACGACTTTCTGCAGACTGTCTCTGTAAACTAGCTCACCTTGTCTTCATATCCAGGCACTCCAAACAACCAGCAATTCTGATGTCTCTGGATGCAGAAAAACCTTTTGATAGGGTGTCCTGGACATTACTGTCCTCACATTAGAACACTTTGGATTCCCCAGCTCCTTCACTGACTGGATTAAGTAAGCAATAACCCACAACATGGTATGTGGTTACAGGGATTTAATGTATGCCTCGGGTATGTTGTGAGGCATGAGGTGAAGCCAAGTGCCCTCACAGCACCCATGGTGTGCATTAAATTCCCTGTAACCACATACCCTGGAGTGGGTTATTGCTTATAACACGGATTATGTTTAAAAAAGAAAAATCATTCACAAAGGTGTTTTTCTGCTGTTTGAATAGAGAAAATCTTAATGTATCGTGCTGACTTGAAAAGTAGTCCCCAGAACTCATGCATGTTGTCTAGCTCATGAACATACTAAAGTCAGAAATAGAGTCCTGAAATGATTTCTTATATTTGTATGTTCATACAGTAAATAACATATGCATGAGTCTGTCTGTCTCCCTCCTTCTCCCCTCTCTCCTCTCTTCCTCTCTCTCTCTCTCTCTCACTCTTCCTCCTCCTCTTCTCTCTCTCTCCTCCCTCCCTCCACTCTCTCTCTCTCTCTCTCTCTCTCTCTCCCCTCTCTCCCTTCCCCTCCCTCTACCAAGAAACCATTCAAATTCAGCTTCAGGACTCTAAGCACATAATTTGCTCAACAATTGTAATACACAGGTAAGAAAAAGGTCACATTTATGAAACACAAAGTCATTTTACTACTTTCTAAATCCTAAATCTCCCTCACTTGCTGCTTGCCCTAAAAAATATTTTGAATCCTACAAATGTGCTATTCTTGCCCTTAAAAGGCTTTTAATTAGCTTGCCTAAGTAAAATCTTGTCTCTGGTCATCAGCTTGCTTCTCTTCAAGACTTTCACAGCCTGTGCTGTGCACTTTTCATTCACCACATTCCAGCTGTATTTCAGTTTCAACACATTCCTGTTTTTTTCACCTCCATCATAGAAATGCTGTTTGGTCCCTTGCTTTGCATCCTCTTATTTCCATTTTCATTGTGTTTCTTCTTTTCTTTGTGGGAGGTCCACATACTGGAAAACTTTGTTGTAACCACTGATTTTTATTTTGTAAACTTTATTTTTAAGATAGAGCTTAACAGCCTTACACAAACAGCATAGTTCTGAAATGTCAAGCTGCTGAGACAGGGAGAGAGAGAAAGCAGTTCACTTGGGAGCTTAAGCAACAGGTTGGTAGAAAAGAGGCCAGGAGTTATATTTTGTTTTAAACTGAAATATTTGATTAGTTTGTTAGTGAAATTAGTTCTATGTGTTAAAAATTATTACCTTGAATTTGAACTGATACTGGGGCTGTGATATTGTAGGTTTGGGGATAGATGTTTGGCAGGGAAAATTAGAAGGTAATTTAAATGTGTTTGCCTGGTGTTTGGAGGAGGGGACATTAGCTGCAATTAACTTGTCTTTAAACAGGAATTACTGTGGCTTTCATTGTTCACTTGGAGCTTAAGCAACAGGTTGGTAGAAAAAGGCCAGGAGTTATATTTTGTTTTAAACTGAAATATTTGATTAGTTTGTTAGTGAAATTAGTTCTATGTGTTAAAATTATTACCTTGAATTTGAACTGATACTTGGGCTGTGATATTGTAGGTTTGGGGATAGATGTTTGGCAGGGAAAATTAGAAGGTAATTTAAATGTGTTTGCCTGGTGTTTGGTAAGAGCCCTCCCACGCACCCTGTTTTGTAGGCCTACTTAAATACTGAAAAGCCACTGGGGGTTGGGATTGAAGGGCTGAGTATTTCTGTTTGGGACTGAAATTTTGAAGCAACAGGAGTTGGTGGGCCTGTGGCATCATACGGTACCTGGAGTCTGCTTACACACACTGTTAGTGGGACTGAACACATACTGGACTGTATGTGTTTGTGAGACTTGGGAACTTTGTTGGTGGGGTTGAAATTGGGTTTGTAAATAACTACAGTCAGTATAGAGAGAAACTGTACTCCAGGGGAAAGGGACTGAGAAAAGGGGGTGTGCTATTATAAACAGAGGGGGATAATCAGGGTGGCCATATTCCACCATGGCAGGCATCTTCGGAAGGGTTGTAGGCTGTACAGGCTGTGGGATGGCAATAATTCTAAATTGGGCCTGGAGAGAGGGAGGCTGCCCACTTGTAGACACAGCTATCTTGTATTAGGAGGAGGTATATTGGTTAAGGAGTAAGCTGTGGGAGCTGGGGGTGTCCAAGGATAAGGGGTGTGGATATGGGCAGCAGAAGGGTGGGGCTGAGGGAGGCTGGGGCAACGCCTGAAATTACAGGACATTATGCTACAGCAAGCAGAAGGGGGATATTAGGGACAGAGGACCCTTAGATAGGAAGTTGATGCTAAGGGGAAAGCGTACAGGGTGAAAATTCTGAATTCAAGGAGACTGAGGGAAAAGTCAGGAGGGGCTGTTGTGCGGAAGCCTAAAACAGCAGACTGTGGGAAGGGAGCTCCAAGGTGAACAGTGCAAGAGAGGAAGAAGAGGGTCAGTTTAGAGATGCAGTCAGGGAAACTCGGTTACTTGATGGAGGCTGACATAGAGTGTCACAATAAATTTGAGATACTAAGCATCCTAGAGGGGAGGAAGGGTTGGTGGAAATGAGGAAACTTATACAGAGGCCGGGAGGGAGTCAGATACCCATAGGGCATCACAGAACAGCTATGGAAAGGATAGACATAGTCCCAGAGGAGAAGGGAAACATATATGTTAAGCAAATGGGGAGATGCAACATATTCCAGACATGAGGGAGGAGAGCATGATTGGAGAGGAACTGGGAGACAAGGAGGTGGGAGAGGAGCCCCCCTTCAGCAGGAAGGTCAGTACCAAGGATGGGGCCCTAGCTAAAGGGGACCCACAGAGAGCCTCTGGAGACAGGGGTACTATTACAGGGGGGGGATGAGGGTGCGGGGGAAGGGGAAACCATCAGGGCCAGGATAAATGGTTCAGATAAGAGAGGGTTAAAGGGGACACCTATTCAGAGGGGGTTTGAGTTAAGTGGGCAAAATAGCAAGGGAGGCAGAAAGGGGAGGGTGACAAGGGGGTCTCTAATAAGGCAGGAAGACTCCCATGAAATTGTGATCATGAATAAAGTGGGGAGGGGGGCTGAGAGGGCATAGTGGAGGTAACCATAAGGATGATGGCGGTGTTAAGGTTCTGTTACTGGGAGACTCGATGATTAAGGGTATCCATTGGGAGGGACAGGGATGCCATAGCCAGGTGAAGGTAGTGAGTATCTCTGGGCTGACAGTGCACAGAGCAAAGTTCATGGTGTATGAAATGGTTAGGGATTGTGGAGGGAAACCGGATTTCCTGGTGCATTTGGGAACTAATGATCTAGAGGGAAATAGCATTATGGAAATCCAAGCAAGGTTCCAAGAACTTGCCAGAGTCTGTCGGGATAATGGATGCAACATTTCCTTTTCGGAGATATTGCCAGTACCAAAGGCCTCAGTGGAGAAAAAAATGAAGTTCACAGAGGTTAATGACTGGCTCAGGAAGTGGGGTGAAGAGAATGGGTTGGGGGTGTTAGGGAACTGGAATGGAGTTTGGGAGGATAAGGGACTATATGCAAGGACAGGTTTCATCTTGCCCCATTAGGAAGGAAGTCCTTAAACAGGGGATGGCTGACTACATACAAGAAAGGTGGGGTTAAAACTTGTAAGGGGGGAAGGGATATGGAGGGGCTGACAGAAGCCTCCCTCCAGATGAGGGGAGTAGCCTCAAGCCCAAGGGGGAGGGGGGAAACAGACTGGAGGTGGAGGTTTCAGGAGGAGCAGGGAGGATGGAAGTATAAGGAATCTGGGTGGGGTTCAGCAAAAGGATCAGGATAAGGGTGGGGGTTAGTGTTAGTAAATGCCAGGAGTTTGGGAAACAAGTTGCCAGAGTTCCAGGCCATGCTGTTCGAGGGGGTGGATGTGGCGGCAGTCACGAAACGTCACAACAAAAACCATGACTGGGACCTAAATGTACGGGGTACACTATGCTTAGGAAGGATAGAAAGGAGGGCAGAGGGGTGGAGTGGCTATGTTCATTAGAGATGACATAGAAATTGCTATGGTAGAAGAGGCAGAGGGAAACGTGGAGGCCTTATGGGTCACCTACGATCCCCAGCAGGAGATAAGGTCAAGCTGGGTGTAGCATATAGGCCCCCAGGATGAGTGATGTTCTAGAGGATGGTTTGCTGGACAACATCATTGCCCAGTGTGGTCCAAAAGGGAAGGAGTGGTGTTGATGGGGACCTAATATGCCAGGTACTAACTGGGGAACCATGTCCTCTAAGGTGGCCAAGGAGCAGAGGCTGCTGGATGGCTTCCAGGATGTGTTCTTAACACAGCATGTGATGGAGCCCACAAGGGAGGGGCATGTCCTGGATGTGGTTCTGGCAGATGGGGATCTGGTAAGGACATGGTTGTACAGGACCCCTGACTGGGAGTGACCACAATACTGTCTGGTTTCAAATAAGCATTGGGGGAGTGGGGGTGAGATCTAGGACACTGGCAGTGGACTTCAGGGGGGCAGACTTTATGGGCATGGGAAATATTCTCAAGGATCACTTGAAGGGGATTACCTCAACAACAAGTGTGGAAAGGAGATGGGAGGTCATAAACGGGACTTCAAGAGGCAGTCAGGATCTGCGCTAAGTTGAAACGTAAGGGAGCAAGGTCACATAAACCATGCTGGTGGTCCAGTGAGGTCCAGGTAGCAGTCAGAGAAAAGAAGGCGGCTTACAAAAAATATAAAACAACAAGAGGGATAGGATAAGGAAATGTACCAGCTTGCATCTAGAAAAGTCACCCAGATGGTGAGGGAGCAAAGTCCAGTAAAGAGCATCGGCTGGCACAGGGATACATGGAGGGAAAAGGGTTCTTCCGGGCACATTGGGGAGCGGAGAAAACTAAGGGCCATCTCAGCAGATTGAGATCAGAAGGAGGGTGGGGTGGAAGAAGCGAGGACCAGGCAGAGGTATTTAACGAGTACTTTGCCTCTGTGTTCACTAGGGAGGGGGATGGGATATCTACAAAGCAAGGCACAAAGGGGATAGAAGCGGCAGGGAGTGGGATCAGGGGAGCAGCAGAAATGGAGCAAAAGGGAGGGAAAGGTACCCCAGGGGTGTCACATCTGGTTAAGGATAAAAAGACCAGTAAGGTGGAGGGGACGGATGATGCCATCCCCACCAAAAGGGTGTGGTTTGCCCTCAAGGCCCTAAAGAAAGACAAATCTCCTGGGCCGGATGGCATTCATCCCGAGAGTACTTGCGGAATTGGCGGACATACTGGCTGCAATTTCTGGCGGAGCTTTTCAACAGGTCACTTGAGACAGGGAGGGTACCTAGGGATTGGCGAGAGCACATGTGGTACCAATCCAAAGGGGTCGAAGGGAAGTACCAGGAAACTATAGACCCATCAGTTTAACCTCGTGGTGGGAAAAATTAATGGAGAGTATACTAAAGGAACGATTGGGGTTTACTTGGAGGAGGTGGGAGGTCTGGATAGTCGGCAGCATGGGTTTGTGCCAGGTAGATCATGTCAAACCAACCTTGTGGAGTTCTATGAATGGGTAACATCAGAACTGGATAGGGGTAAGCCTGTGGATGTATTATTCTTGGACTTCAGCAAAGCGTTTGACTCTGTCCCCCACAATGGTCTGGTGGAGAAACTGATGGGGTTAGGAGTAGGCCCTTTGATGGTCAGATGGATTGAAAACTGGATAGCTGGACGCACTCAGAGAGTAGTGGTCTGTGGGGAGCTCTCGAACCCTACAGAGGTTGGTAGTGGGGTACCACAGGGCTCGGTCCTGGGTCCAATCCTGTTTAATGCATACATATCAGACATCAGGGATGGTATAGGGTGTGAAATGAGTCTCTTCGTGGATGACTCCAAGATGGGAGCAGTAGTTGAGGGAGAAGAGGGGAGGTTGGCCCTGCAAGGGGACCTGGACACCCTGGAAAGCTGGGCTCACACATGGAAATTAAATTTCAATATCACCAAGTGCAAGGTGTTGCATCTTGGTCGGGAAACCCTAAACACAGGTACACCCTGGGAGGGAGGTGCTGGAAGCCTCAACAGGGAAAAGACCTAGGGTCATGGTGGATACATGTATGAATAACACTGAGCAGTGCAGGAGAGCAGCTAGCAAGGCAAACAGGATGTTGGGATGCATCATGAGGGATCACCTCTAGAGCAAGGAAGTGATTCTGCCACTGTACAATGGACTGGTTAGACCACACCTTGAGTACTGTGTACAGTACTGGAGACCACACTTGAAGAGGGACATCACAGCTCCTGGAGAGGTACAGAGGAGGCAACAAAGATGATACGAGGGCTAGGGATTTGACTTACGAGGACTGACTTGAGGAGCTCTGCCTGTTTTCATTGGAGGAGAGGAGAGACAGGGGACATGATTGAGGTCTTCAAGTACCTCAAGGGAATAAATAGGGTAAACATGGAGGGATCTTTAGACTAAAGCAGGGAGGCATCACCAGAGGCATGGTTTGAAGTTGGAAGGTGGAAGGGTGAGGGAAAAGAGGAGGAGGTTTTCACTGAGAGGGTGGTGGACCCTGGAATGCTCTGCCTGGTGAGCTGGTTCAGAGATCCACAGTGGAGAGCTTTAAGAGAGGGTGGGACAGACACAGAAAGTGGATGTATCAGATGATGGCCTATCCCGGGGGGGTGGGGATGGATGATAGGGGTTTCTGGAGCACAAGGGATGGGAGGGTCTCGGCACCCAACTAAGGATCTAGGTTCGAGCAGACTTGATAGACCATAAGGCCTAATCTGCTGGCAAATAGTATGTTAGTATGTTATGTTAGCCAGAGCATCCTTAAATCAAGGAGGTTATTTTCTAGACTACACTGAATTGAATTATTACTTTTCAGACCTGGGTAAGTAACTAGTATTGATTCTGTTTTTTGGGTTGACTTTTCTTAGTTTAACTTTAATTTGCCAGGGAGAAACTGTAGCTGGGAGATATTTGCAGTAATCTGTGACTAGACCTGTTACTTAAGCTCTGTGAAATAGGTGTCTGAAAGGAAGGAACACAATCCCTGGGGTGGAGGGCCAGAGTTGTAGTTAATTGTTTCTGGAGGGCATAGGTTTAGTCCCACCACCCCTGCACCTCACCCCACCCACCCCAAGCACATAACTTCCTTTATAGCAGGGGTTCTGACATCACTTCCCCAAAGCTGCTAACATCATACACCTGTTCATATCCTTAAAGGAACAGCACACTAAATAGTGGGTAGAGACACTCACAAGCTTGCACACGCTAAAACAAGAACAAACAAAAAAAAAAGAAAAGCATCTGTAACAGGAAGGGACACAGACATGTGGGGAGTGGTGCAATGCACTGGCTGTGGAGCAGTAGTCTTCTGGGAGACATTCTGGAGACTGCATTGCTGCCCTATTTGCAGGCACCTCTCTGGTCTGAGGGAGGAGGTTGTTCATCTGAGCTGGCAAGGATTCATGAAACCTACTACCCCACCCAGGGACCATCCAGGCCACTGCCACTACCTCAGAGGTTGTCAAGAGAGAGGAGTGGTTGGACCATGGTGGGCTCAGAGAGGGTGAGGGTGGTGGAACAGAGGTGCATCCCTCCAGTTGTGCCTCTCCACAATCCATTCACCACTCTGGTGAAGCATGGTTCCTCTATGGAGGCACCTGCAGTGGACACCAAGGAGGATGCTGGGAACCTCCACAATGGAGACCCACAGGAGGGTTGCACAGGACCCCATAGGGGAAGGAAACAACTCCTGGTTGGGGGCTCAATTGTTAGGGGGTTAAAACTGGGGGAGGGAGGGGGAAAGGGAGGTAAAGTGCCTGCCAGGTGCCATGGCTTGGAGGGACAGGAAATGAACCCTCAGGATCGTGGGAGCAGCTGCAAGGGGGATTGATCTGGATATCATTATCCACCTAGGGACAAATGACCTGGCTGAGAATGGAATCAGAGCAGTGCAACAGAAGTGTGTGGAGTTGGGAAGGGGTCTTAGACAAGTAGCACACATGATAACTTTCTTGGAAGTGCTACCTGTCTATGGCATGGATGAGACTAGGGTACTCTGCACCATGGAATTCAATGACTGGTTGAAACACTGGTGCAGAGCTCAGGGATTTGGCTTCATTGGGGACTGGGGCTCCACCTGGAGGGATGCAGGCCAATACAGGCACAATGGTCTGCATCTATCCAGGAGGGGAACCAGGATCCTAGGTGATAGGTTTAAATGCTTCATTGGCAAGCATTTAAACTAGCTAAGGGGGGAGGCACTGAAAAGGAGAATGGAAATCCTACCCCCCCAAAAAAAATCAGGGTAGTTAGTGAGGTAAACACCAAGATACAGCAGTCAATAGGGAGAAGGGCAGGGTTACATGGAGAAAAAGACAAAGGCAGTAAAGACAGTGATGGGGCAAAAAGAAATAAAGTCACAAAAAAATGGAAGGTAATGAGTACCAATGCCTGTAGTCTAGGTAAAAAGCTCCCCGAAATGGTGGCCTTGATGGAAGAGGGATGCCTGGATATTGTGGCAGTCACAGAAACATGGTACACAGAGAACGATGACTGGGATTTCAACATACCAGGGTACACAATCTACAGAAAGGACAGGGAGGGAAGAAGAGGAGGAGGAGGAGTAGCTCTGTATGTAAGGGAAGGGATCAAAGCAATAGAACTAAAGGGTAAACAGGGAGAAGAGGAGGCACTGTGGGTCACCCTGTAGACTGGAAATGGCACCACAATCTGCACAGGGGTTGTATACAGATCCCTGTCTCATGTGGAGGAAATGGACAAGGAAATGATAGAAGGCATCCTTAGGATGGCAGAGAAATGGGAGATATTGCTGATGGGGGACCTGAATATGCCAGATGTTAACTGGAGCACCTTTGCTGCAGCCACATCCAACAGCAGGCCTTTCTAGATGCCCTACAGGGGGCATCCCTCAGACAGCTAGTTTTGGAACCCACTCGGGAGGCAGCAATCTTAGACCTGGTACTCTCAAATGGGGACGGAGAGAGGATATCTGATCTTGAAGTGGGTAGCCATGTGGGAACAAGCGACCACCAAACAGTGTGGTTCACGATAAACTTAGTTGTAGAGTCAAGCCATACAAAAGTAAAGTTACTGGACTTCAGGAGGGCTGATTTTGTCAAACTGGGAGAGTGCCTCAGAAAAGCACTAGCAAATAGGCAAGAAGGTGGGGTGGAGCAACAATGGGGAAACATCAAAACCACCATCACAGAAGCAACAAGCCTTTGTGTGAAGGAAATAAACAAATCAAAATGAAAGGAAAAAACAATATGGTTCTCAAAAGAAGTGGCGGGGAAGGTTAGGGAGAAAAAGATAGCATTCAGGAAGTATAAAGAAACACAGAAGAAGCAGGGCAGAGAACTGTACCAGTTAAAGCAGAAGGAAGCTAAGAAGGCAGTCAGAATAGCAAAGGCCCAAAGCAAGGAAAAGATAGCCAACTCGGTTAAGAAGGGGGATAAAACCTTTTATAGGTACATTAGGGAGCAAAGAAAGACTAAGGCAGGGATACTGAGGCTGAATAAAGAGGAAGGTGGTTGGGCAGAGAGCGATAGTGAAAAAGCAGGGATACTGAACGAATACTTCTGCTCAGTATTCACAATGGAAAATCTGGGGGAGATACCTAATCCAGTCAATAGAAGCACTCTGGATAGGGGGGTTGATATTAGTCCTTTCATAGAAGAAAGGGTTCTGAAAGAACTCTTAAAACTGTAGGTGGATAAAGCAATGGGGCCTGATGGGATTCACCCCAGAATTCTAAAAGAACTAATGGAAGAACTAGTAACACCACTGCTACCCTTTTTAATAAATCATGGGAGGATGGTGTGGTACCTGTGGACTGGAGGAGGGTGGATGTGATTCCCCTTCACAAAAGTGAGAGTAAGACAGACGCAGGAAACTACAGACCTGTCAGTTTGACCTCAGTGGTAGGGAAAATGATGGAATCACTTCTGAAGGAAAGAATTGTTGAGTACCTAGAGGCCAGTGGGGGGACAGGATCCAAGGCAGCATGGATTCACAGCAGGAAGGTCATGTCAGACCAATCTAATTGATTTCTTTGACTGGATGACTAAAGCAGTAGACGAGGGAGGGGCTGTGGACATGGCCTACCTAGACTTTAGCAAGGCATTTGACACAGTCCCGCACAAAAGATTAATAAACAAATTAGCCAGCCTGGGAGAGGGTCCCAGGGTGGTAGCCTGGGTAAAACACTGGCTGGATAACAGGACACAGAGGGTAATAGTAAATGGAGTACACAGTGAAGAAAGGGGGGTTACTAATGGGGTTCCACAGGGTTCAGTACTGGGGCCGGTCCTTTTTAATGTCTTTATAGGTGACATTGCAGAGGGACTGGAAGGGAAAGTATGTTTCTTTGCAGATGGCACAAAAATCTGCAACAGGGTTAATATGAAAGTTGGGGTGGAAAGGATGAAAAGGAACTTGGCAAGGTTGGAGGAATGGTCAAATGTATGGCAGCTTAGATTCAATGAAAGAAGTGCAAAGTAATGCACCTGGGAAACAAAAACCCAGGGGAAGAGTACACAATGGAGGGTGAGATACTGACAACAACAAAAATGGAAAGGGACTTGGGGATGGTCATATCGGATGACCTAAAGATGGGCCAGCAATGTGAGAAGGCAGTAAGGAGGGTTGGGGGGATACTGGGATGCATAGGGAGAGGCATCACCAGTAGAAAACAGGAAGTTGTTGGCCCTCTGTACAGACAGTTGGTAAGACCACATCTGGAGTACTGTGTACAGTTCTGGAGACCCCATCTCTGCAAAGACATAGACAGGGTGGAGGCTGTCCAGAGGAGGACAACCAAAATGGTGCAGGGTCTGCACCGGAAGACATATGAACAAAGACTAAAGTAGCTTAAGATGTATAGCCTCGAGGAAAGGAGGGAGAGGGGGGAAATGATAGAAACTTTCAAATACCTCAGGGGAATCACCAAAGTCCAAGAGGGTAGCATCTTTCAGAAAAAGAGATGTGCAAGAACAAGGGAGCACAATTTGAAGATAGAGGGGGGGCAGCTCAGAGGTAATGTGAGGAAGTATTTCTTCACAGAGAGGGTTTTAGATGCATGGAATGGCCTTCCTGAGGAGGTCTTAGAGTCAAAAACAGTGGAGGAATTCAAGAATGCATGGGACAGACATAAGGCAATTCTAGTGGGGGGTAGGAGGAAGTAGGCTGTTGGTTAACTAGGATCTTCAGCTTATCCGTTAGGTAAAGAAATGGGCAGACTAGGTGGGCCAAGCGGTCCTTATCTGCCATCAAATTCTATGTTTCTATGTTTCTAGGATTACAATACCATGAACATTCCAACAGTAGGGTTGCAAGTATAAAATAAATTAAAAGAATGACATTGGAAATGACCTCTTTTCATAACTGAAGATCTAGGTTTCGTCTATAGTTCCAATTAAGAAATTCATCAACAGACCCAGGGGGAAGCATCAAGGCATTAAATGAGTGTATAAACCTCATTATTAACAGGAAATTTTATCAAGGGGAAATTAATTAAATATTAAGGATCTAGGATAGAGAGCCAGACAACCAAACAAATCAAAAGTGCAACATATTGGAGTGAACTGGGAAATACCAACCAAGATCAAAATACAGGAAGCCAATCAGCTTGTATGGCTTTCTCTACCAGGCCCCAAAGCTCCTCATACCTATCCAACTGATCTCTGACACTGTACTGAGTTTTTTCCAGTTTCAGACTCTCCATCAGCTCTTTAATCCATGTAGCCACCGAAGGAATTTCAGGTAACCTCCAATACACAGCCAGAAGTTGGAGGCCTATTACTGATCCCAAGCACCAGAGTCTGGAATTGGGTTTGGGAGTTCCACCCCCCCCAAAGGCAGCCCCAGCAAGACCTCTACTGGGTCTAGCTTTACTGACCTACCCACTATGTGTTACAATAGTTCAAGGATGCCCTCCCAAAACAATCTGACCTTGTGGCATTCCATCATTAGGTGAAAAAATTATCCTTCATGTATTTTACATTTTGGGCATAAGTTAGAAGATTCTGGGTCTATTCTCTGGGCCAACATCAGTGTAAAATAGGACCTCATCAACACACTGTATTGTATGGACCTGAGTCGATTATTGACAGAACACTTTAACACATTCTTAAAAATAAAGTTCCAGTCTCCCCCAGTCAAGGAGTCTGGATACAGGTTAACTTCCCATTTATGTTTCAGATCTTCCAAAGGACCTTGGAGAGTGCCAATCAATATTTTATAACAACCTCTAAGGGGTTTAAAGGAAGGGTCAGAGGTTCGGCCTATGAGAAGTTCCTCCGAAGGGGAATGCTTCAATGCCCCCCAAATCCATCCACCCTAGTTTAAATTCTCCCTTTTAATCTCAAATAGGGAAAGAAGTGTGTGGCTCCCAGTCCAAATCGTCATACCAAGTCAGAGAAGGGTAAAACCTATCCATTCTTCCTAATATGTTGTAAGAGGAAGAGGCCCCTATTTCTCGAGCTCTCCATTTCCCGAGAGAGGCCTCCCAACCCCCGCTAAAGGCAGACAAGGAAGTGTCCAACGAAATACTGGAGCCGTAATGTAAGATATCATGAGCCATTTTCCATGCCTTGCACAGTGCCCTGGTACAAGGGTTTCTAGAACTAACCAAGTGAGTGCCCCCCAAAGCTACCACCAAGGGACTGTAGTATATAGGAGTTGGGGTAGGGCCTTCCACCTTCACCCATGCTGGATGTTCGGAGTCCTCTCTCAAAGTATTCTGTACATGAGCCAATTGGGCAGCCAAGTAATTTAATTTAACATTCGGCAAACTCAAACCTCCCTGTTTAACAGGCCACCATAGGATTGCTTTCTTTATTTTTGGCATTCTACCCTGCCAAAGCAACTGAGTGATAGCTCCTTCCAGGGCCTTTATGTACTTATTAGGAATATTTATAGAGACTGTTTGAAAAAAGTAAAGGAATTGTGGGGGAATGCTCATTTTAACGAGATTGACTCTCCCCAAAAGAGTCAGGGGCAGGGCTCTCCAGTTGAAACAATTCTCTCTTACCTTCCGGACAACCTGGCACATGTTAACTTCCACCATTAAGGAGAGTCTAGAGGGCAAATAAATCCCCAAATATTTAATTTTGGTGTAGGGACTAATAATACATTGTGAAATCTGGATTGATTGTCCCCCCCCCCCGGGGCATTCATTCACATTTACCCCAATTAATTTTACGTCCAGACAAGGGGCCATAGATGTCAAAGATTTGAGTTAAGGCTGGCAGTGCTTTGCCCAGGTCTTTGAGAAATAAGAGAATATTATCAGCGAAGAGGGAGATGACATGGTTCTTCCCCTTTATCCTGAGGCCTATAATGTCTGAATGGGACGTAATAATTTCTGCTAGGACTTCGATAGTGAGGCTGTACAGGTGGTGCGATAGAGGGCAGCCCTGCCTAGTACCTCTGGAAAGAGGAAAAGGGGCAGAGAGCATGTTGTTCATCAAAATTTGGGCTTGCGGGTTTCTGTAAAGAGATTGGATCCAACTCCTCAGTTTCCCACCAAAGTCATATTTCTCCAAGACAGCATAAAAGACCATTCCACTTGATCGAATGCCTTTTCAGCATCTAGGGCCAACAACCCTCCAGTGCCTCCTCTCCCATATGACTAATTATACATAACATTAATTGTTCTCCTAATATTCTGCTTGGCTTGTCTACCCTTGACAAACCCCTCCTTGATCAGGGTGTATCAATTTAGGGAGAATACCCTTCAACCTGGTAACTATTAATTTTGCAGTAATTTTATAGTCGGAGTTTAGTAGAGAGATAGGCCTATAAGAGGCACATTTAATGGGGTCTTTGTCAGGCTTGGAAAGTACAGTGATAAAAGCTAGGTAAGGTGAGGGTGGCAGAGAGCCACTCTCCAAGGCATCAGTGATCATCTGAAGCATAAAGGGACCCAGTGCCCCCCAGGTTACTTTATAAAACTCCGCTGGGATCCCATTGGGTCCTGGCGCCTTCCCTTTCTTTACATTCCTAACCATCTTCCTAAGTTCCTCCCGCTCAAGTGGAAAATCTAGCTCCTGTCCATCCCTTTCACTGATAGTTGGAAGCTGTAATTTCCATAGAAAGTCCCTCGGGTCTGCCCTTGTAGGGAATTCTGAAGTATAAAGATCTGAGTAAAATGCTTTAAAAATATCATTTATCCCCTGCTGGTCATAACTGCTTCCTCCAATCGAGTTCTCCATTCTGAGAATAGTTCTCTCTGCTTTTTTCCCCTTCACTAGGCCCGCCATCCACTTCCCCGCCTTAATTTATCCCTGTCAAAATAAGTGTTTGATTTAGTGAGGAGGACATTCCTGTCTATGGCCCTATTTGTGAGCTGGTGTAATCTGCCTTAAAGGTCTTTAGTTCTAGAAGTTTCTGAGGACATATTGCATCCATCAGCTCCCCCTCTAATTTTTTAATGTTAGTTTCTAATAAATCTTCCTCTCTGGTAAGTCGTTTTTTAATATATGTTGAGTAGGAAATGGTTTCACCTCTTATGAAGGCATTCAAGGTATCCCAGGTATTAGCAATGTTTGTATCTGCTGGGTTATTATGTGTCAAAAATTCTTTGATACTGTAATTTATTTGAGCCACGAATCCTTTATCTAGTAAAAGTGCTGTATCCATACACTATAGGAGCACCGGGGATTCTGAGGAGAACTGTCACTACCAAGGGGGCATGGTCTGAGGTAATTATGGGGCCATACTATGCCTTTTATTTCACCGACCAAACTGGAGGGCACGATTAAATAATCAAGCCAAATGAACACCTTGTGGGCATGAGAGAGGAATGAGAACTCCCTACCCAGAGGATTACAATGCCTCCAAGCCTCCACCATAGCCCTTCCCTCCATCATACCCCTGAGCACTGAAACACTCCGGAGGAGGGAGGTCTAGTCCTATGACCAGAGTGGTCCAACTGAGGATTCCAGTATGTACTGATGTTCCCCCCCAATATCAAATTATCTGGGTAGGGGGCCAGGGTGACCACTAGATGGGTGAAAATGTCTGGAGAATCAAAGTTTGGACAGTAAATTGAACTCAGAGCGTACCTAGTGCCCCCACAGTCTATCTCTGCAATCACAAAGCAGCCCTGGGGGTCAGATTGCGTAGAGAGAACCCTATGTGGAAGACCCAGTCTAATCCAAATCGCTTCTCCCCTAGCTTTAGAGGTAAATGGGGCAGAAATGAAAGAGCCCCCCATGAAGCGGCTAATCTGGCCACCTCCTCCCCCATTGAGTGTATCTCTTGCTTCAGTATTAAGTCTCCCTTTAATTTCTTAATTTGGGTCCAGACACGCTTCCTCTTTACCACCGTCCTGAGTCCATTGACATTCCAGGAGACCAAAGTCAGATACTCCATCTGAATTGTTTGTTAGTATTAAATAGCAACCTCTCATGTATAGACACAAAGGACCTATTAAACAATAAATAAGCTCTATAAAGATTTTGAAGAATAACACCCCATGAACAGATGAAATCAATTTCTCCTCGGCCCAGTCCCCCCGCCATCCCTCTTAACTGTAAACCGTACAGAACAGGAATTTTAAACATGTAGAACTTCCCTCAAAAAAATATCCACCCTTCCAGAAAGACTGAAATAGTGAAATGTATAACATCATCTTGTGGACTACC
Organism: Neoceratodus forsteri; assembly: GCA_016271365.2. Taxonomy (NCBI): domain Eukaryota; kingdom Metazoa; phylum Chordata; order Ceratodontiformes; family Ceratodontidae; genus Neoceratodus; species Neoceratodus forsteri. The sequence goes on along the minus strand of CM057452.1, from coordinate 1,478,699,838 downwards.
CACCCCTACTCCACTCCCTGTATTATTCTCAAATCCCACAGAGTATCAAAAAGCAGCGCTTCTCTCTGCAAACCCCCCCAACATAAATAAGAAAAACAATATTAAAGTTAAAACAGACCCCCATATCCTCCCCCTTCCCTAAAAATACTGAACATGTCTACCCTCTACTTCTAGTGGATTGAGTGGTCGATCCCCTATTTAAACATATGAACACAAATAAAATGATATATCTTCCATACTTCCAGGATAACTTGCCGCAATGGGGAAGGGGGAGCCCTAAGGACCTCCCCACCCCCCCAGATTAGGACAAGGCATGGAGGAGAACCTGAGCCCCACCGAGAAGCAGGCCTGATGGCATCCATCAAAATAAGCACATACTGCTCAGGGCTCCCCCAGGAGCGATCCAGTCCCTGCACTGGGAAAAATGCAGGGATGCACGCTCCCAAAAATAATGCTTAAGTCGGATTGAACCTTTGCGCTCAGCCGTCCATGTACTTAATGAGGAGACCCATAGTCGAAGTTTACCCCAGATCAGCTGCCCAAGTCCCCCCCCCCCGCAAACAAACCCCTTTAACTAAATTAGCATATCGAGTGAAGTTAAACATCAACAACCAAGAAAGGAAAACATTTCAGGCAACATGCCCATAAGTCACAGGCAACCAAATTAAAATGTCTGTATATGTAAAAGAGCAATCACAAGGGACCTTAACCTCACCAGTAGGCCCTGATCCATGCCTCCAAGATTCATACTGTCTCAAGGACCCTAGATGGACATCACCCTCAGCATGTGAAGGTTGAAGGTACTGAACATGTACTCCCTGGAGGAGAGGAGGGAGAGAGGGGATATGATAGAGACATACAAGTATCTCACAGGGAGGAACAGGGTGCAGGAATGCACTATTTTTAAGCAAAAAGATGTTCCAGGACTAGAGGGCATGGGATGAAGTTGGAGGAGGATGATTCAGAGGAAACGTGAGGAAGAATTTCTTCACAGAACGGGTGGTGGACAAGTGGAACACCCTGCCAGAGGAAGTGGTGGGGGCTGAAACAATCACGGGATTTAAGAATGCATGGGATAGACATAAAGGAATTCTGGAGGTCAGGGGTAAGGGGCAACAGACTTCCTGGAAAACATAAACTGAACTTACAAACTTAAATGGGCAGACTGGGTGGGCCATAGGCCCTTATCTGCCGACACTGTCTATGTATGTATGTATCTATGTGGCGAGCAATTTACCAGCCACTGTCCAGGCCCATGAAGTGCTAGAGTCTGAAGCTGCAAAGACACCTTCTGGCAATGAGAAAGGCAGGAAGGGGAGCCCTCCACACACCAGCCCTAATAGACCACCCCATGGGTGTTACGGTCAGGGAACTAATGCTCCCCCCACCTCCCATCCACCCATCCAAGGAAGGCAAAAGACAGTACATCTGGTCTTTCAGGGAAAATTCTCGAGCTGAGGAATGTTTAAACATTAGGCTGGCCCCTCTTATGCTTCTCCAAATCCTGGACATATTCCATAGCCGCTTCAGGGCTAGTGAACAATCTTTAGTTGCTGCCCTGAGGATGTACTACCAGGCGTGCAGGGTATACCAGAGAGAATGGGCACTCCAGCTCATGGAGCCTCTTCTTTACCTCGAAGAAGGCCCAGCGTTGAAGCTGCAATTGCCATGAGTAATCTGGAAAAAAGTTCACACGACTCTGCTGCACCATGATTCAGCCCTGTTTTCTCGCTGCCTCCAAGACAAATTGGTGATCCAGATATCTTAGGAATTTAATAATGATGTGCCTAGGTTGTTGCTCTGGTGAAGGTTTAGCCCCTGGTGACCTATGGGCTCTTTGGATCTCCAGAAATATTTCTTGAGGGATTTGTAGTGTTTGCCTCAGCCACTTTTGAATAAAAGATGCACAGCCCCTTCCCTCTTGCCCCTCGGGCATCCACATGAGCCTGACATTACAGCGCCTCTCTCTGTATTTTCATGGTCATCAATGGCCTGTTTCAACATCTCGATCTCTCTTAATGCTCTCTGGAGATCTGATCTGGTGTGTTGTGTGGCATTTTCCTGGGCCCCCAGCCTAACCTCCAGCTCTTCCAACCTGTTTTCGTGTGTGTCAACCATCTCTGATATGGTATTGATGGTCTGCTGGAGGTGCTGGAACTGAGAAGTCACATTCTTGAATCCAGACTCCATCTTAGTACCAAGGTCATATTTCAGGTCTTTAAGCAAGCGTTCAAGTGCCTGGTACCCCTCCAACAATGCTGAGCAGGCCGCTGAATCTGAAGAAAGATTGCCTGTGTTAGATAGCTTGTCTGGGCCCCGATTCTGGCCTGAGTTTCCCCATTCTGCCAGGCTGTGAGTGATTGGCTGATGTGGGCCTTTATCTGTGACCATTTCTTGCAGCGGATTAAAGGACAACTTTGCTTGCTTTTTAGCTAATTTTGCCACGGGAAGCATCGGAAGATTACCAGCCACCAATATTGCAGCGGTTTAGGTAGATAACATGCAGGATGGAGATGAAATCTAGAGGATACTAAAGGAGCTCTCAGATTATGCTGCCATCTTGCTCCCCCACTAGGCCATGCCCCCTGTAACCACTGATTGACTGTAACATTTTCAAACATACTAAAATTGACCTCCATTGTAGAAATCTTGTTTGGTTCCCCGCTTACAATTGTGGAAAAACTCAGCTGCTTCTCTGTTCTGACCATGCCTGGGGAATTATTCTATTGTGTGACTGTGTCTGTGGAGGGATACTTCTGAAGGCACAGTCAGAAGGCACATTCAGAAAGATTTTCTCTCAGTGGAAGTAGTTCTGGCACAGTAACTGTTGATTAAATAGATTTAATCAATGGTCACCTGATGCTCTTCGACCAATCATGTTGCCTCCTTTTTCCATCCCATGTTATAATCCAATGCAAATTCACCCAAAGACCCCTGAGGTCAGCCTCACTGCCCCTACTAGCTGTATCGAACCTGAGACTTTTTTCGGCCCACAGATCAATTGGCTACATGGCTGTGTCCTCCTGGAACTCTCTGCCTCTCCCTTTCCTGACCTGCCCCTTCATTACTCAGTTCCAAAGCACTCTGCTAGCACACCTTGAAGCCCCTACTTGTTCATGCTTTCAGCAACACCCTGAGTTTACCAATTCTTCACTGACCACTGATATTAACTCCTAAGCTCTACCTCAGCATCTCTGTCTCCATCCAGCTATATTGTGGACTAGGTGTAAATAAGCTTGTGGCCTGTACTTGTGGCCTGTACTAGATAAACATGTGGGGAATAGTGCAATGTAATGGCTGTGGGGCAGCAGTCTTCCGGGAGTCTTTCTGGAGGCTGAGATGCTCCCCTATTTGCAGACAACTATCTGCCCTGAGGGAGGAAGTTGCCCGTCTTCAGGCCACACTGGACAGTAGTAAGAAACCTTCCCCAGGCCACACTGGACAGTAGAAGGAACCTCCCCATCCAGGGAGCACTAGCGCCACCACCACTACCTCAGAGGTTGTGAAGAAAGCACAGCAGTTGGACCACAGTGGGCTCAGGGAGGGTGAGGAGGGTGGAACAGAGCACACCCAGTCAATTGTTCCACTCCACAATCCATACACCATTCTGGGGAGCATAGCTCCCCTATGGGTGTACCAGAGAGAAGACTGATGATAACTGTCACAAGGAGGCCCACAGAAAGGAGGCAGAGGACACCAAAGAGAAAGGAAGCAGCTCTGGTGGGGACTCAATTATTGGGGTATAGAACTGGGGAGATGAGAAAATGAAGTAAGGTGCCTGCCTGGTGCCATGGCTTGGAGGGACAGGAAGCGCATCCTCAGGATCACGAGAACAGCTGCAAGGGATTCCGAGCTGGACGTAATTGTCCACCTAGGGACAAATGACTTGGCTCATCATGAGATTAGAGCAGTGCAGGAGGACATTGCAGAGCTGGGGAGGGACCTCAAGACAGTAGCACACACAGTTTCCTTCTCAGAGGTGCTGCCTGTCAAAAGCATGGGGAGGCGAGGTACTGGCACCAAGCAGTTTAATGAATGGTTGAAAAATGGTGTGGAGCACAGGGTTTGGCTTCATTGGGACTGGGGTTCCACCTGAGGACACCAGCCTATACTGGCAGGATGGTCTGCATCTGTCCAGGAAGGAACAAGTCTTTTGAGCAATCGGTTTAAATGCTTCATTGACAAGATTTTAAACTAGTCAAAGGGAGGCACTGACAAGCAGCAGGAAAATCCCAGCCTCTCCCTACAAAACAGGGTACTAAATGAAAAAAAGACAGAGGTAGAACGGTCAGTGGGGATGCTGCACTGGAAGGTAAAGCCATCAAAAATGGAGAGCAATGAGTACTAATGCCCGTAGTCTGGGTAACAAGCTTCCTGAATTAGTGGCCTTGATGGAGGAAGAACATCTGATATCGTGGCAGTCACAGAAACATGGTACACACAAAACCATGACTGGGACATAAACATACCAGGATACACTGTGTACAGGAGGGACAGGGAGGGTAAAGAGGAGGAGGAGTAGTTCTTTACATAAGGGAAGGAATAAAAGCAACAGAACAAAAGGTACACAGGAGGAGAAGAAGCACTGTGGGTAAATTTGGAGACAGGCAATGGCACCACAACGCGCAAGGGTTGTATACAGACCTCTTCTCAGGGGAGGAAATGGACAGGGAAATGATAGAAAGTATACTTAGAATGGCAGAAAAGGGGAGATATTGCTGATGGGTGATCTGAATATGCCAGATGTTAACTGAGTGCAGTTGCAGCTGCCACTTGAAGAGTGCAGTTATTCTAGATGCCCTACAGGGGCATGCCTTAGACAACTAGTACTGGAGCCCACTCGAGAGGGAGCAATATTAGACTTGATTCTCTCAAATGGAGATGGTGAGAGGATTACAGATGTAGAAGTGGGTAGCCATCTGGGAACTAGCGACCATCGAACAGTATGGTTCACAAAACACAGCAATAGAGTCAAAGCCATACAAAGACAAAAGTACTGGACTTTAGGAGGGCTGACTTTGCCAAAATGGGTGAGTGCCTAAGGAATGCACTAGCAAATGGGCAGGAAGGAGGGTGGAAGAACAATGGGAATAATAAAAACTGCCATCACAGAGGTAACGAGCCTTTGTGTGAAGCAAATAAACAAAACAAGACGATGTAAGAAACCACTATGGTTCTCAAAGGAAGTGGCAGTGAAGGTTCAAGAGAAAAGAAAGCATTCAGGAAGTACAAGGAATCGCAGAAGGAGCAGGACAGAGAACTGTATCAGTTAAAGCAAAGGAGGCTGGAAGGCAGTCAGAACAGCAAAGGCCCAAACCGAGGAAAAGATAGCCAACTCAGTTAGAAGGGGATAAAACCTTTATAGGTACATCAGGAGGCGAAGGAAGACCAAGGGAGGGATAGTGAGGCTTAATAAAGGGAGGGAGGGTGGGCAGAGGAGACTGTGAAAAGGCAGAGATACTAAACAAATATTTTTGCTCAGTATTTACAAAGGAAGAGGGAGGTACATAAAACAAACAGTAGTAACACTCTGGATACAGAAGTTGATACGGCCCATTTACAGAACAAAGGGTTCTGAAAGAACTCTTAAAACTGAAGGTGGACAAAGCAATGGGGCCTGATGGATTCATCCCAGAATTCTAAAAGAACTAAGGGTAGAACTAGTGACACCACTGACTACCCTTTTAACAAATCATGGGAGGATGGGGTGGTACCGAGGACTGGAGGAGGGCAGATGTGATTCCCCTTCACAAAAGTGGGAGCAAGGCAGAAGCAGGAAACTATAGACCTGTTAGTTTAACCTCAGTGATAGGGAAATGATGGAATCACTTCTAAAGGAAAGAATTGTCGAGTATCTAGAGGCCAGAGGGCACAGGACCCTAGGCAGCATGGATTCTGCAGGAAGGTCATGCCAGACGAATCTGATAGATTTCTTTGACTGGGTGACCAAAGTAGTAGATCAGGAGGGGCTGTGGACATGGCCTACCTAGACTTTAGCAAGGCATTTGACACAGTCCCACACAAAAGATTAATATACAAGTTAGCCAGCCTGGGAGTGGGTCCCAAGATGACAGCCTGGGTAAAGAATTGGCTGGAGAATAGGACACAGAGAGTAATAGTAAATGGAGTCCACTCAGACGAAAGGAGGGTTACTAGTGGGTACCGCAGGGTTCAGTATTAGGACCGGTCCTCTTCAATGTCTTTATAAGCGACATTGCAGAAGGACTGGAAGGAAAAGTATGTCTCTTTGCAGATGACACTAAGATCTGCAACAGAGTTGATGCACAGGGTGGGGTGGAAAGGATGAGAAGGGACTTGGCAAGGTTAGAGGAATGGTCAAATGTATGGCAGCTTAGATTCAATGCTAAGAAGTGCAGGTAATGCACCTGGGAAACAAAAACCCAGGGAAGAGTACACAATGGGGGTGAGATACTAACAACAACAAAATGGAAAGGGACCTGGGGTAGTCATATCAGATGACCTAAAGACGGGCAAGCAATGTGAGAGGGCAGCAAGGAGGTTGGGGGATACTGGGATGCATAGGAGGCATCACCAGTAGAAAACAGGAAGTTATTATCCCTCTGTACAGACAGCTGGTGAGACCCCATCTGGAGTATTGTGTGCAGTTCTGAGACCCAATCTCGCAAAGACATAGACAGGATGGAAGCTGTCCAGAGAGGCAACTAAAATGGTGCAGGGTCTGCACCAGAAGACATATGAAGAGAGACTTAAGGAGCTTAATATGTATAGCCTCGAGGAAAGAAGGAGAGGGGGACATGATAGAAACGTTCAAGTACCTCAAGGAATCAACAAAGTCCAAGAGGGTAGCATCTTTCAAAAAAGGTGTGCAAGAACAAGAGGGCACAATTTGAAAATAGGGGGTGGCTCAGAGGTAATTTAAGGAAGTATTTTTTCACAGAGAGGTTGTGGATGCATGGGCGGCCTTCTGAAGGAGGTTGTGGAGTCAAAATCAGTGGTGGAATTCAAGCATGCATGGGATAGTCATAAGGCAGTTCTGGGGGATGGGGGTAGGAAGAAGTAGGCTGCTGGTTAACTAGGATCTGCAGCTTATCCAGTAGGTAGGGAAATGGGCAGACTGGGTGGGCCAAGCGGTCCTTATCTGCCGTCAAATTCTATGTTTCTATGTTTCTATGTTTACTTAGTTTTGATTATTCCATGTTGTATTGTGCCCCTATTGCATTAACCTGTGTATCTCTGCACAAAGTGTTGTACTTGCTTGCCGAAGTAGCTTTATCCTGTTCAACTTTTATTTCTACTACCGTACTCACTGTTGAATGAGTTATCCTGTATAAATGTTGTATCCTGTATAAATGTTGTATCCTGTACAAATGTTGTATCCTGTATAAATGTTGTATCCTGTACAAATGTTGTATCAGCTACTGAACTATTCAACTGTACTGCTCTTCCCGGGTTGTCCCTGGAAAAGGGACTGTCATGCTTCAGTGGGCTTACCCGATTACCAAAATTCAATAAATAAATAAACTTCTCCACTCCCATCATTCTGCTACAGTTATGTGTAATGGGGTACTCACAGCCCTTTAGCCTAAAAAAAGGTTACTAGACAAGGATGCCCTTATCCCCATACCTCTTTAACTTATACTTGGAACCCCTATCTAGAAGGATCCTTTTATATGAAAAAATTAAAGGGATTAAAGATGGAAACAACATCTACAAAATTTCTACTTATGCAGATAATATTTTATTGCACCTGGAAGATCTAGTCCACTCAACCCCAGCTGTAATCGACATTCTACAAGAATTCAGCCAGCTCTCACGTTACAAACTCAACCTAGACAAAACCTGCATAATGCCTCATAATCACTTTAACAAAGAACAAGTATTGAGATAGGGGGCACATGGAATTCTGAAACAAATACCTGGGCATTCAGATTAACAAAAGCAAAAAGATAACATTTTCCAGAAACCTTGAATCACTCCTGTACCACACTAAACAATACCTAACCAGGTGGACAGCCCTCCCCATTACCCAATGAGACTACATCAGTATCATTAAAATGAATATTCTGCCATGGTTGCTCTATCCCTTGGGTATGATAGGCTCTGTAGTTCCTAATTTCTGATTTAACAAATTAAAAACTACACTGTCCTTCTTTCTCTGGAACAACAGAAGCCCCTGCAGAGCTTTACCATAAGCTTCACCTTCCACAGAGCCAGGATGCCTCCAACGCCCAGATTTTAGGCTTTACTACCTTGTGATGCATGCTGGGCAGTTTATGTGGTGGAAGGGAACAAACACCCAAACCATGGGGAATCCCTATACTCCCCAATGGAGGCAGATGGAACTAGATCTATGTCATGAGGCCAAAATTAACATCAGAGCCCAATTATACATCCCTTGTAGTAGACTACCTCCATTGCTAAAACAGAGTTCCATAGGTTCTTCTATGCTAGTCAGCAAACAACTTCACAGACTCCTAGGTACTAAACTCCTGTTTGACCCTGTTGGCCCAGGCCATCCCCATAATCCTATACTTAGTCAGCATATGGTATACATGCAGACCTGCCTGACCTGCAGTCCCTTACATGGACTAATGTGATGTCATAGTTTAACACCTTATGTATGAATTTATGCTTAGTTAGGAATGGTATGTATAGTTAGAGATTAGTGTAGAATGTACTAGATATGTTTCCATATATATTTCTACTTTTGCTTAGTTATTTGCTTGTCTAGATGTAATTCTGCTACAAAATGCTGTCACCAAAAGTATGCCTTTCCAGACAGAGTGATCATTGAGTGGAAAAGTACTGAGAATGTAGAAATGAAGTATGTTTACACATTTGTGGTCTACAGCACCACCTGCTGCTATAAGAATATAACTATAATGCTATATCATGCCTGTGATATATTTGTAATCCTACAGTGCCCTCTACAGCCAGAATGCATATTGCTGAAGTCAGCAGATAATAATAATAATAAGTCAGCATATTTGTGACTAGGCCATTGTCTTAGTTGCAACATGTAAGGACGCACCAAACCTGCAACATTTTAGATGTTGCATTCGACAGGGCAACTTAGATAACAGCTATACTGCCCACTAAATTAGCCAATCAGAATAATGTAGAATATGCAGCTAGTGTGTACATGAGCCCTTTGCCATAGCAATATAACTTGATCTTATCTTAATATAAGTATGATTGTTTACTGTAAGTTCATTGAGTTTTTCTATGATGACATACCTATGGTGGGGGTTCCAAACTCCCACCTGACAATAAGTTGTCCTTTCTGCATGCATGTATCATGTATTTGGGAATAAACCTTTACTCTGTAAGTACCTGCTTCCTGTATTGTGCTTTGCCGTCAGGTGTAGAACCTGCTGAATCTTACAATGGCAACTGCGAGCAGCACCTGATTGGTCAGAGGTGAAACAGGGGCAGAAGATCTGGGAACAGCACTCAAGATCAATGTGAATAATGTAGGGACTGAGACACCCGATCAACCAGAGGAGAACAGGAGCCAGATTGATTAATACCTTCCTGCTGAGGCAGAGTATTGCTTATGAGGTAAAAGAGATCATGTTACAGAGTCTCTAGAAGCGTGTAGGACCTGATTGTGATAGAATATTAACCCACTGAAAATTTTAACAGATGTGCGAAAATTTTGGGAACGGATGAGATAGGGGATTTCAAGGGCAGAGACATTTTCTCAGCCAAAGGAGTGATCGTGGTGGAGGTTGGGCAGTTGTTTGTTTCTGCCTTTCATGCTGAGCATTTGGCAATTGAGTGTTCAAAACCCTTGTGCCCTCCCGTTCATTCATTTGCTTGGAATGACCCTAAGGCTTTGTCCGAGGGGCTCCTTGACTCCAAACATGTAACTGTCTAGCAAGAAAAGTACAGGGTGTTCCACACCACTCTAGGCTTCTTGGCTTTTGCAGGAAAAAGAGAGAAATAAACCTTTATTCTGCATGTCTGTTACTGTGTGGGATTTTACCATCAGGTTACAAATGAGCTTCTGAAAAAAAATTATGTTTCCTACGTTTGTGTATTTGTCCATCTGGTTTTAAATAGGGCAGTTGTATGTGTTTTGCTTCTGCCCCCTGTGCTGAGCTCTGGCATCAGATGTCCAAACCCTTCTAAACTCCCCTTTACAAGATACAGGATAACTTTCAGGCTTTAACATCTTGAAGGACTCTGTATCTCAAACATGTAAATATCTCACTGGGAAGATGCAAGGTGAAACAGTAGGCCTAGAAATTCTCAGTGAAGTGCAGTTAAAGGGGAACCTCCACCAAAAAAATGCTCATTAGAACTGAACTCTTACTAGTTATCCTAAAATCTCTGCCTCCCTATGGAAGGTGGGAGAATTTCACACAGACTGCAATATTGCAGGCTAATCTGGTACAGTATGTGGGCAGACTGTGCACAAAGTTCATGTCTGTAACCAGGAAACATAAAAATGTTATCCTGAGGGTTGTGAGAAAACTAAACCCTCTGTCCCACTATCAGAATTACTGTCCTTGGCCAAAAACAGTAAGACTGGTAGCATGCCTCGGGACACTGGAAAGTGTTCCCAGGAAAAAGGTTTTGGATATATCTAAAAGCAGTGTCACTTGTCAGCTGTAAATGTCATAAATACGGTCTGGTAAGTAAGGCTAAATTTATCATTTTGCCACATACTCTTTTATCTAACTGTACATTTTATTAATTTCTCTCTGTTCATAAGCTGGCCAGCCAATGATTCTCTTTTCTAACTTTCAGTCTTTTTTTTTCTAAGCCCAGACCTGACAAGTCCAGGGTATTGTTTCTGTCTATCATGCACACACACCACGTCCAGCACATCCAATTGTTATTTACTTTACTACACACTGAAGAAAGTACATGCAAACCTATTTTGAGTTCTGCCATTCCAGCTGTTTAAAGTCCTTTTGCTGAACTAAACAATGTGAAGCTTCTATGTGTTCAATGTCACAACTTGGACTCAATAGAAAAAGCAGAGGAATGTGTTTCTAGTTCTCTGTGAAATGGATTTTGAAATGCTTTTAGAAATAAGTGTGTTTGCCTGAAGAAAGCTGATAAAAAGATTGCTTTGGTATGTTACAAAGGGTTTGAGAGAAAGTTATAAATGTATGTATGGTAGAGATTTGCAGAATGACATAGTTGGTTAAGGCCCCGTCCACACTGCACCACTCAGACCCCGTAATGGATAGAAACCATTACAACTGGGGAGCGGTGCAGTGTGTCCACACTGCTGCAGTGTCTGTTATGGGACTGGACCGCCAGTCCACACTTTGGGAGCCGGGTGACCGTTACCGTGGCACCTGATCCCACAAGGCAGTTCGCACTGCACTAGGGGACCAGTGCCACGCGTCCACACTACACCCAGTAACATTACCGAGGCATAACCAGTTTCATAACCATTGAAACCAATTCTATATGTGGTTTCAAATACGGTTATGAAAACACCTTCTGTAACGTTACAGGTGTAAACGCAAACCGTTGAGGTAACGGTTTGGGCACTCTGTAACGTTACAGAGGGGTAATGTGGACAGTGCCTTAATGTGTGTAATACAGTTAGCAATGGTCCTGGGTGTGAAAGAAAGATTTATGATGAGGTATGGTTTAAGTGTTTTGTTTCAGTACAGTGTGTACTGTGATTTAAAGGTAACCAAGACAGCTTAGAAAGCCTTTACTGTTTTGCATTTGGTAAAGATAGAGATTTTCAGTTCGAGTGTAGTGTGTGATGAACCTGTAATCTGTTTCAAGATTGAGACAGTTCAAAATGTCTTTAATGGTTTGAATTTGGTGAGTAAAGGAGTCAGAAACAAAATATATAATCATTTTCTGTGTAAGTTTGCTTATTTGAGCAACATCAGACGGTTTAAGAACCTTTTTTGTACTGCCTCTGTGCAAACAACTAAACAGGGTTAATTTGGCTTGTAACCTTACATCCACGTCACCATGACTAGGCAGAGGGTCAAAGCAGCAGAGCTTCACTGACTAACTGAGGTAACAGACTTTTCTCAAAACACGCTTTCCTGTCTGAATCATGCACGAGAATTCCCTATGTATTTTGTACATCCGTAGTGTAAATATGGCACTGTGTCTTGGGGGGCCTCCACCCTTTTGGTAAGCCATCAAGGAGAACATGCATAGTCTGTGCACCTCAGTACAGCCATGTGTTTAAGAGCACTGCAGATACAAACCTAGAGACTTGGGTTTGAATCCCTCCAAATACCACTTGCATATTGAGTGACCTTTGCAAGTCACTTGACCTCCTTGTGCTCACAAGTCACACCCAAACACAAGCTCCAGCTTGGTGTGCCTTTAATGGTTAAAAAATGTATTTTTTTTTATCCACACTTCCCTGGAACCCACATCAACTGGTGATTCCTGGAATTTTGCTTTTTTTTTTACAAAAAGCATGCACTTGGTAATTGTCTTCTAACTGGGAGGGGGAACCATTAAACATATGGCTTACATCCCTTAGCCACACCCCACCCACAGGGACTGAACAGTTGCCTCTTCATGAAGGTTTTGCCTATGAAATGTTGCAATCTGATTTAACTATAGTTTAATTTGCCCACTTCAATGCCACGTCAATCATCTTGCCAAGCAAAGTGATCAAGACTGGGGGGGACTCAGATCTTCCACGTGTGCCCATGGAACACCACCAGGGGGAACATGAAACAATTTTGGGGAGATTTTTCCCAAGCAATTTCAAAAGTACATAAATAATTTCATTTTTACTTTGTTCTAAAAATAACATTTTAGGAATAATAGAAAATGCCTACTGCTCCCACAAATACAGACTCTAGGAGAAGGTTTTTCTATGGTTTAGCAGAGAAGTGTAAGTGTGGGTGCTCATGTTAATTTTTTTTTTGCTCACAGCTTGGTGTAGACTAACTTATCATGTACATAACAATGTACATAGGCAATACCATGAAATGCAACTATATGGCATTAGTCCGGATTTTATGTGACTCAGCTGAAATTGTTTTGTAATTTACAAACAAGAGAAGAGGAATGCCTTTCCTCTCTGATTTCTTTTTAATTTAATTTTATTTGGTTTTCAGGAATTGAGCAATGTGTGGCTAACAGCCACAGGACTATCTACAACAGATGCAGGACAATACTTCCAAAGACATGCATCAGTATAACAATAATGCATCAGCATTTTTGAAATTAACAGCAACTTACCACCAAGGGAATGGTCTGGAAAGGCCCTCTTGTTTGTGTTGTGTTTTGTTTTTCTCTGTCTTTCAGGAAGACAATGGTCCTTCTGGCCAGGAACTGAATCACTGGAACTAATCGGACCTACCCCTTCGGGGGTGGGGGCAACAACCATGAAGGGCCTACTTACCATCCTCAGTCCTCTGGTAAAGTATAAACAAAACAGTAGGCTAATTTCAATGTGATGTTAAATTAAAAAAAAAAAACATTGGGTTACTCTGTTGCCCTTAATCCCAATGGCAATTAGGGTCACCCCATCAGTATCTATTCAGCATATACCTTTTAAGATGATGACTGGTTGGCAGATGAGACTGCCAGAACACTTGTAGTTAAATGTCTACACCCCTACTGTGAATAGAGTGTCATCTGACATCTATGTAGAACTGTTACAGGTACATTTGGTGGTAATTTACAAATGTGGCTCTGTAAAGTGTGGACAAGGCCCAATGTACTTTAACATTGTAAACCAGCTCAGCCCATCTGTTTGTCAAGTGCAGTTGCCAAACTGCACAAAACCTATAACAGATGGTTTAATGCCAACCAGCACTGGCTAGTGCAAGGGCTCTGGGCACTCAATGGATAATCCACTGAGCTGGGAGGGGGGTACCATCACCTGTTCCTTCTTGTCTTCTCAAGACAATGCAGAATACTTTGACTGGCCAACAATAAAAACAGAGGGCCAATGGTAGTTGGGCCCAAAATATTGGTCTTTCTAGGCCTAGATGAGCTCTACCTAATTTATCCATGGTTCCAAATGGTGTATCCTGAAAAGGCCCTGCCAATCCTAACTGTAATGTCTGGCAACACAAACACTAGGGGGTCAGGGATACAAGATCACATTATTTGCAGATGATATTATTTTAACTCTCACCGAACCTACTGCATCTCTCACAGAAGTATTTCATATTCTTTCTATGTCTGAGCAGTTGTTGGACTCCGGTTAAATAAACACAAAACTGAATTAATCACGAGTTGTTATTCCCAACCATCTCATATTAGAGACTTACTACCGGTCTGTTGGAATAGATATTTTTTAAGATACTTGGGAGCATCTATTTCAAAGGTTCCTGATCATCTTGACATACTACATTATGAACCTTTGGCAAGTACAATAGCTGAAGACCTTCAACGTTGGTCCTCTTTTCACTTTTCTTTTTTTCAACGTGTTGAAATTATTCATCTTAATATTTCGCTGACACTTTCCTTTTTTCTTCAGACACTCCCCTTCTACCAGTAGGTTGTTATCTCCATGCCCGGCAAAGGTTGATTATTCACTTTATTTGGAAGGGATGCAAACCTAGACTCTGCACCACTTTATTATATCTTTCTCCAGCTCAGGAAGGCATAAACTTTCCCAGCCTCTGATGATATGCAATGGCTCGTCAGGTAAGTATTTTCTGTTTGTAGACCTTGAGGTCCTTTTAAAGAGCAACTGTCATGGTGGACTCACCATAATTTTGCTCTATCCATGTGTGTTCCCGGTATCCCGAAGTGTAGAATCGCCTATTCATTGTTCATGTACAGTCCCTGTTTTTACCGAAATAAAGAAAAACGAGCACTCATGAATGCGCATCCACCCTGCTGCCGCATGACTCCCTGCTGCCTCGACACAGCAGTGTGACGTAATGTTAGGATCACACTGCTGCGACTCAGTTAGGCATTGTGGGATTGCTTGAGACAGTCTTCACAGTGTAGAGTGCTGCCACGGTCAGTGTGAATCAGCTAAAGTGTGTCCTTCTTAGGTCAGTGCTTGTTGCTGCTTTCTGCTTACCTGAATGCTGAATGAAAGCATGATGAAATCTTTTTGGCAATCAATGTGTTTGTCAATGTACGAGTCGCAGTGTGTAACTGGTGTCAGGACATGCAATATGCCTCTGTCATTTCTGGTGTTTGGCGCATTACTAGCCACTGACAGTTGTCTGATTACTGCTTTGTATGAAGCGTTAGTAAATAATAAATTGAAATACAGCTTTTTATGAATTGGAAATCAGCAGTCAGCTTTTATGGAGGTGTAATGTGTATGTTGTACAACTGAATGGTATAAAACCGTGAGGGGTGTACATAATTCCTGTGGGAGATGACAGTGTAATACAGTTTCTCATGAGTGTGTTACCAGATATTTGCGCATGCTGCACACCATGCAAGACGTCTATAGCAGTGTGCAAGTAACAGCATGGTCTAACAGCTCAGTGTTGTGATTTCAATGTATATATTTCTCCTTTTTCACATGAATGTCATGTAGCAATGTCAGTTATTCAATATTGCCACATATATTTCACAGCAATGTCACTTGTCCTGCATGTTGCTGCACAATGATGTGCTGCAAGACAGAGATATGTAAAACTTGATTATGTAGCTATGTCTAGCACACCCTGTCCAAGTTTGATTCATGTTGTTGTCCTCTTACCCCACCACCCCACCCCCCCACACACACACAGTAACCCTTTCAGGTCATTATTCATCCCTGTCTATGTGTTTGTTGGAAGTAGTTGTGGACATCTTCATCTTTGTGGTATTTCTCCAGGAAATGATTTCCCACAGCACATTATGCTGCAGTGATCATGTTACTCACAACCCTGTCAGTGGTGTAATCTCCCCAGATGTGTCCTCTAAATCACCTACTCTCACCTTGCATTCATGTACTGTACTTATAATGAAAATGACATAGCCCATATGTTGTTGATGCCACTTGTGTAACACAATGTAGAGGTGGCACATTGTTATGAAGAGCACTGCATTCTTTTGCAGCAACTGTACTGTCAGCACAGTATACAGGTGGGAGTTATGTGTTTCTCTTCTATAGTTGCTGCACAGTCTTTGTTGGGTGCTGTGCAGTGTATGCTATGTACTAACTTGGTAGTGGCAGCACACTCTTGGGGTTGTGTATCATTCTTGGACAGCATATTTACTGTTTGCATATGACAGTGGTACGTAGTGCAAAGCTAATATCCACCCCTCATCTCCATGGATACAGCACTGTGACCGTTCCACCACAGTATTTTTCTGCAGTGCTGTACAGTGAGAAGTGGATATCACCCCATGGTGGACTGAATCTGCACTGTAATCTTTCTCCCCATTCTGTGTGTTTACATTGCAGTGCTCCATTAGCACTATTCTTTGTCCCACTTCAACTGCACCTGCTGCCTCAAATGTTTCTCACCCTGGGTCATGGTACTTCAGCAGACACACCAACGTTGAATGGTCACACAACAGTGGTCACTAAACATTTATTTGTTATCTCTGTGCATACCCCACCACCACCACCACCGCCACCTCCACCACCTGCTGAAGCTCCATATATATAAAGAACAGTGACCTTCCCCATATATCAATCTGAATCTGTATTTTCTTCTAACAAGTATGATTTCTGAACAATGTGTCCCTGATACCCTTTTCTTATCTGTTACACTGATATCACAGCCCACCCATTCTTTGCATCTTTCCAGATATTTTGTAGGTCATGCTTCCTCAGCACTCCCCTGTGGAGGTCCAATGAATCACTTTTCTGTTGCTTGTTCAACCACTGCCTCTGTGACAGTATTCAAGTCATGCAATACCCTTTAACATGACTTCTACGTTCGGTTGATTATAGTTCCATTCTTCATTCTGACTAACACTCTGTCAAGTGATTGATCATTGGGTAACTGTTAGCAAACAGCATTTCTGCACATCTTGTATTACTTTTACTGTTCAGTATGTGTCTGTACTTCTCAATTTGTGAATATTTGTCCATTTCTTTTTGACTAACATTTCTCTTTTTCAGTTTGATCAGTGTCTGTGTGGAAGGGCCTTATTGTGGCGGCACTGCTTTCTACTAACACTTCCACGGTTGCATATTCCTGTTTTCATTGAACTCTGGTAAGCGGTGTATTCCTTCTAAATGTTCAGTAATTGCCTTTATATTTGTTTTGATTTTACTAGCTACTGTACTTGAAAGCAATGTTTCCATCAAGGTGTTTAGATGATCGCATATGAACCATGAGAATGAAGGTCGACATTATCTTGCTATCATCTCAGTACCAAGATGGAAACACATGCCAAGTTGTGTGTGGTTGACAGTTGCTACATTTTGTAGTTTATTATTGTTATGCAAGACTGTTATTCTTATCCGTCTATGGTCTTTGAAAGAAAATTAAGTTATTGTGATTTATTTTTACAGGCAAAGTCATGGATGAGGATAATTCAAGTGTGAGCGACTATGTTGTGGACTCTGCCTCGGATGACTATGAACATGAACATGATAAGTCTGATTCTGCAAATGAGCAACCCATTTTTGGGGTGCAGCCTTATCAATTCAAGCCAACAATGATGCCTGAAGAGTTTGAGCCTATTCCAACTCTGTGCATGCTGCTGATGAACAGGAGGACTTGGCCCATATTGGCAACACTGACTGTTATGCTTTTCATGAGCTATTGCAGTCTCATATACCATAAACAGTAATTCACACATTGCCCTCATTATGTACTATTCTGGGGAAACTAGTAACATGTGACCAGTGAGACCTGATGTGGTTTGCATAAGACACTGCTAACGCATTTCTAGGATGCATACTGATTCCCCTTGCCCATGGTTGCTTAGCTCTGGTACCCTCTCTGTGCATAACATAAGCAATACTATAGAATGGCAAGAAAGAATCATGGTCTCTGATTGGATAGTCTGGGACTGTATCCGTGATGTTATCCCAGCATAACACCATGGCTCTAGTCTCAGCCTTACTGTGAGCCTTTTGATTGTTTGGAGCTTCATTTGCTTTTTTTGTATCCTCTCTTAAGAAACAAAAATATGCTTCCATAAGAACAAAAACATTTTTTAAAATGCTCTTTCTTATTCTGTATAACAACAGGCCTTCATATAATAGCAATAATGGCTTCCAGGGTGTGAGTTGTCGTGGGATAACATCACATCTCAGATACTGGAGGCATTCGACCTGTGGTCTCTTGTCCAACCACTCGAGGTGTGACGTTATCGAAGCATAACACAGATCATGTTGGGCATTATTGCTGAAATAGCTGTCAATGTCCCTGTCTACTTCTGTATGACTGCTGGTGCACTATACAGTTGTAATGTATTGTCACGTGGTGTATTGAGGCAGGAGGCTGTTGGCTGTTTGGGTGCAGAAATTTGCAGCACAATTGTACCCCTCGTCCCATCCAGTCTGCCCGTACCTACCAACCTCCTTTTATTTCATCATCCTCTCACCTTGGTCACATCACAGTAACACCATGTTCATGACCCATGCTATTTGCAATTTGCCACAGTGTAGTGCCCCAAACACTTTATGGTCAGGGGTCAACCTTAAATTTTTTTTGCACTAGCTAGCTGGACAAGTTGATTAAAAATTGCACTAGCCCACAATAATTATGGTAAATTTTGATTGGTTATGCAGGAAAAAGCCAAGAAATACTCTGATTATTGCATATTTATCCTGCTCCCACATTGCTTCCTGCCCCAGCAAAAAAAAAAAAAAGACTGCAATCCAATCACACGCAGTGTGTACCCCCACTGTTTTTTTACCACGTGCCCCTTGCTTCCTCTTTCTTCACACTCTCCCCACCAAACCACAGAATACCATAATAGCAAATGTTCAATCAAGCAGTTCTAGCTCTGCACACACAATAGCCAACATCATCACGCACCTCATCATAGTCCCACCCTGACCTGCAGGGCAATGTACAAAGTTAGGCAGAGAAAGACACTCTCATCCCCCACCCTGTGATTAACCAGGACTGCACATCTGAAAGTTTTCTTACACTGTGACATGAGCCAGGGGCAGTTCTAGGATTTCTTTGGAGAGAGTTAAACAAACACAGGGGACTTGGGATGTAAAAAACGTTGGCATATCTGTTTATATATACCAGGCACAAAAGTATTGATTTAACATGCTGTGCCCTAACAACAAATTTTTTCATAACAGTGTCCTGTCATCAGTCAAAGAGGCAGCAGCATAACAGGCATGATGCTGTATTACCTCTCTTTCTATATAGGATGATCTATACACACCAGGAATACCTGTTTTAACCTTTCAAATTATGTGTTTTGCTAAGGTTTTGCTGTGCAGCATACATGCTCCAAAGCACTGTTTTTAGGATGGAATGACATGATGGGTGGTATAAGGGTGGTACTGCATGGATGGCATTGACTGGTGTGAGCCATTAAAAGGAGTTGTGGACCCCCACACCAGTCAGTAATAGAAGCTATGGGTCTATGGATGGCCACTTCAGAGTCTAGTTTGCAGTGGTGTCCAGGGAAAGTATAGAGTTGACAGACCACCTGGCTGTGCAGACTGTGTATACATCACAGCATTCTGTCACTACAGTGTTGGATACAGACACTCAAAAGGTTGGGAAATGAGGCACACTGGTCTTAATATTGTGGGACAAATCACAGACAATTTCAGCAAACTGGAAACTAGTGACTTAACCACTCAACCCTTGATCACAGCATGCCCACTAGCTGAAAGTCTTAACAATTGAGTGATAATGACTCACATCAAGTCTTTTGTTGGATCCCCCTCTTGAACTGCCGGATGATTGTAACTATTAATGAGCTGCTAATCACACCAGGCCAATTGGAACAGAGGGAGATTAACAAAAGGACTACAGCCTGCTAAAGCAGGGACTTTTTCAACTTCATTAACAGCCATGACAAACCTGCACTAGTCAAGATGGACAAGTAGAGGGTTAGCTGCACTAGCCCCAGTCAATTTGCATTAGGCTCAGGGCTAGTAAAACAATGTTAAGATCAAATCTTGCTTATGGTGTATACTGGAATGCTGCCATGCATTGAATTCCATGCATGGAATATTCTTGTTCTGCTGCACTAGTGTCATTCTGTTGTTCTGCTGCACTAGCGATGTCAGTACTGCAGCACAACCACTTGTAGTGGGTTCACCACAATATATCCCAGGCACACTGCCTTAGGGGTAGCTGGTCCATTCCACTGGGGTGTCAAACAGACGAGGCATACTGATGAGTCCTGGTAGGACGAAACACATGTCTATGTTTTCTGTTAGCACCCTTTGCAAACTGTGAGAGAGGCCTTTTGGCACCATGCAATTCTGCTTAAAGTTGGACCAGCATAACATTCTGTGGTGCTTTGCATTGTGGGGGCATGTGTGATTTTGTATTTTCTTGAAACTTGGCTTCCTAGCCAAATGCCCTTTGGGGTAACCCTTGCCTCAGTGTTTACGCACAGAGGTTCTTTGTCTTTTAAATAGTTTTTTTATTTTAATGGGTTCACCACAATATATCCCAGGCACACTGCCTTAGGGTAGCTGGTCCATTCCACTGGGGTGTCAAACAGACGAGGCATACTGATGAGTCCTAGTAGGACGAAACACGTGTCTATGTCTTCTGTTAGCACCCTTTGCAAACTGTGTGATGGCCTTTCGGCACCATGCAATTCTGCTTAAAGTTGGACCAGCATAACATTCTGTGGTGATTTGCATATGCAGCCCATGATGCTTTGCATTGTGGGGGCATGTGTGATTTTGTATTTTCTTGAAACTTGGCTTCCCAGCCAAATGCCCTTGGGGTAACCCTTGCCTCAGTGTTTACGCACAGAGGTTCTTTGTCTTTTAAATAGTTTTTTATTTTAATGGGTTCACCACAATATATCCCAGGCACACTGCCTTAAGGGTAGCTGGTCCATTCCACTGTGGTGTCAAACAGACGAGGCATACTGATGAGTCCTGGTAGGACGAAACACGTGTCTATGTCTTCTGTTAGCACCCTTTGCAAACTGTGTGAGAGGCCTTTCGGCACCATGCAATTCTGCTTAAAGTTGGACCAGCATAACATTCTGTGGTGATTTGCATATGCAGCCCATGATGCTTTGCATTGTGGGGGCATGTGTGATTTTGTATTCACTTGTAGTGCTGACCCATTATTGCTTTCCTCTGCTTAGGTCTGTTGTAAGACAGTATTGCTGAACCTACACTCACTTCTCATAGAGAATACTGGATAGTGAAATCCACTATACAGTATGAGTGGCTTTCATTATGAATTATAAAAACAAGACAATGAACACATTTTGCATAATTATACTATTTAATTCTATTTTATTTAGTTTTTATTTACTGGGTAAGTGCCATTAGCCAAAGCATGACTATTTTCAGGCGCGACCCAGGAGATTACAATAAGTAGGGTTGTACAGGGGTTACAATTTGATTTAGGGTAGAGACATAATACATACAGAACTAGAACAAGGTTTTACAATCACATAAGTAGGTAACAAAATAGTTCACTAGTTTATATTCAATTAAAAAGACTGAGTGAGAAAAGTCACATGCAGCTGACAGCTGCAGGGTTAAGGGTAGCTAGAGCACAAGCAAAATGAGACAATAAGTGCCTAGAATAATATAAACAAGACAGTCAGGATAAGTGGAGAGCGGTTTACAGCAGTGGGGGAAGTGGGTTAGAGTCAAAAGCAAATTCAGGGGGGTTTGAAACAGGCACAGGAGACCTGGCTGAAGAGGAAAAAATTACACCTGTTTTTGAATTGGACATGACTGGGGGCCAAGCATACATCAAGAGGCAGGGAGTTCCAAAGTTTAGTCACCGAATGAGAGAAAAGCAAGGGTTCCCTTGTTAGATTTACATCTAGGTATTTGCAGCAGTGACTTATCAGCTGATCGTAGGCCATGAGAGGAGGTCTGCGGAGTTAGTAGGGAGGCCAGTGAGATTGGGATACCTGCTCTAATGATATTATCAGTCAGGGAGCCAAAGACAAGATTTCATGCCAAAGCAGGGGGTAGCCAATTTAGATTGGTATAAGGTTTGCAATGGTGTTTTGACCAGGGAAAGGCCAAGGCATACCTGCAGATGCTGTTATAAGTAGTGTCCCACTACATGAGGAGAGTTTTGGATGCATTGAGATAGGTAACTACCTCATAGGATAGTGATGGGAGCAGGATCCCATGGGCTACAGCTAATCTTGCTGACTGTGTAAGGACAGTGCTGGTTTTGTAGGCTACTCCTAGTATGGCATTTACCAAGTTACAGGTGGATGTTATACGCTGACCAAAATTAAGATTCTCATCAAGGAGTACACCAAGATACTTGAAAGAGTGAACTGGTTCGAGAACCTTCCCATCCTGACCAGAAACTTCAAATTTGTCCTGGTTTTACTTAATCTGACTGCAGAGCCAAGCAGCATAGCATGCATTTTATCGGCATTCAGGATTAGCTTATGGTGGAGGAGTCAAGACTGGGCGGACTTAAAAGCAGTAGTAAGGGTTTGGTTTATATGTTGGATATTCTTATCACTACAGTACAAGGCCAGGTCATCTGCATAGAGGATAGCCGAAGAGCTGGAGATACTCGGAGAGATACTGTTAATGAAAATAGAGAAGAGAAGGGGCCCTAATATTGATCCCTGGGGAACACCTAGATTAATAGCCCTGGGGCTGGATACAGCAGAGTTGAATCTGATGAGCCGAGTCCTATTTGACAGATAAATTTTAAACCAGACAACTGAGTTTTGGGAGAAACCAAGGGCTAGGAGACTGTTAAGCAGATAAGGATGATCAACATAGTCAAAAGCCTTTGTTAAGTCAATAAAAACTGCTCCCATGAGGTGTCCATTGTCCATAGCAGTTAAGATGTCATTTGTAAGGTGAAGCAGGGCCGTGGAGGTACTATGACCCTTCTGAAAGCCATACTGAATTGACGAGAGAAGGTTATGTTTAGACAAAAACTCGATAACTTGCCTTGATACTAACTTTTCTAGGATTTTACACAGAACTGACAGTATAGCTATTGGCTGATAGTTGGTCATATCTCTTTTATCACCTTTCTTAAAGACTCAAGTGACTTGAGCCATTTTCCAGATATCAGGGACAACACCTTTGCTGAGAGACAGGGTAAAAATCCTTGACAGAGGCTGAACAATAAATGGTGCGGCAAGTTTTAAGAGTTTAGGCTCTATCCCATCAGAACCAACACTAGTATTGTCAGAGATAGTATTTAGCAAGTCCAGGATGTCAGATTTTGATACTGCCTTAAAATAGAAATGCAGGGTAAGTACAGTGGTAGCAGGATGGGTGAGTAAAGGCTAACCTTGGAAGACTGATGTAAAGCTGGACAGGTCAGAGAATTTTTTATTGAAAGCCTCTGCAGTGGTCCTGGGGTTAGTGCAGTGGACACCACTAATGAACATTTCATCAGCTAGGTGAGTTTTCTTTGTACCTAATAATGATTTTACATGTGCCCAGAATTTTCTGGAGTCACCTGTTGCTTTCATCAGAAGCCCCTTACAATATGCACTTTTTACTTGTTTAATCCATTTTTTGCAATCACTTCTCTGGGTCTTGTAGGTGTGGTAGTCAACAGTAAGGTCAGTTTTTCTAAAGTGCTTCCAGCTTTTGTCTCTGACATGTAAAGCTGCCAGGAGATCTTTGTGCAGCAATTTAGTGGGTGTTGCGCTCACACGTCGGGTCACTGGGGGTGTATGTCTTTCCTAAATTGAACAAAATTGGTCTAAAAAGTAATTCAGAGCTGTTTGCACATCAAGGGACTGAGAAAGATAGGACCAGTCTATTGATAAAACTTTGTACAGGAATTTAGCCTGATTCAGATTAGCGTAGTTCCTTAAAGTGTTATAGCATGGGGGCAGGGACTGGGAGCTGGAGTGTTGTCATACACAATAAATGGGGGGGGTGATCTGATATAATATCTGGTAGAGTGCCTACATCCCCAATTCTGTTGGTCCTATTTGTTAACACCCAGTCCAGTAACGTGCTAGACGTTGTTTTAGGGGAGATTCTTGTTGGCTCTGTTATGACTTGATGCAGGCTAAAGTTCTGTATTGCAGATAGAAGTTGGCTATGCATTTGTCCAAGCAAGTTTAAGTTCATGTCCCCTAGAATAAGCAGTTCATTATGACCTGCTAGTTTTACCGAGTCCTCCAGCAAATTTATGAAGGCAGACAGTCCTCCCTGGGGTGGGTTATAAGCAACTACTATATGTAAATTTTTAGCACCCAAGCAGAGAAGTGCATGAAGAGACTCACAAGCGGAGGGTTGGGGTATAGTATTTTGTGAGACGTTAAGATGAGTTTTGTAAAACAGCCCAACACCCCCACCCTGCTTAAGAGATCGTCTGTCATTCCTGATAAGGCTATAGTTTTGTAACGAGCAGATTGAGTCAGGGGTGGAAGGCTTAAGCCACATCTCAGATAGGCATAATATATCAGGGTTGTAGGTGGAGACCCAAGCCTCCTGCTCCGTGAAATTGTGTGTAAGGCTCCTAATGTTTAGATGGGCTATGCAGAGCCCCCCATTAGTAGCCCAGGAGGCATTATTGCATGGCTGAGGATGTACGGGGCCTGGGTTTTGTTCCACATCCCCTGCCAATAGGATTGCAAGCAGCAAGAGATACCAGAGTTTGCGATGAGTGATAGGAAAGACCATAGTAGTTTTAAGGCAGAGTCTACGATCTAGATAGGTGGCCATGAGATAATAAATGAATCTTGGAAGCAATAGTGGAGTAAGATCAAGGTTGCCGGCCGGTCTAACCAGCATGTTAGAGAATTTGAAATTTCCAAATGAGTTTTGCAGCCAGGTGCTACTGTGGGGGCAGGGTAGCAATGAGAGCTTAGCAAGGGAACAGAGCAACAGGCTGGTAACTAGAGAAACCAGAAATTTGTGTCCCATAATTGATCCAGGATAGTACAGTTGCACATGTAGGAAGAAGTAAAAACTGCCTTAGTGCAGCTATGAACATCAAGCACAGGCACCCGATGAGCAGGAAATAATAAGCCGACGACCCCTAGTGGTAGTAAATGATAAGGAGCTAATGGAAAAGTGGCCTGATATGCAAAGCCTATATCAGTAAATGCCCATATAGGGAGGCGGGTGGGGATGGGTGAGGCCTCTGCTTAGTAGCAGCACCAGAAGATTCAGCTGGCAGGTGGCACAGACCGTTCTCCATTAGAGATTTACCTTTTGCGTTGGGCTTTTGGGCAGGCGGTCTCCTGCAGGCAGGACCACCTTGCTTTTGTGAGTGACGGCTTGTCCGATGCCATGGAGGATCTTGTGGGAGAGATAAAAGGAGGGGATTTAAGTAGGGAGAAGAATAGGCAGGGCTAGAGTTTAAACAAAGAAATGGGGTGGGTGGAATGCCAGAACAAGAATAATTAAGTTTTTTAACAGATAAACATCCCCACTATCCTTATTACTTTCAGTATAAAACAAATTGCATTTATCTAGCACAAGTCTTTGCTGTACATTCCAATTTAGAGCCCAGACACTGAGCTAACAGAGCCACTGGTAAAATGGACTAAAATTAACACAGGGTTGTACTACTTTCAATGGGAATATCTTTCAAGTTCAGCAGCAGTGTCCACAATTACATCTAAGAGGGACTGCGAGCAGCAATAGCTGCGTAACAATGGCTGGGATGAGAGAAAAGGTGCCAAAGAATTTTCAAAAGTCCTCTGCTTAGTAGCAGCACAAGAAGATCCAGCTGGGCAGGCAGCATGGACCGTTCTCCGTTAGAGAGTTACCTTTTGCATTGGGCTTTTTGAGGCAGGCTGTCTTCTGCAGCCAAGACCACCTTGCTTTTGTGAGTGATAGCTTGTCCAGGGCTGTGGAGGATCCTAGGCATGCCCAAGCAGGCGGAGAGTCCTATTGCATTGGGTTTTTTGGGGCAGGCAGTCTCCTGCAGCCAGGACCACCTTGCTTTTGTGAGTGACGACTTGTCCGGAGCTGTGGAGGATCCTAGGCATGCCTGAGCGGGTGGAGAGTCCTTTTGCATTGGGCTTTTCTGGGGCAGGTGGTCTCCTGCAGGCAGGACCACCTTGCTTTTATGAGCAACAGCTTGTCCAGGGCTGTGGAGGATCCTAGGCACGTCCGAGTGGGTGGAGAGTCCTTTTGCATTGGGCTTTCTGGGGCAGGTGGTCTCCTGCAGGCAGGACCACCTTGCTTTTGTGAGCAACGGCTTGTCTGGGGCCGTGGAGGATCCTAGGCACATCTGAGCAGGTGGAGAGTCCTGAGGGAGAGAGGAAAGGAGGGGATTTAAGTAGGGAGAAGAATAGGCAGGGCTAGAGTTTAAACAAAGAAACGATGTGGGTGGAATGCCAGAACAAGAATAATTAAGTTTTTTTAGCAGATAAACATCCCCACTATCCTTATTGCTTTCAGTATAAAACAAATTGCAATCATCTAGCACAAGTCTTTGCCGTACATTCCGATTCAGAGCCCAGACACTGAGCTAACAGAGCCACTGGTAAAATGGACTAAAATAAACACAGGGTTGTACTACTTTCAATGGGAATATCTTTCAAGTTCGGCAGTAGTGTCCACAATTATATCTAAGAGGGATTGAAGCAGCAGTAGCTGCGTAACAATGGCTGGGCTGAGAGAAAAGGTGCCAAAGAATTTTCAAAAGTCCTCTGCTTAGTAGCAGCGCCAGAAGATCCAGCTGGGCAAGTGGCACGGACCGTTCTCTGTTAGAGATTTACCTTTTGCATTGGGCTTTTTGCAGGTAGGATCACCTTGCTTTTGTGAGCGATGGCTTGTCCGGGGCTGTGGAGGATCCTAGGCACACCCGAGTGGGAAAAGAGTCTTTTTTCATTGGGCTTTTTTGGGGCAGACAGTCTCCTGCAGGCAGGACCACCTTGCTTTTGTGAACGATGGCTTGTCCGGGGCCATGGAAGATCCTAGGCACACCTGGGTGGGCAGAGAGACCTTTTGCATTGGGCTTTTTCAGGGCAGGTGGTCTCCTGCAGGCAGGACCACTTTGCTTTTGTGAGTGACGGCTTGTCTGGGGCTGAACTAGAAGAATACAGGATTAGAAACTTTATGCATAACCGCTGCGTTCTGTGACCTCCTTATTCTGATTCCCATGGACCACTCGACTTTCACTCTCAAGGTCGGAGGGAATCAGAACCCTTCTGTGGCAGAACACAGTGGTTCTGCATGGTTGTCCATCCACTATTGTGTATGTGGAGTGAACCTCTTACAGGCTTCCACAACTGTTTCAGTAAAGCAATGTCCACGCACATGTACCATAAACTGCAGTTCACACTGTAGTTGGTGGCTGAACCCATGCACTTTTGAGTCAACCGTACACTATGTATTCTTGTTTCGTACTTCCAGGTCTCACGTAAGTGGTCTCTATCCAGTCTTGACTCTAGTGTGCATATCCCCAATACCCTGCGTCTGTCTTCATACATGGCTTGTCTTCCAGCACAGGCACCATTTACATACTTTTTATGCGAACCATTGATATGAAATGTATGTCCTTTTGGGATATGAGTCCTCCATAGCTGGACACCATACTGTACTTTTGTTGTCATCAAGGCTTGCTGTACAGGAGTCATGACAGCCTTTCTGTGAATTGTAATTACCCTACCTCTACTTTACAGCATACCAAGGGCCCTGAATCAAGATATTCTTTCCACCAATTGTGTATGCAACATGTGGGTTCATGTTGCCCATGTGCAGTGTTGCCACATGTGGCATGTACATACTGAACTGTGCTGGCACCACTACTGAACTCTTGGTGCGGTGAGTGGTCACACTCTCCATTGAGCTTGTTCTTCATTGCGGCATGCTCACTTTCACCCTATTGGTCTTGTCAGATATCCAGTTTTCCAGCCTTATAGGATTTTGTCACACACTCTTATGCTTTTCGGTGTATGCACAAACCTTATTTGTGGCATGGTGTTAAATGCCTTGATGAAATCCATTTAGTCCACATGTGCAGTGCACCCTTGGTACAGTATACTTGTCACCCAGTCAAGCATGTATAGTAACGTCTTCTGTCATTACCTCCATCTAGTAAAACCATGCTGTTTATCGACCACAAGCTTATTAACTCACTGGCATTTACTCACCACCACAACATTGGCCATTACTGTGGCAATGGTGACAAAGCTGTGGTTCTCCATTAGCTCTTTTCTTCCCTGTTTATGTACTGGTAGTACAACCCCTGCCCTGCAGTCATACTTTACACTGCCATAATCTATGAACAGGCACAATAGCTTTCATAGAGGTACAGACAACCTGTCTCTCTGCTCCTGTACCACACTGTGGTGGAGCACATCCTGCAGTATATCTTCGTCAGTCATGTGTAATGTCACAATACATCATAGTGATATGTTCTATGTACAAGTCTCTGTTGTTTGACATTGGACCCTGACATATTTCCTTCCACATTTTAGGTGTACCTGCAATTTTTGTGTCTCGATGCCTTCCTCAATAGAGTCTGTGTGTTGTGAGATAGCAGAGGTGCGTGATCGAGCTGATGTGTTCAGCTGCATAGTGCTGCATCCAGGGTTCACGACTGTGTGCTTGAACATATGGGTCCTCCAAGCTGCCTACTTCACTTTTCGTCAATACCATGGTGGAATGGTTGGTGCCCACACTCATGAGTATGTCACATTGATCTGTTTAATATGGTACATGTGTGGTGCTTTGTATGATTTTCATGTTCTGATGTTGCAGTGCTCTCCTTCTTTTCTGTAGAATCAAAACCATTACATGCATTGTAAGGTTGCTGTCATGAACATGCAAAACAGTATATAGTGTACATTGGAGTGTTTTTCACTGTATAATTCAATCCTTTTCAAAACACTGTTGTTTCACAGTTCAAAGGTAAGGGGATGAGATTCTACCCTGCTGTGGTACAACATCATTGTAAAACCTCTAGAGACTGCATGTGTCACTTTCATTTTGAAAGTAAAATAACTCACAAACACTTATTCCACACAGTACTATGCACTATAAAAAAAATACAGAATGAGCAAATCTGTGCACAAGCATTGTGTTTCTTGGCACCTTGGGGTTCTGATTCCCATTGACATGGCAAGCTTCATTTTCGAGATCAGAGGAAATCAGAACTGCAGTGTAGCAGAACACAATCTTTGTGCACTGTTGCCCATCCAGTATTGTCTATGTACGCACTGTTCAAATCTCAGACAATATAGCATCATACTATGACAGGGAGTGGGTATATTGGTGTTTTTACTACATTTTTTGATGTTCTGTAATGAGGAACAGCCGGGTGACTTAACCACACCAGAACTGCTAACTCCACACATACAAACTCCCTGTCATGGTATATAGCTATTATACACTTTTCAAATTTTTTTTTATACTTATATGACAGTTTCTCAGTGGGTATACTGTATGCTTTATCATGAACATGTGATGTGTTTTTCCTTTTGTTATGTATAACATTCAGCCTGCTCAAAATCCTTGTTAAGCACATTCTAAACTGTTATGCGCATTCTAAAGTATTGTAATGCACATTCCAAACAGTTGTTATGCACAGTGCAAAGGTCATACAATTTTAAATTTATAATTCATGATACATCTAGCTACTTATGAAGCCAAAGGCTGGAAACTTGATTTTGATATGGGAGTAGAACAAAGAAATGGCTAGTTTTTTTTTTTGTTTTTACTTCAGTGAGGTCCTGTCACTGTAGTGTAAAAAACCATATACTATAAAAAATAAATTATGGTCAATCACACACAACTTGGCATGTGTTTCCATCTCATGGTTGAGATGACAGGATGGACCTCTCGAGCTTTGCTCTCGAGGTTCATATGCTGTCATCTCAACCCCTCGATGGAAACACAGCCTTATTATGTATGGTTGCCCATACATTATTCTCTATGTTACAGGATTTCCTTACCCCATTGTCTATTTGCTCAACAGCCAGTGTTTATCAGAGGATTTACACTGGTGGTAAACTGCCAGTCTGACTATTTCATTGGCTGTTCACTTATTTGAATGGTATAATTAAGCAATAAGGCACGACAGGGTGTGGTATATCATGGGGTATCATCACGCCTCGGGTGGTGTGGCCGAGTGCATCCAACCACCTGAGAAGTGATGATATCCCATGATATACCACATCCTGGAGTGGCTTATTGCTATTATGATCAAGATCAATTGATATTTTATACATTTAATGTAAAAAAAAGAAAGTTTTAAAATATTTTAATACTGTTTTCATATGAGTGTAGGTAGACATTAAAAAAAAAGTTTGTGTATGCCATGTTTTGGGCAGT
Organism: Neoceratodus forsteri; assembly: GCA_016271365.2. Lineage (NCBI taxonomy): Eukaryota > Metazoa > Chordata > Ceratodontiformes > Ceratodontidae > Neoceratodus > Neoceratodus forsteri. The sequence continues at coordinate 1,478,669,609 of CM057452.1, read as the reverse complement.
AGGTGGTGCTGTTGCATGAGGATTTTGTTAAAAGTCTCAATTTTTATAGCAGTGCTGCTCCTCCCGAAGTTTAGTTTACTTGGCTACATTGTGTGCTATGGATCAACTAATGATATTTTTGGGCTTTTTTTATTCGAGGAGGTGAAGATTTTTTTTTTTTTTGTGCCGAAATCATGATGTGAAGAGAAAAGGAGCCATAGCTGGGTGGACAGTTAACTGCCTACCAATATGCACCATGGCTCCGTAAGGAGAGAGAAGTTTTTTTTTGTCATGACGTGTGGTAAGATTCCCGGATTTAATGTGTTTTGCCTGCAGTACGTGAGTTGTGCCATGCTTTTGAGGAAACCAAGATGGTAAGCCTAAAGCAGTGGTATTCATGGAGAATGGGTTGTAGATTTTGCTGTTTGGCGTGAGGCAGCATGGCAGTGAGGGTAAGGGGGACAGATTTTCATGATGCAGTACTTGGCACCCTCAAAGGAAGAAGAGAGATTTTTTCTCTTTGGAGAGCATGTGCTTTCGGTGAGATGTAAGGGGAGGGGGACAGTTGTGAGGATTTATTTTTTTTTAATATAAAGAGTGTCCGAGTGGAGGTCTGACTTGCTTTGCCTGTGGGGACATGGAAAACATTGCACTGGGAGTGAGAAGGCTAGTGGCCGGCGGTTTTTTGAAGCCGTGATGATGTAGCCCGATATCATAACAGCTTCAGAGACCTCTTGGCCAATCAGTTTCCTAGATTTTCGATCTATATTTCATAATTATAGATGTCTCATGTATTCCACAGCATGGTCCATACTATCCACCCATTTTTCATAATCATACCTTTTACTTTTCAGAATTCTTGAGATTTCATTTTTATATGTAGCAGTAACAAATAAATGTAATTTTTTTTCACATCGGTCTCGTCCGTCCCTTCGTTGTGAAAAAAAAATATGCTATAAGAAATACAGTATGGTAAACCACACAAAACTAGGGATGTCTTTGCATCTCGTGGTGCAGATGACATCATTGACCTGTAGAGTTAGTTGTGCTTTGTTTTTTATCCTGTTTTCCAACCCCCCCCCATGGAAACACACAGCCTTTCGAATGTATGTTTGCCCATACCTTACTATCAATATATACTGTATGGTGTAATACTGTCATGCATGTTACACCATGCATGGAATAACCTTGTTATGCAGCATTACTGATGTCATTATGTTGTGGCGCTACATTACTGCTGTCAGTACTGCAGCACAACCACATGGAATGCTGCCCTGTCCTTCATTGCCCATGTCCAAGTAGAGCAGTGTTTATTTGGTTTCAAATGTGACTTGACATACAGTTATGCTTTACATTGAGTCACAGATTGTTAGCCTACCACAGTGCACGGCCTCCAACAACCAGTGTATCACTTCATATTTTAATGTGTGAAATGTGCATGGATGCCATTATTGTGCTGTACATAGATTGTCAGTTTACCAAAATTAGGCACAACCAGTGTGGTGTTCCACATTTTGGACAAGACACAACATCATCTCTCATAACAGAATTTAATGATGTATTATTTCTTTCTTTCTTTCTTTATGCCCTTAGGCGATATCGTTACACTGCATTCAGGCAGTTAGTTCGATGGTCATGGGGGTATCTTGGACATCAAGTATGTGTTCCACTGTCCGCTTGTGCTGTTCACAGAATCAGGAATACATTCCCATCTCAGGCATATGTTGGTTTCAAGTGTCTAACCTTGGATTAGCTCATGCCATGTTTTCAGCATAAGCAGAGTAACAATACTGTTTATTAATCAACCAACATGTTATAAAAGTCGCAATTCTTATTATCTCGAACAGTAATGAACTTGAGCAATGGTTCAACTAACTGTCATTAAAAACACTTTTGAAGTCATTGGTCGCTTATTTGTTTGGCTTTATATTTCATATTTATATTTTGAATAAATGAATTGAAGGGGCCGGAGGGGATAGTGCTCAGCAATGGGTTATCAAGGTAGGGGAGGCAGGGATGGGGCCCTATGATGGAGTACATAGTTAATGAAATCATCTGGGTGTGGAAGGGTGGTAGGGGTACCAAAGTGTAGGTAACTTGATTGCCAGGAATGACAGCTGAATAGGTCATTCACTAAATCCCAACATGGGTACATAATCAGGATAGTAGAACACAACTGGTGTTCCACTTCGGAAGGAACAACTCACCTGGTGACAGCCTGATGGTGTCAGTAGCCAACAGGAGAGGAAGCAGTGCTGGGACTGCTGTTTATGAATGGTGTCAGTGTGTCAGCGGTAATGGTAACCTGTGGAGCTGAGAAAGGAGAGAGAGGTGACATGATACAGACCTTCAAGAACAAAGAAGGGATAAACAAGGTGACTACTGACAACCACTTGCAATTGAAGAAGTGTTACACAAAAACACATCATACTCTCAAACTACAGTGCTTCAGGTTTAGAGACAACATCAGGATGAATTTCTTTACTGAGATAGTGGTTCACACTTATAATGCGCTACTTAGGTAACACTTGGTTATTTATTCATTGGGGGGGCATGAGGGTGTGGGACAGACACATAGTGCTTTTGATAGTGGGGTGGTTGGGAAATCAGGGGAATGCATATTGGATACTAAGCAAGTGGCCATAATTGGTGTGCTCATAGAATCTTTTCTGCTGTTAATGTCCTAAGTCCCCAACTTCATATTTTAGGATGTTCAATAACCAAATTAAACAGTAGTCACCCTATTACATTGCAGAAGAAATGGTACAGACAAAATGATTGCTACAGAAAAGTGTAATCTGAGGTGCCCACCATGCCTGTAGTAATGGTCATTAAACCCATACACTGTTATTCTTCAATGTGTCTCTGTACAATGGTCATACTGTGATGGTGTTCAGAACTGAATGTAGCACATCAATTTTCTGTTATCAAAACACAGTAGAAAACGAAGACAAACCACGGTGCTACAGGGTGGCAGACATTCAATAAATTTTTCATCGGTGTCAGGTTAGCCATTCAGTACATAATCAAACGTCATGGACTGGTATCAGATCCATTCTTGTCATTTAGCTTTGTCCATGCACTGTTTTCTTGTTGTAGTACAGTTACTAAGACAAAGTCTCATTGAATTTTGATTTATGACCTTTCACTGCAGATTTCTTATCCGGATGTACAAATGAAGCACAGAGTGGCACGGGTTTGCTTGTATCATCTGCTTTGTGTTCATCAGTGCAATTTTCACACATCTGTAATACCTCTTCAACCAGGTCTTTCACATACTCTGTGTAATGAAAGAAAGATATATGTTTCACAATAAGAACATAACCGTTGTAAAATAACCAACACCACAGTAGTGTGATCATACCCTCAAATGAATAGGGTGAAACTGAGTTTTAAATCACCAGTGGGAGGGTGAAGGATGTAATGGGAGATGAAGCACTGGTCACAGATGGCATATATTCAAATTGAGGTATACATCACAGGTTGCTTAATGAGATGGCTGATATCTGCTAGCACCACTGGCATGCCTATGTAACTGATTTATAATGTCAAAATCAACAGGCTTCCAATGACTCATTTATGAAACACAAAACCAGTTTTTTATCCACAGTGCTGACAGTGACACCATGACAGCAACTTTATAAGGCTGAAAAACCTGAAATTTAGCTTCAGACTGCAGTTTGGCTTCATGCTTCATTGTGAATGAAGAGTCCATATCCTCTGTATCATAACTTTCTTGGCAGCATACGCTGTCATCACTACTGCTTTGAGATGATGGTACAAGTCATCAACATCTTCATCCTCTGAATATTCCACATCTTCTTCCATGTCGCTGATGTCTGCCAACATTGCATCAAAGCCATTCATACATTTACCATCCAGTAGAACACATTGGATGCCAAAGTTCCACTTCAGTGGTTTCACCTGAACACCTGCAGATTTGGAACATAGGAAACGACTGAGATGTCTATCCCTGACGGTGATCTGAATCTTAATTGCTTTATCATATACCATACAGAATCAACAATAAGGATGAACTGCAAGTCACCCATCATACTGTGAAGACACTGTTGTTTATGGAATGCAGTTCAACCATATAAGGGTGAACATAAATTCATTCACAAAACCATGAGGAACATGATGCATTTATAAGAAAGCAATAAAACATGACAGGGTGTGCAAGGAACATATTAACAGATTAAGCTGTTGTCAGTATTTTACCAATTGGGATAGGATAGGCTGGGTGTATGGTATGTCAGTAGAAGGCTACTGTAAGGGAGGAACCATGGAGGTTATGGAGGAGCCTAGGAAGCAGGACAAGCAAGGATGAAAGTCATCCTGGCAGGAGGGAGATGGAGTGAAGGGAGGTTGAAGAGGTGAACAGGGACATTGCAAATACAGCCTGTGACAAACTCCAGGAAAAGAGGCAAATGCAGAATACAGAGGATAGTGGAGAGATGGCAGGTTGGAGTGTGACAGAAATGTTACACAGGATGCAAGGAACTGACTATGAGGCCAGGATAAAGGTTATGAATAGGTACACAGTGGAGGAGATTATTGGTAGGGGGATATGATTGCAACGTTGACTGTTAGGTGGAAGGGATCAATAAACCTTGCACAGAGGTGGTGTATTAACTGAGGGAGTAATGTGACAAAGCAAAAGAAAGGAACAAGGCAGTGGGGACTGTGACAAGTAAGGGAGGGACAGTGCTGTGGGAGGCTGTGTCAGCTGCAATCCAGGTTGCTTGCTGCACATACTTTGACAGACCACTTTATTTCTGAAGGAAGGTTCGTATGTTGGTATGCTTCCGTCTGACCTCAACAGGAAAGCTACATATGTCCATGGTAATCTGAAACCATAGGTACCATGATACAAACATACACACTTGCCAGTACATACAGGCCATATAGTCTATGTGGTCTGCTGGACTGTGCATCACTTCAGCTAATTAGGCCGCAGCTGTCCCCCATCCCAATAGCTATTGCCTCCCCCAGCTGCCCCCATGGTACGTACCTTCCCACTTAATATGCACCTAGCATCCTGTTAGCCTTATCTGCTGCCTTTCTACACTAGGCCGAGTGGTTTCATTACCCAGTCACCAGTGCCCACAGATCCTCCTCCTCAGAGTCCAACCCAGCATAGATGTAGGTGTCGTCGTCCAACAGGAGGATCTTATTCTACATCCCAAGCAGTAGGTCTGCAATTAAAATTTTAAACAGGAATTGTCCCAGTACTGATCTCTGCAGGACTCCACTTTTCGCTGTCTTGGGGTCTGGTGGTTCTTCATCAACAACTACCCTCTGCTTTGTCTGTCCCTCAGCATCTTTTCTTCCCATCGGCTAGCTTACACCCTATAGCAAGACTCCTCAAATTGCAAGTCAACCATCCATATGTCACTGAATCGAAGGCCTTGCTGAAATTTGGATGGACTACATATATCACATGACCCTAGTCCACTGCCTTCATGACCCAGTCCCAAAAATTTACCAAGTTTGTCTGACATGATCTACCAGAGATGAATCCTTGCTGTCCATCATCTTGCAGATCATTATCCACGAGACATTTCACCAGACTTTGTTTGATGATCAAGTGGACGTCTCAAGATTCAGTCTTGAAATTATCGTAATGATGGACACAACTCCATATCACGCTTACATGGTTCTGTATGTGCTGCCATACAGAACCATAAAAGTAGTGTATGGTGCACTGTTGTTTTGCGTAGAACTGCATCTCTATAAAAATGCTCTTGTACAACAGTGCCAAGATCAGGGAATTTGATTCTACCCTACTGTGGTACAACAGCATTACACAACCACTACAGAGTACTGTCGTCACTTTCATCTTGAAAACAATCAAAGTCACAAAGCACATATATCACACAGTACTGTACAGTATAAAAATTAGATGATGAACAACTATATGCAGACCCAGTGTGTTTTGACACCTCGGTGTTGTGATTACCATGTATATCCCCAGCTTTGCTCACAATATCATAGGGAATCAGTACAACTGTGCAGCACAACAGAGTAGTTCTGCAGAGTTGCCCATCCAGTATACATTATATAGTGTATATTGCTGTATGAAACATGTTTTTTTGTGTTCTTTTGCTTTCAAGATGAAAATGCCTCAAGCAGTATCAAGAGGTTGTATAGCGCTGGTCTGTCACAGCAGTGTGGAGTCACCTTCCATGACTTTTGCAGTGTGGCACAACAGCATTTTGAAAGGGATGGAATTGTATCGTGAACAACACTGCACCACACAACACACCACTGTACTATACAGTACAATACGCTGTTTGCTTAATAGATATTTCAAAGTTGTACACCACACTGCATTATTGAACCAATAATGATGTCAGAGGTCTAAACCTCACTTTCAGATTCTTGACGATATTGGGAATGCAAATAATCACAAACAAGTTGCATTCGAGTAATAAACAAGTTTATTACTATAAAAGGGATAAATCACAGTTGCCCTAAGCAGTTCTTACCAATACGAACCGGGAGCCAGTGCTAAGCGTTCCCTACACCTCGAGGTTTCTCTGTAGTCTCTTGGGATCTCTTGGGTCTCCAAGGTGTAAAGCCTGTGCATAACATTATATACTTGTGATAATTACTATGGTTACTAAAAGATAGAAACATTTCTAGTTACAGAGATGAGCACTATTGGCTAAATTAGAGGTGGCTCCATGGTCCAAGATAACATTATATAATTCTGTAAAGTCATCAGTTTTAGAACAAAGGAGTTCTTATACAGAATCTTACATAACAAAGTGTAGTGGTGCACATCACCAAAGGATGGCAATGTTGCCTTACATATTATAATTACTTCAAGGACAGGTGTCTTGGCATCTGACAAGTAAGAAATAGACAGAAAATATATGGTATCATATGTGTGCATTAGCAAGCAAAGTGGATTACAACAATATGCATTCATATCCTGACATCTACTCTTGTACGGTAGATGCCCTTAGCCCTTTGTATTAGTATAACCTATGCCTAAGCATTAGCTGTCTACGGTGTACCTCTGAGGGTATCAATTAGGGTGCAGGGACCTCGTGTAACAATGACCATGTGTGCATGACAAACCCTTAAGAAACAAACAGCATGACACCAAAATAAACATGCCTGTAAATACAGTACAGAGTTATCTGAAACAATGAAAAGTGAAAACAGGTACTAAAATTACATTACTGCTGCACAATACATACCTTGATTTACTCCACAAACGTGCACCTGAATCTTCTTATTGCATGTATTCAGCACATCCCTTGGAGAAACCCGCAGTTCTACATCTTTCTTTGCTGGTGTGTCTTCAACATCCATCATGACACATGGCATGCAGTCAAACTGTTGTTCAGCTGTGCCATCTTCAAATACTTCTCGAATTATTTTACTAGCCGATTCTTCTAGAAGCATGCCAATAACCTGCAGTGCAGATGAAACATTACATGGGTTATGAGTCAGTTTCTGTTGACATTGTGAAGTTCAGTAAATTACATCAGTCTATGCTGAATTAACACACATGCACATGCACTACCACTGTAGTGAAACCAGTTGAATATATCAATAACTATACCCACAAATGCACGTCAAGCAGTGAATTTAGCACTTCACAGCTATGCTGTGTATAGTTGCTATGCACCACAAGCATATACTGTAAGATGTGTAAATTGTGTCAATATAGTTGTACTGCAAAAGTATGCTGAAGTGATATATGTGTTAACAGGCATAATACAAAGGAGCATTGATTAACTCACCCATCGATGTCACCAATCAGGTATCGTCAATGAAATGTCGGTGTTGTGCATTGTATCTTCATTTGGCTTCAAAGTGTTGGTTGTGGTCAATTGTTATTTCAAACAAGTTATCATGGTTGAAGAATGCAACATAAAGTACGACAAAAGATTGTTGAATATATGTGAGGCCGTGATATTTGACTTGTAACTCTGGGTGAGTTGTAACACCTCAGTGCCATTACTGGCTTGTAACACATAGTTGGCAAGCATTTTTAAAATCTATATTAGGTTCAATGGCCAGAGGTTGACAGCCACCATACAGCAGTTATTTGGTGATATCAGCAACTTAAGTGTTGTCATATGTATCCAACACACACACACTACCAGTGTTGTACCAGCACAGCGATAAATATGACTGTGTAACATGATGTGCAACATCAAGATTAATGACAATGCATGCACTGTTGAACTGCAGTCAGTAATTAAATATTTCAGAGTACTCGCGGTCATTCACAATGTTCTGCTGTTTGTGTGTATCTCGCATAGTGAATAAAATGAACAAGTTAAATAAAACGGAGGCGTTAGTTGTAATGATTAAATTATACAATGCTGTGTGAAAGTCCTGTAGACTCAGTGGTGTAAACATATGACATAACCAAGGGGAAGTCATGCATTGCCCACGGCTGAGGAATGGCATGTATAAAAAACATAATAAAGCACATTACAAAATTAATGTCACACATGGGTCCATTGTATCATAGCATTAAGGAACTACAGGATATGAGTTATTGGGAATTTTACCCACTTGTTTGGTTGCTAAGTCACTGTGCAGTGCATAGTGAGGCATAACACAAGGCATGGATAAGTCCCCAATAACCCACACCTTGTTGTGCCTTACTGCTTAAGTAATTTATCATTACAGAAGCCCAATGCCACGGCAAGGCCCTTCCATGGGTTGGGTGGAAGTAAGGCACTAGTGAGTCACAAATCATAGAAGAAACTTTCATGTTCTACAATTCAATCTGCAACCTTGGCTGATTCTGTATTTACAAAAGTTGTGGTGTATTTCCACCTTCCCACCATGATATTAACACACCTCGTTGTCTAACACACATTTGTAGTGTCTGTGCAGTACGGCATTGCAAAAACTTGTATCCGTTCATGAAGTAGCGAAGAAAGACATCATTAACAAAAAAGTTTAACATGAATATTTCACAGATAACAAAGAGCAAGTGAGGAGAGAACGACACACAATGGGAGTAGTGCAGCGCAGTGCTTCTGAAGCAGCTATCTTCTGAGACACATTATGAAGGGTGCAATGTGGTCATATCTGCAGGCACCTCTGTGGGGTGATGAAGGATGTTTTTAGTATACAAGCGGAGTTGGCAGCGCTAAATACAGCATACAGCCACAGCAACAGACAAGAGTTACTCAAACTGTATCTCAAAGGATGACAGTGAAGAGGAGTGACTGCATACTGTGAAATAACAACCAAGACATGTGAGTCTTGATGGCACATGCATACCTACACATAGCTGAAAAACAGAGACGTGGTACAGGGCTAATCAGGACTCAGTAGGCAATGTAACAGTCCACACAGTGGAAGTCCATTTCTACCTGTTTGCAGATGACACCAACATCTGAAACAGTTAGACACTCCAAAATGGGTGCACAAAATGAATCGTGACATGGAGAGGAGTGAAGGGTGGTCACTGATGTAGCAACTGCTGTTCAGTCCAAAGAAGTGAAAATTACTTCACATGGATACAGCACTTACAAATTGCTTGGGGGCCGGGGTAGGGGGTGAGGGGGAGGTGAGTGTGACCAAACTGTTAAATAACATAGGAGTTATCATCTCAGATGGTCTTCAGGTATAACATCAGTGCATGTAGTATGCAGAAAGTGACACTGGTGTGATGGAGTGCACAGAATGGGGCATAAATATCAGGAAACACAAAGTGGTGTTACAAATGTACAAAGCATTGGGAAGGCCTCACCTACAATAATTCTGTATGCAACACCTATGCGAGGACATATATTGGGAGAGGAGACACCATGGTGCCATGATTGGAAGTTTAAAGTACCACAAGGACATAAACAATGTACACATGGTGGAACTTGTGAATTGTATAAAAAAAGGACTAGAACACACATGCAAAGCAGGAAATTTTAAGTGGGTACATCAAGATGTACTGGGAGAAAGTTTTTTGAAATATAAATAGTACTTGAACAGTTGGAATACTGTGACACAAGACATATTGGGGACAAAAACAGTGGAGGAGGTTCATTAAGCATGCCCTGGGCAGTACAATGGGAACCTTTTGTTTTTTCTTAAAGTTTCTTTATTCACCAGACACCCATGAAAATCTCTCCAAGTACCAACCTGTGACTGGCTTTACATCACAGTCTGAAAATTTACCATAACTAGAACACCACAGTGCACTGCAAATCCAGTGTCTCTGAGCCACCAGAGGTAGGACCGCCCACACTGGTGCTCTATATACAATCTAATGCACCTGGAACTGGAATAGGTAAGGACACAGGCTGGAGAGTACAGTAGTGGTAGTGTGGACAGTTCACAGGCAACACCTTGGCCTATCCACAGAGACAGGGTTTTTCTGGCTTGTTTGGCCCCCCAACAGCCTGTCACTTCAATGCACTCCAGCGAGGTGTGTGCATGCTCCTCTGCATGCCAGCAGGAGAGCCTCAGCGACAAACCAATCCTATTTTTGATCCAGGCAGCTACTCTGACCTCCAGTCAACACTGGGAGTCACTAAATGGCAGAATCATGACCAACCTACATTGTAGGAAAAGAGAACAGTCCTCCAGCTGCTCAATCCTTCCCTTCAACACCTAACCACGATAGCACTATTGCAATTCACAAACAGGGGTCACCGGCATTGCAGGAGGTGTGGCATCCAGCACCTCAACAATCAGTGCCACCATGCCCACCACTACAAGGGTAACCTTTACAGGGAATGGAGTGAGGTAAAACCATTGCCCTCATTGGGCAACATGACACATACAGTACATGGGACATACAGGGAGACAGGATGGGAAAAGAGAAACTTATCGGCTGACGTTGTCATTACCATGTCATACATTGCAACTTTTGAGAACAAACCCATTGTCTTTGCCTTTTCTTCAGTGCTTCAGACTTGCATGGTTTCTTTGGGACATTGCACAGGTTACCCAGAAGTGGGGCACGTACAAACACAGTTTGTACAGCATCGGGTTTTAAACGCCTGCAGACACAGCCAATAGTGATACCAAACTCCTTCATGAATGCATACATTGGTTCCAAACTGTCAACTGTAAAATGCGCACTGCACAGTGCACTACTTTTAGGTGGGCCTCTCCAGTCAAGATGGGCAGTAGTGACTGCATGATTCCACCTACACAATATTGCTGGATCCGATGGGAATCTGTGCATACTGACCTGATGCTTATGAGTATTTGAACACCCAATGCAGCACATGTGTTTATCATGTTAGCCACTGTTTTCTGACAAGTAAAAGGAAAGGGGAATGACCATGAGACTCAAACATTCATCAAATACCATTATTGTGCATCACACCTCTAACCATGACCTGTACCACCCACCACCGTCAGTTCTCCATTACTACAGTCAAACTCAATCACATCTACACTGTGACCACAACCCTCTGCTACGTCCATGTCTTCTACCATATCGCTGATAACCTGCTCCTTTTTATACCTTCCTCCCTATCATGCCAGACTGCACTACATATTGAGTTCCACTACCAAACACCCATACCTTCCTATCATGGTGATGCCACCCCCACCAAACCTACTGCAATGTACACAACACAAAATATGCATTCACTACAACATATGCAAAGTAGTAGTAGTAGTAGAAGTAGTAAAAATGTTTATTTTTATACAGGATAGCAAACTTTAGGTCATAGACCTATTTTCAAAGTTGTCCTGTGTCAAGAACAAATTACATTCAATATAACATACAAAAATTCAGACTACATAAAACAACTAATAAATCATTTTTGACATTATACAAGACAAAAATCTTCAATCAGACCAACAACTAACACATTTATCCACATTTTAAAAACAAGTACATTCGTCATAAAATACAGTGCTCAATCCTAATTTAAACAGGGATAGTTTAGTTGCTTTCCTTAATTCAGTGGGAACATTATTCCAAATATTTGCAGTCTGTGCATGCTTGCCTTAATCTTGCCTTTCAGCTTGTCACAATGCTAGGCATTTGGTTCACGTACAACACACACTAACTACACATCCCCTAAGTAGAGTAACCGTCACTCCCATGTAGTACACAAATACTATTACATTTCGCACAAAAGAAGCCCTCACCCCCACCCTGACACACCACACCAAGTTACTAAAATCCCTGTCTTGCAAACCACAGCAATTCTTCCATCTTTACAACACATTCATCACATTCATCACCCTAGCAAACACTGGACACACTCCTACTTTCCACATGACCCTCATGTACTGTCCACATCAGCCATCACTAAAACAAGAACACAATCTACCATTTCACTACCAAGCACACACCATACGCCTACTCACCTGATGTTACAAACTTCATAATACCCACACTACTTATACATAACACGTACCTCTTGCATTCATGAAATGTCCAGGTGTACACAGTCACAGAGTATAGTGTACGTCACTGCCACATTATAGATTCCTCCCTCATAGCCTCTACACCTTATACATTTCCCCAATCTGCATGAAATCTGACACCACCAGAGAGCTTCAACAACATGCAGACTGCTTATAAAATGTATTTTTTCCAGTACAATTGTAACTGCAGAGTACAGTTCAGCACAGGGTGGCTATAGACGACTGCATTCTGTGTTCTTCAGCAGTGGTACACAGAACTGAGGAAGTTGAGTTGTCACATTATGTAGTGATGGTAATAATATTTTAATATATGGATATTGAATTTAATACATCTGTAAAGCATATAAAAAAATTCCGGTAATAGCCTCAAAGGTTTAGTGATAATACTATTGTCAATCACTGGTAATAGTATTGTCAATCACTGGCAATACTATTGTTTTGTGCTGATACCTCCTGCCCCCATGTCGAAAGCGTGCCTCCTCATTTGCCGGTTTTCCTGTGTGGGCGGGCAGAACAGTTGAAAAAACTTGGCGGCCATTCTGTCGCTTAGCGAGAGAGAACTCGGTTCTCAGTTTTTAATTTATTTTCCCCGATCAGCAAATTAAAATATCTGGTTGATCCTGCCATTCCAGTGGTGAAGAGCAGGTAAGATCTAATTTATTTGAAAAAAAAGAGGCAGATGCCAGCAACCGTCAGGAGCGAGCAGACAGCTGAAGACACAGCGCGAGACAGTGCGGCGGTTCGCAATGACTCTTAACTGAACTGGCACACTACTTAACTGAACTGGCAAACCACCTGTCTGAAAAGACCCCAAAACACACTCGGATCCATATATTAACAAAAATAAAGTATGGTTCTGTGTGTATTACCGATCAGCAATACCATCTCGTGGTTCTGGACATGTAGGAACCTCTCAATGGTATTACTGACTGGTAATACACACGGAACCATACATTAGTCTCTATTTAACTCACTGGAATTTATAGAACTACCATTACATCCATTACATCCACACTAAGATGCATTGTTATGTGGCATAAAAATAATGATTTTGTACAGGTACTAACATCTATGCCACTGCTATACTACAATGCTGTACATAGATTAGGTACCACACTCACTGAATGGACAGGACAGTTCCTTACCACTATCACTAATAATTAGGGAAATAATTACAGAAAGGGAAAACTGCAGATCATCACTTCCCAAATGCATAAGTACACCAAATGATCTCTGTGGTAGAGTGGAACCCCGCCCAGACAAACCTCTGCTGTTCTCTATTCTGTTATTTTTCTTTTAATCTACTGCAGTAGTACTAGTTTATTTTATATTTATTTTTTCTTACTCTGTTCTTTATTTTCTACTGTAATAGGTTGGCCTCCTATTATAGTACATTCCTGCCTGTTTTCTCTTTAGGATTTGTTCAGGAGGTGGAAAGTTCCACATATCACCAAATGAATGTCAGACTGTAAAGGTAGACACTCGATTTATATACCTCCCCCCCCCCCAATTGAACTGAGTATGTAGAGATTAAAAGCTGGTCATTAGCTGTGTGGACCAGGATTAACGCCAGTAAAGCTAAAAATATTAAATAAACGTAGCTGTGTTGGAATTATTGCTCATTAGAGCAAGGAGAGTGTTGCCTGACTTGCCCTGTTTCCCTGCTGCCTCACTGTCATTGGGCTGTGAGCATCTTACAGAGACAACTAGGCAGGTACAAACAGGAAGTGGATAAAAACAAAACAAGAAATGACTCATAGCAAGCTCATTCTACAGTTATCGTTTTTCCCCTTTTCTTGTTCCAACCTGCAGACAAGGACTGTGCCTGCCTGGTCTTTCAACGACCCAGTCCAGATAAAATAGAGCACGTTAGAAAGAGAACAAGAAAATAATTAAGTTTATAAGTTACCTGACAGAGGTGCTTAGGAAGGAACCCCTTCAACTAGACTTCAGAGCAGCCTAAACAAAGCTAATATTTAAAGTGACAGTAGCAATTTAGGTCTAGTATTCATAATCACTGTTAGTGAAGGAGTTTTATTTTATAATGGAGATATTTCATTTTCTTTTTGGGTTAAAGGCTAAACCTTACCTGCCTAACACTCCACACATAGTTCCTACCTGTAGGAAGGCACTCATAGGACTGAATGCTCCTCTCTGTCCTGCTTTTATAGCAATATTCAGAAGGAGGTACTACATCTGAGGGAGGAGTCAGGGTGTTAAGGTGTCCCATTAGTATGCAGTTAAAATTATTTTGATTTATACAAAATTTATAAAACTTTATTTGATTCAGTCAATCTAATGGACTTATAAATATGATACAATGCAACTAATGACCTCAGTTACCACCCAAATGCATGTATTAGTGTAGATTAATTCCTTGTATTAGTATTAGGGGCTGAGTTAGTGTAACATGATGTCATCAAGTAAATACTATATAAAGACTTCAATTGAAGCCTGATTCAAATGGATGTTGGACACGGAGGATGGTGGTCCTGTTAGTCAGATGGGATCACCCTGTGTGAATTTTGTTTGCTTTAAACTATGAAAGTTATTTTCCTTTCGTTGCTTCAGTGGATGAGTTTGATTTGATTTGTAACAGAAATAAATCCTTTTAACACACTAAGCCAGTGTGTTTTCTACAACTCAGAACTGTCTTGTGTTGTCACTTAACCCACACTTCCACAGTTGGTGTAAAAAATGGGACACCTGGCTGTCCATAAGCTAATTTGGGGGAGGCCAGGATAATACCAGTCTTGGTATTGGTGACAAATAATGATGGCTACTGGAATTGATCACAAGGTGGGAGCCGTCACCCAGTCCCAGACAGAGCAGAGGAAGTAACCATTGTATACTGGGCTTCCGGATGTTCGACAGAAAACCACCAAAGAGTCTCCAGTGGAAAAAGAGGAAGAAGAACATTGACCGGATATTTCTGCAGATACTGGGGACATTCCACCAAGAGATATAAATGATCTTCTGCATTGGCTGGCTGTTCATCAAATGGAAATCGAACGGCAGAGGGATGCAGATGTCCAAGAAAGAGATGAGATAGGAGAAGACAAGATACCTGGTGGGTTGAGACTTTACAATTATTACAACAGCTGGGTGTGGGACAGGGAGCTGGAGGTGAAACTACAACTAATAATCCCAAAGGCATCAAATTATAATGTATGTTACCAACAGATGATATAGAGGCCTATCTTACCACATTTGAACAAGTAGCTAAGGCATGTGACTGGCCAACCCAACAATGGGTTGTGAAACTTGCTCCCTACTTGACCGGAAAAGCTCAGCTGGTCTATAGAAATATGGACTCATGATTAGCAGATGACTACAACCTGGTAAAACAGGAAATCCTAAAAAGGTACAACATTAATGCTGAAACTTTTCGACAGAGGTTTCGATCTCTGAAACACCAGCCTCATGACCCTCCCAGAGAGACTTATGTGAGATTACGGGAATTATGCCTAAAATGGATTGTGCCTGAGGGAAAATCAAGAACAGACATTATAGAAATGTTTGTCATGGAACAATTTCTACAGGTGTTACCCACTGATGTACAAATATGGATTAAGGAGCATAATCCAGAGTCAGCAGAAATGGAGGTTACCCTGGCTGAAGATTTTTTAGCCGCCCATCAGCCTTATAAAAGAGGAGGCACCTGAGTAAATGAACCTGGGATAAGACCTATAGGGGTAAGACATCCTCAGACTGTACCACCAAAAAGCTATGAACTTGAGAAGGGAAAAATAACTTTGCCTATGAATATAATATGTCATAATTGCCAGGGTAAGGGGCATATTGCCAGATTCTGTCCCTCTAGAAAGCCAGAGAAAGCTCACCTAGCTCTATTAAATTCAACATATTTAACTACTAGTGTGCAGATAAAAGGTCAGATGGTATTGGGTCTATTAGATTCAGGTAGCAAAAATACATTGGTAAGAAAAGATTTAGTATTGAACGGGATTAGGGGGCCTACAATGAAAGTGGTATGTGTACATGGGGATAGCCATCAATACCCCACTGTAAAAATACCTCTTCAGGTTAATAGAGCTGAATCTGTAGTTACAGTTGGATTAATCCCATGTCTACCAGTACCGGTAGTGATAGGCCATGATTTCCCTGGGTTTTCTTCCTTAATAGAAAATCGTAACTCAGGTATGACAGCCATGACAACTAGAGCCCAGAGTAGAAAAGAGGTACTACTAGGAGACTTGTTCCCATTTGAGGGAGATGTATATGGGACTCCTGGGAAAACAAGGAAGTCAGGAAATGAAAGAAAGACATTACAGGAAAAATGGAAAGAGGCTACATATAAAGTCCCTAGGAACCCAGCACAGATATATGTTAAATTAGATATGGCGAAGCAACAGCAAGATGATACAACCTTACACTCTTTCTTCCAGCAGGTTGGTCAAAAAGAAGTCCTGGGAGCTTCTCAAGTACAGATTAAGAACAATTTATTGTACTGGATATGTAAAAATCTGAACACGGGGGAGACAGTAGAACAGTTATTAGTTCCTCAGTGTTATAGAGCAGACCTATTGGGATTAGGTCATGATGTACCCTGGGCTGGTCATACAGGAAAGGACAAAACTACTAATCAGATTTTGCAAAGATTCTTTTGGCCAGGTACACATCAAGACATAGCCCAATATTGTCAGTCATGTCCAGAATGCCAACTCATTGTGCAAAAGAAAAAAACAGATGTGGTACCCTTATAACCCCTCCCACTAGTAATGACCCCATTTGAAAGGATAGGGATGGATGTGGTGGGACCTTTAGATAAGAGTAGTAAAGGTAACCAATTTATTCTGGTAGTCTGTGACTACACCACTAAATATCCTGAGGCTATCCCAATGAGAACAGTGACTACCCCCAGGATAGCCGAAGAGTTCGTTAAACTATTTAGCCGAGTGGGAATCCCCAAGGAAATTGTAACTGACAGAGGAACTAACTTTAATGTGGAATTATTGAGAGAATTGTATAGATTACTGGGAATAGTGGCTATCAGAACATCCCCCTACCATCCTCAGACGAATGGGTTGGTTGAATGGTACAATCAAACCTTGAAGAGAATGCTAAGAAAGTTCATAAAGGATGAGTGAAAAAATTGGGATAAATATCTACCCTTTCTATTATTTGCGTATCGAGAAGTTCCCCAGGCCTCTACCAGATATTCCCCTTTTTGCTTGCCATATGGTAGAAATCCCAGAGGAATATTGGATGTGGTTAAGGAATACTGGGAAGAGGGGAAGGATTTAAAGTCTCCTGGCTTAGCTCAGTATATGAGACAATTGAAACAAAGGCTGGTCTCTTTTGCCCAGAAAGCTCATGAGGCAGGAATAGAAGGACAAAAAGATCAGAAAAGTAACTATGATAAAGGAACAAACCCAAACAAACAGTTTATAATGGGAGAAAAAGTATTATTACTGTTACCATCTTCCACTCATAAGCTATTTATGAAATGGCAGGGCCCATATATAGTATTTTGTCAAGTCGGTCCAGTGATTTATGAAATAAGTACACCTGATCGAAAAGAAAAAACAAACTCTACCATGCTAATGTACTAAACAAATGGCATGAGAGACCTGAAACAGGCCTGCAGTTATTTGTAATGCCTGGTGAAGTCCAGATAGAACTGGAGATAGCGTATGGGCGTTTAGAAGGAGAAAGAGGGATAGAGGAGATTAAAATAAATTTAAATTTGTCAGGTCCACAAAAAAAAGAATTACTGAGCTTAATTAAGAAATTTGCAAACACCTTTACTAGTACCCCTGGGTTAGCACCAGGGGTAGAACATAAGATACAGACTTCCACTGGGCCCATCAGAAAGAAAGCATACCGGCTACCTGAAAGAAGTAAACCCTTGGCACATAGAGAAATTCAAAATATCCAGGAGTTAGGGATTATTGAACCTTCACACAGTCCATGGGGCTCCCCTATTGTAATAGTACCTAAGAAGGAGGGAGGAATTAGGCTCTGTCTAGATTTTCGAGGGATAAACCAGGTCTCCCAATTTGATGCATACCCGATGCCTCAGATAGATGAAATCATTGATAAGGTGGGACATGCCAAATATATTTCAACTTTGGACCTGACTAAAGGATATTGGCAAATTCCTTTAGCAGAGGAATCAAAGGAGAAAACAGCCTTTAGCACTGGCATGGGTTTGTTCCAATTTAAGACTATGCCTTTTGGTCTTCACATGGCCCCGGCAACCTTCCAACGATATATGGACCATGTATTGGCACCAAATGTGGGTTACTGTGCAGCCTATCTGGATGATATTGTTGTGTTTAGTTTAGAGTGGGAAACACATATGAAACACCTAGAGTCAGTAATTGCTTCTCTTCAACAGCTGGGTATGACTATCAATCCCACCAAATGTACATTGTCCCAAGAGGAAATCAGATATTTAGGCTTTATATTAGGGAATGGGCGAATTAAGCCAGAAGTTAATAAAATAGGGGCGGTAGCAAACTGTCCTGTACCAACTACGAAAAAACAAGTAAGGTCATTTTTGGGGTTAGCTGATTATTATAGAAGGTTCATACCACATTTTGCAACAATTGCTACTCCCACTTACTGATCTTACAAAAAAGAAATTTGGTAACCAGATTAGGTGGAACCCTGAATGCGAACAATCGTTTCTACAAATTAAGGCCGCTTTATGTTCTTCCCCCATGTTATGCAGCCCTGATTTCCAATACCCTTTTGAGATATATACGGATGCTTCTCGAACAGGTATAGGGGAGGTACTTAGTCAAACCATAGAGGGTGAAGAACACCCGGTAGTGTACATTTCAAGGAAACTACATGACAAGGAACAAAAATATTCAACCATAGAGCAGGAATGTCTAGCTGTCAAGTGGGCAATAGAATCCCTTCGCTTTTATTTATGGGGAGCACCTTTTTCTCTATACACAGACCATAATCCTCTGTGTTTTCTTTCAGAAATAAAGGACAAAAATACCAGGGTTATGAGGTGGTATCTGGCCCTGCAACCATATAAGTTTATAGTACAGCACAGGGCCAGAGCAAAACATGGTAATGCAGACTTCCTTTCCAGATATGGGGCTGATGGTAGAGAAAGTAAAGAAGGTGTCCATGATGTTGAAATGACACCCCAGGGTAATTAAAAAAAAAAGAGGAAAAGAAAAAGGTAACCTTAAGTTGCCTTGTTATATTATGCTTTAAATGGGTACCCTGGGGCGAAGCTTCTTAGAGAGGGTGGGCGGAAGCTCCATTCTATTCCTTCTTAGAATAATAAAAAGAAAAAGGGATAGAATGTCAATAAAAATAAAAAATAAATCTTAAGAATTTGTTTTTTTTACTTAACCTTGGGGGAATGTGGTAGAGTGGGACCCCCCTCACCCCGGACAAACCTCTGCTGTTCTCTATTCTGTTATTTTCTTTTAAATCTACTGCAGTAGTACTAGTTTATTTTTATATTTATTTTTTTCTTACTCTATTTTTTATGTTCTACTGTAATAGGGTTGGCCTCCTATTATAGTACATTCCTGCCTGTTTTCTCTTTAGGATTTGTTCAGGAGGTGGAAAGTTCCCACATATCACCAAATGAATGTCAGACTGTAAAAGGTAGACACTCGATTTATATACCCCCGTTGAACTGAGTATGTAGAGGTTAAAAGCTGGTCATTAGCTGTGTGGACCAGGATTAAAGACAGTAAGGCTAAAGATGTTAAATAAATGTAGCTGTGTTGGAATTATTGCTCATTAGAGCAAGGAGAGTGTTGCCTAACTCACCCTGTTTCCCTGCTGCCTCACTGTCATTGGGCTGTGAGCATCTTACAGAGACAACTAGGCAGGTACAAACAGGAAGTGAATAAAAACAGAACAAGAAATGACTCATAGCAAGCTCTTTCTACAGTTATCGTTTTTCCCCTTTTCTTGTTCCAACCTGCACACAAGGACTGTGCCTGCCTGGTCTTTCAATGACCCAGTCCAGATAAAATAGAGCACGTTAGAAAGGGAACAAGAAAATAATTAAGTTTATAAGTTACCTGACAAAGGTGCTTAGGAAGGAACCCCTTCAGCTAGACTTCAGAGCAGCCTAAACAAAGCTAATATTTAAAGTGACAGTAGCAATTTAGGTCTAGTATTCATAATCACTGTTAGTGAAGGAGTTTTATTTTATAATGGAGACATTTCATTTTCTTTTTCGGTTAAAGGCTAAACCTTACCTGCCTAACATTCCACACATAGTTCCTACCTGTAGGAAGGCACTCATAAGACTGAATGCTCCTCTCTGTCCTGCTTTTATAGCAACATTCAGAAGGAGGTACTACATCTGAGGGAGGAGTCAGGGTGTTAAGGTGTCCCATTAGTATGCAGTTAAAATTATTATGATTTATACAAAATTTATAAAACTTTATTTGATTCAGCCAATCTAATGGACTTATAAATATGATACAATGCAACTAATGACCTCAGTTACCACCCAAATGCATGTATTAGTGCAGATTAATTCCTTGTATTGGTATTAGGGGCGGAGTTAGTGTAACATGATGTCATCAAGTAAATACTATAGAAAGACTTCAATTGAAGCCTGATTCAGATGGATGTTGGACACAGAGGATGGTGGTCCTGTTAGTCAGATGGGATCACCCTGTGTGAATTTTGTTTGATTTAAACTATGAAAGTTATTTTCCTTCATTGCTTCAGTGGATGAGTTTGATTTGATTTGTAACAGAAATAAATCCTTTTAACACACTAAGCCAGTGTGTTTTCTACAACTCAGAACTGTCTTGTGTTGTCTCTTAACCCACACTTCCACAATCTCCACACAGGCTCTTCAGCAAGCACTGACCTATTCACAACTCACAAATTCAATGGATCAGTGCTAATAATATAAATGTGGCAAGTCAAAAAATAAGAAAAACATGCATGACTTGTCAGCCACACTGTCATAGCCTTCAATATGCTCAAATCAGTATTGCCATGTTCACAATGCTGCACTGCGATGGTACTCCATGGGGCTTTACAGCATACACACTACACAACAGCATATCAATGATTTCAAAATGACAGAAAATCAAACTTATTCACAGCACAGACACAAGGCTTACATTCAGTGCAGAGCTAATTGAGTACTGCAAAATGTCCTTCAATGGATATGTGACAGCATGGTCCCCTTGCAAATTAATGCGAATGCTTTCTGCCTAATTTACTGCCACTGTACTAGCGCTATACGTGGCAGCCAATGAGGGCACATATCTCCCAACCTGATGTCACAGCGCTTGGAGCTCGGGCATCAGCATTTTCCATTGCAGTCCAGATGCGTTTCAAGTGCTTACAGCATAAAAAGCTGTTCTTCACATATTTGCCACTGAAACTGCAAAAAAAAAAAAGACCAATTACATCACTTTCCCACTACTTAAGTGAAAGAATGTTGGGAACTAGTAACTGACGTGACAGTGGCTTTTTAAGCCTATTGAAAGGAAACAGAGTTCACTTTAAATGATTTGCACAATGTAAGTCTCATCCTCTACTCCCCCACCAGGTCATTTTCCTTTTTCTAATTTTTCCTGTTTCACCAAGGAAGTTTTACAGACTTGGCGCAAACTTTTGCAGCCTTTACTAGGCAAGGAAGACCAGTTTGTCACTGCTTTAGCCTGGAATGGCCAGAACCCTCTTAATAGAAACAATTTTTTTCTACATCACTGGGTTTGCTTGGGTATACTTTTCTTTCATCAGGTTTTGGACCCTAATGGAATCTGATCTTTTATTGGTCTTAAAACTCAGTGTAGTCTACCTAGTACCAATCAGTATTGTTATTTGCAAAGTTTACTTCCTCAACTCAGATATCTCCTGGCTGCCCTTTCTCCACTTACTAAGTTAATAATGACTCATCAAAAAGGTGGCTCCCAAGATCATTTAATAAGTATCATTTATTTCATCCTTTGCTTTCAGTCAACTGAGTCCACTTCTTCTATTTTAACTCAGTGATTAACAGATTTGTGAATACGATGTGACTCAGATGACTGAGCGAAATATTCTGTAGTTACTTATAAAATGTTCATAACACCATATCTCAGGGAATGCACCTAGAAACGTAGGATGTGTTTCAAGTTCCCAGCACATATTGCTTCATATATGGGTTCTCAAGCAGGCACCCACTGGGGGGCTTATGGTGAGCCTTTGGCTGATGATGCACACCTATGCTGGACCTTTTCATATTTCATAGTCATTTTGGCTGCCTGTCTTGCAAGTGATTGCTTAGTTATTTGATAGCTCACTCCCACATTCACTATTATTGATAATACTGCACATTCCCCCAGTCAGTTCCTCAATTTGTGGTTGGCAATTTAAGATTTTATTAATTCTTTTGGTCTGTGCCAAAACACACTATTACTAAATTGTGACTTAAGTGGCACCCCCCCCCCAACTCTCTCGTTGTGTAACTTCCATCAACTTGATTTATCATATCAAAAAGCAAACTTGTAGGTATTTAAATCATTTGACAACCTTTGAGGACATCTGGAGACAATTTTTTTTATAAACATTCCTCTGATTCCAGCTTCATTCCTTAATATGGTTAGCATATACTTATCTTTAATATTATTGCTACCGATAATTAACACTGCATTGGAGTTTAATATGTAACTTTTGGTCAATGTGTTTTTGGGCCACTCACTGCCTTTTCCTCTTTAATTTTGTTACCCCATTAAGCTTCCCATTCTTTAATTTGTCTTATGCGTATGTAATCATACTTTGTGCATTGTAGTACCTATTTAGCTGCCTGTGTTTTATTAATACTTTGCCACACTGATTTTTTTTTCCTTTTGTTGTCATTTATTATATGCCTTGTAAGTCATGGACAAGTTGGGAACATGTGGCATCATATACTATTCACTTTCTATTGTATTGCATATTTGTATTTGTATTCAAAGTTATTGTTTGTTGACTTTATTTTTTTCCCAATAAAAGTGTTATAAAAAATTGTGATGGACTCAGGCTTATGCAATACAAAGTGACCATAACATGTACTACACAGCAGTAAAACTCAAGAAAAAATGCCACTTGCAGTCCAAGAATTGCACTAGATGCAAACAGGATAAAGGTACTTTAAAGTATATACTTAGGGAGTGTCCTAAGGCCAAACCCCTTTGGTACAACATCCAAAGGCACTTAGACCTGCTTCTAGGGTTAAACATGGCTTTCACTCTACAAATCTGCCTAACTGACTTAAACCTAATCTAGTGATGTGGACCAGAAAGTATCATATCACCCTTATCTCAGCCATAGCTAAGCAAATTATATTAAAATGCTGGCTAGATGACATTTGTCCCTACCTACCTACCATGAATGGCACAATGTGATGTTAGAAGCCCTCAGGGTAGAAAAAATGATTAGTTATATGCGTAGCCGCCACAAGGTAAATGAGAAAAGTTGGGGAACTGTGTATGCTCTTCTGCTTGTCAGTTGATCACTGATATTCAAATGTGATTCTTGACATCTATCAGTTTATAATTCTGTAATATTGTTTTGTCTTCTAGTTACGTACTTAACAAATTGTAACAACCCAAGCAGCCTCAACCACTATCTGATGTTGATGGGATGGTTGAGCACAGTGTGTGTTGATTTCTTTGTATTGTTTTTCATGTTTGAAAACTTTAATAAAGGGGCACCAGCCCAGTGACATAGAGGGCTGAGGCATCTGTGCCTTACCTCCTGCCATGCCAGCGACCCATGTTAATGGTGCAAGTAGGTCATCAGGGTCGGTCAGAGAGGGAAAGGACTGAGCATCTAGAGGACAGCTCTTCTCTCCCAGGGAGGGTGGCTCGGCAGTCATGCCAAATGACTAGCCCCAGGTGGAGGCCTGAGGGTAGTGTAGTTAGGAGATGCCAACAGATGGGAGGGTGCTGTGGGACCCCACAATTTGTGTGCATCTCCACTTGTGCACATTGACATGCGTGCCCCAGCAACAGGGAAAGGGAGAACATTTGGAAAAAGTAAGGGGAGTTCTGGCAGACTATGTGAAGCCCAGAACATGCTCCAGACCTGCAGCCCAAACTGGCCTACTGGACTGTGTGCCTGGAGGGGGGATGACCCTCCCTCCTCCAGCACCACCATGGGGGGAAGTCTGTGGGGGGGATTTTCCATGGGGCTGCAGTCAAGAGACAGACCATGGATCTTGGGGGTGGGCGAGAGCTCCCTCAAGTAAGAAGCCAAAGACGCCTGCTTGCACAGACCCCTGGGGCAAAAAAACAGAAGGTTAAAAAAAGACAACTTTAATAAAGTAAATTATTAAAAAAAAATAACCTCCCACTCAGAGTACCCAAATTTTGCCTGTGCTGCCAAACAACTGCTATTACATTGGAAACTGTTTGAAAATGTTTCACCTATTATGACTATCCCCCATTTTGCTACTAATTCCTCCTCCCTGTCCCTCCTCTGTTAAGCCCACCACAGGGTAGGGCAGTTCTCCTGTTCACATCACTGTGATGTCCTCTCCTGTCTGGGATGGTTTCCATATGAAGTTAAATTGAGGTTCTCCTCCTTGTGTCTCATATTCAAGCTTGTTCACAAATTCAAGTCTCCTTTCCTTTGTGAACTAATACACCTCAGACAAGTGCCATATACCCTACGATCTGTCTCACTTCCCCTTCTTGTCATCCCAACCCTGCTCCTAGCTATCTCCAGGAGATCTTTTTCATTTGCCGCTATCTCTGACTGGAACTCCCTTCCTCCCACCATCCTGTCTTTCTCCTCTCTTCCTCTGTTCCAATCTAATCTGTCTCCCTCTTCATTCTGTTCTTGCTTCTACTGATGATGCTCCCCTAGACTCTTTTCTACCTCTTCTTCTCCAACTTTATCTTGTACCTCTTTCTCCTTTTTCTCTGTCCCTATCTCATCCTATATATTCTGCAATATATATATATATATATATATATATGTTTATTTAACAATATCATGTACTTAAGTGCACCCAGTGTAACTTTGATCTACTGTTTGACTACTATTTGCGCTGTAATGTATTACTGCTCTGTTTTTATTGCAGTGCTTCTATATGGTTATCTTGACCCCTGGTTGACCCTAAAAAAGAGACTATAATTGTCTCAGTGGACTTACCTGGTCACCAAAACTCAAATAAATAAATAATAAATTAATAATTAACCCTAACCTCCCTCCCTTTTTACCAACTATTAGAACAAACTACCCCACCCTCACACCACCTCACCCAACTGGTGGCAAAGACAAGAAAATAACAAGAAGTAACCCTCCCTCCTTCCTCTGTCTGGGCTTGTATATACCCCCAACTTCTCTCCCTTTGAAATCGAAAGTTGGCATTTCATATAGTGCAGAACTTTACATATTTTTTCCTCTATAATGAAGTGTAACTGAGAATGGCATACAATAAGGCTACAGTATTCCCACTGCAAAGAAGCAGCAGAGGGTAAACGTGAAATATTTCAATGACTGAACAATCACAAAACTAGTATCAATAATCACAGGCTGCAACAACAGTTTGTACAATAACTGGTTGTAGCTATAGTCTTTGTTAGTTAAAATGCAACATCTACAACATTTGCTTTGTCTCGGCAGAGGATCACTGAACTCTTTTTACACATCGGTTAGACACCATTATTAACCTCATCCTCTCCATTGACCCAGTAAATTAGGAAATTAGTTCACACACTTTTCTTTGATGCAGGTTTATTTGATGCTGTGGGTGGTCGGTGCACAGTACAGCCTGGCAGTAAGCTGGGGGGTGGAAGTTCCTCAGGTAGCATGAGATATTAGTGTCAGCAATTGGGCGCCTACAATAATGGCGACCCAATCCCCGGCGCATGTCTGCAGGGCTACAGTAGGGTAGGGCAGACGGATGGAGGGGGGTCGGCGAATATAGCAACGGGATGTCATTACACGTATACGCATGCTGGGGAGCGAGCATACACAGCAAGGAGTGGGAGGGTATGTGAGGGGTGGTGCTGCAGTGGGTTTTCTGAACCAACCCCTATAGCAAGCGGGTGGGTTGGTGATGTTGGTGGGCAGGGTACTGGGTTTGGGTCCAGGCACTGGTGCATTTTGTTGTGCCTGGCCCGGACCTTTTTAATGTTTTAACCCCCGACATGCACCTCTCCTGGAGTTGAGAATCCTTAAGTAGGGGGGTGCGGGGGCATGCGGGGATCACA
Organism: Neoceratodus forsteri; assembly: GCA_016271365.2. NCBI lineage: Eukaryota > Metazoa > Chordata > Ceratodontiformes > Ceratodontidae > Neoceratodus > Neoceratodus forsteri. Next base: position 1,478,643,093 of record CM057452.1, on the reverse strand, counting down.
GCCCCCTGCATAAAACATTAACAATCTAAGACCCCAGTGCCATTTTGTTGTGCGCCGTGGTGTCATAGTGCCAAAATAAATTTTGGGCACTCTGACTTCATGATAACGATGATCGCCTTTAGGCTTTCACCGTTATCACATAAGCCCATTTCTCATACTCATGATTTGAGCAGGAGAGTTTGCACATTCTCACAGTTCAGTATTAGTGTTTCCACTCCCTGGCCACTCTTCAACCACCAGAGTACTTACCCTACCATGCGGTTTATGTGGTGACAAAATCTTCTCAACCATTCCTGTCTTGCTGGTACCCACATCCCCAGATGAAGTCGAAGAGGGCCAACAGAAAAAATGTAAGGTACAAAGTTGATGGTGGTTAGGAGGTACTTTTCAGTCTTACAGCTCATCCCATTTGTCTGCCAAGAATACAAATTATAAAGTACAATAACCTAGGGGAACTGCAGATGTTCACATTAAACGTATACTGAAACATCACACTGAACAATCTGTGGTTGTAACTATAGGCCTCTTCAGCTAGAAATCAATGTTATGATGTGCTTGTCTTGTCAAAGATGCTTGAGTCATTTCCACTCATCAGTTTTTTGTGGTTAAAGATTTGTATTGTTTTCACAGTTACAACACTACAGAACATACTGTATACAGAATAACTGTTCCAATCCAACATTATTTGTACAGCAGCAACATAGTCACAGCAAGGTAAGGCAGGTACAGCTTAGTTTACTTACAGATACCCCACTACTGTGGCATACAACACCTGTCTGGTGCAAAAGAGCTGTGGGAGATCAACACAGGATTGTGTAGCCAATAGAAAGCAAATATATGAGGCCCTACCTGGTACAGCCTGGAGTTTCAACTTTTGGAGGTGATTCTCAGTGTGGAACCGATGATGGCCATAAGGCGAGGTATTTTTAAGGCAGACCTGCAACAAAAACAAACAAAACATACACAAAGCATCTATTGACTTCAGGAGTGTTAAAGACAGGTAGTTGTCCAAGGGCTAAAATATGTAACTGGTATTTGAGAGCCACTAAAACCCTGGGAGTCCAACGGACAGGGCTGAGTCTTGAATGAAGGGAGGAAAGTAGGGAGAGCATGTTGGGGTAGTTCAGCCAATACCTTCTCTAGATTTCAGGTAAGTGATGAAAGGTTGCCATAAAGTGACATACAGTGGGAAGGTGTTTGCCACTACATGAGTGATCCATGACTGATTGGCAACCTGTGTAAGGATATTAAGCACTTCCGTGAGAGAGGTGACCTCCTGCGACCTCCATCTGCATAGAAGTAGCCTCTTGATCTGCATGCTGAGAATCGCTATCCACCTTTGATCTTGGGGGTTGAGCTGGGGGGTAGATGTGTCGATGCCTAACAGCAGCACCTTTGGTGAGGGGGGCACAGGCTTCTGCAGTATTGTGGATCCCAGGGCACACACTTGTTTCCATAATGATTGGATTACTCTGCATTGCCACAGTATGTGGAGTAGATCCCCCCGCCCTGCCTGATACCTCCAAAAGAGGTCATCTGGGGCTAGTTTAACCTGGTGTAGAACTGCAGGGGTCCTGTACCAGGAGTGCAAGATCTTGTTTTGTATTAAAACACTCCTGGTACCTGAGTAGGTCTTATGGGTCAGCTTTAGACATGTCTTCCATTCTTGATCTTAGATTCTAACATTCAGAGTGGTTTCCCATTTACATTTAGAATCTAGGGATTGGGAGGGAATTTGAGCCCTGAGTGCTGAGTGTATGACACTGGTCTGGCTATTCTTTAAGGGAAGCCAATGTACAAGTGGTGAGGGGAGCATGTTGGAGGGGCACCTATGGGTAAAGATGACTATGGCACTTCTAAGTTGGAGATATTGCCGGAATTCCTTGGGGTGGGGATGCCATAACTGCCACATAGTCCCCTAAAGGAGTCTATAGTAGTGGTACCAGGAGCATATAAATCTCAAATACATTTCAGATCTTTCTGCACCCATGTACCCCAATAGATAAATTTGTTATCAACTGTAATGCCTGTATTACCCCATAACAGGGCAAAACTAGGAGGGGCAGGGTTAGAATTCAGCTTCCTGTGGAGTGTACCCTAGTACTCCAGAGAGGGGCCTATCGTGGGGTGAGTGTAAACTCACCTTGAGGAGTGGTTATACAACATAAAAGGTAGATGTGCCACTTTACTGTATACCTGCTCCCTGCTGAGCCATTGAGGGGCAGCCTGGCCTGGGTCTGTGAACCACCTGAGTGTTTGAGTAGCCTAAAAAGTCAACTTGCACCCATCAAACCAAGGTAGGCACCACCCCCCCATCCAACCAATGGGACCTCAGCTTATTTCTACTATACCTTGGCTTTTTGTTTTCCCAGATAAAGGCCCGCAACATGGTGTCAAATTTTTGTACCAGTAAGGAGGGAGTTGTAGTAGAATATGTGATGGAAAATACATTATCTTAGGCACAGTGAACATTTTTATGGCTGATATTTTGCCAGCCAGGATGAGTTGGAGGGCCCTCCATCTATTCAATTCAGTTCTAGTGGTAGAAAGTAGGTATTTCAGGTTCAAATCCCAGAGCTTGGTTAGATCCAAATTAATATGAATTCCCAGGTAAGTGATATCTTCGGGCGACCAATGAATGCTGTGTGCTGTAGCTATGCTAAGGGTGCACTTACCATTTAGGGGGAGGACCTCTGTTTTCATTTGATTCAGTCACAGCCCCAAGTAGGTGACAAAGTCTGAGAGGGTACCCAAGGGGAGGGGAATGGTGTTTTCAATGTCAGGTAGGAGGATCGGGAGATCATCTACATACATAAGGGAAAGATACTCCTCACCACCATTTGTCACACCCTTAAAAAGGGGGTTCTGTCCTATAACTGCAGCCAGGGGTTCCACAGCTGAAACAAAAAGCAGTGGAAATAGTGGGTAGCCCTGGTGTATACCTCTACCCAGTAGAAAGGGGGAGGGGACAACATAGAGTTGGTAAGGACTTTAGCCATTGATAAGGAGTAAATTGCCCTGATCCAAGCCTTAAATCCCTCTCCAAACCACATTGTGGCCAATACCTGTTGTACAAAATCTCACTCCAGGGAGTCAAAGACTTTCTCAAAGTTGATTGCCATGGCTGCAGCTGGTGTAGGGAGAGTTTTATCTTTGTGCGTTAAGTTCACCAGGGATCTGATATGGTCTGCGCTGTATTGGCCTTTGACAAAGCCTACCTGTGAGGGGTGTATAAGAGCAGGCAGGCGGGGGTTAAGTCTGTTGGTGAGTATTTTGGCCAGGACCTTGTTGTCAGTGTTCAGCAGTGAAATAGGTCTATAACTGGCTGCTTTCTGGGGGGTCTTTCCCCGTTTTAGGGAGGATAGTTATTACCGCCTCCTGGAAGGTTGGGGGAGGATGCCCATCTCCAAAGCTTCCATATACACCTGCTGGAGTATTGGGGTAATTGTTGGCTGCAGGATTTGCCATATTTCCAGTGGGAAACTGTCCCCACCAGGAGTCTTCCTCTTCTTTAGGAATTTTAAAGTGAAGGCCACCTCCCCAGTGAAGATGGGGGCATCCAACGCCTGAGCCTGCTGGTCTGAAAGTGTGGGGAGGTGAAGGACCTGTAGAAAGGGAGAACCCTTTGGGTTTGGGGTATCTGAAGGAAGGATGAGCATGGCACAAAACTCTGCTGCCATTGTTTCCTACCGGGTCGCAATGTGCTGCGGCAATAGCGTACAACATTATAGCTAACCAATGTAAGCGCAGTATGCTGCCTCTACTGGTACAATACCGTGTATACTGCTGTACATGGTATTGCACCAGTAGCACTTTCCCAGGCAGAGGATAAGACCTCTGCTGGGAGTAGGTTATGATAAACAGCTGCCGTGGCTCACAGGACTGAGCCACAGAAGTAGGAACCCGGGCGCTGTGTCTGGGACCAGGTTTGATTCCCGGTCCCAGAAAATGTTTATTTTTCTACGACTTGTGCGCTCACCGAGTTGGACTTCTTCCCTGGAGTTGAGAATCTTTAGTGGGAGGGTCTGGGGGTGCAGCCCCCTGTAACAGGGGGTGTAGGGGGCAGAGCCCCTCACAGAAAAAAGACTAATGCCTCATGGCATAAATCGCACTGTATTGGCAGCGCGATTTTGCCATGTGACATAATCTCTTGCGACATTATGACCCCGTGCCCCATTATTTGATTAATATCCTCTGTATTATTCCAGATTTCACCCTGTTTATCAGCCAGCCCTGCAGTATGGCTTTTGGCTTGCTGCTTTTTCAGATGGTAGGCAAGGACCTTCCTGCCCTTTTCTCCCCTTCCCAGTATTTGTGCTTTAAACGTATGATTGAGAACCCAGCTTTTCTAGAGATTATCTCATTCACTTCCATCCTCAGGGCAGCCACTCAACGGCCAGCCTGGGACTGGAGAGAGAGAGGCTGTGGAGAGATTTAAAACATTCTTCTGCCTCCCTTAACTGCTTCTCCATCTCCATGAGGCTGCTGTCTCTTTTCCTTCTTCTTCTATGGGAATAGTCTATGATTGCCGTCCCCCACCCCAAGGTGGCTTTAAAAGCCTCCCAAGTATTAGCAGTGGAGGTATTGGAGACAGGGTTACTTTGAAAATACATAGTGGCCTCACACTGGAGCCAAGGGGAAAAATCCAGGTCTCCTAGGAGCAAGGGGTCTAATCTCCAAGACGTGGGAGGTTGGGGGCATCCATGTGATGATCAGCTGCACCGGGCCGTGGTCTGAGATAACCAGTGGCAAGATAATGGTTTCTAGGACACTTTGGGTGATACTAGGGGAAGTCAGACAAAAATCAATATGGCTGAGTGAGTTATGGACTGGGGAGTGAAAGGAGTAATCACACTCTTTAGGGTGGAAGATCCTCCAGGTAACAGTCAGGGCCATGTCCTGTTACATTTGTGTGAGAGCCTGTGCTCCCCTGGGGTGGGGCTCTATGTTAGAGGGGCATCTATCGAGAAATGGGTCATCGGTGATATTAAAATCCCCCCAAAAGCATCAGAGCATTTTCTGTGGCAACTGCTCCTAATTCCTGGGCTAACCCATGAAAAAAGGTCAGCATGTCCTTGTTGGGGTGTACAAATTCCCCAGCAACAGAGGACCTTCTGCAGTGTCCAGCAGGGCTATTACCTACCACCTACTAGGGTCACTAACCTTTTTCTTAACTGACCAGTGAAGATTCTTATTAATGAGTATCACCATTCCTTACTTTCTGGTGAGAGCTGAGGCATGTAAAACCTGGTCTATCCAGTCTCTCTTTAAGCCTGTCATGGTTCCCTGCAGTTAGCTTGGTCTCCTGTAGGAAGGTCACACCTGCTTGTAGTCTCTTGAGATGTGATAGCACCTGCTTCCTTTTGTTGGGGGTATTGAGCCCTCTCACGTTCCATGTAAGACATGTTATGTCACCCATTCATAATAGGAAGTAGGTACATAATATAGCAATGAGATAAAAAGGGGTTTGGGGACAGGGAGTAGGTTATTGTCCCCCACCAGGAGCACCAGGATACAAATTAGAACAAAGCATGCAGTGGGCACAGTAAGTGGCACTTCCCAAATTCGGACACTTACAGTGTAAAGATTACATGTAGATAACCTTGTGTGTGTTAAAACAACAATAATAATAATAAACAACATTCTAACTGATAAACTGTATACAACACTATGAACATTATCTCCAGATAGGAGGTATAGAGGTTTTCTAGTGGCCATACGACACGGCTGAAGGCCTACCTCTATTTCCTGCTCACAAGCATACAATGCTGTCCCCTAGGGCTCTCTGAGGATGGGCCTAGTAGGGGAGGTATCTCCCCGATCTGTTGCAGTATCGCTGTGTGAACACAAGTAAGGAGGAACCTCTTACCTAGTAACCATTGAGGAGAGGCTACAAAATAGAAAACTAGGGGCTCAACATAAAGAGAAGCTGCCCGCCCCTGACATATGCTTGGTGGGTTAGGGAATGGGTTTGTCAAGGGGGAGAGGTATTCAAGACTACGGCAGACGCCAGTGCCTCCCCATGCCTTGGTCAAAGGATAGTATGATAAGGCACTCGGCATGGTGACTGGGGAGGACCTGTAAGGGGTCTCTCCAATGCCTTGGCCATCAGTGTAGTGGGGTTCCAGAAACAAAAAGGGGGGAGTGGGAGTGCTGTATGGGTCTAGTGACCAAGGTAATACCTGTTGGTGACTGCGCTGGCATGTCCAGGGCCTACCTTTCATGGGATTGCTAATTATGGGGGTAGCAAATACCACTGACCCAGGACTTGCCAAGATGTCATCTGTTACCAGTACCACTTGCTTAAGCAACTCCTTTGGCCCAATTAATGCTAAACCAACAACTTTAATGAACGATTGTAAATACTGTAGAGAACATATATTAAAACAGTTAAACAACATAATGGGCCTAGAACCCCCCATAGTCTAGACCCTGAACACTTCCAGGGAGGAAGACACTTGTGATATAGGAAAGCCATTCAGAAGACGCAGCAGTCCCCTCCCCTCAAGCTTGTCCTGGAGTAAAGCTGTTTTTCACCCTCAAAAGGATCCCTCCCAGTATAGGAGTGGGGTTTGCTGCTGCATCTTCAAGCCACTTCATGTATAAAGGCGGATGGGGGAGAGCGATCGCCTCCTCCAGAAATTGAGAGCTGAGGCTCTAAGCCTAGCTGCATTAGTTCAGCAGACTAGCATCCCAAGTCTTCACTCAACCCCCCCTGGCTTCCTACCCACAGCCTGACCCAAACCCATGAGCGAGGAGAAAAAAAAAACAGGACTGAATATTTACTTATCTGAACCCACCGGTCCTTAGTTCAGCTGTGTGGTTGACTGGAAAGGGACTGGAGCATCCAGAATCAGGATACAAGCAGGGCTGCTGCATCTGATGGGAGAAGCTTGAGGAGTGTCCTGTTGAGGTCACTTCAGAGTGGTGGAGCTGGTGGCAGCTGCATCTAGGTTCACCAAAGGATCAATCGGAAGTGTCGGTTGTCACAGGAGTGCTTGTGGCCATCCGTGGGTGCCCAAGAGGTCTTTGGAAGCTGTTCCAGGGATCTAGGTCTCAAGGCCTCAAATCTGTTTTCAGTGAAGAAGTCCTGGAGCATTCTGGGGGCCATGGTGTCCATCTGCTGCCACTTGGTGGTCTGTTTGAGGGCCCTTTCTGACGGGTGGTCCCTCTTTCTATGTCACCTGAATGTATTGCATTTTCTGCCACTTTCTAGAAGAACTTCCCACAGGGTGTCTGGGGCTTCCTGCCAGTCTTCTGATTGTGCCATGTGGATAGGAGAGCATCTGTCTAAACCCTCTGAGGCTTCCCTTGGGTTAGTTTGTTGTTGGGCTGGGGTACTGGTGTCCTTGGGCCAGTGCTGATGAAGGAAGTCCATTAGAACTTCCGGGGTCTCAAGCATAAAAGGAACTCCATTGTAGTCCACCCACATAGTGGCAGGATAGTGCAGGGAGAAAGGCAGTCTGATTCTGTGCATGGTGTGTCTGACCTCCATGTAGGCCCTGTGCCTATTGGAGAGATCTTTAGAAAGTCTTGAAAAATACTAATACAATATGCTCTCCAGACAGCCTGTTTGAGCTCTTGAGCTTTTGCCTGGACCAGTTCTTTCTCTCTAAAGTTGATAAAGTTGGCTATAATAGGCCAGGGTCTGTCCTGGGCCCTAGGCATGGGAGCAAGGGAGCGGTGGGCTCTTTCCACTTGGAGCGGCTGTGTGGTGTCCAGTTTAAGCATTTCGGCTAGGGCTTTTTGCAGGAAGCCCTCAATGTCCTGAGCTTCAGCTGCTCAGGAAATCCCAAGAACCTGAGGTTGTTCTGACACCCCCTATTTTCCAGGTAATTGATTTTGCTCCACATTTGCAGGATGATGTGCTGTTGGTCCCTGAGGACCGCAGCGATGTCCTGTACTTTTAATTCAGTTGTGTTCATCTGCCGCTCTGTTTGAAACATACGGGCCTCCAAAGTTTGAAGTATCTGGGTGTTTCGGTTTGTGGCCAAAGTTACTTGGGACATCTGTGCTATAAGCTGTCCAAACATCCTCTCCATGGATGCATGATCCCAGGCTGGTGGCTGCGCATGCTGCACCATGATGCTGATAGTGGGCCCCACACACAACAGCAGTGGATCTAAAGCAAATTATCGGCAGTTCTGTGACTATTAGATGAAAATATTTATGGCTTTCCAGATCCTTACTTTGTTTTGCCCCACATTAGCTGTTTTGAGAGACTGTAGCCATGGATATTGTCAGGATGCTGCAGGATTTTGTCCTCAAGGCTGAAGAGTCAGTAGCTTATGCTGCCTTCTTGTTAGGCGCCCCTAGTGGCAGATCTTCCACACATCAGTTTGACAACAGTGGCCAAGATTTCTCCATTGTCCCAGAATGGTTAGTTCACAAGCTTTCCCTTCATGCAGAGCATTTGATGTACTGGGGGGGGGCATTGCCCAGAGAGGTCCAGCGGCAAACAGGGGGAGGTGGTTCCTTATGCTCTATGTTACAGCTGGAGAATTCACACAATCACACAGCTCAGTGTCTGTGTTCCCACTCTCCAGCTGCACTCCAACCACCCAAGTACCCCACCACCTGCAATGTAACTTGTGCTGCAGCAAGACCTTCTCAGCCATTCCTGCCTCACTGGTACCCTCAACCCCAGATGTGGTCGAGGAGAGCCAACTAAGAATTTTTGTGGATTAAAGTGATTTGTGTTTAGGAAGTAACTGACCCCCTGCTGACTCACCCTACTTCTGTGTTCATAAGTGACATTCACAGTGAATGTGCAGGTCAATAATATCCTCTCTCTTTACTTCCTCTACCCTTTCTGCAGTAATATTTCCCATTCCCTCTTTATTCCTTTTAGAAAATATACTGCTGCAGGGTTTTATTTAACTTCAAAAACTGATTAGCGTTTTGCTCATAAAAGTGCTAAAACATTGTGAAAATGCATAGTACTTGCCTCATTGTGTTTAGCACACATAACACTTCTAGAAAACCTATATAAATACTTTCTGTACAGTTAGCATTGTCCCAAGGAAAAAAAAACTGCTCATCAATTATTTAAAACCCTGTGTTGGTCAATTTGCTTTCTCATATCACGTTCCTAAACTCTGCTCAATCCTTCCTGTTAATCTGCTCTGCCTTTTCTGCTTTCAGTGGTGCATAGATTGGATGGGTATGGATGGCAGAAGCCCTAGCCATGAGTGCGCAGCTTAGTTTTCACTCTGTTGAAGAGCTGCCTTTTTCCTTGCAGGTTACAGCTAAAATTTTGGAAATATTAATGCTTTTTCCTGTCATTCATTATCAGACCAGCATCTTTGTCCACCTGAAGGACAGCTTCTCTATCTGGGTATCTGAGATACTTGATTCGGCAGTGCCAGGGTCTGTCTCCTAGTTTCAGTTTCGCCCATTTCTGTGCACTCATACTATCCTGAAATACTCTGACTTGGCACCCTGCTTTAAGGATCTTACCAGCTACTTGTGTAATTCCTGTTATGGGTTGCCACCTTCTGTGCTCTCCACCAGCCCTATTATTCTGAGGTTGGACCTCTGAGAGCTAGTTTCCTGGCCATCCACTTTGGAATTTAGTTCATCCACAGCTGCTTTCAGATTAATCCAGTCTCTAGTTATTTCTACAAGGGTGTCTTCCAGATCGGAGATGTGGCACTCAGCCTCATCTAGGCAGAAAACATGTTAGGTGGCTGTTTCTCATGTACTAGTCACCATGCTATGCAGATGATTTATTTAGGCTGTCACATTAGTGACCCCAGCCTTCATTTCTTATCACAAGCTCACCAGCATGGCCGGCATTACAGTCAAGGACTTCTCCTGCTCTGTCATATTCCTGCTTCTACACATGTCTGCTCTCTACAGTCCTGTTCAGGCCTCCTGACGTTGCTCCATCTGTATTTTTCTGCTGCTAAGAGGCTCAAATTGCAGCTTAGAGTGCTTTTTTTCTGCCAGTTTTGTGTTCCCATCAGTAAAATCTACACTTCCCATAGCTTTCCATTCACATTGCAATATTTTGTAATATTTATATCTTTTATAAGTCGTGCTGTTTAAGAGCCCATTATCTATGCATTTGTCACTGTTGAGCACCGGGCCATGCCTCCTTCTTGTTCTTCTTTACCTCTCATTAGCATTTGACACAATTGACTATGGGATGCTTGTGAAATGGCTGAGGAACTATGTGGGTCTCACTGGTACTGTTTTGTGCTGATTTGAGTCCTACCTGTCCGGTAGAATGCAGCAGGTAGTCTTGCATAATTCCATCTCAGAGAAGACTGCACTTGACTGTGGTGTGCCTCAAGACTTGATCCTGGCCACCATGTTATTAGCCTTTGGGAGAGATCATCAGATGGTATGGTCTGCACTTTCACTGTTGTGTGGATGATATCAGCTCTACCTGTCATGTGAATCTGATGAGGCTGATTCAGGTATAGTCCTGTGTCAATGACTGAAACAGATCGATGACTGGATGACCTCCAACATGCTTAGCCTCATCCCAAGCAAGACTGAGGCAATGCCTATTGACCTAGGTCCCTGTGGATAGCCTATGACAAGGAGCAATCCTTGTTTGCCATCTCTAAATGGTGCCACCCTTGTAGTTGTGGCTATGGTTAGGAATCATTGATTCACTATGGAGCTCTGGCTCACTCTGGAGTACCAGATATCTGTGGTTGTCTGTAGTGGCTTTATTCTTCTTCAGAACATTGCACAGATCAAATCATTGCTAGCAACGCATGACCTGGTAATGACAGTCCATGCCTTTGCCACATCCAGGTTGGATTACTGTAATGCTCTAAAGGGTTATCTGGGACTTTGTTGTGCCACTTACAGCTGGTCCAAAATCAGGAAAGGATGCCAAAGACATAAAATTACCCTAACTCCCTTGCCTTATTAGCGTCTTCCACATGCTTCTCCCTCCAACAGCAAGATTCAAAAGGGAAATTTGTAGCAGCAAACAGATTGTCCATTTATACTCTCAGGTACAGTTTTAACCCCCTAGAAAGTTTTGAATACTTTGTCTCTCACAGACAGCAGCCTGCCTTCTCTTGAATTTGCTACTAACGGTTTAACTATGAACCTGGTCAGCCTCTCAGTCTAATTCAGTGTGTTCATCCTCTGATTCACTGTGGGACATGTCACTTACCCAGGATAGAGCTATTGTTCTGTCACTTGATACATGATTATCTTGGTTTATCCCAGGCAAATTAATCCAACAATCCTTGCAGTTCAGTTTCATGGCTGGCAACCTAACTGACTGAGAGGATTGGCCTTATGACCCTGTTGCCATATCCTGGGGGTCAAAGGTACTGAAATAGATTGTTGAGTCATGAATGGTCCACCAAAGTTTCTAAAAAGAAAAAGTCACTGTAGTAAGTGCAGCAAACTCCAACATAGAGATGTCGATAAGGAGAAGGGAAGGGGTAAATGGAGAAAGTGACAAAGGCAAGAAGGACAGGGATGGGGCAAAAAGGAGTAAGGCCATCAGGAAATGGAGGATAATGAGTACCAATGCTGTAGTCTGGGCAACAAGCTCCCTGAACTGGTGGCCTTGATGGAAGAAGGATGCCTGGATATTGTAGCAGTCACAGATACATGGTACACAGAGAACCATGACTGGGATGTTAACATACCAGGATACGCAACCTACAGGAGAGATAGGGTGGGGAGAAGAGGGGGAGGAGTAGCTCTCTATGTAAAGGAAGGGATAAAAGCAACTGAACAAAAGAGTAAACAGGGAGGAGAGGAGGCACTGTGGGTCACCTTGGAGACTGGAAGTAGCACCACAATCCGCACAGGGGTTGTGTACAGATCCTCAGATCAGGGGGAGGGAATGGACAAGGATATGATAGAAGGCATTCTTAGGATGGCAGAGAAAGGGGAGATACTGTTGATGGGAGACCTGAATATGCCAGATGCTAACTGAAGCACATTTGCTGCAGTCACATCCAAGAGCAGGGCCATTCTCGATGCCCTACAGGTGGCATGCCTCAGACAGATAGTTTCAGAACCCACTCGTGAGGTAGCAATCTTGGGCCTCATACTGTCAAATGGGGACAGTGAGAGGATCTCAGATTTAGAAGTGGGTTGCCATCTGGGAACAAGTGACCATCAAACAGTGTGGTTCACGTTAAACTCAGCTACAGAGTCAAGCCATACAAAAGTGAGGGTACTGGATTTCAGGAGGGCTGACTCTGGCAAGATGGGAGAGTGCCTCAGAAAAGCACTAGCCAACAGGCTAGAAGGAGGGGTTGAGCAACAATGGGGAATCATCAAAACAGCCATCACAGAGACAACAATCCTTTGTGTGAAGCAAATAAATAAATCAAAATGAAAGAAAAAGCCACTATGGTTCTCAAAAGAGGTGGCTGGGAAAGTCAGGGAGAAAAAGATAGCATTCAGGAAGTATAAGGAAACACAGAAGGAGCAGGACAGAGAACTGTACCAGTTAAGGCAGAAGGAAGCAGGGAGGGAAGTCAGAATAGCAAAGGCCCAAACTGAGGAAAGGATTGCCAACTCAGTTAAGAAGGGGGATAAAACCTTTTATAGGTACATCAGCGAGTGTAGAAAGACAAAGGGAGGTATGGTGAGGCTGAATAGAATGAACGGTGGGTGGGCAGAGGGGGATAGTGAAAAAGCAGGGATACTGAATGAATATTTCTGCCCAGTATTCACAAAAGAAGAGGGTGAGGTGCCTAATCCAATTAACAGAAGCACTCTGGATAGGGGGGTCGATCCCAGTCCTTTCACAGAAGAAAGGGTTCTGAAAGTGCTCCTAAAACTGAAGTGGACAAAGCAATGGGGCCTGATGGAATTCACCCCAGAATTCTAAAAGAATTAAGGGGAGAACTAGTGAAACCACTGACTACCCTTTTTAACAAATCATGGGAGAATGATGCGGTATCCGAGGACTGGAGGAATGTGGATGTGATTTCCCTTCACAAAAGTTGGACCAAGACAGAAGCAAGAAACTACAGACCTGTCAGTTTGACCTCTGTGGTAGGGAAAGTGATGGAATCACTTCTGAAGGAAAGAATTGTTGAGTACCTAGAGGCCAGTGGGGCACAGGACCCAAGGCAGCATCTGTTCACAGCAGAAATGTCATGTCAGATGAATCTAATTGATTTCTTTGACTGGGTGACCAAAGTAGCAGACCAGGGAGGGACTGTGGATGTGGCCTACCTAGACTTTAGCAAGGCATTTGACACAGTCCCACACAAAAGATTAATAGTCAAATTAACCAGCCTGGGTGTGGGTCCCAGGGTGGTAGCCTGGGTAAAACATTGGCTGGACAACAGGACACAGAAGGTAATTGAAAATTAAGTCCACTCTGAAGAAAGAGGGGTTACTAGTGGGGTACCGCAAGGTTAATTACTGGGTCCATCCTTTTTAATGTCTTTATAAGTGACATTGCAGAGGGACTGGAAGGAAAAGTATGCCTCTTTGCAGATGACACTAAGATCTGCAACAGGGTTGATACACAAGGAGGCATGGAAAGGATGAAAAGGGACTTAGCAAGGTTGGAGGAATGGTCGGAAGTATGGCAGCTAGGATTCAATGCAAAGAAGTGCAAAATAATGCACCTGGGAAACAAAAACCCAGGGGAAGATTACACAATGGGGGAGAGGTAGTAACAAAAACAAAAAAGGAAAGGGACCTGGGGGTAATCATATCAGATGACCTTAAGGTTAGCAAGCAATGACGAGAAGGCAGTAGGGAGAGCTGGGGGTATACTGGGATGCATAGGGAGAGGCATCACCAGCAGAAAACAGGAAGTTGTTATCCCTCTGTACAGACAGTTGGTGAGACCCCATCTGGAGTACTGCATCCAGTTCTGGAGACCCCATCTTCGCAAGGACATAGACAGGATAGAGGCCGTCCAGAGGAGGGCAACTAGAATGGTGCAGGGTCTGCAAGAGAAGCCATATGAGGAGAGACTAAAAGAGCTTAATATGTATACCCTTGAGGAAAGAAGGGAGAAGGGGGACATGATAAAACCATTTAAGTACCTCAGTGGAATCAACAGAGTCCAAGAGGGTAGCATCTTTCAGAAAAAGAGACATGCAAGAACAAGGGGACACAATTTAAAGATGGGGGGCAATTCAGGGGCAATGTGAGGAAGTATTTTTTCTCAGACAGGGTAGTGGATGCATGGAACAACCTTCCTGAGGAGGTCATAGAGTCAAAAACTGTGGGAAAATTCAAGAATACATGGGACAGACATAAGGCATTTCTTGTGGGGGGACAGGAAGAAATAGGCTGTTGGTTAACTAGGATCTGCAGCTTATCCAGTAGGTAGAGAAATGGGCAGACTAAGTGGGCCAAGCGGTCCTTATCTGCCGTCAAAGTCTATGCTTCTATGTTTCTACAGTTGCAGTACTCAGGTGGCCAGATATTTCCAGATATTTTGCAGTATTTCTAAAGAGATTCTCTCTTGTAGCCCTACAGGGTACTGTAGGCAGGCAGGGAATTTCTCTGGAGATATGGAAATTTCAGAAAATATCTGACCATGTGAATTAGTACAGCTGTATTAACACAAAGGCCAAAGTCCATAAACTCTCAAAAGTCACTTGCTGTTGCTAAGACAGTCTCCCAAATCCTCTGGTTTGATGGGGCAACTTTGGGTATAAGTCCTGTATTTGAGACTGATTGTGCTCTCCATTGGAGGCAGCGGAAGGCACTGTGACTTCAGCTTGCAGTTCTTAAACTATAGCACATTTTTAACCTGAAGCATTCCTTTTCAGTCTACACTGGTCCACAGTCCAGCAGAGTCCAAAAAGGGGTTCAGAAAGAACAATCAAGTGTTAGAGACAAGGCAGTCCATTAGAAAGCTCTACACTTGAGGGGGGCATGTAAACAATTCAAACTTTCCCTAACCTCCAATGAGAAACAGCCTCTAGTATTTATATAAGAGTTTTCTGACTAACTGTTCTGTCTGTAAGAGATTTCATATCAGCTTTTGTGTAAGTGGGTCTCCCTTGATGGTCTTTCTATATCAATGGCAGGATGATTGGTGTGTAGGTTGAGGTCTCAAAAAGTTCTGATCCTGAAGCGCATATAGAACACTAAGGCTTCACACACTCAGTTCTAGTGGCAAACTTATAAAGTTCATTGTCAACAAGAAATCACAGCCAAAGCTGTGCAGGAGTTTATTTGTACTTAGACCACATATTAATGGAAAAATGCATTCTGTTTGAGCTGGTGCAAATGCATTTTTTTCAATATGAACACCTTTTTAGGCTATCATACCACATTTATTTACAGCTTTTATATGGACTCTGGACTAGTGACTCAAATTGCTATTACTTGTCTTCATGTTATCCTCCTTAGAGCCCACTATCACTGCAGCTACCAGGAATCACATTACCTGATGTGGGGCCAGACAGACAGGAACTACCTTCCAATCTGGGTTGAGGTTCCAATCCTTCAGGTAACCAAATACCGTGGCACCCAGTTAGGACAGTGCAATGCCTGGAGAAGGGAGGACATCTCAACATACCTCTATATTCTTAAATGGCCACACCCCTTCCTTTCATCCACTGTGTGGTCCTTCCACCCAACATGTGTTGGGACACTTGCAGCATTTATGGGGGGGAGCTCCTTCAACTTCACTCCAGTTTTCCCCAGTAGACCAGGATGCAGCTACATGTACCCTCCACTTCTTTCCCTTGATCCACAGAAATGATTCAGATCTGAAGGAGTCTATGGATGGTCCTCTTGAGGGGACATCCCCACTCCTTCTCCACTTTCTGTCCTTCACTCCTCATCCTTACACTACTCTCTCCTAAAATGGATACAAAACTCCTCCCTTTATACAGTTAGAATGGTCACATGCCCCAGAGCTGACTCGGGCTGGATTGTTAACTCAATAGCAACAAAACACAGCATTGTGAGATGATTGGAAAAGATCTGCCTCATGGCAGATGGGGCTACATATGTGTTTTACAGATTGTTTAGCAGGAATCAGTTTTGCCGTTTTAGCCATTGAATTTTTGAACAACCTAATCATCCACAAGTTAATATTTTCTGATGTAATCTCACCCACTAGCACATGGTGAACTTGTCAAAAGAATGAGATGCTTTGATTCTTGACCTTCAGGTACATGGCCTCAATCCGGTATTACTCTGGACTGAGATTTAAAATAATGCAGTGCCTTGACCTGAGGAAGTTCGCAAGATGCCTAAGCATGCAAGATGATGCTAATTAGAAAATGTAAATAACAATAACAATAGCCAGTACACCCTCTCCATGTTTCACACAATAGACAAATGCAACAAAGTAACAGTAAACATAAGAAATATAGTAGAAAACAAAGGCTCATATTTTTTGGGGGAAGACAGAACTGCATTGTTCTGGGGAAGGAAGAGTATGGCTCAGTCAGGCAAAAGTCGATAGATATGCAATCCCACAGGCTACCCCTACCAGTCTCATAAAATCTCCCACTAACTAGCACACTGGTAACCTCACAGGTACTGTGAGCGCCACCTTATTCATGGTATCACACAGCTCTCGTGACAACATGTTGTGGGCCTAATGCTTGTTAGATTTTGAAATGAACAGTAAGATAGTGTAAAAGGACAAAAATTGCAATTAAATGAATTGTAATCTTAGGCCTAATAGCCTGCATTCAGATCTTTGGCTAAATTGTCCTCAAGGAATATAGTAGTCCTACCCTTGACTTTCAACGACAACCCTCCTAACTATCTTAGCTGATCTAAACAAATGTCTGCAGTATCTAACCCCTCATTAATTACTCACAGTTCTGCAGACCTAATATCCCTAAAGTTATCAGTGAGCTGACATGTCACTCTTCCGTGGTTCTACTGCACCTGTAATTAAGAGCTGGTTTCTAGTGGGATGATGGTCATCACAGCACTGCTGGTGGCATGCAGGAGCAAGTTATGAAGTCAATATCTCAGCCTTGCTGGTCTTCACCCTGCATAGGGACTTTGCTGTCTTTGTCTGTTGGTAAGGACTTTTCCTCCTCTCTTCCCCATGTTAGGACTTCAGCAACAGGCTGGTGGGCTGAGGTAGTCTGTCACTCACTCTAGTTCTGCTCAATAAAGTGGTTTGGCTCTGACTTCATCACTCTTGTTATCAGGTGGGTGCCTTTCAAACCTGATCTCTGCTTAGTACCTGATGTATGCCCCATATAATAGCATACCATGCAGTAACAATGCTCAATGCCAGCTGCTCATATCCAAAATGCTGGCTACCCACTGTGCTATAACTCTGTGCAGGAGCTGCTCTCTCTTTCTTGAATTATGTTATATGTTATAATTTATATTTTATTCATTTATATTTATAGTATATTGAGCTGAGGGTGTGGGTATACCTGGCTATCAATGATCTGCCAACCAGTCAGTAGAGACAGTGAAGCAGAACTTCCAGAGACTGGGGCACAGATTGGTGGCAAATTCAGTTTCCCTGTCTTTTTCCAAGGTCCTCCATACGTGTGACAGGGAGGAGAGGCAAGACAGAATTAAGAGTAATGAAATAGAGGAGTTTAACAGTTGGCTTTAAGGGGTGGTGTTGGGATATGGGGCACCACTTTGTCGGGGATGGGGGGCTTTCTGGGACAGGAGACCTTTCAAGGGTGATGGACTTCCCCTGACAAGAGAGGGCTACTGCACTAGGGCAGAAGTTTGACATCTACATCAGACATTTAAACTAACTGCCAGGGAGTCCGGGTCTAGGGGATCCATAGTAGATAGTGAGCAGAAGGGAATCCTAGACAGAACTCCCCCACATCCAGGGGACAGTAACTGCAAAGAGGGTATAGAGAATGCAGTAGAGTTTCCAGGACTAAGGGAAGGAATACCAGTGAGGAGAAAAGTAAAAGCACAAACAAGGAGGGAAGAAAGCATGAAATGTAAAAGGATAGTAGTGGAGTTAGAGCAGGGGTCAAATAAAGGGAGGTATGCCTTAACGCTAGGAGTCTAGGCAGCAAACTCAGTGAGCTTGAGGTGCTGATGGCAAACACTGAAGTGGACCTGGAGGCCATCATGGAAATGTGGGCCACAGATAAAAATGACTGGGAGATGACGGTCCCTGAGTATTCACTGTTCAGGAGGAATAGAAGAATTGGTAGGGGAAGGTGTTACCCTTTTTATCAAAGAGGGCATTGAGGTGGCAGAAGATAGAAACATTAGGGCCAGGGGTAGCAATGGGGAGGCTGAGTCAGTATGGGTGCAACTCATGTCAGCCGCAGACATGAATGTGCACTTAGGGTAATCTATAGGTCTCCAGGGCAAGGGGAGGAAAGGGATAAAGAACTCAAGAAGAAAGTTAAAAGAGGGGCAGCAAAGGGGGAAGTAGTGGTGGTGGTGGGTGACCAGAACCTGCTAGACATAGATTGGGAGGTTCTGGTGGCCAAGAGTGCCAGGAGTCAAACATTACTGAATGCCTTCCAAGACTGTCTACTGGTGTAGCTAGTTAAGGAACCTACCAGGCAGAATGCAATCATTGATGTGGTGCTCACCAAGTCAGAGATGGTGCTCTGGGAGCTGCTAAGGATCAGTGACCTCAACTCTGTGCAGTTTGAATTGGCTCTAAAGGGCCATCAACCTACAATCAAGAACCAAAGTCCTTGACTTTAGAAGGGCAGACTTCGATAGGTTGAGGAAATTGGTCATGGATAAGTTAGTAGGGTTGGAAGACATGGGGGGGTAGAGGAGTGCTGGGGGCAATAAAGGGAACACTCCTTTGAGGCATCAAAGGCAAGCATAATAACAGCATCTAAGAAAACTATGGTTCTCAGCTAGGGTCACGAAGCAGTTAGGGCCAAAAAGAAAGTCTTCTACGAATACAAGGAAAAGCAGGGGGGAGGAAGAATGGAAGGATCATAAGTATCATAAATCAGGTTTCAAGACAGTAGCTTGTGCCAAGAAGTCTTGTTGTTAAAAGGATCATAGGGATTATAGGCTAGGGTATACCAGTGACTCTGTAAAGGGCATCTATCTTGTTCTTAAAAGTAGTCACTGTGTTGCTGTTAACTATGTCTAGAGGGAGCTGATTCCAAGGGGCTACAACTCTCTGGTTGATCCAGGGCCCCCTGTTTCTAGACTTGTATAGTTTGACCTTCAGTTAATAGTCATGGGTTCTAGTAGTTCTGATTGTAACTTTCCTTCCCAATCCCACACATTCCCACAAATCCATGTTGCGAAATGCAGGGTTTAGCAAGCTTAAGTCCCCCTCCAGAGCCTACCATACTTCAATGAGTACAAGTCCAGCTCCCTCAGCTGCTCTTCATATGGGAGGGAGTGAAGCTTGTGAGTCCTTTTAGTCACTCTCCTTTGTACCCTCTCAAGATGTTTTATGTCCATTTTATGGTACAGACTCCTGAACTGCACACTATACTCCATTAATGGTCTAACCAGAACTTTGTATAGAGGCAGTATCACAGATCTGTCTCTACTTCGTATGTTATGCTGGATACACTGTAACATTCCGTTGGCCTTGCTAACTAGTAGTGTGTTGCTTAAATGTGAGGTCATTAGTGACTAGGATACCCAGATCCTTTTCATATTCAACATTTTTAAATATATGGCCACACAAATTGTATGTTGCATGAAGATTATTATTACCAAAGTACATAACACTACATTTTTGGATATTAAATTGCATTTTGTCTAGTGCAGCCCAGTTGCCTATTGAATCCAATTGCTTTTGCAGGTTTATCTTCAGAAAACAGAGAGTAAACGAAGGCTGTCAGGGAGTTGAAAGCAGAAACAGAGCTGCGTATTGTGGAGGGGAGTCAAGAACAGAGAAAACAGTTTTTTAGATATATCAGTGAAAAAAGGAAAAAGAGGCCCTCACACAGCTAGTTGAGGGGAGTAGGGTGATAGAGGAGGATGAGCAAAAGGCTGCTCTCCTGAATGACTACTTTTGCTCAGTATTCACTAAGAAGGACTGTGGGTCCATGCCAAAAGGTAGCATCAAAACAGCCACTAAGGGAGTCCTGAAAATGAGGCAGTGAATGCTTACTAAGGAGAGGGTCCTGAAAGGGCTGGCAGCCATTAAGATAGATAAGGCCCTAGGACCAGATGGGTTGCATTCGAGGATACTTAGGGAATTAGCAGCAGAACTGGCTGAACCACTGGCTGAGCTGTTCAACAGCTCACTTACTGTAGGTCTGGGGAAGTTACATAGAAACATAGACTTTGAAGGCAGATAAGGACCGCTTGGCCCATCTAGTCTGCCCATTTCCCTACCTACAGGATAGGCCGCAGATCCTAGTTAACCAACAAGCTATTTCTTCCTACCCTCCACAAGAATTGCCTTATGTCTGTCCCATGCATTCTTGAATTCTTCCACAGTTTTAGACCCCACAACCTCCTCAGGAAGGCTGTTCCATGCATCCACTACCCTCTCTGAGAAATAATACTTCCTCACATTGCCCTGAACCGCCCCCCTATCTTTAAATTGTGTCCCCTTGTTCTTGCACATCTCTTTTTCTGAAAATGCTACCCTCTTGGACTTTGTTGATTCCACTGAAGTACTTAAAAGTTTCTATCATGTCCCCCCTCTCCCTTCTTTCCTCAAGGGTATACATATTAAGCTCCTTTAGTCTCTCCTCATACAGCTTCTCTTGCAGGCCCTGCACCATTTTAGTTGCCCTCCTCTGGACTGCCTCTATCCTGGAATCACAAGGAATCCAGGGCTGGCTGCGTCTCTTCGCAGAGGACACAAAATTATGTGGGAGTATGGATAGTGATGAGGAAATAAAGGATATGCAGAGAGGCCTACAAAAATTAGAGGGGTGGTCAAAGGACTGGCAGTAAAAGTTCTCCATCAAAAAGTGCAAGGTAATGCACCTAGGGAAAGTGAACCCCAAGACAGAGAGGAACAAGGTCTA
Organism: Neoceratodus forsteri; assembly: GCA_016271365.2. Classification (NCBI taxonomy): domain Eukaryota; kingdom Metazoa; phylum Chordata; order Ceratodontiformes; family Ceratodontidae; genus Neoceratodus; species Neoceratodus forsteri. The sequence continues at coordinate 1,478,622,241 of CM057452.1, read as the reverse complement.
GGAGTCTTCATCAGTAATTCCCTTAAACAAATGAGCCAGTGCAAGAAAGACCTATAGCAAGGCTAGCTGGATGTTGGGATGTATTGGGAGTGGTATTGATAGCACAGTAAAAGAGATAATACTTTCTTATACAGATCCCTGGTGAGCCCTCACCTGAAGAACTGCATCTAGTTCCCAGAAAAGACAGGGATATGTTGGAGGCAGTCCATTGTAGAGTAACAAAAATTATTCAGGGCCAGCAGGACACATCCTATGAGAAGCACCTCAAGGCACTAACTATGTACTCATGGGAAGCCAGAAGGGAGAGGGAAGATATGTTAGAGACCTTTAAGTTCTTTAAAAGAATTAACAAGGTAAACTGCAGGGAATTATTTACCCTAAATAACAACTTGAGGTCATGTGGTCATGAGTGGAAATTAGCATGAGCAGGTTCAGGAGGGACATGAGGAAGTACTTCTTTAGGGAAAGGGTGGTGGAACCTTGGAACAGTCTTGTCAGCTCAGGTAGTGGGTGCAAATACAGTTAGGAAATTCAAACCGGCATGGGATAGAATGACGAGACTAGTGGTTGCCCAGGACAACAAGACTGGGGAGGAGAATGGGGATAGGACAGGGAGGGTTAGTACCCTGGAGGAACAATAGGGTCCAGAGAAGGTTCCACTGATTCTATGGAATATGGGCAGAATGGATGGACATCTCTCTTCTTTTTCTGCCATCACGGACTATGTTTCTATGTTTCCTTCTAATCTAGAACAGATTTAAAAACAGGAATGCAATCTTGAGCTCACCATGACCCGATTCCATAAGACTGTCATAAAGCTGGTTTCCCCTTCCTCTGGGATGAGATACAGAAGAGGCGCACTGATGAGTCCTGTGAAGGATGAAACACATGTCTGTATCTTCTTCTGTTAAAGATGCACTCCAAGGCAACGCTTTATATCATACACAGCATGCTTCTATGTAAAAAGCCTGCTACCTCTGGTAGTAGTAAGCTGTTGGCAAAACATTCCAGACTTGTGCTTGTCAGTGCAAAATCAGTATTTTTTTCCATGTTGCTTTTTTTTCTCCATAGAGCAGCTAGCAGGCATGGCTTTCAACTCTGTCAGTGAGAGGGCTCAGTTCCACTCATGAATGCATCTTGCTCAACCCAGGCTCTGACCCCAGGCAAGTTCCACGTAAACTTCCCTCCATGGTGGGGGCAGGGAGGGGAGGCCTGCCCCCCCCCCCAGTGATTAATCCAGATTTCCAGATCAGAGCCATGAGTCAGGTGCATGGCCAGGGATTCATGAAGCCTGCTAGCATCCCTTTTTCCATTTCCCCCTACCCCATTGCTGGGATGCGCATGCCAATGTGCACACATGGAGGTATGAGTACACTGCAGAGTCCTGCAGTAACCTCCTGTCTTTGGTGCCCTGGTCCCACACTACCCTCATGCCTCCACCTGGTGAAAGCCATTCAGTGGGAATGCCAATCTACCCTCCCTGGGAGAGGAGAGCAGTCCTCTGAACACTCAATCCTCTCCCTCCCCGGCTGACCTCCAGTAACCCATGCGTGCCACTGAACACAGGTCACCAGTGTGGCAGGAGGTAAGGCACAGTGCCTTAGTTCTCCATACTACTGGTCCAGCTGCAAAATCACTTTATTAATTGGCCATTGCCACATTAATAAAAGTTATGGAAAGTACTTAGTGCCCCGTAGGACTACAGCCCTAAGGGCTAGGCAAGCTGGCAGCTAGGTGAGAGGCAAATATTTTGTATGGAGCTAGCCTGTTTGAATATTTACTTATAACCACCATTTGCACAGTCTTGCTTGTGTGGATACAGTACTGTGGAGGACTATAGTCCTACGGGACACCAAGCACTTTGTACCACTTTCATTAATGTTAGCAATGGTCAATTAGTAAATTAATTTTGCACCGACAAACCCATATGGAAAGTTTTGCCAATAGCTCACTACCACCACAGGCAGTTGGCTTTTTACATAGAAGCATGCTGTTTATGATATGTAGTGTTGCCTCAGACTGCATCTTTAATTTCCGGAGTCATTGGATACTTTATTAGGTCTAGCTGACTATTATTTGGTGCACCAACCCTTTTTAGAGTGGCGCCCTTGAGTTCTTGAAGAATTAATGGCTTACAGTAATCCTGCCTGCTCCCCGACAGCTTCCTCCTGCTGAGACTCTTCCAGCAGCAGTCATTAGAAACAACTCCTTCCCTTTGTCTGCGCATGCAGCTGCAATCTCTGCTTTCATTACACCTGTCAAGTGTTGCTGCTACCTGTAATGAAGGGCTGCCATCGCTGATCCTGCTCTTGACAGAGAATGTACATGACCCTAAAATGAAAATGCTCCAAAATGGATACAGCAACATTAAGAAGAAGAAAGAAGGAAGGAGGACTGAAAGAAATACAAAGTAAGGTCCTACAAGATGAGAAAAATGCTGTCAACTAACTTTTAAACAGACGAATGAGACAACAGGATGGCCTTAACAAATGATAACTGGTTATGTTTTATTATAATATAACCAATTTTCAGAAGCTGTGGACTGTTGTTTTACAGAGGTATGACATGACAAATGCCATTTTATACATTTCTGATGTCATACCTGTGAATAACAGAAATTTTAGTATGTTGAAAAAGGTGAATGGCATCACTTCCTACCCTCTTTTCTGCCCACTGTTCCCATGTATTCAACATAAAATGTACCTCTGCCAGTTCCCTGCACCTTTTTGTTTTATTAAAGACTGCAAAAGTTATTATACAAAACAGAACATGATGGGTAATGTAAACTCATGTTCATGCACACTCTCAGTTTGAGAACCACTGGAACAAAGATTGTCACAAACCTCAGGGGCCAGATATTCAACCATTTGCACCGGGCACAAACCATTTGTGCTGGTATAGCACCACAATTGCACCAACGGGCCATATTCAAAGGACAAATTAGCACCGGCACATGTTAGCTACCAAACTGTTGCTCAGGTCTGACATACAGGTGGAGCTGTGTGCACCTCCCAGCCTGTGGCTACCGACCCGCAGTTCCAGTCTGACCTACAGGTGGAGCTATGTGCATCTCCCAGCCTGTGGCTACCGACCTGCAGTTTCAGTCTGACCTACATGTAGAGTTGTGTGCTCCATGCAATAGCACCAGGCAAACTACATGGTAGTGCATGCAAAGCAGGCCACAATGAGATGCTAATGTGGCAGTTTGCCCACAGATTGCCCAAGTAGGCTCATTAGTATAGGGGCTTTGAATATAGCAAACTTTTGCCCTGGGATAGTGTGTTTGTAACAGGCTAATGTGTTAGCACCATGCAAATGAGTTAGTCCTGGGCAAACCTTTAAAAACCATAGCACTGTTCTGCAGTGTGTGGCCTGCAATGTTGTTCGCAGCAGTGCACCACTTCACTGCTATCACCCACATTGGCCACCTGCTGCAACACTGCCTTACTCCACTTCTGTGTGCACTGAGATGCTGTTGCAGTATGCACAGTCCAGTTGCTATATTCAGAGCTGTCTTTTTTGCTGGGCTGGTTTTGCAGTGCACTCTCAGCCCTGTTTGCACGCCTTTGTTTGCACGCCATATTCAACTGCTTTAACCCCTGGGCTATTCCTTTGTATATAGTGTGCAAATGATTCCAGGCTATTTTAGAATGCTGGGCAGTGCTATTTTTGCCCCAGGACTAAGTTTTTAATATTGGGCCCCTAGTGTGTAAAGACTGACATTCTAATACCTGTATGTTTTCTTGCTCTTATTAAGTAGCCATCAATTTTACTCAAATGCTAATGCCTGCATGGGGTGGGTGGGTGGGTGGGGGATATCTTGTTATACATTGCCCCATAATTATTTATTATGTATTCTTGGTGGTGAGGGTTTTTTAATGTGTTATTGATGACTGGGAACATGGACTGACATACATTGTCCCACTTCATGTCCCTTTTCAGAAGATTACAGAATTGTTGAGACTGGCTTAGACTGTGGTAGAACAGTCCAAAAGTGGGACTGGTTTGTCCCCACAGACCTTAGTGAGAAACAGCTCTGTAAGAAACAACATAAGAAAATGGGATTGAAGAGTCAGAATACAAGAAGTGACCTGCAGTATGTAGTCTGTCCCCTGCCATATTGTGACATGCACCCATTGCTGTACTCTGCGGTAACTGTAATGGGCTGTGTTTCCATTGAAGGGTGAGTCGACATCATAGATCTCAAAAGCAAAGCTCGAGAAGTCTCTGTGGTGTAATTTTACCACAAGATGGAAACATCAGACTTGATGTGTCTGGCTGCCCATATTTTATGTTGTATAGAATATGGTTAATTTATTTACAGTCTTTCTAACTGCCTTGAACTGTGGTCAGACACACAAAAAACAGCAAATAACATGTTAAGGTTAAAAATATTTAGAGGAGCAGTGCAATGAAAAATGGTTTTACAACACAGCTAATTTCAGCTATAATTAATAAAAATATTAGCACAGCTGTCAGATCTGCTTCCCTAGATACCTCCTATGGTGTGCACCATAATATTATTTTTTCAAGATCTAACCTCACCTTTACAGTGGAATTTCTGAGCCAAATGTGGTGGCCATAGTTGTTTCTTGAGAAAAAATAAAGCAAAACATTTATAAAATATTCAAAATTTCATAGCACTAGAAAATGTTACCACCAAACACAACTGGAAGATGCCAGGACTATTTTAAAGGGGGCAAAGGGTAGAGTCAAACGTTTTGCCCAGTTTTGTTGCCCTGCTGCTTTAATGTCATTTTAAATAACAGCTACATGAGCTGGCAGCATTGAAACATTGAAAAGTGTACTGAGAAAGAAATAAAGTGACTAGAGATGTACAGAGTTGGTAGACTGTGATCTGCAAAATAATTCACAGAGTTTGCCAAATTTGCATAGTGCCAGCTTCACAAAGCTTTTAGCAGGTGAAGTGACCCTTTTGCCATTGAAGTTAAGGTGAAGTTGCAACTTCGCATTAACTTCGCCTGACTTTGCCTCAAAAACTGCCATTTCCCAAGGAAAACTCAATATGAAGTGGCAAAGTGGTGAACTGGCAAAGTGGGGAAGTGGGCAATTCATGATGTTATTCACAAAGATGAATTTGTCAACTTCACTAGAATTTCACTGGCAAAGTAAAACTTTGCAACATCTCTAAATGTGAGCTACTGGGAATTGAACCCAGGCTCCTGGTATAGTATTCCAGTGCTCTAACCACTGAGCTACAGGGTCACATGGTTGGACCTGGCGTTCCTGGACACACTTCCTTTCTCTGGTATTGCACAGTGTGCAACTAGGAACAATCCTAGGCATTCCAAGGGCCTAAGTTCAGTTCCCAGTAGGTCACTTTATTTCTTTCTCACTGCAATTTGTGATTTAAATTGCTTATCAAAGACTAATTCTGCACAAATAATATCTAATTGTCATCTTGACTAGTTCTAATTGTAGGAGCTGTTTATTTGTCATGGTGTCAGGATGGTCAGATCTGTCTGGTGAGTAGTGACAAGGTCCCAAGTAGTTTATCTTATGGTTTAACTTTGGTAATCTGTTGTGTAATAATATGCACAGTTATGTATGTTAATTACGGAGTCTCCCCTGGGGTGGTGAGGGGGTGGGGATAATTGTTATTATGTTAATTGTAGTTTGTTATTGTTTTTGTTGGTTTCTGGTTGTTTGTTAGTGTGATGGTTTCTTGTCATATTTATAAAAATTCAAATAAAGTTTATTAAATTAAAAAAAAAAATGATTGTCCGGTCTGGGTGGGGGAGGTAGGTGGAATTTACTGAACAACAGTGGGTGGTGGTGGGAGAATTTTTTTAAGGTGGCAAACCCTCTGCCAGACTACACAAAGTAACATTTTGTTGGCTAAATGTCATTTCACACTGTGTGCCCCAGGTAAGATGCTACTTAAAATGACAATTCTAGGTGAAGTGCCACTTTGCAGTCTTCACCTGGCAAAGCTGGCAGTTCACAACATGTAGTGCTATGTGAAAGGTCACGTGAAATAGTGGTACTTCACCTAGAGTGACGTGTAGCTAATTTTAAAGACTGCCCACACAAACTAGAGTACTGTTAAATATGATATCTGTGGGTGTTGGCCCTTGACAAACACAAAGTGATAAAACCAAAAGAAATACGTATTGAGAGTGATGCATCTAAGGAGGCATGGTAACTTCCCTTCCCACAAAATGTATATCTTTAAATCACATTAAAATTAAATTCTCTTTATTTATTTGCAATTTATGACCAAGAAAGGCATACTGAGCTACTGTACAACTGCTCACTCTGCAGATGAGCCTGGGGGTAGGAAGTGCATGGACCTCTTTACTGATTGATGAATATTACCAGGACTCCAGGAGCAATCCCTTACTCTTGCAAAAAGTGCCATGAGATCTTTAATGTCCACCTGGACAGCCACCAGAGGTGGGTAGAAAGGACCTTTGTTTAATATCTCATTCAATGTAGAGCTTTGCAACAGTGCAGCAGCATCCCCTGGTTCTGCACTTCAGTGTCAGAATAGGATGTTAGTCCAAGTTTGTGGTGGGGGACTAGAACCCACAACCTTCCGATGTTCTAGCCCCACAGGTGGGTGTGCTACCTACTTAGCCACTGACATTTATTCCAAAAACAGGGGACAGTTCAGAGAACAGTCTTGCTGTGCCCAGTACAAAAAGAAACAAGCATTTGTCAATGCCGAATGTTGTCTTGCTGGCATTGGCATTGGTAGTGCAGGAGTTAGAGAGATGCATGATAGGCATGGCAGTGAAGTATTGAACTGATGCCAACCCACCCCCACCCTGCAGAGACTGAAAGGCATTGGGGTGTCCCTTTGGGTGTTTGGTAGTGCAGTGCGGGAAAATATTTTGTGCAGAATGTGAAAAATGACAGCTGTACAGTTCATAAGGAGGCGTAAAAAAATGCCAGTGTTGAAAATGTGTCATGTAAATATAGCAAATTTGCAAAGTTACAAGGGTGAGTGGGAAATATGAAATGCACGCTTGCAACACTGCCATTTTATAAGTGTTCAGCACCAAATTTTCAACAAAGGCATTTTAGTACCTCTGCTCATGTACAATGTCACTGTTATTTCCTCAAAGTGTCCCAAGAAGTGATTTCGCACAGCGACCACGCTATTCTGCGCCGGAAGTGCGAAAACACATTTTGGGCAGGATATGTGAAATGACAGCTGTACTGTTCATCAAGAGGTGTGGAAAAATGGCAATGGAGAAAATCCAGAGTGAAAATATCAGAAATGCACTACGGTACGAGCGTGCGTGCAATCTGCCAACGCACGTTCGTAACACAGTCATTTTATGGAGCATCATCACTAAATGTTCAACATAGGCATTTTAGGACCTCTGCTCATGAACTGTGTCACTGTCATTTTCATAATCTGGCCCAAACATTGATTTCCCACAGTGACTGCGCAATTGTGCACCAGAAGTGGGGAAACACATTTTGGGCAAGATGTGGAAAATGACAGCTGTACTGTTCACAAGGAGGTGTACAAAAATGACAGTGCTGAAAATCTGGCATTAAAATATTGTGAATTCACGAAGTTATAAGCCTGCGTAGCAACTGCGCAACGCACGCTCGTAAAACAGGCATTTGTTGGATTTTTTCCACCAAATTTGGAACATAGTGTTTTTAAGAGGCCACCTCATGAACACTGGCACTGTCATTTCATTAATGGGTCCCAAAAGGAGATTTTGCGCAGTGACTGCGAAATCACCTTTCGAGGCCGATTAATGCCATGACAGAGTGATAGAATTCATGAGGAGGGGCCCCAAAAACCCCATGTTGAAAATTTGGTGCCAAAATTCCAACAAATGCCCAAGATATGCAGAAAAGTTGAAAAAACTCTATTCATTCCATTATACAGCTTACCGGCATTTCCTCAGTTCCGGTTGGCTTTGAAGAGTGCAGGCGTGTTCCCGGTCCAGCGAAGATGTCGCACCGGACTCCGGAGGTAAGTATGGGGTGAGGGGTGCGGGGAAGCAGGGTGCGCAGTGGGTGGTGTGGGTGGGGGTCAGGAAACTACGAGGGACCTTTTTGTTACAGGGAAGAACAAAAAAAAACACAAGCGTCTCAGGACAGTTTTTTTCAGGGGACTTGGCACGCTGGGGTGGGTTCCCAGCGTGCCACCTAACTGTTTAGGGGGAGGTTGCTGCAGCTGATGGGAGATTGGGCACCCTCATTGACAGCGACAATGGGGGCTTGAGGGGGTGAATTTATGCCGGTGGGGATTGGGCACCTGTCCGGCACACAATGACAGCAGGGGAAGCAAGAGCTGAGGGGATGGGCACCCCTCGGCATATAAGAAATGTGGGAGGTTGATTTATGCCAACGGGAGGCCCCTGCGCGCACACAATGAAAGCAGGGGCAAGAACTGAGGGGATTGGGCACCTCGGCATATAGGAAATGGGGGCTGCTGTATGCCGACTGGGAGTGGGCTCCCCCATCGGCAAATTTGTGGCTACAATAAGCCAGCTGGAGGATTGGGCACCCCCGAGGTCGGCCTTTGGGTGGCTGCCCTCCATGCTGCTAATGTGGTGAGCACGCAGAAAGGGCCCGCTGCATCTGACAAACTTTGCTCAGATTGCAGCGGACCTTGCCTTAGATGTGCTCGCCACATTAGCATGCATGGTGTGGTGCTGCTGATTGGGGAAGGAGGGACACACCTACTGATGTGTGCTCCGCATCGCCCAACAGCGCCGCTACTTGCAAAGCTGCACTGTTGCAAGATGTTGACTTGCACAAGCCAGTGTCGCATATAAAAACAAAAAAAACACAAAAACTTTCAACTGCAGAGATGCAGGCTGACTTTGTACCACACTGTCCAAGAAAGGAAGTCAAATCTGCCGGTATGAGGAAATTTTGAGAAGTACAGAATGGCAAAATAAGCCTAACAAAACTATATGTTTTTGCTGGTGAGGGGCTGCCAAAGCTTAATTTTTTTTTCCAGTAATAACATTTTTGCACACTAGGCCTCAGATAGGCTATAACTTTTTTTTAAATTTTTTATTTAGCTGTTTAACCAGGTATAGCACACTAAGCTGAAAGCTTTTTTAGAGGAGCGACCTGGGAGCACAAGGAAGTTAAGTGACTTGCTCAGGGTCACACAGTATGCAAGTGGAAGCTGTGGGATTCAAACCCAGGTCTGGTCTGCTAGATGTCACCAAATTTGTAGCTCAGAGTCTTAGACCACTGCGCTATACTGCAACTGTAAAATGAAACTTTCTGAACACAAGCCTGAAAAGACGGAATAACAGATTACTGCCATCTCTCAGGAAAGGCTGTTAACATTGTTTTTAAAGGACCAAGATAGACCCCAAGAAGATCACACTGTTGAGATGTGACAATCTTGTAACCTTGTTCAATAATCAATTTCACTGATTTTGACTGTTGCACTCACTGACAACTGTCTCAAAGCAGTGATATACCCTTAAGACATGATTTTAACAGAACTGTTTTTTTTTTTTTTTTTTTTTTAATCAGGCTTCTGCTGTGTTTTCATTGCATCAATTCCTATAGTATTGTCTTCTATTTTAGTACCCCGCTTCAAGGTCTTCAAAGCAGAACATGTTGTGAGGCTTTGTGCCAAGAATTAGGGAGAATAAAACAAGCAATATTGAGACTCAAATGAAGGTTACTTAAGCAATAAACCATGACAGGGCATTGGTGATGCTGGATTTACCCATGCCTGGCATGGGTCGGTCATGAGGCCGCAGGCCGAGTGACTAAACCTCGCCAGGCGTGGGTAAATTCCAGCATCATCAACAGCCGGGAGTGGTTTATTGCTATTATACAATGTTTCTGTTCATTTACTCTAAGATAAAATAAAATAAAAATATATAGTTTTTTATTTGTAGTAGTTTTAATTGAACTTATTGTTGTGCCTAAAAAAATAGTTCTCTTTTGCTGGGTAGAAGAGTGCCTCACATATGTTTGAGGTAGGAGAAGACTACCCAAGGGTTTAGTTTTTTTTTTATTGAAACCCCATTCTCATAGAAGGGACTTATTGAAGGAGCTGTGTATAGTAGAGTGTAAGACAGATTCTGTGTCTTTAAACTTAAGACAGTGATAGCGTAGCGCGTTTGCTGCCACAGTGCTGGAGCTGCGGAAGGTTCATGTTCTAGTACCTGCATTCATATTGACCTTGTGATATTTTAAGCCTATGAGGAACTGAGACCTGGAAAAAATGTTTTTGAAAAATGAGGATATGGCTTACTTTTCCATAGGGCACGAATCTCTTGTTTATGGAGATCAACCGAGCAGTTGTCGGAGATGATGGAAGAGAGGCGAGTTCACAGTCAGAGGTGAGCTGGGCAGAAGTGGTTGTGGGAGAATGATTTTACAGTACCAGACTGTTTTAGCTCTGAATTGGTTTTGAGACTGTTGATCTGTAGGAATTTTAGTTTTAAATTTGGTGTGGTGCAGTGTGAGTTGTGCAAGACTGCTGTTTACCGGTGTTTAAACATGATGGATTTTTAGTTTCATGGTTGAGGGTCACACTGATTTTAGAGATGAAGCTGACTGGCACCTTTTGCATTGGTAATGCTGAATTTTACAATGCTGGAATGGTGCCAATCAACCAATAAGGTGTCTTGTTTTTAAAGCCCCATTGTATAATTACTGATAACCGTAGGGTTTTTTTGTGCTAGATATAAAGAAGCTTTAATAAGATACCAATTTTATTTCATTTTTTTTAACTTCATTTATTTTATAAGATTTGTCAAAGTACAAAACCGAACAAAACAACATTTCATAAACAAATAAGAAGTGACCCTAGATCGGTTACATAGGATGGTTACATTAACAGTTCTCTACACAATCCCACCCCCTCATCCCTCCCCAAATACAGCATCTTAAAAAATGACAGTCTAGTGGAAGACCTGGAAGAGATATGAGCTGTTAAAGTCCCTGGTCTAATAGAAAGTAGTCACTACAGGGTCTAAGTGATATATCCCCAGAGTAGAAAAGAGACTACCAGGTTAAGTCAAGATCATAAACCATAAATCTTTCCCCATTTGTTATACAATTGGATAATATTATTGTGAAATAGATAAATCAGTCTAGTGATCTGTAAGTTGATAACCATAGTTTTAACACTGACTTCACATCCACATGTAGGCAGTCTTCCGCTAAGCATGCTCAGTGACAGAACCAGTCTTCATATTGATTTCTCCTACTACTAAACCATATTGTTCTCCAGCTCTGCCTCTTTTGCACTCTGATCAGCATGCTGGGACAGGAATCTGAATCAAGCGTTTCCAGGTGAGGTTGGGTGGTTGTGTGGGCATGAACTGACTACTAACAGCAGAACTATGGTTACAGGTAGTTATACAATGGGGCTTTAAAAACAAGACACCTGATTGGTTGACTGGCACCTTTCCAGTGTTGTATAATGCAGCATTACCAATGCAAAAGGTGCCAGTCAGCTTCATCTCTCAAATCAGTGTGACCCCCGACCACAAAACTAAAAATCTGCCATGTTTAAGCACCGGTAAACAGCAGTCTTGCACAACTCCCACTGCACCACACCAAATTTAAAACTAAAATTCCTACAGATCAACACTCTCAAAACCAATTCAGAGCTAAAACAGTCTGGTACTGTAAAATCATTCCCCTGTAACCACTTCCGCCCAGCTCACCTCTGACCGTGAAATCGCCTCCCTTTTGTCATCTCCGACAACCGCTCGGTCGACCTCCATAAACAAGTAGTTCATGCCCTACAGAAAAAGTAAGCCATATCCTAATTTTTCAAAAACACTTTCTCCATGTCAAAATTCCTTCCAGGCTTAAAATATCACGAGGTCAATACGAATGCAGGTACCCGATCACGAACCTCCCATGGCTCCAGCACTGTGGCAGCAAGCGCGCTACGCAACAACCGTCTTAAGTTTAAAGACACAGATTCTGTCTTACACTCTGCTGTGTACAGCTCCTTCAGTAAGTCACTTCTATGAGAATGGGGTTTCAATAAAAAAAACAACTAAACCCTCAGACAGTCTTCTCCTACCTGAAACATATGTGAGGCACTTTTCTACTCAGCAAAAGGGAACTATTTTTTTAGGTGCAACAATAAGTTCAATTAAAACTACTAAAAATAAAAAACTATCTTTTTTTTATTTTATTTTATCTTACAGTAAATGAACAGAAACATTGTATAATAGCAATAAACCACTCCAGGGTGTTGGTGATGCTGGGATTTACCCACACCTGGTGAGGTTTAGTTATTCGGCCTGTGGTCTCGTGACCGAACCACTTCAGGCGTGGGTAAACCCAGCATCACCAACACCCTGTCATGATTTATTGCTTAAGTAACCTCTGTTTCTAACTACCTAGATTCAATTCGCTATCCACACTTAGGCAGACTTCTACCAGTCCTCTGGAGAAAGGGGTAAGGTGCGCACCCCAAATTAGGTGAACAGGCAGTTGAGGACCCAAAAGCAGCATCACAACTACTGAGCATGTTGGTGCTTTAATAGGAGATAAATGTGTGTGTATTTCACCTAGTAGCAGCCAGTGGAGTGAGCCTTTAACCCCATGGGTGGCTTCTCCCCAGCCAACCTGTAACACAGAGTGATGCAGGAGGCTATCCATTAAGAAACAATTTGCTTGGCTACTAGTCTCCCTAGAGCAGCTTCAGCATGTGTGACAAACAGCTGGCAAGCCTCACAATGACATTTTGCTGGACAGTTCCAGTAGAAGAGAGTGTTTCTGTGCCTCTGAAGCATAAAACTTTGGATAGAAGTTTGGTAGAATGAGTTTATTAATTTCAAATACTAGGATGACACTTAAGAGCACAGGCTCTTTTTCAAAGATTCTGCGTCAAAGTTACAAATACAGATGTTTGAAATACAACAAAAACACTGAGCAAGTGCATAGAAATACAATTAGTTACTGAAGTCTTACATGTGGCCAGTATACAACTGTCACTGGCAGATTTGACAAGATAACATATCACCCAGGTGGAGAAAAAGGTGCCAAAAGTTAATCAAGGTAGCTAACGCAAGTTATACAAGGAGACAGTTATGAGAAATACCCTACCTGAAGAACATAGTATTAACCTGTCAGGACGTAGTGGGGAGTTAGCCCAGAGGGTCGTATTAAAATAATTGATGAGTATAGTGAGTGAAAAAATGGAGAGGGCAGGTGTAGCCAAGGTTAGTGAAAAAAAAAAAAAAGATTATGAATAATAATAATAAGAAGGGTGGAAGTAAAAGGATGAGAGAAGAAATGGTAAGATGGATGGGGGGGTTGGGGCAGGCATCTAAGCCCAAGGCCAGAGCAGGTGTTTAGGGTATGGGAAGTGGAAGAGGAATGGGGTATAAGATGAGAAGGACAGAACCAAAGTGAAGGGCCAACACAGGAGGGCAGGGGAACAAATACAGCAGGTCAGAGGCATGGAGATTAGAACACCCCATTCCCAAGCTTAGATAGGGCAATCACAGCCCCCAAGTGCTAGTAGGTGTTCCTGCAATAAGTGTTTGAAGGGACCAATCTTAGACTCAGTACCTACCTGTAAGTACAGTACCTAAGTACCTGATTAATGTGAAACTCAGCATCTAGCTTGGGCAGGAATTTCTCATGGGGGCATAGGACAACCTTACCCTTGTGGACGATTCCACAGATAGCACCTGGAGCTCACTTACCCACCTGCTGAGATGATGGTGACCAAACATATGTTTGTTAATGTGGTCAGCTGGCTGCTATTGTGTGTTGGTCTGTGAAGTCTGTCCAGTTTCTACAAGCAACTGTCTTTGTCAATTTTATTACACACTGTGTGCAGACTGTGTGGCTAACTGCCTTCACATACTGACAATTACCACCTAGCCCAACTCCAAATTAATAACCCCCCAATGTTATGACTCACACTGACTGAGTTTGCAGCTCGGTAGTGGGTGGGGTCTAGCAAGGTTTAAATCTAGCTTGCCCTGCTGCAGCGGCATCAACAGCAGCAGTGGTTACGTTGTGGAGGTAAAGTTTGTAGTTTGTCAGAATCAGGTGAAGACAGAGGAGCAGAGGCCAGGAATTATGTCTTTTTTTTATTTAATTTTAGTTTTAGTAGTGTTTTACAATGTTGAGTTTTATTGTTTCTTTTCTGGATAGTGTGTTTGAATGCAATGGTTATTGATTCAAATGTTACCGTTAAAAGGACGAATGGTTTTAATTTTATTCAACCATATTCTGTTTGTCAGTACGTGTTACTGGGTACCTTAACAGCAATTAGTAATTGGAACTCTGATTTAGTTCAGGAAGGGCTATTTAGATTGGCTATATGTAAGCAATTGTCTAGTACCTGTACTGTTTGTTTTAGTAAGGATAATTTTTGGCTGAATTCTGCTACAAGGAAAAGAATGTAAATTATTTTATTGTTATTTCTTTCTGGCAACATTCAGCCCAATCCTGGTTCATCTACGGCAAGTCCTATGAATAACTCTCTGAACCTAAAACCAAAAGGTTCCCTTTCAACTGTACATTTAAACTGGGGCATGGCTTGCTTGCTGAAGGAATGGCTGCCTGATTTTGCTGCTCTACCACTCTAGAATCAACATCCTACTTGATCCCGCACCATCAATACAAAATCTTGGTCTTTAAAGATATGGAGAGATAGAACATAACTTACTGATGCTGTTTTCCAACTTTTGGAGCATCCACCAGGAGTGAGTCTGGAGAGATCAAGCCTCATAGCTCAGCCACGAGACTTGGCCCTTGAACCAGCGAATCCCTGAGATGGAGGTAGCACCACCCCCAACCATGGACACCAGTCTGCAAAAAATTAAAGGGCTGTTTAATCAACTCATGGTTCAGATCGGTAAGCTGGAAATAACAGCTCAGCACACAGTGGCTGATATAATCTCCCATTCACAGGCACTAATGTTAATGATCAACAGATTGCAGATGTGGGAGACAAAGCCCATTGACTGGAGACACACATCAGAGAGCAGGACAATACTATGAAACTCCTCTGACACTGGGTCGAGGACCTCGAGAACCGCAGCCAGAGAAACAACCTAAGATATGTGGAGTTCCCTGAAGAATGTAAAGGCCTCCACACCTTCTCCCTCTTGCAATCTGTGTTGCCTGGAATACTTTCTCGGTCCTGGGAGGGCCCAATTGAAACAGACCGGACAAACCACTCCCTGGCACCTAAACCTGCTCCCGGGTCCTGGCCATGGCCCATCTTGGCCTGATTTCTTTGATTTTGAGGCTGGGAAGCTATAATCACTTCTGCCAGAGACAAAAAGAACCTTACATGAAGGGGGTACAAAATACAAATTTTTGCGGAGTACCCTCAGGAGTGCTCCGAATGCAGGAGAGCCTTCACCATGGCCTGGAGAGTTTGTGCTGCACTTTGGCAAGGGTATGCTTTGAGATACTCCACCACACTCAGAATAACTATCCAAGGCTTTCACTGCTCCTTTGATACTCTGGAAGCAGAGGAGCATTTCTTAGCAGCACAGGCCCCACAGTTGGACTGGGGAGAGCTCGGGGCTTCTCCACTGCTGCGCAGCCAAAGAAGCCGCTACTCCACCAACCAGCATGCAGCCAGCGACCACAAAAATAGGCCCTCCAGAGACAAAGAAACCCTAGACCTGGAGCTTCCAGACATGGAGGTAGAGCCCTGGATTATGGTCCCGAAATGCCAGTGTTGGAATCATAGGAAGTGGCCTGAATAGGGGAAACATCTAGATAAATCCCCTAGACTTCAATCCTGGGGCCACAGAAAGATCAAGGACTCAGCCTCTTCCAATGAATCAGCTGACCCAGCTGACCCTACAAATCAGTGCTCGGCACTAAGTGTCTTACTGGATGACTTTCCTGCACTCACAGGGGCTACAGATGAAGGCAGGAGATCTTCCCTGAAAGTAGGGTTGATGGCAGGCCCTTCCAGATCATGGGTCAAAAGGGTGGCACAGTCCCATGCAGTGCAGAAGCTTTGGGGCTGATTACACTGATCCTGAGATTCCAGCCATCCCTTCAAAGGCACTCATGTAAGCAGTGGTATGATGGCCCTGCTGAAGGGTCCCAGTTGCTGGATGATTTATCTTTGTAAACTGTACTCTCAGATGAACTCACCAGAGGTAGGCTGCAACTGCATCCATTTCAGATGTGAAGGGACTCATGAGATTCAACCCTTCACTGCCTGCGGCCAGCCCTGGTTGAGAACAGCAGATCCCAGCCATCGCTCTCAGTGTTTAACTCTGTGACTGTACTCACAGCAGAGGTTGGGGTGTATGGACCTTGAAACTGATGGGAAATTTCAATGTTATCTTAAAGGTAGCATATTGGTATTGCTGGTTTGGTACCAGTGCTCACCAAGCCTGGCTATATCTCCATCATGCATAGGGGTGGGTTACTGAACAGCCTCTGTGTGGTGCTCTTCATAATTTACTGTACCAAGTTCCTGTTGTGAGTATGAGCCAAGCTTCTGACTCAGGATCTAATTGTTAAGGCACTTGGGGGCGGGGGAACAGGCTGGAATCCTCCAGCACAATATTGGGAGGTGGTGCAGAGAGACTGAGATATATTGACATGTGTACCCTATAGCATAGATGGTTAAGAGGATTCCCCCTTCACCTCCAACCCCCATTACATCGGCTTCCCTTATCTGGGTCCCACCCCCCAATATTATCCATTTCCTTTTTTATGGATCCAGGAGCAGACCCATCCGACTTGAGGATTGGGCAAGGAAATCTGATCCCCACAACCCCACCCCCTATATATATGGAAGACCTCCATGTGATATGACAGCCTGTGGTACCCTGATGGAAATGCAGCTGCAAAGAGGCCCCACAGGAAGGGTGACTGTCCTGCACTTGCTAGATAGCAACAGATGATACTGTGATGTAATACTTCGGTGCCCCCTACTGCTGTTTCTTGTATATTTGACCTTAGTTTGAGCCACTAATGATTTGTTCCACACATTCTTAGCACTGAGTATATGATAACAGCACAGCTGGCAGAATGGTCACTCACAGTTATCTTGTGAGTAGGCTAGCCTATACCCACTGGAGAATGATGTCAAGTCTCCGTACAACACTACCCATAACTGAATATGTCTATTAAAGGTAGGAGTCATGTTTTTTTTAATTCAAGTTTATTAAATTTTTAACATAATTACGCCATAACATGGTGTCCATACATACACAGAAACAGAAAGTAGCAACCAGCCCATGCCAGGCATCCCCCCACCTCCCTAACCCTCCCCTTCCTCCCTCCAACTTGGCATCTGAAATCAAAAGAAAAGAAAAAAAAACTTCCCTAATACCAACCTGGTACTCTAAGAAACACTAGATGTCTAAGAGTTTAAAAGAGGGTGCATCTGAAAGATGGGACTGTGGGAGTGAAACCCCTGGTCTTTACTCAGAGTTTCCACCCTTGGGTCCACCAGTTTGAAGTAAATATAAGGTATGAAAGTTTTCCCAGACTTTTTTATACCAGGATATAGACCCCCAGAGACTAGCTTTAAGTTGCTGAACATGGAGATTAAAAAGGAGCTCCTTCAGCCACTCAAGATATATGATATTATGCCCATCCAACCAGTGACGTAGTGCCATTTTTTTCAAAGTTAATGTTATTATGGCCATGTGGTACCTTTGAATCCACATAGGTATCTGGGAGAAGTCCCCAGTTAGGCATATCTCAGGAGTAAACAAATCTTCAATGCCCAGCAAGGGATCTGCCCTGGTCCTGATCAGATCCCACAGGTCCTTAATTGCACGACAGTCTCAAAAAATGTGTCTGGGGGTACCCTCCTGCTGTTGACGCCTGTTGCATAGAGCATAAGGGGTTCTTCCCAACTTCTGGAGTTTAGTAGGAGTCCAATACATATCATTTAAAATCTGGTACTGGGTAAGCCTCAGTCTATCTTGAGAAATATATGTGTAGGTACCTTTCCAGATGACTTCCCATCTGTCTAGTAAATCGGGAAATTGGGCAGTCCAAACTCGAGAGGTCCAGCATTGTGCATCTAATGATCTTTCCAGAAGTAAAGAGTACACCTTAGAGATGGCATGGGATTTGGCACATAGATGAACCATAAGACCAAACCAGTCACGCCTTCCCAGATCCCCATTCAGGTCTACCGAGAAATTAATTAAGAGGTGGCGTAATTGAAAAATTTTAAAAATCTGGGGCTTATCCAACTTCAAATGGGCCATAATAGAACCCGAATCCATACAGGCTCCCCCTGGGAAGAAGTCCTTTAGTCTGGAACCTTCGAGTTGAGGCAGCCATGATGTGGAAATAAATTTGCTCCCTATTTTAAGATTAGGGTTCCCCCCACTGGCTGCATAGGATCACTGGTATTTTTATACTGTAGAAAAGCACACAGCTGAGCATCTACCCTGATAGAAGAGAGGATATGGAAATTGGCTACAGTAGCAGGCAGAGCCTTTGTAGAACATGTAGCATAGCCTCTGGAGAACTACTGGCTCTTAATATCAACTCTCTCTCTAACATCTGCCACTTTGGCACATAGGGGTAGGAGGCAATCTCTTCCTGGGGAGTGAGCCAGCTCAAATATTTGACTTGCTGGTTAGCCTGGAGATACAGGCCAAGATGTGGGAGCTTCAGACCCCCATGAGATGTGGAGGCTGCTAGCTTCCTGTAGGCATGAATGAGGCATTTCCCGAGTCAAATAAAAGGGAATTATAGCAAATACCTTCTTAAACAAGTCCAAGGAAATCCAGGAGTTTAACATACTGAGAGGATAGAAAAGCCTGGGTAAGAAATTCATTTTAATTATACTGATGCACCC
Source organism: Neoceratodus forsteri (assembly GCA_016271365.2). Lineage (NCBI taxonomy): Eukaryota > Metazoa > Chordata > Ceratodontiformes > Ceratodontidae > Neoceratodus > Neoceratodus forsteri. The sequence goes on along the minus strand of CM057452.1, from coordinate 1,478,603,478 downwards.
CCAGAGTGATATCGGAAGAGATTGCCATCTACTGAGATTCTGTTGAATGGTAAGAAGTAGGGTATCTACATTTAATTTTCTCATCAGGGTCTCATGTCTAGCTAAAAGTAAACCCAGGTATTTAAGAGTTTGGGGGCTCCACTGAATGCCCAGTGGCTCCATTTCCAGCCTAGTGAGCTTATAGTTCAGAGGAAAAACCGTAGTTTTCCCCAAATTAACTTTATAATTGGATACAGCTCCAGACTCTGCAACAATAGAGAAAACCACCAGAAAGGAGTGTTTGAGGTATACCAGGTGGAGAAGAACATCGTCGGCATATGTCAAGAGTTTGAATTTCTGTGCTCCTACCTGAACAACACGAACTTCCACATGTTCCCGTAATTTGGACAATAAAGGTTCAAGGTATATATTGAACAGGAGAGGGGATAGGGGGCAGCCCAGTCTGGTACCAGAAAACAGAGGGAACAAGTCTGAGAACACCCCATTGCAGTAAATATGGGCATGAGGATTCTGGTAGAGAGAGGAGACCCACTGGACAATTTTAGAAGGGAAACCAAATTTATGCATAGTTAGGAATAAGAATTACCAATTCATTCTGTCAAATGACTTCTCTGCATCCGGGGAGAGCAATCCAGCCAGAGTGTCGGAGTCCCTAGATGCAAAGAAGATGTGCGCCAGTTTACAGAAGTGGTCAGCAGACTGCCTACGTTCCATAAATTCCACTTGATGGGGTGAATGATATGGGGCAAAACTATCTTTAATCTATTGTCAAGCAATTTTGCATGCACTTTTATGTCACAATTTAGGAGTGATATAGGTCTACAGTTACTTACATTCTCCAGGTCCTTACCTGGTTTGTGTAGCACAATAATTAACGCCTCTAGTAATGATTGGTTTAGTGGATTAGCATTCAATATCCAATCAAATAAATTATTTAGCCAGGGGATTAATTTTTTCCTAAATACGTTGTAGAAGTTGGAAGAGAATCCTGTTGGGCCCAGGTGCCTTAGCGGAAATTAGAGAGGTTATGGCAGTCTGTTTTTCTGTCTCAGAGATATGGGCAATCAATATTTCTTGTTGTGCCTGGGTAAGGGAGGGAAGGGGGATAGACCGAAGATAGTTCTGGACTACATCATTCTCTGGAAGGTTAGTCATAGGACTATAAAGATCCATAAAATATTTGGCAAACTCCCCAGTTATCACCCTAGGAGAAAAGCAGAGGGACCCATTTGCTTGGGACCTTATACTTTGAACCATCCTAGAGGATTCCCCCTTCTTAAGCTGTAAGGCTAGGAGATGACCAGCTTTCTCCCCTTGGTCTATGTACTATGCACCCATTTTTAAAATTGCATAGCCTGCCTTCTCTGTCAGGAGACAATTATTTTCATCCCAGACCCGTATCAGAATGGACCGATCATTCTCTGTAGTGGTGGGGGACAACGAGGCCCCCATACCACGTATCTTTGCCAATAGGAAAGAGCCTTTTGATCCCTAACAAGTTTCCTCTGTGATGTCTCCTTAACAAAAATGCCCCACAAAACACATTTTAAAGCTCCTTATTCTAAATGCGGTCTTCCCGTGGAGTTTAAATTTACCTCCGTATACATTTCAATTTCCTGATTTATGAGTTCTACAATTTTCTCTTCCTTAAGAAGCTGATTGTTCAGTTTCCAGATCAACTCTTTGGGAGCGTCTATCAAAAAGGACATACAACAATCTACTGTTGAGTGATCAGAAATCACCCCGGGACAATTTTGGAGTCTAAGAGGCCCTCTAACAGTGACTGACTGATCATGAAATAATCGATCCTAGATGAGGATCCATGAACACCTGACTTAAAGGTGAATTCCTTTAATATGGGGTGTAGGGTCCATCATGGGTCACAAAGCCCCAGATGGTCTGCCAATTCCCTGAGGGATTTCTGCACCGGGGAGAGACCATTTCTCCCCGGGTCAGACTTTTCTATATCCCGGGAGAAGGGGAGATTCCAGTCCCCCCCAGTATAATTAATCCGGAGGGTAGTGAAGGGAGCTAGCCATTGTAGGAGTTCAGTGAAAAACTGAGGAATGTCAGCATTCAGGCCATTTATACTTCTTAACACCACAGTCTTTCTATCTAAGATACCCTTCACAAAAATATATCTTCCATATGGGTCCCCAGTGATCTGTTCACTAATAAAGGTGGTTTCTCGTGTCACTACGATGGCCACCCCCCTACTCTGGGTGCTATCCATAACGTTGAAAACTTGGCCAATGTATTGCCTACAAAGTAAGTTCCCCTCCGCTTCCAGAAGGTGCGTTTCTTGGAGCAATGCGATACCCCCCCCCGAGTAGTCTGGTACGCTTAAATACCTGGTACCACTTAACCTTATTTCTAACTCCTCAAACGTTCCATGAGAGAACTTTTTTAATACTTGCCATGCCTAACAGCAATAACAGTGAATAAGCGGTGTTTTCGCCTGCCAACCATTACACACCAAAATAAAATTCCATGATGCCAAGCCAGACCCCCACCTCCCCTCATCTCCCATCCCCTCCCAACTCCCTCTAAGAAACCTTCAACAATAGAAGCAGTCACCCAACATATACAATCCACAGTATTTTAATATAACCCCCCCTTCCTGTCTAACATTTTGGTACGTGCGCCTTCCCATAAGCAACCTGCCCCCCCATCCACCAAACACTATAAACCTTGAGGAAGAGGCCCCATTGCAGGTGGCCATAACCAAAATATAAGTGGTATCCCCCAAGCTCCTCCATCCTGAGAGCTTAAACAAATAAATCCCCAACATGAACTGGATGGTGTACCATGTTGCAATCTGCAGAATTAACTAGTCAAAGAGACAAAGCCAGAAAGTCATAAGGAAAACTTTTTACAAGTATAATCAAAAGTTCACACTGTTCACAGGTCCATAAAGTCTCTTCCAAAGAGTAATCACTAGAAAGACCAAGAGGCCAGTCACTGCTGCCCCATTTTGCAAAAATAACTACTGACCAGATGATGACCGATTAAATGACTAATCAAAACGTTTACCCAGAAAGACCTTGGGGGGTATGAACTGGCCCCGATGCATAAAAAACTTTGTCCAGCCCCAACAGTTACAACAAACAGTATCAAGCCAGTTCCCCTCTGGGCCAAACACAAATCATCAGTCCATGGATTGAGGCCCAACCGAAAGAGTTCCACTGAGCTCCCAACTGAAATCAAAGTGATGTCATGGATGGCCTTACAGCAGGCCTTAAGCCTCAGAGAGATAGCGTCTCACCTCCCTTGATGATTCCTGGCTGCATATGCTCTGCAGCCAGGAAAAGAGCTAGCCAGGACTGGGTATAAGACTTCCCTGGTAGCATCGATATATCCCTATACACTCCCACAAATTAATTGCTCTTTGTCTCCAGCCTTCAACAGGCTTAAATAGTAATGTATCAGCATTCAAAACAAAAAGTCCCTACTTGCTGAATAAAACAGATGCAGAGACCCATCCACCTGGTACTGCTTGTTCCTTAGCAGTCTTTAAATAAGTCGGGGAGTGATTCCCTTAGTGATTCCTCAGCTGGTTTTGGATCCTCAAATGTCAGCCAGGACCCCACTATAAAAATTTGAAAGTGGGCAGGGTACCCCTTATGGAAGCTAATGTTGGCTGCTATTACTTTGGTGACAATGGCATGGTATGAGGCCCTTTTCTGCCTGACCGAGAGCGTGAGATCTTGAGCTAACTAGAGCAATAGTTCTTAGACTTTGTCACAGTGAGCCTCCCCAAATCCATGGAAAAGATTTTGAGCCTCCCCAAAAAATTTAAATAATCTTGGGCCTACCCAAAGAAAAACAGCATACTGTACTTTACGCAGTACACCATGAATAAACTGAAACCCCTTTGAGTACTTGGCTCACACAGTTATTTGTCTTATACTGATGTGGAGCCTTTGAAAAAGAACTACTGTGCTTATGGGTCAGAACACTTTCTTTGTTTCCTCTCCATATGAAATAACCTTCCTACATACTTTGCCTCTACCCCTCCTTCCCTGATCCTAAGCAACTTCTCTGGGATTACTTTGTTCCTTCCTGCTGTTGTTCTTAGCACTTTTATACTCAACCCTTGTATTTGGGCTGTTCTGCCATCAGTCTACAAATTGATCAGTTACCACCACTCATTATCAGTGTATTGTCCATATTTGTTTGCACTATTGTTCATTGTGTATTTCTTGATTGTTTTGCAGTTACCTTTTGAAATGTATTCACTACCTATCCTTCTCTGGGTACACCTGAAATGAGCCTTCGCTTATTCACCTTCCCTTGTCATTTATTAATAAATAAATACATAAAATCCACTTACTAGTATCCTCTTTCAATTTGCTTCATCTCTTCACACAAAATATATAAAACTCAAAATTTATATACAGCATTTTTCATACTTGCTTGAGCCTCCCCTGGAACAGATTGGGGCCTCCCCACAGAGGCTGGCCTCACCATTTGAGAACCCCTGAACTAGAGCATTGCCCCTTCCCATCGGACTTCTTTCAACTCTTTCACTTTGGCCAGAATGTGCTGTCTCTCTTGGAAATTTATGAATTTTTTTTTGAACTTCATAATCCTTGTATTTTATTGTTTCAGGTACACAGAAATCAGGGTACAGTACAATGATCTCATCATACATCAGAGGAGAAAGACATAATAATAGGTCCATAACAAATTAATACATTCAATCCCCTCTCTACAGGGTAGTAATTAATTAAAATCATTACCATACATAGACCACCTTTTATACTCTCCCCATCAACCCACCTTTAAAGCCAGATTTCAGATTGTGATCATTGTTAAACCATATGGATGTTGGTGACTTCAATGCACGAGGCATCACTCTTGTTGATATCAGAGTCACTGTTCATCCAAACCTACCTAGCAGTACTTCTACCCTCTTTCAATATATTCCACTTACAGGAGCTGATCTAGTGTTTGAATTCCCCTTCTTCTTTTCCAGATGGTTAAAGAAGGGAAGCCATCTAGAGTTGAATTTGTCTGACATTAATCTTAATGAAGCTGTAATAGCTTCCACATTTCTGATCTGATCTATGTTCCTGTACCAATTATCTATGGGGGGAGCTTTCAGCCAGTTTTATGTCAGAGCTTTAAGTGCTGCTGCAATAAGAATATTAAAAAGATATTTTCCTGATGAAGCTATGATTTCACTGGGTGGGAGTCCCAGGACCAGATTCAGGAACTGTGGTTGATTAGGGAGTAACATAATCTCCATAATGCCATGTGATACCTCTCTCCAAAATCTATCAATTCCATGGCAACTCCAGAAAATATGGTAATATGTACCCACTTGTCCACATCCTCTCCAGCACTTTGCAGTAACTAGGAGGGAGTAATGGTGCGTTACCTCTGGGGTAATGAAAAATCTGGTGTTAATTTTCCACCAGAATTCTCTCCACACAGGTGAATTGGTGGTCTTGTGAACTCCCCGCCAGATACTCTGCCATAGCTTATATGGAATATGCAGACCTGTCTCCTTTTCCCATTTTTGTTCCACCTTTTGTCTGGCTAGCATCCCCTGTCCTCTATTAGGACTTTACATATTTCAGAGATATGTATGATTTAGTATCTCCTATTTTCCCTCTAAGATACGTCCTCTGTATGGGGATTGGTAACCCCTGCAGTAATTCTGGGATACCTATAAAAGTGGTTATGTAATGAACACATTGGTAATATTTAAATAAGACATTTTGACTTAGATTAAATTCCATTTGCATTTGTTGGAAAGATTTAACTCTATTTTCTGCCAGAAGTTGATGTGGGTATATAAATCCTGATATTTCCCATCTAAAAAGAGAATTTTCTCATTTCTGGATAGGAAAACCAGGCAAGTCTGCTAAGGGGAGGTAGTGCCAGACAGGGCGTATTATTTCCCATTCCTGTCTCGCCTCCAGCCATTTTGACAGGGTATGTCTGGTATAAATATTAGTTAAGTTCTTCAAATCTTTAGGTTGGATTAGCCAGTAGCCAGGGCTGAGTATGTAAAGTGCCCACATCCCCTTCTGGCTGTTCAATTTCTAGCCACCCATGTGCTTGCCCTATCTTTAGCATTTTGATAATTGGTACTATTTGTGCTGCTAGGTAGTATTTGGGAAGTTAGGCAACCCCATTCCGCCTTTGGCTTTTTCTTCTGTTAAGATTTCCCACCGGATTCTTGGACGTTTGCCCAGCCAGATAAAGTTCACTAACCTTTTTTTTTTAAGTCTTTCCAGTCTTTTTTTGGAATTGGTAAAGAAAAAGAAATCTTGGGAGAATATTCATTTTGATTGTTTCAATTCTATTTGAAAACATGAGAGGGAGGTGACTCCATCTGTTTAGGTCATTTCGTATCTGCTGATTCAGGGTTTCGTAGTTAAATTTATATAAAAGTGTTAAATCTTTGGGGATCTGGATTCCTAAATACCTTAGTTTACTCTGAACCCATTTAAAGGGGATTTTAGTTCTAAGTTCCTTACTTGGTTCCTTTCCTACTCCCAGCACCCCTGATTTAAAGAAATTAACGTTAAAACCCGAGATGTCTCCAAATTTTGAAAGAAGTGCGGCTAGATGTTCATACACAGCCCCAGGGTTACCAAGAAAAATTAAAGTGTCATCCGCATAAAGGGATATTTTATTTGACGTGCCATGAATTTCAATGCCCTCTATACCCTCATGCTGCCTGATAGCTTGTGCTAGAGGTTCCATACTAATTGCAAAAAGGAGTGGGGACAGTGGGCATCCTTGCCTTGTACCTCTCTCAATTTTGAAGGCAGAAGAAATGATTCCATTCACATTGACTCTAGCTTGGGGGTTCTGGTAACACAGTTTGATCCATCCCAGGAAGTTGCCCCCAAATCCCATCTTTTCTAGGACCATAAAGAAATAGGTCCAATTTAGCCTATCAAAGGCTTTTTCTGCATCTAGTAAAATTGCTAAAGCTGGGTTCGGGTTGTTTCTCTTGTGTTGCAAGATGTTTAAAAGTCTCCTGATGTTATTGTTCATATGTCTATGTGGGATAAAACCAGTTTGGTCTGGATGGATTAGTAGTTCTTTTGGAGTGGGATTGATAGCAATTTTGTAAATATCTTTTGATCTTGGTTAAGGAGGGCTATGGGTCTGAATGATTTGCATTTGGACAGGTCCTTACCGGGCTTGGGGATTGTTGTTATAATGGACTGAGACCAACTCTCCGGGGCTCCATTCACTTCAATACACTGGTTAAATACTTCTGTGAGTAAAGGGGCTAATGAGGTAGATAGCTTTTTGTACATTTCACTACTAAACCCGTCGGGTCCTGGTGTTTTTCCTGTTGATAGTTGATTTATTACTTCTAAGGTTTCATTAATTGTGATGCGTCGGTTTAATTCCTCATTTATTGCTTTTGACAATTTAGGTAAGTTAAGAGAGTTTAAAAAGACTTGCGTCTCTGCCTTTACCTCCCCCTCCTTTTTGTTTTCCCCATATAAGCTCTGGTAGTATGTTCGAAATTGCTGTACTATTTCTTCCGGAGTGGTCCATTTCTTCCCTTTCATGCCTGTTTCTTGTTTGTGAGGCACATATCTATCGGCTTGTGCTTTCCTCAAGTGGATTGCTAGCAATCTAGATGCTCTCCCCCCCATCTCATGGTATTTTTGGTTGGTGAATCGGAGCAGGCCTTCCGCCTTTTTATTTTCCAAATCTTGTAATGTTCTTTTGGCTTTGTCTAATTGTTTTAAGGTCTGTTTCTCTTTGGGGTTAGCTTTATGTTTTTTTTTCCAGTTCTGTTAATTCAGTCAGCATTCTATTATATGTTAACAGGGCTAATTTTTTTTGTGCCGCTGCATAACTAATTATTTCTCCTTGGAGGACTGCTTTCAGGGTGTCCCACTTAAGTGATGAGGAGTGCTCTGTGGCTTGGTGAATTAAGTTAAATCTTCTATTTTCTGCTTCAGTTTGGGAACAAATCCCATATTATTTAAGAGTGAAACATTTAGTCTCCAAAGAGACTGTTTATTTTGAGGCGACAGAGTCACCTGTATCATGACTGGAGAGTGGTCTGACAACGTGATGTTGTGAATGCGGGACTCCTTGATTAAATGGAGGGTAGTCGTGTGTGTATAGAATAAATCTATATGTGAATAAGATTATTGCATGAAGGAATAAAATGTGTAGTCCCTATCTGTGGGATGTTGAGCATGCCAAATATCTCTGAGGCCCTGTTTGACCGTCCAGGCTACAAGGGATTTGGAGGCTTTTTTATTAGTGGAGGTAGCCCCAGAGGAACGGTCCCTCTGTGGGTGTGAGACTGTATTGAAATCACCTCCAAGGAGTAGTATGCCCTTAGAAAGATCAGCTACCTTTCTACAAATTGTTTCAAAAAAACCTTCCTGCCCAACATTTGGAGCATAGATATTAACCAAATGCAGTGCCTGTCCTTGAACATTTATTGAAACCCTCACATATCTGCCCTCCAATCCTGTTTCGGTGAACTCAATTGAAAGGTTTAATCCCCTGCGTATCAAAACTGCAACTCCATCCCTTTTAGATTTGGGGTGGGAAACTGCTACCACATGCTCTACCCAGGCCCTACGTAATATCAGATGTTCATCTGATGACAAATGTGTCTCTTGGATCAGAGCTATATCTATCCCCATCTTTTTTCCTGCAGCAGCCTTGTGCACTTTATTGGGGAGTTTATCCCTTTAACATTATAAGAACAAATTTTTAGGACAGTCATACTTGGAGTCTCTAGGTGTTATATACTTTATACAAAATAACAATATCCTCGGAATGGCTACTCTTTCATTTCCTCCCTTCCAATCCTTGCCATATACCCCTATTTGATGCTGTATGTCTAACAATCATTGAATGTACCCTTCTGTTATCAACTTTCACAACATTCAAAAACTTCATTACTAGAACTATTACCCTTAACACTGGGCAATTATCTTTCTTTGGTTAACTGCAAAAACCTTTTTTTGGTTTTAACCTTGAAACAGAAACAATTCTATTCTAAATCACTCGCTATGATTAGAAACAACAGTGATAGTCAGGATATGTTGCTTTAAAAAAGTCAGATAAGAAGAAAAAAAAAACTTACTACTTAGAGGCTTCTTAACTTTCTTGAACAAGCCCTGTAATAGGACCAATGAGTTACAAATGAAAACAAAAGGGAGAAACCCTCCAAAGCAACCCCTTTGTGTGAACCTTTATTACTCCCCAGGTGCAATGCCCAGCTTCACCACCAGGGGAAGTCGGCTTCCACTTCGTGGTAGTGCGTGATGGTCTTTGCGCACTGTTGATCTCTAAGTTAGGAGATCGAGAGCAACTTCACTTGCTGCCCCAGGAAAATTGTCACGGAGGTTGAGAAAACCAAAAACATTCCCTCCCAGATCTCATCCCGCCCCATCATTTATAATAATACATTGTAGTCCTTCCTTTGTATCTTTGACTTTCACAATCTTTACTGTCCTCATTTGGTTCTGAACTTCCCTTAAATCACTAGCAAGGCTGTGTGAGTACTTATTCTCTACTCGCTCCCTCCCCTTTTTTTAATTTTTGGTCCGTGTTTCCCTTCATTGGATTTCCATGTTCTTCTTCCCCTTCTCTCGAAGAAACCCCACAATACCCATTTAATGTAGGGGGGGGGTCACCTCGAGAGAAATCACCCCTGAGATGTGTTTCTTTAACATCCCATCCCACATGCCCCTCCTTCTATGTTTGTTTAACAATCAGGAATTCAGCCTTGGGAATCAGAAACCCAGATGAAGTAATCTATCATTTGGGTAAGGATCTGCTTTAACGTTAACTTTTTTTTTTAGTATCCTTATATTTGCATAGATACATAGACAGTGTAGGCAGATAAGGGTCTGTGGCCCACCCAGTCTGTCCATTTGAGCTTGTAAGTTCAGTTTGTTTTCCTAGAAGTCTGTTCCCCCTTACACCTGACCTCCAGAATTCCTATATGTCTATCCCATGCATTCTTAAATCCCGTGATTGTTTCAGCCCCACCACTTCCTCTGGCAGGTGTTCTACTTTGTCCACCCGTTCTGTGAAGAAATTCTTCCTCATGTTTCCTCTGAATCGTCCTCCCTCCAACTTCATCCCATGCCCTCTAGTCCTGGAACATCTTTTTCACTTAAAAGTAGTGTATTCCTGCACCCTGTTCCTACCTGTAAGATACTTGTATGTCTCTATCATATCCCCTCTCTCCCTCCTCTCCTCTAGGGAGTACATGTTCAATTCCTTCAACCTGTCTTCATAGGACTTGTGATGCAATCCATGCACCATCTTTGTTGCCCTCCTCTGAACCTTCTCTACACTGTCTATGTCCTCCCATAAATAAGGTCTCCAGAACTGTACACTGTACTCCAGGTGGGGCCTCACTAGTGTCTTGTATAGCAGAATTATGACCTCCCTTTTCCTGCTGGTGATGCCCCTGCCTATACATCCCAGCATCCTATTTGCTTTACCTGCTGCCTTGTCACACTGTTTCCCTACCTTGAGGTCATCAGAGATGATAACCCCAAGATCCCTTTCCTGCTTGGTGCATGCTATACTCTCCTCTCCTCTCCCCCTTTTCTTCAAATAATCATCTGGTATTCACCTGCTCTAACTCCACACTCGACCACTCATGTCTGGCCCGTTAAGTTCATTTCGGGGATTTGACCGGTAGTGGCATGTCTTGAAAGCTTCAGGGTTCTGTGGAATGGGTGTTTCAGTCCCTTCGTAACTGGCTGCCAGACATTTTTCAGCAGGCTTTGTTCCAGGATCTCCACTCCCAGGTCAGGTATGGTTATTCCCCATTCCTTCAGGAAGGGGAACGCTTCCAGTAAGGTGTTGAAGATCCTTGGGCCTGAATCTAATTGCAGCCGAAGGCAGGAGGGGTACAGAATCTGGGCCTTGATGGTCTTTTTTTCCTTTATTTCTTTCGCAATCATCCTGACTCTTAGGTGCTCAGCCTGTAATGTAGGTGAAAAGTCCTGCTCGAAAAAGATAAGGGAACCTTGATACTTTACATCCCGTAGCCTCCACGCTTCTTTTAAAAGCCACTCCTTGCTTTGAAATAGGGCCATTTGTATTACCCACAATCTAGGTTTGGCTGGTGGGTTGGTGGGTTTTGGGCCCAGAGATCTGCGAGCTCTATCAATGGTAAGGTCCAAACTAGCGGGAATAGCAAGCACAGACCGTAGGAGTTGTTGGATAAAGTCAATAGGTGTAGGAAACCCCTCTTCTGCTTGTTCTGGAACCCCATGTATTCGAAAGTTATTTCTCCGGGATCTGTTTTCAATATCCTCTAAACGATTGTGTACTTCTCGATCTCTTTGTAGGAGGTAAATTATGATTCTACTTTCTCTGTCTTGTGTTTCTGTGATTTCGGTCAATCTGTTTGAGTTGTCTTCTACTTTGGCATCTAGATTTCTGATGTCTTGCCTTAAGTCAGCAAGTGATGACTCAATTTTTTGTACAGATGATAATATTTTTTGCAGTGTTCGCTCTGCCTTTCTTGGTAAGCACAGGTCCTCTTCATCGGGTCCAAAGACGAGTCTGAAAGGGCTCTCTCCATGCGTGAACGGCCTGTAAAGGCCTCCATCTCCTCATCGAGTGTAAGCTGCTTTATTCTCACTTGAGCAGCATTATTTTTCGGAGTTTTCGGACGATTAGTCTTCGCTGCCATCTCTACCCACTTCAAAGCTTTGAAGTCTGCTTAAATTCGTATGTTTATTGGAAGGATTCAGTTAGATTCTTTGGGCGGACCTTGGAGCTCAAGCAATTAGCCTCCCATCTACTCCATGATGTCACCGGAAGTCCCCGGAAATTTATGAATTTAAAAATAAAAGTCTGTGGGGGCCGGGGGAGGCATGGGCCTTAATGCCCTGTGGTCCAGTTCGATTGTGTACCCTGTTCCAAAAGGTGATAGCCCTGCTAGTTTGGTCAGAAACTTTTGTACAAATAACACAGGGTTTCCCCTTCCTCCTTCTCAGGGAGCCCAATTAAGATTAGATTGTTCCAGCTGCTCCTACCTTCTAGGTCTTCCACCTTTTCTTCCAATTTTGCTATACGATTTCTTGTAATAGCCATAGCCGGATCCAGCACTGCGATTCTTTTTTCATCTGAGATAATTCTGGCCTCATTATTGCTTGTGCACCACATGAGATCTTCCAGAGCCCTGAACAGGTTTTTGAAATCTGTGGAAAGAGAGAGTGCAGCTCTTCCTTGAAGGGATGGCATTCCTCCTGAAATAGCTACAGAGTCAGAGGAGTTTGTTGCTGGTGCCCTGCGGCCTGCGACTGAGAGCTACTGGACTGAGCTTTTGTTTTCTTGCTCACTTTCTCGGGGGTGCATGGCGGCATGTAGTGAGGTAATGCAGGTCACATTTTCATTTCCATTCTCAGTTCTAGTTATCAAAATTAAGCCCGTGAGACTCCTGGTGACTTTTTATATTCCACTCAATATACTGAACTGAACTAAGTGGAGCTTTAGTTATATATTTAGTGTTTAATGAGAGGAGTGAGTGGGAGCACATGGAGAGAGGTACTACCAAGTGGGTTTCATCACGTGAATCAACTCCGATAGAAGTCATGTTGATGGGCACCTCTATCTCTGGTGAGCTACCCAGTCCCTAGATAGATGGGTATGTTCTGTGATCTGGAGGGTGGTATGACCATGTAGTGTGTACTTACTAAACAGTCTAATTTAGACTGGATGGCCCCCCTGGTGACAGTCGCAGGTATCTGGGCAAGTGGTTGACTGATGTGGTATACGATAGCTAGTTCTTGGCATGGGATAGGGAAGGGAGGGAGATACCTGGGGTGTGGGTATCAAAAGGTTTACTGAGTGTACATATTATTCTGTTTCTGTTACTGTTTTGGATATGTTAGAATTCATGGTTGTATGTCTGAGACTGGTAACCGGGGAGGAGGGTGGGACACTCAACTTCTTGAAAGCTGCAGCAAGTCAGCCCATAGGGCATGTCACTAGCCTGCATCCTTTATCCCATATGGCTGCACGCACATGGAGACTAGCTTTATAACCTGGAATGTATGAGGTCTCAATTCCCCCATTAAACGAAAAAAAGTTTGGTCTCATCTAAAAAACTGAGACTCCAAGTGGCATTCCTACAGGAAACAAAGTTCTCCTCCATAGAGGCACGGAAACTTAAAATGGGCTGGGTGAGGGAGGAAATTCACAGTGTGGTATCATCCAGTAAAAAGAGAGTCTCCATCTTATTTCACAAAGACCTAGGATGGCAAACTCTGAGTAGTAAAGGAGAAAAGGGAAGCAGGTGGATGATGGCTGAAATGTGCACTCAGGAGGGGCCAATGATATTATTGAGCTTGTATGCCCCCAACCAGGATGACCCTGAGTTCTTCCATGATATTAACCAAATGTTAACAGATTTCAACATAGACCAGGCCCAAGTCTTGATTGGGGGAGACTTTAACTTAACTATGGAACCTGAGATAGACTGAAGCACAGGTAATGCAGAACCCAATAGACAGGCAGTGAAAGCGGTCCATACCTTAACCACTGAACATGCACTTCTGGATGCATGGTCCACCAGACACCTTGGGGTAAGGTATTATACATACCTCTCAACAGTGCATGGCTCATCGAGCAGAATAGATATGTGGCTTCTCACCCACACCAGCTATGAGAAAGTATCTTTGATACAGACCCACACCATTATAATCTCAGACCATGACCTTGTGGACCTGAGATTGAGAATGGGCCCCGATCCCCCACAACACCTGTTATGGTGCCTGGACCCCCTTTTAGTAGAGGATCAACAAGTCTTGCAGTGGGTCAAAACTGAAACTGCCTTGCTCTGGGAGACGAATGATATGGGGGGGGGGCGTCTCAGACTCCACCCTCTGGGAAGCATACAAAGCAACCTTAAGAGACCTCATCATGACTTACACCTCCAGGAGGTGGGAAAAAAGGGAAGCAGAGCGAGCATCTCTGGAGCAGCAACTAAATAGATTAAAACTACAATGTAAGTCCTATAGCATCCAGACCCAACCTTCATCCCTACTGGCTCAGTTGAATAGCACCCATGTCCAGCTCAATGTATACCTCACCAGGAAGGCCGAGTTGGCACTTGGAAGGTTGCACCATTCATACTGGGAAGGAGGAGAAAAATCCAGGAAGCTCCTGGTATATCAGCTAAAAGTAGATCCTCAGCCAGAACCATAACGGGACTAAAGGATTGTAAAGGACTCCTGACATGTTCCCAGAAGGGCATAAATAAAACCATGGCCCAATTTTATGAGCAGTTATATGCATCCCCTGCCCCACCCAACAAGGTGAGCATAGAGGCTTTTTTGTCAAAGCTACCTATTCCGAAACTCCAACCGCAGGTGGCCACATCCCTAGAAGAACCCATAACAGAGCCTGAAATACTTCAAGTTATACAATATTTGAACCCTCACAAAGCACCAGGTGGAGGTGGGTTCCCCATCAATTTTTATCAGGCCCTATTACTGGAGCTCCCTGCCTACCTCGTGCAGATGTTCCAGGACTCACTTGACAAAAGGACTCTGCAACCCACGTTCAGAGAGGCGGTATTTACTGTACTCCCAAAAAAAAGGTAAGGATACGGCAGCACCCTGAAACTGCTGGCCTATATCTCTTGTTAATGCTGATACCAAAATCCTGGCCAAAGTATTAGTGAGTCATCTCAAAAAACATCTTCATGGCCTTGTACACCTAGTTCAGACTGGATTCCTAAAGGGTAGGATGGGTTCTGACCATCACAGAACTCTGATCTCCCTTATCTATCATGCTCAAACTTCTCAACTGCCGATGGCGGCCTCAGCAGTCAATTTCAAGAAGGCATTTGACTCTGCCGACTGGCCCTATCTGATGACTACCCCAGAAAAAATGGGTATGGTCCCTAAGTACAGGGACTGGAACAGCCTCCTGTACTCCGCCCCATGACATCGATCCTCACCAACAGAACTAAGTTAATTGTCTTTTCTCTACACAAAGGAAAGAGGCAGGGGTGCCCCTTCTCTCCCCTGCTCTTTGTTTTTGCCACCAAGCCCCTTGCAATAGCACTCCGGAAGGCACAAACTATACCCGTGATACAGATAGGAGATAACAATTTTAAAACATTTCTATATGCTGATGATCTTCTGTTTATCATTAGCCATTCGATTGACCCTGAACATACTGTCTCACTTCACTGATATATCCGGCCTCAGGGTCAACCAGTCTAAAACTGAGGTTTTACTCATGAATGATAAGTGCACCAAGCAGGGCTTTATGTCATTGGGTCTGAAATGGGTCCAGAAGGGTATAGTGTATCTGGGAATGATTCTTCACAGAAATCCCCGGAAGATAATTGATATCAATTTCACAATGCTACTCCGATCCCTAAGAGGTGACTTAAACCTTTGGATGGCCGTCCGTCTCTTC
Organism: Neoceratodus forsteri; assembly: GCA_016271365.2. Classification (NCBI taxonomy): domain Eukaryota; kingdom Metazoa; phylum Chordata; order Ceratodontiformes; family Ceratodontidae; genus Neoceratodus; species Neoceratodus forsteri. The sequence continues at coordinate 1,478,588,064 of CM057452.1, read as the reverse complement.
ATGGCTGGAAAAACAGACACCATTAAAATGATGGTGGCCCCTCAGCTACTCTACTTCCTTGCCCTCCTGCCACTTCAGATCTCCTCAAAATGGTTCCACAAAGCGGACACCCTAGTGGGGCATTATTTATGGGATGGGGCACCCGCCAGGTTCAGTCGGCAAAAACTACGGCAACACTGGAGCAGAGGAGGTTGGGGACTGCCGTGGTTTCAAGGGTATCATATGGCCTTTATTACAGCACAAATGACAGTGTTTTTTACCAATACAAGATGCATTACCAACCTGGCTCCACCTAGAGGCCTCTTTTGCAGCAAGTCCCTCACCAGCAGTATGACTGTACTCAAAGAACCCCCACCCCCCGGGAGCTGTCCCCAACTAATGTTATGTCAGTGCGATACTGGAAAAAACTGCATAAAACACACACCCCATGGGAACTCACACTGTTGTGAAACAACCCAATGATCATGATAGCCAAAGCCATGATATGGTGGAAAAGCTGGGAAATATGTGATATTAGATTAATTAAGGATCTGTTAATCTCAGGGGCCAACATTATTGACACCTTCCAGACCCTTAAAGACAGGTATATGCTTCCTTCAGACCAATTTTGGAAATACTTGCAGATCAGGGATGCCATCAAGCCCAGACCGCTGACAATCTCTAAGACTGCCCCCACCCCTGTAACTACTCAGATTTTGCCGTGGCTAAAGCTCCATGACAAGAAGGTGAGTAAGATATATAATGCTCTTAGAGATGCCCTACCTGATCCCACACTACCTGCTAAAGCCCAATGAGAGAAGGAGCTGAATATGGAAATCTTCAACTCACAGTGGCCCAGCTGCTGGACACATATACAGCAATCGTGTTGGGACAGATGGATTAGACTGGTTATGACCAAAATGTTATTGAGATGGTATCACACCCCTTCCAAGTTGAGAAGGCTCAGGCTTCTTACCGACGACTACTGCTGGAGATGTTGTCATGGGGATAAAGAACCTCTGTGCGTAAACACTGAGGCAAGGGTTACCCTAGCGGCATTTGGCTGGGAAGCTAAGTTTCTCAAATAAATTACACAAAGTAAGAGTCATGGGTTGTATATGTAACACATAGAACAAAGTGGGTTCTTACATTTAGTTTGCAGAGAGGATGCCAACAGAAGCATCCTCTGCAAACTGTGTGAGAGGCCTTTCCGCACCATGCAATTCTGCTTAAAGTTGGACCAGCATAACATTCTGTGGTGATTTGCATATGCAGCCCATGATGCTTTGCATTGTGGGGGCATGTGTGATTTTGTATTGTCATGGGGATGCCCACCTGTATCACATCATGTGGGAGCATCCCAAGGTGTATCCCTACTGGATGGACATAATAAAGATGTGTCAACAGGTGGAACCCAAGCTGACTGTCAATGCCCCTCTTCTCATTTTGGGGTGCATGCCTGAAGGCTTCCCCAAACATGACCCAGAGGAACAGTGGGCAACGGTCGCAGGGGCTCTGGCTAAGAGACTTCTCCTGATGAAATGGTGCACTGACTAGTGCCCATCCTCTGCTGAATTTCTATTGTCTCTGAGTCAGTTGGCCAATGTTGAAAGAATGTCCAACTATGCCGCATGCTCCCTTACAAGATATTATCAGTGTTGGCAATGCTTTCTGGACTCCAAATACTGTCATAGTTCATCAGACTCTATCCCAGAGAGCTCTAACCTGTAAGCAGCTCAACAGTGCCCTGCTGGCCTAGTGGCACTGAGTGTTGAGGTGCTGGACACCACACCTTGTGCTACGCTGGTGACCCGAGTTCGGAAATGTGCCCAGGTCATCAGGGGGTTGGCAGGAGAGGGCTAGGATTGAGCATCCAAAGGACTGCTGTCCTATCTCTGGGGAGGGCTGAGGGATGTCACCGCTCTGCAGCTGCCCCTGGTGACAATTGGGGGCACTACTAGAGTAGGTGCCTTTGGGGTGAAGTGCAGCAGACGTCAGCATGTTGTGCCTCAGACATCATTGCATGTCCACACTCCAGGGGTCACACTAAGGAAGAAAATGGCTGGGCATGACCTTGAAGCTTGATGGCATGCTCTGCCCTGCCCAGAGGACTGTCGTGCAATTGCACTGGGGGGTCTGGACCCGACCTAGCTCGGAGTGGCATGGGGAGGCCCCCTGGCAGGTCAGTGTGTGGCAGCACCAGACCCCCATCATGTGAGTGAGCCTACTGCTCTGCGGGCAGGCACAGCCAGCAGCTGAATGCCCCCACCAGTTATGCCGCAGTAGGCAAGAAAAATAGAAATACGATTAAAAAAAAACAGTGCCCCTATTATTGTATTATATATGCATTCATTATGCACAACCTCCAAACCACGGTTACCTTGACTTGTATATAGTTTTGATGTTGCACACCTGGTGAGGCAGTCCAAGTGATATACCTTACCAGGCACCCATTACCCTTTCCATACCGGTTTGGATATTGCCACCCATAATATAACACAAGGCCTTGATGGGAGTATCCATGTCTTCTGGCCCCTTCCCCAGTGTATGGCTATATATTTGCCATTAAGGTGTGTCAAGAGAAGCCTGACTTAGACATAAGGGCCCCAACGATATCTGTCAAACCTAACATTGGATATAGTTTCTTGGTAGTTTGGTTATGTTGCAACAGTCTGTACAGGAAATACCACCAGATGAACTGTTTTGAATGCACAGAGTTATATGGTTGCATTGTTTTGCTTGTATTCTTATGTTCACTCAATACAAATTATTAATCACTAAAATTGTACATTTAAAGGGTACCTAAACAAGCAGTTTTTTTAAAACTGCAAACTCCAAAATCTGGCTTCATAGCAAGGTAAAGTAAAGGCTGCTGTTTACATTTATGCTAAAATTGCATTTATGTAAATAACATAAATGCAGTTTCATAGCTTTTGAAAAATGTAAACATCAGCCTTTCACTTTCAAAAAACAGCCTTGGTTTCTCCCTAAGATGTCTGCCAAGTGTGTTAAGTGATGAGTCATGATGACATCATTGGAGCCAGAGACAGAGTCACATATATTTCTATAGTGCTAACTAGTTCTTCTTTTCCTCTTTATTTTGAAATATTGTACCAGAATTATCAACACCATGTATTAACTTGTGGATTATTTTGATCAGTACACATGTTAGGCTATGATTTTGTTCATTTTGTTTACTTTAACATGTGGAAAATGTTTTGCAATCCAGCTGACTTTTTTATTGGCAAACTGCGTTACAGGACAACACTTCAAATACCTGATGATCTAGTGGTTATATGATGCACTGAATTTTGTTTTTTGTTAACCAGGAGAGACACACTACGCTGAAAGCTTGTTTACAGGTGTGGCCTGGGAGCACAAGGAAGTTTAGTGACTTGCTCAGGGTCACACAACAAAGCACTGATCTTGTTCAGTTCCAAAGCTCATGCTCTTTTGTTAATCCACAAATAAGGCTTTCTTTTTCCTTGTGAACCCCCTCCACCTAGCCTGCCTTCTATTGAACACCCCACCATCCATACCTTATCCTTAATATTGCCTGGGGCCACATATGAACTTGCGGTCTCATGAAGAGAATTATCACATCTCAGATTGTAATCTTGTACCTCAGAGAGTTGTGCACACCTATACTGATATGCATCATCAGCTGGCACTGTTAAAAAATGCCTCCCAAATCACTCTCCAGTCCACATTCTCAATGTTTGACTTCTGCTTCCACAGTAAACATTGAGTGGATCACCACCCTTCTGCACAGTGAAGGTAGTATGTACAGTTCCCTGTTGTGTTTTTTTTCCCACCTCATTAACCAACAACTAGGTCTTCCTGGAGGGCCAAGCAATAAACATCATGACCCACCAGAAAAACTGCTGTTCATGCCCTCATAAGGGCTGCACTTACAATGGATAACAATATTATTAGCAGGAGAGGCATTCTAATACCTTGAGTGAATCCACCTGACTTCCAGTGTCAGTCTATTCCTTTACCTGTGATCTGCAGAACCCTGCAGGACAGTTTCCAGCAATTCTTCTCCAGTACTTTTCTGTGCTGTACTCCACAATGCAAGTTGGATGGCTACCACCCTTCCAAATCTTGAATGAGCCATACACAACTCAATACTGTTACTGATACCTCAATACTGTCCTAACAAACGTCAACATCCACCTCCTCACCCGAGGGTAATCTCCCTACACTGAATTCAAGTAACAGTTTAGGTGCAGCCCTGCCACTCTGAGTATTTGTCATCACTGGCTACTTTCATCCACAGTCAGGTAGTGATCACGATGCTGGCAGCCCCACATTTCAGATCTCACAGCGATCTGCTCAGCGTCCTCCTTCATGTCTTCAACTACCCTGAATATAGCTGTACCCTGCTGGAATGTCCTCTTCAGTCCCTTTCTGGTATTCATTCTTCTCACCTGCTTCCCACATCAAAAACTGGTGAGTTCTCTAACCTTCCACATCATGAATGTGTTTAGTACAGTCTCCCGTGTTATAGTTACATATTAATAATAACCATGATCTTCTGGTAAGCCAGAGTGATAGCAGCTGGCACAAGTGGAAAAACAGGCTTTCCTAGCCATACAAGATCTAAGCCACCTATGATTAGGCACTACTATATGAAGTGCATAATGATGTGCACACCCATCATTTAATAGTGCCTAATCAAAGATAGCTTAGATCTTTTAATGATAAGAAAGACCATCATTCCCCTTGTTCCTTGATGCTATGAGCCTGACTTACTGGAAAGACATGTTTATATTTGATATGTCAAAATAAAACAGGGACTGTACTACTTGCATTCATGATGCAGAAGGGTGATGAGCTCAGCAGTTTTCAGTGTGAGGAGGAATAGTGAAGAATGAATACCAGAGAGGGACTGAGAAGGCCCCTCTTGCAAAGGTATTGCTATATTCAGGGAAGGGGGAAGACAGAAGGAGAGAAATATGAGCAGATTACTGTGAGAAATAAGATGTGGGGCTGCCAGCACCTTGATCACTACCTGACCCCATTGTTCTGGCCAACATTCCCCTTCCCATAAAACCAGTTCATGCAATTGTCCAAGGCTGTGTGTGGATATTAATGTATGAAATGGCTGCCACTACATGTTCAGTCACTTTGATACCAGTCTAGTATTGTTTGTAAAAGCACTTTAGGATACAATGTGTATGAAAACCACTATATAAATGCTGATTTTTATTATTATTATTATTTCCTATTGAAAAAGAAGACAAGACAAGCATATATTTGAGTTTCAAGAAAGTATGAACTCTAACATTGGACTGCACAAGAACTTTGCTACAAAAAAGTGGTGGCTCTAGGGGGTGGTGAAGGGTGTGTCTGCAAACCCCCCCCACATAGTAACGTACTTGCTTGCTGCTGCTGCATTTCACTTTGTTGAAGAAGTCTGATTTATTGATTGTACAAATGTTTACATTCAAACTATAGATTACATTTCTAGGTTCTGTCAAAAACATACTAGAAAAGAATAATAGCAGAAAATATAAAGGTTTAATAAAAATGTTAAAAAGTGCATATTAAGCATGCACACCACCCCAGCACCCCCATTGTAGCATCCTGGTTCCACCATAACCACTAGACCACAAAGTTATTCAAGATTTGTACTGCACTGTGGTTTGCCACAGAGAAAGTTGGTTGGGTTAAAACACATTTTCAGCATGTTAAAGTAAACAAAATGAACAGAACCATAGCCTAACATGTGCATTATACACAATAATGCACATGGTTTTGACCATTTGGGTGAAACAAATCTATACAACGGGAAAAAAGAACTAGTTAGCACTATAGAGAGCCATATACCTCTCTGACTTTGGCTCCAATTATGTCATCACATAACACATTTGGCGGCCATTTTAGGAAGCAGGTAAGACAGTTTTTTTGAAATTGGAAGGCTGATTTTACAATTTTCAAATGCTCTGGAATCACATTTAGTTAAATTATATAAATGTAGTTTTAGCATTAATGAATACAGCAGCGTTTCCTTTAGTCACCTACAGAGTCAGATTTTTGAACAGTTGTTGTCAAAATGTTGTTTAGGTATCCTTTAAACTTTTGAGTTTGGTGCCCAAAACTGATTACTTTCATGTTTTGGTACATACACATGATTTTGATATCATTATGCTGTCAGAGACAAGGCTTGCTAGTAAAATTACAGATGAAGAAATTTTATTAGAACATTATAATCTTTTTCGTAAGGACAGGCAATGGAAAAGGGGGAGGGGTGATATATGTTCATTCTAACAATTCAGTTGCAGTTGATAGTTTTGAAGAATCATCTCCTTTCTCTGAGTTTACTACAATTAAGTTTTTTTTGGAAAGGTTAAACATCTTCATGTGGCTAGTTTTTATATTCCAGCTGTATGTTCTGAAGAAGGGGCTACCGTTTTTAGTATGTTATAGACATTCTAAATCTGAAACAAAAGAACTAATAATGTTTGGTTATCTCATATGTCAGTCGGTTCAGAGTCCAACTCTAAATTTAAGGATGCCCTGTTAGATCAAAATTTGCACCAGGTAATTCAACAAACTACACAACAAAACTATAAAATGGGAATAGAATCTTAACAGACTGGATAATAACTACATGCCTGGATAGAATAGTAAAGGTCTTAACTTTATCTGATGGTATGAGTGACCATAGTCCCACATTATATTATTGGGGAGCACGTAGACCTAAATTACCACTGGCATCGAGTCCCTTTCCATGCATACATCTTCATTGGGTGACTTCTGTGAAGCTACTGCTTCTCTAGATCAGTTGTATTTACATTATATTCTTGGTGTTGATATCTTGTTGGGCTACATTATGTTTGAGTTTAGTTTGGTCTATGATATATTTGCTACTTTTCTGAAAATCAGAGGAAAAAATCAAAATCAGGAATGGATTACTCATGATTTGATATGTTTAATGCAGGAGTGTGACAAAACATGGGGAAGACATATTTATTTATTTATTTATTAAATCTAGGATTACAAGTACCTTTGAGCCAAGGCTCTTTTACAAAGATTCCCTCTCAATTACAGTACACACAATTACAACAAGGATAAAAATATTGCCAAGGTTAGGAGAAGCTGTACAATAGAGATATTACATAGGGGAAGACAAAGTGGATTGTCACAGTATCAAGGAGTATCACAATCCTACTGATCTAGTGGACTATCGTAGATTGAGAAATCAATGTAAAATATTAACAAGAAAACTAAATCCGATTTTTTTTAAAATAAATAATTTTGTTACAATGATAGTACACAACAAAATTGTACAATACTGAATAAATTACTGCATAAATCATATTCTATCAATATTCACTATTATCAACTGAATCTGGTGATTTGGTCTCTCCTTTAGACATTGCAACTGTGTTGAACTTATCTTTTAGTGAGGCCATCAAAGTTGCTCCAAATATCCAGGAAGAAAGGCATTTTCATTACTGAATTCATCAAGTTTCTTGACAAACATGCCCCCCTGACCACGCCTAGAGTCAAAAACCTGAATTCAGATTGGTTAAAACCTGTGATCTTTTCAAATTAATGATATATAGGGACTTGGCATGGGACTTGCATAAAAAAAATCCAAACCTGTCCTGGAAGCCTATAGACATCTTGAAATAAAAGTAAATGTGAATCCAACCTGGCCATGAGTTTCCCTCTTAGAGCTAAACAAGCAGCCAGCCTAAGTGATCCAAGAAAATTTTGGTCTTGTATTAAATAACATAGTCAACCCAGAGCCACAGAGGCCCCATTGGTCATCAAAGAAAATGGCATTAACATTCTGACCCCAAGACAATGGTAGATCTGTTCAACAGCCACTTCTTCAACCTGGAGAAATGTAATAAGCCTGTTGCAGGAGAGGCCCACAAGTTCACAACAGAAATAAAAGCAGTAATGGCCTCTCGTCGTTTCTACTGTACCTAAAAAAGGTTGCTGTCAATGAAGTTTGTAAACTTGTAGCCAGACTAAACATGAACAGATCTGCTGGCAGTGATGGTCTGCCTCCAACATTTTTAAGCTGACTGCACCCCAGATTGCTCTCCCAATCACCAACATCTTTAACCTCTCCTTCATGACTTCATCAGTTACAGACATTTTGAAGTCAGCAACTGTAGTGCCCCTTTTTATAAAAGGTGAAAATACTGCCCTGGACAACTACAGGCCCATTTCTATCTTTTCAGCTCCTGAGAAGATGCAGGACAGAATAGTCTACAACCAACTGACTGCATACCTTGACCAGTATGAGCTTCTCTACAAAGAGCAGCATGACTTACAGAAGGGTCATGGTACTTGCACTGCTTTGGTCAGTTTCACAAACTCTGTGTATCAAGCTATGGACAGGGGCTTGATGACTGCTGCAGTGCTGTGGACTTGACCAACACTTTCGACCTGGTAAACCACAGTTTGCTTCTAGATAGGCTAAGCACCTTGGGCCTGGGTACTGAGGCTACTCAGTGGTTCTTGAGCTACCTGCAGAACAGAACCCAATCTGTCAAGCTTGGTAAAGTTACCTCCTGTGCAGACACAGTCACCCATGGTGTGCCTCAGGGATCAATCTTCGGACTCCTTCTGTTCACAATTTTTAATAACAACCTGCCTTTATCCTGCACATCTGCCAAATATCTGCTTTAGGCAGATGATGCAGTTGTGTATGTCCCTTGTGAGTGGCATGGATGACATCAGCTATGACCTTGTTTGATATTTTCATTCTCTGCAATGATGATTCCTTAAGGAAAAAATGGTCCTAAATGTGCCAAAGGTGAAAGTCATGCTCTTCAGCACAGTGCCCAAAATCAAGCACCACTCCCAAGAACTCAGCATCCTTACTCTGGATTGCTCCCAGCTTGATTCAGTTGCTTAATTCAAATACCTAAGAATAACCCTAGACCCATACCTCACTTTCAACAACCAACTATATAATATGGTAAAGTCCAAACACCAGAAACTGGGAAAGCTTTACCACGTTCAAAGGCACCTCGCAACTGACACTAAAGTAAGAACAGTGCAAAGCGACCTTCTTCCTCTATTAGATGGATGCCACTTCCAAGTCCATCTGTACAAACAAAAAATACATTTATCACAAGGTGGCCAGATTTGCTACTTCCATGGGTCCAATGCCCCACCACTGTGCTAGTTTTGAGCAGCTTGGTTGATTGCAGCAGGAACCCAGAACACAACCTTCACTAGTCAACTTTATGTATAAGATGCTGCACAGAATCATGCCATAGAGCCACACTGAGTTCCTGACTTCTGTTAACATCCCTCACTCCTGTTCTACTGTGAACAACTTCCTAATGATCCCACTCATGTAGACAGGTATGAGGCTAAGATGCTTCTGCTATCACACTGCTTCCCTTTGGAATTCCATACCCTTTCATGTCAGATTATCCTCCTCCCAAAAAATCTGCTTGCTTAAAATGAAAAACCTCCTGTTAAACCTGCTGTGCTTCATAACTCACATCTCCTGCTAGACATACCCATTTCTATGACTCCACTGTTAAATCTTCCTGCACAACCGGTGTTGTCCATATATGCTAGTTGCACTATGTGAAATTCATTTGTGTACTGTTGACAGTATTTGCTCTCATATGTACAGTACATTCTTTTGCACCATGAATATCACATAATTGTGTTTCTTTTGTACCTTGTTGTATCATATTTCTCTTCATTATTGGCATTTGTCAAATGTTTTCCATCATGACTGGCATTTGTATCATGTTCTATATCCTTATTTTTGCTGTTTTGCTATGTACTTGTAGTACCGGGATCATGCCTGAGAAAGATGTCTGGCACCAATGCACTTACCCAGTCAACAAGAATGAATGAATAACATACATACATAAATAAATATGTTAATAAAAACATTGTTGTCCATGTTGGTCTAGCCTACCCAGTTCCAGACCAGTGGTGTGAACTTTGCCGGTGCCAGGGGAGCTGTGTGGTGCTCCAAAAGGTTGATATGAAGCAGAGTCTTGCTCAATGGCCAGAACCAGTGTGTGTTCTACAATCCAGCAGATGTGCACCCCAGCCCACCAGGGATGCATCAGTCATCAAGGTAAGTAAGGGGTCTGCCTGGACAAATGGGATACCCTCAGAAAGGTTTGAGGAGAACAGCCACCAAATGGTGTCCTACATTGGCTGGGTCACCAGAACTAGGTGTTATAATATTCTGTGCAACTGGGACACTTATTCCCCAGTTCAAACTAAATGGGACACATGCACCAGTAGACCCAGCACACCACAGCCATTGTAGAGGTAATGAAACCCAGAAGCCCAGAAACTAGAGGAAATCCCAGGCTGAGCAAGACTATCCAACCCAAAATGATGAAGAAAAGGAGGACTGGTCCACCAACCTATCTGAGGGCACATGGGCTCTGGCTTGGAGGGAGTAGAACTCTGCCCAAATGAAGAGAATCATCTGCCTGGGGATAAGTGCATACTTGACTAGATTGACCAGACTCAGGTACCAGAATGTCTGGATGGCCAGATCCTTGGACCACTCCATGTGCTGTAATGAGATGCTTGTGCTGAACCAGTTGTCAAGATAGGAAAATGCACTAATGTCTCTGTGCCTGAGGAACACCACCCAGACTGACAGGCACATGGTGAACACCCCAGATTCTGATGATAAGCTGAATGGTATGGCTCTGAGCTGATACAGTATCCTGTTCACCCAAAAGTGGAGGAGCTGCCAGTGAGACAGATTAATGGGAATTTGGAAGTAACCATCTTGGATGTCCAGGGAGCAGAGCCAAGAACCAGCTCCAGGGATGGAACAATCTGGTTCAGAGTCACCATGGAAAGCTGCCCTCAGAACTGGTAGGTTAAGAATAGGGCACCAGTCTCCCATCCATTTTGGTACCAAAAAGTACTGAGATGTAAAGCTCTGATGAGCCTGGTTGTCTGAACCAGGCTTTATCACATGCCACTTAAGGGGCGGTTGCTCCACAATGTGGGAAAAGACTCCAGGGGCACCAAGTTCTCCAATGGGACATGGGACTGATTGGGGGGTAATGTCTAGAATTCTAGAGACAGCCCCATTCCCACCCATTCCAGAATCCAGTCATCTGGTGTAATACCAGACCACTGTGGCAGAAAGAGGGAGAGTCGGCCCCTGACCAGGAGCTGCAGCAGGGCTCAGGATAGCTAAGGGATGGGGCCCCCCAGGGTGTCCCAGCAGACTCAATACACATAATGCATAAGAAGGGACAAAAGCCAATAAAATGATCCTCTTATAGATCAGCATCATTATGAAATTCAGATTTCAAGATTTTCACTTAAATGTCAGCACACAGACTAAAACAGACCCTGCCCATATAATAAAAAAAATTAATAAAAAATGCAGTAATCGTATCCACGATGCTCAGAATATTACTAACAATAATCAAAATTCAAACACAATGACTGCCTCCCTGGATGCAGAAAAAGTCTTTGATATGATCGACTGGACTCAACATTTTCAAGGTTTTAAACAAAGCAGGATTTGGACAAAAATTATTGACTGTATATAACTTATTTTTTCCTACCCAATAATAAGAATATTTACAAACAGTTTTATGTGACTAATGTTCACTCTCCACAGGGATACAAGACAAGGATGTACATTATACCCCTTGTTATTTGCTTTGGTAACAGATCTCTCAGCAGAAAAAATAAGATCAGATGAACATATTAAGGGTATAAGAGTAGGCTGCACATCTATACAAAATGTCTTTATATGCAGATGATATTTTACTATATTTATCTAATTCACTTAAAGTATCCAATAGTTTTAAATAAGCTGTAGTAAATGGTTTTGGAAAACAATCTGGCTTTTTTATCAACTGGAATACATCGGAAGTGATGCTCTTAAGCCCTAATAAATAGCCCATAAACTTCAAAATCCCCTTTAAAATTGTGAAGGATAAATTGATATATCAAAAATTCAACTAGCTAAAAGGAAAAAAAAATCTGTATGATCTCAATCTAAAACCCTTAAGTAAGTGAGAAGACCCAACAAGCTATGGGATGTTGGAGGATATCCACATACTCAGGGTGCAGTAAGGCCCAATGCTGCCAGTGGAGGGCCTTATAGTCCCTGGAAGTGCAGATATCCCCCAACACCCCAGACTCTGAAGGGTTTTGTTATGTTTAGACAATGGACTTTTGCAGTAACAAGATTAAAAAAAAAGTATTTTAAAACATTGAAAGAAGAAATTTTGCATGCAAAAAAGTCCTTATGCAGGAACTCTATTTTTGAGAGGGAATTCAAAAGGATCTGAACAACTGGTTAAATCTAACACTAAACTTGGCAGAATGAGCACAAATGTTTAAAACTGAATTATACTTGGGATTTTATCTCTTTTTCTGTCATTCCCAATAACAATCACTCAATCATTTTTAACAAATTGGATAAGGCAATACAAATCTTTCTTCAGAAAAAGGAAATGTCATGAATAAAGTGAATGAAGTTAGAAGCCTCTTAGAATAATGCAGGTCTTAGGATGCCCAATTTTTACATTTATTAACTATCAGCAATTTTAGATCAGCATTAGCAATGTACACTAAAGATCATCCCTGGCATTGGTAAAATGAAAGGAAAAAGATTACCTTATCCTTAGACATACCATGCTCTATTTGAAACTTAAAATTAAAAAAAAAGCTGGCCCACTAGCATAGCGGTTGGATTTCCGCTTAGGACGCCAGCGATCCTGGTTCAGGAACGAGCTTGGGACGCTGGAGGGCAGGCTGGGGGAGACAGCTTGAGTGTCCCATGACTGCTTGTTGTCTTCAGGGAGGGAGGGAGGACTGCGACCTGGTGTTGGGTGACCGCTGGTGGAGACCAGGGGTAGAGCAACACATCGGGCAATTGCTGGGAGGTGTGTGGCAGACGTTGGCTCTTACTTTGATGTCCGGATGTCACGCACCACAAGGAAATCATGAAAAATCACGCGCTGGCTGCTGGATGATGGCTCTCTGTTCCCTGAGTGCCTCCAGTGCCTTCCCAGGGTCTCCTGTTCCTCGGCAGGATCCCTGGCCCTAGAAGTATGTGCTGGGGTCATCCCCCTTCCTGGTGCCTTCCCCCTCGAAGGAGGGGGACCCGACCAGTGAAGGGATACGCTGGGATATATCGGGATCAGCTGCGATACGAGGTCCAGAGGAGGGCTGGGTAAGGACAGTGGGGCAAGAGGGGGACATGTAGGGGCTTGAAGGAGTGGGGACCAGCGAGCATGGGGGCAGAAAAAAAAAACTAGCATGGCAAAAATAACCACTTTTTGCTCAATACCATCAATGTTTGGAAAATAGTAGGAACATTAGGTAAGGAACCAGTAATGCTACAATTAAATACCTCTATACACAGTAAGAAAATGACTTCCATAAAATCTTTAAGGAACTCTTCCTCAAAACCTGGACAAAAAATGAGGTAACCAAACAAGATCTTTATGAAGGCAGCACATGAGATTGAATCTGACTGGAAAGAATACATTACTTTGTAGCAAATCAATTGAAAAAATGCATGATGATTTGAGTCCATTACAGACAGTGTTAGACAGCAATGAATTCTAAATTAAACATTTTGGATGCCCATGTATTCAGATAAGAGCACTCTGCTGTATAAAAATGAAGATGCATCAAATGTGGCTGTGTTTGAAAGTGTACTAGTATCATACGTAATCTTCTTGCTCTTTGTACTCTGCACTCTGTTCATTTTAGTTTAATTTGTACTGTAACTGTTAGTAGAACCATTAAATAAATGTCAGGAGAAAACTATGGTCTGGTGTGTCAATGAAAACACAGTTACAATCAGTTAAATAAGACCCATCACTCCACCTACCATGAGTGGGATGCTGAAAAAAATAAGTGACCAGACCAGCCACACACAGGTATGCACAGTTCTCTAGTCTGAGCTATAGTCAATAGTTATTTACTATAGCACTGCCTGCTAGTCAGCAGTGTCTCTATTAAAAAGCAAGTTCAATTAATATAAAGAAATTAGTAATGATGTACCCTAGGTACCCGCTCCTCTACTCCCCCTTGACTGCTCCCCTTCTGCAAGTCATTTCTCCCTCCACCCCACAACTGCCACTCTCGCCTTTCTACTCCTCCCCCTTGCTCTTCCACTACCCATGACAAGGCCTTGCTTTGGCTGCCATCTGTATACAGACCTGCACCCTACATTAAACCCTAACCTGTCCCTCTGTTGCATCTCAACTCCTTAAATCCCTGCCACCAGCTGCTCTCTCCTCCTCCACTCTCCAATTTCTCACTGTCTTATATGCACATTTCAAAAACATTTTCAATAAACCAACTGCTTATCCCCTTACTTCACCCCTTTTCACCATCCGTATACTGACAAAGCTTTTACCAGGTCACCTTCTATCCACAGGTTGCACTTAAGATGCAGTCCTTGACTGACTATGAAGAAGATGTCCACCTTTCCATTATGCACTTCTGTAACTATTGTTTGTCCCTGCTTGTATGGGTGAAATCGTTGTTTTTTTTCCTCATATTTTTGATCCTACTGTGTCTGTACTGTGTGTGATAAACTGATCTGTATTGTGTACTACATCAACCTGGAGCCTTTGTAAAAGAGCCTTTTGCACTCAAAGGTATTAATCCAAATTGAGAAATTGTGAAATTAAAATATAAAATAGAAGACATGAGAAATCAAACATAAAAATATCCATCCATAGATGGAAAAAAATGTGAAGGGAAATGCAATGCCTTACATTTAATGTCTTTTTCATTAATTTATTTTGTGATGGATAACATGCCTTTGGAGGTGTATTATTACGTAATTTGAAAATCAGTGGGGCCAGAGAGAATATAGTAGGTGGCATGGTGATAAAGCAAAGACTTCTAGAGAGTTATCTTGATGTTACTGAAGCTCGCACTGGACTGTGGTGGTCTTATTGGGCTCTGCAGACTCTGTAACAATAGTACAAACAGTAATCCACAACAGATGCATGTCAACAGAATCTATCACAAGTAAGCTGTAATAATTAATAAGAATTGCTAACCTCAAGGCTTTTATACCACCCCCTCCCATTTATACAGTGGTAGGTAATGCCATCAGTAGCCCTAACGGGCCATTTTTGGCCATGTCATATGCTGACATTGCTTTCTATGCATTGTGTAACACAGAGATAACAAAACTGATATTGCACCATAACTTCCAATATCACTCTTCATGGTGATGGTTACCACTGTAGTCTGCATTACACCATGCCAATTACTGCATAAGATGTCAAAGTGGTTCAACTGAATTCTTGAAGTACAGTTGAATTTGAGGGCCCCAACTCAAAGCTGAATCGAAGTAGCTACTAGCCAACTTTTCTCACCTTACTTTGAGTTTTTTTAGTCATGTAGTAACATTTGGCCAATGCCATATAATTAGTAAAACATAATACCATTACACAAGGTATTGTGCCATGGAAAATGCTTTAATTGTTATTGTTTCTCATTTTTCTGTTTTCCATTCCACATGACAGTGGAACAGAAAGGTGTTCTGGGCTTCTTTGCCACACATTTACATTTAATTATTAGTGCTTATTTCAGACTGTTGTAATCATGCATTGACATCTTTGGCAATGCTGTGTAGCTGCAACCATGGTATTATTACATGATGTAATGTAACACCACTTGAATTGAATAAAATATTTGGAAAAGGTTGGTTTAACTTGAAATGTTGCCTTAAAAACATGTCATGTGTGATGCTTATACATTTTTTCATTGGAGCTCAGTTTATACACCATACCTTATACCCTTCTGATCCTGATCCTTACAGGTCAATTTCTGCTCTTAAGGCACATTGATGAGCAAGTAAGAACTGCAGGGTATTCTTTAAAATGTTTTTTCACAGCTCTTTGGGCTGTCATGTCATCTAAGTCAGGTTTCATGGACTGCTGATGAATGGATAGCACTGACAATAGACATCCCAGCTTGTTCATCAGTCAAAGCAAAGAAAAGCATAACATTAAGTTCAAGGTACAGTGGAGCCCACCAGGATGCAGTGTAATACTGCAGCATTCTACAGCAAATTTACAGCAGGAATGTACTTTCAGGTTTTTACAGTATATGTACTAAATGAATAATCCTCTCATTGTAGTTCTTTCCCAAAGTCTAGTACTTATTTCATTCATCTAAATTGTTGTCCCCTGGGGATGGCTTTTCCTCATCCTCCACTGTCTGGAACATATTTTGTCTCACCTCCAGCATTGTTTCTCATCTCAGCAGTTGCACACTTCACAGTCATCTAGAAGCCCAAGTTGATGCCTTCACCCTCTTTTCATGGATTATAAGCTTCTGTTCCTTTGAACACCTCCTCTCTTACCACCAGTATTGTTTCTCAGCTTATCTCAGCAGCAGCATGAGTCATAGTCATCTAGAAGCCCAAGTTGATGCCTTCATCCTCATTCTCATCTTCCAGAAGAAACATGCATCACAGCCATCTACAATAGTAGCAGTTGATTTGGCAAGTTCATTTCCAAAATCTCTGGAGATCTGTAAGGATATTTTCACCAGATTTCTTGTAGCACAAATGGTCCCAGAGATTTTTTTCTAGGTAACTCCAGAGACTCTCAGGAAATAAATTGCTGAATAGACTGCTACCACTGTAGAAGCCCACGTTGATGCCATCATCCTCTCTCTCTCATGTCTCACAAGCTTCTGTTCCTGGAACCTCATCTCTCACATAGAAACACACAAACAGTGCCACTGTTGTTTTTCTGGCAGAAGCATGTATTGCAGTCATCTAGAATCATGAGTTGATGCCTTCATCCTCTTCTCATGGAGTGTAAATCTCTATTACTGGAACCTCTTTTCTCTTACCTGCAATGTTGTTTCCTATCTCAGTAGCAGCATGACTCACAGTCATCTAGAAGCCCAAGCTGATGCATTCATACTCCTCCTCATCTTTCAAAGCCAACCCACATTACAGTCATCTAGAAGAAGCTCCCGTTGATGACTTCATCCTCTTCTCATGGATTGAAATGTTCTGTTTCTGGGACCTCTTCTCTCCCACTTAAAGCACTGCTTCTTGGTTTAGCAGCAGCACACTTCATAGTCATCTAGAAGCCCAGGTTGATGCCTTTATCCTCATCCTGATCCTCCAGAAGCAGAATACATCACAGCCATCTAATAGCTAAAGTTAATGCCTTCATCCACCTCTCATGGGTGCAATCTTCTGTTCCTGAAAACTATCCTCTCTCAACCCCAGCACTTGTTTCTCAGCTCAGCAGCAACACACATTGCAATAATCTAGAAGCCCCAATTAATGTGTTCCTCCTTCTCATCTTCCAGAAGCAGCATACATCACAGTCATCTAGAAGGACACATGTATGCCTCCATTCTCTTCCAAATCCTTCAAAAGCAGCACATATCACAGACATCTTAAGACCAAGTTGATGCCTTCATAATCATTTCATGGATTGCTATACCATGTTTCTAGAACCTCATCTCTCTCACCTCCAGCATTGTTTCTCAGCTCAGCAGCATTATAATCATCCGCTGGCAGCTGACAAGACATCTGCTGTGACACAGAATTGTAGTTCATTGAAGTTTTCCTTCTTTGCTGCCAAGATACTGTAAGTCATTCTGTTGAAAGATTCACCCATCCACAACACAATCAAACACAATGACATACACAGAATTAAGCAAAGAACACACATACACTGAGACAGCATTGCTCTTGCCACAATAGCAGTAGCATCAATAACAATCACATCAAAAGCATATGCATTAAACATTGAGTACAATTGTTTCCTCTTTCTGTCCTCATCCCTCTTTCTGTCACCTTCAAGCAACAAGTGATTCAGCTCAAGAAGAGGCAAGCTCTCAGCAGTGATGTCCATGGACATTATATATCTCACCTGTATCAGTGTGACCTATCTGGAATATAAAACAAAACCGGGTGGGATCCACTCAATAAATCCATATTTATTACCAAGCACAATGGAGCAAATGGCCCACTCATGAATATATTTTTAAGTTCCTTAAGTTCCTTTTATTAAACGAAAGTGTCACCACCAGTAGAGATAGGCAAAGTTGGGAAACTTTGCTGCACTAATTAATTTGCGAATTTAGTACAATTCACAGATTAATTTGCAGATACGAATTATGAAGTTCCACCCAGAAAGTGTGGAATTTTGGCCACAAATGGTAGGATTTCACCATGAATGGCAGAATTTCACCATTTGTGGGTGAAATTCCACTATTCATGGGCAAAATTCCACCATTCGCACTTTGCGGTGAAATTCTGCAAAAAAAAAAAAACAACCCGGTGAAGTCACGTAGGTGAATTTTAAGCCTAATAGAAAAATTTAATGAGTTTGTTTTGCAAGGGCAAATTTGCTGACTTCACCAGTGAATTTAAACTTTGCAACATATCTAACCACCAGTATATGGCATATTTCACAGTGAGAGTCGACATTTTGTGGCCTCAGTAGATATTGACCACTTCTTCAGGACACATTGATATGCCCTATTCCTGGTAACTCTATGGCAGTGGAGTCAAGGAGCAGGGAGCAAGGAAGAACAACAACTCAGATATGGGGGGAGAAGCAAGTCAGGTAGGATTAAGTCAGTGGAAGATCAGGGGCATGACAGAGACAAAGTGAAGAGTGGTGGTGCTGAATGCGTGCAGTCTTGGGAACAAGATGGCAGAACTGCAAGTTCTCTTAACAGAAAGCAGGGTAGACATTGCCACCATTACAGAGACCTTGGGCATCAACAGTCCAGGATTGGGACCTATTGATCCCAGGTTACAGGCTTCATAGAAAGGACAGGGAGACAGGAAAAGGGGGTGGGGTGGCAGCATACATAAGGGAAGGTATTGTGTGCACCAGGGAGGAGGATTTTGAAAGAGGGAGCACGAAGGTGCTATGGCTCTAACTCCAGACAAATAAAGGAAGGAAGATAAGGATGAGGGTCATATACAGACTGCCCAGTCAGGGCAAGGACAAGAACAGGGAGTTATGCACTCAGTTAACAAAAGCAGTGGAAAGGGGGTAGGTAGTAGAGGTAGGCAACTTTAACCTGTCCAAAATTGAATGGGTTAGTCTGGCCACATCCTGTGCCAGAAGCCAGGCAATGCTGGATGCAATCCAAGATGGCTTCATGACACAGTATGTGACCATTCCCACTGGGGGGGGAAGCAATTCTGGACCTGGTGCTCTCCAATGGTGAACATGTGCAGGACATAGATATTGTGGATCCCATAGGTGGAAGTGACCACAACACAGTGTGGTTCAACCTGGACATGGGTAGGGAAGACATTCCCACCAAGACAAGAGCACTAGACTTCAAGACAGTGAATTTTAAGAGAATCAGGGAAATGATCAAAGAAGACCTTGGGAACCTAGAGGAAGACTTGGGTATGGAGGAAATGTGGGACGTGATCAGAGGGGCAATACATAATGCCACAATCAGATGCTCAAAGATGAGGGGAAAGAGGGCTGGAACTCGACTGCCTAGCCGGTTTAGCAAATAGGTGGCTAAGACAGTGAAAGATAAAAGGCCAGCATAAAAGAAAAGTAAAAGAACAGCTAGGGAAGAGGATGAGGAGGAGTACCAAAGACTGGTTAAACTAGCAAAAAGGGAGGTAATACAAACAAAAGCAAAAAAGGAGCTCCAGATAGCAGAAGAGATAAAAGAGGGGGATAAGGTCTTATTTAAATACATCAGAGAAAAAAGGGACAAAAAGGACGGCATAGTCAGTCTGAAGAAGGGAGAATGCATAGTAGTGGAAGATGGGGCAAAAGCAGAGATATTAAACAATTACTTCTGCTCTGTCTTTACCAAAGAAAGAAAGGGCCCAATATTGCAGAGTGCAAGGAGTGGGAAGGAGGCTGGTGAGGACCCATTAGGGACCATAACTACAGTGCAGATGAGGGAGGAGCTCATGAATTTGAAGGTAGAAAAATCCCTGGGGCCTGATGGAATACACCCCAGGATACTAAAAGAGATGGCAGAAGAGCTAGCTGGCCCACTGACAATACTTTTCAATAGGTCTTTTGATATGGGGGTGGTGCCAGGGCAATGGAGAACAGCACATGTCATGCCAATCCATAAGAGTGGCCCTAAGGAGGACTCTGGTAACTACAGGCAGGTCAGCCTGATCACGATTGTGTGTAAACTATTAGAGACAATATTGAAACAGGGCTTGGTCAAGTTCTTAGAGGAAAATAGCCTGCAGGATAGCAAACAGCATGGGTTTGTGGCAGGCAGATCATGTAAAATGAACTTGACTGAGTTCTTTGACTAGGTCGCCCGGACAGTGGACAAAGGCCAGGCATTGGATATTATATATCTGGATTTTAGCAAGGCCTTTAACTCTGTGCCACACAAAAGGCTGATCACAAAGCTGAAGGACTTAGGGTTGGGAGAAAGGTTGGTTAGATGGGTTGATAACTGGCTGAGCAGCAGGACACAGAGGGTGGTAGTGGGGGGGGGGAGTTCTCCAGTACAAGGGAGGTCACCAGTGGGGTTCCACAGGGGTTGATGTTGGGGCCGGTGTTGTTTAATGGCTTTATTAGGGACATAGGGAAAAGCATTCAGGGAAAAATGTCCGGGTTCACTGACAACACCAAACTCTGTGGGAGTATGACCACTGAGGAAGGGATAAAGGAGATGAGAGAGGACCTAGCCAAACTAGAGAGATAGGCAGGGATATGGTAGCTCCAGTTCAATGCCAAAAAGTGCAAAGTGATGCAGATGGGGCGAAGAACCCGAGAACAGAGAACTACATTGGAAAAGTCCAGGTTATGCCATCGGAAGAGGAGAAAGATCTGTTGGTGATAATTTCCAGTGACCTCAAGCACTTAATTCAATTGAAAAAGGCTGTAGCAAAGGCTAATAGGATGTTAGGGTGTATTGCTAGGGGAATTAGCAGTAGGAGGAGTGAGGTTATTCTGCCTCTATACAGGTCATTGGTCAGACCTGACTTGGAGTATGGAGTAAGATATTAGCACACACACCTGAAGAAAGACATAAACATGATGGAAAAGGTCCAGAGGAGAGCAACTAAAATGATAAAGGTACAGCAGGATAGATCATATGCAGAGGGGTTGGAGGACCTGGGGATGCACACTGTGGAGGAGAGGCAGAGGGGGACATGATTGAGACATTCAGGTACTTGAGGGGAATTAACAGAGTGGACTTTGGAAGCCTATTCAATAAGAGGGCCACCACCACCACCAGAGTGCACAGCCTTAAGCTGGTGGGGGATAGATTCAAGGGGATATGAGGAAGCACTTTTTTACAGAAAGAGTGGTAATGACATGGAACAAGCTTTCAGCCTTCAAAAGAGCTTGGGACTGGCATAAAGGATTGTCAGGAGGCTTTGTAAGGGAAAAACCAGAAATCCGGGGGTGGGATCACAGATGTAAGCTGAAGTCAGAAACTACCTTATTATTACAAGCAGACCCGATATACTGAGAGGTCTCCTTCTGCTGGCCAATTTCCTATGTTCTTAAATCATTTTGAAAGCCCAGTAGACTTTATTTTCTGTGCACCTCAATGTTTAGTATTGTTTTTATTAGCACTCCTCTGTTGCCTTTACATGTCTTGGCCCTTACTCTCCCAAGAGCTGCCTGGCAGTATTCTATTCATGTGGGGCCCTCATAGTTAGAAAAGCATACTTAAAAAAGCAATTGACACCTTAGGATGAATTTGAGAAACAAAACATAATATTTAGTGAGAATTCAGCTTATATTTCAATTTATTTCTATATGTCTCTTCCCAGTCCCTTATTATTGAAGACATTTGTTTGAAACCAGTATCTTTATCCCCCATAATTGCTGTAGTTGCTTATTCCCCACTTGAGGGCATAATCCACTGCTTACGATATTACAATAATTTCCACAGTAGCAGTTTGTAATGTCACAAGCAGTAATTTTGATGCTGAGTAAGGAATAATCCTCAAAAGCAGATGAACCCTGAGGAACCAGATATCATTTTCACACAAATGCCCACACAAATAAAGAATGAGAAGTGAACTATTGAAAAAATAAGCAATAGAATCAATGGTGTCTAATTAATATATTTTTTGGTGTTTATCCAGAGATATCAGCTGCTCTTTAACAGCGCCATCAATTGCGCTCCTCTAAGTAATCTTTTCTCACCACCACTTGATCACCAACAGATCCAGCCATACAGGACAGTAGCACACAACACCCTCCTGTGCCAGCAGAGAACAATTGTTTCAATCTAATCCAAGTTTTAACCAAAGTTGACTAGGGTCAACAAAATCTGTTTTACAGGTTAGGGCCTCTGAAGTGTGTCCTTTTTGGTCCAAGAGACTACAGGCATGAGGTCTGGACAAGAGAACTGCAAAGCTAAGTTGAGACATCCTGTCTGCCCACACCTCATGGAAGGATCTCTTATATCATAAGAGACACATTCAAAGGCCCAATTATAGATGCATAGGTAAATACAAGTCAGAAACCATAGGCCTTTGAACTTGACCAGTTCTAGTTTGGGACATCAAACCTTCCTATCACCCATGTGCTTGCTCGGTGATGTCTTGAAGGCATCCAGGGTACTGCTTAGTACCACCTCTGTTGGCAGCCTTTTCCAGGTACTGACTACTCTCTTGCTGAACCATGTACCCCAGTTCGATGTCCTATAAAATTCACCCTTCAGCTGACAACAGTGGAACCTACTTTCTCTTTCAGGTTCTTTACTCTCCAACCCAACACATTCCTACTGGTTCCTATCATTAAATGCCCCATATGCCTGGCAAAGATCCCCCCTCAGTCCCCTATACTCCAGGGAGTACAGATTCAGGTCCATCATTCTCTCTTACTCTTATTAATTATCTTATTCTTATTATCTTCTATCTTATTATAAATAAATTGAGTTTAGCACAAGTGATTTATAATGGAGTCTTTTTTTAATTTATTTTATTATGTCCCCAACACTGAAGTGGAGCACTCTCTCCTGCCTGTCCCACACATGAGCATGCTATATGTAGGATTTATAAAATGATTAGGAAATTTGCTGCATTCTGATTGGCTGAGGAGGTTTGGAACCCAGTTCCATAAAGGTTGACAACCACCGGATTGGGAACCCTTTCTGCAACCCGAACTCAGCACACCCAGATATCCATGCCTGCCAGAAATAAAAAAAAGATTAATGGCAACCGTCTTTGTATGGTAAAAATGCTTTAGACCTCAGACATGCCATAACTATAAACTATACATTTAAAAACATTTAGAAGCTGCACATCTCAGACATAATAAAAAACACATCTAATTTGTGAAAACAAAAAAATGCAGAACCATCTACACACCCCTTTACTCTCTGTTCTGTCACTTCTTTAAGTTAGGCCTCCAATCCCCAGTGATGATATTCATAAATGTGCTGCCCAACAGAGCTGTTAAACAGTGTGCATTCATGGTAAACAGTTGCTTGAAGAACTACCCCACACAGCAATCACAGATGATTCCAACTTTTGTTTGAGCTGCTCGCCCAGCTGGAGACAATGCACATTAGCCCAGGCATATCCATTTACATTGTTTAATAACATTTTTATGCTCGCTTGCGCGCATGCGCAAGGAACATCTTGCAATAGTACTACTTTTGGAGGTGTATGACCCTCCTCGCCAATGTAGTGCTCAGTGTAGCAGGCATAACCTTAGGGGACCAATACATGCTGAGCTGAGTATGACAGCAGTTTGTGCAATCAGCGGCGGTAGCGTGTATGCAATTAGCATACTTACCTCAGCCGAACTGCTGTCCTGCACAGCTCAGCATGAAATCCCTCCTGCTTCCTCTCTCTGCTAATGTTCTCCCCCTCCCTCATTACTGATCTCCCTTGCCCCCACCTTGTGTACCAAGGGGGGTGCCCAATCCCCCTCAGCTCATGCACCCCCCAGCACACTGTGTGGCCAACGGGGTGCCCAGTCCCCTGTTGGCTGCAGACCCCCCCAACAAACAACCAGTCTTCATGCTGGGAGCCCACCCCAGCATGCTAATGCCTCCCCCCATACACACTGTATGGCCATCAGGGGTACCCAGTCCCTGCCAGTTCCAGCGCCCCCAAACAAACACATAGATGACACACTGGGAGCCCACCCCAGCATGCCAAAAGCATCTATCTCTTTCTTTTTTCACCAATTTTCACCAAAATTATGGCTGGTGGGGGTGCCCAATCCTTGCCAGCTCCAGCCCCCCCCCACATGTAGGTGGCACACTGGAAGCCCACTCCAGCATGCCAAAAGTGGAATCCCCACTGGCTCCAGCCCCCCAACCCAACAAACACATAGGTGGCATGCTGGGAACCCACCCCAGAGTGCCAAAAGGGTCCATTTCATTTTTTTTAATTCCCTGTACAAGAAGAAAATGGCCCCTCAGTGAGTCCCTGCCCCCCGCCAACCCACGCCCACCCTCTGCGCACCCACCTCACCACACCCTCCACACCCCATACTTACCTCCAGAGCCCAGCATGACGATCTTCAGTGGATTGGGAACACATCTGCATTCTTCAAAGCCGACCGTGAACTGAGAAAATGCCAGTAAACTGTATAATGGCATAAATAGGGTTTTCCCAACTTAGGTGGATTTCTCAGCCATTTTTATGACTTTTGACACCAAATTTTCAACATGGGATTCTTGACACTCCTCCTCCTGAATTCAGTCACTGTCATGGCGTTATTCAGTCCTGAAAGGTGATTTTGCAGTCACTGCGCGGAATCACCTTTCGGGACAGATTAACGAAACAACAGGGCCAGTGTTCATGAGGTGGCCTCTCAAAAAGCCTATGTTGCAAATTTGGTGAAACAATTCCAAAAAATGACTGTTACGATCGTGTGTTGTGCAGTTTCCATGCACACTTGTATGTTCGTGAATTTGTAATATTTTCACTCCAGATTTTCAACATAGGCATATTTCCACACCTCCTTATGAGCAGTGCAGCTGTCATGTTTCACATCCTGGGCGAAATGTGTTTTCACGCTTCCAGCCTAAAATAGCACAATCGCTGTTGGAAATCAATGTTCAGTACAGAGTAAGACAATTGCAGTGGCACTGTTCATGAGCAGAGGTCCTAACATGCCTATGTTAAAAATTTGGTGACAAAAGTCCATAAAGTGGCTGTGTTATGAGTGTGCATTGCTCAGTTTCTACGCACACTTGTAAGTTCATGAATTTGTAATATTTTCACTCCAGATTTTCCACATTGGCATTTTTCCACATCTCCTTATGAGCAGTACAGCTATCATTTTTCACTTCCTGGCCAAAATGTGTTTTCACATTTCCGGTGTAGAATAGCTTGGCTGCTGTGGGAAATCATGTTTGGTACAGAGTAAGAAAATCACAGTGTTCATGGGGAGACATCCTAAAATGCCTATGTTGAATATTTGGTGCAAAAATTACAAAAAATGGCTGTTCAACGAGCGTGTGTTGTGCAGTTTCCACTCACACTCGTAACTTTGCAAATTTGTAATATTTTTCACTCCAGATTTTCAACATTTGCATTCCCCCACACCTCCTTATGAACAGTACAGATGTCATTTTTTACATCCTGGCCAAAATGTATTTTCGCTCTTCCAGTGCAGAACAACCCGGTCGCTGTGGGAAATTAGTGCTTGGTGCACAGTAAGAAAATCGTAGTGACACTGTTCATGACCAGAGGTGACAAAATGCCTATGTTGAAACTTTGGTGAAATAATTCCACTGAATGACTGTGTTACAAGCACGGGTTGTGCAGTTTCCACACAGGCTCATACCCTTGAGCACAACCAGGGCGTTAGGGTTCCTAAGACAGACACTTAAGAAATATGACAGTGAAATGTTACTCAGATGCAAGGGGAGTTGCAGAGAGGTACTCTGTTGGGATATGGATGCTGAAGGGACATGGATACAACTGGGGGAAGGGGCTGCATAAATGCCAAACACCAATACACATACCTACAAGTGACCGTTTGGCATTGACAAATGCTTGCTAAACTTGCCTCCTTGTAAGAACTACAAAAATGGGAGACACAGATGCTCTGTGTTTCAGGATTTAAAATCACAAAGTCCTTTCCATGATGCCCCTGTTGCTTCCTCCCAGCTGGCCACCTCGCACATTCAGTAGCAAGCAAGGTGACAAATGGCATGTTGACTCTTCAAATTATCTGGACTGTTCTTTGGGCAGCATTGTCCAATTATTTTGGACTCTTCTTCTAACAGCATTGCCCACTCTCTTGGGGTCATCAGACATAATGAGACAATCCATTGTGCTGTCTCAAATGCCAAGGTTGCATATTTGCAAAGGCTGGCCACCTCGCACATTTGTGCAGGACATCATTTTGGATGGTATCCTGCATTAATGTATGAGGTGGTTGGCCTTCATGAACATGTGACCTGCTTCATGAAGGCAGGACACCTCACATGTTTGTGTAGGATACCAGCAAAATTGAAAGGATATCCTACCCAAATGTGCATGGTGGCTGGCCTTCATGAACGTGCAACCTATCAATTTTTCAAGTGCGAGCATGTGGCGAGCATGGCAGGAGTCATTGTGTATAATATTAAGCCTACTATACATAAATGGCACTTCTAAAGTATACTCTAATGGCATGACACTTTTATAGATGTAATAACCAATTTATGATTATTGTTAAATATCACAAATCAAGTTTATGTGTGTATGGGGGGTGGTTCTGTCAGAATCCCACAACATTGTCTCTCTCTCTCTCTCTCTCTGTCCCTCTCTGGTTGTCAAAGCAACCAGTCACTGTCACTGACTCCCTCTCAAAACTCAGCCCATGTTTTTTCCTGTCAGAGAACTCAAAGCCCACATCCATCCATTCTACATAAAACATGTCAGATATACACTCTGTGAATTTTGACCTGCTGAAGAGTCTGTGTCACTTGATTTCAGAAGAAAAAGAAACTCCTGAATTTCCTGTCACACATGAAAAATGAAAAATTAAGAGAAAAAAATGTAAGTAAATTTAACACCTTAAGAGCTTATATTGCTTGAAATCCAAAGAAATGAGGTGAATGCAGTGTCAGTGGCTCAGTAGGTAGCACACTCACCTCTGAGGCCGGGAGATCAGAGGGCTGTGGGTTCAGTTCCCACATCTGGCACTTGGGTTAATATCCCAGTACTGACACTGTAGTGCAGCATGAGAGGGGTGCTGCACTTCTGAGGTGCCGTCTTTCAGATGAGACGTTAAACCGAGGTCCCATCTGCCTGGATTGGTGTTAGTTCAGGTGGATGTTAAAGATCCCATGGCACTTATCGAAAAGAGTAGGGGAATTTCCCCGGTGTCCTGGCCAAATTTCCCTCATTCACTAACAATACCACCAACAGCTTAATCTGGTTCAAGGTCAGTTGGCATTCATCTGTATCCCCCTCCCCCGGGTCGTGCCTGAAAATAGGCAGGATTTGTCTAGTGCACTTACCCGGTCAACAAAAGCTAAATAAATAAATAAATAAATAAAAAAAATAAAATACTCAAAAAACATATAGTGGGCACTGTCTATTTATAATGGCTGGACAAATATCAGAGATGTTCAGTTAGATTTCAAAAATGCCCTATTGTCAGGAACTTGTGGCACTCTGAGACCTTTCTACAGTACAGTGAAGTACTGTACGGCAATCTGATGGCAAACAGTATAGTATTTCGAGTTTCTTGGATCCAAGAGCTGAGCTAAACCATTACAGCAACAGACCCTCTGTCAGCCATACTTTGAAGATTATATCTGATTCCAGAGATGAAACCTGCCAATAATGTCTTTATAGTCATGCGTAAGAAATACAGATGAGAAAAGAAGATATCACCAGCCATGATCTTCCTATCACTCCAGCAGACTTTGTGAAATTTTGGAATTCCTCAGAACTGTCACCACTAACTGCAGGTGCATGTCTGTGAAAAGAGTTGATGGACATCCAGCTCATGATGGATTGACAGGGTCAGGAGGGCCTCTGTCAATTGAAGCCTGAAGCCTTCAAAATAAAGATGAGCAGAAATGGAGAAAGAATTAATTAGGCTCAAGTTCAACAAGTTCACAAAAAAAATGACAGTATTACAGACTCAGACAATAAAAAAAGTATCATGGCTTTATCTATGCCCATTCGGTGATCCTCTATGTCCTGTAGTGTCATTTATGAAGTATATTAGTAAACTCCCAGATAACCCACCTGCCTTCTGTTTGTACCCTAAGAGGCTTACTACTCAGCTGCAGCTGGACACACTGGAAATGTAGAACTCCAGAGAGTCATGTGGAGTTAATATCCTCTCCAGAATGATGACAAGACTGAGCGAAGAGACAGAGCTATCTCAGAGATACACTAATCGCAGTTTATGAGCCACTGCTGCACAGTTACTATCTCAGACTGGCCTCCAAGCAAGGGAGATTATGGCTGTAACTAGCCATAAGTCATAGGCCAGTCTCTGAGGTTACTGGCAGGCATCCACCACTGACAAGCAAAAATGGAGTACTAGTCTATCTACCAGTACTAATGTTAGTGAAGAAAAGCAAGAAATTCCCAGTCTAACAGGACCGTCTACTGAAATAGAAAAAAAACACAGCAACAAATAACTGACAGTCAGCACCAGCGTTTCCATTCTCCAGGGCCTGCAAGCAACCTGCCAGTCATACTGCAAAACTATGGGCACATCAGTTGCATCAGTTTCAACAAGTAATCAAAATGACTGTGATTAAGTGCAGTACCTGTTAAAATGCCATTTTTATTATTTTGCCTGTCCCCCCCCCCCCAAGTTAAGGGCACTATTTTGCATACAAACATATGAAAATGCCAGCAGAAAAAGTCTATAATGGTCTATCAAGCCTGCTCGGTTGTGCAGCACACACTTTATTCAGCTGTATAAAATCCAATAAGAGGCAGCTGCACGAAATGATAACCGGTGCCACCACAAAAATACAATATCCAAGAACAAGAGACTGGGGCTACTCAGTATACCAACTAGGAAAGACCTGCTGTGTTAGGTCAAGTTAAAAACTACATTTATTATAATTTAAAAAAAAAACACACACAGACAAACAGAACCAACAACTGCTGATGTTTCACATCATACTGACGCTTTATGAAGGTGTTGCTACCTATTCTTCTATTATATTCATTTAAAGGACTTTCTTAAAGTGTTAACACCACATATATTGCACATATTATTATAAATATGTAAAAAACACACAACTAATACTACTAATGTTCATAACAAGGAAGCAAAAATAGTACACCCAAAGTGCATTTCATAAATAGAACACAGATGCACTAATATACAAATAATTAAATACATACAACAAATAGATCTGAATAATGCATGACAGACATTGTAGACACCCTATGTGCGAAGAGAGCAAAAATACATATTCTGGTACTCTAAAAAACTAAGGATCTCTTTAAGCAAGCAATAATACCCAATGAGATGGGCAGTACTGGGCTATACCCACCCACCTAGGGGCGTAATGAAGCCTGTCAGCACAGGCGGAGGGCCTTATACCCCATGGAAGGGTATTATTTCGCTTATAAAATGGCCCCTTAGTAATATTTTTTAATAGACTACAAGAAATAATTGAAACAACTGTAATTAATGCAAAAAAATAAATAAGGTACTTTTTTGTAAAGTAGTTCCTGCATTGTGATATGCATGCTAGTAGAGGGCACTCTTGTTTAGGACAGTATGTGTGCTGTCCCATGGTTTGATGGGCGTTGTAGTCTGATGTGTGAGATGGGGAAGAGATTTGAGGCTGCGGTGCAGACCCAGTCTGAGTTAAGGATTTATTTTGGGGAGTCTCTGTATTTGGGTACAGGTGATTGTTGCAGCTGGTGGGGAGTCTGCCATCGAGACTGGCAGGAAATCTTTGGCCAGCAGTGGGGAGATGTAAAGTCAGATGCAGTAAAAAAAGGAGGAACTGTCCTGCAAATTAGATAAGCATGCAGGAAGAGGTAAGCTGGGTTCTTGCCAAGGTAGCAGTTTTTTACGGACAGTATGTAGTCTAAGTGAGGAGCGGAGGCAGGACTCGGTTGTGTTGGGTTCCTCAGATATGCAAGTTGCTTGCCAGGTGCTTTCAGTACTATTTTGGCTGGCTTTTCAGAGTGTGGGGGCCTCAACTGTCTCTGTTCCTGAGGGTACTGCATTCTAGGCTGTGACTTTATTTTCAAAAGGTGTTTTTTTTTATAGTTTGGCTTCCTGAGGTGTGCGGGCAGTGAGTTTTGTTACAATGGAGGAGGGGGCGTTATCACTTGGTCACTGGTTAGAGAGACGGAAACATGGCGTCTGGTTGGTTTGAATATTCGGGGTGCCCAAGAATATGCCAAGTAATGGGGCACCCTGAATGAGTACTTGTTTTCAGTGGGCTTTGTTGAAAAATACCTGCCCACGAAGATCAGTGTCTTAGCCAATCAGAAATCTAGGATTGTTTTGGCCATTTTCTAAATTTTCTTAAGGAATGGTGTTAATCTAAACATGGCATTAAACCCTTTCTCCCATGAGCCCTGAGCATATACTGCTATCTACTTTCAAACTGAAGCAACTTGTTGTCCAAATCCTTCCTAGAATGCTTAATGAAACTTTGTCCCTACCCTGAAATTTAAAAGTGTAACCTATCCCCTTCTGCATCATGTGTAATGCTAAAGCATTAGTTTTACCTTGCTTCATTGTACTTTTCAAATGTTCTGCAATCCTATTCTTGTAGGGTCTCTTAGTCTTTCCGATGTAAAAGTCTTGGGACACACAGCTGGCAATATAAACCACATTAGTGCATTAGTGGTAGAACTGTTGATAAAACGTCTGTTTTCATATTCCTTGCCAGAAACTGGATGTTTAAAAATAGTACCTGTGTGGATATTCTGGCAAAAAGCACAATTACAGCATCTGTAAATTCCACTTGGTGAACTGGGCTGTCTTTGTCCTTCTGGTTCTCTATAAAGCTCCTGATGACAATATTTTCAATGTTTTGTCCCCTTCTGTAAACAGGTATTATTATTGTAGTGTGGGGGAGTTCACTTTTCTCTCTAATCTGGGCTCAAGGGTCAGGATGTTCCAATTCTTCAGTAATATTTCTCTAACTTTGTAGCTCTGGGGGTGTTCTTTGAATCAAAATTAAGACAACCAATATTATTTTGTCTATCAGTGTTCTTTAGAAGTTCTCTTCCTATCTATTGTGATGACAGTATTTTTAACATGTTCAGTGCTAGCTTTATCACAACCTCTTGCATAAAACCTCTCACAAAGAGACTCAGTGCTATTTTCATATTCCTCTGTGGAACATGTGTTCCTTTTCAATCTCATAAATTGTCCCTTTGGTATGTTCCTGACCATATGCCTTGGGTGACAACTGTCAAAGCTTAGCAGAGCATTCTTATCAGTATTCTTTCTGTAAAGTCTAGTGTTAACACTCCCATTACCATTTTTTTCAATCAGCATTTCAAGAAATTCAATTCTATTTACATTCTCTTTTTCACTGAATTTCAGATTACTGTTCATAAATTCCAAAAAGGGATCAAATTCTGCCAAGGCAGATGGGGGCCCCCTCCACACCACAAAAATGTTGTCAATAAAGCAATGGTATAAATGTAGGTATTTTTGTAAGGATTAAATTCTGACATCACATGTTGTTTTTCCCATTGGGTCAGATAAATATCCACATAATTTGGTGCAATGCAGGGCCCCATCACTGTTCCCTGAAGGGCACATGATAATTCACTCCCGATATTTTGTCCCCCGATTACTCACTCCTGACAATACGCACTGGTGACAACTCGCTCCTACAATAAGATCCTCCGAGTCAATTTGGTGAACAGGAACCTTTAACGCTTTCCAGGTTCCTTGAAGAATTTAAGCCCTTTCGTGAGGAAATGAAACAAATGGCAACGGATCTGAAATCTCTTTCCAGAAATTTGGATGAAGTCTCGCTATCTGTTTCCAATAATACAACTCGAATAGTTTCTATAGAAAAAAATCTTGGAAGTCTCGATCCTGATCTGGTCTCAATGCTTCAGAAATTATCTCGTTTTGAATCTAAGCTCGAGGATCTGGAGGGCCGGAGCCATAGAAACAATGTTGTGATTCTCGGGCTGCCGGAAGGAGAGGAAGGCCAATATGTTGTGGCATTTGTCCACAAGCTGGTAGAGCGGGTAGCTGGCCCATCTCCTTTTGGCCCTGGCTATATCATAGAGCGAGCTCACAGGTCTCTACGGCCTAAACCTTCCCCAGGGGATCCCCCCTGCCCCACCATCTGCCGGTTTTTGAACTATTTGGAGAGGC
This sequence comes from Neoceratodus forsteri, assembly GCA_016271365.2. Classification (NCBI taxonomy): domain Eukaryota; kingdom Metazoa; phylum Chordata; order Ceratodontiformes; family Ceratodontidae; genus Neoceratodus; species Neoceratodus forsteri. Next base: position 1,478,555,857 of record CM057452.1, on the reverse strand, counting down.
AGCACTTTCTGCAGAAAGTATGAGCTTTGCAAGAGGTTCGCTGGGAAAACATGAAGCTGAGAATTTCACAAGATTTGCCTGCCTCAGTTCGCATGAAATGCAAAGCGTTCCACCCTATTGTTTCCAAGATAATTGTGGCAGGCTTGAAGTTCAGGGTGGGCTTCCCGGCCAGGCTACAGATTCTAATAAACGGATCCTGGTTAAACTACAACGATCCTGCAGCGGTCCTGATGAGCCTTAAGTCTACGTTTCCAGATCTTTTCAAGAACCCTTGAGATGTTGTGCTCGTAGTATGGAGAGATACACGAAGCTGAGAGCTGCAACTCTTGTTTTTTCCTCTTGTGGGAAACCATCTAGTGTGAAGACGTGGGGAAATATCCTCTGTTGGTTTGGACTGGGGGGATCATCGCAGGCCGTGCTGGTTTCCAGTTTTCTTGGCTCCATTCGCACAGGGCCCATGTTGGTTTGGAGCAGGGAACACTTGGGGTCTCGGGCCTGATCATGGGGGGGATCTATAAACCAAGTCTTGGCAGTTTTTGTGTGATAAATACAGGGAGAGGTGAGTTAGCTTTGTTGTGAATCAGATTTGCAGTTTTTTTCATCTGGATTGGTATTAGGATGGTCCTGAGCTTTCTCTATTTTTGATTCTCACCCGGTTATGACATGGAACCGGTCACTAGAGGGCGTTCCAATCATAGGTGATTCGCAAGGAAGAAGCCCTCAATTCGAGGGGGATTTAACCAAATCTTATCACTTGATCTGAGTGCAGAACTGTCAATTTTCATAGGGAGAGCCTGTGCATTTGGAGGCGGGTTATTCCTGGGTAGAGGGGCTTGGTACACCTTCCCCTCCAGTGGTGTGATTACAATTTTCTTTTTCTCGATTCCCGTTCTCAATTTGTGCTGCAGGTAACTCCCCCTCACTGGGTTCCTAGTCTGGTTTTGGTTTCTCTAGGGTTGCCTCGCGAGGCAAGTGCAGCTCCTGCTTTCTCTCTCGGTTCCGTTTGAGTTTCCATGATCACCTGGGCTGTGCATGGATCTCATTGAGGCCCCTTTCAAATAAGCTCCCTACAAGTTTATACTTCGGTGGGATTGTGGTGAAAGCCCAGGATCATTCTCTCTTTTTTGGGAATAATCAGCACTGTTTGGTTCTCAATACGAAGATATCTGAGTGTAATAGTTTCTAATAATAGGGGACATTATCGGGGTGGGAGTAGAAGGAAGCACCAGTACTGTGCTGAATGTCGCCATTGTGACAGTTTAGAAGGTGGAGGGAGGTGGGTTACGGGGTGTTGTTGGAGGGTGGGGGTAGGGGATGAGAGGGATTTAAACTTGGGGTTAGGAGGAAGGTGGGTTTTACTGCAGTAACCCTGAGGGTATGGGTACAGGGGATATATACCCCGTGTGCTGAGCTGAATTTTTCAAGTTCAACTACTATTACTGGATGGCTAATGAGATAACCTTTGTGACCTGGAATGTTAAGGGGATCAGAAAGAAGGATAATCAATATCAGGCTCTCAAACATTTAAGCTTACTCAGCTCTCAGATAACTTTCTTACAAGAAACCCATTTATTAGAAGTGGAAGCCTTACAGTTAAGGAGGCAGCAGGTGGGATCGATTTACAGTGCTCAGAGATCTACAAATAGTTGTGGGGTCATGCTCATGGTTAACAGGGGTATTCCTTTCATTTCTACACAGGTTATTAAAGATCCCAAGGGACAGTTTACCCTTGTTAAAGGTACTCTCCGGTCTGTTCCAATATTATTGGGCAGTATTTATGGCCCCTATTTGGATGACCCAGGATTCTTTATGAGACTTATATCTATCATTCTTCCAATGCTTCCCATTAGGATTATTTTAGGGGGAGACTTCAAACAAGTGCTCGAGCCTAATTTAGATAGATTGGGTAGAGGTCTGGGAGGGGTCACTCCTGGGCAGAAGGCGTTTATTGACTTATTAGACCAATGCGGGCTCTGCGATGTCTGGCATGTTTTACATCCTGATTCTAGGGAGTTTACCTTCAGGTCTATGACACACGGCTCGCAGTCCCGCATTGACTACATACTCATTTCTCAGTGCCTATTACCTGGGGTTAAGACCTCCTCAATTCAACCTGGCCCAATCTCTGATCATTCATTAGTAGTATGCAGTTTGGTACTGCTTAATTTACCTAACAGGGAAACCAGATGGAAACTTAATGACCAACTCCTTAAGGATGTTAAATATTGTAAACTTATAAGGGAGCAAATAGAATCCTTTTTCTCATCTAACCCATTAGGTAGTGCAAAGCCGGATATTTTGTGGGGGGCCTTTAAAGCCTTCATGAGAGGGATCCTTATCAGTATGGTGGTTGGTAGGAAAAGGGCACAGGAGAAGGAATTAAAATCCTTCTTATCCCAGATTAGATCTCTGGAAGTTAATTTCTCGATTAATCTCCTAGATGAGGATATGAGAAAACTTCTAGTGCTGAAAGATAAATACTTGGAGTTACTTCGAGACAAAGCAGCATTAGCTATTATCCGTACTAGGGCTAGTTACACCAATCGGGGGAAAAAGCGGGCCACCTACTGGCACTGCGTATTAAGCAACAGGAATCAATGAGATTTATCCCTCCTATCAGGGCAATGGCTGATGGACCTTTAAAAGTATCTCCCACTGAAATAGTTCAAGAATTTGACAGTTACTATACAAACTTGTACAGTGACATGGAGCACCCCCCTTGCCCTGAGTACATAGAGAGTTACTTAAAAGACTCCCATTTGCCCTCTCTCTCTGATTGGCACAGAGATTTTCTGGTTGTTCCTATCTCTCAGGAAGAAATTGCCAATGTTATTAGTGAACTACCAGCAGATAAGGTCCCAGGTCCTGATGGATTCTCCTCTCTATTCTACAAGGTCTTCAGGGACCTTCTATTACCAATACTTGGCTGTTTATTTCAGCATATCTTAGCTGGGGTGGAAACAGATCCACACCTCTACAAGGCTTTGATTGTTCTGCTCCCCAAACCCGATAAAGACCTTGAACTAGTTCAAAGTTATAGGCCTATCTCACTTATAAATCAGGATATTAAAATTCTCTCCAAAATACTAGCTAATAGGCCAATGGTAGTTCTTCCTGGGCTAATAGGTACTAACCAGATAGGATTTATGAAAGGGCGTTCATCCTCTGATCACTTACGCACCTTGTCACATGTCTTCTCGGCTACCAGGGACACTGAGCTCCCTGCAGGCTTGGTCTTCCTGGATGCCGAGAAGGCATTTGATCGAGTGAACTGGAACTTTTCGTTCCGAGCTCTGGAGGATTTTCATTTTCCCTCTCTGTTTATTTCCTGGATTGCCACACTTTATAAAAATCCCACTGCAAGAATCTCTGTGAATGGGGCATTCTCCAAGTCCTTTTCGCTTCATTCAGGCACTAGGCAAGGGTGCCCCCTTTCTCCTCTGCTATTTAACTTATATCTGGAACTTCTTATTCAAAATATTCTCAATAATGTTTCTATACAAGGTGTGAGAATCAGGCGACACGAAATTAAAGTCACTGCATATGCAGACAACTTGTTAATACATTTGTCTCATCCGGTGTCCTCGGTTCCGGCTTTGCTAAAGGAAATAGCTAGATTTAGTGACTTGTCCAACTATAAACTGAATGCTAGTAAATCCCTATTTTTGCCATTAAACCATAAAGTTTTCAAAAGTGACATTAGCCCTTTTGGTTTATGCTGGACTTCTAGGTCATTTAAATACCTGGGTATTAAACTTTCTTGTAACCCTTTAACATGGTTTAAAGAAAATCTGGATTCCCTATTGCAAGTGATTACTCAAGACCTTGAGAGGTGGTCTAAACTTCCTATTTCACTATGGGGCCGGATTAACATAATTAAGATGAACATATTTCCTAGGATCTCCTACCCGTTATCTCTCCTTAACACCTTTATTCCTTTACTCTGGTTTAAAAAGACACATGGTGTCTTCACTAGATTTATCTTGGCCGACAGATATCGTCATTTGGCTTATCACAAACTGGCAGCCCCGAAACTGGAAGGGGGTTTGCGAATTCCCCATCTGGCCATATATCATTGGGCTAGTCACCTTGTGAAATGTTTGAGATAGGTATCTCCCGGCCCAGTAGAAGATCAACCAGTTTGGCTTAAAATAGAACTGGATGCAATTAAGGCCAAAAATATTGACCCTCTTGCATTATTTTTCTTCAAGTTTTCCCAAGTATGCATGACCGAAGAGTGCCCCATAATAATGACCTCTTTAAAGATTTATTTTCAAATGTGTTCCTTTTTACAATATTCCCCTCATCTGGACCTGGCCCAGTCTATTTGGAACTCTCCATCATTTACTATTAATAAGAATCAGATTCCCTGTCACTGGTTGCCTCAACTGGGAGAGGGGAAGCTTCTTTCTTTCACTGATGGAGAGGGGCATTGGTTATCTGTGGAAGATACGATTAAGAAGTTTCTCATCCCGGTTTCTTCCCAATTTAAAGCTTTACAATTAAAGCATTTATTTGTAATTACCCTGGGTAATACTCCTCCCTCCCAGACCATTTCTTCTTTGATACCCGAGGTTTCCCCACTTTCTGGTTCTTCTGGTGTAATCTGTAAACTATATCAGGTTTTGTTTCATAAAAAGTTTGGGGGTCCATTTGGGCCTTCAAGATTCTGGAATAATTTTTTCCCTCAACTTTATTTGGATTGGCACTCTCTCTGGAGTTCATGTCATAAATTTATTTCTCAAGACAGACTGCGCCTCCTGCAATACCATATATTGCATAACATACTATACTGACCAAATTACATAGGTGGGTTACCTGAACTCTAACATGTGCAATAAATGTTTCCAGGAAGAGGTACACTTTTCACATGTTTTGGTCCTGCTCAAAATTTCCCCTTTTGGGATTCAATCAAAACTTTCTTAGACCCCCTGTTAGGCCTCCACGAATACTTCACTCCCGAGATTTGTCTGTTGGGGGACCTGTCTTTTATCAGAGTTAAGGTATGAAAGTTACACATCTCTATGATTGCCTTATCAGCTAAGAAGCTCATTCTTCATCACTGGAAAGACAGGTCCTCCCCCTCTGTCCAGGAATGGGTAAGAGAAGTTCTGTCCAACCTGCACACAGAAAAAGCGATTGCTAGTCTCCACAATAGATTGGCAGTATATACTAAAATCTGGGATCCCCTTCACTCATTAATCTCTCTGGTTCCAGGCCAAATCTATCTTAGGTTTCATGCTCTTGTAAGACTTTAAGTAAGGAGCTTGGCATTGATGGGTACCAGGCTGGGTTACTGCAGTAAGGGGAGGGTAGGGTGGGTTAGGCAGTTATTCTTTCACATTGTATCTGTGAGTCTTTGTCAATGTTACTCAAACTGCCTTTTATTGTGGAAAATGTATCAATAAACTTTAAATTAAAAAAAAGGAAACACAAGATATGCAATGGGAAGGCAAAAAGCTGAAGGTAGAGCAAGATCTGCCTCTATCTGTGCATCAGAAACTAGCCACGTTTCACAAATTGGTTCTCAAGCTGATCACCACAGGAATCAAGTTCCGAATGGGCTTCCCAGCAAGGCTTCAAGTTCTCCTGAATGGCTCCTGGGTGACCTATGAGAAAGTGGAGTCGGCAACTGCAGGGCTTAAAGAAGCACTTCCTGACCTATTCAAGTCCAGATGAATATTGACCTGGAGTAGTTTGCTATGCTGTGCTTTCCTCTGGTGGAGTTGTTTAGCTGTTGCTAATCTACAGTTCTCAATAAACTCTCTGGGGCTAACTCGGCGACAAGTTGCTTTGTCCAGTTATCCAATTGTATGCTGCAGTTCCCATGAAGGGTGACCTCTTTGACCTAAAAAAGACTTTTTACTCCTGATTTGGCTGCCACCCCCAGGACTGTCTAATATTATTCTGACTCTTTTTGTTTTAGCTATTGCTAAGCCCAGTCTTGTCTTTGGGTATAAAGCGAGGTGCTAATGGGTTCCTGTGAGTACTCATTTTGGATTTAAATAATGGGTGTCTGGGCGGTGTCAGTGCATCCAAGTCAAAGTTTTTTTTTTTGACAGGAATAGCAGTTTATTTCCGTAGGGGTGATGTTCTGATTTCATGGTAATGGGGGGTAACACTCAGTTCTCTTTGAGTTTATAATGAGACCCCGTCTGCAATCGCGGTCCCTTTTTGGTCTACATAGTAAGTTCTGGTCTCCTCATGGCTTCCCCTTCTTTGCTCCTAAATGCCACCAGGTACTAGAAGAGGTAAGCCTGAACACCAGATGGGGACCCTGAAATCGCAGACAGGTGGAGACAACAGGGTATTGGTACACCTTAATCAGGTGTTTGTATGCCCCTGTCTCATAACCCTGCTAGTGTGATCTCCTTGGAGGGCTCCCTTTTATATTTCCCCTACAAGAATGAGGTAGTCACTGTTTCTGGTCCAAGTAATGTGGTCAGGACAATGACCCTGGAGTGCATAGACTCTCCCTCATTTTAGAGAGGATGTTAGCGGCCTGCACACTCTCAGTTTGATGTGCCCATGGTTCGCGGGTTGCGCCACAAGAGGGCATCTAAGACCAGTATTTCCACTTTTGCTGTTGGTGTTTTACACACCTTACACTCCGTGGAACAAGTTGGTGCAGGGCGTGTGGGGGTCACAGGGGGAAGACTGTTTTCCTTGTGGGGCTTGTGCTGGTAATTCCCTTGAATTGCTAAGGGGTGTTGTCACGTAGAAGGACATGGGGATACTTTATTCCTTATGGAGTATTTTGGACACAAAGGGGTACTCTTTTCCTGGTTTCATGGTTTATATGGGCGAGGAGGTTGGAGGGAGAGGGACTTTTCAGACTGCCGATCATCATGTACCATGTAAAAGAGGGATGGGTGTGGAAGGAGGGGGGGTTAGGGCTTATGGGGTGTTTTATGAAGGGGGGTTTCAGGAAGGTGGTTGGGGGAAAGGATCAAACACTGGTAGGGTTGGGGGGAGGGTAGAACAACCCAGCACTTATCATGTCTGGAGTAGTATTGATGTGATATATGAGTACAAGCTGCACTTCAGAAGAACTTTGAATGGTTTCAAAGGTGATGGCTAGAAGCATTCAATTTATTAGCTGGAACGTTAAAGGGGCGAGGCATAAAACTAAGCAATATAAAATTCTGGAGCATTTAAACTATTTGAAGGCAGAAATTATGTTTTTTCAGGAAACGTACCTGCTTAAGAGTTAGGCTGATAAAATGAGACGGCAACAGATTGGGCAGACTTTTGCGGCAGAGGGCACGACCCAGAATAGAGGGGTCATGATCCTTCTGCATAGGTCGGTTCCGTTCAAACCTTTCCAAGTAGTATCTGACCTTCTGGGCAGATTCCTGTTTGTAAAAGGTAGATTGCATACCTTGGACATTGTCCTGGGTACTGTCTCCGGCCCAAATGTAGACTCCCCCAGTTTCTTTGTTCAGATAATTGAAGCCCTAACTCCATTTTTGGATATCCCTATGGTCATGGGGGTGACTTTAATCTTGTTTTTGATCAGGCTGTAGACAGATCGGGTCAATCTCGTCAAGGTCTCTCCCCAGCACAAAGAGCTTTTAGGGATTTGATGGACTCTGCAGGTCTTTGTGATGTCTGGCGTGTATTGCATCCCAATACAAGGGAGTACACTTTTGTTTCCCAGGTACATGCAGCCTCCTTATGGATTGATTATATCCTTACTTCCCAAGCTCGCTTACCAGGGGTCATAAGTTCCAGTATTGTCTCAGGGCCTCTGTCTGATCACTCTGTGGTTACCTGCCTAGTATCCCTAGCTTCCCTGCCAAATAAGAGGAGCAGGTGGAAGTTGAATAATCAAATATTGAAAGAGCCTAAGACGGTTCAATATATAATATCCCAAATAGAGCAGTTCACTGCTACTAATACTATCTCCATAGAGAAGCCTAATATGGTATGGGGTGCTTGTAAAGCATATTTAAGGGGGATCATAATTTGTCTAATATCGAAAAGGAAAAGAGAGAGGGCATCTCAGATTTCCGATCTCCTTTCTCAGGTCAGGGGCATGGAGACTGCTCTCTCTCCATCTTCCTCAGAGACTTTTAAACAAGATTTAACGAAACTGAGAGAAGCCCACCTAGCTATGCTGGCGGAGCAAGTTGAATTTGCAATTTTGAAAACAAAAGCCGTATATACCGATCAGGGTGAGAAGGTGGGCCGAATGTTAGCGCTGTGCATTAAATAGCAGGAATCTGCCAGATTCATCCCTGCAGTCCATTCCCCTAAAGACAACTCCCTTAAAGTCTTACCCTCGGAGATAGCGGAGGAATTTACAAGCTATTTCAGGGATTTATATGGCCCAATGAATAACCCCCCATCTAAGGATAGGGTCTATGAATATCTGAGGGATTTACAATTGCCATCTCTTACACAATCCCAGCAGAAAGCTTTGGGTCTCCCATCTCTGAGGCGAGAGAAATAGTGATGCTCCCTTCCATCTGATAAATCTCCGGGCCGGATGGCTTCACTCAACTTTATAAAGTGTTTTCTAAACAACTGATTCCCATTCTCCTACCACTTTTCAGTCTGTCCTCTCTGGTCAGGCATCAGTCCCCTCCTTTTTAGCTGATTGTTCTGCTGCAGGCGGACGGACGAACAATCAGACCAGGTCTCAAGTTATAGGCCGATCTCCCTTCTCAACCATGATATTAAAATTCTGGCAAGATTACTAGCTGATCGCTTGGAGGCAGTACTTCCCTTTCTAATTGGGGCAGAACAGGTTGGTTTTATGAAAGGGAGATCCTCTGTGGACCACCTGATGACCCTGTCTCATGTCTTCTTGGCATCCAGGGATGCTCCTCATCCAATGGTCCTGATTTCGCTGGATGCTGAGAGGGCATTTGACAGGGTCCACTGGGACTATTTGTTTGCTGTGATGGAGATTTTTGATTTCCCCATGAAATTCCGGAACTGGGTTAGTTCGCTATATAAATTCCCCTGTGCCAGAATCTCATGTAATGGGGTTGTCTCTAGTCCTTTTAAATTGCATGTGGGGACCAGACAAGGGTGCCCCCTATCTCCCCTTCTTTTCAATATTTACTTAGAGCCCCTTATTCGGATGTTAAAGGTGCCCAGGGCATTTCGGGCATTTCTCTAGCTGAGCAGGTGGTTAAAGTTGCGGCCTACGCAGATGATCTCCTGTTACAAGTAACACACCCACTCACATCTATTCCCATTATTCTAAAGATAATAGATGATTTCAGTAAGGTCTCAAACTATAAACTTAATGTAGGAAAGACTGTAGTTTTTCCTCTTAACCATAGGGTATAAAACAGGAAATTATCGCACTTGGGCTCACTTGGAAGTCTGATGTTATTAAATATCTGGGACTCCAATTAACTCGCAATGATACTCAGCTTAGACAACTAAATTTCGATGCCCTGGTACATAAAATAGAGCTAGACCTTCGCAGATGGACCCTGCTTCCCCCTTTTCTTTGGGGTAGAATTAATCTAATTAAAACAAACATTTTTCCTCATTTGTTTTACCCCTCATACATATAAACATATCCCCTTGTCCTGGGTGAAAGTAGTGCATAATATGATTTCTACTTTTATATGGGGGGATAAGAAGGCTAGGATGGCATTCCACAAATTAGCTGCTCTGAAAGTTAAAGGAGGATTAAGACTTCCCCATATTGAGCTATACTAGTGGGCTAGCCAGGCCAAAAAGTATCTCAGGTGGCTGCCACAGATCAGTTGTCTACAGTTGCCACATACACCCAGATCTGGTTAGCCGTCGAGTCTGCCTTTATAAAAAATCACAGCTGTGCTGTTATACACCAAAGTTAGTTCCCTACCTGATTCTCTACGTAGATCCCCTATAGCAGTTTCCATTAGGGCTCATATTCAACTGTGTACATTTCTGAGATATGAGAATCTCAAGTTTATTTCAACCCTTGGTGGCACTTTCTGCTAGATAGCAAGCCCCTTCCGCAGCTGGCTCCCTCCCAGTTAGGAGACTGTCATCTCGATGAGCTCATAACACCTGACAGTCAATGATGCTCTTCAGTAGACATTGTGCACAAGTTTTATGATACCCTGGCTAAGTATTTTCAAGATTTTCTAGCTTCGTCATCTCCTGGTTAAGGTAATGGGCCCGACTCCCCCAGCTACTCATATCAGTTTCCAAGCTACCCTAACAGGCTGGCCAGGTTAAGCCCATGCTAGTATCCCAAAATATACAGTGCCTTATTTGCCAGGCCTATCCTGATAACTACGTTCCCGTCACTTTTTGGGCCTCCCTTTTCCAGAGGCAAAGACTTGGACTGGACTCTCCTGTGACAAAGCTGCCATAAGTTCCTCAAGCAGGACAGACTTAGATTAATGCAATTCAAAATTTTGCACAACATTTATTATTCCCCGCAGAAGCTGGCCAGACTGGGTTTGGTGTCCTCTCCTCTTTGCACAAGATGTCAACTGCTAAAAGGAGATCTTCTTCATATTTTCTGGAGCTGTTCTAAAATTGTCCCACTCTGGACTAATATTAAACAGCATGTTGACCCTCTTTTAGGGCTCTCAGACTTGTTCACCCCTGAAATATGTCTTCTGGGAGACTTCTCCTCCATTTTGCTGGTGAACAGGAGGTATCATATAGCTTTAATTTCGATGTCTGTTAAAAAAGTGGTTTAAAGACATTGGAAAGATATGGAGGTACCAATGTATGTTGAATGGCTTCAGGAGTTATTTGCAAATCTCAGAACAGAGAGGACTATCACCAGTCTTCACAACAAAATTAAGAAGTTTGACCAGATCTGGGGCCCATTACAATCTCTCTATGTACTGCAAGTCTAGGCATCATTAAGTTGTATCCACAGGTACGGTGCTGAGTGTATAAGGTTGTGCTGGGTTTTTGAGGTGGGTGCTGGGTAGGGTGGGGAGAATGAATCATTCTATACTCTGTACCTGATGTGTGTGGATTATGTTCTATATTGCCATAATTCGTTCTCTGTATTGGAAACTTTAATAAAATTTGAATAAAAAAAAAAGAAAATGTATTTGCCAGAACCAAGCTACAAGATAGTCACATATAGTTTTTCCTAAAGTATACCTAAGTGCAACAAGGCTACTCAATATACTAGGATAAAGTTCAACTATCTTCAAGCATTAAAGACAAAAAGAAATTGGACTAATAGTGTAATGTAACAAGATATCACAAATTCAATAAGAAGAGTTATCACTCCAATTCAAAGTTTTACAGAGAGAAGATTGGAGATAGGCTTCCCATCTGGCAGTATAGTGGTCCATACTACCAAGGTGAGTACAGGAGAGGCGTTCTAGTGTGGCTAATCTAGCCAGTGCCTCATGCCATTGTATACAAGACGGGGGAGCAATTTTGCACCAGCACATAAGTATAAGCCATTTAGCCTCCATGAGTGCCAGTACAACCCACAGCTTCTGAGGTGGAGTTAAATTGACCAATGAGGTGGTATCACCCAAAAGAAGTTTGGAATCAGAAAAGGTTAACCCGGCAGCCCAGCACAGTAGAGCAATCCTGAGATACAGATGCCCAAAATTGTGAGAGCAGAGAGCCCGTCCATAAAATATGGAGTAGATGCGCTCCTGGCTTTTGACATCGCCAGCAGTCAGAAATCTGTATAAGGCCATGGAAATATAGGGATGCGGTGTCCGATACCAAAGCAGCAGAATCTTCATCTGCAACAGCCGGCTCTTGGTGTCCATATAGGAATAGTGACATTCTCAGAGATAGCACTTCCAGGAAACCTCAGATATATGAGTATTCACAATAGCCATCCATTTTAGCCGGCATGCATCTGAGGTATCTGCCTGGGCATCTTGCCATGTCTTATAAAATCTACCAATGAGCCCACTGGATGCGGGGGACTTGTTCCTGTGAATTAGCCAGTTCCATTTGGAGTCTGAGCACATACGGGCCTTATTGGCTAATATAGTACTGCGTATCTGGAGAAATTTCCAAAGGTCATTTCTCGGAAGATGAAATTTATGTCTAACTTGTTTAAATGACATCAATACCGATGAGCCAGGAATGCAAAGATCCTGTATGTGTCGGATGCCCCTGGATTCCCAGGTGGGCCAGTGTATAGGAGTATTGCCGATTGCCAGGGTCTGATTATGCCACAAAGGAGTGTAAATCCATGGAGATGCTTGGGCATCCTGGGGTCTGTGAGCTAGAGTCATAAGCGAGTGTCACGCCCATTTGGTTTCTGCTATTAAGGGAGGAAATATAAGCCGGTTTCAACTCTGAGGATGTAATAGCAAATGCAAATTTGTATCCTCCACTAGGTCAGATTCTAGTTGGACCCAAAGCGGAAGAGGTGTTGGATTGGGGACAAACCAATTGGTAGCCATAGCAGCGATACAAGCCAAGTGATACCCTTGGAACCAGAGAGAACCCAGCCCCACTTTAGACCAATGTGCTCTCAATTTGCTCTTATTCCATACAGGGATTTTCCCATCCCACAAATACCGGGACATCTGAGCTTCAACTGAAGCAAAGAGTTTAGGCGACAGGCATATTGGGAGATTCTTAAAAATGTACATAATTTGTGGCAATAATAGCATACGCACCGCTGCTATCTTACCAGGTAGTGATAACTGCAGCCTTTTCCATCTCTCTATTTCTGCCGACATTTGGGATAAAAATGGTGAGACATTGGCTGGCTCTAGATTGGACCATTTAAAAGAGATGATTATACCAAGATATGAAAAACCTGTCATTGCCCAGAGAAGCTCAGTTCCCTGTAAGCAGTTTTTAGTGCATGCTGAATTCAGCAGGGCCTGTAGTGTCTTCCACTGATTTACACAGAGTCCTGATAATGTTGAAAATGTCTGCAGTAAGGGCAGGATATGCAGTATTGCCTGCTCTGGATGGGACAGGATTAGCAATAAATCGTCAGCATACGCCACTATCAAGTAAGATTTCCCTGCTACCTCAATGCCCATGATTTCTCTTGATGTGATAAGAGACCGAATGAGGGGGTCTAGTGCTATCAAAAAAAGAAGAGGGGATAGGGAGCATCCCTGTCGGGTACCCCTGTGCAGTGGGAAAGGCCCAGAGATGGTAGTGTTGGTCAAAATCCTAGCCATCGGAGATTCATAGAGTGTTGACACCCACTGGCAAAACACCGGACCAAAACCATATCTTTTTAATATTTGATGCAAATATTGCCACTCTATGGAGTCAAAGGCTTTAGTGAAATCTATTGCCAGTGCAGCCATTGGGACCTGTGAACAGGAGGCTATGCATTTTAGATTAAGGAGGAGCCTAGTATTATCTGACTCCGATTTTCCCTTCATGAATCCAACCTGGGCAGGATGGATGACGGGCGGGAGTACCTCAAGCATCCTGGTGGCTAGGATCTTGGCCAAGATCTTTGTATCAACTGACAGTAATGATATTGGCCAGAAATTTGCACAATCTAAGGGGTAGTTAGATTTTTTCGGTAAAAGGGTAATGAGGGCTTCTCTCATAGATGGGGGAATATATCTTTTGAATGCGCCTCCTGGAGAACAAGAAGTAAAGGTTGAGATATATCCTGTGACAGTGCTTGATATAGCTCAACACGTCATCTCATCAGTCTGGGGGCCTTTCCTATGGCCATTTGAGACAAAGATTCTTGTATCTCAGTTGGGGCTATGGGAGAATCCAGTGCAGAGGCCTGTATCGGGGAGAAGCCTGGTACTTCAATTTGTTGGCAAAATTTGTCCAATTCCTGTTCAATGCATGACAGGAAAAGATTAGACTGTGACTTATATAATAACTGGTAATATGCCTTCATTGTATCATTAATATCTTGAGGAGTAGGCACACTCTTGCCGGATGTGTTGCAGAGAGCATGGACATGCATGGTAGCCTGCTTCTTCCGAAGATGAAATGTCAGCAGTCTGCCACACTTTTCACCCCCATCCCAGTATGCATGTTTTGATCACAGTAGAAGCCACTTGGCCTTTTGATTCAGCATGGTATTAATTTGGTACTTAAGGCCCATAATACGTTGAATAAGAGAATTGTCCCTCTGTAGGGCATGGGAAGCTTTAAAACGGGACTCTAGACCTTCCAGTTCTGTTTGCCACTCAGCTAACTTAGCTTTGCACATTTTAATTTTAGCAGCTGAGAAAGCAATTATGCGACCTCTGAGGACTGCTTTAAATGCTTCCCAGACCGTGACCGTGCTAACTCCACAATTTCTATTGATGGCAAAGTACTCCTTGGTAGTTTGGGAAATTGTTTTGAGAAACTCCGGGTCCTTTAATAACAGGGGATTACATCGCCACCGAGTGCCTTTCTTGGACTGACCCCATACTGTTTAGGACGTAATCACAGGGGCATGGTCGGAGATCAAAATATTCCCAATTGCGGTTTTAAGGACATTTTGGGTAGCAGTTGAGTTGGCCAGAAGAAGGTTTATCCAACTATACGTGGAATGTACCTGAGAGTAAAAGGTATAATCTCATCCATAAGGATTATCTCTGTGCCAGAGGTCTATTAAGCCCCACTCCTCTTGTAGTTCATGAAGAGACAAGCTGGCCTTGTACCTAGCCTGAGGGGTTGGGCTCGACTTGTCCAGGAATACATCCAGTACCATATTATAGTCTCCACCCACTATTAGAGGGAGGTCCCCATCAGCCCCTGAAACCAGTGAGATAGCCTGGCTAATTGAAGGGAAAAATTCTGTGTGATCAGTGTTAGGGACATACAGGTTGCAAATAATCAATTTCTCCCCAGCAGAGGATAGTTTAGCAATGACCCATCTGCCTTGTGGGTCATGTTTGGATTCCTCCACCATCCAGCTCGATGCACGCCAGATAAGGATGGCCACTCCTCTAGTCTTGGAGGTAGCCGAGCTGGCACAGACAGTACCCACCCAAGACTTTTTTAACCATGGAACTGCCTTCTTTAGGTGATGGGTTTCTTGGAGCAGGGCAATATCTGTATGTAATGAGTGAAGGTGCGAGGGCACCTTAGTCCGTTTAATGGGATGGTTCAATCCATTAACATTCCAAGATATCACCACGGTAGGGGAGTTGGTGTGATTGGTCGAAGCTGTAGTTGGGTATGAGGACATTATAATAGTAGAAAGGGTGTACTTACTGAGATTGCAGAGTTTACACCTGGAATATAACTCACCACCCAAACCGTCCCGAGAGTCCCTGTATTAACCTTGACTGCCAGATGAGGAGGAGAAGAAGCTCAGGAAATAGAAGGAGATGCACTCCTTGCTGGAGAAGCTACAGTGGAACAAACACACAACAGAGATTGTGACCAAGTACAAACAATGTAAACAATAACAGTTAGTTGAATAGCAACAATGAAAATATATCACAGCTAACTATAAAACCACTCTGCTAACCAAAACTGCCCAGTAGTAGTGTAACCCTGCACAACAGATCTATTGGATTGAGGCTACCAGTGAAAGAGGCTAGTCTAAAGCTTTAGCCTCGGCTTCACAAACACTCAGATCCTGATAGGTAGGAGGGGATTGGAACCACGTGGATTCGAGTCCTCTGAGGTTCTAGCATCCTTGAGGTCAGGTGTCTGACCCATGGGGAGAGAAGGGAGCGGGGGGCCCACCGAGGGAGCCGAAGGAGTAATGGTAAGGGTTCAGGGAATGGAGAAGAGAAAGCAACAACCTTGCCTACAACATAGAGGTCCCAAACCAACCCAGCATTTATACCACGGAATACAGAAGCTACCATGTACTGCCCCCCTATACACTAGCTTTTATAAAGCTGCTAGTGGAGGTCTAACCAGCACCATCCTGAGATGTGCATGCTGAGATGTGGGAATGGCTATTTATGCTACCTGGATTAGGGTAACAAGGACTATTAGAAAATTGCCACCCAGTTACTTTCCTGGGTATAGGTGCAGAAAAAGGGACTAATTAAGCCCACCAAATAGCTTAATTATAGTAGCCGACACAGTAACTTAAACCAATACGTAATACAGATTCATCCAGGAACATTGTCCACATGCTCTGCTCTTGAAACATGAGCAGGCCCAGCCTCGACAGTATCCCTGATCACCGCAGCTGCATATGAAGTCAGTCCTGGCCTAACTGGTGTCAAACTGTCCACTGCTTCGACCAGAGAGTCCTCTGAAAATTCAGCCCAGTCAGAGCCTGTGCAAGTGTCCATCTCCGATGACTCCACACCTACAGAGTGAGTACTATGGGGAGGAGATGTTGTATCTTCTCTAGACATTTTTACTGGAGGGGCTATCATGGATGCATCCTGAGGCAGTCAATTCCCACTTCTAGCTCTGTGATGTTGTCTGACATAGGGCGACATGGCCCACGTAGGCAGAGAGAGCTTATCTTTGGCTAGGGAGAGTGAAGCCATACCAGATCACAGCCTAGAGCAGTCGGGAGAGCCCTTGGTTGTTGGGAACATTTAGAGGTGCTGGATGTCTGTCTTCTATGCTGCCCTCCAGCTGTCTGCTCCTGCCCTCGAGGTTCCCTTTTGGCATGTTAGGTTCCCAGAGCCTCCTAGGATATGTAGTAGGGAGAGGTAGATCGGGCCAAAATTTCACCACCCATTTCTCCACTGCTGCGGGATGTTCAGCTAACAGTTCCCTGTCATCCTTAACCACTAGTAATCTGGTAAGCCCTTTAAATTTAAAGTTGAAGTTGAAATTGTACAGGAACTTCTTGAGTGGGGTGAAGGCCCTTCTCTTGTTGGCCGTCTCATGAGCAAAGTCCCTGTAAAAAGAGACCGTTGTCCCCTGTCAGCATATTTCTCCTATGTCCCGTGCAGCTCTTAGTATTTTTTCCTTAGTTGAGTACCGAAGAAAGTAGGCAATGATAGGTCTGGGCTGATAGGAATTCCTGTCTATCCTGGTTGTTATCCTGTGTGCTCTCTCCACATCCATTCACCCCCTCTAACTTTCTCCTAACATCATAGGCAGGGAATCATTTAGAAACCTTTCCATATTCTGGCCCTCAACCCCCTCTGGCAGACCAATAATGCGCAGGCTATTGCGTCTAGCTCTATTTTCCTGGTCTTCTAGCCTTTCCCAAAGCACCGCTGATTTTTCTTCCTGTGCTTGCAGGCGGAGAAGTAGTTTAGATTGCTGCTGCTCATACTCCTCCAAACATTTTTCAGAAACATTCATTCGATCTTGCAAGTTTCGAACCTCGACCACTGTGCCTGAAAGAGTAACTATAATATCTTCAACTTTGTTCAATACTGTCTCTAACATCCGAGTGATATACTGTAGTAACTCGTTTACTGAGGGCTCCTTCGTAGGTGGTTGAGACAGGGGGTCTGTCTGAGCATTGTCACCTCGTGAAGCCATGAGAAGGTCGGGCAAACTGGCAAAGTAGGGCAGATCTCTGGCAGCTCCAACTAGCTGATGCAGTGGGCAAGGATCCCCGATTCCGTTTACCCATTCAGTCTGCTAGTTATTGCTGTGTCGCTGTATCGGTGGGGTCTACATGGCCTAGTGCTCATTTCTCCACACGGGATCAGCGTTCGAATTTGACATAGAGTAACTGCATCTAATTAACTTTTGCCGAGCGCCGGCAAGCGGGGGGGAGGGGTTGCCGTGTCAGAAGCAACAGTTGTGGAATGGGCAGACCCGTGAGTCTCGACACCGGAGCATCAAATTCGCTGAACCCAGAGCAAGCTCGAAAGATTACGCTCCCATCTTGTTGGTGGCCAAACCACCAAGGATGCAATACTTGAAGCAACATCCCATTGTGTTAGAGAGAAAAGAAAGTGCAAAAAAAGAAGGAAACCACTTTGGTTCTCAAAAACAGTATCAGAAAAGGTCAGAGCCAAAAGGCTGGCCTTCAGGAAATATAAGGGAACACAGTGTGATGAAGATAGGGAAGCATACCAAACTTCCCTAAGGGAAGTAGGGAAGGCAGTAAGGCAGACAAAGGCCCAAACTGAGGAAACACTAGCACAGACAGTAAAAGAAGGTGGCAAGACTTTCTATGGATACATTAGTGAAAGAAGAAAGTCCAGAGGGGGTAGTGCTAAGATCAAAGGAGATAAGGCGGGGTGTGAGGAGGAGGACCATGTAAAAGCATCTATCCTATTTACTGAAGAGAAGGTAGGGCAAAGCCCCCAGCTCAGCACCATAGACATAGGGGGGAGGGAGGTGAGTACTAGTCCCTTCACAAAGGAAAGGGTCCTACAAGAGCTTGATAAGCTCAGAGTGGACAAGGCAAAGGAACCTGATGGCATACATCCCAGGGTACTAAAGGATCTAAGGGTGGAACTAGCAGAGCCATTATCAAAACTGTTTAGTGAGACTCTGAGCACAGGAGAGGTCCCAGAAGGCTGGAGAAAGGCTCATGTGATCCCGCTCCACAAGAGTGATAGCAGGGAGGAGGCAGGGAACTTCAGACCAGTCAGTCTTACCTCAGTAGTGGGCAAGATTATGGAGGCACTCCTTAAGGAAAGGATAGTGCAACACCTGGAATCCATAGGAGCACAGGATCCAAGACAGCATGGGTTTACAAAAAGAAGGTCCTGTCAAATTAATCTCATAGATTTCTTTGACTGGGTAACCAGTGTGGTGGACCAAGGTGGGGCAGTTGATGTCACCTACCTTGACTTCAGCAAAGCTTTCAATACTGTTCCACATAGAAGATTAATTAATAAGCTGGGTAGGCTCAGGGTGGGTCAGAAGTTGGTAAGCTGGGTGGCAAACTGGTTGATGGGCAGAAAACAGAGAGTGGTGGTAAACGGTATACAGTCAGAAGAGATGCAAGTCACAAGTGGGGTACCTCAGGGATCAGTCCTGGGACCAGTCCTCTTCAATATCTTCATCAGTGACATTGCAGATGGACTGGAGGGTAAGGTTTGTCTGTTTGCAGATGACACCAAGATCTGCAACAGAGTAGATGATCCAGATGGGGTGGGCAGAATGAGAAGAGATCTGGATAAACTGGCAAAATGGTCAGAAGAGTGGCAACTGGGGTTTAATGCAAAGAAGTGCAAGATCATGCACATAGGGAAGAGAAACCCTGAACCACCTATAGGCTGGGACGGGAGTTGCTGGCAGTCACAAAGGAAGAAAGAGACTTGGGCATCATCATCACCGATGACCTGAAATCATCCAAGCAGACCACTAAAGCAGTAGGTAAGGTGAGGGTGATGTTAGGGTGTATTAGTAGGGGGTATCACAAGTCAGAAGAGGGAAGTAATAATCCCTCTTTACAAGACACTGGTTAGGCCCCATCTGGAGTACTGCGTGCAGTACTGGAGGCCACACCTTCACAAGGACATTAACCAAACTGAGGCAGTCCAGAGAAGGGCAACCAAAATGGTGCAGGGACTGCATCAGAAAACATATGGGGACAGATTATCGGAGCTCAATATGTATACACTAGAGCAAAGGAGGGAGAGAGGTGATATGATCGAAACATTCAAACACCTTAAGGGCATTAACAAGGTGAAAGAGTCTAACATGTTTCAATATGAGAAAAATAGCAGGACAAGAGGACACAGCATGAGATTAGAGGGAGGCTGATTAAGGGGTAATGTGAGGAAGTTCTTTTTTCACAGAAAAGGTGGAGGATGCATGGAACGGCTTACCTCAGGAAGTGGTGGATATGAATACAGTGCCGGGCTTCAAACAGGCATGGGCTAGGCATAAGGGAGCAATACAGATGAGTTTCAATAGATAGGCCATTGACAGAGCAAAGGCCGATGGCACATTTATATGGTAAAAAAAAGAAACGGACAGACTGGATGGGCCTTGCAGTCCTTATCTGCCGTCATCTTCTATCTTTCTATGTAAACCCGGTGCCATTTTGCTATGCACTGGGGGATACAACACCAAAAAAAATGTTCGCCGATGTACAGTCGCCCTAATGGCGATCACCTTTTGGTGGTCGCCATTATAACATAGAACCTATTCTAGGTGCGGTCTTATGAATGATCTACACAGGACAAAACCACCTCCCTACTTTCTGCTGGTGATACCCTTCCTTATGCACCCCAGCATCCCACCTTGCCCTTCCAACTGCCTTGTCACACTACCTAGCCATCTTTAGGTCATCTGATATGATTACTCCCAGGTCTCCTTCCTGCTTGGTGATTGTCAATACAACTCCACCCATTTTGTACTCTGCAACTAAGTTTCTGTGCCCTAAGTGCATTATTTTGCACTTAGTTTTTTCAGGTCTCTGCTCATCCTTTCCACCACCCCTGGAGTGTCTACCCTATTACAGATTTTGGAGTCATCTGCAAAGAGGCAGACATTCTCTTCCAGCTCCTCTGCAATTTCACTTATTAAGACATTCATAAGGACTGGTCCCAGCACTGATCCCTGAGGCACCCCACTGGTCACCCTCCCTTCCTTGGAGTCAGCTTCATTTACCACTACCCTCTGTCTCCTATCCATTAACTAGTTTATTATCCAGTTTACCATCTTTGGACCCACTCCTAAGCTACCCAGCCTGCTTACTATTCGTATATGTGGATTGATGTCAAAAGTCTTACCAGATGACACACAATACCTCTGCCTCCCCCTGTATTCCCTGTATCTTCGTTGCTTTTATGCTTTCCCTCACATAAAGCACCACACCCCCTGCTTTCCTTTCCACCTGGTCCTTCCTGAACAGAGTATAGCCTGGTATGGCCATGTCCCAGCCATGGTTTTCAGTGCACCATGACTCAGTAATGGCCACAATATCCAGGTATCCAGGCTGTCCTCTGCCATGATAGCCTCTAGGTCTAGAATCCTATTTCCTAGATTTCTTGCATTTGCACACATGGCCTTCCAAATTCTGTTGCCATTCTGCGTGTTGTCCCCTTTTTTCCTTTCTGCCTTTCCTCCCTCCTTCCCTCCACTCTTTTTAATGCTCCTGTTCTTTCCCCCTTAATCTGTGCCACCCTGCTTCCTTTATTAATTTGCACTCTGGGGGATTCCTCTCCAGTCCAATTCTCCTTACTCTGTATTTCAACCTGTGGGGGGGGGAGCAGTTTATGACTCCTGGATTCCTTCCGCAGTCCCCCTTGGCTAGTTTAAATGTTCATAAGCCATCCACTGAGGACTGCGGTTCCCCTCCTGGATGGATGCAGGCCATCACCCCTCTATAGGTCCTTATCCTCCCAGGTAGGTCACCAGTCCCCAATGCAGCTGAACCCTTCCTTTCTGCACCATTTCTTCAGCCATGAGTCGAAGCTCCTGGTGTGGAGATCCTACTCCTGACCCCTCTCATAGACAGGCAGCACCTCAGTGAAAGCCTCTAAGCAAGCTGCCCAAGACCCCTACCCAGCTCTGTAAACTCCCCCTGCACTATCCCAGCCCCATCCCTAGCCAGGTCATTAGTCCCAGGTGGACAATGACATCCAGCTCTTCCTTCCATCCTGCTGCCTTACTGATCCTCAGAATCTGCTTTCCATCCCTCCGGGCTATGGCACCGGGCAGGCACATAACCTGCCTCTCCCCCCACTTCCTATTCTCAAATCTATCCCCCTCACAATCAAGTTCCCCACCAGAAGTTGCTTCCTTCTCCTGTGGGGTCCTCTACCATTCTCCTTGGGTATCCACTATGGAGGGCCCCCACATTCTCCCTGGTCACTACCGTGGGTCTCTCCTCCCAGCAGTTCTGCCCTGCCAGAGCAGAATAGGAATTACATAGTGGTACCAGTTGAGGCATGTGCCTCTGACCCACCACCACCCTTCCAGAACCCACCATAGTCCAGTCACTCCTCATCCTTGGCATCCACTGAGGTAACAGTTTCAGACTTGGTGGCCCCTTGGGGAAAGAGTTCCTCCAAATCCTTGCCAATTCTAATGATTTCCTCCTTTAGCCCTTAGAGGTGTGTGCAGATAGAGTACCACTGCAGTCTCCAGAAGGTCTTTCTGAAAACTACCATCCCACAGCCACTGCACTGCACCACTCTCAGCATTCTTAACTTCTGTTCTCCCTGTGTTACATGGAAATACTTTTGTACTCTTACCCATGCTAGGATGTTTCTAGTTTCAACCTTTTTTGTTTGTTTCTATTTGTGTTCCCCCACGCCTTGTTTAAATCTTTTTGTACTCCCATCCTAGACTGGTGTTGGTGCTATTCCCAGTTTTGGCCTACCTTTGACCTTCCACTCTTCCCAGCAGTGACTATTATGCAGTAGTGAACAACTGCCTTGCCTTAGTCAACTGGCAGAGTCCCCTTCTTCTCCGCTTCTTTCTGCCAATGTCTGCTGATGCCTATGATGCCAGTCACCTGTTCCACTCCTTCACTGTTCCACTCCTTTGCTGTTTCACTCACTCACTGTACACAACATGTGGGACACATTGGCAGTGCTGTTTTTATGCAGAACCTGATCCCTTCTTGGTGGCATGGTATTGGCTGTGAGAGGTCAATTATCAACTAGCTGAGGCCCCAGGCCAGACAATTAGCAAACCTACCACAAACTAAAGGGTAGACACAGTTCTTATAATATGGCTCCTTAATGTGGGCTACTCTGACTGTCCTCAAGTTTACCCTGACCCACCTGCCTGGATCCATGAGTGAGCCTGGAGATTGGTCAGTTTTGCACAAGGAAGACTAAAGCACAGGGGTTATTAAACTGGTAAAACATTGAGGACAATGTATGGGCAACCATGCACAACAAGCCTATGTTTCCAAGTTTGGGTTCTGTTGACATTATTGGGACCAAGAGGCCATAACTTGAGATGTCACTGATGTCAACAGAACTCCAAAATGGAAACAGTCAAGTTGTGAATGGCTGCCTGTCTGCTATTTTACATGGTATATGTTTTGAAACATAAAATAAACATCTCTTTCTTCTTTTCAAGAAATCTTTGGTATAATATTTTATTGACAAAAATAAAAACAGAACCCCATACCCAGCTGCTGAAAACTCACCTGAGTTAGGAGCGAGTTTCTTTTTTTTAAATATTTTGTTTATTTATTTCTTTAGTTAAATATTTAGTTATTTATTGATTTATTGCTGAGTGGGAAAAGAGGGTTAGACAACACTATTTATTTTTAGCCTTGTCTCAGCTAGGCTATCCTGAGTAAATTAATTGTAAAATCAAAAACATTTTTTTCTTGGGGGGGGGGGAGTGATAAAGTCAATCAATAAGGTATGACAGGTTGTGCATTATTTAAGCAATAAGGCATGACAGGGGGTGCGTTATGGTAGGATAATGGCCCACCTCGGGTGGGTTGAAGCAAGAGGTGAAGCCCCTGGAGTGCCTTATTGCCATGATGAAATGGGTCCCTATTAGTAAACTGAATTTATTTATTTTTGTAAACTTTTGCTATTCATGTAATTTAACACTTGTTTTCCCTATTTCAAATAAGGATTCAGAGACAAATAGTCCCAACTTGCAGCAAGGTGTCAGTTTCAGGTGCCCCGTAGGTGGTGCTAATGCTGCAAATAAGCAGCTGTTTAGTAAGGGCAAAGGGAAGGCAGGCACTGGATTCACACGCTAACGCTAGCTGGGAGTCGGGAGAGAGGCTGCTAGTGGGGCGTGAGGACCTGCATCTCAGATTAGATCTGTAATTTGGTGTTTGGCTTTGAGATAGAAAAGTCCATGGAATCGTTGTTGAGTATCCAAACTGCTGGTTGGAGTGGAGGGTGCAGTGGGTACTTGAGGGAGATGTAGAAGTGAAGTCTACAGCCAGTCTATCTTTTTTTTTTTACATTAAAAAAAGTTTTTTTTCCTTTGCAGTCCATCTTGCGTGTGGTCTGTGAGATAGAGCAGATCGAGGTGAAGGGAAGAAATGCCTTGGAGTCACAGTCAACAGATTTAAAAAAAAAAAAACGGTACCAAAGAGCTGTTCTTCAGAGTGGGACCAGAGGAAATGTGTGAGAGAGGAGATCAGAGTTACTATTTCAGGTATGTTTAGAGAGGGCACAAGCAGTTGCCAGTTCAGCATATTGGTATTTGCCAGGTGCAGAGTCCTTTTTGACAGGAGCTACTTTCACCCAGGCCATTGTGCTGGGATAATGGCCAGGCTAAAAGCAGCTCTTGACCAGTCAGAAGCCATCATTGTTCATACTCATTTCATAATCTGGAATAATGTCACCCTTCACGTATGTTGTGAGGCATGAGGTACAACCAAGATGTGACATTAACTAGCATAACATGTGCCCTGGAGTGCCTTTTTGCAATTACAAAATGGAGCCTGTGGAATAAAAAAAAGGTTGTTTTTTTATGTAAGTTTTTATTTAGCTGAGTTTCAGGCTGTGATTTTGTATTAAGATGCCATCACGACTGGAAGCGCAACTCGGCCAATCGGCCTTTAGGATTTATTTCTGTTCCTTTTATAATAATGATTTCTAGTGAGACTTCCCTGGAGAAAACTGATTTATAAAACTGTCAAATGTATGTATAGGCAAGTGACGGTGCAAATGCCATACAATTGCTAAACCATTAAAGAACTACTGATGCCTCAGAGAAAACTTTAGGAAAAAAGGTTCTGCTTTACCTTCTACACATTTCATACATTTATTTTTCCTTTGTTCTTCTGAATAATAGGCAGAAGAAGATAGGCATAATCCTTGCAGGAAGAGGTGCATGTACATTTAGTATATCTCTCTCTAGTGGATGAATTCAAATATCCAGGAATCTCCCTTGACCCTGCCCTTGAGTTCTCCACTTACATAACTGCCATCAGCAAATCTGTTAATGCTAGGCTGGGTCTTGTTTTCCAACTCTGGCACCTCCTGACTCCCAAGCCAAGGCTTGCTATTGCCCAAGATATGCTGCCTCCTGCCTCAATACAGTTCTTGGGCTTGATTCGCAAAGGCTGATGCAGGGCTTGTGTCAAGCCCTCATCAGCCACACAGCTTTTTGCAGCTGCACTAGACTCCTTTGCCTTAACTGGACCTGATTTTATATTGTCAGGCACATTTGGCTCAGTTTCCTCAGCTTACGGCAGCTTGTGCCAAATATTTGGTGCTAGCCCAACACAAAGGCAACAAGTTAGCACAGGAAAAAGCTGGTCTAACTTGCAGCATTTGGCACTAGGGATTGAAAATCCCGATCATCAGCTGGGAGAATGCCCCAAGGCCCATGCCACAAACTATCAGTGCATTAGGGGCTTGTAGCATTCTCGGGGCTTTAAAAATCAAGCCCCATGTATCTACTCATATGACCCCAAATCTATCCTACATAAATGGGATGTGGCTTACAACAATATCTGCTGCTTTGTTAAGTCCTCCCCCAACTAACCCACCACTGCACACTATACTTCTTTCTGGGCTGGATATCCCCCTCTGCTCTATGCTCTTATACTCTGGGGTATTTCCTTTTCAAATTATTCTGATCGTTCTCCCCTATCTCACCAATATCTCTTCTTCATAGCACATGCCCCCTTCTATTCATTTAGATCTGTCAAGGTCCCATCATAATAATTTCTAAAATGCTCCTCCAGGATAGATGATCAGGCCTCCTCCTCTTTTGCACCCATGCTCTGGAACTCCCTACCCTCCTGCATTTGCAATGCTGCCAATCAATTAGCCTTCAAGTGAGCACTGCATTCCTCTCCCCTTCATGCAGCTATACACAATCTCTATACCTTACCCATTAATCGCTCTGGTCCTACTGGCCACTCCAACAGGGAGGCCTTCTGATCCTACTCAGTATTCAGTTGCAAATTTTGCCTATCGCTATTACAAGTAAAGATAATCGTCATTTCTGCTACATTTGTTCTAACTTTATTGTTTAAGATGTATTTATTGTTTGTGTTTTATTTCTGTTTAATTATTTGATTGCTATGTAAATGTCATTGTTTATTGTAAATGGCTACTTTGAATTCTTTCAGGTCATACCCATAAATAGGTATTTGGTTGTCTAGCGTACCAACCAGGTGAACAACAATCAACTAAATTAATTAACTGTTTAGCCTTGCACAGAAAGAAGTGACAAAAGTCACATAGGTGAGACTCTTCCAGCAGTGGGAGCTATGACAGTGTTGCACCATTGAGTCTCTTCCCATGATGACATTGAATTGGCAGCTGTAATGGCAGTGGGAATATTGATGTTGTCACACAACTGAGATTTACCCCATGACTGCATCTTAATGGGAACTATAGTGGTGTTGTATGGTCAAGTCTCCTCCATTGATGAATTCACAATGGGAACTGTAATGGTGTCACAGAGCCAAGTCACCTACCATGATGAGCCTCCACACAGCCAAGCCTTTTCCTATGGTGACACCACAATGAAAACTGACAGCACAGTCAAGCCCTCCATGATTTTTAATCCAGTGTTTTTTTTTTACTAGCTGAGGGATGCCAGGCAGGCACTCCCCCTTTAAGCAGCAACAGTCAAGGTCCTAATGGAACAAGAGGTAATAACAATATGGGAATAGTAGCAAGGGAGGGTCCATTGTGTGAGGAAAAGATCAGGCATGGTGTGAGGGTACCAACATGGTCCTGGAGATGGTGGTGAGCATAGCTGACTAGAGTCTGGGACATAAGTGCAGCAGAAGAAGGGTGGGGGTCATGCAAGAGAAAAAACAAAGAAAGTGTGAGGCATAGCAAATAGATAGAGATGCCTTCTAGAGAGGGAACTCAAAGAAGGGAATGCAATTCTGACAGGAAGGGACATCAGAATAGCAAGAGGGTGGAAGGGACTAAGACACAGGGGCAGCAGGGGGAAAGGAGTCAGAGGGCAACAAGCAGGGGCAGAAGGGGTAAATCACAGGAGGACTGGAAGGCAGTGAGCTTCAAAACCAGGTACCTGGGGAATCAAATCAGTGATCTGCAGGCATTCACAGCAGAAACCGAGGTGAACATGGTGGTAGTGATGGAAGTGAGCCACAACATATCATGACTGAGAGCTATCAATTCCTGGTTACTCACTATTCAGGAGTGATAGTTGCATGAAAGGAGGAGGAGTGGCTTTACACTTGAGCAATGGCTTGAAGGACACAGTGATCAGAGAAGAAGAGAGGGAAAAAGTATGAAAATGTTGTGGGTTTAGGTAGTTGCCGTGGGGGGGCATCAGTGTGGGTATTGTGCATGGACCACCCACTCAGAAGGAGGAAACAGACAGGGAGATGGTGGAAGGGATCAGCAGGGTATCAGAACAGAGAGAGGGGTTGAAAGTGAGGGACATTAGCATGCCTGATGTGGACTGGTCTGCTCCAGGGGCAGTGAGTGCTAGAAACTAGATCATGGGAGAGGTCTACTCAAGATCTAGTGCTTACAAAAAGGAATTGCATAGGGCAGTCAATGTTTAGAAGCCTCTGGGTTCCACTGATTACCAGATATTACAGTTTAAAATAAGGCTGGGGGAAGCAAGGGGCCTCTAACAAAAGTACTGGACTTCAGTAGGCTCAATTTTGCCAAGATGATGGAGCTACTCAGGGAAAAACTAGTAGGGTAATGGATACAATGGAAGTAGGAGATGTAGTAGAAATAGAAAGCAAATGGGTCAAGAAAAACTGTGGCTATTGGATGCTACATGTGTCTTTATTAACTCATTACCTCCAGGAAACACCTATAGGTGGCAGCTAAATCATCTCCTTTGTCTCCCCACAATGACTTCAGGCAGCAGCCAAAGACTTCCTGTTTGCCCTGGATGCTTCTCAGGTTGTCAGTACTATTTCTCTGTATTACTTGCAAACCAAATTTATTAGAATTGACTGCATAACACTGTTAGAAAGGTAATTTTGTGCTGAACAACTTTGCCACTGATACTTTGTGAGTGTCATGTATGCTTTAAGAGTTATTTGCATTTGTTTATGACATGATGTGTATGGCTGACATTTGTCCCTCAAGCCTCACCTAAGTACCTTGAATACAATGGGAAAAATACTTGTTTTATATTAGAAAAATTGCTTTTTTAGTATAAAATTACTTTTGTACCTACATCTAATGTATAGATGCTTAATTTGGTGTTGATGAGTTACATATTTTCCTACCAAATGTGGTTTATGTTGCTTTCTTATTGCAAAAAAAAAAAACAGTTATTTGCTATTTCAACTAGAATAGAAAAAAAAGAGAAATTGCTTATAATTAATTGCATAGCACTGTTGGAAAGGTAATTCTGTGCTGAACAACTTTGCTACTCGTACTTTGCTTGTTGCACTTATGGTTCATGAGATATTCACATTTATTGGTGGCATGCTGATTATGGCTTGATTTTGCATAGAAAGGCCCATGATGCAGTGTTAAGAGTATATAGAACACATGTGGTGGAATTCTTAAGGAGCTCCTGTGGAAATAATGAGTTAAGGCAGTAGATTAAAAACAGGAGAAGAAAAAAGCCATTGTGCTACACAGAAGAGGTAGGAGAGGCAGTGAGGGAGAAAAGAGGGCCTTCAAAAACTACAAGGCCAGACACACAAGAAAAAACAGAGAAATGTACCAGCACAGTATGAGGGATGCCAACAGTAAGGTGAGAAGGGCAAAATAAAACACAGAGCTGAGGACAGTGGAGTGACTAAAGAAGAGGAACAAAAGACATTTTTCCTGCTACATCAGAGAAAAAAATGAAATTTAAGGATGGGAGTTTAAGATCGAAGAAAGGGGAGGGATGATAAGAGAGGGAGAGGGAAAAGACACACAAACTCAATGAGTATTTCTGCTGGTAACACCCAATATGGTTGAGTATTATTGAGTGGCTCAATCTGAGCCACTCAATAATACTGCTCACCTGTAGAGCGAGAGGAGAAAAAGAGCACTGAATAATCATAGCAAGTGTAGATCAATTTGGCCAAGCCTTGCTGAGCTGGCTGTCTGGCATAGTGGCTTAAGCCACTGCCCCTAGAGCCTGTGGTGCTGGGTTCAGGTCCCAGTGTAGGAAGCTATTTGTCTTCCTGAAGGAGTTGTCATTTTTTTTTCTGTCCACTCCCCCTGGAGTTAACAATCTTTATTTTGGGCATGCAGGGGGCTTGCTCATAAGAAACATTGTTTTCTTTTCTTTTTTTTGTTAAGTAAGCGACCATCGCTATTTGCGATGGTCAATGATGTACGGTTCACCCTTTTGACTTTGTGTGGTTGTTCACTTGCTTTATGTGATCGGCGGTAATATAGACTCACTTTTATCACATAAAACCTTTCTGCTCAGTATTTATGGTACAGGACAAGGGTCCTCTACTAGAATATGGGCTCAGGGTCAGAATGGTGGTTGAGGGGTGGAGATCAGCATGGAACCAATAACTGCTGATAGGATGCCAAAGGACCTTAAAACTCTAAAAGTGGATAAATCAATGGGCTCAGATGGGCTGCACCCTAGAATGCTATAAGAGACTGGGAAAGAGCTGGATGCACCCTTGGCAGATTACGTCAACAGCTCACTGGAATCTGGGGTAATGCCAAGGAAGCTACTCAGCTATGATGGGAAAGACAGCAAATATAATACCATTGTATAAAAGCTGAAAAAGATAGAGGTAGTCCACAGAAGGGCAACTAAAATAGTGCAGGATCTGCAAGAGAAGCCATATGAGGAGAGACTAAAGGAGCTTAATATGTATACCCTTAAGGAAAGAAGGGAGAGGGAGGACATGATAGAAACTTTTAAGTACCTCAGTGGAATCAACAAAGTCCAAGAGTGTAGCATCTTTCAGAAAAAGAGACATGCAAGAACAAGGGGACACAATTTAAAGATGGGGGGTGGTTCAGGGGCAATGTGAGGAAGTATTATTTCACAGAGAGGGTAGTGGATGCATGGAACAGCCTTCCTGAGGAGGCTGTGGGGTCTTAAACTGTGGGAGAATTCAAGAATACATGGGACAGACATAAGGCAATTCTTGTGGGGGGTAGGAAGAAATAGGCTGTTGGTTAACTAGGATCTGCGGCCTATCCTGTAAGTAGGGAAATGGGCAGACTAGATGGGCCAAGCAGTCCTTGTCTGCCATCAAAGACTATGTTTCTATGTTTTTATAAAAAAAGAATAAGCCAGGAAACTCTAGGCCTGTAAGCCTGATGTCCACTGTATTTAAGATACTGGAGGCTATCATAAAGCAAAGACAAGTAGATTTCCTGGAGACAAATGGACTCCGGAATGAAAGGCAGCAATGGTTCACAAGGAGAATGTCCTGTCATGCAAATGTGATAGACTTCTTCTACTGAATCAAAATGGCAGCTGATAAAGGCCAGGCATAAATGTGTTTTACCTGGGCTTTAACAAAGCCTCTGACTGACCTTATTAGTTATGTCTAATAATGATCAATTATCTGAAGATTGAGATGCTTGTGAATCAGGATGTCTCTGAGTGATGCAGCACTTCCATATGAAGAACTTCGGGAGAGTGGATGATGCTGAATCTTGAAGGTTGAATGAGAGGCAGCTCAGAATGGCACTTCAGGGATGTTTGAAGTAGCCATGTCTAAGACTGCTTATTATTCCCAGTACTGCTTTTGATGATTGCCCAGCTCGACTTGTATTGAAGTAAGCCCAAACAGCTGTGGATGTGTGGAGGAATACAGATGATAATTAGGAATTTGACCCTGTAAATAGGCCTGGATTGATGGAGAGATGCGGTTCCTCAAATCAAAACTGAATCCTAGTGGGCAGGAGTACTTCTGCATGAGCAGAGCGTGATGGTTGATGGATGACTACAAGCATGGCAAGGCTAGAGGCTGGAGAAGATGATTCAAGCTGTGCTTGAATCCACTAATCTCTGATGAGGCAGCAGTATGAAAATGGATGCAAGTTTGGGAAAGTCTGCAGGGAACCCAGAGAACCTTCCTGGATTCTGATGATGAAGAACTAAGAGTGGCTGAGGCTCAGTAGAACAAATGAATGAGGTTGGATGCCTTTGAAGAAGTCCAATAGAAGCCTGAGAATCTTCTTCTAATCTAATGATGTAGAACCAGTAGAAGCTTCATGGCGCATGGATGTAATGGTCTTTGAGATGAATATGAGCCTGAGGAAGTCCAAGGGTGACCCTGATGACCTTTACTGAAATCTGAAGCTTCATGAAAAATATATGTGAAGATCTTGCTGGAAGAATGCATATTGATGAAGTCCGAGGTAGACCTTGAGGACCTTCTGTAGAAGCTAAAGATGTAGACCCAGTAGTTGTGATGAAAACTTCATGCTGAATAAATCTGGAGGTCTTTGAAATGAACATATGCATGAGAAAGTCCAAGGGGAACCCTGAGGACATTCCTTTATTTCTGATGATGAACAATAACATGTGGTTGAAGCTTAGTGAGGTCTTGCGAGATAGATGTATATGAAGAAGGTCAAGGGGAACCCTGGGGACCTTCTTTGGATCTGATGATGTAGAACTAGTAAAAGCTTTGTGAAATATGGATGTGAAAGACTTTGAAATGGATAATGCCTAAGGAAGTTGGCGGGAAACCCGGAGGACCTTCCTTGAATTCTGAAACTTCATGGAGTAAACGTGTGAAGATCTTGGAAGAGGAATGATTTTGAAGAAGTCGAGGGGAATCCAGATCCAGAGAACCTTCCTCAAAATATGAGGCTGAGTAGAGTATCATGAAAAGGTCTTTGTGAGATGGACTTATGACAGGGAAAACCGAAATGGAGCCTGGGACCATCTTCGGAATCTGAAGCATTGAACAATAGCATGGTGGAGGCTTCTTCTTCTTCTTCAATCTGCAGATGCATGACCAATAGGAGTGGAGAGGCTTCATAGATTATGAATGTTAAGGTCTTTGAGTCAGGAACAGGACCAGAGAAATCCATGGAATTCTGAGGACCTTCTTCAGAGTCTTGAAATGCCCCATTCACTAATATCACCAACAGCTTAGATATATATTTTATTTATGAAGCACCCAATTCCTGAGACTCTGGGTGCTGTACAATAAAACCACAATACAGACACGATTATTTAACAAGCATTTGTCAGTGCTGAAGTTCGCTATTGGTACATGTATTAGTATTGTACCAGGTGGGGCAGGGCTACAGGTCCCAGTGCAGTATTATTTACATGCAGTTGAGTAGCATCATTTCTCATGAACAATACAAGGTTCTTATTTATTCCCCAGGTAACTTTCTATCGTCCATGCTCTCCGTGCCCACAACTCTCCATGCTCAGGTGCCGACTCCTCATTATAGTCCCTCCCCAGCTCTTTTGTAGGGCAGGAGAGGTCTCACTAGGCAGCCCTGAGGATCGGGCATAATGACTTGGGAGGAAGGGTGTCTTGCCTATGGCCCCCTTTCTCAGCACTGAATGGCACAAAATTGAACAAAGAGACAGGGAAGGGGGTTTGTGGGACTACAGGCAAGGGACTAGAAGGTAAGGGGACAAGGAAGAAGGAAAATCTCATGTTGGGGAGAGAGTCCCCATTTTGTTATTGTGCACCTAGTTTCAGGGTACTACATTGGCAAGGCAGGTGGGAGGTCATACCATGAATATAGGAATAAAAGCCCCCCTCTGGGCTTGTGGGGCTGGGGTATCAGGTACTATGGGGGGAAACAGCCAGAATGAAAACAAAAGCACCAGCTTCTTGGGTGCACCCTCCAGAGCTCAGGGCCTGGGAAAAAAATTCCTGATTGTCCCCCATGATGGTGAGAGCGGAGTAAGGAGGCAGCAGCAAGAGTGGAAAAGGCCAGACTAGTGAGGGAAGGGACTGTGGTGGGGGGGCTTAGCCAGGCTGATCAGGACACAAACAGCTGTTTGCTGGGCATTGACCTGCAGATGAAAGGAAAAAGCTGCCACATGATTGGTGCATTTTTTTCTTTTCAAGTGCAGACCATCTCAGAGAAAACACGATCATGATCAGCCTGGCTGATGACTGGTGTGACACTGCCGAGACCCTTGCAGAGTACTCTACATTGGACAGACAATGTCACACCAACTCAAAAGCAACTCAGTCAATCAATCAATCAATCAATCAAGTCTTTATTTAACCAGGCGTTCATTGTTGAGCAGAAGCTCATTTGCAAGATGGACCTGGGTGGAGCATGAACAATTGTATATACAGGTCAACACAGGTATTTACAAGGCAATACAGATAATACTCTTTACAGAGAGGAAGAAAAAGAAGTTCATATGTACATATAATTATACAGATATTGTACAGATTACATGGTATTTACATACATAGAAGTGTCTATAGAAAGATAAAGCAGGTTATCTAAGGTTGCAGGAGGAAGTAACAGAAGAAAAAAAAATAAAAATATACACCAAGTAGAGGTGATGGTAGGGGGGGAGGAAGGGAGGGAGGTAGGGGGAGAAAGGCTAGGAGGGCATGGTGCACAGAAAGGAGTTGGTAAAATGGGATGTAGAGAAGGTGGATGGAGAAAAGGAGTATGTGTGAGCCCCGAGTTTGAATGCTGTAAAGTACGGGGCATGGTAGGATGTCACAACCCAGGGTAGTGAGCTCCTACCCAAGGTTGGGAAAGGAAGACTAAGGGGATGGACGGGCCTAGTGTTGATAAGACGGGGGATGAGAGAGAGAGAGAGGGAACAATTAGGGTGGTGAGGAGCAAGCTGGGGGGTCAGTACTAAAAATTGGGTCTAGGCGTGGCTATATACCAGTGCAGACACCGGTACTGGGTCTGAGTGGGTGAAGCAGTTACATACTTCTCCGATTGTATGGAAATAAAGCGTCTTGAAGGCATTTATACTGATTAGAGTGCTTAATTTTAGGGTTTTTCGTAGATCGTTCCCTAAGGTAGGTAACACGAAGCTTATGGTGCATTTCAAAAAGTTCACTGCATGCGTGCACAATGAACTTAAAAAGCACTCATTAGTCTCAACTACACACTGAATTAGCCTTCAGATCAGAACAGCAACAATCAGAAATACCAGTTTTTGGATACTTAGCTGAATGTAAAATAATTGCCTTAAAACCAAATGGATCCACTCCAAAAATCCATGACAGGTGAGATTTCTGCAGGTACCAGAATTACTAACAGTAAATAGTGTTAGAAGGCACTACTGTACATGAAAGCAACTTCAAATGTGGCCCAAACCACAAACACCAAAATATAACTTTTTTTTTGTGAGAGTGGTTTGGTTCCAGTAAATTAATTAATATTACAATAATGAATAATATATGCTGGAAAAAAAAACATTAAAGAATCATGCCTCCATTACTACATATGATGGAAAGTAAAGTGCTTTATTTCTTCATTAATGTTTAACAACGTACAAGAAATAAATAAACAGATCAGGGCAACAGAGTTCCACACTTCAGCAGTTCTGTGCTGATTGGGTTATTACTTACACAAGGGGTGAGGCAGGCAGTGTAGTGGTTAGAGCACAGAAAAGTGAACCTGAAAAACATTTTTCCATCCTACTACCTTCATTCATTCTCTGTCTGTGAGACCTTAAAGAGCTAGTGTATCAAGCATTTCTAACCACTTTGAGCTTACTGGAGTACTGGGTTACTTCCGTTCACAGTGTTATTTAATATTTTGTTGTTGATATTTTAGTTCTAACACACGAGTCAACCCCCAAGTTGCAAGTATTTGTCTCGGCTCTAACAAGAATTGTTGGTCTCAAGCACTAGACTGAAGACAGGAAGTGACGTAGTGGTGGGCAAGCTGCCTGGTATTTTTGAATCCCAGTACACGGCATAGAAGTTCTATGGCCAGGGAACTAAATATCCATGCCATCCTCCTCCTCCTCCTCCCAACAGTCTGGTCGATCACGACCACCCCTTTCCTCCTCACACTGGGTCACATCTTCTCCAGCACATTTAACTCACCCCTCTAAGGCATCAAGCAAAACTGGTTGTGGTTTTGCAGCACCTGTTTAATGGGAGCACAGCACTGTTCACTAGTCTCGATGATGCCTTAGTGCTAACTAGCCCGAAATGCTTAATGTGTAACGAGACATTCTCTTCACCAGAGTGGCAGCGATTTCATAAGAATACCCTCAGCAGTGGGTTTCAAAAGACAAGCAGCTTTCTTGACAGAATGAGCTGCAAGCAGTGTCAGCTCTCTCTCCTCTTCACTGGAATGGCATGGATAGAAATCTGGAGATGGGTATTTATGTATTTGCTTTGAGAGACAAACTACTTTCCTGACCATGATGCCAGATAGCAGTGGTGGAGATCTAAATCAGAGAACACAAGAGATTATGATTTGAAGCATGTAGGATATCCTCCTGGAAAAAAATAACCATGCATACAAGTCAATTAATGCTGTGCAAGTTTATTTGAAACCTCACCATGTTTCAAATAAGCTTGCACAGCACTTCATCATTAGCTGCAACTGAGTTATGGCATTCCCATTCTCTAGTGAGCCCTTTTTTTGTTAATGCAGATCCCCACTGCTGCTGTCTGGCACTGTGGTCAAGAAAGCAGATCATCTCTCAACCCCCCTACACAAACCCAGTCTGCAGTTTCTAGAGGTGGTACCCTCATTTACTGCAGTGGCTTTTGTTGTATACCACTCGGCAGCTGGCTACTGCTGTCAGGATCTGGGACCGCACACTGCCACGGAAGCCACTTTAAACTCTCAAGTTGCAACTTCCACCAAGAGCACTGCTGGTTACAATCTCTGGCCACGTGTACAGTTAATTACTTTGGGGACACACCGAGCAAAGCCTTGTGCTGTAGACGGGGAAGGAAGGCATGTAGCTGCTGTGTTTTTGTTGGGAGTCGGAACTATGGACAGGCAGCCAGGAGAGAAAAAAATGAGGAAGGGGAGGTTATATGGGCATGTGAGATCAGGAGCCAATTCAGGCAAACCTCTTTCTCTTTCAATAGGAAACAAAGTAAAAATCTGAAGACCCACATAACAGAAAAAGACAGACTTTACTTTGCACAGAAAAGGCCACCCAGGTAGCTAAGAAACATGATCTGGACCAGGATCTTTTCCTCCCAGGACCTCACTTCCAGTTTCTTACATGACACAGCTCCACAAGCCGGTGATGTGCAAAACTATTACAATATTTAACAAGCATTTGTCAATGCCGAATGTTTGCTTGCTGGTATTGGCATTGGTAGTGCAGGAGTTGGAGATGCATAATAGGAATGGCAGTGAAATATTGAAGTAATGCCAACCCTCACCCTGCAGAGACTGACAGGTGTTGGGGGTTTGCCTTTGGGTCATTGGCCATAACACTCTTGCCATCCCCCCTGGCCCCACCCTGCAGACACCAACAGGTGTCATAGTGCTCCTTGAGATCTTCAGCCCTTGCACTCACCCCGTTCCATAAGGAAATAAACTGAAATGGGTGTAGTATAGGAGAATGGGGTGAACATTAGGCCCGAAGACCCCAAGTCACACCTCAACACCTGTCAGTCTGTACAGGGTGGGTGTTATGGTTGGAAACCCTAATGCCCTGGGTGTTTGTTGGTATTTTTGCTCCAAAGTTTCAACATGGGTTTTTGGGATCCCACCTCATTAACACTGGTAGTATCATTTCATTACTCAATCCCAAAGGGTGATTTCGCACAGTGAGTGTGCCATTTGGTGCCACAGATGCAAAAATATATTTTGGGCAGGATATGAAAAATGACAACCGTACTGTTGAGGAGATGTGAAGAAATGGTAATGTTGAAAATCTGGAGCGAAAATATGAAAAAGTGACAAAGTTATGAGTGTGCGTAGAAACTGTGCAACGTAGGCTTGTAACGCAGTCATTTTTTTGAATGTTTTCACCAAATTTTCAACATGGCCTTTTTGGGGCAATCCTTCATGAACAGTGGCACTGGGATTTTGTTAATCTGTCCCGAGAGTTGATTTCACACAGCGATTGTGCTATTCTGTGCCACAGGTGCAAAAACACATTTCAGGAAGAATGCAAAAATTGACAGCTGTACTGTTCATAAGGGGGTGTGAAAAAATGGCAATGTTGGAAATTTGAAGTAAAAATAGTAACAATTTATGAAGTTACAAGTGTGCATAGAAACTGCATAATGGATGCTCATAACACAGTTATTTTTTGGATTTTTGTCACCAAATTTGCTTTTGGACCCCACCTCATGAACAGTGGCAGTGTCGTTTCATTAATTGGTCTGAAAGGTGATTCTGCGCAGCGACTGTGGAATCCCCTTTTGGGACAGAGAAACAAAATGACAGTGTTCATGAGGAGTTGTCCCAAGAATCCCATGTTGAAAATTTGGGACCAGAACTCCCACATTTTGTCTAAGATGTCAACCTAAGTTGAAAACCCCCCAGTGACTGCCATTATAGGGCTTACTGTCATTTCTTCAGTTTCCGGTTGGTCTTTGAAGAGTGCAGACATGTTCCCGGTCCACAGAAGATCGCTGCTCCCAACCTCCAGAGGTAAGTATGGGTGAGAAGGATGCAGGGAGGTGGGGTGCATAGAGGGAGGGTGTGGGTTGAGGTAGGGGGGCCAGCAGAAATGACGAGGGACCGTTTTCTTTTCTTTTTCTCAGGTTTAAAAAAAAAAGACCTCATGGCACTGTTTTCTTTTTTACAGATGAAATATTAATAAAATGGATTTTGGCACACTGGGGTGGGCTCCCAGTGTGCTAGAGTACTGGTGGGGTGATTAATGCCAACCCGGGGATTGGGCACCCGAGATCGACTGAGAACATTGGGGCGTGGGGGGGGCAGTGCATTCAACACCAGGAGTGGGCATCCCGCTGTTGGAAATATCAAAGAAGTAGTTTTTTTGGCACACTGGGGTGGGCTTCCAGAGTATCACATTAATGGGTGGAGGGGAGATACATGCTGACATGGGGATTGAGCATCCCGATGTTGGTGGGGGGAGATCAATGCCGACCCAGGGACTGGGCATCCTGAAGTCAGCTGAGAGGGGATACATGCTGACACAGGGATTGAGCACCCTGATGTCCACTAGCTCTTTAAAACTGTTGTTCACCCTCCTATGTCTCTTATGGTGGGCTGCTGTTACTGCCAGCCCCGCTAGCACGATCGCACTTAAGTGAAAGTGCCTTTGGGCACTGTAAACCCCCAGCCCATGCGGAGCTTAGGCTGTGGCCTACTCTGCACGGTTGGGAGAAGAGGAGCAAATAGAGTCAACAGGAAGTGACCTTCTCCCACCTTCCAGAATTGCTGCTCCAGCGGCAATATTGTAAATTTATTTATGCCTAACAGGGTGTACAGTGTCAGCTAGGGGTGCAAGGGGCTGGAGAGGGAAGGGTCCAGTGGGGTGGTGAGGGGGGTGGAGACATCAGCCAGACTGATCGGAATGCAAACAGCTGTTTGCTGGGTGGTGACCTGCAGATGAAAGAAAAAGCAGCCACATGATTGGTGTGGCTTTTTCCTTTCAAGTGCAGACCACTTCTGGCAAAACAGCATCACGATCAGCCTGGCTGATGATTGGTGTGATACTGTCAAGTACCTTGCAGAGCACTCTGCATTGGACAGACAGTGTCACACCCCTCAAAAGTCACTCATCACAAGAAGTTCTACGTGCATGCATGAACTTAAAAATGACAAAACACATAATAAAATCAGTATAAATACAGATTCCCTTCTATCTATCACAACAAGCTCACGATATAAAAGCCATTTGGAACAAGTATGTTTTCAGTCCCCTTTTAAAGCTTAATCTGGTTCTGTAAGTCAGTTTGCATCTGTACACATATTTCCCTGCCCTTTCCCCCAGGTCACACCTGGAAACAAGCCGCGGCTCAGTGTGCCTTTCCCGGTCACTAACTTTCAAATAAATGAATAAATAAAATGTCAAATATGTAGGATTAGAGAAGTCCTCTGCTGATACACTGCTGGGATTGCACCTTGGATGAGTGAGCTCTGGTTGGAGAATTCGACGCATTGACATCTATGATATGATATAGAGAACAATGTGCTCAGCCACAAGTTGATGGGCGATGTTGCCACTGGTGATATCGAAAAGGAGGTTGATCCAAGTGGATAGGGAAAGTGGTTGGACACTGACGAGAATGAGAATAGCTTTTGCAGGCTATATATACAGTATTGGTACATCCTTCGCCAATATCTGTGCAGCAGTTCATCTGTTACTTGGGGAATCCATTGCAAAAGGGAGATCATGTCCTCCACTATTTCTTTTTTACTTCAGTGATATTCTGTACCGAATCTCCATCTTCTGTGGCATTAATGACTGTATTCAGATCTCCCATTTTTGAAAGGCTGTAAGCCTGTAGTTCAATGGCTGAAGAAACAATCACACACCCCTGCCTGTCATGTTTAAACCCTTCCTTCCTGCTTCATTCAGAAGCTTTTTTCTTTGAGGCAGGAGGTTCTGTCCATCCTCTCTCTGGGCCTGGCCTTTTCTTGGGCCCTGTCCCTCCTCCCCACCCCCATGTATTGTTTGTCTCCTACCTTCCCTTGTGTTTGGAACCCACTGGCTATGCTGCATTCTATGTCTGGTTTATATACTTCTGCTTCTGGGTCAATATTTTGCCTCTGGCTACAGTCTTTATTGCTTCTCTCACTCAGTAGTTTGTTTCTCCTTTCTGCTCCGGTGCTTGTATTTGCTTTGTTTGCTTTTGGGGCTTTAGTTCTAGTGCCTCTTGCTTGCTTTGTTATGTTCCACGCAATCTCTCTTTTATTCATACTTATTGCCTGTGTCCTCTCTGTTCCAATTGTTGTTTCCATGCAGTCCCTGTGCTCATCACCTTAATTGTTTAGGTATCACATTGCAACAGTGACGGGAATACAGTGAAGATCATTACAGCGACATTTTCGGCAGTTCACCGTGATGGTCAGCTTGGTTACTGACACTGTTGTCTCCGGGGTGTTCGCCCCCTCCCCGAACCAACTTCTACTCAGTGTTGGTTATTTAAAGTCTGGGGGTGTGGGGGGCAGAGCCTCCTGCATGGGGGGTGTGGGGGGCAAAGCTCTCCACAAAAAACACCAGTTACCCCCCAGCAACAGCACAACACCAATTGGCGGTGTTGTGCTATCACTGTGCTGATGGTCAGCAACTTCCTTGTCACCACAGCATGGTGGAATCAATTGTTTACATCTGCCTCTCTCAGTACTGGCTTGCTGTTATACTGTGTCTGTTCTGCAGCTCTGCTTTTACTCACTCGGTGCTTGCTCCCTGCACTCCCTGTGTTTGTGTTATCCAGGCTCATATTTTGCTATTTCAGCATAGTGTCCTGCTTCTCCCAGGCCACTGGCCTCACCCAGCCTCCTTATCACTAGCCGCTACTTAATCTACAGCCTCAAATTTTACCAAACCATACTTTTTTATGAAAGGCCTTGCAGTCCATTTCTGACCATACTTTTACCAAAACCTCAGCAATCTGTTTCTGACTTCTAGCATACTGAAACTTCAGTATTTCAATTAGCTCTACTATTTTTGGGGGTTTTACCCTACCAACATTATAGTTGCTTTTTGGTCTCATGATGCTCAGCTCCTGACTTCCCTGTTATTCCCACGGTGGGGGACAGTGATGACACAAAGAGGCATTGCAGCTCCAGATAGGAGGAGCATGCTTTTATCTAAGTTAAATGAATCCTGCTCCTTTGCCTACATGGCTTCTCAGCTATCTATACATAAATATTTTAACCTCGTAGCCAACATGGCTTACACAATATTCATCGTATGGATTTCAAGACTTTAATACCATTCCACTACCATGTTGCAAATGCTCCTTACTCGAATAACTTAACTTCGCCTTAAAGGAATTCATGCCACCCATATCAATTATCTATTTATACTGCAACCGTAGCAATCACTGCTAAACCTTATCGATTCAATTTACGAAACCTCATTGAATCAATTTCTGGCATCACTGCCCCTCACTGCTTAATGGCTTCACAGCCTCTCACTACTCAATCACCTACCTTCCATGACATCATTAATCTGGCTTCCATAGTGGAATTGGTTGGTATGCTTTCACTGGCTCTGCTCATATCACTCAATCATATTAAGCATTCCTGTCCATCAATCTTATCAGCCAATCATATCAGTCCATTGTATCAGTCAATCATCTCAGACAATTGTACCATATATTAATACCTAACTGATGGCTGCTGGCTTTGCCCAGCCACTTCATATGTACCACTTCATAGTTTTCTGTCTGCTCTCCCTCATAAATTGGAGGCTTGCCAGCCATGAACATTACTTTCTATGGCCCAGGGCTTCCCTGCAGCCGATGGTCTTTCTCTGCATTGAAGTCTGCATCTTGAGCATGTGAACCTCGGGGTGGGGTCCTTCTCATCTGGCCCATGGTGTGAATGTCCTCGCTCTGGGAATATCTTTAGCCATTTCCACCTTCAATGGCACCTCTTGATGTAGAATTAAAGACATCAGCTATGAGGGATGGGGCCCTAATGCCCAAGAGCACTCCTTTAGCTTGCCGAACTGGGTTCAGAGGTGCCCTCTATGCTATTCTCCCCATGGCTGACTTTGGTTCCCCTGTTCTGTTTTAGTCGGTAGGTCAGCTGAGTGACTCAGTGATAATTGCTCTCTTTCTCCCTTCTTGGGGGTTCTGCTCAACCTTTAGAGCTTCCATTGTTGCAGAGGTCTCTCACAATCCTTCATGGTGTTCCCGTTAGAATGAACATGAGAGCTTTCCTCCAAATCAGAATATTTCCCTCCCCTCAGATTGGGTTTCTAAATTGCAGCAGCAGAGCTGTCACTGAATAAAACACCCCTAGCCTGGAGGGAAGGTGACCTAGACCTCAGATCCCCAGAGGTGTCTTCATCTTAAAAGGGCTTTTTACCTCTCCTTAGTACCAAAGGTCATAATATGTAGTCAGTTGTTCATAATACATTCCTTAGTTTCCTTAGGTAGGTTTCCACTGTTGGATTGAGAGGTGGCCCTCCTTTGTCATTCTCTCTCTCTCCTGGATGTCATGCCCTCTCATTATAATTCATTCAACCTATGTTCAAACTGTTACTCAATTCAGTTATCTCCGACCAAGACCCTCATCTCTGATGACCATGTATATATTCCAATCTCAATACCAACTCATCACATCCGCAATGCCTTCTAATCAACTTGTCACCTCTGCAATGCTTTCCAATCTATACTGTTTTTGGGGACTTTCCTAAGATATAATTTCCCTAAGGGAATCTTTCCTGAGGCACCTCTAGGGG
Organism: Neoceratodus forsteri; assembly: GCA_016271365.2. NCBI lineage: Eukaryota > Metazoa > Chordata > Ceratodontiformes > Ceratodontidae > Neoceratodus > Neoceratodus forsteri. The sequence goes on along the minus strand of CM057452.1, from coordinate 1,478,514,022 downwards.
TGGAACCCTTCTCCAGGGTTTCTGCTTTCGGCATCCATATAGGGTGGTATTCCCGAGGCACAGAGAGGTGAACAGCCACAACAAAGGTTATTCAGCAGTTTGCATAAGCACAACACAACACTAAGTTGTGTAAGCACATTGAATAGATAGTATTTCCCCAGAGCCCTCATAGGAGATCACACCTCCCCCCATCACTGCTCCCCTTTCCTCTGAAGTAGCTCTACCAGAGAAAAAAATAATTTCAAGTTATGTTTTCTAAGTAGCTTAAAGAGATCTATTTGTACTACATTCTATTCAGGATGAGTTGTCAGTATAAAGGACAATCCCCTACAGAGTAGTTATTGGTGTTCCCCTGTAAGAAACATAGAAACATAGAAAGTGATGGCAGAAGGGGACCATAAGATCTGTCTAATCTGCTCTAGAGTCTACTCCCCCCTTCCTTAACTGCTATCCAGTGTTATGATCCTTCTTTGTCTATCCTAGGCCCCTTTGAAAGTTCCAACTGACTTAGCCTCCACCACCCCTGGTGGGAGACCATTCAATGTGTACACCACTCTCTCGGTAAAGAAGAACTTTCTTGTGTCACTCTTGAACTTACCCTCCTCCAGTTCCATGTTATGACCCCTAGTTCTTGTGTGGCTCTTGACCTGAAACAGCTCCTAAATATGGACCTTGTTTATTCCCTTTAGATACTTGAAGGTCTCTATCATGTCTCCTCTTTTCCTCCATTGCTCCAGGGAGTACATATTAAAGTCATGCAGCTGTTCTTCATATGTCTTGTTGTGGAGTCCAAATATAATTTTTGTGTCATTCCTTTGGACAGTCTCCAGTCTGTCAATGTCCTTTTGAAGGTGTGATCTCCAGAACTGTACATCGTACTCCAGGTGTGGCCTCACCAGTGATCTGTACAGTGGCAAAATAACCTCTCTCTTTCTACTAGTAATTCCTCTCCCTATCTATCCCAGCATCCCATCAACCTTCAATGCTGCTTTTGCACACTGTTTGGACATTTTCAGGTCATCTGTTATAGTTATTCTTAGATCTCTTTCCTGATTTGTGGCTTCTAGTTTCACTCCCCCTAGGAGGTATTCCTCACATCGATTTTTCTTCCCTAGAGGAATGATTTTGCACTTTTTGGCATTGAAATTAATTTGCCAAGTTTTAGACCACTCTTCAAGTCTCTCCAGGTCAGTCTTCATCCTTTCAACTCCACCAGGAGTGTCTGCATATCTTGGTGGCATCTGCGAACAGACTCACCTTGCCCTCCAGGTCCTCAGATATGTCACTGATGAAGATGTTGAATAGGCTAGGACCCAGTACAGATTCCTTCAGTATGCCACTAGTCATCTCCCTTTCTTCTGACAGAGAGCAATTTACTTGTATCCCTCTGTGTCCTACCGCTGAACCAGCTCTGAACCCAGTTCACCACTTTGTACCCTACACTGATACTGTCAAGTTTGTTCAACAGTCTTCTATGTGGAACTGAGTCAAAGGCTTTGCTGAAGTCCAGATATATCACATCGACAGCACCTCCCTGATCCACAGTTTTGGTCACCCAGTTAAAGAACTTGATTAAATTTGTCTGGCATGATCTTCCTGCAGTAGAATCATGCGGCCTTGGGTCAGTTCTCCATTTTCCTTAAGAAAGGTTATGATTCTTTCCTTTAATAGGGCTTCCATTGTTTTACCCACAATTGAAGTGAGGATTACTGGACAGTAGTTGCCAGCATTGTCCCTATTGCCATTCTTATAAAGAGGGACAACTGTAGTCTTTCTCCAATCTTCTGGAACCTCTCTAACCTCCAGCAACAGGATGAACAGCTCAGCCAGTGGTTCTGTCAGTTCTTCTCTTAATTCCCTCCATAACCTTGGGTGAATTTTGTCTGGTCCTATAGACTTGTTTACCTTGAGTTTTTCAAGTTCTATTAGGACTCTTTTTTTTCTGAATGGTGCTGAGTCAAACTTGCTGAGGACTGGGTTCTTCTCTGCCATGGTGGGGCCAGAATCTGATTCTTCTTTAGTAAATACAGAACAAAAATATTGATTCAGGATTTCCACTTTTCCAGTGTTGACTTCTATGTGCTCTTCATCCTCCTTCTTGAGTCTGACAATACCTCGGCTGGTCTTCTTTTTCTCCCCGATATACCTGAAGAAGGTCTTTTGGCACTTTTTGACCTCAGACACTATCCTTTCTTCTGTTGATGCTTTAGCTTCTCGGATTCTCTTGCTTGCGTCCTTTAGCTTTTCTTTGTATGCGTCCTTGTCCTTTTTGCTACCTATTGTCTTATAAATTCTGAATGCTTTCCGTTTCTCCCTGACATTGCTGGCCACTTCCTTGGAGAACAATAGGGGTTTCCTTCTCTTCTTCACTTTGCTCACACTCTTTATACATTGTTTTGATGCTCCCAGCATAGCCTCTTTGAGTGGTGCCCCGTACTTTTACACCCCTTCTGTCTGTGACAAATCTGCTGGATTATGTTGGAGATTCTCCCTCATTTTATCGAAATCTGCACATCTGAAGTCAAGCACTTTGGTTTTGGTGTGCTTGATTTCTCTTCCTGTTTTAACTTGGAATCAAACCATGTGATGGTCGCTAGATGCTAGGTGGCTCACGACTTCTACCCCTGAGATGTTGTCATCACTGGTGAGCAACAGGTCAAGGATGGCTTACTCCCTAGTGGGTTCATTTATAAGCTGTCTCATGCCCAATAAGTGAAGAGTGTCTAGGAAGTCTGCTTCTGGCAGAAGTTGCTGAGTGGGTACTCCAATTTATGTCTGGTAAACTGAAGTGTCCCATCAGTATTACTTCTCCTTTAATACTCATACTATAGATGGTTTCTAAGATCTCTTTGTTCCCCTTTATGCTGATTGCTTGGGGTTTGTATACTATTTCCACCTGATTAACTTCACCTGTGCTGGCCTCAAGGGTGACCCACAGAGCATTGGCCTCTATGTGAGTGTCATGGGCCACAGTAGCTTTTATTCCTTCCTTGACATGCATTGCTACTCCACCCCCTGTAAGATTAATATTTGCTAGATTAATCATTTGGTTTGGGGCTTCCTACATGTCAGTTTGTGTGGTTGCTGTCCTTCATTTCCTTCTTCCTCTTTGCCCTCTCCATCTCTTTTTTGGTTGGCTTTGGCTTTTTGTTGCTACTTTTGTTGCTAAAGTCACTGTTTTCCTGTGTTGTCCAGCTGCAACGTCCACTTCTGATTGATCCTCCTTAGATGTGTGGAAGTATGTGGTACTATTAACTATGTTGTCCCTTTCCCACAAAATCGCAGATCTTGCTTTGCCTATTCCCCATACAAAAAAAAAACCTTCCTTATAGTCTTCCTCAACCATATTACATTTGGATTGTTTGTGGGCTATAAGTTCTTTTATGTTGTCATTGAATGTTTTACTCAGGTCTTCAAAGGTGGGATAATTTTTAAAAGTATGCAGCTCTTTTCTCTTTTCCTTGATTTTTCCCAGTACTTCAATGTGTGTTACAGAGTCCTCCTTAATAAGGATTTAAATTACTTTAGCTGAGCATTCAAGCAGTATAGCCTCCCACGCTGTCCTATGTTGGACATGTTCGAGCTCTCCTGAGGACACTTTTGTAAATCTCAATCTCCTGGAGTCCATTTCCATGTCACTTTAGCTTTCAAGCATTACAATATTATATAAAAGGTTGAGTTCAGATATCATAAGTCTCAGTAATGCCACACATTTTAGTTTAATTTCTTTGCTTTCACTTACTACATTTGTGGCTGTTGAAGCTTGAACCAATCCAAAGCTTGAAGCAAACCTTTCACTGTATTCCTCAGAGTTGTTGCTGTCTTTTTTTCCCCTAAGCATAAGTTGCTTTAGAACAGTTGCCAAGAGTAACAGGCACAAGAGACTAATCTGGTTCTCTAGAAAACTCCAGGAGGCAGTTAGGGCTAAAAAAAGGGCCTTCATCATGTACAAAGAGAAACAGGAAGACAGAGAATGGAGTGAATACCAAACAAAGACAGGGGAAGCCAAAAAGACAACCAGGGATTCAAAAGCAGACACAGAGCTGAGTACTGTAGAGGGGATCACGGCAGGGGAACAACAGTTTCTTAGACATATTAGGAAAAAAGACAATATGAGAGAGGGGATTGTTAGACTGTCAGAAAGGGGCAGGGTAACTAAAAAAGATTATCAGAAGGCAACTGTGCTTAATGACTACTTCTCTGTATTTACTGCGGAGGATAGTAGGCTTTTGACAGGAAGTGGCATAAAGGGTTTTCCAAGGGGGATTTCAGAAATGGGTCAGGAGGTAATCACAGGCAAAGGGTCAGAAAAGAGCTTATTGCCCTGAAAATTGATAAGGCTCAATGGTCACACAGATTGCAGCTGAGAGTGCTCATGGAACTATCATAGGATCTGATTGAATCCCTGGCTGGGCTGTTCAGTAGCTGTATTTCCAAAAGAGTGGAGTGGACATATTTTGTCTCCACAAAGGAGGGGACAAGGAACAATCAGGTAACTAGCCCACCAGTCTTACCTCCATTGTAAGTAAACTGATGGAGACACTAGTCAAGGATTATCTAGTGGACTACCTGGAGAGAAATGGGATCCAGGATAGTAAGCAGCATGGGTTTATGGCAGGGCAATCTTGTCAGACTAACTTGATAGTACTGTTTGACTGGTTAACTATGGCAGTACATAAGGGACAATCAGCAGATTTATTCTACTTTAGTTTCAGCAAGGCATTTGACTCAGTGCCAGATAGACATTACTGAAAAAGTTAGAAAATCTGGATGCAGCAAAGGACCTAGTTAGATGGGTGAGAAATTAATCAAGGGGGAGACAGTAGAGGTTGGTGGTAAACAGGGTCATGTCAGCAGAGAGTGAGGTTACATGTAGGGTGCCACAAGGGTCAATCCTGGGAAAAATCCTTTTCAATATGTTCATCAGTGACATAGGAGAAGGAAAACTGGGAATGGTGTCTGTCTTTGCTGATGATACTATGCTCTGTTGCAGGATAGACAGTGAGGGAGGGTAAAGGAGATGCAGAAGGACCTGCAATGGTTAGACAGGTAGTCAAAAACCTGACAGTTGAAATTCAGTGCTAACAAATGCAAAGTGATGCACTTTGGAAACAAGAACCTCACTAGATATTGCTGGATGAGATGGGTTAAGCTGGGTATTACTTCTGAGGAAAAGGACCTGGAAGTTATTATAAGTGACTCCCTAAAATGATTCAGCCAATGAAACAAGGCCTACAGCAAGGTGTTCATAATGTTGGGGTGGATTGGGAGGGGTTTTGATAGCAGGGGGAAAGAGGTAATACTACCTCTTTATCAAACTCTGGTGAGGCCATATCTGGAATACTGTGCACAGTTCTAGAGTCTCCACCTAAGGAAAAACAAAGACAGGCTGGAGACAGTGCAGTGTAGGGTAACCAAAATGATTCAGGGCTAACAGGACAGATCCTACAATACAAGGAACAGCTCAAGGCACTGAACATGCACTCGCTGGAGGCCAGAAAGAAGAGGAGAAACATGACAGAGATCTTCACGTTCCTGAAAGGAATGAGTAAGGCAAACTATGAGGAGTTATTAAGAAGGAGTAGTACATCAAAACCATGGGGACATGGGTGAAAGCTGGGGAGAGAAAAGGGGGGAGAATCAGCAGGGACATGGCAAGAAAGCTTTATTTTACAGAGCAGTGGAGCAGCCTACCTGATGAAGTGGTGGGAACCAAAACCCTCAATGGTTTCAAGCACAGCTGGTACAGAGTTAAGGGATAAGAGTTACTGTATGGGGGTTGTGGTAAGGTGGGGGGTAAGGGGGAAGCGAGTCCATACACCCCATTTAGACAGTAAGTCCTTAGGTGTCACAGGGAATAACAGGACAGACTAGATGGACCCATTTTTTTTTCTGCCAACATTTTCTGTGTTTCTATGGGAAATATCTTTCTCCTTTAATATGCCTGTATTGCATATTTCGGGGAAAGTAAAGTACCCATTGAGATTTAAGGAAATTCTGGCATCTTCATAATTATGTTATCCAATCTGTCCAAATTAGAGTGCCCCTCATTCTGTTTCTTGGATGAATAGCCATTTTTGGAGCACCCCTTAATTGAGGGGTGAACTCTTCCTGGTGTCCTTCCCAAGTGTAGGTCGTCTCCTGTGCCTGGGCAAGAAGTTCAGTGAATTTACTATCTGAAAGTACCTGGCAGAAATGTTTTAACTAAATTGAGAAAATCAGTGACCCTATGCATAGTAGGACAAAAACACAATCAGGATAGCAGGCCTCAGGGTAAGATAGCGTATAACAGGGCAGATTGGAAGCTGATTGCTTTTTCTGCTGACTTTTTCTATGCTTCTGTTTCCATAGCCAGAGTACTGAATGTGAGAGAAAGGAAGAAAAATTGAAAATTAATGCCCATGCCCATGCAGTCTCAGCTGGAGTTGCCAGATGTCAACCGAAGTACTGCTGTAGTACAAGTTAAATAAAAGTCAGATGCTCTACTCCACATACTTAGTGGACAGTGGTACTTGAGTCTATGTGTGTTACTAGGTGCAACTAGAATTCTGCTGCACTTAGTGTTCCCAATACCCTCTGACCTTACTTAAAGTTTCAAATACAAATGTTCATGGTAAGCACCCTCCCTAAGAGCAAGTGTTACCCTTGAGAACCCCTAGACTGGGGAGTGGGTCACACATGGGTGTCATCCTAGATCTGAGGGCAAGTAGAACTGAGACGTGTGTACTGGGGCCCTGAAGGGCTGCCTGGTGAACATTGAAGAGTCTGAACTATAACTCTTGAGATACCCTAAACTGGTAGGGGGGGGTCACACATGGGTGTCATCCTGGATGTGACAGCAACTAGAACTGGGACATGTGTGTACTGGGGCCCTGAAGAACTGCCTGGTAAACACTGAAGAGTTGGAACTGTTACCCTTGAGATCCTCTAGACTGGGGATGAGGTCACACGTGGGTGTTATCCTGGATCTGAGGGCAAATAGAACTGGAACATGTGTGTACTGGGGCCTGAAGGGCTGCCTGGTGAACACTGAAGAGTTGTAGCTATCACCCTTGAGATCCCCTAGACTGGGGGAGGGGGTCACACATGAGTGTCATCCAGGACCTGAGGGCAAGTAGAACTGAGACATGTATGCACTGGTGCCCTGAAGGGCTGCCTGGTGAACATTCAACAGTTGGAACTGTTTGATCTAGTGGTTACCAAATCATGACAGAAAAGAAAAAATGTGTTTCAGGCTATTTCTTTTTCTTCATCTTGCCAGATTGCGACTGTCTAAAGGATGAGCACTGCCCCAAAGATAATTTGCATGGGATTGCAGTATTGGTCCAGCTCTCCCTGTAGCTATTCCCCATGGACTATAAGGTCTTGGGATAATAAGAAGGCATATGTGGAGTGAAGAAGACATGGTCGGTAAGAATTTGCAGATTACTTGTGTTAACAGCACCAGCGCAATCAGTGTTTTTATAAAACTATGAGTAGCATTCAGTTCAACAGCACAACTATTGTCTAGTCTAAGACACAACATACCTAATCAGTTCCATAGTGACTACAGCTAGCAGGCAGAGTGACTGTGTGGGGACTGTTCAGCAAAATAATCAGCATGACATTGTGTGTGTAAGGAAAGGCTCTGTCCAACACAGGACTGCAGCATAGAAAGCAGTGTCAGTGGCTCAGCAGGTTGCACACTCACCTCTAAGGCTGGAAGATCAGAAGGCTGTGGGTTCTATCCCCCCACCAGGCACTTGGGTTAAATCCCAATACTGACACTGTAGTGCAGCATGAGGGGGGTGCTGCCATCTTCCAGATGAGACATTAAACCAAGGCCCCAGGTGGATGTTAAAGATCCCATGGCACTTTTTGTTTTGTACACTTTCTTTAAGCACCTACCTACCAGGGCATCTCTCGGAGATTCACACTCTGCTCCACGGCTCCACCACCCATTTGAACTGCTCTCCCTTCACTACATCGGGTTTAGGACCCCAGGTTCTCGCAGCCCGGAAGAGAGGCCCGTGAGTCCTCAAGGGTAGAGTTGCGAGAAGCGGCCGATGTTGGGCATGTGGCCGGGGCCACCGATGGTCTCGTCTCCTCACCCGGAGGTAGGGGAATTTTTCCTTTTTCTTTCCCCCATTGGCTGAGAGTGCAATGCACTCCAGTGTGCTGCGTGCTCACTCCTGAACCCACCCACAGGAGCACTCCCCAGCCAATCCCCATTCTTTCATGCTCTCAACTGCAGTAACCCCCTGGAATCACCAGAGGGCACTGGACTGCGAGAGCAGGAGATCCCCCTACCCCAGGGAGGGAGAGCTGTCCTCTGGATGCTCAATCCCTACCCTCCCCTGCCAACCCCCAGCTTCCCAGGCTCATTCCTGAACCCGGGTCACTGACATGGCACGAGGTGTGGCGTCCAGATCTTCAACCATCAGTGCCACCAGGCCAGCCAGATCCCATGGCACTTATTGAAAAGAGTAGGGGTGTTTTTATTCAATAACATATGAGCATACAGGTTTATATATACAGAAAGAAGAAAAAATGTGTCATGCATCATAACATACAAAATTCCAAATGACAGGTTATATAAGAAAGAAACTCAACCTTTGGTGGAACAATTTGTCTCTATGCACAATTGATTTAAGCAAAGCAAAAGAAAAAAAAACAGGATTAGTTACATACTTTGTAGCATTCGTTTGTCTACTATTTAAGTAACCACTATTTAATCTAAGTGTATTAAGTTGATCACTTTAATGTATGTAGTTCTTGCCTTTTATGTTTGTTTCCATATGTCCTATTTCTATGTATCAGTAGCCTTACTTACAACCGGTCAAGGGAAACCCATCTTTCCATAAAAGACTGGGGACATGCATTTCATTCCTGCCTTCGGATAGCTTGTATATTATCCTGAAAAGACTGTAAAAGTTGTTCTGGTTACCAACCAATTTGTTGTAATGTAAATTTATACCTGGCTTGCCAAATCCAATACTTTAGGCATGTCGTAATGATTCCGAGGATACTTTTATTATGATGAACCCCTGATTTTGGGAAAATCCCAAAGTATAGAACCTCTGGTGTGACTATGTATTTTGGAAGTTGTTTCCATCCATTTTGTATGAGTGACCAGAAATCAATAATGAAAGGGCATTCAAAAAAAGGTGGTTCATAGTTTCTGGTTGGTCTATGCATGAAAGCTAGGGGCATAGGCATTCTAATTTTTCTTTGTTTTAAATTGTCCTTTACAGGCAATTTGCCATGGAAACAGAGCCATACTGTATCCCACATCTGAGGTGATATTCTATTGTCTGTTAGCAGGTCTGAAATCTCCTGTAGTTCTCTCTGTGATCGTGTTGTACATGAAGAGGAGATGGTAAAGTGATCTGTTTGTATTTTGGAATAAAATTGTTTCCTATCATGTGCAAGAAGTGACATAATCATTACTTTCCAAGCTTTTAGTTTGCCAATACTGTCTCCTATATATTTTGGATAATTTGCAAGTTTGATTTGTTTGGGTATAATCCATGTTTGTAATAAGGGGGAGAAATGATCTACAACCCAGGGGCACCATATTGACAAACTCTCTAAGAGAATTGGTTTAATGTTTGAATACAAGAAGATGCTGTGAAAGAAAACTATGGGGTTGATCATTTTAACCCTCCTAATGCTATCTCCAGATATAATATGGCTCCTTTGATAGGATTTAGTCGGCTTCCCCAGATGCTTTGAAAAAAACAGATAAGGAGTCAGGTTTCTAATATTTTTGGTGGGGGATAGACATAGCTGAGGTATGAAAACATTGGAAATAAAAAAGTATGGATCATAGAGATCCTTTTCTTTTTGTTCATCTGCCTATGGTTCCATTGGGCAATTCTGTTAAGGGCTATGTTTATAGTATAGTGCCAATTGTAGTACCCAGAATTTTGATTCCTGTGGTAATAATCAGGCTTTTTATTATCTGATTATACTGTAATGGTATGTTATGTAATGTAGGGGCAGGTGAAAGTTGCGAATTTCGCTTTCACAGAATTTCTGAGAAACTTCAGAAATTTCACAGAATTTTCTGAATTTCCACCATTGGTGAGACTGGAATCTTCCATATGTGTTTGGCAGATTTTTGCAGTGTTCCACTGAATTTTTGAGCTGCACTGCAGAAAAATACAGATGAACTGCGAAATAACAGTTCTGAAGAAATTTTTTGCCACAGTTCGATGAATTATACTGCAATTCATATAATTATTCTGCAGTTCGGTAATCAGTTCTGCAGACTTTTTTCTTCACAGTTTAATAGAATGATCCACAATTTGTACATTTATTCTACCATTCTATGTCATAATTTCCATGAAAGTTGCTAATTTGATTTCTGCACTTTCGTGGAAGCGAAAATCTGACTTTCTTGGACATTCCACCTGCAGAATTCTTTTTGCGGAAGTTTTTTTTCACACACCTCTACCTATAGGGATGCACTTACTTTTTTGTAGATTTATCTGTGATCTTGATATTTTAGAAAATTCACTGAAGATTTGTTCCACTGGTGGGGCTGAAATGTGATCTGCCAATATTTTGCACAAATCATCAGCGTATGCCAAAGTTAAAAGTTTCATGCCTTGACTACAGATAGAAAGCCCTTGTATGTCTGGAAGTACATTAATTTTACATATGAGGGTGTCTAATGTTAGAAGATAAAGAATAGGGCTGAGTGGGCATCCTTGGCGTACCCCTACATTTATATCACATGGTTTCCCTATTCACCCATCAATGTAGGGGGATAAGGTTGCCTGTTTATGACAGAGTTGTATCCATTGGATAAATTGTCTAGGAAATCCATACCCTGCTAGCCAGGTCCATAAGTATTTATGAGAGACCCTGTCAAAGGCCTTGGATTGGTCTATGTTTAAAAGATATCCTATAAGTTCTTAATTATTTCCTTTTTCTAAGATCTCTCTAATAAGGATTAGTATATCTGATATTTTTCTACATGGTAAGGAGCATGCTAGAGTATGGTGTATTGGGGAAATGACTGAAAGTATTCTGTTGCTTAATAATTTTGATAACATTTTAAAATCAGAAATTAACAATGAAACTGGTCTCCAATTTGTCAATGATTCTTTGTTGCCATTTTTTTTGCATAAGTAGGCCTGAATACATGTCTTTTGACTGTCTGTCTTGGGTCAGCATATAATTAAATAAGGTTGTTAGTTCTGGCAAAATGTGTGAAATGACTTTCTTATAAAAGGTGTGGAGCAAGCCGTATGGCCCTGGTGCTGTTCCAACTGTAAGTTGTGATATGACTGTAGCTAGCTCCTTTTCTGTAATAGGAGCCAGTAACATATTCCTACCATGGTGGGAAAGCTGTGGTAAATAACAGTTCTGAAGCCATGCAGTGGCTTCAGCTGACCTTCATGGGCCATACCATATAACGAAATAATGCAGTGTTCCACCTCAACCATAATATTTGAGTTCCCTGTAATTGTCTGGTTTTCCAATTTTAGAGAAAAAATTGGTTTTGCTTCATCACAAATGTGACACAATGGTATTGAAGTACAGTGGGATCCTGAGTGACCCATAGCCCCACACTGGAGGCACTTTAGGACTTCGCAATTATTATTAATGTATCAGTGTGACCTGCATTTATAACGTGAGCGGGGCTGCCCTTAATAGAAAAGTATCCCCTTGTCCCTTCCTAAATAAAAACAGTTAGGGAGATGTTTAACACCTGAGTCATCCTGCTGTAGCTTCACCCTTACTTTCCATCCCCCTGTCCAAAATCCCTCCCCATCCACTATGGGGTCCAGTACACCTTGGATTTCAGATTTTTCCCTAACCAAAATACAATATCTGCAATATTGATGCCCTTGGTCCTGAACAATATAGTTACTAGCTTGCAGGTTAGCATTGTGAGTGGGATTGCCTGAAAGGAGGCCCATAAAGGGGTGTTTTTATGGGTGCTGTATAAGGTCCAGAATCTATCTAACAGTACTGCAGATCTAAAATTAATATCAAAGGTAGCCTCACCTGAGGCATGGATTATGGCATACACTTCTGCAGATGTAAAGCCCATATCTTGTTTTAACAACTGCTTCCCTATATATAATCTGTCTGGGAGCAATTCCAGACCACCAACATATTGCAGTCTGACTACGTGCCTCCTTTTAGTCTGTTCTAGTTTTTTTTTTCAGGAGGCTGGCATAAGTTATTGGTGGAGCAGCACTGTCATTCAAGTCCACTGGCTCTGAGTTCTGATCAGAAGAGTTATTTGGTGTGTGGACTATAGGTGGTGGTGCCATATCTGTTAATGCTTCAAAACAAATTTCAACTGAATTGTCAAGAGGTGAGTAGGAGATACCTGCATTCTGTGATGTAGATTCCTGGGATTGCAGTGTGGAAATGGGTTTTTGTATCTTTTGTTGGTACCAACGGGTCCCCAGTAGTTTATTGATATTGAGTTGTGGTGGTTTGTTTTGGAGCTCCTGGGATTAGTATCACAGGGTCTGGTATCCATTCTCCAGTTGTGGTTTGTAACCAGCCCGCATTCAGTAGGGCAGTGCCCAAAGACAACTCCTGTTATTCAGGAGTGCTTGAGGTGCCAGGATGTAGTGAATGCCTAGATGCATCTAGGTTTTTAGAGGTAGCTCTGAAAATGAAGATTTTAGGGATGTTATCTGCATCAGGGGAGTTTTCAGTGTTACGTTTTCATTTCTTTTGCTCTTCATTCTTTTTCTTTTCTAATTGGTAGGCCGCTTCAGTTTTAGAAATTTGAGCTAGCTGTTTGTCTTTTTGTTTATTCATGGCTGCATCCAGTTGCATTTCTGCGGCTTGTAGGTCCTAGTCATTGGGTTCATTCATTGCACCCTTTTTCTTTGTGCTGTCTTGTAAATTTACATAATTTACAGAAATAGTCTCCATTCCCATCGGAGAGGGTATATCAGGGACGCTCTTGTGGCCACCCACACAAGGGTGCATCCCAGCCATCTCGGTCAGTGTCTGAGACACATCTGGCTCCTCCATCGTAATGGCCAGAGATTCCCCCTACTGTTGAGTAGGGGAATGTTTATTGACACTCAGAAACATAACTTATTTATCTACATCATTCTTGGAAAAAACATTCTATCTATAATAACAAAAGGGTCAAATTAAATAAAACTATATTAAAGTCGTATGCAAAATGAAACAGGAAGTAACCCTTCCAATACAAAAATTAAGCTGCTACCTTTTTATTCTTAGTTATATATTGTTACATAGTAATAATTCAAGTCTACTTCTTTCATTTGTAATGCATGCTATCCTTACAATGCAGGCTATAACAATACAAGAAATTAAATTTCTGTTTTTCCTCTATGCTTATTCCTTTTTTAACCCACCCAATCTATTCCTTTCCATAATATTTTACACATTGTTTCTCCCATCTTAGACTTTTCATATATTTTATCTAATTCATTTTGTATTTTAAATAATATGTCTTGCAATGTAATTTCTTCTCCTTCTAGAAATGTCTGACAACTTACCTGCCAGAGAGACCATTTTATGCATGCAAGTATTACATAAACTGTATTTTTCTTCCAAACTAGCCATTTTCCTGTTAACTGGCCATGAATTAGTACCTCATAAGTTATTCCCTTAAACACATCTGTACCTCACAATATGGACCAAAATGTTTGTCCATACTTGCACTCAAAAAAAGATACCTCATAGTTTCCACTTGGTTTATACATCCTTCGTCTAGACACATTCTATCCTCCAAGATCTTATGTTTTTGATTCCCTCTCACATTTAATTTATCATGTCAGTGCATCCATATAGTATATGTTATTTTGGGGGGATTCTTACTTCCACCATACTGTCTAGCATTAAATTACAGTCAATTAATGAGTCAGCTCTAAAAATAGGATCCTCATAATAACATTTTTCTAGAATTTCATTATAAAACATTTTTTTTGTTAGCTCTTGTGAACCAGCTGAGCTCCACTTTCCAAATTCTGATATACTTTAGTGTGTTCTGCACATAGAGTGGTAACAGTTTTTCTGCCACATTCTATTTCCCTTTACCCCAGGTAGTAAGAAAGCCTGCTTCCCATGTCTGCATACTTCTTATTCCTAGCCCTTCCTCTCCCAAAAATAAAGGTCTAATGTTTGTGTAGAAGAAATTTCCAAATAAATATACCAAAGGCTGTAACATATTTAATCCTACTTTTTTTCCCAGGCCTATGTGTGTGGTATCTCTTTACTGGATTTAGTTGACTACTCCACAAAAGTTGAAAAAACAAACTCATTATTTTTGCCTGCATCCCATAAGACAGGAGGTATATGTGTGAGATACATAAAAAATAGGAGCTATATAGGCTTTTATTAGAAACACTCTCTTTTTCCTGGTCATGTTCCAGGATTTCCAACTTTGCACTTTTATATGTGCCTCCTCATATGCTTCATCCCAATTATGTTGTTCTGCCTCTTTTGTTCCAAAATATATCCCTAAAATCTTTACTGGTTCTTTTGTTACTGGTATGGGGATATTGGGGTTTACCATGGCTGTAACTAGTGCTAATACTTTACTCTTATATTAATTTTGATTCCTGTATCTCTTCTCATTTCTGAAAAAAACTTGTAGTGCTTTTTTTCCTGATTCTAGATCTGCTACTGTTATTATCCAATCATCTGTGTATGCTGTGACCTTGTTGTATTGTTTCCCTGCTTGATTTGTGACCGGAACAATATTCTCTTTTTTTTTCTAGGTTCCTTAAAATAGGATCTAGCCCCAATACACATAATACTGGGCTCAATGGGCATCCTTTTCTTACCCCATTTTTTTATATGTACTGGGATTCCTAGATGTCCATTTATCATCAGTTTTATCTGTGTTTCCTTATAAAGCAGTTTTATTAGTGTTATTAGATTTTCCGGGATACCATATTTTTTAACACATCACATAAATATTCATGGTTTACTGCATCAAACACTGTCGCTTGATCTATGGCAAACACATATCCATCCAATTTCATTCTTAGTCCCTGTTCTACTATTTCTCCTCAAAAAATCAGGTTTTGAGTTATGTTTCTTCCTGGTATTGTACATGTTTGTGCATCTAATATTACTGTGTTTGCTCCTTTTGCAACCCTTACTTTAAGTATTTTTGCTAACATTTTGTAACCTATATTTAATAAACTGAGGGGTCTCCAGTGATTTATATCAACTGGGTCATCATTTTTGTGCAGAAGTATCGTTATACCTTCATTCATACTTGCCCCTATTTCCCCATTTGCTGTATTGCTATGTAAATCTCTGTTAATATTGGTCCTAATTGTTCCATATATTCTTTATAAAAAAATAATTAGAAATACCATTGCTTCCTGGTGTAGTCTGAGTTGACAATTTTCTTATTGAGTCTCCTACTTCTTCCACTGTAATAGGTTTTATAATGTCTTTTTTGTCCTGTTCCTTTAATTCAGGAACCTCTATGTCTTCTAAAGATACTTTCTGTTGCATGCTTCCACCACCGTGAACGTTTTTTTTATATGTTTCTGCACTATGTGTTGCATTGAGAAGCAGTCTACAGCTGGAGTCCCATTCTCATTTTTTAGAGATGACATTAGTCTATGTTTATTACGTTTTATTGCATCATAGGGATTAACTTGTTCTTTAGTTCTCTGCATATTAAATTTTTTGGTTTATTGCTAAATACGCTCCTTTTCTTTCTGATGTTCATATATTTGTGACTTAATTTCCTTTAGTTTTTCCATTAAGTTTATTCTAATTTCTCTCATCTGTGTTAATAGTTTTATATATTTTGCCCTAAGCCCTACGTATTTGATGTATTTTGATTTTGCTGCATTGCTTGTTAATTTAATTAGTAAGTCTTTTACATCTCTTTTTGTGTTTTCCCATCATTCTATGGGGTCATTGTATAAAAACCTTATTTCATGCCTAACTTCTAGTAAAGTCTGTATTTCCTTTTTGTAGGAATCTTCTTATAAAATGGAAGTATTCATATTCCAGTATCCCCTCCCTATGTTTATTTTTTCCCTGTCCCTAAAGTGGCTTTGAGCACTAAGCCATCTGAAGTCTCAAGGGGGACTACATTTACTTTTAAACATTTTTCCTTCTCTATTATGAACCAAAAATGGATTCTCATGGATAGTCTACCTTTACAAAATGTATGTGTGGGTGTTTGTTCTAATACATCATAGATATCTCTCAACCCATTTCTCTCCAAAATGTTCTGCAATAAATTTACGTCACAAAACTTTTTTTTCCATTTTCCTTCCCCAGTCCCTACTTGTTAATCCACAATTAAAATCCCCTTCCCACAACACTGCTTTAGACATATTTAAATGGGACTCTAAGCTGTTCTATCTGCCTTGAACTGAGGGGCATATATATTTACCTGTCTATATGGAATATCTGATATTACCACATCTATAAGTAAAGTTCTTCCCAGATGGATATCTAGCACTTTTAAAACAGTTATTGATATACCTGCAAATAAAATTCCAAGCCCAGTGCACTGCTCTTCCCCTATTGACCATAGTAATGGTCCCCACCTCCATTATTTTAGTGCCTGTACTATTTCTGGTATGGTATGCAGCCTTGTATCTTGTAAGAAAATTATATTACATGTTTCTGTTCCTAGACTAGCAAACGTTACTCATCTTTTCTCAGCTGCTTTAATGCTATTAGCATTAGCTGTTATTATTGTTATAGCTGTGTCCATTGTTGATTTAGATGTGTCAGTCCATCACACATCTTATAGTCTTTCTTCATTTCTTTTTCTTCCTTTTCTTTGGTTTTGGTTTTTCCCTGCTGCTTTATCTCCTGCTGTGTCTGGCTGGGATGAGCCAACAGAGGAGACATCTGACTCCCCTTGTGTTTCTCCCTACTTTATGTCCATTAGAACCTCATATGAATTCTGTGTTGCTATAGGTTCTCTGTCTCCAGTAGGTATCGGTAAAGAAGAGGGTTTAAATAAGGACTTAGGTCTTGTCACTCTTTGATATGGCGTGCCAACCAATGCCGTTGGGGGGGGCCTCTCTTCTTCCAGGTCCTTTGTCTTTTCTAGAGGAGCTGGGACTTCTTTAGCTACAATGATTTTTTTCCTGCACCACCTGTGCTGATGCCTGTTTTCCTGAGTCAATTGTATTGCTGTGGCTTGAAACTCTTTGACTATTTTCAGGAGGGCCTGGGGAAGGAGGGGTTTAGTGGGGTCGCTACTTAAGGCATTCTTCCTTCTGCCCTTTGTCTAACCACTCTTTGTGGTTTTGGGTCTGTCGTGTTAGCTTGGATTGCCAATTCTTGGAATCTTTGTCTCTCTTTTTGAGCAAGCACCACATAAACATCTTATTTAACTCTGACTGCCTGGTCCAGACTATTATGTGAAACCCAGCTGCAATCTTTGAATGTGTGACCTTTCTCCTCACAAAGGTTACATTTCATGGGATGAGTGCATTGACACTAATGTGCCCCACTTCCCTACATGAACCACATTTCTGTTTGTTGCATATGTTGCTTAAGTGCCCTACTTCATCACATTTGTAGCATGCACATGATTGTTCTGCATAAAAAAGTTACTCCTCTGTCCCTCCCCAGAAACAGGCAATTTGGGAGATGTTTTATGATTCCATTTTCCTATTTAAGGGTGACCTTGTACCTCCAGCCCCCAGTCCACAGATGCTTATCATCCAGAATTGGTTCTGGATATCCATTCATTGTACAGTGTTGATTTAGCCATTAGGTAATGTCTACCATGTTTACCCTTCATTTCTAAAAAGTACTGTTATTCTTTTATATGTGGGCTTGGTGAAAGGGATAGCTAAAAATGGCTTCCATAAAGCAGTATTTTTTAACATTTGATAGTGCTTCCAAAATCGTTCCAAACCTGCAAGATGTTTAAAAGTTATATCATATGCCGTGTCTCCTAGCATATGAATGAGTGTATATATCTCATACGCATAGTACTTCATACTGCTGTTTAGTAGAGCACACCCAATAAACAAACGGTCAGGTATGTCTTCCGCATTTCCTCTATATTTTAAGTGAACTGCATTTTGCCTTGTGGCGGGCTCAGCAGACAGCCTTACATTCTCTGGAAACAGCCTTTCTCTTATTTTTGTATTCCAAACTGATGGGTTGTCTTTATTTATACCATTTGGCTCTACAGTTAAAGGTACTTCAGTTTCCTGCTCTTGTAATCCTTCATCAGTAGTTTGGTCTATGTTAGTTTTCTCTTTATTTCCTTCCAAACCCACTATATTTATATCTCCCCTTTCCGCTTCTATTTGCATTATCTCTTCCATCAGATCTTGCTGCTCTATCCCCTTTTGTTTTTCTGATTCAAGTTCTGGTACAGGTTTTTGTCCTGGAGTGATTTGCTAGGGCATACTTGTATTTCCTGAAGGGAAAAATATCTGATGTTGTCTGCGTTAGTGAGGTTTCTGGTTCCCCCCTCCCTCCCAAACTTTAGGGAAGATTAGCATCCCATCTGGGCTTCTCACCCATCCAGCATTTTCTAAAGCGCTTTGTAACCCATCCTGGTGTGTCAGAGGCTAGGCCCTCTGCTGGGACAGATAAAATCTGCTGGAGTTTGTGGTTAACTGATACTGGCCATACTGCCTCCCCCCTTTTCTTCACCAGCCTTGACCACCCCACCCTTTACCCACCCCTCCCCTCTCAGCTGACCAGAGACCTCCATCCCACCCACACCAAACTCTTGCTATCCATCTCTACCCTCCTACTATGGCCCTTAGCCTGCTGGCCTCTTCTGACTCCCTCCTTTCCCATATGCAGTTCACCTTGATAACCGATGCTAGCTGGCTTTTGCTAACTCTCTCCACTAACTACTGTATATATCAAGTTTAAGTCCACTTTGTGTATTAAGAATGTAATTGTCATTTTCCTTTGTACGTATGTTACCCTACATCCTTTGACGTGGAACCTTCGTAAATGTGCAGTTCCTGTTCAAAGGTATTTGTAATCCTAGAGTTTAATAAATAAAAAAATAAAATTTATTTAAAGCTTTATTCTGGAGTAACCCTTCTTTTGGAAGCATTCTCCCATTTTTGTTACTTTTCACAGTTCCTTCTTTTATAATCACTTTTTTCCCCTGAAATCCCTGTCGATACCCCAACTGTAAAATTTATTTTCTTTCATTGTAAAATGTCACTTTGCTTTTGCCCCACAGACCTCATGACTGTGGGAGCACTTTTTCCTGCTCCTTTCTTCCACCCTTAGTATGTTCTGATACTGATAGCTCTTTCTCTACCACAGTATCCCCTTTACTGCTCTGCCCTATGCTCCCATCAGGTTGTGAGGTAACAGACTCCACCCCCATTACCTGTGTCTCTGGAAAACCACTTTCTTTGAATATAGTGCAGGCGTTTTGTACATTTTCTTCTGTATCCATTTCCTCAGTATTGTGTGTCGGCAAATTTTATGGTCGCACCATCTCGTCTGCCCTCTTAACTTTTCCCTTGTTCCATAATTTTGTCAGTTTCTCCTAGCTAGGAACCATCAGTCCTCTTCATCCAACAGCTGCTGGATTTCAGCATCTGATAAAGCACTAGCCACCCTTTCTCCGTTGTCATCACTCACTGATACCTCAGATAAGCTTTTTCCCCTTATCTATAATTTCTTCTCTGACCAAATCTTCATTTGCATCCATGTCCAAATCAAGATGGGTCTCCAATGGTTCTGAAACTGAGGAGGAGACCTACACCCCAGTCTCACCAACGTCTGTCCTGCTCCCAACCTGAGGATGACTGTCCACTGCAGCACCAGTCGCTGCACCCCCTAAAGCAGAGTAGGGGAATTTTGTTGGGGAGTAGGGAAAGTAGTTATTCACAACAATATCAAGTCTGTACATAATATATTCCAGTCAGGATCACTTCCATTTTTTTTTTCTTTTGTTGAAATATAGGTTTTCCTTCGCTCTCTTTTTTTTTTTATATTTTTTCTTTCTTTTTTCCAGCTTTTTCCTTCTTTATCCTCTTTTTATAATCCCCCCCTTTCCTGCTTTTTCTTTTTCCTTATTCCTCTGTCCTTTAACTTCAACCTTTTCCTATTTTGGTAAACAGATATCCTTATTTATTATGGAACCAAATTAAATTACATCCTTTCCAGAGGTTGAATATCTTCTGTTTGGTTGCTTTTCCTTTATCTTTCTTGTGTACTTGTTGTAGGGAAGTTTGTACATTATTTATCAATATTTCTTGGGCCCTATATTCAAAACATTGCTCCAGCGCTAAATTAGCACTGCCCGGTGTGCTAAACTAGCCTGGAACCAATAGCCCACTATATTTAAAAAGGATAGCCCCAGTGCTAAACCTGCTGAATATAACATGCTAGGGATGCTGGGCAAATTGGTCTGGGAGTGCAGTGTAAAAATAGCCTGGGAATAAGACAGCTCTGAATATAGCAACCGGAAGTGCAAACCACAACAGCATCCCTGTTCACAGTGACCTGAAGGAATGTAGAGATGAACTATGTGGCCAATGTGTGTGCTAGCACAGGAGTGGAGTCAGTAAAGCTGCAAGTATCAGCACATGTGTAATTACTTTGTGCAGAAATGGAAAATGTGTCTGGAATGTTTGCATGGTGCATACACATTTGCACAGGTCTTGTGCTGTAACCATAATAAGTCCAACACAAAACTAGAAATTCTTTTACTCAGTACTTGTGAAATAATTGCCTTGTTTTGTGTTCCTAGATAGTCAGGGAAGGATAAATCTTCATGGTTCTGTGCGTGTATGAGTCTTTGGTAAATCTGTTGCCTTGTCAAACTGAAGATTCCTTCTACTGGCACTTTCCACTTTATCATTTTCTGAAAGACCGTTTTCGCATAAA
The DNA here is from genome assembly GCA_016271365.2 of Neoceratodus forsteri. NCBI lineage: Eukaryota > Metazoa > Chordata > Ceratodontiformes > Ceratodontidae > Neoceratodus > Neoceratodus forsteri. The sequence continues at coordinate 1,478,493,208 of CM057452.1, read as the reverse complement.
GAGGCATCACATTGGTCCTGGTCAGAAGTCTAGCCTTTCTTTGTTCCCAGGCCTGTATACCTGATTTTACCCATTCTTCTACAGTTTCTTTCCATAATTTGTTACCCATGGTCTCTGGTTCTATTATATTATAGTATATAAAAATACTGATTCAGAATTCGGAGTGGTTTCGGAATGTCCAGTCCCTCTTCATCTATCTTCCGATATGTGATTTCTCTTTTCACTGGGTTCAGACGGCTGCCCCATAGAGCTCTAAAGAAAACACTAGAGTCTAGTTTCTAACTGGTGTGGGGGTGGAAACAGATAACGTACATAAAGAAAATTAGGTAACAGTAAGTCTTAATCAGTCTCACTGTTTTCCTTTTAGCCAATTGCCTATGTATCCATATGGCTGATGTTTGTTCTGCTTTCTGTAGTTTATCTTCCCAGTTCAGTAGGGCTAAATTTCCACTTCCAAATGTAATTCCTAAAATTGAAATTGTTTGTTTCCTGGGCCCGTTTTTCCATAATTGTATACCTATACTCTTCTCCATATTCGTTTGTGCTCCTGATGCTTGAGAATAAGCTGTTAACCTAGTCTGGATAGCTTCCTCCTTAGTTTGTTCATGTACTATGATAGCCACATCATCTGCATATGCCAAACTTTTTAATGGTGTACTGGTGTGTGTTATTTGTATACCCTTTATATCAGGAGAGGCTTTAAAAGACCATAACAAAGAATTTATGCAATATACATATAGAAGGAGGACTAAGGGGTCATCCTTAGTGGATGCCTCATTGTAGATTCTGAGTTTCCCCTGCCCACCCATTAACCCTAGGGTAACTGTAGCTGCGGAGTACACCTCATGTATCCACTTAATGAAGGTCTCTGGGAGTCTGAATTTTCTCAATACTGCCAACATGTATGTGTGTAAAACTGAATCAAAAGCTCTTTGTTGGTCTAAACTAAGCAGATATCCATTTTCTATTCCTTCCTGACTCTTTTGTATTAATTCTCGTAACATAATTAAGTTGCCTTGTATTCCCCTTTTAGGTATGGAACATACTTGTTCTTTACTAATTAAGGTCGATTAAATTGTTGCTAATCTTTTTGCCAAAATTTTACCAAGAATCTTAATATCTGTATTGAATAGGCTGATCTGCCGCCAATTTTTTAAATCTTTTTTTTATTTCCTTTTTTGAATAAGAAAATCAAGTTTGCCTCAGCCATAGTCTGAGGGAGTTTTTCCCTAATTAAGATTTCATTCTATATTTTTGTTAATTCTGGAGTTACCATCTCATTGAACATTTTATAAAATTCAGATGTTAGACTGTCCCTGCCTGGTGCAGTGTCATTATTTAACATCTTCATTATATAACTCACTTCTTCTTCCCTTATTGGGGGAATGAGTTCTATCTTTTGTTCTTGTGTAGGGTTCTCAAAATCTAGTCCATCCAAGAATTTTCATATCCTTGTATAATAGGAGGTCTACTGAACATTTTAGTTATATAGTTATTCACTATCTGTAATATCTCCTTGTTCCCAGTATATTGATTACCTTGTTCATCTTCTAACACTTCTATCAATTTTCTCTCTATCGTTTTTTTTATTTTCCTCAAACTGATCAAAGTTTTTTTGGTTATTATTATTCCCAAACCTTGTTTCTTGCTGTAAAGATTTTGCTGTATTATATTGTACTGCATACATGTCTTGTTTAATTTTTTTGTTTACTATAGTCTTTATCATAAGTATCTGCATAAGATATTAGTCTATGTAGTTGTTTCTGCAATGTCAAGTATTCTAGGTATATTTGTGTTGTTTTCCTCCCTGTCTTTTTCTGAAAAAAAGTTTTTAGAAACTTTTTTTGTGTTTTCCCACCAATCTACTTGTGTGTTATATAGGCACTGTACTGATAGATGGACTTACCAAAAGCTTACAATTTCCTTCTGTAATTTGTCTGACTCTAGCCTCCAAGTCTCCAAGGACCTTTCCCACAGATAGGGGTTCCTTCCCCTGAGATTTTTCAGAATTGCCCCATATGACCTGAAAAAGCTAAATCTTCTACGTATACCTTTTCTATTTTTAGGGTGTGAGACAGCAGTACAAAATGTATTTCCATGTGGTGTGTTCCCCTATGGTAGGTATAACCCCCTTGTGTATGCACAAATCTATATGCATCTTTTAAGTTTGCATTCTGAATTGTATATTTCAAGGCAGTTTTATAGCAAAACAGTTTATCTGTCTTTAAACCCGTCTGTTTGTTGCAGACTGCAGTTAAAGTCTCCTCCCACCCAATATTACTACCCCTGCTGTGTGCAAATATGGCTATATATTCCTAGACAGAGCTACTCTTTGATTTTTTTGTCTGGGGGCATATATATTTATGTTCCATACAAAGATACTACCTTCAATTATACTTATTCTGATACCTCATTTCTTACTACTGTTATAAAGGCTCAAATCAGTTTATATATTTCATTTAAATGATTCCTTTCATGGTTACAGTGAGTTTCTTGAAATATCTGGTTTCTGCTCAAAACCTTTTGTAAAAGTTGGCAAAATACTACCATCAAGGCAAAATTATTTCAGACATAGCAATTACCAGTGTTTTGGTTCATACACTGTGCTATCGAAATATACAAATTAGGTATGTAAATATGTATACTACATCAAACATTGTATTTCCTCTTCCTAAAGGGATTAAAACATGACTTCACATGATTTACATTATAATTTATTTGTTTTTGCTGATATTTGACTTTCATATTTTCATATCAGGAACAAAACATTTTAATAAGTATTACTCATGACTTACATTCTTATAATACAGAACTATTACAGTCATCAATGATCAGCAATCATCATTTGATCATCCACAGATCATCAAAAACCATCATGCTGATTTAAGCTTACAAAAATTATCAATAATCATCAGTTGGTGATTTGAAAGTTACATGCCTGACAATTAAATCATGATCTAGATGATGATCTTAAACCACAGTCTCTCTTGATGATTATATGGTAACATTTGATGATTAACAATGATCTGTCATGACTGGCCTTCAAAAAACATGACTGATGATTTAACAATTTGCCTGGATTCTTTTACTTCCATGTGCACACCCACCAGGACAGCAAGATGGATAGAAGGGACCTTGGTTTAATGTCTCATCCAAAGGACAGCACACCCTGACAGTGCAGCACCTCCTAGTACTGCACTCAGGTCAGGTGCCAGCATTGATGATATGAACCCAATCCCAGTATTGGACAAGAACCCACAACCTTCTTGCCCAGCGGTGGATATGCTACTGATTGAGCCATGCTGACACCTGTTGTAATCACCAGAGTGTAAGTGCTCTGCATGCCCATTAAGCTCTGTAGGCTTACCCAGTGGAAGAGAGCCAGGCAGACCCCAAAACAACTGGTGAATAGTCTGCAGTGTCTGGGAATAGCTCTTATTTGAGCTCTTTGTTGTTATTGATTGATTTTCTAGTTACAAGAAACAAATCACAAGAAACCCATTGTTACTTAATCTGGAATGTGTTAGTGCATATTTTCACTCAATGACGTAACAGTGACAATGTTAGTTTACAGCCAGCAAATTAATCATATGGTCCCTACTATGGATCATACTGTACTATGTATATTTGGAGCTGAGACAATTATAAATCCATTAATAGCTTCTAACACATTGTAAAATACTTTATCTGGTTTCTACTTATAATGTAGTTATCTAAATGCAATTTAAATTCTGTGTTGGTTTTACTTATTATTTCTAGTGGTAGATTATTTCATGGATTAATTATTCTTTGTGTATAATAATATTTTCAGTTTATTGTTTTGAAATTACATCTAGCTAGTTGCAGTATGTTGCCCTTTGTCTCATTATGGTCTGATCTGAAATATAAATTTAGACTGATCAATAACGAAAGTGTCGTATAATGTCATGTGACATGAGTAGGTCCCCACATTTACATCTAGTTTTCAGACCCATCAAATTTAGTTTAGCTAATATTTCCTCATAATATTTGTTTTTTAAGTTAACTATTCATTTTTGTGACCCATCTTTTTACTTTTTCCAGTTGTGCTACATCCTTTCTTCTAAATGGGTTTGAAAATTGACTGGCATAATTCATGTGTGGTCTTATATATGCCACATACAGCGGGAAGATAAACTCTTTATCTTTTGACCTTAAATTTCTTTTTATAGACCACATTACATGATTGGCTTTTTAAATTACCTGAATGCTAGAGATGCAGCGAAGTTTTACTTTGCCTGTGAGTTTTCAGCGAAGTTGCCAAATTCGCCTCCATTGATCAATTCACAAAGTTGTTCCGCTAAATGACAATTCACCATTTGTAACTTTGCCTTTCTTTTGGGTTTTTGTTAGTACAAATTGCACTTAAAAAAATCCAAAGCAAGGAGAAGTTACAAATTGCAAATCCCCCAAAACCCTGGTGTCTAGTGCCCTCTCTCACTGATCGATGGCCCCAATGTAAAAAAAAAATTATGTTCATCAGTGAAATCCCTGGTGTCTAGTGCCCCCCTCCCACTGATCACCGTCCTGACTGTCATATAAATTAATAACATCCCTGTTCCCTGGTATCTGGTGGTCTCCCCTCTGCCAATCATCAATCCATTGTCAAACTAATTACAAGGTAACCCCTCCCATCACCAGGCACCACCCACAGACATAAATTTTCCTGATGTCTAGTGGATCCTCCTCCCTATACCCATCCCCAAATTTCCACTCCCTGGTGTCTAGTGGACCCCCAACCCTCCATGTACTGCCTAACCTCCACTCCATTCCCCCCACCTGGACCCTGAGTGGGCCACCAGCACAGCCCTCCACTCTCTTTCACTGCTGGTGGCCTGACTGAGTGCTCAGTGAATGAATGAGAGCTTGTGCAAGCATGTGTTCATTCATTGGCAACTCATACTTATTCTTTGATGTTTTTTTAGGCACAGAGAAGAGTGGAGGGCTGCTCTGGTCACCAGCAGGTGGGGTGGGATGGGGGAATGATGTTGTGGAGTGGGCAGGATGGGGAGGGAATGGCATTGTGGACCCCAGGTCCACAACACCATTCCCCCCACCAGAGACCAGAGCAGCCCTCTGCTCTTCTCTGCACCCCAAGAAACATCAAAGAATGACCACAAGCTGGTAATGAATGAGTGTGTGCTTGTACAAGGACATGCTTATTCATTGAGATCTCAGTCAGGCTGCCCATCATGAAGGAGAGTGGAGGGCTGTGCCGGTGGCCCGCTCGGGGTCCGGATGGGGAATGAGTGGGGTGGTGGGGCTGTACATGCAGGGGTGGGGGGATGAGGGGTCCACTAGACACCAGGGCAGGGAGTGAACATTTGAGGATGGGATATGGAGAGGGGTCCACTGGACACCAGGGAAATGTGTGTCACCTGGTGATTGGGAGGTACTGCTTGGATTTAATTTGACAACATGCCATGACTGGCCTGTGGGGACCACTAGACACCAAGGAAATGAAACAGGCTGGTGATGAGTGGGTGGGTGGTTTCATTTTACATCAGGGGGGGCTATAGGTGGCGGAAGGGCTACTAGACACTGGGAAGTTTTTTGGGGTGTGGAGCATGGCAATTGGTGTGGGGGGGCACTACCTATAAAAAAAGTTACCAAACTCCCTGGCAAAGTTAAAACTCTGCCAGTGGAGTTTTCAAACTCTGCATTTTGCTGAGTTGTTTGAGGGATGAAGTTGGGCTTCCCTCCCCAGATTAACTCTGTGAAGTGAGGAAAATCCACACATTTTTTGCTGAGCAAATTTTCCTCACTTCGCACATCTCTACTCATTGCACTGCTTCTGTTGTTTTATGTCAGCAAATACTAACACTCCCAGATATCTTTCTAGCATAATCTCTTGTAGTATGTTATTACATGAAATATAACTTGCCTTTTTATTCATATTTCCTAAATGCATAATTTTGCAGTTCTCAAGACTAGGCTGCATCTCCCAAACTCTTGCTCAGACTGGAATTTTGTTTAGATTCTCTTATATTGATTGTATTTGTTCATCATTACCACATGGATCTCCAAGTTTGGAGTTATCAGCAAATGTTATTGCCCAGTTATTTGCACATTGAGGGAATAAATCAAAAATAAAAATATTGAAGTTAACAGGATGCAGCACTGATCCTGTGGCACTCCACTCAATAGTTTACAAGATGTTGAGCTGTGCCCCTTTATTTTAACTTTTTGTGTTTGTTTCATATAGCTACTTTCGTATCCAGTTTATAATATATGAATTAATATTTATTTGTTTCATTTTCCTAATAATCACTCAGTGGGGTACCAAGTCGAATGCTGTTATAAAGGCTAAAAATATAACATTGCATAGTATTTTCTTGTGCAGAGGGAGACTGATATTTTTTTAGAAAGTAAGGTTGTTTTACAGGACCGACCTGTTGTAAATCTGTGTTGCTGTGTATTCATATTTACTGGTACAGTGTATGTTTTGTCTTTTACTCTACTTTCTATTTTCCCTGGAACTGAAGTTAGGCTGATGTTATTCATACTGTTATTTTCCAATCTTCTGGAACTTGTGCTGTGTCCAGTGACGCTTGATGATAAATCATCTTTAAGGGGCCTACAATTTTGTCTTTTACTAATTTAAGCATGCAGGGAGATAAATTATCTGGGCCAGGAGAGGAGTTATTCTGTAGTTGTATTTTTTACTTTATTACTCTTTCTTCTATTTTTATTTTATGTGATTCTATTTGGTTTATCAGTTCTGTTTTTTTTTTTTTGATTGCTTGTTTGTTGAATATATGGAGCAGAAGTATTGTAATTGTTTAGGGCTTCTGCCATCTCTAATAGTTCACTTATTCATTTTTCTTGAGTTCATATAAGATCTATACCCATGTTTTTCATTTTTAAAGAATTTATATAACTAAAAAATATTTTGCTGTTTCCTTTTTTGGCTTTTGATACAAGGTTACAGTCCTCTTATTTTTTTTTTTTAAATAAGTCTTTTAGTTTACTTTTGTAGAATTTTAAATTTATTCTAGGTCTCTTTTGTTGTAGTTTGTAAATACTTTCCCTTGTTGTTTAATATTCTCTTTAATGTTGGTGATACCTACTTTGGCCTTATGCTCTTTCTATTATTTCTTAACTTTTGGTATGTAGTGGTTTATAATTTTAGGAATTATGTGTTTAAAGATTAACCACATACTGTATCATTGACTGATTTGTTGTTTAGTTTTGTTACTCTGTCAGTATTACCTATTTCATTCTGTATTCTATGGACATTTGCTCTAGTATATTGGTATACTTAATCCCAATTGCATTACTATGAATTGCATTTATATTGCACATAACTGTGTTATGGCCACTTTTACCTAGGGAAATTAACTGTGCAGTTACTATTTATTGCTGACAGGGATACTGACATTACAAGATCCAGGATTATTACTCCTCTGGCTGTGGCTTTTTACAAACTGCATCAATCCCAGTTGCTCAGTCATATTACAAACATATTTACCATCTAGTAGTTACAGACTTCATATCCCAGTTTACGCTATTTATTATGGCATAAATAATCTATGACCCCCTGCATACATGTGCTCCTGATGATGCTAGTCCTCCAGTAATACCAGTGGAGTCTTGCTTGCCAGTGTATTAGTTTGCCTTGATGTATTCCTTGCACTTTTTGGTTGCATGGCTGCACAGAACACATTATATTTAATACAAAAGTGACTGTCATTGAAGTTGGAGGTCTGGTGCTGCTTATTTATTGTTCTTGTTAATGAATGAAGAGTCCATTGAAAAGCAATAAATAGGGAGTCAACTAAAATGCTCTGGAATCTTGGCAAAAAAAGGAAGGGAGGAATAGGTCTTTAATTACCTGGTATAAAGAACTCACCACTCTTACAGTATGCAGAATGATGACATGCTCCATCTTTCACTCCGGATGCTGTGGAGGAGAAGATATAGAGGTTCAAGAGTTTGGAGATAGGTTCAGCAATGACAGGGGCAGTGAAGAATCAGAGTTCTAGGTCATGGCCATCAGGGTTACTCTTGTTAGAGGAGTCCAGGGCTTGAAGAGCCTTGAGGGTGCCGACAGGAGAGATGGGAGAGAAAACAAAGGGGGTGCTCTTGGGGTGGAAGGTGAAGGATGGAAGAGGCAAGCAGAATCACCATCAATAAGTGAGACAGTTTGTTTAATTTGATTTGGATGTTAGTTTAACTAAGTTTGTCTTGGCAACCTCCAGCTGGTTAAGGCAAACACTGTGAAATTGCCAGTAGCTGAGGTGAGTGGGTGAACTTGAGTTACCCAAACTGCATCATAGCCCTTAACCAGAGCTAGTAACTCTGCTAAGACCCAGGGTAATAGAAAAACCTTCACCCAAGTCTCCAAAGAGGTGCATGCTTGTCCCATAGCTTAGAAATGTTTGTGTGGAAATAGTCCAATGCTTGTCAACATTTGGAGAGGTAATGATCAGTGATAAGTCAGTTTTAAATAATTCAGCCAGATGGGAGGGGAGATCCAGGTTGCAGAAAGAGAAGGCGAAGAGAGTGCTAGGAGAAACATTAGGTCTCCGGATCATTCTTACACTGAATGAGGGCCAATGGTCACTGGAGATATCTGGAAGGACTCCTGCAGTGATAATCCTCTGGAGAGGATCTGATCAATGAAGGATTGATCAGATGACCTTAGATTAAAGCAGCTAAGCTCACCGATATGCTGATTGAGATAGGGGGCTTAGATTTCACAGATTTTTTTTTAAAGAAATGCAAAACTATTTAGTATGTAAGTCTCCCAGGAGAAGGAGCTCCACTCTGGAGGAAAAGGAAACAGAGGAGGAGGGGATAACCTCTATGATACGTAGCATTAGCAGCAATTGCACCAGGGCAGCATACTGTAGATAAAGAGAATAGTTGCTGAGGAAGCATGTGCAACAGAGATGTTATTCCATCAAGGGATTTTCAGACATTCTAAACCATGAGAACAAAGCTAGACCGGTCTGATGTCATTGGAATCCTGAGATGGAATCAAAGTTCTGTTGTGCTTTTTTCCCCAGCCACTATTTTATAAGTAAGCAATAAGACACAATGGGATGTATATCAAACATATATTACCACACGCCCAGGAGCGTGGTGAGGCACGAGGCCAAAGGCTGAGTGCCTTTCAGCCGCTGGACATTCGGTAAAATATGTTTCATACACACCCCAGAGTGGCTTATTGTGCTTATAAAATGGGCTCCTTTTTTACTTTTTACAGTTGGGAAAAGCATGTTTATATGTAGAAACAATAGATTTACTTGTGTACATTTATGATAAAATAGTCTTTCCACCCACTGCAAATGATGTCATAGATGATGTCATTATATTACTGCTGGACAAAGTTTGTCCTTTGCTGGCATCAAGATTCAAGATATGAAATGTTTACCATGGAATGTTTATCATGGAATGTTTCCCATGGAATACATGGATTCAAAATTCTGCTCAGTTCCACTGGAAGAATGTTTCTCTCCTAACATACTGTACACACACACACAACAACAACAGCCTCTGTTACAGCCAGAGACTCAATTATCTCACTTTCAGGGCAAGCAGAAGAGATTTCTCTGATGAGCAGGTAAAGATAGATGGGGAATTTTTCATTGTCAGCAAAGAAACAGTTATAGTGAAAACTATAAACAATACTTAATGTTTCTAATTTGTTTATTAGCGTAAGGAAAGTGTGATGATCATGTAAACAACATTTAGTTACTGTATAACAGGAAATATTCACGATCTGAAAATATTCGCTATATTCATTGATGCAACTCACAGCGTGAACATTTACTGATCGCCAATATTTTCTGATATTACACCTGCCCGGTTGACTGTCCAGCCAACTAGTCCCTGCCTGTCTTCTCTCCCTTCTGCAGCCTCTGATCTGCCCCGGACCCTCCTGACCAACAAAACATCCCTCCGGATGGAGCAGTGGGTGGGTTAGAGGGTTTCTCTTCCCCCTTGATCCCATGACCCACTCCCCTTTCAGCACACCTAGCGCTGTCCCAGCTACAGACCTGGTCCCCCCCTTTCTGTCATCTGCTCTGCATCGGGGAAGGGGAACAGTTTGGAGCCCAGATCACCTTGTGCCACCGCCAAGTGCATCTGGGTGGAAGTGGACACCCCTGTGCCTAGGTTCCATCCTGTGGCTGTACGGGGCAACAGAGACAGGAGGGAAGAGCCCAGCTCCCTGATACCACCACAAACACCACCACCAAGCAAACTGAGGTTGGAGGATCCGGAGGATCCGGTCCTGGCTGTAACCCCAAATCAAATATTACTTAGTGCCGGAGGATCCTGTGAGGGGCAATAAGGAGGAAAAAGGCAGGAGTGGGCAGAGTGCCCACCAGGAAAAGAATAAGGAGCACCATGGATTTAAGCCCCAGGCCATAGTTCTGGTGCTCGGCTGGCAACCCAAATGGCCCCCTAAGCTGCAGCTTGATCAGGGGTGATCTGGGAGCAAAGGAAAGTTGGGTGGTTTGCTCAGGGTCACACAGGGTGTAGGTGGGGTAGTGGATTCAAACCCAGATCTCCAGGCTGGCAGCTCAAAGCCTCAAAAGACACACTAGGCTGGAACTTGTTTAGCGGAGTAACCTGGGACAGCAGGGAGGTTGGGTGGCTTGCTCAGAGTCACAAAAGGGTGCAAGTGGGCAGTGTGAACTTTGACAGACACTGTCCAATTAGCTAATATGTCATTTTGAAGTTGCAGTTTGAAGTTGGGCAGCGTCTTTTGGGAGACCACATCAGTGGAACAATACAATAATACAGTACAATGCTGTACTGGGGCAAATCGCAAATATTATCTAGCGGAAATAACTTTTAGGTGAGCAGAGTGCCAATATTAACAGGCACCAATATATTCTGCTATACAGTAGTTTGTTTTATTTTTTATTTAAGATAGCTTTATTTTTAGGGACCAGTTGAAGGCTTTTTACAGTTTAAAGGTAGCAGCCATGTTTGTGATGAAAGATCAATTCTGGTTGTAGGGGGACTGATGGAAAATAGTTATGGTCATAGGAGGACTGATTTGCTCATTGTGTGATGTGGTTTAGGAATAGGATGACTGTGCATGAAATGGATTTTATACACAGTCACATGATATATTTTGACCAATGAAACTTCTTTATTCTGGATGCCTATTTAAAGTGTATGATGGAAGGAAGCAATAAGACATGGCAGGGTGACTTGGTAGCACATCCGTCTCTGGACCAGAAGGTCGTGGGTTCTCGTCCCACACTGGGATGGACTTGCACCTAAAAATTGCTGGCATCTGAGTGCAGTATTGGGGGGGGTGCTGTACTGCTAGGGTGTGCCATCCTTTGGATGAGACGTTAAACCGAGGTCCCTTCTGCCCATCCTGGTGTTGTCCTGGTGGGTGTCCAGGTGGAAGTAAAAGAACACATGGTACTCTTCGTAAAGAGCAGGGAACATTCCCGGTGTCCGGGCCAACATTCCCCTTCCCATAAACTGGTTCATGCAATTATCCAGGCTGTGTGTGGGTGATGATGTGTGATATGGCTGCCACCACACATTCAGTCACTTCACTACCAGTTTAGCATTGCTTGTAAAGCGCTTTGGGATACTGTGTATGAAAAAGTGCTATATAAATGCTGATTCTTCTTCTTCTTCTTCTTCTTGAATGTCAGGGGTTAATGCATTCCTAGTTGCATTGACCTCAGATAACCAATAACCTGGAGTGTCTTGTTGCACTTATAAAATGGGTAAACTGAGAAACAGTTTGAACAACAAAAATAACAGTATTTTCTAGTGTTAAAAGTAACTAATAAAAAAGTAATCCTTTCCCACCTGTCAAGCATGTCTTTCCACACATTCAATAGATGGAATGTTTCTGTGTGTTTATTATGGAATACAGGAGTGCAAACTGCTGCACAGTTCCTCTAGCAAAATGCCCCCCCACACACAAAAGGCAATATATAGAGCAGTGTTCTCAATTATATCTGAAACAATGTAAGCAGCAGAGATTGTCCTGACAAGCTGGTAAGGATATAAGGTGGATTTCTCATGGTCATCAACAAAACACCACAGGAGTTAAAACTGTGAACAGTACTTTATTTTTTTAAAGTTTATGTGTGTACAGTGTCATGAGAGGAAATAATGTTTATTTATTTAAATTTCAGGAAGTTTTACCTTTTAAGGCCTTGTTGAAGGTTTTCAGTGAGTAAAGGTGGTAACCATGTTTATAATGGCAATCAGGGATGGTTGAAGTAGCTCATGAATTCTATATGTGACTGGCCCCAATTCCAAATCCAATTGCCTGAACTTGTTCCAATCTATGTATTTCTTGGGAGTTAACATATGAGTCTCAGAACTTATTTAGCTAATGAAGAAGCACCAAAGAAAAATGTTAGCCATTATTCAGTTAACATTTATATTTTGTAGATTGTACAGTGAGGGAGAAAATAATAAAAAAATCAATTTATCAAGTCATAAAACATTAAAACACATAGGCAAAAAGACAATACCTAAACAATAAGACATGATGGGATGTGTTGTGCTGGCACAGCACATGCCCAGTGGTGTAGTGAAGACAATGCTGCAAGCAGAGTGCCTTCAGCCCCTGCAAGTTCATTTTGCCAGCACAGCACTCACCATGAAGTGTCTTACTGCTCTTATAAAATGGGTAAACTGAGAAAATAAAAAAAGTCCACTTTGTTTTGTTAAAAAGAGGTATTTTCTTTTGTTAAAAGTAACCCTCTAGAGTAGCCACACATTCAATTGACAGAAACATAGACAATGACCGCAGAAAAAGACCAACAGTCCATCCAGTCTCCCTGGGTTCCCTATTAAGGCCTGGGGCCTACTGTTCTTCCAGGGTGTTAGCCCTCCCCATCATTACCCCCATTCTCCTCCTTGTTTCCATTTCTGCCATCCCAAGCAACCACTTTACCTTTCATTCTATTCCAACCCATGCTTGAAACCACCAATGGATTTGGCACCCACAGCTTTGGCTGGTAGACTATTCCACAGCTTCACTACCCTTTCTGTAAAATAATACTTCCTCATGTCCCTCCTGAACCTCTTTCGTGTCAGTTTCTACTCATGTCCACATGACTGCAAACTAGTATTCAAGCTAAATAGTTCCCCACAGTTCACCTTAAGTCATTTTAGGAACCTGATGGTCTCTATCTTATCTTCCACTCCCTTCTGGTCTCCAGTAAGTATATTCTCAGTGTTTTGAGGCATTCCTCAAAGGATCTGCAGTGTTAGCCCTAAATCATTTTTTTACCCTGTGCTACATTGTCTCAAGCCTATCCTTATGGTTCCTGAAGTGAGGACTCCAGGACTGGATGCAGTACTCCAAGTGTGGCCTCACTAAGGATCTCTAAAGGGTAGTATTACTTTTTTCTTCTGCTATCAATACCCCTCCCGATACGTCCCAGCACCCTACTCACTTTACCATATAACTTGTTGCACTGACTCAGCTGTTTGAGGGAGTACCTGATGATAATTCCAAGGTCTCATTCCATAGCTGTAGTGTTAAGTCTCACTGCACCCACCCAGTACTCTGTCATGGGATTTTTATTCCCTAAGTGCATTACCTTGTACATTTTGGCATTGAATTTCAACTGTCAAACCTCAGAGCACCCTGCCAGTTTTTGCAAGTCACTATGCATTTCCTGAATTCCCTCATCATTATCCACCCTCCCACAGAACTTAGTATCATCTGCAAAGAGACACAGCCTGCCCCGGATTTCCTCACCAATGTCACTGATGAACATATTGAAGAGGACTAGACCCAGGATAGGCACCTGTGGTATTCCACTCGTGACCTCCCTCTCTTCTGATTTGACCCTGTTGATCACAATCCTATGCTGCCTTCAGTTTAACTAGTTTCCTATCCAGTTTACTATGACCTTGGCAGCACCCAGATCCTCCATCTTCTTCAGCAAGCATCTGTGAGGCACCATGTTGAAAGCCTTGCTGAAGTCAAAATAGAGCAAATCCACAGTATGGCCCCTATCCAGTTTCCTTGTCACCCAGTCAAAGAAAACTATCATACTAGTTTGGCATAACCTCCCTGCCATGAATCCATGCTGTTTACTATCCTGGAGATCATTGCTCTCCAAGTAGCCCATGAGGTCCTCTTTGACCAGTGACTATAAAAGCTTCCCTAGAACAGAGGTAAGACTAACAGGTCTGTAGATCTCTGCTTGTGTCTTGTTCCCCCCCTTTATGGAGCAAAACTATGACCGCTGCCCTCCAAGCCTCTGGAACTACTCCATCCTTAATGAGCTGTTGAATTCACCTACCAAGGATTTGGACAGATGGAAGGACCACCCTTTATCACTATTGAGGCATGTTCAGGTAGTTAAAATTAATATTCTCCCATGATTTTTATAAGTATTCCAGGTTTTAACCTACAGGCATTCCTAATGAAACTTTTTTTAAAATTGACTGCATGTTAAGTAAGTTTATTTGGAAAAATGGATACCCAAGAATAAAAAAAGCAAAAACTGTACTTTTATTGTAATCAGGTAGGTCTGAAATTTCCCAGTTTGCATTTAGTCATAATTTCCCCAGACAGTCTTTGAACTGGGGGACCACTCTAGTTATTGACTGACAAGTGTTATTTCAAAACTGAAATACATTAAAAAAAAGCTTGGAAAAAGTAATTAGTTTTATGAACAAACTTGCTTAATTTGGTACTCATTAATAAAAATTTTGAGGGAACAAAATTGTTTACACAAATTTTCACCATTAGTAGGGAACAATTATCACCCAGTATTTTCTCTTCCACTTGTATAACTATGGTTGAATTTTGGGATTAGTATAAATGGAGATCTGTTTGATGGAAACATTATTAAATCATTCCAACAGTTACTGACTCAACATGGGATACCTAAAAATATGTTTTTCAGTTATTTACAGATGCATACAGTAATTCTAGAAACTAAATGCTAGAGGTAAAATGTGTTTGGAAAAAAAATCCTTATTTGAGTTAATGGAAGTAGTCTAAAATAGACCAAGCTTATTTCTAAACTATATAACTATATTATAATGTATGGTAGAATGTTGCTATAGGTAGAAATCCAAACCTAGAACAAGGCAGGGAATACAAGCAGACAAAGTGGGCCTAGCAGTCCTTATCTGCCATCAATTACTATGTTACTATGTTGTTGTGCTGCACTAGACACGTAGCTACTGCAGCTCAACAACTTCAAATGACTTCATGCTATGTGAACCTCCACCCTTCCTGAAATGGCCACAGGAGTGAGAGCTAACCCCAAAAGAGAGTGGTGCTGGAAAACTGAGTGATATTTTGAGGCACACAGACTAATTTTTTCTTGTGCATAGTGTACCATGCACTATAAAAGGCAATGTATGGTCCGCTATCCACAACAAGCATGAGTAGCCATCTCAAGATTGCCATGGTGACCAAAACCTCTTGAGGTTTAAATGGTCACTATGGCAACCTCTTGATGGCTATGCACGCTTTGTCTCCAATGGTCTAAGAACTGAACCAGGGCTAGATCAGCCAGAAGCTGGTCTAATGGCAAGCCCAGTCTGTGCAGGACACCAGACAGCCTGTATTATGCCACTTGTGTGGCTGCAATTAATGGCAGCAGCTCAACGAGTACCCAGCTGATAGCAGACATCCTAGAAGTGGCAGGGGGGGGGACAAATACAGTCATGTAACAAGAAAATACTATGAAATATATACCCATATCTCCCCACCAGTTGCCAACTACTGTGCCCTGTGTACCACATCCATGCCAGCATAACTCCTGCAGTAATTTGCATATCATGGCAAGCACAAGAGCTGTCAGGTAGGGTCTGTCTAGTGTGGTCTGCTGGAGCAGGAGTTCTCAAATGGTGAGGCGCGCCTCCCCAGGGAGGCGCGTACCTGTTTCAGGGGAGGCGCGGGATGTTTTGAAAAAAAAAAGTGTAGTTGCATTATGTGCGCCTTCCGATTCCCTTTCCTGACTGGTCACATCACTAACACACCTCCCCCATCGCGCTCCACTCGCCGCATGTGTGCAATTACCATCCTCCCCCCACAATCTCCTGCTTGCAAGAGGCTGTGCTGCAATGCCCAGCTATATACACTTCCGCCTAAACAGTTTAAACCTAGTGGGCTAGGAAAGGATCCACAGCCGCCAAACAAATGCAGAAAAGGTCTGTATCAGACCAATAGGGAGTAGGTCTGTATCAGACCAATAGGGGAGCAAGATTGGTTTGGCCAATCAGTAGGCAAACTTAGCTAGCCAATCTCATCGGCTGGCTTCATGAGCTTTCGGCCAATCAAAGGCCATCTCAGGACAGTGTCGCATCGCTCGCAGTAAAGCATGGCGCAAAGTCGGGAGTTTCAACTTTGCAGATTGCCCTAACTTGGACCGCCTGCCTAAAGCTGCTGATTTGATCCACCGCCAGCTGCCGCCTCAGACCTTCACGCTTTGCCCATGACCTGGGACCCACGCTTGACTGCCGCCTAGGATCTGCATTTCCACCCACTTTAGCTGTTGCCTGGAAGCTCTCCTCATTGTGGCTTCCACCTCCCACCTGTAGCTGCTGCCTCGGACCTCCTGAGTTCCAAACTGGCCATCTTCTGCCTTCCAGACTTCTCCCGACCCACTCTGTAAAGGGCTGGTAAGGACTTGTTCTGTACTGCATATATGTTTTGTTTGTATGCCCAAGGGGGGTTTAAAATGGTGGCAGTTGGGGGGGGGGAAGAAGGGTTGAAATGGCACACTGTTTTTGGTGGGGGGGGTCATATATGGTGTCTCTGTCCTGAAACAGAGAGTTGGCTCACTGTTTGTTTTGGATGGCTGGTGTGGGTCATATATGGGTTCATTGCTCTGAAAGAAAGCTGAAATGGCCCACTGATTTTGGTGGCTGGGGGGGTCATATATGGTGTCTCTGTTTGTACTAAAAGAGAGAGTTGAAACTGCTCACTGTTTGTTTTTGATAGCTGGGGGGGCATATATGATGTCTCTGTTTGTGCTGAGAGAGTTGAAATGACACTATTTTTTGATGGCTGAAGGGTAGGGTCTTTTGCAGATCTTTAGGAGGACCCTGCCTGTGCTGGCTTCATATGTGATGGTTTCTATGGGTACGTTTTGGGCAAAGGGCCTTCTGGTATGGCTTGAGGGGGGTAGGTGTATTCTGCAGGTCTTAAGCCCAGGAGCACCCCCTGGCACTTCACTTCAAAAGCAGCAAAACCTGCCTGTTGGATTCAAATGAATGGAAGTTTACAAAGTGCCAATGTGTTATTCATTATTACAGGTAGCTGGTAAGTGCACAGTGGTAACCATGCAAAAGTTGACCAGAAATCTTATTTAGTGCATATACGTGCGGTGCGCTAATGGGCAGTTCTTACACAATTACCACAGTATGGAAATATGTATGTAAATGAGGTCATGACACATGGGGAGGCCTGACATTTTTTCAGGCCCAGTAGGGGAGGCTCACCATGGCAAGGTCTGAGAACCCTTGTGCTGGAGGGATCTGTGTTTCTAGAGACATGTACAGTATGTATTGTGCATTTATTGTACTTTTTTGCCATTGCATATGCTCACAACTACAGTAGACATGCTTGTTCCATTTGCAATCAATGTTGTCATACGCTGCCTTAATCAAGGAGTAGTGTGGTTCCAATGATGTACTGTGACTATTGCCAAACGTGACATACGTAAAGAAATGTACTGAACAGTCACAGGAATTATATTTACACACTAAATATATATGAACAACTGCTCTCCTTTACTACATCATACCACTATTTCGGACCATGCTCTGGTACTTTGTTTTTCATCTATTGCACAGGTTGTTGGCCACATATGAGTACTACTGCCTAGTTGAGCGTGTACCATGGCAGTTTCTCTGTAGTGATTAATTTCAGTGCTTTCTTGAGTGTGGTTGCCTAGGATACCAGACTAAATCTGATAGTGTTATATGTAATATCCAGGACTGCATTATTTTATGTGTGCTAACATTGCACACATCTTACATATATATATATATATATATATATATATATATATTATGATCTGATAAATAACAACAGGACCTTTCCTAGGCAAGACAAGGGACTGGGCATAATAATACTGTAGAGACTATGGGCATCTGATGTCACCCAAGTCTCTTACAGTGATCATGGGGCAGGCTTTTCCTTGACCAGGGAGTGACTGCCACCTCCATCAAACCCCTCCTGTGTGCCACTTGTTAGGTGCACATGAGCAGTTGTGGCAAATCCTAGTAGTTTGGTGCCGGGCCCTCTCACATACTAAAATAGAATGCAGGGTCCCAGATTCACCAGAAAGTGACACAAGCTGCCATTTGCCACAGCTTGTGCTGATTTAGGGCACTTTTGAAAACTAAGCCTTCTGCCTCTTATTTATTTTGTTCCTATCATTATTATTACAAAACACTTAGGACCAGATATTCAAAATGTAGCCCTGGGCAAAATTAGCACTGCATGGCATGCTAAATTAGCCCTGAACCACTAGCAAGCCATATTCAAAGGAATAGCCCCAGAGCTAAACCAGCTGAATATAGCGTGCAAACGAAACAGTGTAAACAGGGCTGGGAGTGCAGTGCAAAAATAGCCCTGGAAATAAGACAGCTTTGAACATAGCAACAGCAAAGGCCAAAATGCAACAGCAGCACCATGGACACAGAGGTGGAGTAAGGCAGAGTTGCACTAGGCAGACAATGTGTGTGATAGCACTGAAGTGTTACACAACAAATGAAAACAACAATGCAGACCACACACTGCAGAATGGTGCTATGCTTATGAGAGGTTTGCCCGGGGCTAACTCGACTGCACAGTGCTAACACATTAGCCTGGTGCAGACATGTTAGCATGGGGCAAACATTTGCTATATTCAAAGATCCTATGCAAATGAACCTACTCAGGCAATCTGTGGGCAAACAGTCACATTTGCATCTCATTATGGCATGCTTTGAATGCACTCCCATGTACTTTGCTGGGCACTATTGCATGGCGCACACAGCTCCACCTTTTGGTCAGAATGAAAGTACAGGCTAGAAGCTGCAGGCCAGGGTGTGCTCACAGCAACCCCCTGTTGGTCAGAATTGAAGTACAGACTGGATGCTGCAGGAAATAGGTGTTTGTAGGCCCATTCAGTGCATACCACTTGCCCATGCACCACTGCAATGAGGGACACAGATGTGCTGACTTAGGGGCAATGAGGGACACTGATTCTCATAGTGAGGGACACAACATCAAACATGGAGATACAAGCTCAGAGCACTGTGATAACCATTGCCTTTATTTGTACAAAGTCTACTTCTTTATTTAACATCTTAGAATATTATTAATTTCTGCCTGAAAGTATGAATTTACGCACATTCTCTGTGTGTGCAGCCTTTTTCCATGAGGGACAGGGCAATTTAGAGGAATAAAATAAGGGATGTCCCTCATAATGAGGGACCTTTAAGAGGTATGCTCCTTTTCTAAATGTATTCACATGTTTCCCTGGTAGTCTAGTGACCCCCCCACCCCATCACAATCCCCAAATCCCATTATACATAACTTCATACATTTACCCCTGTAGTCTAGTGGCCCCCTGATGCCCCCATCATGATTCACAACTCCCATTGTAAGTATATTCAGACATATGCCCTGGTAGTCTAATGGCCCCCACCTGGCAGTGCCGACCTAACTAGGGTAAGACCCTACCCCACCCTCCACTACCAACTGTAAGATGGCTTCCAACACTAAGACTCCACCCCCACCCTGCATGCAGGAACAGGTTTGAGGGGTATGCTTGGGATTGCAAACCCTAATGCTTACCCCATTCCAACAGTTAGTAAGCACAGAATAACAAAAGGGGAATTTGAGGTATGCCACTATCCTTTCTTTCAGCATTGCCTCCATGATCTTCCCCACCACTGAGGTGTGGCTGACTAGCCTGTAGTTCCTCGCCTCCTCCTCCCTACTGCCACTTTTGTGCAGAGGCTACATATGCCCTCTTCCAGTCCTCTGGAACCACTCCTGTGTTGAGTGACTCAGTGAACATGGCTGCCAGAGGCACTGCTAGTTCCCTTCTCAGTTCCCTTACTATCCTTGGGTGTATGCCATTTGTACTCATAGCTTTGTCCACCTTCAGTTTTGTGAGCTCTTCCAGAACTCTCTCTCCATTGTGAATGGACTGGTGCTGGGGATCACTCCATTGAGATAGTATAACAGCATCCTTATGTTACAGTGGGAGTGCAGGGTCCTGTCAGCGCACTCCCATCCCTCCATTGAGAATGTAAAAATGATTTTACTCCACATTTTCACATTTCTGGCTAAACACACTGGATCCAGAAATATCCTCCTCACTGAAGCTCAGTCAGTTTAAGTCTCTGCTCTGGCAGTATCTTGTATCTAGCAACTCTTGTGACTGCCTGCTAGTGAAAACCTGTTGCCAGCCCAGTGAATACCAGCCCCCATCTTGGAACCTACTGCACCCCTTGCTCCACCTCCTCCTCCACCCATCTTGCAGCCAATTGCCCCTCTGCTCACCTCTCCACCACCCCTCTGGCAACTCTCTTACCTATCTCTCTCCATCTCCTACATCCCCCCATCCGTCTCCACCTTTGACAAGTTAGTTTGACAAGGCTGCTGGCTGACTCACCCTTCCCTACCATTCACTGCTTCCATCTCCCCTTTGCCTCCCCTTTTTCTCCCACCTCAGCTTCCCCCTTCTAACAAGTTGATCCATTTGTATTAAGCTAGTTACTGTGACTTCCTGTCTGCTCCTATTGTAGTCAAATCAATAGCCAATTGTGTTCTTTAAATGTTATTACTATTATACCTTTGTTAGTTCTTCCTTGTTGTTTGTAACCCTCCCCCATGACGTGAAATATTTGTATATGAGTTGCTTTGTGCTCAAAGGTGTAACAATCCTAGACTAAATAAATACATTTTCAACATAGCCTTGTTATGACCCCACCTTATGTACCCATTACAGAAATTTTTCAAATCCCTGCCAAAACATCATTCTGTGCAGTGGCGGATCCAGGATTTTACAATGGGGGTGCTATGGTTGTGCATGTACTTGACGTGCAACTTTCTGACATTTTTTTAATCCGTTATATTATCTTTTCCATTCAATTTTCAACTGAAAATATAAATGTAATCTATTATTTTGATTATAGATTTTCTTACAATCAATATATTAGACTTCTCCAGCAAAGTGAAATGCAGCTGTAGCAAGCAAGTAAGTTACAATGGGGCAAGGGTGTAGGCAGGCATACTCACTGCACACATTTGAGTACAGTTTTGTTGAGTGCCTGTCACAAACCATATGCTTTTCTGTTAACATGTTCATTCTAATCTGTAGTATTTGGATTAGTGTAGGCCACTGAGGAGTGTCTCTGTTCAAACTTCTGTTGTTTAGGAGACAGATATATGTATAACCTCTTTAGAGATTAGAAGAATCATCTGACAACAATCTGACTTGTTTGGAAGGGGGTACCATTTTGAGAGGATGTGTACATTTTTTAATTGGGGGGGTGCAACTGTTGGAGACTGTGTACAAAACAGAAATTTCTAGCTACACCCCTGCAATGGGGGCGCACCTGCTCCCTTTAAACCCCCCTAGATCCGCTACTGCTGCTGAACAGGAATGCTATTCTATGCCACAGCTGGGAGAACACATTTTGGCCAGGATTTCAAAAATGACAGCTGTCACATACATGAGGTGGGGTAATAAGTAGGCCATGTTGAAAATATGGGGCGAAAATATTGGAAATTCCCAGTTATGAGTGTGTGTAGAAATATTGCAATGAATGCCCATAACACAGTTTTCAAACTTTTGACCCCAAATTTCCAACATAGCCTGCTTTATGACCCCACCTCATGAACAATATGACAGCCATTACACAAATCTCACTGGGAAGGTGATTTTGCCAACCCACAACAAAATCACCTTTCCAGCAAGAGTTACCTAATGACAATCATAGTGTTCATGTGGTAGAGTCCCCAAAAGGCCATGTTTAAAATTTGGGGCCAAAATATTAAATAATGGCCAAGTTATGGCTGAAAGTTGAACCCCCCCCCATTGAAATACATGGAACCTCATTTGTCTTAGTTCATATGCAGTCGCCGGTTCCAGCAGCAAGATGTGTCTTTGATCAAAGGAGTTGGTGTCCAATCTGTGACCTCCTGATGTGAGTGATGGTCTGGGAGGACATCAAATGGGTGTATGAAGGTGGGTGCACAGTGGGAAGTTGGGTGCGGGCTGCAGGACTAAGCTGCAATGGACAGTTTTTCCATTTCCAGGTTAATGGGCAGCAAAAGACATCGAGGGATTTTTTTTCTTCACAGCAAAATAAATACAGAAAAAGGAACCTAACAAGGGAGAATACCACCACCACCAATGATTCCAGGTGAACAGAGGGTGGGGGGTACCACTGGACACCAGGGATAAGTGGCAAGAAAGCCACAAATAAACAAATGCAGAAAGAAATATATATATATATATGTATGTAAAACAATAAAGTAAGCAACAATAAGAAAGGCAGTATGGCGCAGTGGTTTAAGGCTCTGAGCTGCAAATCTGGAGACCTGGGTTTGAATCCCACAGCCCCCACTTGCATACTGTGTGACCCTGAGCAAGTCACTTAATTCCTTGTGCTCCCAGGTTGCACCTGCAAACAAGCTTTCAGCTTAGTGTGTCTCACCTGGTAAAATAATTGGTAAAAAAAAAGAAACATTACAGAAAATATATAGGGTTTCAGGGAGGGCGTGCCACTATGCAGACATTCATATCTCAGTCAGCAGCTGTCTGCAGAGGTGTGTGGTGGGTTAAGCCAGTCACTGACTCCATTATGATATGGGGGGGAGTGGGATGGTGGCACAGTGGGGAGGTCCGCTAGACCACCAGGACCTTATTTTCACCACTTACAGGGGATCGGGGATTGTGCAGTTCACTGGACCACTGGGGAAGTTATACACATGATTATTGGGGATCGGCACCAACACTGCGGTGTGTACAGGACAGTATGTATTGGGGATGTGAATCGGGGTTGGGGGCACTAGACCTCAAGGGGGTTCTGTGACAGTGTGCATTGTGTGGGGGATCAGGGCTCATGGGTGGGCCTAGACTGCCAGGTTTTGTGTAAGATTGCTGTTTCACACATGTATGGGAGTAAGGCACTCCATCTGACTCTGTTTGCCCACCATTACCGCCTGCTTTTCAGTGGTGATTTTGTGTGCCATGCTATGGGTTGCACTAACATCTTTAGTGCAGTGCTACTGCTTTGACTATGCTGGAGCACCAGTATTCATGGCCGCTCCCCTCAGTCTGACCCTGCATGCATTAACTTTTAGTGTTGGTGCTATCACATTGCGTTGGTGCTAATGAGGCTTTTGAATATTGTAGCTAGGTGGAAATGCAGTGCAATTGGGATGCTAACTGTTTGTTTCCCACACAATGCTTTCAATATCTGGCCTCTGCTGTATTAAATAACTTTTAATTAAATGTTGATAGGAGTGAGTCATCACAAATCTCACTGTTAAGAGTTAGTCATGCACCCCCCCAACTCAGATGAACTGCATGAGATGCTGGCAGTTTAGGTCATGAACATGCAAGCATAACCCGTGCCTGATAGTACTGTGAATAAGCCTACTCATATTGCACGACATACATTCTGTCACCCACACCACTCAATAGCTGTCAGTGCCTTTTTCTTTCAAGTGAATTCATGAATTTCTCACAGTGTGAGGTAAAAAATAATAAAGTAGAAAATATTTCTGGTTTTCTTGTAAATAACTGAATACTGTTATTATTTTTAAATTTAAAAAAAAGGTTCTTTATGTGTCTGTGGTGAGAGCCGAAACCAGCAATTGCACCTGATGCACACAGTCATCCACAGATGTGACATGGTTTTTATATTCCCTGTATATATTCTACTTGCAGAAAAATAAATTTTTCAGAACTGTATGCAACAAAGTGTTTGAAAACGATAGCCAAACTGTTGGCTTTGAACTGAGAGTCCAAAGTATCATGAACTCACGCTCACACAAAAGTCCAAATCATCACCATTCAAAAATAAAGAACTACCATTCTATGTATAAAATAAAGAACTACTATGTATAAAATAAAGAACTATTATTCTATGTATAAGTCATCTGTCATCTCACAATATGAGCTTGTTGCCAGCTGCTCCAACCCTACATAGAGCCGGAGCCAAGAGCATTTATCTATGTGTCTGGGTCCGAAAGGTTTGATGACCGTTTCTCATGCAAACAAGTGTGTAGAATTCAGATCTACAACTCTTACTTATCCATAGTTGTACTTTTTCTTGGAAAATGCACTTTCTTAAGAATAACTAAAAGTTTTACATTTATGTAATAGACTCGGTTTACTTAGTTATTAATGTAATTTATTTAATGTTTCAGGTATGGTTAGCAAGACTTCTCACAAACCACAGACTTGATGCATCCTACACACTGATCCAGGAGTTAGCACAGACCATAGAGACCCGCTACCATTTGATGATGCTCATTGGGACAAAGAAGTTGATGCAAAGGAAAGGCATTCTAGTCAAACACTGTCAAAGTACAACTTGGTGTGTCTTGAATTGCCTGAACTTTACTCCGTCAGCCATGGGTATCATTATATCTGCTATAAGAACTTCACTGCATATAAGAGCTCCGGTAAACTTGCAGCTGATGAAACTTTAAAAAAAGACATCCGAAAGAGTTATCCAGCAAAATTACTTTGCTCCCAAGTTCATAGTGCTCTGTCTAAATCTGCAGCATCTACATCAGGCATATTCCCAAATGAATGTATATTTTGCAAATCATTCAAGAAAAGGAATCCTTAGGGGTCAAAGGAGACTTTTGAATATCCTACAATATGTTTTTATTTACTGAAATGTTTCACCAGGAAGCCACACTGAGCAACAAGTTGCTTGTCTCTCAGTGTGACCTGGGGGGTAGGGGAACATGAGGATAGATTACAGAGATTTGGTACATGTGTAACTTATGGGGCAGCAGACAGCATAAAAAACGCAGCAAAAGAAATGGATGATGAACAAATGGATATGATGGTAGGCAGTATTGATCTCATAGCCAAAGAAGTGAAGTACCACAACAGCTCTAAGAACAAGTATGTAACAAAGGCAGAATGAATAAAGGGCACAGGTACAAAATGTGAATACAGTCAGTTGAGGGACCGTCACCAGGTTGCCTTTTCCAGACTTAAGTAAGTGCAGTGCAGTGCATCATTGTTAATGGAATGCAAGGAGAATCATTGCTATTTCTACACAAAAGGTACATGGACATTCTTATGGAATGTAGCTGGTGTGAAACAAATTATGACCCACAGAGCTTGCAGTCAAAACTGGTGGATCACTTCAAAGATAGTATCATATTTGATACTAAAAGTAGAAAAGTGGGTACAACCATCAGGTCTGCTAAGAAACAGGCTGATTGGAGGGAAGCACAAGCAGCACAAGCAGCTCAACACATAAGAGAACAGTTGTTGGAACTCCTAAAGGTACAGCCTCATAATAAAACCCAAGTTAAAGTTGAAGACTTAATAGAAGAAAATGTAAAACTGACACCCATTCTTCAGACATTCCTATGTACTGTACTCATGGGTTCATCAAAAGTGGGCAGTGAACAGCAATAGAGGGTAGTTCAATCTATTGCAGATGATATAGTGTTTGCAGTGTCAAGAGGAATAATCAAACCACAAAAACACCTCTTGATGGGCATGGGTATTAAATCCATGACAGGCAGTAAGAGAGTTTTAGCTATTTTGAACCGGTTTGGTTACTGTGTCAGCTGCCATGTTGTGGAGGAACTCGAAACTGCAATTGCAACCAATATAATGGAGAAGAATATGGCTACACCAGATGGATTGCTCATACAGCCAGGTTTAGCCAATGCTTTGGCTTTCAACAATTATGATGAGATGACAGGGACACTTGATGGCATGACACTTTGCATGACACTGTGGGTATAGCATACCAAAACATATCATCCAGTATTGAAGAGATGGCTGTACTCAAAGAGAAAGGTTTGAAGAAGGTATGACAAGAACACACACGGATGACCAAGCACCAGCAAGAAATGAAACACACACAATAGAAACAAACACAGATAAGCAAAGATCAGAAGTTGATGCCTATGACCAGGCAGGGCCATCTTTAACATCAAAGAGCAAATGACACAGAATATCAAAGCCAAAGGCTGAAGATTTTGATGAAGACTATATGATAAGTGTAAAGAAGCAGATATTGCAGCCAGTGGCATGACAGGAACAATACATTGTTCAAAGTCACATCCAAACATCTCAGAGGAAAACAGCTGTAGATATTGGTGAGAAAGACATTCGACCACATACATCTGGAAACCAAAAATAAGATGGTATCAATATAAGGTCACAGTAAATTCTGGACCAAAAAACCTCATGCAAGCTAAAAGAAGGGACATTTCCTGGATTATATCTTGTGCAAGTGTAGATACTACTCCGATGTGACACAATTGGAATGCCCTTGTTTCTGTAGATGACCTGCCACAGCAGATCATATCATGCTTGGACACTATAGAAATGCCTCCTACAAGACTTGATGTAGTGTAAGACACCATGAATACTGCTATCAAGGTTATGGATGAATGCCAGGAGGACTATCTGACTATTACTTATGACTTGGCCATAGCAAAACCCATGCTACAAATTCAGGTCATGAAGTCTCTGGAATATGACAGACTTTTCATATGTTTTGGATCATTTCAAATAAAATAAGCATATTTCAAAGGTCCTGGATACCTCCTGAATGGTTCTGGTGGAGACCACATTCTTGTTAAAAGTGGGGTATTGGCATTGAGATCCCTGAATGGACTTCTTCAAGGAACATTTTTCAATCAGGCAATGAAGCTTCACCTGGTGCTATCAGCAGCATTCAGAATTAAACATTTACAGTGCTTTATACAATATAAAGGTTTGTCAGACTTTTCAATCTCAAAGCATCTGCAGCAGTTACTTAATGACCCATCGCCTTCCCCAATGGTGGACCTAGAGAATACAGCTGAGTTCAAGACATTCATGGAAGCATATGAAACTTTCTCACATTCCACATACTGTGGTGAGCATGGTGCAACTGCCCAATTTGGGCTGCAGCACTGCAGTTTGGTAGAGTTGTATTGTACCAACTCTTCTGCCATTCCATCAGAACAAATGACTTGCCTATCTTTGTATATAGCTTGGACAAGATGATACTTCTTTACTTCACAACTGGGCACCACAGCTATGCCAAGTGGATGACCCTGTACCTTATGCATTTGCTAAACATGGATGAGACCCACCCTGGACTAAGGAAATAATTTGAGAATGGAGCATTAACCATTGCAAGATCAAAGAGAAGGTTTAGCAGGAATAATGTAGACTTGACCTTGCAACAGACAATTAATGCCAATGCTGCATCAAGACTAACTGGGATTTCTTCTTTGACACAGAACATCAATGCAAGGAGGAGGAGGAACATTCTGCAGTCAGCTCAAAGTAAAATTGTTGGAAGACTTATGGAAAAAGTTGGTCTTGTCAGTCTTGAAGAAGCCAGCCAGGAACTGAAGACTTTTAGAGTTAAACGAGATCTGAAGGCTCTAAACAAGCTGTTGAACACAATAAACCCCTGCATAAATCCATTCCAGGATGTTTGAGGACAGCAATCTTTATTCAATAGGTAGTGGAAAAGCAGTCTCACAAGAGGTAGCAAACAAAGTGTTACAGGTTACTAAGATAGGTACTCAGATGTGTAGTGTTTAGAAATTAATGCATTACCAAAAGCAGTAGGTTCAATTAACCCATCAAAAGATACAGGTTGAAGAACTTTGTACATGATGCAATGAAGGTGAGGATTACGAACAAGGACAAGACAATAGTTGAGTTAAAAGGCACTCAAGACCTCTCTGGATACTTGTTATATCTATCTGCAACTTCAACAGTTGAACTTATGATGGTGTTTGCCTACCTGCTAACCCCTCTCCTTAGGAAACATTGATGAATCAATGAAGTCAACACCGCTGAATAAACTTGAGACCAGAGTTCAAAGTAGCCCCTCCGATGCTGCAAATGCCACCGTGGTTGATGCCATGTTCTTGACCAGAAGTCTTACAAACCTGCCACCAACATTCCATGGTGTGGCAAAAACCATCCTGTCTCTTGTTTGCTGTACTTCTGCAAATGAAGTCCACCTTGTCAGTGACTGTTACAATTTACCATCAATCAAAGGTCTTGAACAAGAAAAGAGAGGAAAGCATAGCATATCCCCACTCTCTTATCTCTTAACAGGTCCTTACCAAAGTTGACCAAGCGACTTTGCTGTATCCCTGTCTTCATCTTCATTCAAGCTGGCACTCCTACGTTTTTTAGCTACAGCATGGGATTCTGCTATGTACTATGAAGTTCTAGGTGATAATACGCTCATGTATGCAGTAGGAGAAACTTGTTACTCATACAAAGTGGAAGCTGGATATATACTCAGACTAGAGTGCAATGCCCTAAAAAGCAAACACATAGAATCAGACACAAGAATCATGCAACACATACACTACATTTGCAGTCAAAATGAGGGTAAAGATGTGCATGTAGTGGTCAGGGCAGATGATACTGATATTCTGGTCATTCTGCTGTATCATACAAGTCTAAACAATAATCTCAGACTACACATGGATGTTGGTCATTTAGGGAATAACACAAGAAGATTCATAGATGTATCCCTCTTGTCAGCATAGTTACAGTATGCAGACCTGTATGTGCAGCTCTACCAGGTCTCCATGCACTCCCTTATAGAAACAACTATAGGAACTGTTTCCATGCTGCACACATAAAACTACCCATGTGTCATGCATGCTGCAAGCTTGATTTAAATGTTAAATTGGAACCGATTGCATGCATGTGACATGCGTGCAGTAAGCAAGAGTGGAAAGTGTGCTTTTATGTTAAACTGGAACAGACTGCAGGCTTGTGGCATGCATGCACAAAGCAAGTTGTCACTGATAACTTCACACATAAAAATTAAGTGACTTGCTCAGGATCACACCATATACTGTACAAGTGAGGGTTGATGAGATTCAAACCCAAATCTTCAGGTCTCCAAGTCTCCTGGTTTGCAGTTCAGTGCCTTTAACCACTTAGCCATACTGCCTGCATACATATGGCTTGCTTGTACTTCAATACAAATTTGAATTCATCTGCATGCATGCAGCATGCTTATAGTCACTGTTATACTTTTTAGTTTTCTTGTCTCCCCTCATCTCTGCTACACAGCTGAACTGTAGCACACATACCATTGGAAACACATGTGGTTCTTTCCATCCCCAATAAAACACTTACTCACAAAACTGCTTCATTATTTCTGTATGGCCTGTACTCCTACTATTTTCTCTCCATCGTTTTGAATGCTTCCATGCAAACAGACTTTAAGGGGCAAACACAAAAGTAGCAATAACTCAACATCCACACACATGGCCAGTCTCCCTCCCCATACACACACACTGTGGCAGGTGCGGCCATGCTGCTACATACAATCCACCAAGTATTAATATAAGTCTCTTATTTAAGTATGAGGGAGCCAGAGGCAGGAGTCTTTAAGAAATAATGTCCATGGGTCAGAGTACTGAGGTATACTCCCTTGAAATAAATGGAGTTATATTTTATTACTATTTTATACATTATGATAGTGAATTGGAGAATAATGAAGGCCACTGTTCTACTAACAAAGCCCTTGTTGTTAGTTGAGCAGTGGCCTTCATTAATCTCAAAGTCTCCATCAATAATGTATAAACTAGTAATATAAGATACCCTCATTTACTCAAATGGTGCACATCCCTGCAATCTCCCATGCCCAATGCCATAATGTGCCAGAGTGTGTGGATTTGGAGGTCAGCTTCCCAGGGGGGAAAATATAAGCATGACTATAGTGGGACTCCAATAGTCTGTGCATACAATACCACTCTACTGTCCCGGAATGCAAGGGACAGCCCTCATTTTACCCTGGAAAACTGCTTTGCTCCTCATCCATTCCTCATGGAAAACATGCTGCTCACACAGAGGATGTCCTGTAAATTTAGACATTATGGCAGGAGTGCCATTTCAGATTTCAGCAGGGGGAGCCAACAACCAGTGGATGCCAGGTGCTAGTTAGCCCCTAGGTGGCAAGCTCTAGAATGTCTTGAACATCTCTAAAAGGTAAAACATATTTGTTGTGACTGAAAAGTGATATGCAAATCAATAAAAATTCAAATGTATAAGATTCATCTGTCT
The DNA here is from genome assembly GCA_016271365.2 of Neoceratodus forsteri. Classification (NCBI taxonomy): domain Eukaryota; kingdom Metazoa; phylum Chordata; order Ceratodontiformes; family Ceratodontidae; genus Neoceratodus; species Neoceratodus forsteri. The sequence goes on along the minus strand of CM057452.1, from coordinate 1,478,462,954 downwards.
ATACCAAGAGCAGTGAATCAGATTTGGCCTTAAACCCACCCAGTTACTAACCAATTTTTTTCCTGACTGACATTCTGAACACCTCCCAAAAAAAGAAGTCCCAGTTTCTCTGCTTGGACCCATTCCATTCAGTATCTATCCTATATGGGTCATGAAGCTGCCCAAAGGTGCAGAAACCTGAAAAACACATCAGTATTTCAGTCCTTTCTCCTTCCCCAATCCCCCTGTAAAAATAAATTGTTTACTTTTACTTACTCAGCCATCTGGCTAGAACCTGCAGCCTGGCCCAGTTTTCCACCAGTCCAGTTTCCAGTCCCCTCCTCCTCCATCCTTCTGTCAGAAGCTGGATGCTAGAGCCAACCATCCCAGGTCCCCAGTATGGTCCGTAATCAAATCACTTCACCAACCGAACACACCCATCCTGTGTTGCTTGCTTCTTACTTGGCTGCTGCCACACTGCAGTGATCAAGGCCTATAAAGACTGCCAACACCACTGCCACCACTGCTGCTAGGCCTAGCTTGCTACCGTGGGGGTCTGTGCTGTTTTTTGCTTTGGTTTTTGAGAAGCAAGCCTAGTAGAGTAAGTAGGTGGCCTAGTCTCAAGTTAGATTCTAGCTCATCCTCTGCTCCTTCAGCTATCAGGGGAGATGGCGACTCACTAAGAGTGGACCAACAAAAATATGCCACCACAATACTTCTGTTGAGAGTTCAGTGCTTACTGATTCCTCTAAGCTGTAGTGTGCAGCCTGTCTACACTGTGACGGGAAAGTCAGTGTCACACTCACATAACTTATATGCTGTTGCTTGTCCAGAGCTCCTCCACATCACATGTGATGGTGCCACCGCAGATAGGTGGACACAGTGGACAACACAATACAGACACAGTCGAGACAGGAGTGTAGCTGCAGCCTGAGTGCACACAGGCCGGGGGGCACTTATTGTGCAAAGGATTAAATCCAAATCTGCCATCAACATCTACTGTATGTATCAAATGTAATGCCATTATTGCCACACCATAAGAACAACCTAGGCACAAATGAGGGAGGGGTGCAGCCACCTCTTCTGCCCTACCTAAATGGCACCCCTCCTTTATGGTATAAATTCATACTCAGATGTTAATATTGGTACAAGTAAATACAATGGTTTCCACTGTGTTCTGAGGTACTGTATCTCCATGTTTCAGGATGTGTCCTGATCATCGTGAGGGTTAGTGTCCCTCATTGTCCCTCATTTTGAGTGTCCATGTCTCTCATTTCAGTGAAAAAATGTGAAGTATGGTGCATGCTTTCAAGACCCTACTCAGCACAAAGAGTGCTTGGCCATAGTGCATATGCTCCATACAGAATGACAAAGGAAAAGTAAGTTTGCCAAAACAGTTGCAGAGAAACACATTTGTAGAACTAAATGTGCATAAGGGGATTTGCATGGCCCAAAACAAAATGGTCAGGCTTCACAACACAGAGGCTCCTCTTCATGTCTGGAATGGGAGATATTGACTGAGTGTAGCCTAAGCATTTAATGCAGTAAGCAAACAACACTTTACAAATTAATGGTGATTTAGTGACAAAAATCAAAAGCCCTTAAACAACTTGCAAAAGGATCAGAATTAATGAGTTTACCTAATTTTAATGGGAATTCAATGAAAATGCATTTAATGGCTCTAATTGCTAACAGTAGTATAAGAAATAGAAACTGCTGGTTTTCTTAGAGATTTGTACCAGCCTAGCAGCTCCACACATGGCAAGCATGCAACATGTGAAAATGATGTGATTTTTATATGATGTTCACACCAGCTTAACTGCTGCACTCATGTCAATCGTGCAACACATGAACCCAAAGTAATTTTTAGAAGATATTCTCACCAGCTTACCTGCTGCACATATGTCAAGCTTGCAGCATGCAAACCTGATTTGCTTTTTAGACCTGGTTCACTTTGTATATGTGAATCACATGCAAATATTGCACAATTAAGCATGTGGCATGCATTCTGCATGTACACAGCACACTTATATTTCTGTAAGGGCTGACAGGGTGTGACTACTCAGCAGTGTTCAAAAGCAAGGGGAAGGCACGCCCTCTAACAATTATGGAAAAGAATACAGAGTACACACAGGCATTTTAAAAACTGGGATGTCCACACTTGTCTAAAGAAACTGAGGATACAATTGAGAGCTTTGTGTCTATCTTGTATGGACAGAAAGTAGAGTGTCAATATAGCCCACTACAGTATGTTCAACATTAAGTATCATCCGAGTGACAAAGACTCACCTTTAGAAAAGATCAAAGGAGCAGACACAAATCCGCTGCCACCATGCAAATTGATTCTAACACAATACATCTGCTGTGCAAATTACATTTCATTGTTATGGAAAAACACAGACAAACCAGATATGACACTACTGAAGCCAGAAGATGGCTGGACCTATGAGGATGGCAAATACAAGCCAGTGTGGTTCACATGTGAATTGTGAAGTTGTACCACCAGCCTTAAGTGACCAGTTCAACAAACATGACAACAGTGACTGTGATGTCAATATTGATGAGACAGATTTGTTTAACATGTCAGATAATGAAGACAGTGAACAAGAATACTGATTGTTGTACTTAGATTCATAAAACATCATAAAAAGTTAATTGTTTCAAGTTAAATATAGAACAAAATAATAATGTTAATATGAAGCCTTTGATACGTATGTTGCTGTTTTTTACAATGTCTGTAGTATTTCAATAAAAGCTTATAGAATTGAAATTAAAGAAGGAACCATTAATTAAAATATACACAATTTTCACCGACAGTTCATTTTTTCATTGAAGAAGTGCATTTTCCAAGAAAATGATCAGCTCTGAGTGAATAAGAGTTGTAAATCTGGATTCTACACACATTTTTACATAAGAAACCATGATCAAACCTTTCAGACCTAGACACGTAGATAAATGCCCCTGGCTCCTGGACTAATATATATATCTAAAAGTACATGCACTTTGGGATAGATGCATTGTAAGGTTGAATGGTGGCAATTTGGACTTTCACTTGAGCATATCGCTTTAGGCTCCTATGTAAATTTTGAGTTCAAAGTCAATGGCTCAGCTACCATTTTCAAATACTTTGTTGTATACAGTTCTAAAAAAACAGATTTTCAGCAAATAGAAATATGAAGGGGATACAACAAATCATGGGCCAGATATTCAAAACTTAGCCCCAGGGCAAAATTGGCTTTGCACAGCATTCTTAATTAGCCTGGAACCATTAGCACACTATATTCAAAGGAATAGCCCCAGGGCTAAACCCACTGAATATAGCATGCAAAGGAAGCAGTGCAAAAAGGGCTGAGAGTGCAGTGCAAAAATACCCCAGAAAATAAGACAGCTCTGAATATAGCAACAGGAAAGGCCAAAATGCAACAGCAGCTCAGTGGACACAGAGGTGAAGGAAAGGAGGCAGTAAAGTGCAGTGGTTTAAGGCTCTGAGCTGCAAATCTGGTGACATCCAGCTACCCAGACCTGGGTTTGAATCCCACAGCTTCCAGTTGCATACTGTGTGACCCTGAGCAAGTCACTTAAGTTCCCTGTGCTCTCAGGTAGCACCTGTAAAAAAGCTTTCAGCTTAGTGTGCTACTCCTGGTTAAACAACTAAAAAAATAAGGCAGAGTTGCAGTAGCAGGCCAATGTGAGTGACAGTAATGGAGAGTTGCACAACAACAGCAACAGTCAAAGCAAGCCACACACAGCAGAACTGTGCTGCTCAAGTGAAAGGTTAGCCTGGAGCAAACACATTAGCCCAGCACTAACACTTTGCCCAGGGCTAACACATTAGCCTGGGGCTAAAGTTTGCAATATTCATAGCTCATATGAAAATGAGCCTACTTAAGCAATCTGTGTGCAGACAGCCATATTTACATCTCATTATGGGCTGCTTAGCATACATTTCCATGTAGTTTGCCCTGTGCTATTCCATGGTGCTCACAGCTCCACCTATATGTCAGCCTGGAAGTACAGTCTGGAAGATGCAGGCCAGGGTGTGCACACAGTTCCACCTGTATGCTGGACCTGTGAACAGCCAGGTAGCTGCATTTAATAGGTCTTGGCAGACTCAGTCAGCACATGACCCACACCCATGCAGCACTGCAAAGAGGCACACAGACATTCAGAATGATGTACCCTACACACTCATGCCTCTATAGATGCGTGACAAAATCATCCGAAAAGCTGTCATGTTACTCCAGCACATAAAACCAGTAGAAAAACTTTTCAAATCTCTGCAACACTGCAAGTCTGTGCAATTGCAAAGCCATTCCATGCCACAGGTGTGAAAACCCAGTTTTGCCAGGATTTGAAAAATAACAGCAGTGACATACATGAGGTGGAGTAATGAGAAGACTGTTTTGCAAAGCTGTAGTCAAAATAGTGAAATATTTCACATTTACAGGACTGCATAGTGAAATTCCAAGTGACGGACATAACTTCTCCATGTTTAAAGATTTTGACCCGAATGTTTAGACACAGCCTTCTAAATACCCCACCTAATGACTACTATGTCTGTCATTACGCAAACCCACCCAAAAGGTGAATTCGCCAAGTGACCACGAAATCACCTTTAGGGCAGGAGTTGCAGAACAACATTCATGCTGGTCATGAAGTGGGTCCCCAAAAGGCCATCTTGAAATTTTGGGGTCAATATCTTGATAAATGCCAAAGTGATGGGTAAATGTTGACCCCCCCATTGAAATGCATTGAGCCACATGTGCCTTAGGTTCTCATATTGCAGTTGCCGCTGCTGGTTCCAGCAGCTAGACATGTCTTCCATCAGAAGAACTATTCCACAACCTGGGACCTCTTCAGGGGAGTGAGTGTGTGTGGGGGTGTCAAGGGGGGTGTGGGGAGGTGCTTGCACAGTGGGTGGTCAGGTGGGGGGAGCAGGTCGATTGGTGATGGACATTATTATTTTCCTTCATGTTGAACACACCACATTACATCAAGGAACAGTTTTTTTAATTGCAGCATGTAACATAAACAAACCAAACCACTGCCCATCAATGCACTGGGGGACAGAGGGTGGTGGGTGGGACTGCACACAGAGGGAGGGAGCATGGAGGCTATGTGCATTGCACTGTGGGGACCGTGGAATGAGGGTGGTAGGTGGGACTGCACACAGAGGGAGGGAGCAGGAGGGTATCATTCTTTTGCACAGAAGACCAGGGAATGGGGTTTTGGGTGGGACTGCACACAGAAGGAGGGAGCAGGATGGTGTCATTCTTTTGTGGAGGGGTCAGGGGAACAGGGTGACAAGTGGGACTGCACACTGAGAGAGGAGCGGGAGGGCTCTATCCATTGCACTGCAGGGACCAAAGAATGAGAGTGGTGGATGGGACTGCACATGAGGGGGAGGAGTGGGAGGGTATCATTCTTTTATGGAGGGGACTGGGGAATGGGGTGGTGGGTGGAACTGCACATAGAGGGAGGGAGCGGGAGGGCTGTATGCATTGTCTCTGACTGCGGGGACCAGGGAACGAGGGTGGTGGGTGGGACTGCACGCAGTGGGAGGGAGACTACCATGGATGAACCTACGGGTGTTGGAGTTCGGGAACGGGGGGCACTAAGCTACCAGGGATAATTATGAAATGATATATATGGGAGTTGATGGGGAGGTTCACTAGTCTGTGGGGTTGTATGTACTGCTTGGTACATGCATTGGGGAAATGGGAGTACCGCTTCCCCTGAGTGGCACTATTGCATGCTTTTTGATGGCAGTATTCAGTGCTGCGCTACAGGTCATGCAATACACTGTAGTGCGGTGCTGTTCTTCTGAAAATGCCAGTGCACCAGCATTCATGGCCCCTCCCCTCACTTCCTCCCCCTGCATACATTAACTTTCAGCTTTGGCGCTATCATATAGCACTGGCACTAATTGGCCATTTGAATATTGCAGCTGGGTGCAAACTCAACTCTACTTGAGTGCAATAAGTTTGCATCCATTGCAAAGATTTGAATATCTGGCCCCATGTCAAATCTACGGCTGACTGTGCACACTAAATATGATTGCGAGTTTTAGCTCTCACTACAACCATGTGAACAACCTATTTTTTTATTATTTAAAAATAGTAACAATATTCACTTATTTACAATAACAATTTTAATATTTTCTGCTTTATTTTTACCGTTATATTGTTTGAAAAAAACAATGGCAGGAACAAAATAAATAAAAGACAGAGACATGAATAAGATAATCAGTTTGTTACCTAAAAAAAACAAAATGAGTTGTTACATATGACAGTGTCCCTTTAAACTCTGTATTTGTGTATAAATATTTTTGTAATGATTATAAGGGCTTATCAGTTGAACAATAAACTTTAATTTATTTAGGGGCAAAAATCGGACCCCAAATGGGAGTAAAGGTGAGTTAGTAGCAATGCGGTAGTGCAGTAAAATACTTGGTGGCTGGTCTTCTGTGGGGCCTTCCAATGCCCAACCCACGTTTAATCCCGGCCATTTTTTAGCATCCTCCAGGGTGCAGCCCAAACAATGATACTTATTAAATATTGTAATAATGTGCCCTGCCAAGTGCAGCCCTAAAACCGCACCCACCTGCACCACAGTCACTTGCATAAGCCTTCCTGTTCTGGGTGCTCTATCCTTCCCCCCCACTGGTACCAGTGTTATACCGTTAGATCTAACTGGGGAGCTTCCAGTGTGCTTCACTGAGTACCCAGCCATGAAAACAGTGTAGACCTGGTGAACTTACATGTTTTTGGCCAGTGACACTGCAGTTAATTACCCAAACCCAAAGGCCTTTCAAAAGAAAATATCCAATTTAGGCATTTGTAACCCCTGGCTGGACACCAAGCTCAGTGGACACTGTATAACTTTGTTACAGATTGCAAGTTGCAGGGGCTTGCCCTGAAGTTGTTCATGGTTCCTAAAAAGGGGATCTCCTTCACTGTGCAGGGGGTCAACTGCACAATTTGCATCAATCCCTCTCTAACGGGTGTCCAGCTTTCTCTGTGTCTCTTCTCTCTCACTCCTGTTTGGGATGGCATTGATGCTGCGGGGTTTCTGCTGTCCTCTGAAGCAGGTCAGGCTGCTCCTGGCTCCAACGATTGGTGGTTCAGAGGGTGGCTTTATCTGTGTCAGGTGCTATGAATCTACCCTATGTTACATGTCCTAGCATCCAGTCGTGTAGGGGTGACAGTTAGCACTTGCCCGCATTACTGATCAGGTGCATTCAGCCACAATTTTAGGCTACAGTACTACAAATGTCTGTGTAGTTTTCTAAGTTACATCACAAATAACGCAAATGCAGTAAAATCATGAAGCAAGTCTTTGAAAATCCAGCCCTTAAACCTCTTGTGCTTCAGACCTCCCAACTATATCTCTCAACCTCCTGCCTCTTAAATCAGGGACAAGGCTCACAAAATCAGGGACAAAGGACCAAAATCAGGGACACGTCTTCACAATAAAAGCTATCCGGCCAAAAAGCTGGTAGTATCTGGGACTTAGTGCAAAATGCATCTTCTAAAGAAGAACAAGTCTGTAACGTTAGTGTTTGACATTATTTTGTGCTTACAGTCCCCACTGTTTAGCTAAGGAAACACAAATTTTAGGATGGGCAGAGTACAGTTTTGAGGCAAAATCAGGGACATCCCTGAAAATCAGGGGCCGTTGAGAGGTATGGTCCCAACAGTATCACTGGCTAGAAACAGGACCTTCATGGCTTTTCCCACTGTAAAAGAGATGTAGCATTCTGGCTGGCCTCTTCTGGGAAGACACATGCCAGATCTATTCTAAATGAACACAGAATCTGTGTTCTCAGAGCAGCCCAACTGCAACAAGACTTAGACACTAAGGGGAGCATGAGATTCAAAATGCATTACACAGATGCAAGGACCGATTGTGGATATTGCCTGAATCCCAAATATAAGGATGTGATTTCCAAACCATTTTGATGCCTTTGCAAAAGTTTCCCCCTGCTTTTCTGCAGCTGGCATCCAAAAAGTGAAACATGCAACCTGTTTTTGATGCAATCTTTTAGGTGGTCTATCTTTCAAGGGCAAATTGCAGGACTGTGCAGAATTGTGCTGCAAAGCCCACAGAAGACTTTCAAGATCGTGCCCTTAGTCTAGAACTGTGCCTTATAATAAGGAATTTTGTTTTTGTTCCTTCCCTGATATTAGAAACACCAAAGACTAGTGGTTGGAGCCCAGAGTTGTGAACTTGGAGGCCCAGGCCTGAATCCCATGACCTCACTGTGTGACCTTATGTCAGCCCCTTAACCTGTCTGTGTATACCACACACAGACACACCAAAACATAACACAAACTTCCTGAGCTTTCCCTAACCTCTCATAGCCTCCCAGTGCTCATCCAGTGATCAATCTGGCTGTTTATTACTTATAAAATACTTTGAGATGCCACTGGTCTTAAAGTTATTATTTCTTTCCTTCATTTTGAATAGTTTTTCTTCGGCCTCAGTGGAATATAGCAGACTTCAAACTATTTTCTTAACCCAGTGATGTGTCTGCTTTGAAGACAGGACGTTTAACTCTTCTTTAGTTTTACTAGATCATTTCTTAGTGTCTTTTTTTTAAACCTGAATCTTAAGTGCATATTTCAGAGAACAAACTGTTTCCTTATGATTACATTTTCCTACCAAAATGACTATATTTATCTGGCAAAGAAAATACCTTCAGAATGAAGGTACAAAACAAAAATGACAGCTTCATTCTGACAGCGCTGCTTTTCTAAATTGTGTAAATGACACATCTATCTTCTCAAAATAACTGCATTCAGCCACTCAGTCACAGGATCCCCTTGTGAAACAAGTTGTCAATGGTTAGTGCAAGGGAGGGATCTTTTCTGAATAAGGTTCAATGATGAGTTAGTTATAACAAGGAATATTTCAGGATTTTTTCTCTCTCTTTCCCCTTAAAGTGGAATAGAAGCATTAAAACAGTACATATTGCTTGCTACTTACCCCTGTTCTCTTTCTGTACATGTCTCTTAATGATTAGGACATGACCAGGGATTGGGTTAATGTCTGTTACTTTAACCCTGGGGGGGGGGCTCTTGAGATACTACACATAACCAAGAGTCTTATGCCTTTAGGATTAGATTGACAAAGGTAATCTATCCCCTGGAGCATCTCAGTGATATTATAAAATTAGACATCTTTTTAAATGAATGCTTTAAAAGTTACAATTCTAACTGTTCTATTGAACATGAGGGTTTTGAGACATGAATGTAACCCTGTTAGACTGATGTCAGACATTAAGAATGCCATACCAGGTTAAAATAGAGAAACTACATTAGCACTGAGGAAAAACTGCACTGTCAGAATAGCGAAATGTAAAACAGCTACAGGCATAGCGTAGCGCAATGGTGTTACCACTATCTCATAGCTGTTGTCAGAGTAGAGGAAGTAGAGAAGTTACTAGCAGCAGGGTTCTTCTCTGAGCTGCTCCCCTGGTGGAGACAGATAGGGTGCAATCAGCTAGGGCAGTGGAGAGCCAGAGATTGGGGTTCTGTTCTTGGTCTCCTTATTGTTATGTTCCCCCCTTCCCAAGTTTTATGTTTTTATGTTGGAACATGCCCCTCCCCCAAATTTCTCCGAGTCCCTGAGTTCCACCCCCCATGGAGTTGATTATTTAAATTTTGGGGGGGTAGGGCTGACCCCCCCCACACAAAAACTGAATGTAGTTGATATTTATTAGCCATGGTCGTCCGTGTGTTTTTGGACCACTATCATTGGCATTGTTGTTGTCAGTGGTGTTTTCATTGGATACTGTTTACGAAAGTGCAATTTTTCCTGCATGGTTTTTGTCCGCCCTGTGTTCCTCTTTGCCATTTTGACCTAGTGCCTAAGAATGCTCCCTTTCCAATCATGGTTTTATAATCTTATTTAGCTTTCTGTCTCTCTAGTCTTTAAAACCAGCCTTGTACATACTGCAGCCTCCTTGCTGAGCCCCTGCAGGAGCTCCTACCAAGGACATTATCAGTTCTAATCAGTCAGTGGCTCCTGACACCAATACTGCCACTTACAGGGGCAGAAATGTTGATGAAAATGGAGCAGGTCCTCAACATGCTCAACTTGCATCAAAGTAACAAATTGTATAGCTTGCAAGTAGCACTATCAGCATCAGGGGTCCCTAACTGTATGTATTTGACAATGTCACTGGCTGGATCACCCAAAGAAGCAAAGTTGGGGGAGGGCTCCATACAGAGCTGTTTTTTTAAGTCCAGGAAGTCATAAAAAAGAAAGTGAGATACAGAATATGAATAGGAGGCAAGGAAATAGTTATTTATTTATTTAGTTTTTGTTTACCGGATAAGTGCCATTAACCAAGACATGACTATTTTCAGGAGCGACCCAGGAGAATTATAATAAGCAGGGTGAACAATGGAATACAATTGATTTGGGCTAGAGACGTACTGCAGACAGAACTAAACAAGGTTATACAAATACACGATAGGTAAAAATCAATGTTAAAACATGTTTTTACAATCACTTAATTAGCAAGCAGGGTAAGCAATGTAATACAACAGATTAGGTGTAGAGACGTAGTGCAAACAGACTAAACAAGGTTTTACAGATACATGATAGGTAGGAAATAAGCATTAAAACAAGGTTTTATAATCACTTAATTAGTGAAAATAATAGTTCAGTAGTTTACAATACATTGGGAGAGACAGTGAGATAAAGTAACATTATGCTGACAGTTTATTGGTTAAGGGTGTATTAGGAATACAGAAGTTAAACTGTAATACATGACAGGGTGTGGTACATCATGAGATATGACCATGTATTGGGTGCATTGGGAGGCCTGAGGCAACCCTGAGTGCCTTCGAGCACCCAAGAAGTGATGCTATCGCATGATGTACCAAACCATGGAGTGTATTAAGATGATCATAAAGTCACCCAAATATGATATGAAATTGTTGATCTTTGTAATCAGTTTCAAAGACTCTTTTGACCAATCTGATTACAAGATTGTTCCTATCTTTTTTGTAATGCTTAATATCCCAGTCAATATGCAGGTACTGCCCCTCTCAGTTTAGGGGCTTTGTACTAGAGATACGTGATTCTTTCCAGTTTTTAACCGGATCCAACAATATTCTGAAATAATACTGTTCTTGTACCTATTTTCAGACTTGCTCCTTTATATACGTACTGTGCTGCACTGCCTCGCTATACCACACCCTGGTATAATGAGATCTCTGATACTACAAATGAGTCCCGTGACTCTCGACTGCATCAGCTGTTCCTCTCACGATTCAAGATTCAATACACAAGTACATCAAATTGCATACAAACAGCCTAGAAAAGTGTGCAACTTTATGATCAGCATAAAACTGCAGAGTAACTTTGGGGATAGAGGAGTGTCAGTTGAAATTCAATGCAAAGAAGTACAAGATAATGCATATGGGGCACAAAAACCCTGGCACAATATATCAGTTGGGGGGTGAGGATATAGCATGCACCAAGCAGGAAAGGGATCTTGGGGTTGTCATCTCTGATGACCTCAAGGTAGGGGAACAGTGTGACAAGGCAGCAGGTAAAGCAAATAGGATGCTGGGATGTATAGGCAGGGGCATCATCAGCAGGTTAAGGGAGGTCATAATTCCGCTATACAAGACACTAGTGAGGCCCCACCTGAGTACAGTGTACAGTTCTGGAGACCATACCTATGTAAGGACATAGACAGGGTAGAGAAGGTTCAGAGGAGGGCAACAAAGATGGTGCATGGATTGCATCACAAGTCCTATGAAGACAGGTTGAAGGAACTGAACATGTACTCCCTGGAGGAGAGGAGGAGAGAGGATATGATAGAGACATACAAGTATCTTACAGGGAGGAACAGGGTGCAGGAAAACACTATTTTTAAGCGAAAAAGATGTTCCAGGACTAGAGGGCATGGGATGAAGTTGGAGGGAGGCCGATTCAGAGGAAACATGAGAAAGAATTTCTTCACAGAACGGGTGGTGGACAAGTGGAACACCCTGCCCGAGGAAGTGGTGGGGGCTGAAACAATCACGGGATTTAAGAATGCATGGGATAGACATAAAGGAATTCTGGAGGTCAGGGGTAAGGGACAACAGACTTCTAGGAAAACAAACTGAACTTACAAGCTCAAATGGGCAGACTGGGTGGGCCATAGGCCCTTATCTGCCGACACTGTCTATGTATCTATGTATCTATGTATGCTAGTACTACATAATATACTAGAAACTGTTGCAAACTGATCAAATTAGATGCCTAACCTACACAATACATAATTGCAGTGCATAGACAATCTGTGCCAGCGTTTGACTTCCTCACTGGCATCCAACTTTCTGACCGGTGCCCACTACCATGCTGCAGTTAATAGTGAGTTAAATTTAAAACTGCAGAGTAACTTTGGGGATAGAGGAGTGTCACTTACTTTTCCAAACAAAGATGGTATCTCTGACTGTAATCCACTACATGCTCATGTTTGTGTTCCGGATAAGATAGCATCAGGATGGTTCTCTCCTTGATTTCTCTCTGCTGTCTTTCTCCATGCTGTTTGTGATGTTGCCCCCTCTAATCGCAGTTGAGATATAGTACTTGCTTCACTTTGTCTCCTGGTTTAAACATACTGTAGTCAGGGGGCTAGGGAGTGGTGGGTATAACAGGACATAATGCTGTGTGGAGTGTTTTGGAGTCTCTCAATGTAACAAATGGGGGACTATAATGAACTCACGTTATGGCTCTTGTTTTGTTCATTACAGCCATGGAGCACTATAATATAGGCTAATTAATGGTTATAGAGAACTTTTATGAACAGTATCCTCAACACTGGAGCTTGAAAATCCAAACACAGCTCTTTTTAATGAGATATTTTGTTTGCTTTTAGCTGGCAATGGTCAGGAAATATACAGGGCTAAGCACCATATTGTCCCATATACTGTACACAGTTCATTGCTACCATGTTTTGGAACCTTGTGATGCCATAAAGGGGGAAGATGAACATAGCTACATTTATTTTTTTATGTTGTATGTAAACTCCATGTGCATAGAAGGGGTTGACAATCTGGTCCACCCCCACCAGCTGTGTGCCAACTAAATATGCCTGGAGTAACAAAAAGCAAAAAAAAAAAAAAGAAAGGAGGTGGATACAGAGCTGGAAAGTTCCACAACCTTTCAGTACCAAAGAGAAAGGGATTGGTATGTACAGGCCTGCTTAGTTTGTACAGCAGGCCTCTCAAAACAACAGTTAACCCATTATTTGCTTATATGAATTGTGCTCATATTACTATATTTATGTTTTGCTGTATTTCTGTGGGACTTAGATAATGATTTAGTCTAGCTCTTAAGGACAGTAATGTGGAAATGCTATATTCAGCACCTGAGGAGCTCCTCACAGTAACATAACATTATCTTAAAATAATGTTGCAGTCCTCTGGTGAAATGCTTTTAAAGTCAATTTCAAGAATATTTTTTTGCATTGACCAATCCTTTATTACATTCACTGCCCACTGTTTTTTTTTTGTGTGTGTGTGTGTGTGTGTGTGTGTTTTTTTGCGTATGTTCTGTTTGTCCTTGTCTGACTCAATTTCAATAACTTCAATAAGTAAATAATGAACCACAAAGTTCTTATTACAAGATATAATCAGTAGAAAATATGCAACTGAATAAACAAATTGTACTATGTCCCACAATGCTATCCATCCCCTTAAATGAATTCACTAAAAATGCCACCAACAGCTTAATCTGGTTCAAGGTCATTTGGCATTCATCTGTATCCCCCTGTCATGGGGGGGGGGGGTCATGCCTGAAAATATGCAGGATTTGTCTAGTGCACTTACCCGGTCAACAAAAAAAACTAAATAAACTAAAGTTCTCCTTCAGCAATTTCTAGATGTCTACTTATTGCATTTCTCTCCAAATATTTTTCTTTTCTTTTCTTTTCTGATTTTCTTTTTGGGTGGAGAGGGGCTTTGGAAGGTCTGATTAACCCATTCTTCGTATGTGTTACTGTCATGCAACTCAAACTGGGAAGATGGTAAGTTGTCCATTCTGTGGTAATTTTATGATGTCCTGTGAGGCACAAAACCAAGCTGGTTATAGTTTGTTTCTGTTTTTTTAAGCAGCATAGTGATTTCTTGGGCCAGGTAAACAGGCTAAGCTGGTACACAAAAGAAGATCTGGATAACAGGTATGTAGTTCTAGAGATTGAATGTATAGTCAGGTGATATGTTTTAACCAGTTAAATGAATAATTTTGATGCCCATTTTATAAACTGACTCCCTGTCATACACACCATTGTACATTTTACTCTAACCTCCACTGGTTATCCTCTTCATCCCACCACTCTTATTCATTAGGTTGTCTAATTGATAACATAATTTGTTCTTCTTTTCACTCTGCCCTAGCAGCAATGCTCACCCCCTTAGACTGATCCTGCTCCCTCTGATCCAGGTCTTTAGCTCTCCTCTCCTCTCCATTCCTAAATGTTCCACCAGGATGGGTGAGCTTGCCTTCTCCTACTATGCCCCAAAATTCTGGAACTTTCTACCACTTGACCTCAAACATTCCAAATCCCACCCTGCCTTCAAGAAAGCCCTCTCCAGTTACCTTGCCTCCCTCGATGCTTATAAATGTTCTTAGCTGCATGATTTGTGAAATCACCCCATCCTGCACTTATAACACTGGGCCTACTCAAACCCTCCCCATCCCCTCTCTTCACAAGCTACAGATAAGCACTTAGGTTTCTCTATTTTAGTTTGATTATCTGTCTCCTAACTGGACTTAGCTTATTGCTCCTTCTTGCTTTACCTTTTATCCCCTATTGTACCTTTATTGCCTATTTTTGTTACCTCTAAGACTATGGGATATATACCATCCATCAATGTACTATGTAACCTGGACCTCTGTAAACCTGTTTAACTCTAATTGTGATTGTACTGCAATATATGTGTATTCTGTTAACCCTTGTATTTTTGACTTGTACCCTCCTGGGTCATGCCTAAAAATAGGCAGTTTGCCTAGTGCACTTACTTGGTTACCAAAAGCTAATAAATAAATAAATAAATATAATTTAGTGTATCTATAATTCAGACATGTTAGCACCTGTACGGTATGTTAGGTTGGCATTAATGCTGGGGTTTGTGACTGCTTATATCTTACTGACCCTAGGTTTTAGGGTTGTGAAAGTTGATGTGCACCTTTCCAGTCCATGGCTTATTTCTTGGCAAATTTGGTACAAATCAGCTTGGTAGTTCAAAAGTCATTAATTAGTGAGCTTACATAAAATTCCCTAAATTCACTTTTTTTGCCATTGGATTGTAAGGGAACTAGACCAGTTTAAATAATGAAACTTACATGCTTGTTTGATCTTATCACATAATAAGCCTTGCTATGGTTTGCAAATGAAAGCTGTTTTTTAAAGTTACAGTATAAGGTTTTAAAGTTTTAAAATCTACTGCACGTGAGGAACTCATGGAACAATAGCTTAACAACTGCAAACCTGTTTCTGAGTTTCAACTGGGCATGAACAAAGTTAAAAGCTTAAAAATTATTAACTATAAAGGTTGACAGTTGTATAGTTCATCCAAAGAAAGTCTAACAGGACACAGGAGCTGACTTAAAAAAAAGTTAATTACATTTAGTATTTTCATTAGAGAAACATTTTTGTGATTCACTTGAAAAATTGTTGAGACAGGGCTTTTGTTATTTGATATGCTTTATTTAATGTTTTAATACATAACAGAAAATCATGAACCACAAAGTTCTTATTACAAGATGTAATCAGAAGAAAATATGCAACTGAATAAACAAAATGTACTACATCCCACAATGCTATCCATCCCCTTAAATGAATCCCCCTTCCTGAGCACGGTACTTAAAATAATGGGATTTTAGAGAAAAAGATTGTCAAGGTAAAACAAGGTAGACTGTTATTGTATTAGAATCCTGAAAAGATAAAGACAATGTATTATTATATTTTTTTAACCAGAAGAAACACACTAAGCCAAAGCTTGTTTCCAGGTGCAACTTGAGAGCACAAGGAAGTTAAATGACTTGCTCAGGGTCACACAGTATGCAGGTGGGGGCTGTGGTATTCAAACCCAGATCTCCAGGTTTGCAGCACAGAGTCTTAAATCACTGCTCTATACTGCCTCCCTTTCTGTTGCAAAGTAACAAGAAAAAGTGGACAGCTAATTTGGTCTTGAAGCCATTAATTCCAATATAGTATGCAACAATTCCCATCTTTGATGAAATCGATGAAGGCGATTATGGATGGAAACAATTTGTCACGTCACATTCAATGCCATAAGTATTTCTTGATACCATTCCTATTTAGAATGGATAGTATCACCCAGCCAGTGACTGATTATAATCAGTTTGGCTATGAGAGCCATCAGAGCCATATGAGCCCGCCTCTGGATATCTACCTGTGAAGAACAAAAAACAACTAAATTTCGGATGTAAAAAGGTCATCAAGATCAAGTAGTGGGTCCATTGAGACACTGATCACCTTCCAAATAGGAACTAGTTTAGCACAATCCTATAATATACTATATGTTTGAGTACCTTCCACTAAACCACAACTGTTACAAAGTGGAGTAGACAGTTTCTCCGTCCTATGCAAGTTGCAAGGAGTATAATAAAGATTATGGAGAATTACATATTTAACTAATCTATATCTGTCTTGCTTTATGTATTTGTATAACTGTTGCAAAATAACAAGCTATATTCCAGGAGTCCAGGATACTCCAAGAGGCTGTTGTCAATAATAACAGACATCCAGAAGGAGTATTGGAGTCCAAAATCTGAAAAATGTTATAAAGACATGAAATAAGATGGGGTTGCAATGCTGATGTGATAAAAATATCTAGGTAGGTACCAGCTTGTTGAAATCAGGGCACAGAACCAAAATGCGCCTTCAATATGTAAATTAAGTGCAGATATTTGAATCTAAAAATTGAAGGCAAGTGGTAGTTTTCCTGCAAAGTAGAGAATGAGAGAAAAGATGCTTGGTTAAAGGGAATCTACTAAAAAAGAATGTGGCTATGGGTATTATGAAATAGATATAAAGTGACGGTTAGGCAAAAAAATTAGGATTACCCAGAGAAATATCTTTGGCTAATTGTAGGCCAAGGTATGCAGTTAATTATTCATGGGTTTTAATAGACCAATATATTGGAGTCTGTTTCAAACATTTTGGTAAGTGAGCAGGTGTAATATAGAGCAAACTGCGAAGTAATATGCCCTCCTTATGGCAAAGATCCTGCTCTATTTGTAACCAAAGGGGAATGTAATTTTTATTCTGTAACTGACTCTCTTCCAGGCCCCACCACAGGAACTTACTACCATGGAGAGCTCTGTAATACAAAAACAAGTTTGGTAGTTGCAATCTGCCATAATGCTTAGGGGGAGTCAATTTAAAATAAGTTCTTCATACTGCCTTTCCATTCCATAAAAAAAAGTTCAATAGCAATTGTAGTTTGATAAACCATTGTTTAGAGAGAAAAAAATTCAACATACTTAGTGAATATAAAATCCGTGGAAGAACATTCATTTTAATGGCATGGATATGGCCCCAGAGCATTAGGGGAAGAGCAGCCCATCTCTGTAAGTCAGTCTTGAGGGTAACGAGAAGGTTTTCTAAGTTATGTTTCACTAACTCTGAAAGGTCACATGAGATGTTAATACCCAAGTAAGTAATGCAGTGTGGCTTCCAAACTAATCCCATATGCACAACAGATTGTTTAGGCAACAGATGGTTTAAAGCTAACACTTTAGTTTTACTGATATTTGGCCTATAAGCTGAGATCCCAGAAAAAATTATCTATTTCCACCAAGACTGCTGGTATTGAGGTTATTGGGTCTGCTACATGAAGTACAATATCATCCATGTATGCAGATAATTTATATCCAGTACTCCCAAGTGAGATGCCCTTAATAGAAGAATTGTGATTTAAACAGCAGAGAAGAGGTTCTAAGTATAAATTAAAGAGGAGGGGGGACAGGGGACAATCCTGTCTAGTCCCTCACTCTAATCAAACAGGATCAGGGAGTATCCCATTGTACCATATACATGCTGTGGGGCTTTGATATAAAACACAAATCCACCTCACAAAATCTTCAGAGATCCAAAACCTCTGGAGGACTATGAATAGATAGGACCAAGAAACCCTGTCAAATGCTTTATCCATGTCCAAAGAGACCAGGGCCGCTGGGTTCCTGCCCTCTCTGTATGCAGCTATTAAATGTAGAAGTTTACAAAGGTGATCACTGGACAACTTTCTTTCATTAAATTGACCCGTTCTCTTCCTATCAGACAGTCCCAAACTGAAATAAGCCAAGTGGCAAGAATTTTAGCTAAGATTTTCATATCTGATCAGATAGACTTTAAGAAACTCAGCATGTGCTCATAATATATAGCACTTAAGCTTGTTAACACACAACCAAATGGGGAAAACTGTCATATAAAGTTTTCTTCTGTAAGTCCAATGCAAACAAAATCTTTAAAGCATGAAAATGGGCACAAAATATTTTCTAAGTCCAACATGAATAAAAGGCATAAAAATCACTGTGAGAAAATACCTAAGTCAATCACGAGCAAAATGTTTAAAGCAGCTAAACCATCTTGAAAAATTTAGTCCTATACAAATATGTTTAATGCCAGGAAACACAAAAAAGGTTGAGAATATGACCAAAAACACATTGCGTGAATTTGTACTACAATGAAAGTCATAAACAAAATATCGAGAAAGTGATGTGTCATCTCATGCTTTGCAGGCTGTGTGCAAAGAAAGTTAGAATTCATGCAGTAAGCCCAAAGGGCCCTGTGCATCCTTCTTCTCATGGAAGGAAGGGCCCTGCATGAAACAGTGCTGGGCAAAATGTCTAGTACTCTTTAAAAACTGTGTTAAATCAACAGCTTCACAATTGCACAATTTTCATGAAATTGCCTAAAAATCCAGCATAATTTTGCTTCCCTTTTTTTAAATTGCACATTTTTTGGCCCAAATTGCTTGTTCACCTCTTGATTTGTACAGGACCAGAAGAGCCCTGTAAGAACCAAGTTAGGACTCAACTCTTTCTGCATGCTGGGTCCTCTTAGGGTTTGCCTCCTGCTTCACACGGGGCTCTTTGGGCCTGCATGAAGCAAGTTAGGACTCACATAGTGTTTTGTTTGGGGCTTAAAGCACCCTGCACAAAACAACTTATTATTGTACTTTCTAAAAAAGTAAGGAAATGCATTACAAAAGATTACATTTAATTCATCATTAACGTTCTAAATCCACAAAAAAGGGGAAATGTTGCATCAGGGTTTTTTGAACCCTACAATCTACTTTGTTACAGAGGCTCAGTTTTTGTGTAAATGACATATGCCATGGGTAGGTTAAAGATATCACATTTATTTTTATCTGTAGAGTTTGGCCTCTATAGACCTCACTCATGGCTTTGCAACTCATGGGGTCAAAGGACAAAACCTGCAGATAAAAATAAATGTGATATTTGTATTCATCCCATGGCATATATCAGATAGATAGATAGATAGATAGACAGATGGACAGACAGACAGACAGATAGTTGCTTTGGCAGTGTCAGGTCTTATGTGGGAGGTACAGATTCTGGAGGGTAGTTTACTTGTGAAGTTTTTGACTAGTGGAATCTAGGGGTCTCACAGGAGTAGATTGCTAAAGGGCATACTTAACTGAGCTGCAAACAAAGGGAACAGACAAACAAATTTGCCTCAAAGAAATACATTGCTGAAGGGAGCCTTGCTGGAAAGAAAGGCACAATAGTGAGCTCACGGGGTACTCAGAGACCAGCAGAACCCACCCACCCACCCCAGACTCGTCAATCTTTATGGCTTCTGACAGAGTGAGACTTCCCGCCACCACACAGGAAGGAACTCAACACCATTGGTTAAAACAACCTCTCTGATACTGTTAATCTAGCAGAGCAAATGAAGAGTAGCTCATTCATAAGGCAAGTCCTTACAGAGGGGGGCAGAGAAGAGAGGGTGAGAGACAGAGTAAGGGGAAAGAAAGAGAGGAAGAAGAGAGAGAGAGACAGGTCAAATGGAAGAGAGAGAGGGACAACAGAAGATCGAGAGAGCGAGAGAGAGAGAGAGAGAAAAAAAATTGGGGGGAACCATGTTTGGGATAGAGAACTAACCAGAGGACACAGGGTAAAATAGATACCAAATGGAGGCTTGGATAGCAAAAAAGAGGAGAAATATACCAGTGAGGGAAGGTGCAATGAGTGGTGCAGTGCAGTGGGTGCGGGGCAGCAGTATTCAGGAGAATGTTCTGGTTACCGCGGTGCTGCCCCATATGTAGGCACCTCTCTGGACTGATAGTGGAGGTGGTCAATCTCCAGGCCAAGCTGGCAGGATTACTGGCAACCATCACTCCCACCCAGAGACCACCATGTCCAGGCCACTGCCACAAAGGTTGCCCAGGTAGGGTGCTGGATGGATTACAGTGTGCTCGGTGAGTCTGAGGGTGGTACATCAAATGCACATCCCCCATCCGGTCCAACTCAGTAACTCATGTGCTGTTTTTGAGGAGTGAGACAGTCCCATACAGGAACCCAAGGTTGTGACCTGGGAGGATAAGTGGGTCCTCCAGAAAGGAGACCCAGGGAAAGGAGGCCAAGGACCCTAGAAGAGGAGGAAGCTGCTCCTGGTGGGGAACTCAGTTGTTAGAGGAATGGACTTGGGCACATTTGGTGAGGTAGAGAGGGAGGTAAAGTTTCTTCCAGAAGGCACAGCTCAGAGGGAGGGGGGAGCAGATCCAGATGATCACTAAAGCAGTTGCAAGGAGGGAGGGCTGGAGGTCGTTGTCCACCTGGAGACAAATTACCTAGTCAGGAATGAGGTGGTTATAAAGCAGGAAAAGGAAACATAGATTTTGATGGCAGATATGGACCGTTTGGCCCACCCAGCCTGCCCATTTCCCTACCTATTGGATAAGCTGCAGATCCTAGTTAACTAACAGCCTACATCCTCCTACCTCCCTACTAGAATTGCCTTCAGGAAGGAGGTTTCAGGGTGTTAGGAAGGTGTATTGGAAAGGTTGCAAGCTCCGTAACTTTCTTGGAGGTGCTTCTGCTCCATGGCAGGGGAAGGTTAAGGATCTGCACATCAGAAGCTTCAACACTTGGTTCAAGGGCTGGTGTGGGGAACAGGGTTTTGGCTTCATTGGAGACTGGGGACCCACATGGAATGATGCAGATCTGTTCAATTGTGATGGCCTGCATCCATCCAGGAAGGGGACAGCAGTCCTGAATGAAAAGTTTGGATGCTTCCTTACCAAGCATTTAAACTAGCTGTGGGGGGGGGCAAATGGGAACAGGGTGTCTCAAACAGCCCACCCCCACAGGTTACAGCAGTCAGAATGGGGAATCAAATAGGTAAGATGGTAGCACGCACACCTAAACAAGTTATGAAGGGTATGGCAGACAAAGGGAGGCAGCAAAAGAAGAAAATCAGAGTTAGAGGGAAAAAACTAGCTGGTAGTCGTAGGAATAGAAAATGGGCAGGCAACAGCAAGTGGAAGGCAATGTATACAAATGCCTGCAGCCTGGGAAATAAATTCCAGACATGGTGGCCTTGATGGCAGAGACTGACCTGGACACAATGGCAATAACGAAGACATGGTACACTGAAAAACACAACTGGGAGGTAAATGTATCAGAATATGCACTGTTCAGAAGAGATAGGGAGGGAAAAGGGGGGAGGGGTGGCCCTGAAGGTCAGGGAGGACATAAAAGCAACTGCAGTACAGGGTAGACAGGTGGAGACCAAGGCACTGTGGGTCACCCTTGAGCCAGGCAATGGCACAGCAATTTGAACGAGGGTGATCTACAGACCCCCAGCTCAGGGGGAAGAGGTGAATAGGGTGATAGTGGAGGAAATAAATGAGATGACAACTAAAGGGTAGGTGCTGCTGCTGGGTGATTTCAATATGCCAAATGTGGATTGGTCCATCCCAGTGGTGGCCACAGCCAGGAGCTGAGACATGTTGGTATTCCTGCAGGCACAGGCTTCAGGCAGTTAGTGAAAGAGCCCACCAGGGACAGGGTGATTCTGGATCTAGTCCTGACCAATGGGGACAGAATCATCGAAGTTCAGGTGGAAGGTCACCTCGGGGCCAGCGACCAGCACACAGTGTGGTTTAACATAGGTACAAGATTGCAGTCCCGCTACACAAAGGTGAGAGTTTTGGATTTCAGGAGGGCAGACTTTGCTAGGATGGGAATGGCTATCAAAGAAGCCCTGGAAAGAAGAGAGGTGGGTGGTTGAGGTGCAGTGGGCAAATTTAAAAGGAGTCATAGTGGAGGTGACAAACCAGTGCATTAGGCTCAGAAACAAAGGGAAGAGAAGGAAGAAACCACTATGGTTCTCAAGAGAGGTAGCTGAGAAAGTTAGGACCAAGAGGGTGGTATTCAGAAACTACAAGGAGACTCAGAAGGAAGAGGATAGGGTAATGTACCTAAACTGTCTGAAAGAAACAGGGAAAGCTGTTAGGAGTACAAAAGTGCAAACAGAGGAAAGATTAACACAGACAATGAAGAGAGGGGATAAGACATTATATACGCATATCAGTGAAAGAAGGAAGTCCAGGGGAGGATTGTAAGGCTCAGAGAGGAAGAGGGAGAGTGTATGGAGGGGGACCAGGAAAAAGTGTCAGTGCTGAACAACTACTTCCATTCAGTATTCACTGAGGAAGGGAAGGGAAGGGATGGGGCAACAGCAAGTCACCAAAAACAAAATAGATAGGGAGGTGGACACCAGACCATTTACAGAAGGTAGAGCCCAAGAGGAACTCACAAAACAAAAGGTAGACAGAGCAATGAGACCAGATGGCATACATCCCAGAATATTGAGGGAACTAAGGTAGGAGCTAGCAGCACCACTGGCAGCCATGTTCAGTGAGTCACTCTTCAGAGGGGTGGTTCCAGAGGACTGGAAGAGGAAGGCACACATTGTAGCAGCCTCATAGGACTGTTGCACTAAGTAGAATAGGAAAAAATTAGTTCGTTTTAATGTATTTAAAAAAAAGTTGCAAAGGACTTACGTTTGAGTCCCGTTGTAGGTAGGAGCTGCCAACTAGGTATGGGGTGGCCTCTGCAGTAATATAAGAAGCAGATTCAGAACCTAAAATAGTATTAAGTAAATAAATTTACTGTCAGAATCAGCATGAACATATTATTTATGGTTGTAGTAGGACGTAGCACAGGAGGGAAATATGGAAATGTCTCCTGGACCTGGCTTTCCTTACACATATATAGTATTTATAATTAAAAATGATAGTTTAGTCATTGGTGGCCAATGGGCTAGTAATCCGATTGCCCTGGCTGCTGACACATGCCTTGGTGGTCCAGTGGTTTAGTTTGGTCTGCCTGGGTTATCACATGTAGTTTAAGTATTTTTTTATATATTTTAAAAGATCATTCCTGTAAAAAAGAAAGCTGCTTTGTAGATGTAAATAAAATGAAATGTAGACTGGCAGCTGCAGACGTCCAACACACCAAAAAGAAGAGGAGAGGGAAGCGTGAATGACCAAGATTTGGTCCCACAGCAGAGCACAGCATGCTCGGTTCTGGAATCCACAGGCTTGCTTGCAGGCAGCCACTCCTTACTCTGATGGCAATCAGAAGTCAGACTTCAGCCTACAGTGTAAACTGCTCAGCAAAAGTGCAAGGGAGAGATGCACTAAAGGTAATTTGTCTCCAGCTGGGCAAGATCAACCAGGTATTTTCCCATAACTTTTGGTTATGCAGGTGACAAGCACCAGGGAAAATTATTTAGGGTTGGCTCACATCAAAATAAATGAAATGAAGGGAGCGCAGTGTGACATGGACTCTGTGGAAGTCCCCCACTCATATAGAAGGCAAGCATTTTGTAGAGCTCATAGAGGAGTCATTTTGTGACAGAGGGTGCACTCTGATACTGGAGAACCCATGGCTTCACAGATGATAAAATACATTAAACATTGATTATTTTAATTAAATAAAGACACAAAGGGGCTGGGGTGGGGTCCTGGGGAAATAATAACATTACACAGATTTTTTTGTAATAAGTCACAAGCAAAATGGAGCAATTTTAAGTGAGCCTCTGTACCAGAAAGTTGCATACAGTCACAAAACACTTGCCTTGTGGGTCGTTCAGGAAAGGAGCAAGCTGTACTTACAAACTGCTCACTAACTCATGCAACTCTGCATTCTTGACTTTGTCAGGTAAGGCTAAGTGGGAGTCAGAACTTAACCTTGAGATCTCTGAAGATGATTGTAGTTCCTCTTGGAGAATGGCTTACTTGTGTTGTGGAGAAGTGCAAGGTAAGCTAACTCAATATAAAATTCTACACTACTACTACTGGTCACCTGCCAAACTGTTTAAATGGGGCTTACCAATACTAACCAGTGTATTACATATAACCAAGTGGAGGGTACAATGCTGCATAAGCTCTGGGGATGCCCAATACTGCCTAACTTATGGCAAACAATTCATAAGGCATGTATAAAACTGCAGTTCCCTTACACTCCAGAATTTTATATTTTGTGTATATCTCCACAAAATTGTAACTTGTCTCTCCCTCAAAGGTTATGGGTTCTAGCCGTGTCCCTAGCAGTTAAAAGGTTAATCCTGAAACATTGGAAATATGTCCAAGCTCCAACTGTGTCTGAATGGTAGAATATGATGGGCTACATTGCAAGAAATGAAAAAGTGAACCTTTTCATTTTAGGGAAATCAAATAAATTCAAAGAGATTTGGGGCCTCTTTTTACAACATAAAATCTGTTAAGAACAACTGTTATTTGATTGGTAATGAATGGAGAAATAGACTGGTAGATGTCTCTTATGGTAACTGGGCTTTAACTGGTTTATTCACATAGATTCTAACTGATTAAGCTTCAAATGACAATATCTTTTTTCTGTAACTGTCTTCACCTGTCCATTAGTCTGAACGTATGTTGCATACTACAATTTTTTTTCCTAACGGTTGTATTATTATACAAAGTGTTTCATCTTGATCAATTGCTTAATGAATATTCTGCATTATTCCTTTATTTAAAAAAAATACATTATGGAAGAAAAAAAACACATTTCATCTTTTCTAATTCATGTTGCCAAGCCAATTTTTATCAGATTTGTATCAGACTTGGCAGAAGAATAGATTTAAGTGTTTTACACCACATAAAATGAGTTTTAAGTGTCAAAAATGCAAAATAGAGGAGTTGCTAATTTTAGAAGGGATATTGGGGTCCAGAATGAAATAAATCCAAGCAGTCACACAGGAGGTAGAACCAAGAGTGGGAAACATGAATATTCAGGTTCTGTGTGAAAAAAAAAACTGTTGTGGTCAATGTAATTAAAGGGGAAACTGCTGTTTTCAAGAGAAAGTAAAGAAAAAAGCACCTAGAAATAATTATTTATTCAGTTTAATGACAAACGAGTACAGGTCTTAGCAACTTAGCTTTCCTGTGGGTCATTTTGTGCAGAAAAAATTCAGCAGAGAGCTATAGATCACAGCTTTCCAGTCATCACCGTGAAAATATGCTTAGACATTAAGAAAATGTTTATTTTTGTGACAAAGAAATGTGTTTTAAAATGAGACTCAAAGTTATAAAAAAAAGGGAAGTCTTGGGATGTTGAGAGGGCAGTTGAATTTCAAAACTGAGTATTCCATGGGGCTTATGCTGCTGTAGAAAGGATTTTGATTGGTGCTAAGCCCCTGGACAGATCAGTGTCCACTCAGCGACCACAAATTAGCATATGCAAATGAGTTTTAGGCATAAAAGTAGCTGCACAGTCAGTGTGCCGTGAGTCCAAGCAGGGAGAGTGAAAGAGAAGGAACAGACTCAAGCCAAGTGGGTGTCCTGTCTGAAGAGGCCTGATGCAGTGATACAGCCTGATAATGACAGCCTTTATTTAATTAAGTGTAGGATTAGGGGATTACCTGAATCACAATGTAGGGTCAGATGGGGTAGTAAGTGAGAACAGGGCGATAATAGAAAGCCTGTTGCTTCAAGTGTCTGATAATCCTGTTGTGCCAAGTTTTCCTCCCAGATGAAAGCTGCAACCTGAAGAATTCATTGTTTCTCCTTATCTAAGCCTGAAACTGCTGACTCAAGAGGACCCTCCAACAATCTTTCAACAATTCTTCAGCAATTCCAACAAAATAATTTCTTCAGAAAAATCCAAAGGAGTGTGGTATTTTACAAAACCTTATTGATACAGTTTGGGTACTATTTTAAAAGTCAAATGACACTGAATTTATAGAGAATTTACCTCAGTCCTTCTGAATTTAAAGAGACATTTGTCATGTGAAGGACTGGACAGTGCAAGGACTGAGGGAGGATAATGTCACAGCTTTTAATGTGCCAGTATCCAGTATGTTTTATGCCGCTGACATTCCTGAACGTTTTTTATTGAGATTTTACGTGTAGAAAAGCTTAGTGATTTCTGTTTTAAATACAGAGTGATAAGTATAGTAGCTGTGTGATAAGTACCAATGTAGGTATCTGGCAGAAGGGGTCAGTGGGCTGACTTAGGTAGGATAAGGCCTAGTAGTCACTGCATGCCATTATGGTTTCATTGTGAACAATCTCATAGATTAAGGCTAGAGTTAGGGCCCTTATCCAGGGACTAGCTTGTTTGTCAGCTGGAGGGCTAGTGGGTGGCGAGTGCCTGCAATATCCAGGGGTAAAGTGAATGTGCTGGAGGGCTGGTGTGTGGTGAGAGCCTGCAGTTCTCCAGGGGTAAAGTGAATATGCTGGAGGGCTGGTGGGTGGTGAGTGCCTGCAGTCCCCAGGGAAGAGCAATAATAAGGCTAGTGGGGTGGTGTGCCCTGCTGGAAAAGAAGTAAAGTGTATTAATTGTACAGCTAATTTAAATGTATTTATTTGCAATTTATTTACAAGGTGTGTTGTGCCATTCGTGGCTGTTCCAGATATTTATTTCACCTTTTCAGTAAATATTTAAATTTTTTTCAAACAATCCAAGTCTCAGTGTCTTTACTTACAGAGCCAGTGTCTCACATTCCTACAGGTCTCCAGGTCAGTCCGGTGCAGCATTCCCTAACCTTGGCAGCTCTTAGCTACACTAGTTGGGGACGTAAGGTACTGTACTCAGGTAGTACCCAACTGGAAAAGTGTTGTCAAAGGGGAAGGAACAGAGAATCCTTGACGACGCCTACTAATGTGTGGAATGGTCTCACCTGTGACCAGAGGTTACTGCACTAGGGGTCTCCCGTCATCACAACATGGTCCCCCTACACAAAAGTGGTAACAGGGAGGAGGCAGCAAACTATAGACTGGTCAACCTTACCTGAATAGTAGGGAAAATAATGGAGGCATTGCTTAAGGAAAGGACTGTGAACACTTGGACTCCATCAGTGCACAGGATCTGAAGCAGCATGGATTCACTAAAGGAAGAACACGTCAAACAAGTCTGATAGATTTTTTTGACTGGGTGATAAAGGAAGTAGATCAGAAAGGAGCAGTTGATGTCATCTACCTTGATTTCAGCAAAGCCTTTGACACCGTTCCACATAGGAGACTTTTGAACAAGTGGAAATCCTGAATATGGGGCACAAGGTGATAAACTGGGTTAGAAGCTGGTTAGAGGTAGAAAGTAGAGAGTGGTGGTAAATGGGATCCAGTCTGAGGAAAGAGGAGTGACCAGTGGGGTACCTCAGGGATCAATTCTAGGGCCAGTCTTTTTTAATGTCTTCATTAGTGACATTGTGGTGGGGCTGGAAGGGAAGGTTTGTCTGTTTGCAGGTGACATTAAGACCTGCAACAGGGTAGACACTCCTAATGGGGTGAAGAGAATGAGTGGGGGCTTGGGAAAACTGGAAAAATGGTACAAGGAGTGGCAATTGAGGTTCAATGCAAAGAAATGCAAAATCATGCATCTGGGCTGCAGAAACCCTGGGGAGAGCTACAGGATGGGGGGGAGTTACTGATAGTCACCAGTGAAGAAAGGAATGT
The DNA here is from genome assembly GCA_016271365.2 of Neoceratodus forsteri. Taxonomy (NCBI): domain Eukaryota; kingdom Metazoa; phylum Chordata; order Ceratodontiformes; family Ceratodontidae; genus Neoceratodus; species Neoceratodus forsteri. Next base: position 1,478,434,986 of record CM057452.1, on the reverse strand, counting down.
GGGGATAATTATCTGTGACAACCTAAAGGTAACCAAGTATAGTAATAAAGATGTAGGGAAGGCCAGTGGCATGTTGAGGTGCATATAAAGGGGTATCACTAGCCGAAGAAGGAAGGTGGTGAAACCACTATACAAAACACTGGTGAGGCCTCATCTGGAATACTTTGTACAGTTTTGGAGGCCTCATCCTTGGAAAGACATAGACAAGGTGGAGGTGATTCAGAAAAAGGTGACAAAGACGGTGCAGGGCTTACACTAGATAACATATGGAGAGAGCTTGAAATACCTCAGTATGTATGCACTGGAAGAAAGAAGGGAATGGGAGATATGATGGAAACTTTCAAATATCTTAAGGGCATAAACAAGGTGCAAGGGGGAGACACGTTTCAGCATAGGAGGGGTACAAGAACAAGAGGGCGGAATATGAGACTGAAAGGGGCAAGATAAGGGGAAATGTGAGGAAGTTCTTTTTCACAGAAGGGGTGGTGGCTGTATGGAATAACCTACTCCAGAAGGTAGTGGAAGCATCTACAGTGTGTGTGTGGGGTATTTAAACATGAATGGGATAGCCATAAGGGAACCCTAGAGGTGAAAAGAAGAGGCTAAATCCGATGACCAGATAAGGACAACGAATGCCAATTTAGGTCAGAAAATTGGGCAGACTGGATGGGCCTGGCAGTCCTAATCTGCCAACAATCTTTATGTTTCTATGATAGATAGATGGATAGATAGATAGATAGATAGATAGATAGATAGATAGATAGATAGATAGACAGATGGACAGACAGACAGACAGATCTACAACATCAATGACAAAAAAAATCACCACATAAATGGTGTTATTTTTGTTGATGGCATACAGTATCAACTATCAAGATAAAAATGTATCTTGATAGTAGGTCTGTCACAAACAAGAAAACATAAGGTAAGTAGGTCAAAATGCTGTACTTAACCAATGGGATAGAACCTGAAGCAATGCTTAATGACATCAAAATGCATATATGCTACATTCTAACCAGAGTAGTGACGTCAAAAATAAACAGTTAAGAACTCCAAAATAAGAGCTTATTTAACAGGTTTTCATATAAAATGTTGTATAAACCACATATGAAATGGCTTAACTCAGCATATGCCATTTATCTTCACTTGAGAGGGAGCAGGGCCTTGACAATGCACTAATGGCTTCAGCACTTGTGATCGTGAGTTATTATCCTGTACCCTCACTCATAAAGATAAATGGCATATCCTGAGTTAGCACTTCCAAACAGTTACTCCCCCCTCAAGAGTCTCCTTGTAAGTTTTTTAAAAGCCCCAAAGCCAAGGTCTGGAATGGTTGGATTGTTTGAAAGCACCATTCATTTTAATTCTCCAAACACAACATATACTGTACAGTAGGCTACAATTTTCAGTTGAAATAATATCTTCATTTTCTTTTTAGATCATCACAAGTTCATAACAGGCCACATATTGAAATCCCAGTAATTTGTTGCTGCCAGGCAACTTTTTCAAAGGAAGTAGACCTACAGAAATAAAAAAAATTAATAGGAGTTTTACTTAACTTCTCAGGTGTAACAGTTTAAAGCTCCTGCATTTTAAAAACATTTAATCACATAGCTGCATAGCAAGTAAGTATCAGATTTATACAGAATAAAGTGAAGTACCATAAGCAATCAGCTCTAGCTGCTTCATTTGAACATATACTGCTCAAAACTCTATTTTGCATGAGCCTCCTGAGAGATGCTAAACCAGTAGGAGTGTGTCGCTCATCATCTCCACCTTTTCTCTAATGCTGTGTGTCAACCTATCAGCACTGTGCATCTGATGTCACTTGTCCTCTGATGTCAGATGCTAGAGGATACACATGCTTGGAGCAGATCCTCCTACACTGTCAGTAGCTGTAGAAGTTATAGAATGCCAGCATCCATCAATAATCCATGAGGGAACCTCCCAACCAGTATCACAAGTTATGGTTTACAGACTTAAGAGTATAATTCACATCTTATCTTTATTATGTAACAAATTATATCAGTGATGCACATAGTATGTGCCATTCACTCTTATTAAATTTAAACTATTTTCCTTTTAATTACTCAAAATTATTTTATAATCTTTGTTTATTCCAGTCCTTCAGGCACTGTTCCTTTTACCCACAGTCAGGTTGATCAATAATTATTAATATAAATATATATATATATATATATATATATATATATATACACACACACATATATATATATATATATATATATATATATATATATATGCATGTGTGTGTGTGTGTGTATTTATGTTATAAATGTACATACTCTTTATCTCATACTACTGGTTATCCCATTGCATATCCCTATGTATACTGTATTACACGAATGGGACATGGTTCCAAAGAAGTGGTTAGCAGTTATTTCCTTGTATACCCTTCCTTGTATATGCAGTTGTGATCAAAACTAATAGTAACAATTCATATGTATTATAGAAAATGAAAGATGTTCTGGTTCAGCCCCTCATTGGGTTTATTCCCTATAGCCCACACTTATCCATTATTTATTCTATACATATGTAGAGACAAGGCTCATTTCCAGGTGTGACTTGGGAGTGGGGAACAAGGGGGTACAAAGTAATAAAGAACGAGTAGCAAGAAAATAATAGTGAAGTACAAAAATAACACCATCATGAAGCAGGTACAAGTAATTAAGGGGTATAATACATATGACTACAATAGTATAAATAAGTGCGGCCCTAAGGCAGTTTCAATTATAGCTGGCTAGTGCAGGACTGGACATAAAGTGCTTGTCAAAAACTGAAAACCAGTTAAATCCAGTTATGGGGCTAAAGTGACAAATGGGAGGAGGGACAGTGAAAGGAAAGTAACAGTGGGGATAATGGGTAGGAAGAAGAGGAGAGAAAAAAACTCATAGTGAGGATTTGAGAGATAAATATGATAGGGAGAGACAAAGGGAGGCAGAAAGAATGCCCCAAACTGCAAGGAGATGGAACAAGAAGGCAGATTAGCCAGAGGAAATTTGGCAGGCAGGAATGGAGAGGCTGTGAGTGTCAGAGGAATGAAAGGAGTAACACAGGTACTGCTGCTATAAGCACTCTTGAAGTGCCACAGTAACTCGCAATCAATCAAATTGTCACAAAAACATCAACTTCTTGTGTAAAGTCAGTTTATTGCAATTCATTATTTGTCCAAACACCAGTAAAAGGTTATATATGTTACTATCACATTGTTCATCAATACCAACTTAGGATAAAAGTACCAGTAGCTTTCATATTGCACTTTAAATACAACTGCACTTTGAAGGTTGGCCACAGAAATTGCTTTTAATTCATTGGCCAATATTGGAATAAACTGCTATTCTTCTTGTAATTTAATGTTATTAGTAATTAAGAAATCAAGGAAGGAAGGAATGGGAGAATGTGGGCAAACAAATAAATGAAGCAGAAAAAAAGATTTATGGCAATATGGCAGAAGAGGCCAAAAATAATTTTGTGCAAAAAATGGAAAGTAATTTAAAGAAATTTAAAATGGATTATAAATTGTTTCAGGAAAAAAAACACATGGACATGATAGCAGAAACTGTAATAGTGCAACAGTTTATAAACGACTGAGAAATATGAACCATCTGTTGCACTTCATACTAAAGTCATACTAAAAGGTTAAGGAGCATAGAAGGTGGTTTGCCCATATGAACTCCTGTCCTTCACTAATAATATGGTAGATTGTGTCCCTCCAGTATGTATCTATCCAGTTTTGATTTTAATTCTTTTTTACCATTACTGATAATTATCTCAGTAAGTAGTTTGTTCCAGGGATTCATGATACATTGTGTGTAGAAGCATGTTCTCTTGTTAGTATTACATTTTTGCTGTTTCAGTTGCAGTGGATGAACCCTGGTACTCAAGTTATTATTTTTAAATTGCAGACCTAGTTCACTAAGGATCCTGCATAATATCATAGCACATCATTAAGTCACCTCTTTTACTTCTAGTTTCAAGTGACTTTAGGTTGAGGTGTTTGAGATGATCAGGGTAACTAAAATTCCTCATGTTATGGATCATTTTGTGGCCTGGTGTTATGTCTTCTCAACTTTGTCTATCTCCCCCCTGCTAAGTCAGCACCGTACTGGCTGCTGTAATCCATAATTGGCCTGACATATGCCCTATAAAGGGGAATAATGACTTCATCCCTTCTGCTGGTAAAATTTCATTTAATTGCCCATATAATTTTATTTGCTTTGGCTATTAGTGCAGTGCACTGATCAGTTGAATTTAGTTTATTGCTTATGATAACTCCCAGGTCCCATTTCTTTTGAACCACTTTAATACAGTACTTCCCAAGTTTATAAGTACTGCAGAATAGACAATGTTCATGGTTCTTTATATTTCACTATGTTCACGGGATGGACACCAGATGCGAAATATAAAGAACCATGAAGTATAGTTGAGGTATGCTGCCTGTTTGCTGATGAGGCTTTGGCATGCTGGCAGTCAAGTACTGTACTGTGTAACTGCTCACCCATTCTCAATTGCCGTGAACATTGGGAGTCACCAGAAGCACATCTAAGTGCATCTAAAATTAGAGTTTAAAGGAAACAGGATAGTTTAATGTTTAACATTCAGTGCTTCCTGGCATGGTTCTGGCATGCTCAACATACATCTCACTCGATCCCTAGTACAGCTCACTTCTTACAAGCCTCACTACTCTTGCAACCCTTCCAGATACTCATCAGAGTATAGTAATTTTTCCTTACTTTCTTATGTTCTTCTTTTTGTGTATTTTTCTATATGTGGTGCTAAGAGTTTTCTTTTGGTTGCTAAGCAGGTTACTTATCCAGTTACTACATTACACACCATGTGGTGTAGTCATGTAAGGATGCCACAACACGAGAGATACAAGCTCAACCAGTATGAGGTATGAATTTAAGTCTTTTATTATTTCCTTAAGAAACTTAAAAGTAAAATAAAACTAAAAATCAAAGTAAAAATTGAAGCAAGAAATGGAAGAAAATATTGATTCTTTACTGGTCAGGTGGGTATGCCATCTGTCTAATCTAGGTAACTGTAATGAAAAAGCAGGTGTTTAAGTATGGGTAGAAGCAGTGAATGTGTAAAATACAGTGCAGTAAACTGTAAACAAATGTATGCACTGTATTACTAAATGGCGAACAGCACATTTCTATATACTGGCAATTGTAACATATATCCACAGCACAAAAGATAGGGTACAGCGATTATGCCATGGACTTGAAAGTGTAAAAAAAATGACATGCTTATTGTTTATTCTACAGTATGTTTTATGGTTTGATAACCCAAGTGTAAGACACTGCATTTATCAGTATTAAATGTAATTCCCCATGTATTTGCCTATATCTGAATGGTATCTCTGTCAGCTTGAATAGACTCTTTCTTTTCTACAGTACATACTTTACCAGCTAATTTGGTATCATCTGTATATTTACTCATCTAGTCTGGGGTACTCCACTTGTGATGCTACTGATGGTGGAATAGTAACCATTTATACAGACTCTTTGAGTTCTATTAATGAGCCATTTATTTATCCATTTTATGATGCAGGTCCTAATATTTAAGATGGTCATCTTCTGAATAATTGTCCAATGTGGAATTGAATCAAAAGCTTTAGAAATCTCCAGGTAAATACAGTCTACCAGTATCCCTTTGTCAAGTGCCTGGGGAATTTTCTCATAAAAGCAGAGCAAGTTGGTAATACAAGATCTCCCAATGGTAAAATCATGCTGTTTCATATCAGCCTGATCATTTGCCTTTAAATGGTCAATTATGCTATTTTTAATAATAGATTCAAGAAGCTTGCTAGGCGCTGAGGTTAGATTTATTTGACCTATAGTTTTTGCATTCATTTTTATTCCCCTTTTTATACTGTATATGGGTACCATGATGGCTGCCTGCCAGTCCTTTGCAACCTCATCCTTAGCAATGCAGGTCAAAGAAATATATTTAAGCTGTTTTGCAATAATCAGTGATAATATCTTTAGCATCCTAGCTGAAATGTTATCTGGACCCACAGAGCTATGCTTTTTTAAATTGTAAATTTTATTAATTATATCTTTCTTAGATATCTCTAGCAAAATCAGACTGGTATCAGGAACATTACCAGTATATGGAGCAGATTTGGAAAAAATGAGTGTAAGTATTTAATTAAAAACATCCCCTGTGTTATTTGGATCATCATTATGTTGTTTTACATGGCAGAACCAAGTCTGGTACCAGAGTTGTTCACATGACAGATGATGGCTCCAGATGGATAATGTAATCCCATCTGATGAGAATAAATATCAGCAGAGTAATGAAACTAACAATGGGTTTTTTAGCCCCTACCCAGGAAGGTCAAACAGGGTGGGGAAACAGAAGAGGAAGGAATGCAAGACAATGATGGGGAAGAAGAGGTGGAATGGGAAACAGAAGGAGAGGAAATGTGATGAAGGCAATCAACAGAGAAGGGGTCATCAGTAGGGGCAGATGGGCATGAAGAGGTTACTGAGCTTATGGATATGGAGATCATGAGCCTCATTAACATCAGATTGACTGAACATCAAATAAAAGTGCTGCAAAAAGACTTATCATTTGTACCTACTCCAATACCGAATTATTTCAAAATCAAAATTGATTTATTTCAAATTTTACAAACAGTTGTACCTCAAGGTCTTTTTTGATAAAGGAAAAAAAAAACATGCCAGAGCACATGCAAACTGTTCCAAACCTTGTAGTGCAGACCAATTGACAAGAGGCAGAGGCTGGTTCTCTCTCTCTCTCTCTCTCTCTCAGTAGGACATACCTTTTAAAAAGAAGTTGGATTTTAACCCACCCAGCCTGAGTGCCTCTGTGTTGATGGTTTCAAAACTTGTTGATAAAAACATTGAGGAACAATTTAAGTAAAATATTAACAGTAACAAGAGCTTAACAATAGCAGAGAAAGAGATGCACTGTACAAACTAAAGAATAATGAGGACTTTCAAATAAAACCAGCAGGCAAAAGTGGAGCTATAGTTCTATGGGACAAAAAAAATTCCAAGCAAGAGAGGACATGTCAGCTTGATAATGAAAATTTCTATATGAAATTAACAAGAGATCTAACTAAAGAGATTATGACTCACGCATACAATTTGATTGAAGGTGCTTAGAACTAAAATGGAGTATGAATTAATGGAAGTGTCAAATCCTATTATCCCCACCATGTGTCTTCTTACCAAAATCCAGAAGAACTTGACCCCCGTCCCAACAGGCCAGTTGTGACAGGCATAGGTTTGGTCACTGAACCTATATCACAGTACATTGATTTATTCCTACACTCTTATGTGAACAGTTTAAGGATCTATTTAAAAGTTACTGCTGCTATCCTGAAAAACACACCAACACTGAGCACAACAGATGAAGCCTTCATAGTGACTCCCAATATTGAGCGCTTATGTAGCAACATACCCCATGATGGTGGGGCAAAAACAGTAACTTTTTATCTGAGAAACTGTGAACCTGAACCCCACAACACTTCTTGTTGACATGACCAGGTTCACACTGAACTCTGACTGCTTCAGCTTTAACAAATGTTTTATACCCAGGAAAAGGGAATTGCTATGGGCAACATGTGTGCACAAAGCATATTAAATTTATATGTTGTCTTATGGGAGGAAAATGACATACCTGTATGGGATAGAGGGAAAAAAGTGTTTACAGTATCTTTCTTTCTTTCTGGACATGCTTTATTGATGATGTATTCATCATTTGGAATGGATCAAAATCAGAAATGGGCAACTTCATACAATACATCAATGGTGTGATACTAATTTGTAATACACTAAGACTAAAAGCAAAGATCAGATCCCTTTCTTAGATGTGTTACTGATGAAGCAAGGAGACTACATGGAAACTATGCTTTACAATAAAAATTCAGTAGTTGTCAGCCACAACATATGAAAAAATAATATTCCAACAGGTCAACTTTTGCATATGAGGTGCAACTGTAGCACTCAGTCAGAGTTTGAGAAAAAGGCTAAAGTGATGTGTAGAAAATTCAGCAACTAGAATTACAATGTAGATTCTATTAATAAAGCAGACTCCAGAGCAGAAAAACACTAAACAAGAGGAACTGCAGAATAAGGTTCAGAAAAATCAACCATGGACTAATAATATAGGCCCTGTCTTTGTTACTGAATTCAGTGTTATGAGTGACAATGTGAAATGCATTATAAGTAAATATTGGCATAGTTTGGAAGCTGAGAGTGCACTTGATGCATAGACAAATAAGAACAAAAAACTACTCATCAGTTACAAGAGGGAAACAAATATGCGAGACAAATTAGTCTACAGTTTGCACACAGGGAATAAAAACCAGACATCCACTTGGCTTTGCCCACCACCAAAGGATAATTTTCAACATGTAACTGTCCCCATTGCAGCAATACAATTAACACATCAAATTTCAATTACCCCAGATGTGGAAAATTATATGACATTAAAACTTTTATCAACTGCAATACTACAGGTGTCATCTACCTGCTCACTTGCCCATATGGTATGTGTTATGTTGAGCAAGTGAAGAGGGTGCTCAAAATTCATATTGACGAACACAGACCTACAGTCAGAACTAAAAACAGGAGTTCTGCAATGGCAAGAGATTTTGAGGATGCGGGACACGGCTCTTTGTCTGGTCTGAGATTTGTTGCCATAGAGAAAGTTTCTGTACCACAAAGGGGTGGAGACCTGAGAAAACTCTTATTGCAGTGTGAATATTTTGGGGTAAATGAGTTACAGACAATAAATCCTAAAGGCATGAATGATGAACTGCTATTGCTGTGCTACTTATAATACTTGCTTAATATTTAAAATGCTGTTTTTTGGTACCCAGTTAGAAGAAAGCAACATTAACAGCGTATGCTATATCAGTGCAGTAAGAACAGCAAAACAAGGACGGGGTAGGATAGCGAATGGCAGTTACTGCTACTACTACACCTGTAGCCATCAGGTAGTGACTGCTAGAAGGAAACAAGAGCTGAAAAAGTTGGTGGTTGGTGGCTAAGGTGTACCAGAGCAGCTACGCCAGTGTGGATCTGGAGACCAGGGTTCTGTTCCTGGTCTCTGAAGTTTTGTCTGTGAGATGGGTGTGCAGTTTTACAAATTTCCATCTCACAGATTCGACTTTCAATTTTACTACATGATCCAACTCCCCCTTGGAGTTGATTATTTTAGAGACAGGGTGCGGAGGGCAGAGCAGAAACAAGATTCTGTATTGTGCTGTGTGGTCATAGTAGCATAGCAGCCCACAGTGTGTCATCTGGGCACAGTTGTTATAGGTGCTGTTGTTGCGGTGCTGTGCTGAGTGGCACTGTTATTGTGTTCACTCTTCTTACCTAGTGCTCTTTTTTTTCATTATCGGCTGACTAACAAAAATTTTCTCCTTTAGATAAGATTACTTTGCATATAGGATGAATCTGTTCCTTTGCTATTCTCGTTGTCACTATGGTCATCTGTGTTGTCTGGTCTATATGTTCTGTGTAGGAATAGTGGGGTTTTGAAATAGTGCATACTGTATAGTAGGTGATGGAGCATGTTATGGTGACAAGTTTTCATGTGTTTTATGTGTTTTTATGTTCAACTATTTGTCATGTTGATAAGCATTTCTCAGATTCTAAATGTTGATAAAACTGAGGTAATTGGTTTCACCATGCACTGCTGTTTGATGCTCTTTATAAATCCTTATGATATTGTATGAGAAATAGAAAACTACTATCTGAATATAGCACAAGTAGTAAAAACAAATGTTGATCTGACTGGGTTAATAAGTGCTGCTGTGTACCGTTGTTTGATGTTTTGCAAATGGTTTATCATACTGCACATGAGATAAAAAGGTTTTTTTAAATATGGCACAAGCTGTAAAAATGTCTTTGTATCTATATGTACTGCCATCAACATTGAGTGAATATGAGTATCCTAAATTTGTTGCTTGAGATGTGTATTATAAATTATGCTGCTGTGCACTTTTTTATTCTACCTACATGATACTCCCACACCCTCCTTATACACTTGATCAGTCATGGTTGCAGAAACCAATCAAGACTGGTAGGGATCACTTCTGTACTCAGAATTCTGGTTATAAAAAGGAAGTATTTATGATACAAGGCTGCAGCTCTGACACCCACTTGGCAATACTGAATGTAAGCTCATCTGTGTGCGCGCGTGATCAGTGTGCATCCATTTGAACCTCCTCGTGGCTGTGAATCATGTTGAGGAGAAAAAGAGGAACAGCAGTTTGTTCCAATATTGGCCAGGCAGTTAAAAACAATTTTTGTGGCAAACCTTTGAAGTGCAGTTACATATTTAAAGTGCAATATGGAAGCTACTGGTGCTTTTCTCCTGTGTGGGTGCTGATGAACAATGTGGTAATGTAGAAATACTTTTATGTCTGGTGTTTGGACAAATAATGAGTGGCAATAAACTGACTTTGCACAAGAAGATGAAGTTTCTGTTAGGTTGATTGCCAGTTGGTGTGACAGTACAAGGCAGCAGTACAACAGTGTTTATAGCACTATGTGTATTTCTGCTTGAATCCCCATACCGGGCACCTGTATGAGAAAGTTTGCAAACTTATTTAAACATTTAAAAAGAGGTTGTGATTATTAGGACATCAATACTGGGTATAAAGGGAGCAGTTTGAGGGTAATAGAAGGGATAACGATGACAGAGGTAAGAAGGGAGAGAGGAGAACCAGAATTCAGGCAAGAAGGAGGCACAATGAAGCAAACGGGATTCCAGAGATGGCAGGGAAAGAGACTGGTAAAGAAGACAATGATGAGTGAGTGATGGACCGTGGGAAGCTAAGTGGAAGATAGAGTGGAAGAGAGGGTCCAGCCTGGCCAACTTCATTTTGGAGGAAGTTCCATAGACCACATCTGTTTTGTTGGACACCGGCAAAATCATTTTAAGAACCATTTCATGGAGGATAGGGAGTGGGACACAATCTTTGTTGCAATATAGGGCACTAAGTTTAGGATATAATCCTGTATTGATGGCTCAATATGCTGACAAATCAAGGTTTCAATCGAGCCACACACAGAGGTACTTAAAAGAGTAGACATCCTCCAGAGGTGGGCCACCAGGGGTAGTGAAGAAGGGAAAGAAGTGGAGCCTAATCAGCTTTTGCCTAGTGTCAAAGGACAGACAGACAATTTTTTTGGCATTTAGCAGAAACCAGTTTGAGGAGAACCAGTCCAGGACATTATTAATATTCTGCTGGAGCAATGATTCAAGCTCCAAGGCAGAGTGGCTGGAGTCATAGAAGACTGTGTCATCAACATATATATGGATATTGACATTGAAAAAGACAGTGCAGAGGTCAGTTAGAAAGAGGGAAAAAAGAAAGGGACAAAGAATTAATCCTTGGGAGACTTCAGTTTGGAATGGGGGTGGGAATTGACTGGTAATAGTTGGACAGGTAAGAGTGGAACCAATGCACTGCTGGGACTGAAAGCCCAGCAAGTCACAACTTGTCCAAGAGAAGGGGATAATCAACAAAATCAAGGCCTTGGCAAGATTGATAAAAACTATGGAGTTGATGAGGCCCTAGTCCATATCAGTGAGTATGGAGTCAGTTAATCTGAGTAGGAATAAAACAGTGGAGTGTTGTTTCTGAAAGTCAGACTGGAACTGAGAGACATAGCTAGAGGAATCCATGAAGAGAGAGAGCTGAGAGAAAACAAGGCACTCCTGTAGCTTAGCCAGGGTCAGAAGGAAAGAGAAGGGGTAGTAGTTCCCTGGAGAGGTCAGGCACCAATTTTGCACAAGGGAGCTTGACTCTAAACTGCTCCCAGAGCTAAGGGACAGTGCTAAGTGAAAAGAAGAGGTTGAGGAGAGTGGAAATGGGAGCAGCAATAGCAAGTGAAGAGAGTACAAGCACTTTAGGGTCAAGGCAATCAGTGCTATGATCTTTGGAGGGGTTTTAGTTCCCAAGGTCAAAAGAGTGTTAGAGGGAGTAACAGGAGACTGGGAGGAAGTAAGATGATGAAGTGCAATGGATGAGCGGTAAGAGGGGGAAGTGGATGGGGGTGGAGGGAAGAATAGCAGTGACAGAGTAAGTAAAAAACTCACTAAATGCAGTGGCCACATCCTCAAGATTGATGATACATCAGCTTCTGGAGCTTATGCTGGGTGTGGAGGACTGGATAGGGGGTAAAAAAGGGAGCGGATGACTTCCAGAATTTTCTCATAGAGTTGCGGTTTGTCTGGAGGTTTGCAGAGAAGTAGAGAGATTTAGCTTCACTGTTGGCTTTCATACATACATTTCTGAGTTGTTTATAATGGTTCAGATCAGAAGGAGGAGCAGTATACCTTGTGGAAGAGCCAGGTAGAGTCATGGGCCTTACATAGTTCAATGATTTCCACTGAGTATCCAGGGAAGGTAAAACCACAGACCCAAGAGTGGTGGAAAGGAGCATGATTATCCCAAACTACTGTTAATTTGGCTTACAATTCAGAGAGAGCATTGTCCATGTCAGTGGACATAGAGAGGGAAGACCAGTCTATACTGCAAAGGTCATCTAGAAGGGTACCCAGATTTAATGACCTTGGTATCCTGGCCCAAATGAACTTTGGAGGGGCTTTGGGGAAGCTGATATTTTGGACTTGAGAACCCAGACTAACAGGGAGTTATTGAAGGTACAGTGGTTGGGACAGGTGGGCACAGTGATAAGCTAAGTAAGATTTAAGGCTGCATTTATATGCACCATGGTTGAACATTATGGAATGAGCCAGTCAAGGTTGACATCTCCAGGAATCAAGAACTCAACTGAGGAGGCAAGAGAGGAGAGGCAGAAAACAGTGGATGAGATGGAATTGGGTTTAGGTTTGGACAAGCATGTGTGCCACCAACAAATATAGGGAACAAGAGGGGAAGAGAGAGAGAGAGAGAGATACAGAGAGATAAAAGAGGAATAGTTAATGGCAGGACAGGACAGAAGACCTAGAGGCCACATCACAACAGAGATCAAATTTAGTATGGATGGCAACACCACCACCATGATTCCCTTGGTTTTGTCTGTGGATCACATAGTCAGGAATAGCAACTTCATCATCACTGACACTGAAGAAAAGCCACAATTCAAAGCCAACCAGGATGCATCAAAAGCCCTATGAGGAGAAACTTAAAGAACTGAATATATACTCTCTACTCTCAGGAAGAGAGGAGGAAAAGGGGGATATGATAGAAACATTCAAATTACTAACAGGTATTAATAAGGTACATGAGGGGAGCATTTTCCATTGAAAAAGAAGCCTGAGGACAAGGGATCACATGATGAAGTGGGAGGGGGTAGTGGCGGCTCAGAGGAAATATTTCTTTACAAAGAGGATGGTGGATGCCTAGAGCAGCCTTCCACTGGAGGTGGTGGGTGCCAAAACAGTGATGGGATTCAAGCATGCATGGGACAGATACAAGGGGACCTTGGCAGTAATGCAAGGGGAGGAGATTATTGGAGCTTGAGTAGGGTCTGCAGTGGCACTGTAGGCAGGGGAAAACTGGACAGACTACATGGGCCAAGAGGTCCTTATCCGCCAACAACTTCTGTGTTCTATGTTTCTATGTTTCTACATTAGGCTGATGATAGAGGCCTCAGAGTCTGTCTTGGCTGAGTTTTGGAAGAAAGCTACAGAGGTTAGGTGAGAGATCTGAAAATCTTAAGGGTGAGCAAATGAGTGAAAGGAAGGAGTTGGGCCTAGATTAAGTCAACTTTCCCAGTGAGAAGGAGGAGGAGAGCAAACAGGAGAAGCAGAGTAAAAGATTTGTGATGCTGGTGGAGTGAGAGAGCATAAGTGGAATGATAGAAGTTGTAGTTAAGTGCATCATGGTGGAGATAGGAAGATAGTAGGAGGCTGGGATAAATGTAAGCAGAGGCTAAAGCAGGGGTGAGAAGGGGCAGGAGAGAGTAGGAAGAGGAGACAAGAGAGAAAATAGAAGATGGCAAGTACGCATGAGGTAAGGGGACAAGAAGCACAAGTAAAAGGAATGAATGATGGATGTGCACTGAAGCAAGCTAGAGGAAGTGAAACAGAGAGATCACCTGTGCAAGTTAAAAGGGAGGGCTGGTAGAGTCACCAATTGAAATTTAAAAAGGTAAGGTATCCCATCTGATGAGGTGCACAGTTAAAAAAAATATCTGGGCAGTGGGCAGGAAAAAGAGATAACCAACTGAAATACAGAAAGCTAAGGTAACCCAGACAAGCAGATACACAGCTAAGTAGTTCACCTAGGCAGTGGCAGGGACAGGGAGAATCACCAACTGAAATTCAAAAAGTTAAGGTACTCCAGGCAAGGAGGTACACAGTTAAATTAGCAAAAAAATGGGGTACCACAGGTAGCTACACCTGTGCTCACCAAGATTCAGGATCCAATTCAACAAACACAAACAACAAAGGTGGCATTCTGGTTGAAATCAATGCTCAGGAGTATAGCAAAAGATGACTTTCCTGAGAGACGAAGGACACAGGTAACTAACCCAGTCACCTCAAAAATGTGGGTCTCCCTCAGGGAGGGGGTGTTAAATTACATACCAAGGCAGAGGGCAGGAACAGGGAAACAACCAACTGAACTAAAAAAAATTAAGGTGCCCCTGCTGAGAAAGTATGCAGATTAAATAAGCAGCCTAGGCTGTGGGCAGGTACCGGGAGAACAACCAACTGAAATACATAGTTAAGGTATCACAGATGAGGAAGTTCACAGTTAAATAAAGTACATATGCTCTGGGCAGAAAATTGGGAGAACCACCAACTGAAATAAAAAAAGTAAGTCACCAGATAAGCAGGCTCTCACTAAGCAGTAAAAGGAATACGGTGATAGGGCAGGTAAAAATTCAACAGCCAGCAGTCATATTAATCACCGAGAAATAAGGCTGAAGCTATAACAAGCTTGCACCAGGCTAATATAATGTGATATACCACTGACTTAATTGTAAATCATGACATCATTCTTAGACAATCAGGATTATGAACTGGGGATCGTAAATACGGCAAGATGATTGGCTGAGAGGTTTTTGAAGCCGTGATGATATTGGGCTACATCTTCATGGCTTTAGAAAAACTCCATCTACCAGCCTCCTCACTGGCAACAAAATCCTCCGACCCTAACGCTGCCCAGGACCCATGGCACAAAGCAAAGGAAACCTGCAAGTAGCTGTTAATAAATAACAGCAAAGCACTAACAGTGTACAGTACAACAACGAAAGTGCTGTTGAAGGACCACAACAAGGAAAACTCTGAAACTTGTCATATCAGGCGGGATGGCACAAGTCGGGGCGCGGCTCAAATAACTCTTTTAAAATGAACAAATTAACTCACAAACTGACCACACTATGAGTGCCTTTTTCTGTCTGGCTTCAACTTTTAGTAACCATTCAGTGTGACTTACCAGAAAACCACCATTGTTCCCTTTCACATCGTTCTTATTCCTTTTCACAGTAGCAAAAGAACTTAAAATAAAAACTTGCACACATCTTCACATGGCAGCCAGACAACTCAAGCACAACAACACTGTTAATTTCCTGGTGTAGTACAGAGACACAGAGCAGCAATTACATAGACTCTACTTACAACAGCGCTACCTGCTGTCCAGAGCCCTCCAAGAACCTTTTTATTAAAATGTACCCCTCCAACACCACAAAAAATGCATTTCAAAAGGATTTTAATTTTTTTTTTATTTAACTGATTAAACTTTTGAGCCCATTCATAATAGCAATAATGCACTCCAGGGTGTGGTATATCATGGGATATCATCACTTCTCAGGTTGTTGGATGCACTCAGCCTACGGCCTCATGCCCAACCACCTGAGGCGTGATGATATCCCATGATATACCACAAACTGTTGTGCATTATTGCTTAATTGTTTATTTCTCAGCATTCCAAGTACTGGTATTCTCATAACAAGAGGGTGTCTCATACTGTACATGTAATTCTAAGTTCCAAGTTCAGTTGGCATAGTTCACATCACTTCACTTCACACACAGGCAGTTCTGTTGTTTTCTACAAAGCAATATATTTTGAATATGAATTCATATTTCATTTTTTAATCAGAAATCTTCAACATGATTTAAAATATGCACATATGTACAGTTCCTGTGCCTCTTGTGCTTATGAGTGCATTCTCAAGTCCTTTTGTGTGCTATGCTGAGCAGTTCCCTCACCCAAAGAACTTGAGAATGCAGTCTTATAAGCACAAGAAACATGATAGCTGTACATACAGTATAAACATATAAAACAGCAGAGTGGAGACAAATGCAGAAGCTCTAACTGGGGCAAGAGAAAGTGCACACTGCAGGGGCAGTGTGGCCAGCCGATGGCTAACTCCACAGGTGATGTCCTCAGTGTTATAATGTACAGGTTGAGGGAGTGAATACATGCTTCCATGCTTGTGAAATGTAGATTTGGCATGTGCTGTCCCTGTAACACTGATTAATATCCTTTTGAGGTGCAGTGAAGACATAGGAATCCTTTTGCTGGGCTTCTTTGAGGTGCTACATGGATGAAGTCCCTTTAGACCAAAGGCACCTTAAGGAAAAAAGTCCCAAATCAACAATGAATAAAAGATACAAAACACTTTTCATAAAGGAGAAAAAGATGTAGACATAAGTATGCTATTATCAATAAGACAGCAGTGACCTCATCTAGTCCCAGCTTTTTGGCACTGCTTATTATATATTACTTGTTTAATACATTATGGTCCCTATTTTTGCTAACCTGGAATAGTGACACTGTCAGGAGGCATGCCCAGATTCAAAGGACAGTTATGCGCAGTGCACCCCTGACAGTGCTGGCCTGCACAGTATTGTGCTACATCTATGCAAATGAGAAATCCCTTATGCACGTGTGGCGTAGCATAATACTGGACATTTTCAGAAGCACTAAATGGCTGCCAGCAGTGGCACAGTTTAATGCTTCTGAAACCCAGCCCATAACAGTCTGCAGAGTGGGTGGGTTACCTGCACCCCATATGTGCACCATCAAGGACTGGGTACCTTGGTGGTCCAGTGGTCCCTCCCCTGCCACAATCCCTGCCCATTTTATAAAATAAAATACATTGGTGGTCCAGTGGTCCCTACCCTGCTCTGATCCCTGTCCATGGTATAAGATAAAATACATTAGTGGTCCAATGGTCCCTCCCCCATTCCCCGATTGCCATCCCTACTTACACAGAAAACATTCCCCAGTGATCCAGTCATCCCTCCCTCCCTAACCATTCTCTGCTTACCATCTGATGAAAACTACAAGACCCTGGTAGTCTAGTGGCCCCCCCACCCCAGTATGTAGTGACCCACCGCCTCCAATTCAACCCATGCTGGTGACTGGCACAGCCTTCCTCACACTGCCACAGCCAGCCACCGACTGAATTGTCACAGAGTGCATGCAGTATACAGGATGTGTTTAAGTAATCATAGAATCTAATAAGATCCATCTCTGTTCACTGCCAAATCATAAAAATGTCATTGATAAAATATGTCCATGCCACAGTGTTTCTAAAGATAGGATTTATTGTTGGTTCTAGTAAGAAAGTCTGTTCCATATCCCACATACAGGGGCCTATGTACGAAGGCATGGGAAAGGCGTGGAAATCGCATGATACATGGTGTGCAGCTGAGCACTGCACAGGACCTGCACAGCATGTGGCATGCACTATCAGAACTGCGTCCCGTACAGAAGCAGTGGGCGGCATCATGGAAGGCACAGAAATGGATGCGCAGGCAACAGAGGAGGGGACAGGGTATGTGTCCCCGCCCCTTGACCCCACCATAAAAGGAAATCCGCACCTTCCAAACCGCACACAGGAACATGAATCCTGAATGCGGAGGAGGAGGTGACACACAGATGGCAGAACCAAGGGAGGGTGTGGAGAAAGCTGCGCACAGCAACAAGGAGGCAGAGCAGGAGAGGCACACACCAGTCCCAGGACCTGAAGGCCCCCACATTGGTGGGACCAGGTGGTATCGATCATCAAATTTCACCAGGCCACAGGTCGCCATGATGGTGAGTGAGATAAATGCCAACCACAACAGTCTATACAGCGCTCTCAGCCTGTTCACCCCCCACAGACACAAAGGCATGCCTGTGGCTGGGGGTGGAGACAGTCATCAATGCAGCTGGACCAGATGCCAGGACGATATTTGAGATCAAGCACAAGTGGTGGGAACTATGGATCACCATGAAGAGGCAACTGGTGGTGGCAGCATGTGAACAGCGGGGCACGGGGGGAGGATCACCCACAGAGGACCCCGAGCTCATGCCAGTCGAGTGGATGGTGGCGGATACGATTACGGCAGTGTGCATCCATGGGGTGAATGAGGGAGTGGACATATCAGCAGATAGGCATGGAAGAAATGCACTGCACACCCATGCATGGGACACACAGAACCCCCAAAGCCTAACATACCTCTTATGTGCCAACAGAGCCAGCAAGAGGTGGAGGACATGAGAGGGAGTAGCCAATGCAGACAGCACACACCATGGATGCACAGCATGGTCAGCCGATGGAAGACAACATTGCAGGTAAGCCAGGGTATGCATGGGTGAAGAAGCAGGCCACACAGTCTGAGCAGTGCATGTGACACAGCCTACCATCTACATCTCACAGGGCAAAGGGAGGCAGCAGTGCCCGCAGCACCGGCAATGGCCCCCAACACTGGTGCAGGAACTGACAGTGAGGAAGAGGCAACTGCCATGGGCATGGCAGAGGGAAATGGAGGAGAAGTGACACAGGGCAGTATGCAGAGCAGCCGCAAGCCACAGGACACACAGGTGCCATTGACATCCAGTCAAAGGATTGCACAGGGTCGGCCAGCACTGTGCTGTGGGGTGGGTGCTCACACCATGGGTGTTGCGGACCCCAACAGCAGTGATGAGGGCCCGTCCACCCGGCCAGCTAGGTGCAGTCAGGCGGCACACCCCTCAGTGGTTGCCGAACACCAGTACAGTGAGCTGCATTAGCTGGAGCAGGAATACCTGGAGGCACAAAGGCGGCACACAGAGGCACTGGTGGCAATGACCAGTGCTGTAACCACTGTGGAGTGTGACATAGCATGGAATGCAGTGTCCAGGGAGCATTTGGAGAAAACCATCATGGTCTGGGGTACACCGCCATGGGCAACATGTGGTGTGCTACGCCTGGAGCAGGGCGGCACCACCCATGTGGCACCAGCAGACATGGAGCACCTGTGGGAGGACAGGGACATGGGCACAGGAGGGACAACATCACCTGACACCACGCAACCGGGTATGGTCAGCAACACGGACATGCGCACAGGGACACCAGCAGACACACACCTGGAGTCAGACATGGGAGGTAGCCAGGCTGCTGACAGTGGGGGAGGCAATCTGGGCATGAAAGGCAGCACCAACCAGTGTTCCATGGCCTCCACCAACTCTCAGGAAGCACCATGGTGCAGGGTCAGTGGCAGTATGGCACTGGGGCAGACACACAGGTGGGAGACACAGGTGCCCAGACAGGAACATACAGCAACACAGGGCACACAATGGCCATGAAACGATGGACCCATACATTGCCCAGATGGCCATGAATGTGGCTCTGTGCTGGTGCACACAGTGGCATGCACACATGCACATGCATTGGCATTGGACACAGGGCATGGGGCAGCACAGGGTGACAGTGGCACCACATGCTGCAGGACCATGGACCCACAGAGGGGGGAACCCTGTGCAGCTGGTTACCTTGCCATGGTACTGGGACTTATTGCAGGGGCCATGGGACACTGCCACTAAATGTCAGTCATGCCACTGGGTGCTGCAGGCATGCACTGCGGGCATGCTGGGGCCTGTGCATTCCCTCAGACAAGCCTCATCATAGGGCACACATCAGCCGCAATGGCGACACCTGGCACAGCTGGCACATGCTCCGATGGAACATACACTGGGCTGCAGAGCCACAGCTAAATGTGTGGTGCCGTACCTACTGGCAAAATGTGCCATTGATGACTGCTGCATGTGCCACGTAGCCTGCTGCTGTCTCCTGGCCATGATCCAGGCCATTGGCCTTGTGCTCCAGTGGCATGTCAGGGGTCTCATAGTGAGGCAATGGTACACCCCGACGCATGGCCATGTTGTGTAGCATCACACAGACGATGAAGACACGGCAGGAACTCCTCAGATACAGCATCATGGTACCCCTGGTGTGGTCCAGAAACACATCTTCAGCGAGCCGATGCTCCTCTCCATGATGGCCCTCGTCTGCCAGTGTGCCATGTTATAGGCAACCTCTGCTGCATCTCCAGGTGCCAGGTAGGGCATCAAAGGTATTGGCAGAATGGATAACCACTGTCACCTGTAAGAGAGAGGGGAGACATTAGCCATGGCATGCACTTGGGTTACGGCCATACAGGGATACTGACACCTACCCAGCAACCATCTGTCAACACATCCTGCACAGAACCAGGCACTGAGCCCCAATGCATCCAGGATGTAGGCCTCATGGCACAACCCAGGAAGCCATGCCCACACATCATTGAACAGGAGCCCCACATCACAGATGACCTGGCAATTGAATGCTGTGGAAGCCTTTCCAGTTGCGATATGCTGCCTCATCGACTGTGGGTGGCTGGATTGTGAATTGCATGCAGTCCACGGCACCAAGCATGTTTGGCATTCCATGTATCGTGTGGAATGCCTGCTTCATGGTGCATGCCTCACCATCCATCTGTGGGAGTTGTACATGGTCCTGCACATGTGGCAGCAGAGAGTCCATGACCTGGGCCAGCGCCCTGGATATGGTGACTGGCTCACGCCGATCACATCACCCACGACACACTGGAAGGACTCTGTCACATAGTACAACAGTCCACACATGACCTTGGTCTTGACAGTCATGGCCATGGGCCGGTGTGTCCATGGGCCCACACTGTCATGGACCATGTCACACAGGTGTGCGACAATCGGCCATGGCACTTAGAAGTGGTCTATGCAGTGTGTGTCCCGCAGCTCCCACCCATCCATACGGGGCCAGAACACACCCTCCCAGGGCCGTTGGCCACCACCCCTACCTCACCTTGCATTCTGCACATACACGATTATGAGCATTCCCAGGCATATGTCACCATCTGTTGGTAACCGTCCTGTACTGGAAACAGCACACTGCACAGGCACACCACTGCCTATGTAGGGTCCATTACAGCAGGTGTATGGCCATAGCGTGCATGTGCCATGTGCCAGGCAAGGTCTGCCCATCACACTCACTTGGCATTGGCCGTGGGCATGGACTGTTACACAGGGCACATGCCATGCTGTGTCTGCAGCTGGGTGTGCACGTGCCGTGCCATGGGGGTGAATTTCTGTGCCCATGCTGCTCCTGTGGTGGACATGGTGCATCCTGAGGGGGCAGATGTACCCTGTCGCACATTCCATGGGTGAGGTGCATGTGACATGCCACATGCATGCCTGGCACTGGTGGGCTACATAAGGCGAACCCCCCATGCCTCTGCACCTCGTGCTAATGACATGGAGCAGTACCCGGTGGATCTGTGGTACATCTCGGAGTCCAACTTTTCAGACAGCGGTGGGTACAGCACACTCTGGGCCACCATGGCCACACCAGAGGTAGGTGTGCTGCACAGGTACCATGTGCATGCTGGTGGGGGATGGTGGTGGCCTGCTTTAGCTTGTGCATGCATGCTGACCTCACCTGTGTGTTGTTCACCCCCCACAGTGCTCTATGGGCATTCCACGGTGCATGGAGCTTCAGTGCCAGGAGCAACCAGATGGGGCTGCTGTCATGGTGGAGATGCCCAGGGCACAGTACCACATGTGGTGGGTGGGTGAGATGCCAAGTCACCTTCACTGAACCATCATCGGGGGCATACCACACTATGAGGGAGAGCAGGGGGACACTGAGCCATGGACCTTATGGAGGGTCATTGTGCTGTTGCAGATAGGTGCACCACACCCATGGGTTATCTGTTGTCCACTCATCTGGGGGCACCTCCCCCTGATCAGCTGCATAGTGGGAGTCATGTGCAGACACACTCCCATTGCAGTGTCACACCTGGTTCACATCTGTATGCCCCCCTGGACCGCTCTGTGGGTGGGCTGGGATGGTGGTGGGGATGGTGTTCTGGGATATGCAGGACCAGGCTGCAGGCATCTTCAGGGATGGGGATATTGTGGATGGGGTACGGGGCTCTGGCACCACCTCCCGGGGCCAGGGTGGGAATGGGGGACTAGGTGCTTGTGGTTGGTGGGTGGTTCTGTTCAGTGCATGTGCTGCATGGCATTGGGCCTGGCAGTCTGTCCGGATTGGTGTGAGGGGAGATGGGGCTGTGGTGGTGGTAGGGGTGGCAGAGGTGGTGCATGCCATACCCAGTGTACACTGTGCTAACTGTCTGCTTCTCTCCACAGTGATACCGTGGACCCATATGGTGCCTGGTGCTGCACCATGTGCAGTGGCCAGTGAGAGCGGAGGAAGGGACCAGCAGCAGTGGAAGTAGTGATGAGGTGGACAGACAGGCTGTGATGAGGACAGCATGGAGGATGCAGTGTGCCATGTGAGAGGACAACAGGGTCAGCTCTGCTGCCGCACTGGACTGTGTGTGTCATTGGGCTTGGGTGGGGCTGTAGGATTTCTTTCTCTTGTGTCATGATTACTTGTGCATTAAACATTTGCCAGTCTACCATGTCTCTTCCTTCCCTCAAGTGTGGGTGTGTGTGTGTTGGGGGGCACTGCCTTGGTCAGCTGCAAGGCTGTTGTTGTCTGTTGGGGGGTCACAGCTGGTGATGGGGAGGGTCACTATGGGTCATGGGCCACTGTGCTGGGGGCACATCCTGATGCATGGTGTCATGGGCACAGGGCACAGTGGAGTCCATGTGGGTTTCGTATTACCATGGTGTCTTCCTGTCTGTAGCTTCTACTCTGCTGGGATGCGTCGTGCATGGCCACTGTGCCCTGCGCATTTTCCATGTGTGTCATCTGTGGGCCTGGGCAGTTTCTCCAGGACCATGGGGCAGTTCCATGATCCCAGGGGCACTTGTGTGGTTTTTTGATGGTGCTGGGGGGATCATTGGCATGTGTTGTGGGTGACGTCACATTATGGGCTGTGGGCTGGTCCCTCCTGCTGGGCGGCTGGCTCTGCCTTTTGGGGGTTGCCATCCTCCAGGGCACGCTGTGGGGGTGTACCACTTCCACTGTTGTGGGTTGATTGCCTGCTCAATGTCCCTGTGCAGTGCACTGCCACAGCAGTCACCATGTGTTGTGGGCCCAGGTGGGTGGGTTCACTGTGGGGGTGTGCCACTCCTGCCATTGCAGGTTGGTTGTCCACTCAGCATCCCTGTTTAGTGCACCACCACAGCAGTCACTGTGTGTCATGGGCCCTGGTGGGTGGGTTCACCGTCCACTGGCTTGTGGGTGCACAGTTCCTGCCCGGCCGTTCAATGGGTGTGTGGGTGCCTGTGCACTGCTGTAGCTTCTGTCAATGCCACTGGTGTGTGCCACATGGGTGCTATTGCAGGCAGCATGGTTGCCACACCTTTGCATTCTGGTGCCATCCTGGCATGTCTGCCCACCTGTGTTGGGTGCCCACAGTGTGGCATGTGGGTGCTCATCCATGGTGGGCCGCCTCCTGCTATGTCATGCATCTGCACCCTGCTGAATGCCCCTCCCATGGCCATTTGCTGCTGCTGGTGATCCTGTTGCTTGTGCAGCTTGTGCCTCTGTTTACGTCTGCCACTGACCACGCATTGCTCCACGCGCTTTGGGGCATGCCTGTGCGTGGGTTCCTCATGTTTGTGCATGGGCTGTGCATGTCAGTGTGTACCTGGTAAGTGGCTCCTCCCCCATGTAGCTGATGTGTATGTAGGCTGTGTTGCTCCACATTACCCTGCTGTGCAGCTCCTCCCATGCACTTTGTGCATGCCGCTCATGGCTTGCACGCACATATACTCCCCTGCTCACTGTGCCCACATGCTGTACATGTTGCATAGCCATCGTGCATAGAGCCAACAGAGATTAGCATATAAAGAGCCATGGTACTCGGTGCCAGAGGAAAAAGGAGGGGGGTTTAGGGGCACCAGAGGGAGAGACAGTAGTATTCAACATCAGTGGCAGGGAACTGACAGAAATGGAAGAACAAGTATTAAAGAAAAGTTTGTCATTCTCACCGACCAGAAACATTGACCCTTACCATTTAGCTATTGACAAGGAATCCAAACATAGTATTTGCCATGACAGTGGACAGAGAAAGCATTCCATGCTTAGATTTAAGGATCTACAAAAGACAGGACAGACTAGAGACAACTCTACATAGTAAAGAAGCAGACAGGAACACAATATTGCATTTTAGTAGTTATCATGACCCAAAACTGAAGAGCAGTATACCAAAATCACAAGTCATCAGAGTTAGGAGGAATTGTAGTGAGGAAGGTAGTTTACGCTAGGGTGGTAGAAGACATGAGATCCAGGTTTATGACTTGGAGCTATAAATAATCTGTTGCCCGAAATACTTTTGCTGCCTAAAAGACTTTTTAGTGTTTGTTTAGTGGTTATATTTAAATGCCATTTCCTCTTTTGACTAATAGCCTGTTTAGACTGTCTTGGAGCTGAGTGACATTTGCCGGTGATAAGGAGTGTGTCAGCGGGTGCTCAGTTCATTGAGCGGTTTGTTGCTGTTCGAATAAAAAGTTTAGAGCTTATTTAGTGGGTATCCTTAAGCGCGTTTTCTTTTTATCAAATAGTTTGCCCATATACTGGTTCTGAAATACAAAATTTGTATTAATTTTAAAATATATTCACTTGTACATGGAAGAGTGTACACATGATATGCAACAGTGGTAAACAAGTACAAAACCATCAAAGAAAACCAACAAAATAACTCCCCCTTCCCCTCCCTACCCCCTTGGAGTGTGCCCATTATTTATTATTAGAAAGAGGAGAAAGAGACAACATCTCCTCTTAGTCAAAATACATGAAACAATAGCACCAAAATGACATTGAATACAGATAAGTTACAACATACCTACTTTAAATATAACGCATACAATTTGCCCCTTTTTTGTCAAAACCTGCCATGTTATTACAAAAACCTGCAATCAAACGTTTTGTTCTGAAAAAAACAGATATGTCATTTAGCCATTCACTATAAGAGATTGTTAACTGGTCCATCCGATGTTTAGGAACAAGCTTTTTGACAATAATGGCTATCAGTGCCATGTGGAATCTGCATTCTTTGACTTGAATACCAGAGTACATGCCTAGAAGACAAACTTCAATTGTGAAAAGGTCTTCCAGCCCCAACCAGGGGTCCAATTTAAATTGAATTTTGTGCCAAACAGGGGATACTTTTTCACAATACCAAAATATGTGCACCATGTTCCCTTCTGCTTTGCCACATCTAGTGCAAGTGGGATCCGGTAGCCTACCTAGTTTGGCTAATCTAATGGGCATATAATACATATTGTTCAGTATGGGATATTGGGTGAGTCTAAATCTGTCTTGGGTCTGGTATATATAAAGGTCCTTCCAAATCTGGGCCCAATTGAGGTTCAGGTCTGGAAGTAAGGTGTTCCAGATTGGAGGACCAGGAAGGGGATTAGAACAGTTGGTGGTCAAGAGGAGGGCGTATATTGTGGAAACACAATGTGGCTTTAAAGCATATTCAGATACTTGAGTCAGTAGGGGTCTGACCAGTGATGTCCGAGGCTTGACACCAAAAAATGTTCCTATAAAATGTCTTAGTTGGAACACCTTAAAAATCTGATTCCTCGGGATGTCGAATTTAGAGAGAATTTCAGAAGAAGAGAAAAGGTTGTCCTGAGAGAAAAGGTCTTCCACTCGGGCCTTTTATAGCTGTGGGAACCAGTGACGGGGAAGGCAGGAGTCACCTATTTTAATATTGAGATTTAAAATAATTGGTTGGCCCATTTCATATTTGAGGGGTATCTTAAAATATGCACCACATTGTGAGAGAACTTTAAGGGAAGTGCTGATTACCGACTCTTGCAATACGACTGGCAGTGATGCTCTTGTCAGATAGAAGACTGTGGAAAGGTTTATGTTATTAGACCTTAAGAGGCTATTCTCTATCTGAAGCCAAATGGGAGATTAGTCCATATCCCTTTGAGAACGCCATCTCCCCAACTTGGTTAAGTGACTCGCCCAATAATAAAAAAGAAAATTGGGAGGATGAAGACCACCCAGAGCCTTGGGCACGCTAAGTTTAATGAAAGCATGGCGGGGATGTTTGCCTAACCAAATATATCTTGAGATCATGGAGTGTAAGCATTTGAAAAAGGATATCGGAAGCCATAAATTCAACAGGTTGAAGGAATAGAAGACACGGGGAAGAACATTCATCTTAATTACACTTATCCGACCCCATAAGGATAACGGTAGGTTCTGCCATCTCTGGAGGTCCTGTTGGATGGTCACCACTAGGTCATCCAGGTTAAGTTTCTTGGTGTTAATGGGATTCTAGTTAAGTATATACCAAGATACTTGATTGCCTGAGGGGACCATTTAATACCCAGATGAACAAACTCCGATTTCAAAGTATGGCTATTTAGTGGAAAAAATTTCAGTTTTGGAAATGTTTAATTTATAATTAGACTGCCGTATTGACCAATAACTTCCAGGGTGTGTTCCAAAGAGGATGCCGGCTGCTCCAGATGAAGGAGAATATAATCTGCATATACTGAGAATGTTAGAATTTGATTGTGAATCGGAATACCTTTAATTTGGGTGAACTGTTTAATGTGGCAAAGAAGGGGTTCTAAATAAAGGTTAAAGAGGAAGGGTGAAAGAGGGCAGCCTTGTCTGGTACCAGTAAATAGGGGGAATCTAGCTGAGAAAACACCATTGCAATAAATCTTGGCCGAGGGAGAGAAATAGACTGACTGTATCATTGCAATAAAAGGAGGAGGGAAGCCCTGTTTCCTCAAAGTTATCCATAAAAACTCCCAGTTCACCCTATCAAAAGCTTTTTCAGCATCTAGGGAAATTAAAGCCATTGGAGACTGAGAAGATTGGGCCACTTGAAAAACATGTGTGAGTGTCCTAAGGTGGTTGGCCGAGGAGCATCCAGACATGAAACCGACTTGTCAGGACTTAGAAACTGGGTCCAAAGAGCTTTTATCTGAAGCTAGAGTAATTTGGCCAAGATTTTAATGCCACAATTTAGGAGAGAAATCAGCCGGTAGCTAGCTGGATCTAAATGGGGCTTGTCTGGTTTGAGTAAGACAATAATTGTTGCTTCCAGAAGGATTGGATCTAATTTGTCGGCCTTGAACATGTAACTATATAAGTTAAGAAGAAGGGGGGATAGTTCTTTAGAAAAGGTTTTGTAAAAATTAGAGGGAAATCCATCAGGGCACTTTGTCTAAAGAGACACCATTAATGGCCATCTCTGTTTCAGTGGTAGTTATTGGTGAGACTAAGGAAGACTGGAATGTTATTTAACACAGGGAGGTCGAGAGAGTCCAAATAAGCTTCTATGTCTTGGAGTAAAATCTGAGAAAGGCATTTTCTATAGAGTGTCCTATAAAAGGCTTTGAAGACCTGAGTGATCTCTCGGGTTCAGTTTTAATGGAACCATCAGAAGCCCGTATGAAGGGGATTAAACAGGAGCTCTCTAACTGATGCAAACGTAAGGCTAGTAGCCTTCCAGCTTTTTTATCCTGATCAACATATTTAGCTTTGGTCTTTAAAAGGGCATATTCTGCTTTTTCTTTTATCAAGTCTGTGTATTCATTACACAGAGCTAGCAATGATTCTAGGGTGGCCGGGGATGTAGTGGAGGATAAAGCGTTTTCTTTCTCTTTAATCTGGGTTAATAAAGATAGAGCTTTAGTTTCTCTTAGCCTTTTTCTTCTAGAAGCTAACTTAATAAATTCTCCCCGAAGGTAACATTTCAGGGTACACCATAAGAGGTCACCTCTTGATGTGGAATCTCTGTTGTGCTCCATAAAGGTAGAGATAAGAACTTTAATGTGGGAAACAGTGGAGTTGTCTTTTAACAGTTGCATATTCAGTCTCCAAGTTGTATCTTTCTGGGTATGGGAACCCAGAGAGACAGAACTAACCAGGCTACTCAGTGGTCAGATATAACTATGGGCTCTATACCAGATTGACAAAGACCGGGCATGAGGGAGCAGCTAATTAAAATGTAGTCTGATCTTGACCAGAATTGATGGATATTTGAATAAAATGTATATAACTGATGTGAGGGATTTGAGATATGCCATGGGTCACACAGACCCAATAGGGCTATTAAATCCTTCAATGTGTTCTGCGATGACGAAGGTGGTTTCAATGGCCTATAGGTCCTGTCCAGGTCCTGGGTGGGTGAGATGTTCCAATCCCCCCTAGAATCAAGGGGGAGGGTAGGAGCATTGCTATTTTGTTAGCCAAGTCCATTAAAAAATCTGGGTCTCCTCTCACTGGGCCATATATCGACCCCAGGGCCACTATAGTATTATTCAATGTACCCTTAATTAAAACATATCTCCCCATGGGGTCAGTAATGGTTGTATCTACTTGAAAGGAGATATTCCTTTTAATTAATATGGCCACCCCTCAACATGAGGATGAGTCCCCGGCTGTAAAGACGTGTGAGATTCCTTGTTTATGTAGCCAGAGTGACTCCACACTTACTAGATGAGTTTCTTGAAGCAGAATAATACCTGCATTCAGAAGGGCACACTGTTTGAGAATCTGGTACCTTTTCGAAGCATCTCTTGCCCCTCTAACATTCCATGTGACAATTTTAACAGGACTATTAGCCATTTTTATCAACAACAGGTATCGACCATAGAACTGTATTCCTCCCATAATCCAGTCCCAAAAGGCACACTCCATGCCTTCCCACCCCCCATCCATCCCTCCCTCTCTATAACAGTAAAGTTAGAAACTAACAAGACCAATATGAAAATATAAATCATGATATCCAAGACATTATTTGTCTTTAAGTCTTCTATCCAAGGACTAATTAAAGTATTTAATGAGAGTATCAGCACCTTTGAGTCCAATAAGGCCCCCTTCTCCCCCCTTTAATAAATCCCCGTAACTATATACACTAGGCCTCTCACCCCAAATCTGAACGAGTCTGTGCCTATGTGAAATCTTAATGATTGGCCAAACCCAGATGGCGATTGTTTCACCGATAATATAGAAAAAGTAAAAAAATTGAACCACTAACACTTGCAGATCACAAAATATTGTAGTTGACCCTTGAACTGATGGGCATCTAGTGCACAGAAAGGTAAGAAAAAGAAACACCAAACGCCATCACCCCCCCCAAACTGGTACGCTATGCAGCTCTTCCTGAGCTTGCTCCATCATGGAGCCCCGCAACCCGCTCCCACCAACTCAATGTATCCTACCCCTGTTATAATAAGGAACCTAACCTGAACTAAAAACCGATTGGGAAGCCAGCGACCCAAAGCCACCCTGTAGATATATCCTGGTTAAACTTAGATGGAGTACCCTAAAAAAGAAAACACAAACAAAATCAGCCTCTTATTAAACTCACCTTGACTTTGCAATGACACAGACTTCCCCCAAATGAATGCTTCTGAAAGGAGGACGTAAGCCCTAATAGAAGCTAACAAAACAGAAGTAGCAAACCATCGCAGAGTCAACATAACTAATTAGGGCACATATTCCACTACAAGAAGCTGCATTTAGCCTTGTTGATGCTGCCTATGATGCTGGCCAGTATATGAATAGTAGGACCGCAAACAGTAAAATCGCAAAGTATTTGCAGGAGTAGCTGACCTGAGTCCTACGACATCCATTGCCTGAGGAACTAGCTGGGGGTTGAAAAGGAAGGTACCCAAGTCGATCCTCACCTACTTCCCCCTTAGGAAACCACCCCAATTGAAAAAAGGTTCCTACTGTGAGACAAAAGGTCCCTAGAGACCCCTTGACCGAGGATGCTACTCTGAGCATAGCCTACCGGGTCTAAATGATCTGGAAGCCTCCCACACAGGTCTGGCGGGGCGAAATATTCTACAACACTCAACAGGTACTTTAAACTAATCACAAGCCTTTATGTTAGCTACTATGACAGCAACAAAGCTCCGTATTAAAAAGTTCAGCCCTCTTTAAAGAGATTAGGCAGTCTCGTAGTTAGGTCCGATGCTGCTTGTTCAGGTGTGACATAAACGAGCCAGGTTCCTTCTACTGAAACGTGGAGTTTAGCTAGATACAACATCCTGAAGGGGATTCCAGCGGTGATTAATTTGCTGACAGTGGAGTGAAAGACAGCCCATTTCTGGCGTGTTTCCAAAGGCAAGTCCTGTGTTATCCTGAGGGTTGCACTCTCCCAAGCAATTTTCTGTAGCTCTTTGATTTTGGTGAGGACATGCTGCTTTTCCACAAAACTCAGGAATTTTAAGATGATTGGCCTGGGGGGGGGGCTCCTGGAGGGGGTCATGGCCTGAGGCAGCGACGCGCTCTTTCAATTTGATAACTGGAGCTAAGAGGGGAAGGGCCTACCACTTTTTGTAGAAACCTCTGCAGAAAGAGAGTGATATTGGCCTCCTCCTCCGATTCCCGGTAAGCTGAGAATCAGGATGTTATTCTATCAGCTCCTTCCTTCCAAATCCTCAGTTTTAAGCTGTAATTTGTGTATTTGCTGGTGTAGATGCACTATTTCAGGCTCCATTTTTTCTCTCAATTTCTCCAAGGAGACCGAGTGGGCCTCTGTATTTCCCACCCTCCTTGTAAGGCCATTAAGATCACTACAGAGAGATTTCAACTCCATCGAGATGTCGGAGAGTGTTTCTTTGAAGGGCAGCATTTCTTGTAAGAAGCGGTCCTCTGTTAAGGGAGTTGCAGCAGAGGTTGAAGGATGTTTTTTCCGGTGTAGCAGGTGGTGTGTGTTTAGGCAAGGCCTGCTTCATGTCGGCATCCTTAGCGACAATTATAGCCAACCGCGAAGCCGATTTTGTACGCAGGACAGTCACTAAAGACCAGGAGTCCTCCTGATGCTATACAGTACAGTGTTTCCCTCAGTTATTGTATAAAATTGAGTTGAAGAGAAGTGAGGTGTAGGAGCTCCATGCTGCTACCAGGAACCCTACATCATGTGATCTCCATATACTGGTTCTGGAGTGAGGAGACATCTTTGGGCAGATGAGGATTGGATATGCCTGGAAGAAGAAGATTTTTATTTGCTGTTTAAATCCCTGGACGCTGCTTGGATTTGGGTGAGTTCATGGGTTTGAGCGCTACTGGACTTAGAGTTGACTGTGTGCCATTGGAAGAATCATGTATGGAACTGTATGTCCTGGATCTGTGAGTAGAGGGAAACATAGCATGCAGTGAGGCCTGGGAGCAATGCTGTGCTTGGGTGGGGGGGTTCTCCCTCTCTGTACCTGGGGCCTTTGTTCCTGTGTGGCTAGGGACCAGGCGGGGTGCCCTTAGTACTTCCCCGGGGAGTCAGAGTGGAGTGGGGGCTCTCCTCAGCTGTCTAGGAGGTAGACCCTGTGGCCTTCCTCTGGGGCGACTGTGGCCATGGGTTGCAGGAGATCGGCGGTAAGGTGGTTATTCATGTTGGTGCAATTGGGGGGGGGGGTCCCTCGGGATGCTAGCTGTTGAGTGTGCATAGCTTGCTATTTCTGGCCCCTTCCACTGGGCTGAAATAAGTGACTTGGACTGTGAGTTCAAACTTGGATTAATTTGAACTTTTCAAGATTCGACTGCCTGTTAGAATTGAATAAACTGTGTACACAAGGATGAGCTTCTTACTTTTCCCATGGGATTCCTTGAGAGACATGACCTGGCTTGGATATAAAGTTTTATAATTTTCAGTACTGTTATTATTTGAGTGACTTCTTCATTTTATTTTCTGCATACTCTCCCCTGCTACGTGAGAGGTGGGGAGGGGGGTTATCTGGCCATTTTGCCAGAGTAGTGAGAGAACTCCGGTTTCTAGAACTTGCATTCAGAACTTTTTCTTATGACTGGTGTTTGTTTGGATTAGTAAACTTAATATATCCTAAACCCTCGAAGTGAGAGTTCGAGGGGTATTAGTTTAGACATTTTGGAACTGAATAGATTATTTTTATAAATCCTGTTTGATTATTTTTGATTTATTAGCATTTATTTATTTTGATTGAGAGTTGGAATTGATTTTGGTGTGGCTGTAACTAATATTTATAGTAGACTTTTTAATAGGTGGCATGTGTTGGGATCGTGCTTTGGTGGGCAGGCACTATTCCGCATCCAGGCTGAGGGATCTGCACCCCTTTGATAGTCCCCCATTACAACCCAAGGTGTATAGGTGGTGTCGTACCTTGGGTATTGCATTGAGGGGCCAAAAGGGTGGGGTCTCTGGACCTGGGGGGGAGAAACGAGGGGCAGGTAGGGGTAGTGAGGTTGAGGAGGCACTCTGGGGTGAAATGGGTCCAGGAAAGGGGTCCTCCATGCCTGGTACCCATACCCAATGGCTTCACTGATAGTGGGCAAGTGGCCCATTCTTTCATGGCCTCTCATCCAACTCAGGTGGTGTTATGCAATGCCAGGTCTATAAAGAACAAGACAGAAATTATTGCTGAACTTGATGAGACATCTGACCTGGTTTGCATTACCGTGACTGGCTGGCTGAGAATGCCAGTCTGGTATTGGAATCAGCAGTTTCGGTTGGGTACTCAATGATACACTGCCCAAGATTGGATTGAAGGGGCTGGGGTGTAGCCATCTGTTTTAAGACAGAACTGGACCTTGTAGAGGTTCCAGTGGGGATCACTAGATTCTTCAAGTGTATCATGGGAGCAGGTGTGGGTAGCATGATTCTTCTCATCTACTGTCCACCCAGAGATGAGAAAGCTTTCCTTCAGGAAGTTGCAGACTTCATGGTCGACATGGTGTTGGAATCCTCCAGGTGGTTGGTCCTGGGGGATTTCAATGCCTGAGTCGATGATGAACTCTCACTTTTTGGCCAAAATTTCCTCTAACTGATGATTTTTTTGGGCTTCACACAGGTAGTTACTGCTGCAACCCATATTCAGGGTCATTCCCTGGAGCTGGTGTTCTTCATGAGGATGAAGGCTGCTGACCTGGAGGTGGAACCAGTTGGATGGTCAGACCATCAATCTATAAGGTTCAGTTTCATAGCTCTCCTTATGAGACCAGCCCCTTTGGAGATGGTCCGGTACTACCCTTTGAGGGGTGTTACCCCAGAGGGTTTGTTGGTGGTGCTGGACCTATTGAGTTGGCCATTGGAATGCTTGGATCCAGGAGACCTAGTAATGTGCTACAATATTGTGGTGCTGAGGGCCCTGTACTCTATAGCTCCTGTCCGAGTTTGCCTTCTCCCTCTTCATCCTCAGTCCCCTTGGTTTGATGGGACTTTGAGGGAGTCGAGGAGAGTGGGGTAAAGGTTGGAACATTGTTGGTGGAAATCTGGCCTGGAGGAGGACAAACTTAGGTTGATCACCCATTATTTGGATTATCAATCGGAAATCTCCCATAAGAAGGCAGAGTTCCTGTCCAGGGAGATTGCTGAAGCAAGGAATCAACTGGCCTCAGCTCTTTTGCAACCAGCCAGCGATCGTGGATACCATGAAGATTGTTCGGGACTTGCAACCAAGTTACTGTAGTTTGGATCCTGGTCCAACACTCCTCCTCCTTGTGGGGTGTATGGATGCCATTGAACCGATCCTTGCTGAGATAGTCTGGTGCTCACTGGATCAAGGTGTGTTTCTGGACCCCTTGAAGGAGGCTGTGGTGACACCCCTTTTAAAGAAACCTTCCTGCGACCCAGACTGCCTTGCGAACTACAGACTGGTCTCTAACCTACCCTTTTTGGGCAAGGTTATTGAGAAGGTAGTCGTGCTGCAGCTTGAGAACTTTCTTACCAACTATGAAGTCTATGATGCTCTCCAGTCCGGTTTCAGGAAGAGGCATAGTACTGAGACAGCATTAGTTCAGGTAATTAATGATCTCCAAATAGCGAGGGATCGGAGGAGTTGTTCGATCTTGGTCCTCCTTGATCTCTCTGCAGCATTTGACACCGTGGATTATGGGGTGTTGCTGGAATGCCTGCAGCTACTCCGTGGACTGTTGGGGACAGTCCTCAGGTGGTTCCATTCTTTCCTCACAAGCAGGACTCAGAGGGTGTTGTCAGGAATATTTTCTTTGGCCCCCTTCACCCTGCCTTGTGGGGGTGCTGCAGGGTTCTGTTCTGTCGCTCATGTTGTTCACGGTGTACATGTTGACATTAGGAGACATTATAAGGTGGTATGGGCTGAGTTTTCACTGCTATGCAGATGATGCTCAGCTCTATGTGTCCTTCGAACCAGAAGAGAATAGTGCGATCTCGGTCTTTAACAACTGCCTCACTGAAATTCAAGACTGGATGAGTGATAACTGGTTGAAACTGAATCTGGACAAGACTGAGGTGGTGGTGGTGGTTCCAGGTCAGTGGGTGGTGAAGTTGACTCCTGGGCAACCATCTGGCTTTGCGTTAGGGGGTGTTGTGCTTGATAATGAACTGACACTGAAAACACAGGTGTCAGCAGTTGTCAAGTCCTCATTTTACCATCTGAGGAACATCACTTGGATAAAGCACCTTGTTCTGACTGATAACCTTCCTATATTGGTTCACGCCTTTGTGTCCTCTCATCCTAATTACTGCAATGCTCTATACCTAGGATTACCAGGGGTGGATCTCTGTCACCTGCATCTGGTGCAAAACGATGTGGCCAGGTTGTTCACAGGGTTGTCTAGAACTTGTTATGTCACACCTGTGCTGCATGAACTGCACTGGTTGCCATTGTGGTGGATGATCACTTTCAAGGTCACATTGCTGACCTATAAGACTCTACATGGACAGGGACTGGGTTGCTTGCAAGACCTCATTTGGCCTTACTGCCCCCCCATCCTCTCCACTCCACTGATGAGGGATTGCTAGAAATTCCCAGGGTCCATCTTCAGACATCAGGTGCTAGGGCTTTTGCTTTTGTAGCTCCGACCCTGTGGAATTCTCTACCTCGTCGGATTAGAGAGTGCCTGCCCACCGAGATGTTTAAATCCTTATTAAAAACATATTAATTTGGCCTGGCATTTGGGGATGATGTTTACTTTTATTATTGCTGCCTTTTTATTTTTATATGTTTTAAATGATTAATAGTTTGTTTTTATATTGTGCCAGTCGTGGCCAAAAATATTGGCGCCCTTACAGTGTTTTCTAATAATGCACCATTCCTTCCAGAAAATTGTTGAAATTAAAAAATATTTTGGTATCCACATATGTATTTCTTTGGTTTGCAGTGGAATAAAACACAAAAAGCAGAAACATTTACTAAGTCTTAGCTTATTCCACACAGAAATCCTTAAATGGCCTGGACAAAATTATTGGCACCTTTTAGAAGTAGTTAGAAATAATTAGATTTCAAGCAGGTGATTCTCCTTCACTTTGGAATTGAACTCACCTATGGTGAATTGCAGGTGCCTGCAATATAAAAATCACTCATTCAACCAGTTTGAATAGAGAAAAGGACTCATTCTCCTGTTTTGTGTCACTGTGTGTACTGCAATGAGCATGGAGAAAAGAAAGACAGCCAGAGAATTGTCTGAGGAGGTCAGGCAGAAGATTGTAGCCAAGCATGGACAATCTCAAGGCTACAAATCAATCTCCAGAGACCTTGATGTTCCCGTTTCCACCATACGTAATGTTATCAGGATGTTTAAGGCCAATGGCACTGTAGCCAACCTCCCTGGACGTGGCCACAAGAGAAAACTTGATCGAAGATTGCAGCGCAGGATTGTTCAAATGGTGGAGAAAGCACCTCAATCAACTGCCAAACAGATTCAAGCTGACCTTCAGACACAAGGTATGACAGTTTCAACTCACACCATCCATCGCCAACTCAATGAAAGGGGGTTATATGGTAGGAGGCCCAGGAGGACCCCACTGCTGAGAGAGAGAGAGACATAAGAAATCCCGACTGGGGTTTGCCAAAACACACCTGAACAAGCCAAAATTCTTCTGGGAGAATGTCCTGTGGACAGATGAGACCAAATTAGAGCTTTTTGGTAAAGCACATCATCTCTATGTTTACAGAAAACAAAATGAAGTCTTCAAAGAAAAGAACACCTTCCCTACAGTCAAACATGGAGGAGGTTCAGTGATGTTTTGGGGTTGCTGTGCTGTCTCTGGCACTGGGTACCTTGAACGTGTGCATGACATCATGAAATCTGGAGATTACCAGGCCATTTTGGAGCGCAGTGTTGAAACCAGTGTCAGAAAGCTGGGTCTCTGTCGAAGGTCATGGGTCTTCCAGCAAGACAATGACCCCAAACACACTTCAAGAAGCACCCAGGAATGGTTCAAGACAAGATGCTGGACTGTTCTGAAGTGGCCAGCAATGAGTCCAGATCTAAATCCCATTGAAAACCTGTGGAGAGATCTGAAAACAGCAGTTGGGAGAATGCACCATTAAAATCTAGGAGAACTGGAGCAGTTTGCACAAGAAGAGTGGGCCAAACTGCCAGTAGAGAGGTGCAGGAAGCTCATCCATGGCTATAGGAAGTGGTTGATTGCAATTATTTTGACCAAAGGCTGTGCTACCAAATATTAAGACTAGGGTGTCAATAATTTTGTCAATGCCATTTCTTTTCATTTTCTGATTTAAAAGGATATATTAAATTCTGAATCAAAAACAAAGGTTCTGTAATATTAACAGAGAAATAAAGAATTGTGGAGACCAAATACTCTACTGTTAATTTCAACTTATTTTAGAGGAAATTGTGAGTTATTTGAAAAAGTGCAAAGGCGCCAATATTTTTGGCCACGACTGTATACGTGCTTTGGCTCTGGAAAAGCACTTTAGAAATAAAAATTTGATTGATTGAAAATTTTATTTGATTGATTGATTGATTTGTGAATTTAAGAAGATCAGTAGTTGTGCTATGGTCCTTAAGAAAGCTATGCTGGGACACTGAGAGAAGATTATGAAGATGGAGGAAAGAAGTTATTTGGAGGGAAATGCATTTTTCAAGTAATTTACTCAGGACAGGAAATACAGTACAAGTCACATTAAACTGTCCCACCAATGAGTTGGTTTAGCATTCTTTTCTTATCCTGGCAATGCATTAGCAACTCATATTGCATTGTTTTTCAATGCTTAACCAGCTCAAGAGTAAAGTTTGTAAAATGTTTTTGCAACTCAGTTGAAATGTATCTGCTGTCCAGTCACAATGCAATGCAAAGCTGCATTTTAACACTTAAGGAACAGTTTGTACAGGGCTTTGTGCTGACAACACTTACACAACTCAGTCAGAAATGCAAAAGCAACTCATTAAAGGAACAGCTTAATGCGACTTGTACTGTATGGCAACTGTTCTATAATTAGTGATGGAGTTAGGGTCCCCGTTTTTGAAAACATGAACAATCTTGACTGTCTTCCAAATATTGGTCACTATTCTGAGCAGAGCAATAAATTGAAAATTCTTGCCATCGGTGCAGCAAGACGGGAGGTAGCTAATTTAAGTAGATGAGGCTTGAGGCCATCCACACCAGCACTGCAGCTATAAGAGATGGATTTTAGAAGAATAAATTTCATTACTGGTTACAACCTGAAAGTGAAAGCAGTAAGCGATAGGGGGAAGGATATGAGCAGGGTCGGGGTGGTAGCACTTGTTGCTGGAAATGAGTTTGTGTAGGAAGATAAATCAGCTAAGTGTGTTTAAAGGAGCTGGCAATTGTGACAGGATTATTACAGTATTGACCATTTAGCACCATATGGTTAGAGGATTGAGAAGGCTTAGTCCCCATGAAATTCTTAACATGTGCCACACATTTTCTCAGATCACCATATATATATTGGAGCCCAGGCCCCAGCCAGTCCTTCTGGTGATGGGAGAATTTCTTGCTCAGCGATTAAGCTATTTTGAGGAAGGCTGAAGGCAGCAGGGAGAAGTTCCCTGAGCAGCTTAAAATGCTTAGAAGTCTTAACAGGGGTCAAGTAGTTGGAGGATCTGCAGCCTTCTGAGAGATGCGCCTTCCGTTGCTGACTCCTCCATCTATTCCACTGGGCTTTAGCTGATGGAGTCAAAGGATTCTTGCCTTGTTTGGTGGCCTTGTTTGGTGGCAGGTTTCTTCTTTTGTCTCCCCCATTGGAGAGTTTGAAACTCAGGACCAACACTGGATGTGGTTGCAGGAGGTGCAGTATGATGTGGAGGATTGCTGCGCTGAGCAGAGGTGTCCATCAGTTGTTGAGCCTCACCATGAGGCAGGAGCAGCTGTTGGCATTGAGGGGCCTATTCTCCAGTGACATCAGCAAGGAATAATTCTACCTCAGCAGGCGCACTGAAGGTGAGCTGTTCACCTCTGTATAGGATCCTCAGCTGTGCCAGATATCTTAGGGATGCAGTGATGTTTAGTTTGTGAAGTGCTTTCTTTGCTGGGCCTTAAGCACACCTCCTGTAGGAGAGATCATAAGAGTAGTCCTGGTAGATTTGGACTTGTATTCCTTCCACTGTAAACTTTTTAGGCCCCTGGCTGCTCTTAGAAAGGTCTCATTGGCAGGGTATCTGGAGAATTTGCACAAAATCAGATGTGGTCAGTCACCAGGCTGTGGTCTGGGTGCCAGAGATCTGTGGGCCCTCTCCAGCTCTGGAGGAGGTTGGTTATTTAGCTTCAGCATTACCGGGAGGGTGCACTGTAGAAAGGTTATCATATTGCTGCCTTCAGCCCCCTCTGGTAAACCCACAATTCTAATGTTCTTTCTCCTCCCCCGGTTCTCCAGGTCATCATCTTTTGCTAGCAAATACTGTAATTGATTATTATGGTCTCTTAGTTGGCAGTGCTGGTCATGCAGAATCTCTCCCTAACATTTGACATGGAATTCATTGTCAGTTACCCTGTTTGTTAATTTCACCACATCTGCTTTCATACTTGTAGTTGTTTCAATATTGTAAGTGCTGCAGTGTTCAGGAGGACCTTGTTTAGTAATGTAGTTATGCTGCCCAGTTGTCATTCCACAGACTGGGGGGTAGCAGATTGTGAGTCCCTGGGATACTCCATTGCCAGGTACTGTGTAGAGGGTGCCAACTAGACCCTGGTGGTTGAGGCTTGTCACACAGGCTGGCCAGAAGCAATGAGGCAAGTTCTTAAGATCAGGATTAAGTCACAATCCAGAGTTCAATCAGCACAATTTAGATGTCAAAATGTTCAGATCAGTCTATAGAATTTAAATCTGTTGAGAGAAGCCTGGATTGTGGGTGTTGAAATGTTGAATGTGTCAAAATAGGTGAAGCTGGTTCTGCAGTGGCTTAATTGCATAGCTTCCATCTTGGATGGCAAGCTCTGTGCCCACTAGCTTCTGTTATAATAGTATCACGAGTCAATAACAATTAACCCCCAACTTGTCTTTCATGAACAACTCAAAATATGTATTTTTTTTATTAGAAATGGAACTTTATTTCCCCATAACAGTCTGTACTGTTACTTGATTAATTGGTTGGTAATATTATTTTTGTTTTCTTAAACAGCATGCGCTATGTCATCCTGAGGTGATTTTAAAGATCATAATAAAAAGCTTCAGAGTTGTGGCAACAGGTTGTTCTCACAGTTGGCATTGAGTAAGACATGTGTGATACTTCAAAAACAACATACAGACTGTGAACCCTCTGGAAATGTCAGACTGCCTAACTGTATTGCCTACAGATTATCTTAAGCATGAATGATGAAGAAAGAGATGCTCGGACCACCCAAGCAAAGTCTCACCCACCCAGATAGCTACAGATGGTGAATTCACAGTGCTGATCTAGATAATCTGTTATAGCTATTTTTCTGTCAGCTCTCCTTTCTTATTTGTCTACTAGTTGTGTAAATTGTTCAATTTTATTAATTTTGGTGACTGAGTAGCCCACTAAGACTAGAAGTCCCTTTTTCAGGGGCAACCTGGGGAGGAGGATATAGATGGTAACCAACTGAAATTGAACCAGATTAAGTTTTTGGTGTTTTTCTTTTTATTGAATGGGGGAAATTTGGCCAGGACTCTGGAGAAATTCCCCAACTCTTTTCGAGAAGTGCCATGGAATCTTTAATGTCCACCAAAATGGGAAGACTGGACCTTGGTTTAACATCTCATCACAAAGACAGCACCTCAGGAGTGCAGCACCTCCCCTCGTGCTGCACTACAGAGTCAGTATTGGGATTTAACCCAAGTGCCTGGTGTGTGGATAGAACCCTCAGCCTTCTGATCTACCAGCCTCAGAGGCAACTGTGCAACCTGCTGAGCCACTGACGCTGACTATGGAACTGCAGACTAAAGCTAACTCTCTGTATTTTATTACAGACAAATATTTTAAACAAATAATCTGCATACTTCACATTATTGAGCAGAAAACTGATACCTGCATGAGTTCTGTACTAAGGTTGTTTCCAAGCCACTCAGCATTGGAATTGATTCACAGTTAAGCACAAAAGCATACTCTGT
The DNA here is from genome assembly GCA_016271365.2 of Neoceratodus forsteri. Lineage (NCBI taxonomy): Eukaryota > Metazoa > Chordata > Ceratodontiformes > Ceratodontidae > Neoceratodus > Neoceratodus forsteri. The sequence continues at coordinate 1,478,394,536 of CM057452.1, read as the reverse complement.
CACTTTGTGTTCATGTGAGTTTTTCACAACTATATCAACGATATACATCTTCAGCATTGTAAGCCAGCAGATGTTAACTTAAAGTAAAGTGTTTTAAAATGCTGTAATTGCATACATTTAATAATTCATTTGGTTAGGAATATCAAAGTGTATACATTCATTCCATCATCATACAAAATCATTAACCCAAGCACGATGTGAAAGGTGATGTCAGTTATGTAATGTGGCTGTACATGTAGATAATGTGTTAAGTCTGGATGACTGGCATTTGATGAAGAGGGCAGCCATGCAGTGGGGACACTGAGAAGTAGCTGACACACCGAGCCTTTTAGACTCTTTCACTTTGTTATAAAACAGCATGCCCTTATTACCTAGCTAGGCAAAGGTACACCTTTCTTTTATTGTTTCAAAATAAAAAATACTACCTTGAGGAAGGCATTCATCTTTTGTTTCTCTCTAGGTACTCCAGGTGCAGTGCCTCTTTGCTGTGATCCCATTCCACACTATATAGAAGAGAGTGGCTGTCAAAGAGGAGAAATGGGAGCAGAGGTGCTGAAGGGGTTGAAGGGCTGAGAGATGTTATACTGGCCAGCAAAGTCTGCATAGGTGCTGTCCACTGTTGCAGCTCACACTATGGAGGTGCTCTTAGAGCGAGTGTTGGGGGATAGCAACTGAGCAAAGAACTGAGTTGGTGGACAGCAAGGGAGTGAGAAGCTGGCTCAAAGCTGAACCAATCCTGCGTGAAAGGAGAAAGAGTTAGAAAAAGATGAATTGAAGCACTGGGTTATTGCTGCTTTTGATTTCTATGGTGGCTAGTTCTTTCAGACTGACATTTGGAAAGTGGGGAAATTAAGTTAAGCTGAAGTGTATAAGAGAAGGATGGATTCCAATATTTTTAATAGTTTTAAATAATTGTTTTATTTTTTCTCTACAATACTGCCCCCATAATTTAGAAAGGGGATAAGATCATATATACAGCTATATAGGGGTAGAATTACATGTACATTACTTTTTTTCACATAATCATGTTTCATCATACTTTTTACAATGTATACAAACAAGAAAAATGCATATTTATTATTCTGATTTTTAAATCTGAGTCATGCCCTTTCCACTTGAGTATCTGACATTATATGTGGGGCAGAGCATATGTGGAGCTAGTAAGTTGCAGAAGACTCAGAAGTCACACAGGGTTTTTAGCAGTTGCCTAATGCTGAAACACTGTGAGCTGAAAAGGGCCTGCCCTTTAAGCTTTCTTGTTTAAATAACACATTTTCTCTGCAGTAGTTTTTAAGGAAAAGCAGGTTGATTGTTGTTACTAAGCTAATTAATGGCAAATTATTTGCACCATGTGCTTCTTGCCAGCCGTAACATAGATGCAACACAGTTGCTCTTTTTAAAATCATTTTAAATCATTATGGGTGTTCAGTTCTTTCTCTACAAGCAGTTGGAAAGCATGTAAGTTTATTTACAGCTATTTAATTTTCCCCTTTTATATTTAAAGTTAATTTTTAGGCGTATGTGATTTTTAAAAGGGGCATATTTCAATAGCCGTATATTGTTGTTGAGCTTTGATATTGATGTCTAGTTCAATTCTGAGATAACCTACATTATTACATTTTATTTATTGAAGGTTTCTTCAAGTAAAGTCTCCAGGGCCGAGACATACTGAGACAGTACAAGATGCAAGATGCTGGATTCTTTTACTATTCAATAGTTGGCATAATACTGTTTTACTGTTTAAGAGATTCTTCTGCTATTTCTTCAAAGAGCATGGTGAGAGCTTCTGTTTTTACAGATTTGCATCTAATCTGAAACCTGGTGTGCCTGGGTAGAGTTGTGCCACAATGGGTAAAATTGGCGGGATGAAATTGAAAAATGATTAAAAAAAAAACTGTTAGCAAAACCAGATCCAAAAAATAGGAAAATGACTGAATTTGTACTTGACCAAGAAGGAAAAGGTATTAAAGGATTTATAATTACTGGTACAGATTTAGTGAGAAATGCACCCCTTACCTTCTTTCCAACAAAACAGGATTTGACCTTTGATAAACACAAGGAGGATAATTATCTTATGGACCTCATCAAGAAGTTGGAATCACAACACACAAAGAACACTGTAATTAAGCTTCTACCAGTTCTTAATTGCTCACTACCTTTGTTATGTAATGAAAATACTGTTAATAGTGATAAGTATGCCGAATTACCATTAACTCTAGAAATTATTATTAATAGGGGGAATTGAGGTGTAACAAATCAATCATAAAGGTGCAGACTTATTGAGTATAGTGCATGAAGACAGACTAGCATCTCTGAAACTTTCATTCAAATTTTTAGATGAATTTGACAATTTCATTACACCCATATTTAAAGAAATTGCAGCTTGACCCTCCCCTGAAAATAGATTTGACCTCCCATGCCTGTGGTTGGTGAATGATGAACAGACTATTAGAGAGGAAGGGATTGAATTAGTAGAAGAGAGGACAAGAGACAACAGCAAGACACAAAATGAAAAGAATATCCCTTTAAATAGCAATAATGATTTTGAATGAGTTTGTGGTGTAACAAGTGAGGAATTGAAGAGCATGATGATGCAAAATAATATCTTGTTGAAATAAATCCTGGGTGCAGTCAGGGAACAGATTTGTTTAATACAAGCTGCTGTGTCAAAGGAAAACATGCCAACTATAAATGATGCATGAGAGACTAGACCGAAGAAATCTCCCAAAAATAAATCTTTAGAAAAGAACAAAAGGGGCAAGAAAACAATAAAGGTAATTACAGAGGAAGTCATGAGGAAAATGCAGGAGGAGATCTTATGGGTAATTCAAGAAAATAAGAAGGTAAGATCCTCAAAAATTAATTCAGTTAGCAAAAAATACATCACAAAAAAAGGAGCAAACATTTTTATCAGTAAAAAGACACAAACTGAATTTTTCCATAAATCAGAAAGGCCTGATAAAGAGATTAGCAAGAAGAATTGAAAAACTGTACAGCAAGAAAACAATATTAACAAACTTCCTACAGTTTACATTTCAGGGCTACCCAAATCTAAAACAGAGACACAATTTTTTTGCTAAAAACAACTGTTTATAACATTTGCAAAGCTGTCCTAAATGAGAAATTTAAATTGGAAGATCTAAAAACAGCATACAGATATAGAGTGAGACCTTACAAGACATGTTCCACTGTGAGCTCTAATGCTATTAAACAGAAAAGTTTGGAGAAAGCAGAATTGGTACAAGAAATGGATCTACAGTATATTAATGGTTCAGGGCATTTTGAACCTAAAGGAGAAAGGAAACCTGTACATAAAACCTAAAGAAGAAAAGTGAAAAGGTTGTCAAAAGGAATAGATAATGGCAAACAACAGCAGATAAAATGATTTGAACTTCAGCCATCCAAAGAAATAGAATACACATTGCTGGGTAGTGAACATTCAGAGTCAGAAATTGAGATTAACAGAAGCAGAAAGGGCATGGTAAGAAATTGGCAATAGTGATGTGGCAAATTCAGAAAGCAGTGTACTGTCAGAGGACTCAAATGCAGAATATTGTGAAGTGATTAATGTAGAGAAGGGATCTGAAGTCCTGGATAACTCCTCAGAGGAGTAAATTATAAACTGGGACAACAACCACATTTAACTTAATACAGAGCTCTCAGTTCTTTCCTGGAATGTGACAGGTATAAGAATAAAACAAGCTGACAACAAAACGCGGATAAATTCATTGAAAAAATATGACTGCATTTTGTTACAAGAAACTTGATCTGAAAATTACACAGAGATTTCACTAGATGAATATGCTATTTTTGATGTTAATGGGAATAAAAGTGCCCCACATGGAAAATACAAAGGAATATTGTTGTCCCTGGTATTGGCAAAGCTTGATTGTCATCTGGAGCTATTTTTTTTGTATGCTTCCCCCAGCTGGGCCCCTATCAGCCTGAGTGCCCCAGCTCTGTCACCCCAATGTTCACCAGGACTTACTACTGCTGTCTTCCCCAGGGCTTACACCCCCAGCAGGGTTAGTGGGGTTCCCCAAGCCCCACCATTGAATGGATCCAGTTTTGGCTACATTCCCAGCTAGTCAGGCATGGGGTCTGTGAGCACTTGGCTCCATCCTGCCACTGGCTTTTACCATTTGTTGTCCTCCTAGGAGGTGTGGTGTGCAATGGCATCCTGATGAACACCATGTGCTTCTGCGCAATGTGCATTGATGCCTGCCAAGCTCCCCCTTATGTGTTGGCCCAGGATGACTTTTCCACAGCTTCCAGTAAGAGCCAGAGAAGCACCAGACTCTGCCTACCCTCCCCCAAGGAGGAGGAGGACAGAAGTACTATAGACTCTTGATCCTCCTCTCTGCAGCTGGCCCTCCAACATCCCAAATTTGCTTCCAAACCCATGTTATCTTTGTCACAAGTGGTAGCACTACCACTGTACTGGTGGACTGGCCCTATGCCATTTATGACTAATAATGAAATTTTTATTGCAATTTATCTTAAAGGAAATAAAAACACAACATACAGTATGTATTTCCTTTCAACATGTATTTAGCCCCAAGCCTAGCTAGGGATAGATATGACAGTAAACTGAAGGAAATTGCTGAATTAATAAGAACTACCATGCTAAGATTACCACATGCTATGTTTATTCTGTGTTGAGATTTAAATGCCTATACTGCTAGTGTTGTTCAATCCTATGATGATCTAGAGTGTATGGACTTATAACTTGCTGTAACAAGAAGGTCTCCTAGGGACAAAAAGCCCATTTACAGGGGCAAGGGCTTATGAAAGTTTTTAGCAAATGTTAATGTGAGAATTTTAAATGGTACAATAAGACAAGGAAGGGGAGATAACATTCTCAATGAAATTTGGGGGTTCAGTATTGGATTATGCATGTATAGATACAATCTCCTATAATAAATTGTGAATTTTAGAGTTTTAGAAGTGTTTCATAGTGACCACTTTCCCAATGCAGTTGACCTTAAAAACTCTGTTTGGAAGAGAAAATATAAGGTTACAGGAATTATTTGAAAAATATGCTGATGAAACATGGAAATATGAAATATGAAAACTAAATGGAAATGGGGCACAAATGATCTTGTAATTCATTACTTCAGACTAAAATGATGGGAGTCTTAAAAGCAGTTATAACTAATGGTTATGTTCTAATAGAGCTGGCCTGAACAGCCAGTGAGATAATCCTTTGTACACTTAAACAGAAATTACTCATGAAAACAGAAGTGAAAAGGGGAAAAGTTGGAGGCAACATACAAGGTCCCATTGTTTGACCCCAAATGTGCCAAATTTAAGTCTTTGATTACTAAATTAGGGAGGTGTAGTATAGCAATATAATTTTTACAATATAGAATGGCATATATTACTGTTAATAACGAATATGCAAATGTATTAAAAGACTAGAAATTGCACTATCAAACCTTTGGTGTGAACTACAATATGCAGCCCAAGAAAAAGACACAAAAGTGTTTTGGTCTTTAATTGCTGTGGGCAATAACCAAATGAGATCAAATATAGAGGCACTCATTCCAGTCCAGGAGTGGTATGAACATAATAATAAACCATATGGTATGAAAGAAATCAAATATAATGATATGAATACACAATAACCTAGTTCAAGGGAAGGTCTATATGAATATAAATCTCCAAAAGAGATTTTCAGTTATGTTAGACAACAAAAAAATAATAAAGTCCTAGGATTGGATAGTTTGCCCATGGAATTATAAAATGTAAATAAAGTTTGGTTGACAGAGTTACAACCCAAATTTTTCACAGCATCAACAGAAGCCTGAAAATTCCTGAAATATGGCTTAACAGTGTCATAGTTCCAATTTTTAACAAAATCTGGTCAGAGCCGATATGGCTGTGGAGAGCCTTTATGAGCACCAAGAAAATTGAAAAGAATATGCAGTGCTCTCACTGCACCAGAGTCAGCCATAACTAATGCTACATTGATTATTGTACTGTGCATGCATAATATTCACACATGTGCAGTTTGCCCCAGAGTCAGCAGTGCAGAATATGGCAGTGCTGACATAACTACATATGCATGATACTCGTGTATGCGCAGTTTAAGTCAGCGCCACCATGTTGCACATGGCGGCCATCACTTCCACAGTTGTGGTTGTGGAAAGGAAAAGTAGTACGCTGGGAAGTGGGTATGTTTATGCAGCCCATGGAGGGGAAGGGCTACATAAACAGAAACACTGGAAACTATGGTGAGAGATGTGTAGCTATAATGCTTCACTCCATGGGTAATGGGATACTGTTAACACAGCTTGTTGAATGGTTCCCCTTATAGGACTAAGTCAGTGTTAATGTTCAAAAATGGGGGGGGGGGACCAAAAAATCAATCTGTTGTAAAATTTCTCAAAGTTCTTTATTTATTTCAGCACAAAAGTGAGTAAAAAAAATGTTAAAACCAGTTATACAGGTAAAAACACATTGCAGAAGTGTTTAAACAGTTACTAAGAAATTTGATTGTATTAAAACTTTAAATGTATTAAAAACAGAACCTAAAATTCAAGAAAGACAGAGAACAAGGGAAACTGAACATGCTGAGCTGAAAGAAAGCTGCAAAAGGTAACATTTAGCTAATAAAGATCTTTTAAAATGGTACAAGGTTATAACAGAAAAGGTAGCAATAAGGGAAAGTTGTGTGATTATTGTATTGAAAATAAACCTGCTAAATAAGGTTGCTGAATGCATTTTCACACATTGTTTATATTATAGTTAAGACACAAGTTTGGTGCAATTCCTTGCCATGAAGAATCAGTAGAACATGCAAAGGCAGAAGTAAAAAGTGTCTGGCCAGTGTGGAAACAATGCACAAATATAGGATACATACAGTATTCTTTATTATTTATTTATTTATTTATTTACAAGATTTACCAGGAAAGCATACTGAGCTAAAAGCTCAATTCCAGATGCGACCTGGGGGCTGAGACCCAATAACAATACATGGAATATATACAATTGCAGAACAGTTAGGGAAGCCAAGACTTACATATAAACATTTGATTTAGAGGACAGACAGGGGTTCAATAACATTGTACAGAGCATCAAGGTCAATATACATTACTTATACTCTTGTATTACAACAAGCATTGAACAAAGCACATAGTATGTCCTATTAGTAGCATGAGAAAGAAGCACAGTGGTAATTAAGTATAATAGAAAATCTTAGAAGAATAATGAAAAGAAATGGAATCCAAAAATGTAAGATTTATAAACAATATTGATCTATTATTCTTACAGAATATATGAAAAGCCCTTTGAAAAAGCACAAGCATGTGAAACCTCAGGGCAATTTACAAAAATAAATAAAGAACTTTGAGAAATTTTACAACAGATTGAGTGGAGTATTTTTTATCCCCCCCATTTTTGAACATTATCACCGGAAACTATGCCAGAGCACTGTGGCAGCACATCTGAAAGTGGTCCGGTCACATGCTTCCACAGTGCTCTTATACAAATCTGATGATGGCATAACATCTTGGGAGTTTGACACATGCAGCTGTAAAAATCAGACTCAGAAGGAGTTTATTAACAAACTAGAGATCTGGTCTGGGACTTGCTCGTCATCACAGTCACTTTTTCGTCCTTTTCTAAGCAGTCATTTCTCATAAATGTGCCTTAATCACATTGATCTCAGTGCTGGTAGACTACTTATGGTTTTCCCCTAATTGTAGTAGGCAGGGGTAGTAGCAGTCTTGAACCGGTAGCTGCCAGTGGTGGCATGCTCTGAAAAAAAGTGGTCCCCATGCTCAACTGCACATTTTAGAAACGACCCATTTCCTTGTTTTTGCAGTAAAAAAAACTGACCTCTTTAACACAAAAACAAGGAGTCGGTTATGGCCTCCAGACCCCCTTTTGCTTCAAGTGAGAAACATGATTATGGGTTTGCATCAGATGTATAGTGGCAGCCATAGATACATAATATTGTTAAACAGTAATTAACAGTATGTAAAAGCTTGTTTTTTGGGGAATGTGTGCTTTCTTAATGTTATCAATACCAATCCACCTATTTTGTACTCTGCCCCTGGATTTTTGTGCCCCAAGTGCATTATTTTACATTTTTGTGTTCAGGACAAAAATGCCTTTCAAATGAGGGTAGTCACTAATCTAAGTTCTTTATAGTTTTTTTTAAATAGCCATCAGAAATGTGAATTTTGTAAAAACAAAAATGGAAATACAGGTAATAAGATGACCATATTTTACAAAATATAAGGAATTCATATCAGGACTACCCTCATTTGAAAGGTCTTTTTGACCTGAACAACTTTCATGCTGGTTGTTTTTGTGCACCTTGAATAGCTTTAAAGATGTTTAGATTTGTTTGGAATTTGTGTATACTTGCTAAGAATTCTGCACAGTGCTGTTGGAAAATTCTCAAAGAAAAGCAGTCTGGAGTTCTGTCTCCAATGTTCTAAACACAAAATGGATCTGAATGAGTAAAATTAGGCATGACAAGAGATAATCAAGGTGGTCTGGTCTAGTATTTCATTTAACTGGTGTAGTGGTTTGCAAAAAATGAGGCTGTTTAGAAGTGCAGTAGGAGTAATGGAAACATCAATCAATCAATGTCACTTTTATTATATAGCTAAAAGTCATTACAATCATGACCATACATGTACAAAATAAATACAATGATAGTATCATACATGTAAAAAAAAATACAATAGATAGTTCAAACATTTCATCCAGCATTTTTGTTTACATATAAAAACAGTATATTACACATACTTTAAATTTCTACTAACAAGATTCCATAGAGTTACCTTTCCTAATTCATGTTGTTTAAAATCTTGCTCTTAATTTTACTGACTACAAGGAAAAACTTGGCTAATCCTTACCTCTGAATACTCCACTAATCTTCCGTGTAAATTATAATTGTTGTCAGTGTATTTTTATCAACTTGGTAAATGTGTTTATAAAATGGACCCAACCAGTACGTTCTTTCTTTGCAATACCATGTGAAGTTCCATAATACATGCATTAAGTCTTCTGTACCTCTGAGCGAGCAATCACCATTACTCATGCTTTGGGAATTTTTTTTCATAGTGCTGCTGTAATACCTTGCTGGGAAACTGCTCATATCTATAACTGATAAAATAGTCACATAGTTTAGGCTCCTGCAAGATATCCAGAAATGTTTTATAACCAAAATAAAAATTATTATTAGCAAACCAGGCTGAATACTTGGACATCTTTATGAGTTCCAGATCCTTCATATTCCAAACACTGGATATTTTCTTAGCTATATACTTATAATTACTGGTGACCCCCTTTAATGACTGCTCTCAACTCTAGATTCAAATGCCATAATAACTGGCCAGCCCGGTTATTATAGTGTTCTGTTTACATTCTGTGCTTACCTCTGTGTTTTTACCAGCACCCTCCCACCTTGAGAATGCAGCTGTAGTGAAACTGCCGATAGTGCATCAGAGCATTCTACAAGTGCTACGATAGTAGCACCGGAATCAACACCTCCATGACCCGGACTAGAAGGACCTCCTCAGACCAAAACAGAAAGACTACTGTTGAAGAATTTAAATCAGTTATGCTATGGTAAACTTTTAGTTGTTTTTTTTTTGTTCAGTAAAAAGTTACCAGTTTCTACTCTTCAATGGCTAATTTATCTCGCCATCTGAAATGAACTCACAGTGCAATAAGTATATGAATGGACTTGAGACTTTACTACTTGAAATGTTTTTAATCTTCAATGCTTGTAATGTTTTAAATCACAAATGTTTTAGAAACCTTTTTATCTCTCAGGTTGCTGTAGTGTTTTGGAGTGACTCGTAAACTCACTGCGCGATACCGAAGCAGGCTCCAGTTGTTTTCTCTTTTACAATTTACTAAACCCCATGCACCAGTAATTATAAAACATACTGCCGATGCTCAGTGTCCATTATGGATTTTTTTTAGCTGACCCTCGTTGTGTGATGACCCTGTAAACCTCTCAAGCTTCACTCTCAAGGTTTATGGGTCATCACACAACTCGGGTGTATAAAAAATTCCATAATGCACACTTGCATAGTCATTATTCTCTGTATTATAGTTTGTGCTTAGGGTGATGCCCTTATCCACAGTTTTTTTAAGATTCTGAAGGTTATGTATTTTAGAGCTGTCATCAACTTGGCTAACGAAAATCCCCTTTTATATCCAATTGATATCCATTTTTCTTCCATACATTGCTTAATTACCATCTAATCCAATATTTTAATTTATAACTGACAAATCTTCCTCTAATATTTGTGAGGCCAAATTCATCCCTTATATAGTCTGAAGGGCAGAGGACCCCACCCTAAGCACTTTTCTTAGTGATATAAACACTGGGGACATTAGCTTATCTAAATTATTGAAATCCCATACTTCAGCTCCATAATGGACCTGTGATTCTAGCTTGGCTGTAATTGCTGTAAGTAGGGGTTTGATTGTTAGATCACTATATTTACAGTGGAATTTCATCAGTCCCCCAAATATTTCCTTTAATTTTTCTAAAATTAAATCAGAATGTTCTTTCCAAAAGCAGTTAGCCTGCACAGTGATGCCAAGATATGGGTAACTTGGGGCAACCTCCACCTTTTCTTTCCCCAGACTCCAAAAGCTGTTCTCAGTTTTTGTTTTGTTTTTTACAAAAAAATTGCTATTTTGGTCTTTTTTAAATTAATCTTCATATTAAGATATAATGATCTAATATGCAAGTAATCAAGCTTTTTCTGCAGATCTGCTTTAGTTAGTGAAAACATTGCAATGTTGTCTGCATATGCAAATAATGGGCAAGCCTGGGAGTTAATTTTTGGGGAATCAGAAACAAATGAGAGGAAATCTTTAAACGTTTTATCAATATACAATGAAAAAAGTGTCAGAGCTAACATGCACACCTTTATTTATTTGTAAGGGAGCAGAGAGATTACCAAGCGGGCCTAAGCAAATCTTAACACATGTATAATAATCAAGGGAGACAAGAATAGCCACTAAATTTTTGTTTATGCCCCTCTCTATTAATAACTTCCACAATGTCATTCTTGAAATTGAACCAAATGCTCGTGAATAATCAATAAATATTACATAAAGTTTCCACCCACGTAATTTTACATAATTTTCTATTAGATGAGATATTATAAAGACATTATCAACTGTGCAAACATCACTCCTAAAACCTGCCTGATACTCTGATGTACCCCCAGTTAACTCCCCCTGTATTTTTAGGTCTCTCCAGAATAATTTTACCTAATATCTTTAAACTTGTATCCAATAAACTAATAGGCCTATATATGGCTGGATCTGTTAAGTTCCCCTTTTTATGTACCAGAATAATGTTAGCTCCTCTCCAAGAGGCTGGATAGAAACATGAACAAATACATTTGTTAAAAAACACAGTTAAAATTCTTCCCCAAGAACTCGGCTGAGATAAATATACTTCTATACTTCTGAATATATACCATCTGGTCTGGCTGCTTTGTGTTGTTTAAGTGAGTTAATTGCAAAAAGCACTTCTATAAGAGTAATTGTCTGCCAAATTGTTCTATAATTCATTATCTTTGAGTCAATAGTTACTCCAGGATCATAGAAGATCTCAGTAAAGAAATTCACCCAGGTATCTTCTATTATGCAAGTATCTTCAGTTGTTTTATAATCATAGGTTCCTTTAGTAACCATTGCCCAGAAGTTTTTACTATTGTTAGTTTGGATAACCTTAAGTATCCTATTTCATAGAATAGCAAAAGAAGGTCAGTTGTTTTTACTTTAATAAGCTGTTTATAATCGTTTATTGTTTATTGAAAGTCTAGGAGTACAAATACCTTTGAGTGAAGGCTCTTTTACAAAGGTTCCATGTCAAGAGAAGTACAAACATTTTGTGCTAAGCTACATTCGTCTATACATAGGCAAACTAGAACAATTGTATATAAACAGAGATTAAGTAAACAACACTCATTGGCTCATATAATGCATTAAAGAAATTAAGTACTGAGACACTTAGGTTAGGAAAAGTTCAGAGGTCTGTGATTGGGGTGGAGAGAGGGGATGGGGAAGGGGTAGCAGCCAAAGAGAAACTAGAGCAGATTCTCAGCATTGTCAAAGAACAGAGGAGAGGGGAGGTGTGCCATGGGGGAAAAGGAAGTTAGGAGAGGCAGTCACAGCAAGTGGTGGTAGTGAGGTGATGGTGTAGTCTTGATTTGAAAATGCCCATTGAAGAGAAGGAAGTGATATGAGCACTAAGGGCATTCATCCAGAAGGGAGCACAGTGTGCAAAGGATCCTTGACCCAGTGATGTGTGGCATTGAGGTACTTGGAGGAGTTGTTGTTCTGACCCTCTGGTGCAGAGTAGATTAGCAGTTGGATTCAGGAGCACTTGGACACATGGTGGTGAAAAACCCAGAATAGATTTTTTTGCCATTAGACAAGTTAGGTACTTTATATGATTTGCGAGTTGAAGCTATCCTGATTTGGCATACAGTTCACATGTATGTGTAAGTCGGTGGGCTCCAGTGAACAATCGGCAGGCCTTGTTTAGAGAGGTCGTAATGCGCCTAAGGGTGATGGTGGTGGCAGAGCCATAGACAATGAGGCCATAATCTACCATGGACACAACAGAGCTCTGGATGGCCATCTTTAATGCTGCTTTGGTGAGGTATTGCTTGTTTCGATAGAGAATTCCAATGCGTGCATTTACAACTCAGGCGACATTATCGATGTGGGTCACATATGACAGACCATGGTCAAGAGTGATTCCTAGGTATTTAAAATATGACACTTGTTCAAGGGTATGACCAGCATTTGTTTTGATGTCAAGGGGGTATCTCCTATGTTTGTTTTGTGAGCTGCAGAAGTGCATTGATTTAGTCTTTTTGTGGTTAAGAACCAACTTGTGAGAAGAGAACCAGTTTTCAACAGATGAGAATACACGCTGAAGGTTGCGAGTTAATGGTTCTGGGTCTTTCTGTGGGGTGAAAAGCACAGTGTCATCAGCATAGAGGATAATTTGTTCTGGGCAGGATTGAGAGAGAGAGTTTAGGAAAAGACTGAAAAGTAGGGGACCCAGTATTGAGCCCTGGGGGATGCCAGAACGGACTGTGTCAGAGTCAGAGAGATTGCCTGAAATGTTTACTCTCTGTGTGCATTGGCAAGGGTAACTACTGAACCATGCTGTAGTGTCAGGGGAGAGACCGGTATTCAGCAGCTGTCTGAAGAGTAGGCCATGGTGGACAGTGTCGAATGCTTTGGTTAAGTCGATGAATAAGGCTCCAGTTAAATGACCTTTGTCCATAGACTTGTGGAGAGCTCATGAACTCCAGGAGGGCTGTAGAGGTGCTGTGCCCTTGCCTGAAACCATGTTGTTGTGGACAATTAACCCATGCTTGATTCAGCTTTAATAGGATCTGTCTACTCCATTTATTCCTGTGAGTTCTTTATAGGCTTCTAATCAGATTTTTTTCTTTTGTGCATTCTTGATCAACCATCCCACCTGAGAGTTTTGTTTATAGTTCATAGCTCTCTATCTCTCTAATCTCTCTTTTATTGTTGTAAACAATGCATTTATTCTATCTGAGAGCTGCACAACACCCAGGTTTAAAAGGATAATTAGATCACCTATTTGCCATGCATCTGCAAGTATCTCTTTAAAGTCCAGATCAGAGTTATGTCTCCAGATTATTCTTTTATTAGCTCTTATTTGAGTAAATCATACGGATCCACTGGCGCTATACCAATCAGAGTGTCTTCTTCAGCAAAAGAGAAAATTAGAGGGAAGTGATCGCTCTTCGATCTAATTTTCACCTGTAATGCCTTCCATCTTTTTGTCTGTCCTGATCAAATAATGCAATCTCCAGTTGAGGTGCCTTTTACAGAGACAGAAGTAAATTCTCCTTTCATATCACCACATAATCTGCCATTTAGGGGATACATATTGTATTCTTTCATAAAATCTATCAGATGTTTTTCCCATCATGTTTATCTTCTTGTCCTTTGTCTTTCTAGGACATAAGGGACTATCAAAGCCATTAGATGAATACATAATGTTATCAGTCAGGCCTTCAAATTCTACAATTCTGGCACTGAAGTTGCCAGATAGTAACACTTCTTTATCTGGGTACCTTTGAGTAGCTTCTATAATAATATTAGCTAATTTGTCCCATATTTGTGGAGAGTAACAGTTTGAGTTTTCTGGAGGTACAGTATGTAACAATTAGTTATAATTAGCCCTTTAGAATCTCTTTCAAGATAAAATGCTAAAAACTTTACATCTTTTTTCTAGCATACCACCTTGTTAAAACTGCCTATCTTTACAAAAGATATAAGTCCATCAGAATGTCTTCCCTGCAGGTATACTTTGCTACCTGGTAGATGAAAGCATTCAAAGCCATTTATATAAATAACATCATCATCTTTATGCCAGGTTTCTTGAAAATTCAGCACATCAGATTATATAATAAAAGACTTCCATTCATCATCATACTTATTACTAATCCAGCCACCAAGATAGAAGCTGAATATTCATTTTCATATGTGTACTAGAAGCAGACAGGTGTGCCTCATTATCCAGTCAGTCTTCCTCATAGCCTGCTAGAGCCATGAATCTATTGTTTAAAGGGATTTTAGGGGCTGTATCCTTATCTACCTCAACCTCATTTCTAGAGACCACAGTACTCAATATTTTTGCATCAATAAGGTGCATACCCCATTGATTCAATAAATAAGCTTTTTCAAATATTTGGTCAGCTAGAAATCGATTGCTGACCATTAAGTTCGCCTGTTAGCCAACTGTAGAAACATAGAAACATAGACTTCGATGGCAGATAAGGACTGCTTGGCCCACCCAGTCTGCCCATTCCCCTACCTATTGGATAAACTGCAGATCCTAGTTAACCAGCAGCCTACTTTCTCCTACCCCCATTATAATTGCTTTATGTCAGTCCCATGCATTCTTGAATTTGTCCACGTTTTTGACCCCATGACCTCCTCAGTGAGGCTGTTCCATGCATCCACCACCCTCTCTGTGAAAAAATACTTCCTCACATTGCCCCTGAGCTGTACCCCCTCTATCTTCAAATTGTGCCCCTTTGTTTTTGCACATCTTTTTTTCTGAAAGATTGTACCCTCTTGGACTTTGTTGATTCCCTTGAGGTACTTGAACATTTCTATCATGTTCCCCTCGAGGGTATACATGTTAAGCTTCTTTAGTCTCTCTTCGTATGGTTTCTGGTGCAGACCCTGCACCATTTTAGTTGCCCTCCTCTGGTCTGCTTCCATCCTGTCTATGTCCTTGAGGAGATGGGGTCTCCAGAATTGTACACAGTACTCCAGATGGGGTCTTACCAACTGTCTGTAGAGAGGGATGACAACTTCTTGATTTCTACTGGTGATGCCTCTCCTTATACATCCCAGTATCTCCCCAGCCCTCCTAATTGCCTTCTCACAGTGTCTGCCTATGTTCCCCCTAAGGTGTGCGCACGTGCGCCCGCACAGCAGTCAGAAATAACCCGCACATGGCTTCAGTAGTAGCGCACAAAGCAGCTGACAGGGATCCTCATGTTCATGAAGTAGTGACTACAGTCATCACTCAGATTTAAGACTCAGACAGCAGGATATGAAAGTGAATGGGAAAGAAACATTGTATGCCCACCCCTGAGGCCACAGCCCATTAACTTTAACAAGCCAGTAGTCTCGCTCTTGCTCCACTTATTGAACAATGGAACCGATCAGCAAAATTCCAATCAATTGGCTCTGCAGTTACAACAATGTTTTTGGCTTGACACCTCTTTTCAGTAAGACAGTACTTGATAATGAACAGTATTCCCCTGCTGATCACAGAAATGGCATGTTTTGTTTGGTAGATTCCCCCGAACAAAGCAATGTGAGAGATTCTCTGACATAGGGTATATATTATATTATTTCAGTTTTAAAGTTGCACAACTTCAGTGTAATCTGCCTCCTCCCCAAGCAGCGTCTCACATACAAAATGTGTTTATAATGGATTTAAAGCCTCACCGTTGAAAGCGTGTTTATTTTTTTTTCAGTAGAAGAAAATGGGAAAACTATAGTTTTTGTTTACAATAAAAACATCAAAGCAACCTACTGTCTGTTTGAGTCATTTTTTTATGTATTTGTTGGGGCTGGGATGGGTATAACTTTCTCAATTAGTAGGCTGAGACACTGACTGTACATATGTCTAGAGAGATGAGATTGCGCTTCTCTTTAAAACAGGGTCTCACATTATACACACATTTGAGATTCAATGAATTAGTGCTTGTAAAAGGTTACCCATATTGGCTACATGGGGATAGTAATTCTAATATGGACAACAAGAAACAGCAGCTCAAAAAATGTCCTTTTCATTTAATTTCATAAATTCAGACTGCGCTTAGTATGGATCCGGAATGGAAGAGAAATACAGTCTCCTAAATGCATCTCCTCTCTCATATCACACTGACTCACTCACTACATTGCAAAAATACATTTTAAAACCCCCACTGAGCTTGACAATACCCAGCATAGTCATTGCAAACCATACCTAGGGTAAATGACATCACATACAATTATGCATGCTTCCATCAAAGATCCCATTGCTAAGTACTGCTTTAAGAAGCTGTCCAACCCTGAATATCACATTGCCATAACAGTATTAAATGACGTACTTCTGGAGTTGGCAGAGTTGTCTAAGATGTTTCAGAAAGTGGTCTAACAGCTGTAACATAGCACAAATTTGACAGCACTGAGGAGCAACGGCGATAGGTGAGAACGCGTCACGTGGTATAGGAGCAACACGGCATTGAGACGATAATGCTCTGTTGCTTCTGAAGTACAGAAAGTAACCATCAGAAGCAAATTAGTAGGGTTCGCAGGTGGCACAGTGAAAAAAGAAGAGCAACACAGTCGTAGAAGAGCACGAGAGTCATGCAGACAGGCAGGGGGATAAATAGAAGTGAGGGACATAGGCGGGAAGAGGGAGCCGGGGGCACATCCGGGAATGCATTCAACTTCAACAATTTTACTGTCCATGGCACAGTAAACTTTAATTATGCTGGAGGAATGACACACAGAGAGCACACCACAGACACAGGATAACTCCAAAAAGGTACAAAAATAAGAAGTGTGCAAGACAGAGCGAGCAGCATAGAAATACAAAATTGAATGAGGTAATGATGCTGCCCATATGCTAATCAGACACGCACACACTCTGCACAAGTGAGAGAATCACAGTCATCCCAAGTTACATAATAAAGAAACAGCCGCACAGAAATCATTTAAATGTGCAGCAATTGTTAAGAAAGAAGAAAAAATTACTCACCTTAGTAATGTTGTTTCTTCTAATGGAGTCTTGCTGTATTCTGACAAATTGCAGTGAGGTCCAACCTTCGAACTGCCCCGGAGATGAAAGAGTTAACTTTCCATGCCAGGCATGGAACGCTGAGCTTGAGCTTGGTTGAGACTCTGTCTGTTGCTGTTTGAACTCAAACTGTCAGATCTTTACGAGCTAAACTCACTGAGTGTCCTGTGTGGAAGCTGTAAACCTACAGTAGCCAATTGGCTACTAAATTTAATTAACAGATTTTTTGGTCCAAAAACAAAGACTCAAGTCAGGAAACCCAAAAAATGAAACAAACACAACACCCACTCACCCAAAGAAAAGGGGTGATAAATAAAAGGTGGGGCACCACTTGAGTGCCAACACTGCTACTGCCCACCCACATCCCAAAACAAAGGTTCTGAGAGGGGAAGGCGGGGGAGGTCAGAATACAGCAAGACTCCATTAGAAGAAACAACATTACTAAGGTGAGTAATTTTTTCTTCAAACAACATGAAGTCTTGCTGTATTTTGACAAATTGCAGACTACCAAGCAGTACCTCCATGGAGGAGGGACAGAACCTACCTAGGAAATAGGCTCTGAAGCACTGCTGTGCCAAACCGAGCATCACTTCTAGCCTGGATATCCAGAGAGTAATGCTTGGTAAAAGTGTGAACTGTTTTCCAGGTAGCTGCTTGACATATCTCTAAGATAGGAATATCCCTGGCAGCAGCCAGGGAAGCAGCTGTACCTCTGGTAGAGTGAGCCCTCAGGCCTGAGGGTGGAGTCTAGCCTATCTTTTCATAGCAAAATTGAATGCAAGAGACAATCCACCTGGCAATCAATCTCTTAGTGGCAGGTTTTCCTTTACCAACCTCACCATAAGTGAGGAACAGTTGGAGGGAGTCAAACCTGTGACCCTTGGTACGCTCTAGTAGTAGCTAAGGGCCCTTTTCACATCCAAATTGTGCAGCCTCCTCTCACCAGAGGAGGAATGGTCAGTGAAGAACACAGGAAGAGACAGACTGGTTAAGGTGGAAGTCTGAAACCACCTTAGGTAAAAACTTTCTGTTAGTCCTGAGGACCACCTTATCTCTATGGAAAGAGATAAAATCAGGCTCCACTGACAGGGCTTGTAACTCGCTTATGCACCTGGCAGAAGTGATGGCCACCAAGAAAACAGTTTTCCAAGTCAAGTACTTAAGTTCTGCTGAGGACAAAGGCTCAAAAGGGGATTGCATAAGCTGAGCTATACAAACATTAAGGTCCCAAACAGGGGCAGGGTCCCTGAATGGTGGATTGGTATGAAGCAATCCTTTGAAAACCTTAGAGAATACAGGATGAGCTGAAAGGGAAGAAGGCTTACCTGCTGAAAGAAAAGCAGAGATAGCTGCCAGGTGCACTCTTAGTGTAGCTGGTCTGAGTCCCAAGCTATTAAGATGAACCATATAGTCAATGACTGTGGGCAGGCCAGCAGACTCTGGAGAAATATGCTTCCCAGAGCACCATATGGAGAATCTTTTCCATTTGGAGTTATAAGTGCTTCTGGTGGAAGGCTTCCAAGAAGCCTCCTTCAGGATACCCATAACACCTTGAGAGAGGTGTAAATCAGCAAACTCTAACTCTTCAAGAGCCAGGCCTTGAGATTGAGAGATTTGAGATTCGGATACCAAACCCTCCCCTGAGCACAGGTTAACAGGTTATAATTCCTGGGAAGAAACAGGGGAAGGTGGACTGCTAAGGACAACAGGAGAGGGTACCAGGGCTGTCTGGCCCAGTCTGGAGCAATCAGAATCACCTTGCAGGGTTGAGACCTGATTTTGACTAGCACCTTGAACAGAAGAGGGAAGGGGGGAAAAGCATACAGGAACTTCCCTTCCCAATTGAGAACTAGGGCATCCAAGGGGACTGAGCCCAACACTGGGGGCCTGCAGCAAAAGAAGGGAAGTTGGTGATTGTCTGGGGCACAAAAAGATCCATCTGAGGGGTGCCCCATTTGGAGAAGATCACCTTCAAAACCAGGGGATCCAGTGACCATTCGTGATGGCCCCGAGATATCCTGCTGAGAGCATCTGCCAGGACATTGTCCTTGCCTGGGAGGTGTACTGCTGTAAGAGAGGTGTTCAGGGAATAGGCCAGAGACCATAACTTCATTGCTTCTGTGCACAAGGCCATAGACCGAGTGCCCCCTTGCTTGTTGATATACCACATTGTGGTGGTATTGTCTGTCCTGATCTGAACTACTTTGTTCTGAACAGACTTGGAAAAAACCTGAAGTACTAGAAACACTGCTCTGAGTTCTAATAAGACTGATGTGAAGCAGAGATTCCTGAGGAGACCACAACCCTTGGGTGGTCAGGTCTCCCAAGTGGGCTTCCCACCCCAAGAGGGAGGCATCTGTAGTAAGGATTAGAGAAGTGAGACTGAGTGACAAAAGGAACTCCCTGTCGTAGATTGTCCTGATCCTGCCACCACTGCAATTCCTGGATCAGGGTTCGAGTCACTGGGATCAGCTTGGTCAGAGGATCCTTTTTCTGAGATCAAAAGGCTCTCAAGTGGAACTGAATGTCCCTCATCTGAAATCTTGCTCCCTGCACCACTGCTGTAGAAGCAGCCATGTGGCCCAGGAGCTTTAGAAAATGCCTTGCTGGTCGAGACACCTGTAGGGTGAATGAAGAGGCCAGTGTAATAAGGGTTCTTGCCCTGTCCAGGGGAAGGAAGGCTCTTGCCTTTACTGTATCTAGTTCTGTGCCTATGAAGGTGAGGAGCTGTACAGGCTCTAGAACTGACTTTGAAAGATTCAGAAGGAAACCTAGAGAAGAAAGCAGTTGCTGAGTTATCTGTAGGTGTAACTTGACTTGGTCTGGGGACTGGCCTGCTATGAGCCAGTCGTCCAGGTATGGGAAGATGGAAATCCTTTTCCTTCTTAGGAAGGCAACTACTACTGCCAGGCATTTTGTGAACACCCTTGGAGCAGAGGTTAGGCCGGAGGGCATTGCTCTGAATTGGTAATGGCCTGAGGGCAGCTCGAACCTGAGGTATTTTGATGGGAGCTTCTGATGAGAATATGGAAATAGGCATCCTTGAGGTCCAGGGAGACTAGCCAGTCCCCTGGCCTTAGAGAGGGTAGAATTATTCCCAGAGTCACCATTTTGAACTGTGGCTTTAAAAAGGTGCTTGTTTAAATAACTGAGATCCAGGATGGGCCGCCATTCTCCTGTCTTTTTGGGGGTGAGGAAGTACCTGGAGTACAATCCTTTCCCTTTGCGTAGGGGTGGAACCCTTTCTATAGCTCTGAGAGCCAAGAGGGAAGAGACCTCTGCCCCTAGGACAAGTGCTTCTGAAGGATTTGCAGGTGGAAAGGATCTGGTTCTCATCTTTGGAAATTTTTTGAAGCTGAGAACCAGTCCCTGGCTTACTACTTCCAGGACCCATTTGTCTGATGTTAAAGACATCCAGTCCTGGACAAAGTAAGCCAGCCTGCCCCCTACAGGTGGTGGAGAATTGGCCCTGGCAAACCCATCAGGGTGCCTGTTTGGCAGGGGCTTTAGGCTGAGGGGTGGAAGCAGACCTGCTTGTACCCCATCTGCCTCTCCCTCTAAAGAACCCCCTCTGAGCATAAGCAGAAGAGGAGGCCTGGGCTTGGTAGAAAGGCCTATGAAAAGGCCTGCCCCTGTGATGCTGCCTCTGATGAGTGGCTTGCCTTTCCTCAGTCTGAGCACTCCTATAGGTGGTCCTGTATTCATCCATTTTCTTCATGTAGTTCTCTGTTTGCTCCCCAAACAGAGAATTACCCACAACAGGAAAATCCATGGCCTTAGTCTGGGTATCGTGAGACAGGCTAGTACATCTGAGCCAAGCCATTCTATGAAGGGCCAAAGATGTAGCCATGACTCTAGATGAAACATCACTGGAGTCCACTGCAGCATGGAATTACACCTTGGATGCCTCAATACCATCTGCAGCTACCTGCTCCAGCTCCTTGGCAAGCTGGCCAGGGACCTGTTTGGCTAAAGCCATTACAGTGTCCCATCTAGATTTCTGATATCTAGCTGTATAGGCCATATAATTGGCCTGCCTGAGTCCCAAGGATGCTGCCATGTACTGTTTCTTTGCCATGGCATCAATCCTCCTGGAGTCCTTATCTGGGGGGTGTGAAGCCAAGGGTATATTTGCCTTATCACAGGCAGCAGCCTGCACTACCCCAACATGGCTGCATTGCTGTGTAAGGAACTCCATATCTGAGCTTGAAAGAGTATACCTCTTGTCCATTCTTTTATCCACAGGAGGTATAGAATTAGGAGTCTTTAAAATTTGTATTGTCTGTTTCCCAAAAGACTTATGAAGGTGAATAGACAGCCTCCGAGACTCTGGGATATCCATCATTTCAACATAGTCAGGCTCCTCCTGGTCATCCACAGCTTCTTCCATAGGAAGCTGGAGGGTTTCAGCCACTTTCTTGTAAAACATGAAATGGGAAGGGGACTCAGAAAGCCTAGGAGGAGACACTCCTGAAGGTCTGTCTGGGGAGATGTCCGGGTCAATGGGCACATCCAGACTTTCATAATCACATTCACTTTCCTCATACTCTCCTTCCTCCCATAATCCTGAACCGGTGGAACCGACCAAACCGAGCGCCTTCCTAATGGTGCCGGTTCGGTCGGAACCGGGGATAGCGACTGAACAATTTTTATCGCTTTGGCTAGTTCATCAGCGGTCGGAGAAGGAACTTTTGGATCCGCACCGGCTGATTTATCCCTTCTTGATCTCTTAACTGGAACAGACTCCTCGGAATCGGTTCTTCTTTTGCCCGAAGAAGTATCGCCCTGGTCAGAGGGCATTCCTTCTGGTTCGGTTGGAACCGAACTGGGCTGGCCATCCGGGTCAGCGGACTTTTTGGCCTCCCTTTCCCTGAGCCTACCAACTCTTTTTTCCAGGGTAACTGCAGGAAAATTTTTACAAATCTGGCAGTCTGAATTGAGGTGGTCAAACCCCAGACAATATACACAGGTGGTGTGGGGATCAGCCTTAGCAAAGACTTCCCACACACACTACAGTGTTGAAACCCAGTGGGCCCGGTTTTTCTTTTGGGTTTCTCAGACATGGCCAGTCCTAAACAAAAACTTGCCCTTTTTTCCGTAATCCACCAGGCAAGACACTCTTATCGGTTCCTGACCATGTTATGGGTCGTGGAAAAAAACGTAATAAAATCCATTTTTTTTTAGAACCAATAAGAACTGGTAACCACACTCTAAAAGTAGAAGTAAAGATTTTTAAACAACCTGATCGATTCAAACCGAACCGATGACACATTTTCAAGTTCCACACAGAAATAAAAACAGATATAAACCTATCTAGTACTCACGAATACCACAGACAGAGACTGAACCGATAGGTTGCGGTTTAAATTCGGTTGAAAACCTAGAAAAACGGTACTTTAACTGACAAATTGAACTGAGCAAAGGAGAAATCTCCTGAGCGACTGTTCAGTGAGGCAGAGTAAAGAATCTTACGGTTTGAGTTCAAACAGCAACAGACAGAGTCTCAATCAAGCTCGAGTTCAGCGTTCCATGCCTGGCATGGAAAGTTAACTCTCATCTCCAGGGCAGTTCGAAGGTTGGACCTCACTGCAATTTGTCAGAATACAGCAAGACTTCATGTTGTTTGAAACCAGAGTTTCACTGTATTGAAAAACAATAACGTATGTATGTAAGAGAGTACTGTTGAGAAATGCAAAAGTAACATTAAAAATAACAGCAGATCATATCAGTCTCGTAGTCTTTTCTGTTCTATGAGTAGCAAGATGTGTAGTCCATAGTAAGCATAGTGATGTCCATGATACAAGCGGAAGAATCCTTTCTGAAGGTGGTTTCATCGGAGCACGGCTGGTTGGCCTCACAGGCGACCGCCTCCCGCCTCGCTGCCAATGGTCCCAACCATGCATTAACTCCCCATTAGATGCCACCTTCATCGGTGATTAATGATTACTTGAAGCTGTACAGATTGCCATGGCAAAAATAAAAAAAGATCAGAAGCCAGTACCTGGGTGAAACTGTCTACTGGAGGCAACCAGTAAAACTGCTTTTGGCTAATTGCACAGCTGAAGTAAGCACAGCAGCAATTGTGCAATTCATTGGCCTGTTATGTGACCATCTGGACAGCTGATTTCCTGCAGGTGAACTTTCTGACTGATCTGCCTTTGATTTTGCAGCAATGCCACACTGCAGCTTTGAGTTTGGCTTATCAAATATTGAGAGACTGTATAGCAAATATCAGGACTATTTATTTTCATCAGTGGACCAGGCAGAAATTGTTAGCCAGTACAATGACTTCAGATTTATAGTTGCTGAAAAAATAAAGGGAGGATCATTAAAATCCTTTACTACATGATCCACTTTGCTTTGACTGATGTGCAGTACAGCATGGTGGCTAAACTTATTGATGTATGTGCTACATTCCAAGCTAAACATGAAGCTATCATGCATAGAGATTCCTACACAGTCTTATCCTTCCCCAGAAGAGATTCTCCATAGGGAGGTGCAGAGTGAGAAGGTTATGATAGCACAGAGAAAAATGTTGGGAGTGATAGAGGATCATGTACTGAAGCAGGGAGAAGTATGGCTAAGTAGGACCATAACTATCTTTGGGTAGAAGGTTTCACTCAAGGATTCTCATAGGAAAGTTAGGGAAGATTTGCTGCTGCTCTTGGAAAGAGCATTAGGATTTTATATCTCCAGAAACATGGTGGATTCCATAAAGTTATGTGGAGATCCTGAGTCCACAACACAAATTGATATTACATTTAAAAAGTCTCATCTAGCTAGCAGCTTGCTTTCTCTGGCCAGCAAGCTGGATTGTTTGGGAATACATTTAGTTAACACGTTAGACTTGGGTGAAGTCTTTTCATGGTTTAAACAGACTAAGGATAGTCCAAAATCAATCTTAGAGGCAGACAACCCCCTAATTGACTCTGAAAACCTAACTGACCCTAATACCTACTCGCTGCTGACAGTTATTGATTAAGCCTGACAAATGCAGCCTGTAGATAATATCAAACAAATGAACTCTGAATGCCAGCTGGATTTGGATAAGGGAGCTGGGACTCGAGATGTGGATGCCTTTCTATACTTTCATGGAATACTGAAGGCATCCATCTTAAAAATAATTGACCATGAAGTAATGAGATTTCTGGATAATTTTGATATTATTGGACTGCAACTAACATGGTGTACAGAAAATGTAACTCCCAAATTGGCTGGATATTCTGTCTTTACTCTGCCAGCAACTAAATATAAAAAGTCTGGAAGGTTTAACGGTGGTATTTCCTTTTATTATCAAAACTTTGCTAAATTTTCAGGCTCTAATGATTAGCAAGGGACAAGAGAAGATCATTCTCTGCAATATATACTTCCCCCCTTGCAATAAAGCTACTGATCCTGCTGACCTTTTCATACAGGATCTGAAAATGGTACTTGACAAATTGTCAGATAAGAGGATACCTTGTCCTATAATTATTTTGGGAGACTTTAATGCCAGAATTCCTTCTCATTTTTTGGAGGATGTATACTGAGATATGATCCATACAATATCTATAATTAATCCAAATATCTCATATACTAGGCTGCTCAGGATCTCAAATCTAACCTCAGAGGTAGGGAACTGCAAATGGGCTTGGCCAGTAAAAATTTCTGTATTTTAAATGGGAGAACTCAGGGAGATCTAGTTGGATCCTTAACGTATAGAGGACCTACTGGCTCTTCAACCCCTGATCAGGTTTGGACCAATTTGGAAGCAGTAAAGGTGATCCAAAAGTTAGAGGTCATGGATAGATTGGAATCAGCACACTGTGCTATTGTAATTAACATCAAATGCCCTTTTGGAACTTTAGGGAGTGAGGCACAACAGGAAGAGAGTCTGGAAGTCATAAACGAGAGAAGGATTGGATAGGAGCAGATTCATCAAGCTAGTTTCAAAGAAATTCTTAGTACAGGAGTCTTAGGTGATATTCACGAGTTGGTCCTGGACAAAAGTAAGGCCTTTAATATTTTGGAGAATTAAGACACTATTCATTCTTTACTTTGACCTAGATGTAAAACAACGTACCATCCTAGGTCCTTTATAAAAAGTCTTAGTTTAATTCAGTATGCCTATAGGCAAAGAAGGAGTTTGGAGGAAAACTAAGACAGCATAAGAAGAAAAGAAATAAGTCTGCAGCAGATTTTAAATTGCTAAAGAGTGAAGGAGAAAAATATAGGAAAATTCTCTAACGGGAGAGACATAAACATACTCAGGGACTTTGGGAAACACTGAGGCAGGCTGTTTTGGATAGGGATGGAAGGCGATTTTGGAATATTGTGGCCCAGGGATGTAACAGATATGCCAATAGGATTGAAACCTATATTACACCTGAAGTTTGGGCATCTCATTTCTCCAAGCTCTATTATTCTCATGAAGAGCAGGAGACACCTGATGCTTTCAAAATACAGGAGGATGAAATTTTTCCAAGACCTATCTTGATCACAGAGGATGAAATCCAGATGGCACTGATCGGCCTTAAGGCAAATAAAGCACCAGGACTCCTAGATGATCTCTATAAGGTTTTTACCAACTGATGGATTCCTTTTGTTGTTTAATGGCCTGGTTCGGGGTACTCTTACTCTGCCAGTTGGGCAGGTAATGTTATTTTCCCAATTCTTAAAAAAGAGGATCCGAATGACCCAAGGATGTATAGGCCTATTAGTTTGATAGATGTTTCAGAGAAGATTTTCTCTACGATAGATTTGGGCAGATTGCTGTCATGGGTCAAGGAGAACTCAGTATTGAATAAGGCACAGAACAGTTTCCAGAAGGAGTGTTCTACAGTACAACATTACTATATGCTTCAGCATCTGATCTGGAAGTATACTAAAGTGAGAAAAAACAGATTATATTGCTGTTTTGTGGACTTTTCCTTGGCCTTCAACAGGATTAACAGAAAAATCCTTCAGGCTGCATTAAGGGATCTGAAGTTGGAGGCCTCACTTCTTGATGTTATTAACAGACGCTATGAAAATATGTGGGCAAGAGTCCAGTATAATCACATGGTCATCTAACTGATAGATTTGAGACAAATGTGGGGGGCAGACGGGTGTACTGTATTTTGGCCCCCTCCATTTAACATCTACATTAATACAGTCTTGGATGAGCTAGATAACCCAGATTTTCATACTCCAAAAATTAATGATCAAAGGATTGAATGTTTAACATATGCAAACAATTTAGTCTAGCTCTCTACTTCAGTCCTAGGTCTTAAAAGAAAATTGGCTCACTTTGAATCCTCTGTTCTCAAAGGAAACAAAGTTAATCTCGGCAAGACGAAGGTTGTAGTTTTTGGCTCTCAGATGATGAATACGGTAGGCTTTAGGCTAAACGGTAACCATATAGACACTGTTAAGTGTTATGACTATTTAGGTGCCCATTTTGCCTATAGCCTGTCTTGGACCAAACATTTGAAGGCTATTCAATTTAAAATGGGAGCTTCTGTAAATGCCCTAAAAATATTTAACGGCAAGATGTGGAAGTCGTCAGTGAGCGGGCTATTAAGAGTTGTTAATGCCAAAATAAGAATGAGCATGTTATATGCCTCCGAAATCTGGGATCATACTAATGTTAGAGAATTAGAAATAATTCTGAATAAACTCTATAGAGACATCTTAATATTTTTAAATGGAACTGCAAGCTGTATTCTTGCCTTGGAAGTAGTACAACGTTCCTTGACTTTTCTCATCTGTGAATGACAGATTCTCTTTCTGTTGAAACTTTTTCCTTTGCCCCAACAAAGATATCCCAGAATGTGTGTAGTGGAAACCATCAAATTGGCCAGCATGGGATATGCACATCCCTTTATTCAACTTATTAAGGAAACAATAATGCTGGCCAGATTGGGCCACCTCTTATATAAAATGTACACGAGACCATTTGAGGAGGTTAGGCAGGATGTCAAATTGAGGATTATTGATTTAAGACATCAATTCTTTCTATGTTCAACTCTCCAAGCTTAAACTATATGGATTTTATAAAAAAAAAGTAAAGATTTCATGGGGATATGAGCCATATCTCTTTTAACCTGCTAAACAAAGAAGAATCTATACAAGATTCGGAACTGAAAACTATAATGCTCAATACATTCATTTCAGACAAAAGAGAGGGGTACTTCCTCCATATTGTAAATGTGGAGTGGGGACTATAGATGATCTCAAACATGTGGTACTCTTATGTCCTAGGTATGAATCAACTAGGAAAAACTGCTGGGTGGATTGTTAGGGATCTCATCTCCCTTGGAGGATCATATGGAATAATTGTTTACTATGAAAGAGAAGAAATGGTCGAGATCTTTGCAAGATTTTTAATCTCAACTCATTTGTAAGTTTATTAGGGGACTTGAAGTCCTGTGGAGGTTTTTTGTGAAATGTACTCTGTTAAATTGAATTGCACTGTAAAGATATTTAAGTTCCTTGTTGATTTATTTAATTTCTGTTTATATTTACTATGTATTTTGTCCTGATTTTAGTATATTGTAACTGCTTTATAATAAATTGTACTACTACTACTACATTCCAAGCTTCTAGTGTTGACTGTGAAAGAGGCTTCAGCCTCATGAACTGCATTAAGAGCAAACAAAGAAACTGCCTGGAAGAAAGCTATTTAGATATGCTGATGCAAACAGAATTGTTTTAACATCTGGTGGAAAATGGATCTTAATAAAATATAAGTCCACTGGAAGAATGGGAAAGACAGGACAGAAAAACAGTAAATGTTGATTTCTTAGCAATACATCATCAGCAGAACCCCATTTTGATGCATGCAAGACTCTTTAAAATGTACATAACTTGCACGTTTCCAGTTCATACTGTTATGGCACACAATACACATCCAAGCTTTGGACTGTGTCAGAACGTATATTTATACTTTGCATTGAGTATTTTGTTATGTTTTCTACTGTTTACTGACAATAAAATACATCACTTGTTTGGGCCACCCAATTTGCGCACATGAATCATTTTTTTTTTGCACAAAGTGCCACACACACACCAGTCACCCACCCACAGAAACTAAAAATTAGGGGGAACATTGGACTGCCTGCCTACCTTTAGTTCATCTGCTATGACTACCCTCAGGTCCCTTTCAATTTTTAGTGTTGTTAGTATTCTCCCACATTGTGTACTCTTCAACTGGGTTTTTGTTCCCCAGGTGCATTACTTTGCACTTCTGTGCATTGAATCTACGCTGCCATACTTTTGACCATTCCTCCAACCTTGTCAAGTCTCTTCTTATCCTCTCCACCCCTGTGGCAAATCTTTGTGTCATCTGCAAAGAGACATACTTTTCCTTCCAGTCCCTCTCCAATGTCACTTATAAAGACATTATAGAGGACTGTCCCTAGTGCTGAACCCTGCAGTACCCTGCTAGTAACCCCCCTTTCTTTGGAGTGGACTCCATTTACTATTACCCTCTGCATCCTGTTGTCCAGCCAATTTTTTACACAGGTTACCATCCTGGGACCCACTCCCAGGCTGGCTAACTTGTTTATTAATCTTTATGTAGGACTGTGTCAAATGCCTTGCTAAAGTCTAGATAGGCCATGTCCATAGCCCCTCCCTGGTCTACTACTTTGGTCTACTAGATTCCTCTGACATGACCTTCCCACTGTGAATCCATGCTGCCTTGGGTCCTGTGTCCCGCTGGCCTCTATGTACTCATCTATTCTTTCTTTCAGAAGTGATTCTATCATTTTCACTACCACTGAAATCAAACTAACAGGTCTGTACAGTCACAGCCAAAGACATGGTCAGATATTTCCTGAAATTTCTTGATATTTCTAGAGAAAACTCCTGCTTCCTTCATTTACACAATAGGGTTAGCAGAATGAAACTCTTTAGAAATTTTGCAAAATATCTGGAAATACCTGGCCATGTCTGTGGCTACTACTGTAGTTTCCTGCCTCTGCCTTGCTCCCACTTTTGTGAAGGGGAATCACATCTGCCTTCCTCCAATCCTTAGGTACCACATCATCCTCCCATGATTTGTTAAAGTCAGTGGAGTCACTACTTCTCCCCTTAGTTCTTTTAGAATTCTGGGGTGAATCCCATCAGGCCCCATTGCCTTGTCCACCTTGAGTTTTATGAGTTCCTTCAGGACCCTTTCTTCTGTGAATGGATTGGTATCCATCCCCCATCCAGAGTGCTTCTATTGTTTGCTTTAAGTGTGTTCCCCTCTTCTTTTGGGAATACTGAACAAAAGTATTAGCTCAGTATCTCTGCCTTTTCACTGTCACCCTCTTCCCACCCCATCCCCCATTATGAAGCCTCACTATCTCTCCCTTGGTCTTTCTTTGCTCACTAATGTACCTATGAAATGTTTTTCCCCCTTCTTAACTGGGTTGGTTATCTTTTCCTCAGTTTGGGCCTTTGCTATTCTGATTGCCTTCCCTGCTTCCTTCTGCTTTAACTGGTACAGTTCTCTGTCCTGCTCCATCTGTGTTTCTTTATACTTCCTGAATGCTATCTTTTTCTCCCTAGCTTCCCCACCATTTCTTTTGAGAACCATAGTGTTTTTTCCTTAATTTTGTTTTGTTTATTTGCTTCACACAAAGGCTTGTTGCTTCTGTGATTGAAGTTTTGATTTTTCCCCTTTGTTCCTCCTCCCCTCCTTCCTGCCTTTTTGCTAGTGCCTTCTTTAGGCACTCTCCCATTCTGCCAAAGTCAGCCCTCTGAAGGTCCAGTACCCTTGATTTTGTATGGCTTGACTCTATGGCTATGTTTATTGTGAACCACACTGTCTGGTGGTCACTTGTTCCCAGATGACTACTCACTTCTAAATCTGAGATCCCCTCACTGTCCCTGTTTGAGAGTACCACATAAACAACCAGTATGAAAGCTGTTCAGGACACAAAGACCATTCAAATTAGCCTCTTCATTAAGCTGCACTAAATATAATTTTTAAACTATTGCCATCTGATTACCTGAATTTTCATTTCTCATGGGCCTTATGCCAAACAAATGTAACTATTTCCAAAAGTATATAAGTTACATAACCAACCAGTATGAAAGTTGTTCAGGACAAAATAACCTTTCCAATAAGCATATTCATTAAGCAACTCTAATTATATGTTTTAAACTATGGCCATCTGATTACCTGAATTTTCATTTTTCTTCACAATTTTCATCTTTTGGAAGGCTATATTTAAAAAAGTCTAATGAATTCAGATTAGTGACTACCTTCATTTGAAAGGTCATTTCATCCTGAACAACTTTCATGGTGGTTGTGTATTATTAACTTGTATACTTTCTGATATATTTACATTTGCTTGGCATGACTCCTACTGTGTTCCCTCATAGAGAAAAAAAGAGGTTGATAGGAAGACCATATTTTACAAAATATAAAGAAGCCAGATTAGTGACAATCCTCATGTGAAAGGTCTTTTTGTCCTGAAAAAATGTTTACACTTGTTGTTTTTCTGCACCTTAAATACTTTTAAAGATATTTAGATGTGTTTGGAATGTGTGCACATTTGCTAAGAATTCTACACAGTGCCTTTGGATTTTCAAAGAAAAGCAGACTGGAGTTCTGTCTCCAACATTCTAAACAGAAAGAAGGGAGTATTTCATTTAACTGTCATAGTGATTTGCAGTTATGGAAGGATACACTGAAAAGTCCAGAAATGTGTTCCACAGTATCCACTTTTTCTAGCTAAAGCAAGATATCTGTAGGCTCTGCCCACAGCCATAAAAAGGGGGGGATATAGGAAAACTAGAATGTTATAGATCTATGACCCTGCTGTATATTTCAGCCAAAATACACATTAGGTATATTCTTAACAAAGTTGTCCTAGGAGAAAAATATTTTGTCAGATGAACACAGTGGGTTTAAGGAAAGCAGAAGCACAATGGATAATATTTTTATTCTTGATCATATCAAAAGAAAATATGTACTGTGCATATAAGGGCCACTCTGGGACAGATTCACAAAGCTCCCCAGAATGGTGCATGTGGCTTGCACCACAAGGAATGATGCAAGGTGTGGCTTGTGCCACAAGGAATGATGCAAGATGCTACTTGTACCACAAGATGTACTGGAAGTGTTTCATAAAAGTAGCCTGTGTCAAATGCAGATTGCATGTCCAAAGAGGGCTTGCACCACAAAATGTGCTGCAGCATGGTGCTGGGGGTTTGTGGCAGGTGCAAGCTGCCATATCCCGTAAATTGGGATTCATGAAACTCTCGCAGAGGACAAAATCCTAAGTACCCTTAGACCAGTCAAAGCTGGTCTAAGGGTACTTAGAAATGTGTCCTCCGGGAGGGTTTTGAATTGTGCACCAATGTGCCTCTGTCCTCCCCTCCTCAGCTCCAATCCCCTTTTAGTAGAAAAATGATGTCCCTGGTGGTCTAGTGCCCCCCCACCAGCCCTAATCTGTCCATATATTAAACAATATTTCCCTGGTGGTCTAGCAGACCCCCTCCTGATCCCCAATCAGCTCACATAATTGAAATATCTAGTTCCCTGGTGATCTAGTGAACCACAACCCCCCCCCACCCTGGCAGGCAGTGCCCCACCTCCCTGCTCCACCATCCCATCCCTGAGCTTGTGACTGGCACAGCCCTCCACACTTCACCCCAGCCAGCCACTAACTGAACTGTCAAGGAGCATGTACTGTATACAGTATGAGGCTCCTTGACAGTTCAGTTGGTGGCTGGCCATAGCAGATAGTGGAGGGCTGTGACAGTCACCTGCACGGGGATGGTACAGGGAGAACATGGTGGTGGGGCACTGTCTGCTGGGGTGGGGTGGTGGGCATCCACTAGACCACCAGAGAAATATGTATGTCTATTATAAGGGCTGATTGGGGATAAGGAAGGGGGGGTCTGCTAGACCACCAGGAAAATATATTTTAATATACAGGAAGATCAGAGCTGGGGGTCCACTAGACCATCAGAGAAAGATCTTGTAATATACAGGGAGATTGGGGCTGAGAAGGTCCATTAGACCACCAGGGAAAGATCTTTATCGTATAGATATATCAGGCCTGTAGGGACTGCTAGACCACCAGGGGAAGAGATTACCATGCATATAAAGGGGAGTGGGGCTGGTAGGGAACCACTAGTCATCAAGAATACTGTCCATGGTTCTAGTGTTACATGCCCACCCCACAGATTGTGGCAAACCTGCCAGATGCACTATCTGTTTGGTGCATGGCCACAGTTTCCACAAGCTGCAAGACTTTTCCACCAGGACTCTACCTTATAGTGAATTGGGTGCAGGGTCCCTGGGGCACCAGTAATTGGCACAAGCTACCTTTGGCACAACTTGCACCTACCTTTGTGAATCAAGGCCTCAGTGCTTATTCCTGGACATCAAGAGTGATTTCTACCATGTTGACCCAAAAATGTTATTGGGAAGTCTATTACAGAAATTAATAGATACTGGTCTAAATAATATTATACACATTCACATGCTAATTCAACAGCACAAGTTAGGATTTCAGCAGATGGACAGCTTGCTAAAAATGTATTGTGGATAAAGAGGTTAAAGTGGGGTATGTGTTAGCACAAGCTTTATTTAATATTTATATTAATAAACTGGCTGAAGACCTGGATGACACAGACACAGAAGCTCTACAGGTAGATAGTAAAAAATAAATATGTTATTATATGCAGGTAATGCTGTAATTATATCCCAAAGGCAATATGTCTGCAGAAAGCATGTGATAAGGTGGCAGAAACATTGGGTGCATTAAAATTAATCACAAATGTTGAGAAAACAAAAGTATTAATTTGTGATAAGCATGAGAAGAACAAACATGAATGAAAAGTTGAAGACAGAAAATTAGAAATTGTGGATACATTTATTTACCTTGTAATTGCAGTTACTAGTACACCAGACTGGTATACCCATATTGAAAAAAAGAAAATTAAAAGCAAGACAGAATGTCCTAGCAATTAACAGATTTAGAAGAAAATGTTTTCATCATTCATTTAATTTAATGATGGCCATGTATAAAGCAAAATGTATAGTCCTTTATGGCTCAGAACTGAGAGGACCTGAAAATACAGTACTGTAGCTAGAACCTATACAAAGTCTTTTGTTAGAATGCTATTGGGACTGCCACAGTTTGTTCTGGGGAATTTTTAAGACTTGAATCAGGATTCACATTGCTTACATTGAATGTCTATATCAGAGTAATACATTGTTTGTACAGGTTAGTACAAAATATTTCCACAAGTCTTACAATTTGGAAATAAAAACCAGGATGTCTTTACTGAATAGATTATTGGTTCAAAATAGACTGAAGTCCTTGTTGGAGTACAATACACAGACAGAATACCTGACATTTAAAAATATGGCTATAACAAAGACTTAAGGACATAAAGATACAGACAAATTTTGCCAAACTGAATAATACTAAGATTATAATATATGGTAGAATGCTGTTAACCAAATCATCATTTCCTAAGGTTGTTATACCATCAATGTGACATAGAAATGTTGTTAACCTATTGATGCTACTTCACATCGATAGGTTAACAACGGGGATCGGTTTGTGCATATGCGTGCCTTTTTTTACACTCGGGAACCGATGGATGCACGCAGCGGTAAGGGAAGAACTGAACGGCCATGGCTTTGACAATATTTCGAAAAGTAAGGAGCTGTTTTCCTTTTTTCTTGGAACCATAAACTGTAAAAAATAATGCATGGTCCTTCTATCAGAAACTGGTTACTGTTAACCATCTCGTGGTTGCCATGGCAATGTAAACCTCTTGAGCTTCGCTCTTGAGGTTTGCATGGTCACCCTGGCAACCTCTCGATGGTTTGCAGACCAATTACCGATAGAAGACCATACATTATCCTCTATGTTATGCTATATAAATATTTCAAAGATGTTAGTGGCATGGAACATTACCTAAATGTTTCTTGAACTAAGTAACCATATGAACATATTAGCTCAGTGTACGTCTGGCTTCTTTTCATTAACTCCTGTAGCTCATTGCAAATGGGACCAGTATGGAAACCAGCTTAGATGTCCTTGTCTGGAAGACAATGAGCAGTTAATTATGCATGCTATGCTCAATTGTCAATTAGTAAATGAGCTAAGAAGGAGATGGTTAGAAAGGTTTTTAACCCTGTTCAGACATATGACTAAAAAAGAACTGCCCATAAAGCTGTTAAACTCATGAGATGTTATGGTATTATATTCCATTGCATATATATATATATATATATATATATATATATTGCTAAGTCATTATACATGAAAAAACTGAGACTGGATGCAGTAGCTTGATAGATTTGACATTTTTTGTATAATTGTGACTGTTAGAATTAACTGCGTGTAACAATTGAATGTGTATTGTGCTTGATTATAATCTATTGCTTTTAAATGTAACAGTCCTTTGGACTATAAACATTTTCTTTTATAAAACTGAAACTGAATTATACAGTTCAGCTGTGCACATGACGTGCTAAATCTGGATGACGGTTAAAATAACTTTTTTCTTTCTATCTGTCTATGTATCCATCTATCCACTTATCTATTGTCCTGTCTGTCTATCTATCCATCTACCTATCAGTTAATCTATACAACAACTTATTTGAACAACAGGATAGCAAGAATCCACTGAAGGTGGGGGAGTGACTGCCTCAAACCAGACCCCCCAGGCATCCAAAGTCTTTTTTTTTTTTTTTATTGTTTTACCCTGCTCCTGTTACAGACATTCCACACAGGTGACTACGTGGTGAAATGGATCCACCTCTCTTTTTTTTTTTAATTTGCTGATTAGCATGAATAATTCCTAACAGGGGAGTTTAACTGGGGCACCACTGTTGCAACTTGTCTATAACCCAAATAAATTTTTCATTTAGTATGAAGTGTGGGGGCCGAATCCTTTTTGAGGAGACTGCAGATATGCTGCAAAAGCTTCCTCAAATTGGTGAACAATTCATGTTTTCTTGTTGCCATGCCTTAAATAATGAACATAATGTCTCATTAGTATTTTATGTAGGTAGATGATAGTGCTCAAGTGAATCTGCAATATGAGAGAACATACAGTATGACTGCAAATAACCAGCCTGCCATAAAAATACAGTGGACATTTCTATCACTGCAGCCATTGTACTTAGTACTTTTCCTTCATACCAAATTACCAAGTTTTAAAAGTAAATAGATTGGTGGAATGCAATAATAAGTCACTCTTTTTCCTATATGTAGTACAAATTATTAATATTGTTATATTGTGATGTGCAATTATTCCTAATGATGTTGGTTTACGCTTTGCCTTCTCTTCTTCCTTCCTCCCTTTACTATATTTCTTTGTTTCACTCTAATTCTATTTCTTCCATTCTTCTGTCTTTCCATCCCTTCACACCTGTCAGCTGAGTTTATGCTGTTTTTAACTTGCAGGTTAGAGGTTTTTAAATATTCACATGGCACTGCTTTGCAGTTGAGTTATTTAAATGTACTTCATTGGTTTAGGTTTCAGTATTTGTGATTGCTCAGGTATTAAAAAGTGAATGTATGTTCAATAATTGTCTCAGAAAGGGGTTTATTCTGCAGTTAATCAGTCTGCACATTGAATTAATGTAAATAAAACTTTGTACATTTTCTACACTTGTATTTAAGACTTGTCAGCAACGGGCAGCTCTTATCCCCTTGTAAGAGGCAGAGTGTCTTGTGCCACTTCAAGTTCTGCAAATAAACTTTTTGTACAAGTGTGCTACATATAGTGTGAGTGCAGTCTTTCTGTTTGTTTTTCCAGCTTCCTCAAATTAGCTTGAGTAGGAATTTCCACACAATTTTATTACTTGCTTTGTAAAGAAAAGGTATGTGGGGAAGGCTGATGAGCCACCATGCCCATAGACAAACCTTGTCTATAAAGCACTGTGCTTATATTCAACTAAGATAAAGGCAAATCATATAGCCAGTATCCTAAATACAGCTCTAGGTCTACTATTTGCAGCTTTGTCTGTCTTTTCCTATACAAACTGGGTCTGCTGTCAACAATTCCATCAGTTCCCCCTAATAAGCAGGGACAGCAATAATGCCAATGTATTTAAATTAACACAGCCAGCAACATTACCTGCATCTTATACAGTACAGCTTAACTGATGCACCTGTTTGCAGTGTTATACTTAGCCAGAGAGAGAGAGAGAGGAAGGTTGTGCACTGATTAGTGTTTGTGGAACTATCCAGACTATGAGGTGGCATAAACCCATTCACTGTCATGTAATTTATTCCTCTTTCTTTTTGATGTTTTATTTCTGAAGTCCTCCTGGATACCAGAGCATAGATACAGATTGAAATGCTGTTTTTTTGGACACATGTTGATTCACTGTACACAGTATCTCTGGGTAATTGTACAGTAAACCATAGGACAGCCATCAGTAAAAGATGTCTGCTATGAAAATTTGATTTATGCCCCACGCATGCATATAGTTTGACAACTTATCATGGACAGGGGCTGAAATTTATGGGCAGACTAGATGGGCCAGGCAGTCCTTATCTAGCCTTAAAATCTAAGTTTCTATGAAATACAGCTGATTATCCACACACCTCACTTATGTGCCATACTTAACTACTGTGGGTGACTGGTGAATTTTTTAAATCACCTGTGCGTGAGCTGGAAGGACAGACTTTGCTGACAGAGAGCTAGGAAAAAAATAGCTTTACCTTAAAGGTATATTTATATTTATTTATATTCCCTTTATACTGAAGGTAGCAGGGTAAGTGGGGAGAAAAAAGAGATTTGCAGGCAGTGTTTGGGGAACTTAACTTGTCTTTAATATTGTAAGAGGTGGTGTGGGGAAGCTAGCTCAGGAGATTAATCTTAGGCTGAGTAGATGCAGGAAGCCTTGTGAATCAGGTGTGTAATGGTGGGGGGGGGGTGGAGCTGACAGAGGATCAGCACCTTTTTACAAGTGCACTATGAAAGCACTTCTACTATAACATGTCCAGCACATTTGTGTCCCAGTAAGTGAGTGGAACAGCAAAGGAGTGGACCAGGTAACTGGCATCTTAGGCATTAGCAGAAGTAAACAAAGAAGCAGGGGGCTCTGTCGGTTGATTAAGCTTCACTACTGTGCAACAGTCACTGCTCAGAAGGGCGGAAAGTAAAAGGTAGACCAAAACTGAGGATAGCAGCAGCACCCTATCTATGGTAGGAATATAAAGAGATTTAAACCAGACATGGTGGAACACAAATACAAACAAGCAAAAAAGGGGAAAACTAGAAACACCCAATCAGGGCTAAGGGTGCAAAAGTATTCCCAGATAACCCAGTGAGAAGAGAAATTGGGAAAGCTGGGAGTGGTGCAGTGCAATGACTGTGGTGTGGCAGTTTTTAGAAAGGCATTCTGGAGACTGTAGTGCTGCCCCAATTGCACAAATTTCTCTGGGTTGAGGGTGGAGAGCACTACACTCCCAGTCAAGATTGCTAGTATTTGGGGATCTCTTCCCCCACCAAAAGGCCACCAAGTCTGCCACTGTTACCTCAGAGGATGCCAGGGAGGAGGAATGGCTGGACAATGGTGGATGCTGGAAAGGTGGGTGTTGTGGGACAGAGGCACAGTCCTCAGCCAGTACCACTTCATAGCCTTTGGTGCTCTGGTGGGATGGGACTGCCAGGATGAGGCACCCTGGTAGTGACCAGGGAGGATGTGGGTGCACTCCATAGTGAAGACCCCAAGGAAGGTGATAGAGGACCCCAGAAGAGGAGGAAGCAACTTCTGCTGAGGGACTCGATTGTGAGAAGTATACAATAGTAGCCACAGACACTGCCAGCTATTTCCTGAAATTTCTGTGATATTTCCAGAAATAGCTGATGCTTTTTGCATTTAAACAGTAGGGGCAGCAGAGAGAAACTGTTCAGAAATTTTGCGAAATATCTGGAGATAGCTGGCAATGTCTGTGGCTACCACCATAGTTTAGGGAATAGGAAAGGTGGGGGAGAGGCATATTAGGTGCCTATGTGGTGCCACTGTCCAGAGGGATGGGAAGAGCTCCAGAGGATTGCTAGGGTGGGAGGATGGGAGGGAGAGATGGATGTTATTGTCCACTTGGGGATGTAAAACTTGACTATGAATGGAGGGGGATAGTGCAGGGAGAGTTTAGGGAGCTAGGGAGGGGTCTTAGGTAGCTCGCTCAGTGGCTTTCACTGAGATGCTATCTGTCTATAACAGAAGGGAGGAGAGGGGTCTCTGCACCAGGAAATTCAACTTATGGCTGAAGGAATGGTGCAGAAAGAAGGTGTTCAGCTACACTGGGGACAGCGGACCCACCTGGGAAGATAAGAGCCTATACAAGGCTAATGGCCTGCATCTATCTGGGAGGGGAACTGCAATCTTCAGTATATGGTTTAAATGTTTCTTTGAAGAACATTTAAACTAGTTGAGGGTGTGGTGGAAAGAGTTGGGAAGGCAAAAACTGCTTCCCCACAGGATGAAGTAGAGAGTAAGGAGAACCGAGGGGAGAGGAATCCTCTAGGTTGTGAATTAATAAAGGAATTTGGAGGTAGAGGCAAAGGAAAAGGAGAATAGGAGCATTAAAAAGGGAAGGTGGAAGGACAGAGAGCAAAAAGGAAAAAGGGGTAACAAGCAGAGTGGAAACAAAATCTGAAAGACCACGTGAGCAAATGCTAGAAGTGTAGGAAATACAATTCTGGACCTAGATGCCATTATGGCAGAGGCCACCCTGGATACTGTGGCCATTACTCAGACATGGTGCACTGAAAACCATGACTAGAACATTGCCATATCTGGCTATACTCTGTTCAGGAAAGACCAGGTTGGAAAGAAAGAAGAGGCTGTGGTGCTTTTTGTGAGAGGGAAGCAGAAAAAAGTGATAGAGATACAGGGAATACACGGGCAGGCAGAAGTAATGTGGGTGACCCTGGAGATGGGGAATGGTTCCACTATTCTTACTGAAGTGATCTACAGACCTCCAGCAGAGGGGAGGAATTAGATAAGGTACTGCTGGAAGCCACTAGCATGATGTAGAGGCAGTACAGTGCTGTGGTTTAGGGCACTGAGCTGAAAACCTGGAGACCTAGGTTTGAATCTCACAGCCTCCACTTGCATAGACTGTGACCCTGAGCAAGTCACTTAACTTCCTTATGCTCCCAGGTCACACCTGTAAAGAAGCTTTGGCTTAGTGTGCCTTTCCTAGTTAAACAATTTCCCCTTTGGGAAATGTTTAAATATGCTAAGGTCCCCCTCCTCCCCCACCCAAATTTTCAGTAGATCTCTGATGATCAATAATACATGTATCCAAGACATTTCCCAACATTAGTGATACAGTTCAGAATTTGGTTTTCTGCTTTTAACCATTTGTATGTACATATTAGTATGAATTGTATACAGTATTCTCCAGTTGTAACATATGCAGATGTACCAGACGTCCGCTTGTACAGGACAAATTTCTCTTGTCAAAAAACCTTTTCTGTATGCTTGCTGTTAAAATACAGGCCTAAAATGGACATGTAATTCTATTTATAGCAGCTACCAGCTATACAAACAGTGTAAATACCAAGTCACAGCAGGGGTGACAGTAAGTGTTATTGGATTGCAAATGATTCTTAAGTGATTTTAAGTGGTCTTGTATTTGTTCTCATTAGTGGTGCATTGAAACCAGCTGTCTGACATAGTCAGAAGACTTTTTGTTTCTCTGAGGGAGCATTAGCATGTATGGAAAGAGGACCTGTAGCTTTCTATCCTGCAAGACTGAGATTTTAAACGAAATACAAAAGCTGCTGAAGCTCAGTCTGCACTACCTGAGTGCGCACTTCTAAATCCCCAAGTCTACTGTAAGTGACCTCCTGAAGAAAAATGAATACCTTCTGTATGAATGGCATGCAAACCAAAACCCTAAAAGACAGTGCAAATGAGAGGGTAAAGACAGTGATGTGGAGGAGGCACTCCTCCATTGGTTTTCAAATGCCAGGGGGAAGGAAGCACTGATAAGTGGTCCATTGCTAATTCAAAAATCTCAGCAGCTGGCAGTTTTCTATGTAAGTACAGTATTTAAGTATGTTAAATGTTAGTGTCTGATGGCTCACAATGCCTGTGCCTCACTCGATTGACAGAAGTCCATCCTCATGGATGTAGCGGATGCTGCATGTACTGGACAATTTCACAGTCGCCAAACTAATCTGGTACAAGTTGCTTATACTGTATTTGAAAACTCCTAGCTTGTCATTTTGTATGAATTTTTATCTCATGCACTGTTGCACTTTGACCTTAGTGTATTTAAACATAAGTACTTTGATGAAGCACAGGTAGCCTGTGCAAAACATTGGGACTTTTTTTAGTAAGTTTGCACTGTTTGTTCCAGTATGCCTTCTTAAATAAGGCTTTGCTCAATTGAACTTGTTGATCAGCATGTGATTTCAGTAGTGTGCGGACACCTGTACCTGAACTTTTTCTGGCTTGGATATTTGCTGATGTGTCTGAGAGCACCATTTCTCCTGAGTGCAATTCTTCTGTTTGGCTGGGCCAGGAAAGGGCAGACATCCTGAACAAATACTTTTGTTCCATGTTCACAGAGGAAGGAGAAGGGAGGGGGCACCAAAAAGTAACACAGATTGGTGGGAAGGATGGGTACACTAGTCCTTTTTTGGAGGAGAGTGTCCTGAAGGGACTCTCTAATCTGAAGATGGACAAAGCAATGGGGACAGATGGGGTGCATCCAAGGCTATTGAGGGAACTCAGGGAGATACTGACTGCACCTTGATAGTCCTATTTAACTGCTCACTGGAAACATGAGTGGTCCTGGAGGACTGGAGGAAGTCAGATGCAGTCCCACTAGGCAAAAGTGGTAGGAGGGAGGAGGCTGGCAAGTATACACCAGACAGCTTGTCATTGGTGGTGGGAAAGTTAATGGAATCACTGCTGCAGGAAAGGCTTGTGGAATATCATGAATCCATTGGTTTGCAAGACCTGAAGCAGCTTGGTTTTGCAGCAGAGAGGTCATGTCAAACAAATCTGATAGATTTCTTTGACTTGATGACAAAGGATTTAGATCAGGGGTGGAGTGGTGGATGTGACCTACCTAATTTCAGTAACACTTTCAACACGGTTCCATATAAGAGACTAGTAAGCAAGCTGTGTAGCTTAGAAGTGGGGGCCAAAGATGGTAAACTGGATAAGAAATTGGCTAGGCGATAGGTGAAAGAGGATGTGGCAAACAGAGTTCACACCAAGGAAGGGAGGCTGACCAATGGGGTGCCTCAGGAATCACTGGTAGGACCGGTCCTCTTTAATCCCTTTATAAGAGACATTGCAGAGGAGCTAGAAGGGAATGTCTGCCTTTTTGCAGATGACACCAAAATCTACAATAGCATGGACACTCGGGGGGGGGGGCGGTGAAAAGGATGGGTATAGACCTGAGAAATCTAGAAGAGTGGTCAAGTGTATGACAGCTGTGTTTCATTGTGAAAAAGTGCAAAATAATGCACTTAGAGCACAGAAACCCAGGGGGCAGAGTACAAAATGGGTGGTGCTATATTCAAGACTACCAAGCAGGAAAGAGATCTAGAGGTGGACATATCAGGTGACCTAAAGTGAGTGCAACTAAGCAGTCAGGAGAGCTACAGTAGTTGGATTCTGCAGTGCAGAGGGAGGTGTATCACGTGCATAAAGAAGGAGATGGTGTTGCCTCTGTATTGATTGCTAGTACAACCCCACCTACAGTACTGTACCTTGTTCTGGAGACCATATTTCTGGAAGGACATAAACAGATGGGAGGCAGTCCAGAGGATGGCATCTAAAATGTTGCAGAATCTGCTTCAAGAACCCTATGAGGAGAGACAAATGGACTTCAATATGTACACCCTTTAAGAGAGGAGGGAGAGGGGGATTTGATATAGACCTTTAAATATCTCATAGGGGTAAATAAGGCACAGGAGGGAAGTATTATTCAGAATAAAAGGCACTCAAAAACAAGGGGACATGCTTTGAAACTGGAGGGGGTAGATTCAGGAGAGATATGAGGAAGTACAGTACTTCTTCACAGAAAGAGTGGTGGATTCCTGGAACAGCCTACCAGTGGAGGTGGTGAGGTGAACACAGAGGTGAGGTGCAAGAATGCATGGGATAGGCACAAGGGAATCATACTAGAATGGAAGTAGGATGGAGAAAGAGCTGTAGATCAAGTACAGTCTGCAATAATAATGTAGGTAGGTAAAAATGGGCAGACTGAGTGGACCAAGTGGTCCTTATCTGCTGTCAGATATGTTTATATATTTGTTTTTGCAGCTTTTTGTTTGTTTGTTTACTGAAAGGCCCCTGTCAGTCTGCATATCCACAGTTTCTGGCCCTATAATTAGACTCCAATCATGTAATTGCAATTTCCACTGTATTTTACTGTATTTCCATCTGAGAGATATGTAAGCTATAACCCGTGACAGGGCATGGGTATACTGGGTATTAATGCACACCCCAGGTGTGTTGTGAGGCCCAAGGGTGAAGTCCAAGTGACCTCCAACCATCTGGAACATGCATTAATGCCCAGTATACACATGGCCCTGAAGTGGGTTATTGCATTTATAAAATGAACTGTTTTTGAATGAAAAAAAATTCAGAAAACATTTTATTTAATGAAATAAGCTTTTATTCTTCCACAAGATAAAAAAGTTCAACAATAAAACATTGATAAATGCAACTTATTTTATGATATATTTATTTGATTTTAGTTTTTGTCTTGAACTGTTTATTTTTGTGTGTATTCAGTGAATATTTTAACTGAAAACATCATTTTGTTATTCATGAGTTCACTCCGTGTTGAAAAGTGAAACACGGAAACCTTTTTGGAGTGGTCAAACAGTGGCACTCTGAGTATGGAACCCAAAACAGAGAGAAGTAAACAGAGCCTTCCTGTAATTTTGTTAACTTTTTTCTAATTTTCAAAACTTGTGCTAAACCAACCTACATTGTTCGACATTGTCAATTTCAGTGTCTCCATCTGCTTCCCTGTCATTTTCTTTGCGGCTGTCGCTCTAATTACAGTAGGTACACTCACCAATGTTGGTTCTAGTTTCGGTTTCTTTGCAGAAGGTTCATTGTGAAACTGTGTGTTGATCCACGTCTCCACTGATATACCATTTAAAATATTAAACTATGATAATAACTGTTCACTCATTTTTTTTCAGTTTCTTTTACTGTGTTTTCCCTCTCGCTAAATCTGTTTTTGAATATGGTGCCTAAAATGATTTGCGTAGCTGTCAAAATGTGTAACATGAAAACTGTGGGTCAGAGTGATTTTTGCGACTGGGTTTAGTTCACTCATGTCAAGATTGGCCTGTCAGCTAAGGGGTTTCTAGGCCATTTATCAATGCCCACCTGACGTGAATTAGCCAATAGGCTTACTGGTCTGGCTCACTTTTCTCTAGACCAATTTATAAGGTAAAGGAAAGCGAGTTGCTATTGAACAAGTTCGGACTACACAGTGTGGGCTGGGAGATCATGGAGTTAGTTGATTATTTCAAACTGCTTTAGTAATTATTTTTATTTTTTTTATTTTATTTATTTTATTTAAACAGCAGTTTGGAAAACCTTTGAGCCATAGGCTCATTTACAAAGGTACCTTGTAACAGTAAGACAAACCAAAATACACAGTATAGCAGTACAACACATAAGTATAACAGTAAATTAAGACATAGATACAAAGAAGCTGGTACAGGTAGGATGGATGCAAACAATACCAGAGTTATGTCATCCTTAGCAGCTTAGTAATAAGCTTTGTCATAAGTATTGAGTATGGCTTTGACTAGTGGCAGTTACAGCATCGGGTGTTAATAAGGTGGTTACGTAAGGAAGTTTTGAAGCACAATATAGTTGGAGCTGAGATGGAGGGGGCAGTGTGTTGAACCAGGAGGGAGCCCTAAAGCTGAAGGCTCTTGGTCGTGAGAGGTCCTAGCTCTAGGGATAACAAGAGAGGTTTTCCCAGAGGTCC
Organism: Neoceratodus forsteri; assembly: GCA_016271365.2. Classification (NCBI taxonomy): domain Eukaryota; kingdom Metazoa; phylum Chordata; order Ceratodontiformes; family Ceratodontidae; genus Neoceratodus; species Neoceratodus forsteri. Next base: position 1,478,350,250 of record CM057452.1, on the reverse strand, counting down.
AGTATGAACTAGTGGGACAGAGCGCATATGGTGGTTGTCAATCCTGGTGGGAAAGCCCAAGGAGGGTCTTTTTGTAAGGGTACAGGTAAGATATTTGAGGCGCTCTCAAGATCAAGTACCAGCGCTTAGCATACAGTAGACAGGTGTGTGTCAGTCCTAGGTGCCCAGCAATTAACCTTGCAGGCCTTATTCAGAGTAGTGCTTAATTTTATGGAGGCGGTCTGATCAGCAGCACCATACACCGGCAGTCCATAGTCCACTAGGGACAGGATACAGGAGGTGACTGCGAGTCGAAGAGCCTCCAGGGGAGGCAGTGTTTATACCGATGTAAGATGCCCAATCGGATATTAGTGGCAGTGGCTAGGGCAGCGATGTGTCCATGGAAGGAGAGGAGGGTCAAAATGGATCCCTAGGTATTTATAGGAGCAAACTTGTTCGAGTGGGAATGAGGACCCAGAGTGAATGAGGAGTTTGAAGTTGCAGGACTTGTTTTGGGGATGAGTGAAGAACATGGTTTTTGTTTTTTTAAGATTTATCACCAATCTATGTTCCTTGAACCAGCCCTCGGCTTCAGTGAAGGACTTCTGCAGCGAGTCCTGGAGGGCAGTAGGATTATGATTTGAGGCAAAGATGACTGCATCATCAGCGTACAATAGAATGTTCCCGAGCAAGAGCGTGGAAGGGTGTTAAGGTAAAGGGAGAATAGTAAGGGGCCCAGAATGGAGCCCTGGGGAACCCCAGAAAAGATGGGACAGATGTCTGAGTAGGTCCCATTAATTTTTACACGCCAGAGCGGTCAGACAGATAACTGGTGCACCAGGAGATAGGCCCAGCAGCAAAACCAGAGAGACTAAGGGCATCAAGAAGGAGGGGGTGGGAGACAGTGTCGAAAGCTTTCGAGAGGTCAATGAAGACAGCACCAGCCAGAGAACCAGTGTCTAAGGAGGAGTGGAGAAAGTTGGAGAACTCTAGGAGGCTGTGTTGGTACTGGGGCCCTCGGAAGCCATGCTGCTCAGGACAAAGGACATTGTAGGTGGAGAGGTAGTCAGAGATTTGAGAGGCCACCACTTTTCCAAGGCCTTGAGAGAGGAGAGAATGGAGATCGGTCGATAGTTTCCAGCCACAGTCCTATCACCACCTTTAAAGATAGGGGTGACAGTGGTGACTTTCCAGGCAGTTGGAACCTTCCCCAGGCAAAGAGAGTGGTTGATGAGGCATGTGATCGGGGTAAGGACTGTGTCTAAGACCAGCCGTAGGATACACGGATCCAGGGTGTCACTGCCTGTACTATTACTCTTGAGGGCAGTGACAAGGTGCGGCCTAAGTTCTTGGGCAGAAACACGGCAGAGGAGAAAATAAGGGCGAGAAAGATTTACGGCAGGTGCTGGGGGAGGAGGGTCAAAAAAATTTGTAGGGAGGATAGGGCTAAGGTCAGTGAATGAGGTGTTGAGGTGGTTGGCTATGAGGGCTGGGTCTGAGGAGATCACACCATTAATGTTGATCTGGGTGGGTGGGGAGTGTGCACTCCCATTTAACTGTTTAATGTTATCCCAGAAGGTTCTGGGGTTCCCCATGAGGCAGTGAGTGAGGACCGAAAGTGCTCAGACATGGCCTTTCTGATGGCCCGAGTGCACTTGTTTCGGGCGGTAGCATATAACCGCCTGTCATTGGGCTGGCCAGTCTCAATGGCATGGTGCCATAGGTTGTCCCTATGTTTGAGCCAGTGGATCAAAGCTGGGGTAACCCAGGCGGCATTCTTCCTTTTAGAACGGCGGGTCAACACTGGGGCAAAGATATCACAGGCATTATTAAAAGTTTGGGTAAAGAAGGAGAGAGCTGTGTCGATGTCAGGAGTTGCCTGTATAGGAGACCAGTCAATTTGGGACAGAAGTTCCTTGAAGTTTTATCAGTCCACCAGGTATTAGATGCCGCCGGCATGTGGACTGTGCTATGGGTTTGGGGACTGAGGCTGACCAGTGGAATAGAATGGGGGAGTGATCACTGAGAGTCTGGGAGGACTTGTACATTGGGGATCCGATTAGGGTGGTTGGTGAGTACCACATCAGCAGGGTACTGGAGCCTCTCTTGGGTTAGTCCTGATAGGGTGGGTAACTAGTTGCTAGGTCTATTGCAGAAAAGGAGTCTCGGTAGAGGAGGAGGAGGAGGAGGGCTGAGCCAGTTGACATTTAAGTCACCCACCAGAATTTTATCAGCGGAAGGAGGAAGAGAGGTAAGGTATTCTGTAAGAGAGGCAATGGCTCGCTTGGTCCCTTGGGGCAATGCAGTAGTTAGATAAAGGGTCCCTTTAAAGGGTCAGGGGTTAGTTTCAGCGTAGCGCCTGGGCCCTGGGTCAAGGATGGGAGTGGGCAGGGCTAGTGCGGGAGAGATTCCTTGACATAAATAGCGCAGCCCCGCCGTCTCCCAACACGTGGGACCGGAAAAGGGTGAAACCAGGAAGGGAGACTAGGGAGTCGGGAGGATTTTGACAGCCAGTCTCAACCAGGGTGATGACATCAGGGTTAATTGATGTGACCAGGCATTGTAGTGAGTCAAACTTTTTAGGAGGCTACAGATATTCATGGAGACCATGCATAGGCCTGTGGTGCGAGTTGGGGCTCCTGGGAACTGGGCCAGGGTTTGGATGAATGTTCCTGACAGAAGTAGTAGCATGACTAACACCCTGGCTGGGAGATGGTGAGAGGTTTTCCACGATTGACATGGGGGAGGGAGGCTAAGGGAGCAGGGGTGGGCAGGAGGTACAGGAGGAAAGCAAGAATAAGAAGACACCCAGATGTGCCTGAGGTGAAGAAAAAGCTAGGGGAGGGCAGGGGGACAGGGACACACAGAGGTCCCAAGGGGCAGGAGAGGAGGTTCAGGAGCAAGGGAGGGAGGGAGGGTGCCAGGGCACAGTGTGGACTAGCAGATGGGTAAGTGGGTAAGTGCACTGCTAGTGGGGATAGGCACAGGCAGAGCGTGAGGCAGGGCCAATACATTGTGGTGAGCAAGATCCCAGGGAAGTAGTGCGTACAGGTAGGAGTAGGAAGTAATGAGGGAGCATAGGTCCCTCTAGTGGCCAGCAGGTATAACCTGCAAATGGGAAAGTGGGGAGATAGGTTCTGGGCAACAGGATGTGATATCACCGGATGTGATGTCACGGGGTGGATCCTTAAATTGACAGCCGCCCCTGGGTGGGAGGGTGGTTGGGGCGGGCGGGGCAGACGGCGTGAAGCGCTGTCAGGCTAGCACCCCTCTGCAGGCGTCCAGACGAAGAGAAGAGGCTCTCTTTACCTCAAAAGTTATCAGGCTGGAGATTTGGCTTCCTCAGCTACTCAGGTGAGTACTCAGGTATTTAACACACATATCAATATTGTTCAACTTTATGTTTCTTATTCTTTAACCATAACATGTAAAAGTAGCTACTCGTACATTTTAACCTAGCAATTTGCAATGAAAGAATCAGGATATCCCCAGTAGTCAGGAATGGGAGGACAAAGGTTAAGACAAATGCAAGTTCCTGTCATATGTAGGTCTCCATCTCTGTTTTCAAAGCAAGTAAAGGGGTTGTTGATGTTGTGTATAAGCTAACTGATCTTTGTTACACCTCATATACTTCCAGTGGCTTCTTGTAACATATACTTTGATTTTTTTTAACTTACTATGCTTTATCTTCCAGCGGCATCCCCTCCTCAGCCACTCTGCCTCCACTAATGGACCTGGCATCTCCCCGGATGCAGTGCCCCCTGGATTATCCCCAGGGGATCCACGATGCTGAATCGACAATTTCACGTCACCGCGCTGTTACCCTGACACCACTACATCAACCACGATTGTGGTCAGGACGGTGCCGGCATGATTAATCTTATTGTTTTGCAGGAGGCTGTACCCCCTGTACCTCCCTCTTTAGGATTCTCAACTCTGAGATGGAGCTGAGTCGAGGATTGAGTGCAGGACCTTGGGGAAGGGTACTGGGGTCCCAGGTGATCTTTACAAAGATGTGGCGATGTTGTTGGTATTGACCACGTTGCTGTAAAGTTGGTGCTGTAGTGACATTATACCCCCCCAGAGCAGAGTCTTCAAAGCCTCCTCTGGTGTGACTCCATTGGTGCTCAGTAATGGATGTGCCAGGGGAATCTAGATCTGCTACAGGGTGGGAGGCATCACTGGACATGCTGGAGGCAACACCAAGAAAAAAAATTGCTAAAGTACAGAACAGTTTGAAAATAAGATAGCAGTTTCATGAGTAGTGAATATTATTATCAAAGACAATAGTATTGACTGAATTTAAACAATAACATCCAGACTCCTGTCCAAATTAAAGCCTTTTTAAATAACTGAAGAAAAATGTGCTTGCACCTGTTGATTTAAGCATCTAGACACAAAATGTAATTTTAGAGAGTTGTTGTTGTTGGGAGGATTTCTTTACAGTAGTTCATGAGTTCTTTAAAATGATGAACTGTTGCAGTATAGCTCTGCTGGTCATGGAGGAGTATCATTCAACCACCATGTCTGACTGCTGAGAACAACATTCTGCCACATGGTGGTCGGAAAAGTCCCCCAACCCCCCTCCCAGGCAGATCTGAGGTAGTTTTCAGGCTCCCTGGTAAGAGTTCCTCCCCAACCGCAACCAAATCTGGCAGTCCCCAGCTATGTGTTTTGTGTGATATGCCCCACGGGAGCCTATTTCTTGATCAAACACACTGACAGCATGATCCTACTTTGTAGCAGTAAGAAGAAATGTTGCTTCATGATTGAAACCTCTCTCCATTTTCCTGTATTGTGAAGTACAGCTACTTGCATGGAACAATGCTGCCTTTGCAGCTATTGTATATGTCACCAATTTTGCACTGTGCCTGTGATTTTGCTGTATAGCCTACAAGAAGTCAGAACTGGCAAACCTGGCACTCCCTTACCACAAATAAGGTAAGCCTTATCTTTTAGTTAGTTTTATTTAGTTTTTATTTGACATAAAACCCTTTAGACATGTGCTTATTTTCAAAGAGTTTAGAGTCAGGTACACATAATAAGAAATATACAAATACACAGTGGAAGACACAGGTAACAGTAATGTACTGTACATGTAATGTTGGATTTTTTTAAACATTACATACAATGTGTATAGTGCGCAGTACATAAATGGTACATTTTAAACTTACAACAGATGTTCAACAGAAGCACTTTCCTGTGCCATGGGGAGTGAATTCGGACAACATCTAGGCTTAAAATGATTCAGGAGGGTGGCAGTCTTTTAATGTGTCCATCAGTTCATTTCAATGTTTTGCAAAATGATAAAAGAAGCAGTTTTGATTCAGCATAGCTTTTCTGTGAGGTAGCACTACAGAGTGATATGACATGCCCCTAGTGCCATATTTGTTATCCACAGAACTGAACATACACTGTAGACCTAGGGACAACAGGCCTCATACCCCTTTATGGCCTAAGACCAAAGTCTGCTAGCGCACCCTCAAGCTGAGGTTTAACCAGTACAGTAATAGCTTGCCAGAAGACACCAGGAGAAAGGACTGCTGTGTGACTGGACTTCTCTACTGGGACTATATTGGGAAGATTAAGGATTGCAAACAGTTAAGGGGCCAGAATTAAGACATGATTGGAGTGGTGCAGTGCAGTGGCTGTGGAGCAGCAGTCTTCCGGGAGATGTTCTGGAGGATGCGGTGTTGTCCCATCTGCAGGCACCTCTCTGGGCTGAGGGAGGAGGTTGCTCATCTCCAGGCTGAGTTGGCCAGGATTTGTGGGACCTCCTCTTCCATCCAGGGACCACCAGTGCCACTGCCGTTGCCTCAGAGGTTGCCAAGAAAGAGGAGTGGTTGGACCACAGTGGGCTCAGGGAGGGCGAGGGTGGTGGAACAGAGGTGCATCCCTCCAGTTGTACCTCTCCACAATTCCTATGCCATTCTGGCAAAATGTGGTTCCTCTATGGAGGCACCCACAGTGGAGACCAAGGAGGATGCTGGGAACCTCCACAAAGGAGACCCACAGGAGGGTGGCAGGGGACCCTGCAGGGGAAGAAACAACTCCTGTGGGGACTCCATTGTTAGAAGGTAGAACTGGGGAGGAAGGGGAGAAGGTAGGTGCCTGCCTGGCAACTTGGCTTGAGGGACAGGAGATGAACTCAGGATTGCCAGAGCAGCTGCACAGTGGAGGGAGCTGGATGTCATTGTCCACCTAGGGACAAATGGCCAGGCTAAGAAAGGGATTAATGAAGTGTAGGAAGAGTTTGTGGAATTGGGGAAGGGCCTTAGACAAGTAGCACGCACAGTAACCTTCTCGGAGGTGCTGCCCTTCTATGGCATAGGAGAGGCTAGGGTGTTCTGCACCATAGGATTCAATCAGTGGTTGAAAATCTGGTGTGGAGCTCAGGGATTTGGCTTTATTGGGGACTGGGGGTCCACCTGGAGTGATGCAAGCCTATACTGGCATGATGGGCTGCATCTGTCCAGGAGGGGAACCAGGATCCTAGGTGATAGGTTTAAATGCTTTATTGGCAAGCATTTAAACTAGCCAAGGAGGGAGGCACTGGAAAGGAGCAGGGAAATCCTAGCCCCCCAAAAAATCACGGTAGTAAGTGCGGCAAACACCAATATAGAGGTGTCGATAGGGAGAAGGGCAGGGTAAATGGAGAAAGTAACAAAGGCAAAAAGGACAGGGATGGGGCAAAAAGGAGTAAGGCCATCAGGAAATGGAGGGTAATGAGCACCAATGCCCGTAGTTTGGGCAACAAGCTCCCTGAGCTGGTGGCCTTGATGGAAGAGGAATGCCAGGATATCGTAGCAGTCACAGAAACATGGTACACAGAGAACCATGACTAGGATGTTAACATACCAGGGTACATAACGTACAGGACAGACAGGCAGGGGAGAATAGGGGGAAGAGTAGCTCTCTATGTAAAGGAAGGGATAAAAGCAACTGAACAAAAGAGTAAACAGGGAGGAGAGGAGGCACTGTGGGTCACCTTGGAGACTGGAAAGGGCACCACAATCCACACAGGGTTGTGTACAGACCCCATATCAGGGAGGGAATGGACAAGGATATGATAGAAGGCATTCTTAGAATGGCAGAGAAAGGGAGACACTGTTGATGGAGACCTGAATATGTCAGATGTTAACTGGAGCACATTTGCTGCAGCCACATCCAAGAGCAGGGCCATTCTTGATGCCCTACAGGTGGCAGGCCTCAGACAGCTAGTTTCGGAACCCACTCATGAGGGAGCAATCTTAGACCTCATACTCTCAAACGGGGGCAGTGAGAGGATTTCAGATCTAGAAGTGGGTTGCCATCTGGGAACAAGTGACAATCAAACAGTGTGGTTCACGTTAAACTCAGCTACAGAGTCAAGCCATACAAAACTGAGGACTTTAGGAGGGCTGACTTTGGCAAGATGGGAGAGTGCCTCAGAAAAGCAATAGCAAACAGGCTAGAAGGAGGTGTGGAGCAACAATGGGGAATCATCAAAACTGCTATCACAGATGCAACAAGCCTTTGTGTGAAGCAAATAAACAAATCAAAATGAAAGAAAAGCCACTATGGTTCTCAAAAAGAGGTGGCTGTGAAAGTCAGGAAGAAAAAATAGCATTCCAGAGTATAAGGAAACACAGAAGGAGCAGGACAGAGAGCTGTACCAGTTAAGGCAGAAGGAAGCAAGGAGGAAGTCAGAAGAGCAAAGGCCCAAACTGAGGAAAAGATAGCCAACTCAGTTGAGAAGGATAAAACCTTTATAGGTACATCAGAGAGCATAGAAAGAAAAGGGAGGATAGTGGGGTGAATAGAATGAATGGTGGTGGGCAGAGGGGACAGTGAAAAGCAGGATACTGAACGAATATTTCTGCTCAGTATTCACAAAAGAGGAGGGGAAGTGCCAATCCAATTAACAGAAGCACTCTTGTTAGGGGTCGATCCCAGTCCTTTCACAGAAGAAAGGGTTCTGCAAGAACTCCTAAAACTGAAGGTGGACAAAGCAATGGGACCTGATGGAATTCACCCCAGAATTCTAAAAGAATTAAGGGAGGAACTAGTGAAACCACTGGCTACTCTGTTTAATAAATCATGGGAGGATGGTGTGGTACCTGAGGACTGGAGGAGGGCAGATGTGATACCCCTTCACAAAAGTGGGACCAAGACAGAGGCAGGAAACTACAGACCTGTCAGTCTGACCTCTGTGGTAGGAAAGTGATGGAGTCACTTCTGAAGGAAAGAATTGTTGAGTACCTAGAGGCCAGTGGGGCACAGGACCCAAGGCAGCATGGGTTCACAGTGGGAAGGTCATGTCAGACGAATCTAATAGATTTCTTTGACTGGGTGACCAAAGTAGTAGACCAGGGAGGGGTTGTGGACATGGCCTACCTAGACTTTAGCAAGGCATTTGACACAGTCCCACACAAAAGATTAATAGTCAAATTAACCAGCCTGGGAGTGGGTCACAGGGTGGTAGCCTGGGTAAAATATTGGCTGGACAACAGGACACAGAAGGTAATTGTAAATGGAGTCCACTCTGAAGAAAGAGGGGTTACTAGTGGGGTACGCGGGGTTTCAGTGTGGGTCCAGTCCTTTAATGTCTTCATCAGTGACATTTCAGAGGGACTGGAAGGAAAAGTATGCCTTTGCAGATGACACAAAGATCTGCAACAGGGTTGATACACAAGGAGGCATGGAAAGGATGAGAAGGGACTTGGCAAGGTTGGAGGAATGGTCAGAAGTATGGCAGCTAGGATTCAGTGCAAAGAAGTGCAAAATAATGCAGCTGGGAAACAAGAACCTAGGGAAGAATACACAATGGGGAGTTAGTAACAACAACAAAAAGGAAAGGGACCTGGGGGTAATCATATCAGATGACCTTAAGGTTAGCAAGCAATGTGACAAGGCAGTAGGAGGGCTGGGGTATACTGGGATGCATAGGGAGAGGCATCAGCAGCAGAAAACAGGAAGTTGTTATCCCTCTGTACAAACAGTTGGTGAGACCCCATCTGGAGTACTGCGTCCAGTTCTGGAGACCCAATCTCCGCAAAGACATAGACAGGATAGAGGCAGTCCAGAGGAGGGCAACTAAAATGGTGCAGGGTCTGCAAGAAAAGTCATATGAGGAGACACTAAAGGAGCTTAATATGTATACCCTTGAGGAAAGAAGGGAGAGGGGGGACATGATAGAAACTTTTAAGTACCTCAGTGGAATCAACAAAGTCCAAGAGGGTAGCATCTTTCAGAAAAAGAGACGTGTAAGAACAAGGGGACACAATTTAAAGATAGAGGGGGAGGCGGTTCAGGGGCAATGTGAGGTAGTATTATTTCACAGACCGGGTAGTGGATGCATGGAATAGCCTTCCTGAGGAGGTTGTGGGGTCTAAAACTGTGGGAGAATTCAAGAATGCATGGGACAGACATAAGGCAATTCTTCTGGGGGGTAGGAAGAAATAGGCTGTTGTTAACTAGGATCTGTGGCCTATCCTGTAGGTAGGGAAATGGGCAGACTAGATGGGCCAAGCGGTCCTTATCTGCTGTCAAAGTCTAAGTTTCTATGTTTCTATGTAACCAGTACAACCTACTATAAAGGACACAGGTGTAAGTATCATTTTTAAGGTCTAGCACAAAGCAGTTGGCCCTATTAAGCAGGCCCTTAACTGGACAGTGCACTATTGTTCCTTGAGTCATAATAACACCATACTCAATAATGCTTATGACAAAGTTCTGCACCAGTGACTTCTTAATCTCTTGTAGCAAGTTTCCCCTGTTCTTATAGATGAATCCTAGTCTTGAATTTACTGCCTCAACAAGGTAGTCTACATGCTCTGCAAATGACAGGGTGCTGTCCATGATAAAGTCTAGGTACTTAAAGGTTTTCACTTTCTAAAGTGTGACCCCAAATGATGAAGAAATGCATAAATCAGCAGAGACATCAGGCTTGTTGCAATTACAAAACAGGATGCATTAATCAACCTCTCACTCATTACAAGCTGGTTGAAAATTAGCCATTTCTGGGAGAGGAATTCTGTATGAGGGGATGGAGCAAGGAGGAAGGGATAGTCTGTATTGAGGACTGGGTGGAGACCCAGTCAAATAAAAGACTTCATGCACCAGGCTACACATCAGTAGTGAGGGCTTGAGGGTACTCGAGGACAAACTAAGGGAGTACAGTACATAACCCATAAACTTAATTTAAACTTCTGAGGGAGGCAGGTGGGCCTACAGGTCCAATGACTCCATGACTCAGACAACAGACCTCCCCCCATAGCAGTAGAAGGTGTCTAGAGGGTGGAGGGGAGCAAAGCAGTCAGCAAAGGGATGTCAGGGATCACACAGAAGGGAGAAAATTTGAATGAAAGAAGTGGGGCAAGGGAAGGAAGCTCAGACTCTAGCCTAGGTGGGGGGTGGTGCCCCAGAACAAGTGAAGGCTCAGTAACAAGATGGATGACCTGCAGACACTACTAACAGAAGAGCGGGTGGACATTGTGACAGTCATTGAGACTTGGGCCACACCAAACCATGACTGGGACTTCTCGATCTCAGGGTATAAATTATACAGGAGAGACAGGATGGTAGGGAAAGCAAGAGTGGTGGTTTACATCAGGGTGGGTATAACATGTATAAGGGAGGAGTCACATGAGGGAAGGGTGGAAACAATGTGGGTTCATTTACTGTCCAAGAGAGGGAGGTGAGGTTGGGGGTAGTTTACAGACCACTCAACCAGGAAAAAGAAAGGGACAGGGAACTAAACTTGTAAATATTGAATGCTGCAGGGAAGGAAGAGGTGGTAATAGTGAGGGACTTCAACCTGCCTAGGGTAGACTGGAGCATACCAACCATGACATGTGCCAGGAGCCAGGTGATCCTGGAAGTATTGCAGAATGGGTTTCTGGCTCAGGGAGTCACAGAACCCACCCAGAAGGGGGCAATGTTTAATCTGGTGCCCTCAAATGGGGAGCATGTACAGGATATAATGGTCAAAGAGCCCCTGAGTGGAAGTGACCATCAAATAGTGTGGTTCCAGTTGGATATGGGCAGGAAAGACATCCCCACTAAGACAAAAATCCTGGACTTCAGGAGTGCTGTCTTTGGGAAGATTGCTGAATTGTTAAGGAGACACCTGGCAGACATGAGGGCAGATATGGGGGTGAACCAAAGGTGGTCCATTATTAAGGAGGGAATAATGTTTGCCACAGAGGAGTGCATTAGGCTCAGGGAGAAGAGTTCAAGGGCCAAAGCTCCCAGCTGGTTTAGTACTGAGGTTGCCCAGGCAGTAAGACACAAGAGGTCAGCCTATAGGAAATTCAGGAAAACCAAGAGAGAGTAGGACAGGGAGAATTACCTAAAGATGACTAGTAAGGCAAGTAAGGTAGTCCAGTGGGCTAAGGCTCAGAGGGAACTGCAGCTAGCTGAGGGAATTAAGAAGGGGGAAGAATGCTTTTTTTAGGTCTGCAGTGGGCGGAGCCCTGCAGACCTCTTGCTATCAAAAAAGAACTCTGCATTCCTTCCAATTGAACAACCTGTTGGAGCTGCACGACAGTTGCCTCTGCATCTGTGGAGTACTCCACTGGCAATGCACTATTTTTTAGTTAAAAAAAGTGGCACCATCCTAATCATGACTGTGGAGGATTGGGCACCCCCAGTGTCACTTTTATTTTTCTAGGAGGGGGGTGTTGGGTGTTGGGTGCTGAGAGGGAGGGTTGGTGGGGGAATATCTCTAATTTTAAAGAAAAAACAAACCGCAGTCACTGCAGAACACAACACTTTCTGCAGTATCCAAGATGGTCACCACACTCTACTGTGCGTGCGCTAGTAGTTACCAATGCACATTAGAGTGCAGTGGCCATCTTGAACATGGCCAAGTGTGCTGTGTTCTGCCATAACCATCAATTTGTCTTTTCATTAAAATTAGAGATATCTCCCCTCTCGACCCTCCCTCTCTGCACCCACCATTCCACACCCCTGCCCAAGAAGCATAAGAGTGACACTGGGACTGCCCAATCCCCCAGGGTCATGATCATGACAGCACCAATTTATTTTAATTAAAATTATACATACTTCCCACCCCAGAATCCTGAAACATAAGAGTGACACTGGGGGTGCCCAAGCCCCCAGAGTCCTGATCAGGACTTCTCTGGTTTATTCTTTATTTTTTTTTTTTTACAAATTCCTCCACCCAACCCTCCCTCTCAGTGCTGCCAAGTGCCAACCCACACAAACACACTCCCCCAGAAACAGAATATGTGCATACTAGAGATCTTTCTTAAAAAAAAAAATATTGTACTGTAAATTTCTTGAAAGTATAATTTGTAATACAGTACAGGATATGGGTACACTAAAACTTTTTTATTTAGAATTTATGCATTGAAATGTTACAAGATTGTGAGTTTCTCATAACAAATGTGTTCTCCCTTTTGTCTGCTGTTTTAGTGATTAATATAGAATTTGCAAACATATAGTGCCATGTGATTAATGTGCATACATAAGCATTTTGTGACCTGTGAAACACTTATAAGGTCCATTGTGTGAGTTCTGCTTTAAATAAGTATATTTGAAAAGATCTAGGGGGACTCTCCTTTGATGGAATATGGGAGAGTTTCATTCATTATGACTGAGCCGCCCAGGGTGACGTCATTCATGACATGGCATGTTTACATGCACATCTGAGCAGCTCGGCCCCTCCTTCTTGCTTCACACTGCACCAGGAAGACAGGTGCAAGGTAGCAGTAAACTGGCGTGGTGCGCTAATGGCAGCGAGGCGTCTGTCTTTTTGGAAATCCGGCTGCATTATTATTTAAAACCCCAACGTAGTGATAAGTTATTTGGTCCTTTATGAATCAGAGAAGAAATATAATAAACAAGGTAAAAGGCCTTAAGATAGGCATGATGAAAGTTTAAACTAATGTTTACAATGTATTTGGGGACATAATAATAATACTCTACTACGGGACTCATTTTAAAACAAATGAATGAAGTTGTTCCCTTTTTCTAAAAAATATGTTTCCTTTTAGGATAAATTGATACTTGGGAACTACTGAATTAAATTTTTCTACAATAGAAGAATTTGAGACTAATAAATAAAAGGTATATTATTATATTATTTAATACACATTAAAAAAGTTGGTGTACATTATATATGAATTGTGCTAATAGAAAATCTTTTTCTTTCTTTAGAATTAAAATACTAATACCTCAGATTTGAGGAAACGCTTTTACAGCCGCCCCCCACCCCCATTAGCCACCTTAGCAAGAATGCAGGTTAGTTCCACCTGCATTTCAGTATTTCTTGTAATTTCAGCAATTGATTTTTTGAATCAAAATGTGAGAATTGGGCATTTATTATCGCATGTATTTTTATTTTCAGAATAAGCTCTACAGTCTGATGAAGGAATTTATATTCCGAAATGTTACTGGAATCATATTTTGATGGAGCTTTTGAGAATGGAATTTTGATGGAGCTTTTGAAAGAAGTTTTTTATAACATCAAGGAAAATAAAATAATGTTAAATTTGAATAATGTTCTGGCATTTTGAGGTTGAGACAAGTTTTCTAACACAATATCTAGATGTTTTTCCACATTTTTGTCTCCCTTTTTGAGTTAACAATTTAAAAAACTTAAAAAGGAACCTTGGGGAACTTTGCATTTGTATTTGCCATTATTAAGGAGGGAATAATTTTTGCCACAGAGGAGTACATCAGGCTCAGGGAGAAGAGTTCAAGGACCAAAGCTCCCAGCTGGTTTAGTACTGAGATTGCCCAGGCAGTAAGACACAAGAGGTCAGCCTATAGGAAATTCAGGAAAACCAAGAGAGAGTAGGACAGGGAGAATTACCTAAAGATGACTAGTAAGGCAAGTAAGGTAGTCCAGTGGGCTAAGGCTCAGAGGAAACTGCAGCTAGCTGAGGGAATTAAGAAGGGGAAGAATGCTTTTTTTAGGTCTGCAGTGGGTGGAGCCCTGCAGACCTCTTGCTATCAAAAAAGAACTCTGCATTCCTTCTAATTGAACAACCTGTTGGAGCTACATGACAGTTCTCTCTGCATCTGTGGAGTACTCCACTGGCAATGCACTATTTTTTAGATAAAAAAAAGTGGCACCATTCTAATCATGACTGTGGAGGATTGGGCACCCCCAGTGTCACTCTTATGTTTCTAGGAGGGGGGTGTGGGGTGGTGGGTGCTGAGAGGGAGGGTTGGTGGGGGAATATCTCTAATTTTAAAGAAAAAACAAACCGCAGTCACTGCAGAACACAACACTTTCTGCAGTGTCCAAGATGGTCACCACACTCTACTGTGTGTGCGCTAGTAGTTACCAATGCACTTTAGAGTGCAGCGGCCATCTTGAACATGGCCAAGTGTGCTGTGTTCTGCCATAACCATCAATTTGTCTTTTCATTAAAATTAGAGATATCTCCCCTCTCGACCCTCCCTCTCTGCACCTACCATTCCACACCCCTGCCCAAGAAACATAAGAGTGATACTGGGACTGCCCAATCCCCCAGGGTCATGATCATGACAGCACCAATTTCTTTTAATTAAAATTATACATACTTCCCACCCCAGCATTCTGAAACATAAGAGTGACACTGGGGGTGCCCAAGCCCCCAATGTCCCAATCAGGACTTCTTTGGTTTATTAATTTTTTTTTTACAAATTCCTCCACCCAACCCTCCCTCTCAGTGCTGCCACCCCACACAAACACACTCCCCCAGAAACAGAAGAGTGGCACTGGGGATGCCCAATCCCCCAGTGTCATGATCTGGAATCCTTGGGTTTCTTTATGTTTTTTTTTTGTAATCCCATAAAACAAAAACCATCCATTGATGCCTTTTGCGGCTGATAGATCCCCCTACCTGACCCTCCCACTCAGCGTCCACTACCCCACTCCGCCTCCAAGCCCTTACTTACTTACTGATTGGGAGTCCAATGCCATTATCCTTCCTAGACCGCATACACATTTTCACTCTTCAAAGCTGGGCTGTGAACCGTAGAAGAAGATATTCTGTTCAATGTATTTCAAAGGGGTTTTGAACTTAGTGGCATAACTTGGGCATGTTTGCATATTTGTGGCCCAAATTTTCAACGTGCCTGCCTTGGGACCCTACCTCATAAACAATGGAATTATCATGAGGCAGATCTGCCCTGGAAGGTGATTTTGCAGTCCCTAACTCATAATTTTGGACATTTTCAATATTTTCCCCCCAAATTCACAGCATAGGTTCATAGGTGTTTACGAGTTAGGAAGTCATAAACCTATGGTAATTCATCACTGTTAGTGGATATATTTATATCTCTACAGCACCTCATGAGTGTGACAGCTGTCATTTTTCAAATCCTGGCTAAAATATTTTTTTTTTTACATCCCAAAAGGTGATTTCGCGGTCCCTGCATGAAATCACCTTTTGGGCAGGAGTTGAACATTTTCTCTGCCCTTGTTCATGAGGTTGGGTCATAAGAAGGCTATGTTGAAAATTTGATGTCACAATATTAAAAAAACAATAAAGTTAAGAGCCTAGGTTGAATTTTGCAAACCCAGGTTCGTAACTTTGATAATTTTCTATATTTTTACCCAAATTTACAACATAGCAATATCTTTACAGCACCCCATGAATGTGACAGCTATCATTTTTCAAATCCTGGCCAAAATGTTTTTTTACATCCCGAAAGGTGATTTTGCAATCCCTATGCGAAATCACCTTTCGGGCAGGAGTTGAAAATTTTCTCTGCCCTTGTTCATGAGGTGGGGTAATAAGAAGGCTATGTTGAAAATTTGGTGTAAAAATACTTCAGAACAATAAATGCTGAGTCTACACTGAATTTTGCAAACACAGGCTCACAGTGTTGGTAATTTTTGATATTTTTTACCCAAATTTACAACATAGCCATATCTTTACATCACCTCATGACTGTGACAGATGTCATTTTTCAAATCCTGGCCAAATTTCTTTTTATAACTTGGAAGGTGATTTCATGGACCCTGCGTAAAATCACCTTGCGGGCAGGAGCTGAAAATTTTCTTTGCCACTGTTCATGAGGTGGGTCATAAGAAGGCTGTGTTCTCAATTTGGTGTAAAAATATTTAAAAACAAAAAAAGTTATCAGGCTATGCTGAATTTTACAAATGTAGGCTCATAAGTTTGGTAGTATTACATATTTCTTGCCCACATTTTCAACATAGACATTTCTTTACAGCTCCTCATGAATGTGGCATCTGTCATTTTTCAACTCCTGCCCAAAATGTGTTTTTGCATCATAAAACTGATTTCACAGTCCCTGTGTGAAATCACCTTTTATGCATGATTTAAACATTTGCTCTACCCTTCTTTTTGAGGCAGGGTCATAACAAGGCTATGTTGAAAATTTGGTGTGCAAATATTACAAAACAACACATTTAGGAGCCTACGTTACATTTTGCTAATGAAGGTTTGTAACTTTGATCATTTTCCTTATTTTTGTACCAATTTCCTCATCTGCAGCTCTATCAGCTCTGGCCAGAGTTTGTTCACTATACAGTCACAAAAAGGGGCATGAAGGATGGGATTGTTATGTTTTAGAAAGGAGGCTAATGGGTGGAGAAGAATGGGGGAAAAGCAGAGGTACTGAATGAATATCTCTGTTCCATCTTCACCAAGGAGAGAGATGGACCAGTGCCAACAGGAGGAGGATGAGGAGGGGAGGGGAGCACAGATGTGGTGGTAGAGGGGAACAGAGTGAGGAAAGGGCTGCTAGCATTGAAGGTGGACAAATCACTAGCCCCAGATGGCATACATCAAAGGGTACCAAGGGAACTGGCAGAAGAGCTTGTGGAGTGACTGGTGGGCCTGTTCAATAGTTCACTGGAGTCAGGCATAGTACTGTAGGATGGGATAATGGCACATGTAGTGCCCTTCCATCAGAGTGCTCCCAAGGATGACCCAGGAATTACAGACAGGTCAGTGTGACTTCAATTGTGTGCAGTGTCATGGAGACCATACGTTAGGAAAGGTTGATAGAGTATCTAGAGAATCATGGTCTCCAGGATGCGAGACAGCAAGGGTTAATGGGAGAGAGGGTGTGTCAGACTAATCTGATTTGTTTCTTGTGCTGGGTCACCAAAACAGTAGACAGGGGCCAAGTAGTGGACATCCTTTACTTGGACTTCAGCAAGGCCTTTGTCTCTGTACCCCACAAGAGATTGATCAGGAAGTTGTTTCTCAGGGTAGGGAAAAAGAGGACCAGATGGTTGGAAAACTGTCTGGGGACAGGAACCAGAAGGTGGTGGTGAGGCCAGAGTTATCTAGTACTAGGGAGGTCACCAGTGGAGTCTTGCAGGGCTCAGTGCTAGGACCAGTGTTGTTCAATGTCTTCATCAATGATATTGGGGATGGCATTAAGGGCAAAATGCACATATATATGGATGACATCAACTATGTGGGAGGGTGAACACAGCCAAAGGGATACAATGCCTAAAGGGGGATCTGGAAAAACTTTGTCAGGTGGTCTGGGATTTGGCAGCTTGGTTTCAATGCAAAGAAATGTGAAGTTATGCACATTGGAGCCAAGAATCCCAGGAAGGAGTATTACATGGGAGGGGTCCAGGTATCTGCAACAAAGGAGGGGAAGGATCTGAGAGGGAAGATCACTAGTGACCTGATGTACTCCAGACAGTGCAGGAAAGCAGCAGCAAGGAAAAATAAGATGTTGGGGTACATAGCCAGGGGGATCAACAGCAGGTGAGAGGAGGTTATACTGCCCTTGTACAGGTCACCGATGAGGCCACATCTGGAGTATGCAGTACTGGTGCCCACACCTTAAAAAGAACATTAACCTGCTGGAGATGGTACAGAGGACCACAACAAAGATGATCGTGGGTCAGCAGGGTAAAGCATACAAAGAGAGGTTGCGGGCCTTGAATATGTACTCCCTGGAGGAAAGGACAGAGAGAAGAGACATGATTGAGACCTTCAAGTACTTAAAAGGAATACATTGTGGGGATAAGAAGGCTATCTTTAGGCTAAGTGGCAACCAAAACATGATGGTGCACCATCTTATGTTGGAGGGGGGAGGTTTAGGAGGGAGGTTAGGAAGCATTTGTTCACAGAGAGGGTGGTGGCCAGGAATGTGCTGCCAGAAGAGGTGGTCTCATTAAAGACAGTGGGCAGCTTCAGAAGAGGCTGGGATAGACTTAAGGAGAAAATAAGGGTTATGGGAGTGGCGGATGGAAGGATGGGAGGAGTTGGAGGGCAGGGTCAGTAGCTTAAGCTGAGGATCCTGCAATATGAGCAAACTAGATAGAGCAAATGGCTTTATTCTGCTGGATTCTTCATATGCTCATATGAATGGAGGAAATGTCCTGCAGCCTCCCCATCAAACTATCCAACCTCTTGCCACTTCAAAAGATGACAGCATCATCTGTGTATAGAAGTATATTGGTCGATTTACAGGCCATAGGTATCTACTGCTATGCACATGTTTACGTGATCTCACTCCCTTGCTCCTTAACCAATGATCTCTCTTTCTCTTTTTTGGGCCCCCCCCCACCAAACATTTTCACCACATATTCATTGCCTACTCATCTTATCTCCTCCTCCTTCTGATGAACAACCTGGTCATCTGATGATGCCCTTGGGGGGGCCTATTTGCTGGAGAGGGAGAAGATGGAAAGAAGGCAAAGCCTTTGTTACACCAGTTTAAATCAACAATTTCCCTCTCCTCCGGTAGGTAGTAGCTCCAACCCCTTGGGAACCCTGCCTACCTACCTGCCTGACCTTGCCCTAGTGAACAAAAGCTACCCCCTTTGCCTGCTCAGGTGTCATCTGGATGTTGCACTTAAACTTTACCTGCTGCCATACATTGCAGGCTCCTCCATTACATAGAAATACCTACAAGTGTATTTGCTTGGAAAATTTGTCACCTCAGGCTTTTTGTTATTCATGTTCTAGTTTACATTTGGATTATTTTCCTCATATTTCAATGTATTTTACTTGTCAACTAACAAGTGACAAATATCAGCTATATGTCTGAAAGCCAGTTTTATTCTTTTGTTCTTCAGAGATCATTAGCATAATTGCTGAGGTTAGGTTGGATTAGCACTGTACACAATTTTCAAATTCTGTTTCTACAATAATTCTGCTGATTTTCAGAAACTCCTCCTAATTTCAAGGAATTCTGATAGAAGAGGAATTCCAAGAGTAGAATTTGTTTAAATAAAATTATGAATTAGTAATTCATGCTTTATATTAACCATGGGATACTGTACCACACTTTATGGAAACTGCCAATTTGTTTTTTGCAAACTGCAGAATAGTATTCTATGGTTTAAACAATCCTGCTGTAAATGGAAATGCATTTCAGATTTCAGTGGAGTTATAATTTAAAGAAATGTAGAAAGCATCTCAAAAGAGAAATTGCCATTCTTCATGAATTCTGCTGACATAATGCCATATTTCACCCAGCTCTAGGGCAGGTATTATATTGTATGGCAAGGATGAGACCATTTTGAAACAGTCTCACCTTGCTTTACAGTCTGTTGACTCCCCTTCCCTTTTTTCAGGATTGAGACTCGTAGGTATGTACAACATGCTGTAAAATCCAGAAGTAGAATTACAAATTCCTAAATATTAAATACTCAACCCAAGCTGAGCCCTTGCTGACTTATGTTACAAACCATTTTACTTCAACAGATTTTGATATTCAACCCCACAACTGCAGATTTCTTCCTGATGATCAGGTAATCACTTTTATATGACGACTCACAACACTGTTTTTGAAAAGGTACATAAAACAGCAAGGTACCATATAGCTTTTTAAACATTTCCTATTTTCGACTCAGTAGAAAACTGCTGCTAACAGCCTTCCCTTTTGACTCCCCTCCCTCAAATATGACTTGAAAATGATCAATGTAATTTAAGATCAAACTGCATGCATCTGGACTTCATAAGCATAATTGTATAATTGCTGGGGGGGTCATTAAATCAATTGCTAGCTTATTAAATTAGTAACAGCCACTTTTTAAACACTGCAGGGAAGATAACCAGGACACAAGCTCATTTTTTGAAGGGTAGTTGATTAATAGACTAATCCTCACATCTTCAACAGTCATCAGTTTGTAATCACAGAACTGCAGTAATATAGCTAGCATCCTTCTGCTTCAGCCCCCATATTTTTGGAGAAACATATACACTAGATACAGTACCTTCAATCATTCCCTGCTGAGCTGTACAGGACAGCTTTTAAATGCTATTTTGCAGTGGATTCTTTAAAACATGTTTATTATAAAACTAAAATCAACACAAAAACCAAAAGGTCTATGGCATCAAGATGCTGTCTTGCAGATTAAGGCCCTTTTTGGCCACTGTATGTCAGAAATGCTCAACATGTGCCCTGGTTTTGATGTTGTTGGCTTTCAGCAGCAAGGGATTTCAGGAGACTGGTACAAAAATAGAGTCTTCCCTTCCACTGGAGAGGGTTTACCCATATCTGTAACAATAGCCCAAGAAGCTGAATAGTGGATTATTTCCCCAAGGTCCCACTCGCACGTGTGTATGCATGCAGACATACAGTACAAGATGATTTGAGATGCATCATGTTGAAAACCCACATTTGGTATCACTGAAAAGGGCAGGAAGCAAACATATGTGACTCTGCTAGATGCAGTTATTTCTTTCTGTATTTATTTGGTAGTTTTTATAGACCAGGAAAGGTGAGCAAGGCAGTTTGTCTATTTTCAGCCTCATTTTGGGTGAGGGGGATACAGATGCAAACTGACATTCTGAATCAGGTTATGCTGTTGGAGGTATTTTTAGTGAATGGGGAAATTTGGCCAGAACACTGTGGAAACTCTCCTACTCCTTGCAGGGAACACTGTTGGCCCGTTTGCCAAGATGTTACTGATAATTCCCAAGTGGGGGAGGAGGATGCTGTTTTGCAACTGTCTGGGTGTTTGTCCCCTGCCAGCCTGTTTCTCTCAGGAGGACAGTGTGGTGGCAGTGTATGCTATGGAGCATGAAACTCCAGAGGATGACATGGTTGTTGAGTTCCAAGCACCTGTTAGTACAACTGAACCAAAGGACATAATGACTGCTGAATGTCAACTCAACTGGAGGCAGAAATGAATGAAAGGAAACAGCATTTATTCAAACTGATGGCCACCAATGTAGAAAGGTGCTCCAAATGGAAAGTCTCACTACAACAGTGAAACATAAGTCCACCGACAATTGCCAGCAAACCTGAGTTCCAGCAGGGAGAAATCTGACTTTACCAGTATAAGACGTGTCAGGCTCCAGCCTTGGCAATCAGCTGCAGGCAAACATCAAACCACCACACTGATAGTGCACAGATGGCTGACTTCAACTTTTCACCTCCTAGAGACACCTGTGCAAGAGACCCCATGGTCGGTGGAAAACCCTGAGTACAGCTGGCAGAAAAGGGGTCAAAGGAAAGAATTGGATCCCTGACCCAGAGTGGGACCTGAGTAACCTGTCACAGAATCAGATGGTAAGTGGCAGTCCGGTTAGTACAGACTGGGATGTACATGCTGTTGACAACATTGTGCTGAATGAGATTCCTGAGAATGCAGAGCCTGTAGCAGAACCCATGATTGCACTGTTGGAAGTTGGCATGACACCTGACACTCAGGATTCTCCATCAGATGCAGGTATGAAGTGTGATGTTCAAGTTATCCAGGCACCAACGCTTGATGTGGAGAGACTGGACTCCGAACACACAGAGACTTTTGGATAGCCACTGAGGTCATGGAAGATAGGTGAGACCACCGAGACTGATGATCTGCACAGAGAACAAGCTGTTTCTCAAACACCTGGCCAACCCAGGGGCTGCATGTGTTTCCTGACATTGTTACAAAACACCCTGCAATTACAGTACCAGAGGGGGTTTCTGACAATGTTATTGCTAGAAATGGGGCTCAGTTTAGTCCAGGCAGCACTGTGAATCCTAGTAACCCCCTTTCCTCATCAAATTGAGACCGTTGAGGTGCTCCCTCTATCATTGTCCAAGTAGATGATGGTCCATTGAAGAGGTAGTCACTATGCCAGATATGGCTACAAAAGGCAACAATATATGTCCTGAGACAATCAAAGCACCCAGTCTGGAGAGACCTCAGCCTGAACCATCAGGGTCAATATTGCAGGACTATTCCTCTGTTTCTAATCCACCTCCCAGTGCAGAGGCTGAGCAGACAGACTCAGTTCCCAGATGTGCTCATTTTTTTTTTCAGAACAGAGCACAGCCAGCCCCAAGGAGGAATACAGTTCATTTAAGGTACTATATGGAGGTGGACTCAATGAACACCCAGATCAAGATTAGGTTGCACCTATGCCACTTAAGGACTCATTACAATTTTTCTCCAGTAAAATATATAATATGATCCCTGTCTCAAGACATTTTTGACATTAGTTTTAAGTCCCCCCAGAGAATGAACAGGTTTGGGGTCAGATAAGCCCGAATTAAAAACTCTCCCCTGTGGATTCCATTCCTCACCATTCCCTTAACAAAGTCTGCAATATAAATAGTCACAGTGCTATTCAGGAAGGAGTGGGGTCAAGGGATTACTGCAAAATGGGCACAAGAGTTATACAAGAACTCTTGAGCTGTAACAAACAACAGCAGCCATCTTTTATGTGCAGAGGGGTCGACATGATGGAAATAACTTTTTCTAAAAGCAATTGAGTACGTAATTAGAATTCATCTCTCTAACCAAAAGTGCACTTTGCATGACATACTTTAAAGGAAGTTATAAAAACCTTACTATTATGACTTTTTTACAAAAATGAATTCAGTGCTTAAAAGCACACTTTCCCCTGCACCAAACAGAGCACATTGATTAAGGTAGGAATAGTGCCTTTAGTTACAAAGGAGCACAAGTTTTTTATTAACTGTGAGCAACAAGTGACTGCTTCATCCATTTTGTTCTATATGTTTTGCAAAGCATTGAATGCTATTTCTGGTTTCTCAAAAAACATATTATCATTACAGTAACAGCCTGCATTTTTTCTAAGGTATGAGGGATTGCTAATATCTTGAAGTTACCTTATAAGCATATTATAAGTTTATATGAATATAAATTAATAATAGTGTGTTTTAATTAATTTACAGAAAAACAGAATACAGTATCTACAAGTTTATATCCCTGTGAACAAGCCCATTTTGTGGGTGAAACGTAGGGGACTTTACATAATAAAAAAAGAAATTACACTACAGAGAACTTGATTTGAATTTTTCAAGGCCCCCCCCCCCCATTTTGCACAGTTATATCCAGAGCCTCTTGGGGGAGGCTGAAGAAGTTCTAATAAGAACATTGATCCATTACCCTCCTTACCCATGTTGCCTACTATATGAAGATGGACTCAATGAACACCCAGCTTGAGTTTAGGTTGCACTTATGCCACTTAAGGACTCATTACAATTGTTCTCCAGTAAAATATATAATGTGATCCCTGTCTCAAGACATTTTTGACATAAGCTTTAAGTCACCCCAGAGTATGAATAGGTTTGGGGTCAGATAAACGCGAATTAAAAACTTTCCCCTGTGGATTCCATTCCTCACCATTCCCTTAACAAAGTCTGCAATATATATAGTCACAGCACTATTCAGGAAGGAGTGGGGTCAAGGTGGCTGATATCCATTTGTGGCTATGTCAGAGTTGTGAGGTGAACGGCCACCCTGAACCTATCCTGGATTCCCACTAGATCTGGACTGACTGGCAGTTTGTGGTTCAGGGTGAAGCAGGAGCAGTCAGAATCTGGAGTTGTGCAAATTCCTAATAACTTTTTCTGAGGTTGGGATAGTCCCATGTTCTTCTATGCAGGTCAATTGAATATATGCTATAAATGCAGAGCAAGAACTCATCTCAGTAGTGCCGGTGACCGATGCCATTGTGGACAGTGTGGCAGGTTTGGTCACATAAGTCTTACCTGTTGAAACATCTTTTGGTGCAACTTATGAGAGAAGAAAAGCCTCACTTTCCAACAGTGCCACTGGACAACAAACAAAAGAGATGACTGCTTTGATCAAGATGACATTCTGAATAAGACGCACTAAGCAGGAGCAGCAGAGGCTTTAGCTTGAAGATTCCCGTACATGGTGTCATCCAGAGCCAGCAGACTGGATCCTTCCTTGAACCAGAAGCCCAGTCTGTGGCTCCACAGCAGCTTTCTGCAAGTTCAGAACAAGTGCAACCTCTTGAAGAATTGCACTCAGAACCCAGGTAGGCAGAACCTGCATCAGCCTCAACCATCACAGGCCCAGTGGAAGGTATTCACAAGACAATAAAAACATTTGCAACTCCAGCTTCCCTCACTTAAAGTTGAAAGATGTCACCTACTCCAAAACAATTACATGCTATGCCTATCATAGTTCACACCTGGTTAAATCTAGTCCAAACCACCTCCAATTACACTTCAGAAAAAATCTTAACCTCTACATAATCAAAGGAACTGTGAGGACTCTGATCCAGGTGACTTGGATTCCGATGCCTCTTTTTCAGTTTTTTCACAGGCACACATGTCTTCTGAAACAGAGGACACTGAGTTAGCCAGTGTGTAAAGGAATAGAAGGAGAGGAAATCTAAACCTCCTACTGGGGATGGGGTTACTTTAAGTTCTCTTCCTCCAGGTTGCACCTGGAAATGAGCTTTGGTTCAGTGTGCCTTTCCTGGTCACCAGTTTTTAAATAAATAGTGTCCTGTAAAGATCTGATGATTTGCTAGGTTAACATCAGTTATGAGGTCAGTTGAAAATCCCCTCCTCAAACACGTGCAGTTCATAAAATGCCCTCCAGAAGACAACTGTTTTTTTCCTTATTGCTGGAATCAGATTTTGAAGTAATCTTCCTTCAGGAAACTTGGATGTCATCCAGGGTTGACATTTCTCAAATGAAGTGTGATTGGTTATGGGGTCCCTCTTTCTGGGCTTTCAGGGAAGATAAAACCAATGGGGTTGGGATTCTGTGGAAGAGTACAAATTTCACAATTGATAAATTAGTTGACATCACACCAGGATCGGCCCTTTTATTAGATGCCTGAAGGGATAGGGAAAAACATTGTCTAATTATGGTATGCACTCGCCAGTTAAAATCAAAAACTGCTGTTTTTGATCTTACCTATTTTGCATTCCTCCAGGAAGATTATTTTGGGACGCGATTTCAACTGAGGGCTGAATGTAATAGAAAGGAGGGGGTTATATTAGAAAATATATTGTGACTTTGTGCACTAATAACACTGAGACAACACAGCTGGTTTAACTGATGCTTTTCAAGCCCATCATGTGACTGGGGGGGCTGCTTTTTTTTAAAACCATCTCCTCTTGTATTGATTATTTGTTTCTGTCACCATCTTGGTCTATGTCTAATGTTTTATTTTCACTACTTAAACTAAGAGGCCAGTTACACAGACTGTAAAAACAAAAACAAGGTGCTGTGTCAGCATGTTGTCTGAAACCAAAACAAAATGGTAATATTAAATGTATGCTGAAAATAGAAAATAGAGTTAAAAATCTATGTTTTGACCTTCGGTCTTCTTTAGGAAATATCTAAAAGAGAAAAAAAGAACTTTGTTTTTTTCTCGTTTAGATATTTCCTGAAGAAGAACTAAGGCCCAAATGTAGATTTTTAATTCTATTTTCTAATTTCATTGTGCATTTAATAATACCGTTTTTTTTTTTTTTTTGCTTTCCGTTACATAGACTGTTATCTCATGCTTCAGGAGATCCAGGTGGTTACATAGGCCAACTAAACTCCATCAGATTATAAATGCATACCTATCAGTATAACCGGGCTGCCTCCTTGGCAGCTAAAGCAACATTTGGTACACAGACTTTGTTGTATTTATTTATTTATTTATTTTAATTTATTAGCTGGGTAGGTCCACTGAGACTAGAAGTCACTTTTTCAGGGGGCAATCCAGAGTTAATTACATACAGGAACAGGAATATTGTATAATACAAGAATACTGGAAGTTGATACACAATGAGAATACAAACATGAGATAACCCATCAAATATTGTGCAGGGCACAAAAGAAAACTCCAAGCAGCACCATACACTAGAGATATTGCAAATACAAAGATAGGCTAAGATTACAAAGTTTCAGAAATGGACAACGGACATTGTAATCATGAACATTTAGGTAAAGTGCATATCTAGTAAAACCAGTAATAGGTAGGGGTTTCCAGGCAAAAATAGGTAGCAGAGTGGGTAGGGTGGGAGGTCATGAGTGGTGATCCTTAATCAGCATGCAAAGCAATGGTAAATGCATCAGTGATTTTAGCTCTGAGATCAGCAGATGGTTCTGTAGTTAATACCACTCAAGATCTATGAGAAGTGATAGACAGTTTTGTTTCACAATCTTTTGGAATTTCAGATTCTTGAATCTTCTGTTTCTTCTTTCCTGAATGTTTCACTCCCTTCCCTTTCTCAGTCACTTAAATCTATGCTTTGTGCACCTATCTCTGTGTCTGAAATACAGGAAATTATTTCTAAATGGTGGACTGTAGTCTCTCTAAGGTGTGACAGTTTACCAAATGAATTTCATTAATAGTTTCAGGCCCAGATTTGGGACTGTTTGGGAGTGACATATAATTCCCTATTACAATCTGTCACTGTTACGTTGGACTTTACCCATGGCTTGCTTATTTTTCTATTTAAGAAAGGAGACAAATTAGACCTAGGCAATTGGAGACCCATTTGTTTACCTAATACTGATTTTAAAATTCTTACCAACATTTTTGGTAAACTCCTGATGCAGGCCACTCTGCTATTAATTGAGCCAGCTCAAACTTGTTCAATACCAGATCGTTCGATATATAGTAACCTGTCTGTATATTCTCAGAGAAACCATACAGCATGGGGATTTACATGGTGCACAAGATTTGATAATTTCATTAGACCAAGCTAAGACTTTTGATAAAGTTTCCAATTTGTTTTTTATTTTGTCAGCCTAAGAAATCCCAGATAAATTTACTGCAATGGGTAGCATTTTTGTACGATCGGGCAAGGGTGGCACCCTGGGTCAACAGGACACATGAGACCTAAGTCCCTGTCAAAATATTGGTTTAACAGGGGTGCCCATTGACCCCTACCTCCTTCTTTCTGTGTTTTTCTGGATCCCTTATTAAGAAGAATTATGGGTGAACAAAAGATGACTGGCATTGTCCCACCAATAGGTGGTAGTCATCTACAGTAGAAATCACAGCTTATGCTGATGACATTTACCTATATGTGGATGACAAGGCCTCTTGTTGTAAAGCACGTGATGTTATAGATTCAGTTTCTAGAATCTTTGTATCTAAAATTAATAAAAACAAGAGTGCAGTTCTCACAGTGGGTAATTCCCAGCTTGGAAGTAGAACAGGGGGAGGGATTCCAATTCAGGACTCACCAATCAAAATCCTGTAGGTAAAGTTTGGAAAGGTGACCTTGCCTTGATAAATTGGACAGAACATTTAGAATTCTATATGTGAAAGGTTAATTCCTGGAAATTTAACATTTTTCTGAACTAAAAAGGTTTATTTATTTAAACAATTTCAGTTACCATGTTTATTATTAAGTTATATTTTCCCACTTCTCCTCAATTAGAAACTAAAATTGTCATTGTTTTCTTCAGTTGTTATGGGGTAACTGATTAAATCACGTGAAGAGGGAGGTTACTTATGTCCCAGTGGAAAAAGGTGGCTTAAACATACTCAGTCCAGTAGTTTTTTTCATTCTATTTATACATTTAAATTTAAGAGCGGGTGTACAGAATAGATCTGCTCAATGGCTATAGTGGGTGTGGGGTAATCTGATTCATTTCTCTGATAACTGGTTACAAGAA
This sequence comes from Neoceratodus forsteri, assembly GCA_016271365.2. Taxonomy (NCBI): domain Eukaryota; kingdom Metazoa; phylum Chordata; order Ceratodontiformes; family Ceratodontidae; genus Neoceratodus; species Neoceratodus forsteri. The sequence goes on along the minus strand of CM057452.1, from coordinate 1,478,322,478 downwards.
GTTCCTAAAGTCACCAAAAAATGCAGTTACCCCGTTACATGGTTCCAGCCATGAAGAAAATGTGTGTTTGGGGCATAACTAAGAACCTGCTTTTTTCTTCTTTTAGACCTCAGCTTTTTATTTATTTGTTTTTTTAATTTCTTCAACAGGAGAGGTACACTGAGCCGGGACTCATTTCCAGGTGTGACATGGGGGAAAGAGAGTGGGGAGGTTACAATCAAAACAGTTTACACAAATTGTAATACAAATAGAGATAGATAATCAGTACAGTATGGTACAGTAATAACATAGGTAGTCACAATGTGAGATAATAAAAATTTGACCTGCAACCACTGCTATAGAAATGGTGTACTAAGGAGGTAATTTTTAGTTCCGATAGGAGTGGAGGTACATGGGGGTATAGATGATGTAGTGAAGAGGGGAGTTATAGCAAATGAGAGAAGATACAAGGAGGGATCCTGTGATGGATACAGAGCAGGTAGACATCAAAAAGATTAAACAGGTTCTACTCTCTGGGTGAGATGGGGGGTGAGGGTAAGGGTGGGGGTTGATGAGTAGGGGTTGCTTTACCAAGCAGTAATGGCTATATCCTGCATAACAGTACCTGGTTTCAAGCACTGTGCCCTGCAAAATCTCATTTAGTCACTCATCAACTGACAGACAAAAGAATTCTGCACAAAGTGTGGATGTGTTATAGCTTAGCTCCATGGACATTTAGGTTTGAAAGGAAGTTGGAAGTACAGAAGGATCAAGGCAAGGATGTGCCCTCGGTAGGATTGCCATGACCAAATTGAAACCCTTGAACATTTCTTTTTGAAGTGTCCCTTTATAAAGAGATTTTTAGGCTTTTCTAGCTAGACGTTGGTCACCCCCATGGTTAGAGAGGCTTACATATGCCAAATTGGTTTTAGGGGATTCTCACATCAGAGCAACAGATTCCATTCATGTACACTTATGGTTATTTTTGCCTGCCTGAAATTTTACTTGTGACAGACGAGATGCCAACTGGTGTTACAACTAACCAGGCCATCATATCTGTCCATTGATATGCAATTGTGAATCTTCTCTTAAAGAGCTGGTTTATGAAGAAATACAGTCATTACCAAAACAGGTTGCTGAGCAATACTGAGTATCAGTCCTCTGGATTCTGTAATTAACGTCTTTAAATGTTGTTTTCTTTTTGGTACTGATATTGAACAAGTTGACCATACAGTAGCTTTGTATCTGTTTCTTGTTTAGTTTTTTTTTTCCTTTTTTGTTTTTCTCCCTTGCTAGCTTCATTTTCCTTTTCAAATGGATAGGTTATTCTTGCTTAGGATAACATTTTGAAGACAATATATTATTTTGCATGGTAACTGTTTGTTTTGTTGTGTTGCCAAATTTTCCTTTCAACAAAATATACCTACTCTGTCAGTAGGGGGTACCTCTGTCCAGTTTGTTGTGTGACAGGATGGCAGACCCTAGAGGAGGAGGTGGTGGAGGTGGAAATGCTGCTGCTGCTGCTGCAGATCTTTCTTTTTCCATTGCTTTTGCTAGTATGGAAATCCATGATAGCCCAAAGGATATTGCTGTCGGTATGGAAGTTGAAATGGAAAGATTCAAACCAATGGTTCCAAGCAAAAAAGTAAAAGAAGTTATTACTAATGGGGACAATATGGAAGTAAATGACTCTGTACCTTATCTTTGTGGTCAAATTCCCATACTGCATGTGGTTATCAGTGAACTGGTAGATGATGCTTTGACGGTCAGAATCCGGGAAAGGAGAGCCCAACTTACAAATGCTGGCTGACGAGGATGCAGCTTTGATAGCAGCAGCAGAAAAATCAAAGGCTTCAACATGTCAGCTGAGGAGTGGTCCAGCTGCAAAAGACACATTCTCAGCACCTTCTGTGATAGCTCAAAGTCTGAGACTACACAGGATTTGAGCAGCCTCACAGCGGGTACATCACAGACTTTAAGAAGAGAATGATACGTTCTTCCACCACCAGTACCTAATGTTGGTTCTTGATCCCCTGAGAAAGCTCTTCTAGCAGACAACTGGAGATGCACAGCTGATGGTTCAGGCTGGGAAGCCAGTCCAGCCTCAAGTGCAGCTGAAATCATGGCCTCACAAAAGGTGGGAGAGTGTAGCAGTCCCTATGTTCAAACAAACAGAACCGAGTAGAGAAAAAAATTACAGACATACCGGATGCCAGTACTTATGTTGCCACAGAGACTCTGATATGGGTTCTGTACTGTCACGTCAGCATTGTCTGGTGTAGGAATACATGGTGTAAGGACTGATCTTCACCTACTCACAGATCCTGAACACCTCTCTAAACATATAATAGTTCATTGAAAAGTGGAAAGATCAACATTGTTTAAAACCCACAAGACTCCCCCAAGTATAACCCAGAGTGTCTGCCCCCAGAAATTTATTCCAATTTTTCCTGAGAGTGCACATGAGGTACTGGTCATAGTGATGGAGATTCTTGGTGCCAGTAACCTGATCCTGCTTCCAAAACCACCTTCACTTGACAGCATGGGTGTAAGCTTAGCTGAGTTTCCATTGCTAACAGGAAAACAGCCGTTGCTGCAGATGGTGCTCCTGAGTGTGGAGAATGAGCCACAGCAGTCTGGTAAGCCTGCATGTTTCATAAAACCAGCACTCTGTATACATAAGGAGGGGAATGACAATGCAAAGATAAAAGACTGTACCCCTGCACATACATCTGACACTGGGGGGAGTAGGGAAAGTGCTTAGTTCTAGTAGTGAGCCATCTGTGCTACCTGCAATCTTAAGCCACAATGATAATGACTCTGTAGAAAATCTATGAAAGAGTATAAAAAAACCAGAACTAAAATAACAAAGGAGTGAAAGCAAGCAGAATATTTTACAGGTTGGCCCAGTGGAGGGAGGGGTCCAGTGAACTTCACAGACAATATGGAGGATCAGGATCTTTCTAACAAGGGCCTACAAGCTAACAACATTCCTGAACCTTCTTACACTGTTTCCCAGAAGATGAGAATGCTGAAGAACAGCTAAGACCTCAGTTCACTATAGCTGACTTAATCAAAACCCATTCAGAGCCTGCCACGTGACAAACTCTGATTCGGTGCCTGATAGAGTGTTCGTGGCATGTAATCTTCTTAAAGACTCTATGAAGTTTTTTGCCCAGGAGATCTATGCCCTAATTCATATCTCAGGAGAGCCCATATAGAACATTAGTTTTAGACACAAAAACTTCTGGACAGATTTTGGAAGAAATATTCTGAGATCAGGAACTCTCCCCTTTAGTTTCCATTCTCTACCATTCCCCTTAGGAAAGAGAGAGGGTCAGCGTCTCCGATACATTATTTTGGACCAAACAGAAATTTGAGTCTCAAGGGTGTCCTGAACCCTTTTTTTATTCTCAGTCAGTCTGGACTGGGGCCTGCTGTTTCAAGGTCCAACTAAGGCAAGTGGACTCTGGAGTATATCTCTCAAATAGTTTTTTCATTGGCCAGGACTGGGGCATTCTTTTCAATCCAGTCCAGCCTGAGGCCTGCTATAAATGTGGCTTCCCCACCCATTTAAACAGTACCTGTGATTGTCTCAAATGTGGCCTTTGTTATGGGTTTGGTCATGTAAGCCTGAATTGTGATAACACTCTGAGATGAAATTTGTGCACACAAAGAGGATATTCCTTTAAAACTTGTAGTTGGGCAGTTTAAATGTTACTTTGATGAAAATTTAAACTAGTTGAGGGGGTGACAGAAGGAAGTGGGGAGGTAGAAACTGCATCCCCACATTCTGAAGTAGAGAGCTGGGAGAACACAAAGGGAGAGAATCCCCTCAGGGTGGAAATTTATAAAGGAAGCAGAGTGATAGAAATGAAGGAGATAGGAACATAAGCACTAAAATGAGAGGGGAGAAGGAGGGAGAGCAACAAGGAAAAAGGGGGTAACAAGCAGAGTGCTAACAAAATCTGGAAGACCGTGTGTGTGTGAATGCTAGAAGACTAGGTAATAAGATGATGGACATAGAGGCCATCAGATCAGAGGTCAGCCTGTATATTGTGACCATTAACAACTCATGGTGCACTGAAAACCATGACTGGGACATGGTCATACTAAGCTATACTTATTTTAAGAAGGACAGGGTGGGAACGAAAGGAATGTGTGTGTGGTGCTTTGTGTTAGGGAAAGCATAAAAGTGATACAGATACAGGGAATACGGGGGGGGCAGAGGTATTGAGGGTCTCCCTTGAGACAGGCAACAGAGTCACTATTTGCACTGCTGTGATTTATAGACTTCCAGCACAGAGGTTGGAGTTAGACAAGGTACTGGTGAAAGCCACTTGCAAGATGGCAGAAAAGGGGGAGCTGCTGCTGGTGGGGGACTTCAGTCTGCCGAATGTAGAGTGCAGCCTCCCAGCTGCTGGTTTAGCTAAAAGCAGGGACATCCTGGACACCCTGCAGGGGGCATTCCTCAGGCAACTAGTCAATAATACCACTAGTGATGGGATAATACTAGACCTGGTACTCACTGACAGGGACAGTGTTGCAGATGTCAAGGTAGGAGGCAACCTGGGGACCACTGATCACTGTACAGTGTGGTACAATATAAGGATGGCTGCAGAATCGAACCACACAAAGGCGAGGATCCTGGACTTCAGGACAGCAGATTTTATAAAGATGGGTGAATGCCTCAGAGATGACATGGTGGGGGGATGACCTGGGTGGGGTGGAGAAATGGTGGGCAAAACTAAAAGAGTGCATTGTGAAGGCAACATACATCTGCATTAAGCAAGAGAGGAAAAGAAAGAGGAAAAATAGACTACTATGGTTCTCCAAAGAGGTTGCTGCAAAGGTAAAGGCTAAAAGGGTAGCAGTCAGAAGATATAAGGAGACACAGAAGAAGGAGGATAGGGAGAAAATATTGTGGAAAACAGAAGGAAGCAAGGAAAGCAATAAGCAGCATGACGCACAAACTGAAGAGAGAATAGTCCATTTGGTAAAAAAGAGGACAAGACTTTTTTAAAATATGCAAGCAAAAAGAGAATGACCTGGCAAGGGACTGTAAGGTTAAAAAGGGAAAGGGTGACTGGGCAGAGGGGGACCAGGAAATGGCAGACAATTACTTTTGTTTAATATTCACAGAAAAAAGGAAGGAAAACAAAAAAGTAAGAGAAGCTTTGGATGGGGGAAGGTGGACACTAGTCCTTTTTCGCAGGAGAAAGTGCTTAAGGAACTCAATATTCTGAAGGTGGGCAAAGCAATGGAGCCAGACGAGGTGCATCCAAGGGTATTGAGGGAGCTCTGGCAGGTACTGTCTGCACCTCTGACAGTCCTGTTTAACAATTCATTGGAAACAAGTGGTTCTGGAAGGCTGGAGGAGGGCAGATGTAGTCCCACTTCACAAAAGCAGCAGCAGGGAGGAGGCTGGCAATTATAGGCCAGTCAGCCTGACATCAGTGATAGGTAAGTTAATGGAGTTACTGCTGAGGGAAACAATTGTGGACTATCTTGAATCCAATGGGTTACAAGGCCCGAGGCTGAATGGATTTATGGGGGAGGGGGTCATGTCAAACAAATCTACATATGAACATACAAAACTGCCAGCAGATACAGGCCATATGGTCTATCAAGTCTGCTGGATTTTGCAGCTAGCAATCCCTTATACTGTAGCTGCCTCTTCCTCCCCCCATTATGGTGACCCTCCTCCTCACTTTGTCCCATCCCCTTTTGAAACTGCCTATCAACTTACTGGATACCACTTCTTTGGGCAGCGCGTTCCACATAGACACCTCCCTTTCTGTGAAAGCGTGCCTCCTCATTTCTCTCCTGAATCTTCCTCCCTCCAATCTCAAACTATGCCCCCCTTGTGTCTCTCCCCCCAACTTCAAAATTCCCTCTGTATCAGTCTTGTTTATACCCTTCATGTATTTAAAGGTCTCAATTATATCTCCCCCATCCCTCCTCTCCTCCAGGGAGTACATGTTAAGCTCCCTCAGCCTCTCCTCGTAGGGTTCATCCTCCAATGAGATGTTCATCCTTGTTGCTCTGCACTGGACCCTCTCCAGTAATCTAATATCATTCTTCAAGTATGGGTGTCAGTAGTGCACACAGCACTCCAGGTGTAGCCTCACCAATGATCTGTACAGAGGCAGGATTACCTCCCTCTTCCTGGAGGTGATTCCTCTGGCAATACACCCTAGCAGTTTGTTGGCTTTAGCTACTGCAGTTCTGCACTGTGCTGAGTGGTTACTTGCCCCATTATTATCACCTCACGATACTTCTTCTCCTCTGCAGCAGCTATCTGCACCCCTCCCAATTGATAACACCCCCTTGGTTTCCTTACTCCCAAGTGCATGACTTTGCACTTAGCATTGAATCCCAGCTGCCATGTGTTTGATCAATTCTCAAGTTTTGTCAGATCCTCCTGCAGTCTCTGCCACCCTACTGTGTCATCCACCACTGCACCGATTTTGGAGCCATTCTGCAAAAAGACCAATCTTGTTCTTAACGCCATGTGAGATGTCGGCTATGAAAATGCCAAACAACACTGGGCCCAGTAGCGAGCCCTGCGGTACCCCACTCTTTTCGGCCCATGGAACCAAGAGTTCCCTTCCCACCACTATGAAGCTGACAGAGTTCTTTGACTGGGTGACCAAGAAATTAGATCAGGGTGGAGTGCTGGATGTGGCCTATTCAGATTTCAATGTGGCTTTCCTCACTGTTCCACACAGGAGACTAGTAAGGAAGCTGGGTGGCTGAGGAATTGGTCCAAAAGTGGAAAACTGGGTAAGAAATTGGTTAGGAGAGCGCCAACAGAAGGTAGTGGTAAATGGCATTCACTCCAAGCAGGGGAGGGTGACCAGCAGGGTGCCTAAGGTATCAATGCTGGGACTGGTCCTCTTAAAGAGCAGCTGACACCTTCAGGACAACTTTAACAAAACATAACATTTAGACCCAGTTCAGCTTGTTTGTCACATTAGTTCTATATTCCTCCTACACATAATATACTACTGAGGTAATTTGCATTAAAACAAAATCTTTTTTTTTTTTGAGAGTTCAGTGATTCCTGCTGCTTTCTCCCTACCTGAGGTCATAATGCACTGCTTGTGACATCACAGTTACTCTCATGCTAACAGATTGTGATGTCACAACAGAGGATTATGACTTGAAGTATGGAGTAAGCTATAGAGGCAAATGGACTGTAAGGGAACTCTAAAGTATAAAGATCATGTATTCATGCAAATTTACTCAGTAATAAATAAGGAGGAAGATAAATATATAGAATATATATATGGCATGCTACCTGAATTGCATCTAATTACTATGTTTTTCAAAGTTTTCTTTGAGGCATCAGTAGCTCTTTAATGTCTTTATAAGTGACATTGCAGAGGAGCTGGAAGTGAAGGTCTGCCTCTTTGCAGAAGACAAAAAATTCTGAAGCAGGGTAGAGACTCCATGAGGTAGAAAGGATGAACAGTGACCTGAAAAAACCTGAGGCATGATCAAGGGTATGGGAATTGGGTTTCAGTGTGAAAAAGTGCGAAATAATGCACATAGGGCACAGATACCCAGGGGTGGAGTACAAAATGGGTGGAGTGATATTGACAACCAACAAGCGAGAAAAGACCTGGAGGCAATCATATCAAATGACATAAAGCTGGTCAGGCAGTGTGACAAGGCAGTTGGGAGTGCTAGTGGGATGCTGGGGTGCATAGGGAGGGGGAGGCAGAAAGAAGGAGGTGGTGTTGCCTCTGTATAGGTCACTTGTATGACACCACCTATACTACAAAGTCCAGTTCTGGAGATGACAACTGTGGAAGGACATAGACAGAGTGGAGAAGGTCCAGAGGATGGAAACTAAAATGGTGCAGGGTCTGCACCAAAAGCCATATGATGAGAGACTTAAGGACCTCAATATGTACACCCTGGAAGAGAGGACGAGGAGGAGGATAGAGACCTTTAAACACCTGATGAATGTACTGTAGATAAGGTATAGAATGGAAGTATTTTTTAGAACAAAAAGGAGCTCAAGAACAAGAGGACACACTATGAAGCTGGAGGTGGGTAGATTCAGGAGAGATGTGAGATAATACTTCTTCACAGAAAGAGTGGCATATTCTGGAGCAGTTTTCCAGAAGAGATGGTGGATCTGAAAACAGTGGTGGGGTTCAAGAATGCATGGGATAGGCATAATGGAATCTTAATGGAAAGGAAGGGGTTGAAGAATGAGCCAAAGATCAATTAGTGTCTGTGGTGATACTGTAAGTATGGAACAATGGGCAGACTGGATTGGCCAAGGAGTCCTAATCTGCCATCAAATTCTATGTTTCTATGTTTGCCCAAGGGCAGCACACAGTGGATGAGAAAAGCTACTGCAAACAGAGCTCCCCATTGTGGATAATGAGTCGCAACAGTCTAATAAACCTGTATTTTGCTTAAAACCAGCACTCTGTATACATATGGAGGGGAATGACAATGCAAAGATGAAAGACTGTAGCCCTGCATGTAAGGCTGACATAAGGGGAGTAGGGGAAGTACCTACAGTAGCTCTAATAGTGAGCCATCTGTGTTACCTGTAGTCTAAAGCCACAGAGATTATAAGCTTGATTCAGGAATGAGCTTAGAGTGACACAAGGGACTTGCATCTGAGGGTCGGTTGCAAGGGCCAACTTACGGTGATAAGTATGGCAACTGAAATTCACAAAGGGTGCCAGCCACAACCTCTGATGCAAGTCCCTTGAATCAGCCACACCATGTTAGACCTCCCCGGTCTAACTGTGTGCCAGTGAGGTAACCAGTTAACAGGGCTTGTGCCAAAGCGTTGACACAAGCTGCCATACAGTGAAGAAAGTACCACAACTGCACCAAACGGTGCTGAATTGGGTGCAGTTACAGAGGATGCATTTGTTGTGACAGAGATTGGGGTTTACACAAACCTTGACACAAGCCCTGTCTCATCTGTCTTGAATTAGGCCCAATAGTATTTGACAGGCTGGCCCAGTGGGGGGGGGGGTAGGGAGTCAATTGAACATCAAAGACGATATGCAGGATCAGGATCTTTCTAACAAGCTGATGCTGACAACATTCCTGAATCTTCTGACAGTGTTGTCCCAGAAAATGAGAACCCTGAAGAACAGCCAAGACCTTGATCTACTGTAACTGACTTATTCAAAACCTGCTCAGAGCCTGACAAGCACTGAAATGCTGTTCAGCAAAGGTAGCAGGGTGACTCTGATTCAATGGCTGATAGAGTGTTTGTGGCCCATAATCTTCTTAAAGACTACAACGTTTTTTTGCCCAGCAGCACTATGCTCTGAGTCACATCTCAGGAGAGACCACACCCTCTCCCATCTAAGCAGTACCTGTGATCATCTTAGATGTCACCTTTGTTATGGGTTTGGTCATGTGAGTCTGAGTAGTGACAACGTTCCAATATTAAATTTGTGCATGGAAAGAGAACACGCCTTTAAAGTGTGTCCAAGGGCAGCACCCACCTGGTCATAACAATTGGATCAGGAGGACCTCTTAGCACTAGAATTAAGGAGGCAGTATAGCACAATGGTTAAGGCTCTGAGCTGCAAACTTAGAGACCTGGGTTTGAATCCCACAGCCCCCACTTGCATACTGTGTGACCCTGAGCAAGTCACTTAACTTCCTTGTGCTCCCAGGTCACACCTGTAAACAAGCTTTAGCTTAGTGTGTCTCTTCTGGTTAAAAAAAAAAAAATAATTTGTTTTTTTAAGGGAATCCTAGCCTCCCGTATACATTATTTTTTTGTGTCAGAGTCTGTCCCACTGAGCTCAGTCAAAGTAATTCCAGCAGACACTTCAGACCATGCTTTAATAGCAGACCAGGTGGCCAAGTGGGAGGCAATGGTAGGAGGTACTGTTCTTCTGAAAAAAAAAACAACAACAATGTTCTACAGTGGCCTTGATGGAAGAGGGATACCTGGATATCGTGGCAGTCATAGAAACATGGTACACAGAGAATCATGACTGGGACGTCAACATACCAAGTTACACAGCCTAAAGGAGGGACATGGAGGGTAGAAGAAGAGAAGGAGGAGTAGATCTCTACTTAAGGGAAGGAATCAAAGCAATGGAACTAAATGGTAAACAGGAAGGAGAGGAGGCACTGTGGGTCACCCCGGAGAGAGGAAATTACACCATAATCTGCATGGGTGTTGTAGACAGACCCCCATCTCAGGGGGAGGAAATAGGGAAATGATAGAAGTCATGCTTAGCATGGCAGAAAAAGGGGAGATATTGTTTGTGGGGGACCTGAATATGCCAGATGTTAACTGGTGCACCTTTGTTGCAGCCACATCCAAGAGCAGGGTCATTCTTGATGCCCTACATGGGGCATGCCTTAGAAAGCTAGTGTTGGAACCTACTCAGGAGGGCGCCATCTTAGACCTGGTACTCTCAAATGAGGACAGCAAGAGGATCTCAAATTTAGAAGTTGGTGGCCATCTGGGAACAAGAGACCACCAAACAGTGTGGTTCATGATAAACACAGCTGAAGAGTCAAGCCATAGAAAAGAGAGGGTACTGGACTTTTGGGGGACTGACTTTGACAAAATGGGAGAGTGTCTCAGAAAAGCACTAGTAAATGGGCAAAAAGTAGGGGTGGAGGAACAATGGGGAAATGTCAAAACTACCATCACAGATGCAACAATCCTTTGCATAAAGCAAATAAACAAATCAAAACAAAGGAAAAAGCTACTATGGTCCTCAAAAGAGGTGGCGGAGAAAGTTAGGGAGAAAAAGTTAGCATTCAGGAAGTATAAGGAAACACAGAAGGAGCAGGACAGAGAATTGTGCCAGTTAAAGCAGAAGGAAGCAGGGAAGGCAGTCAGAATATCAACCATTTTACCATCTTAGGTTAGCTGGTTCATTTCACTGGGGTGTCACACAGATCAGGGATAATGATGAGTCCTGGTAGGACGAAACACATGTCTATGTCTTTTGTTGGCACCCTTTGCAAACTGTGTGAGAGGCCTTTTGACACCATGCATTTCTGCTTAAAGTTGAACCAACAGAATATTCTGTGGTGATTTGCATATGCAGCCCATGATGCTTTGCATAATGGAGGCATGTGTGATTTTGTATTCTTTTGAAACTTGGCTTCCCGGCCAAATACCCTTTGGGGTAACTATTGCCTCAGTGCTTGTGCAGAGAGGTTTTTTGTCTTTTAAATTGTTTTAGTTTTAATTGGGTTCACCACAACATAACCCAGATAGACCAACTTAGGGTAGCTGGTTCATTCCACTGGGGTATCAAACAGACAAGGCATACTGATGAGTCCTAGCGGGATGAAACACGTCTGTGTTTTTTGTTGGCACCCTTTGCAAACTGCATGAGAGGCCTTTCGGCACCATGCATTTCTGCTTTAAGTTGAACCAGCATTATGTTCTGTGGTGATTTGTATATGCAGCCCATGATGCTTTGCATTGTGGGGGCATGTGAGATTTTGTATTTCTCAGAATAGCAAAGGCCCAAACTGAGGAAAAGATAGCTAACTTGGTTAAGAAGGGGGATAAAACCTTTTTATAGGTCCATTAGGGAACAAAGAAAGACCAAAGCAGGGAGAGGAAGCTTTAATAAAGGGAGGGCGGAGGAAGGGAGGGGTGGGCAGAAAGTGACAGTGAAAGGAGGGATACTGAGCAAATACTTGCTCAGTATCACAAAAGAAGAGGAGGGGAGATGCCTAATCCAATCAATAGAAGCACTCTGGATGGGGGGGTGATACCAGTCCATTCACAGAAGAAAGAGTTCTGAAAGAACTCCTAAAACTGTAGGTGGACAAAGCAATGGGCCCTGATGGGATTCACCCCAGAATTCTAAAAGAACTAAGGGGAGAGCATGTGACACCACTGACTACCCTTTTTAACAAATCACGGGAGGATGGTGTGGTACCTTAGGACTGGAGGAGGGCAGATGTGATTCCCCTTTACAAAAGTGGGACCAAAGCAGAGGCAGGAAACTACAGACCTGCTAGTTTGATCTTAGTGGTAGGGAAAATGATGAAATCAGTTCTGAAAGAAAGAATTGTTGAGTACCTAGAGGCCAGTGGGGCACAGAGCCCAAGGCAGCATGGATTCACAGTGGGAAGGTCATGTCAGATGAATCTAATAGATTTCTTTGATTGGGTGACCAAAGCAGTAGACCAGGGAGGGGCTGTGGTCATGGTCTACCTAGACATTAGTAAGGCATTTGACACAGTCCCGCACAAAGGATTAATAAACAAATTAGCCAGCCTGGGAGTGGTAGTCTGGGTTAAAATGGTCAAAAGTATGGCAGCTTAGATTCAATGCAAAGAAGTGTAAAGCAATGCACCTGGGAAACAAAAACCCAGGGGAAGAGAACACAATTGAAGGGGGTACTAACAACAACAAAAATGGAACGGGACCTGGAGGTACTCATATCAGATGACCTAAAGGTAACCAAGCAATGTGAGAAGGCAGTAAGAAGGGCTTGGGAGGATACTGGGATATATAGGAAGAGGCATCACCAGTAGAAAACAAGAAGTTGTTATCCTTCTGTACAGACAGTTGGTGAGACCCCATCTGGAGTACTTTGTGTAGTTCTGGAGACCCCATCTCCACAAGGACATAGATAGGATGGAGGCAGTCCAGAGGAGGGCAACTAAAATGGTGCAGGGTCTGCACCAGAAGCCATGCAAAGAGAGGCCAAAGGAGCTTAATATGTATACCCTTGAGGAAAGGAGGGAGAAGGGGACATGATAGAAACTTTAAGTACCTTAAGGGAATCAACAAAGTCCAGGAGGGTAGCATCTTTCAGAAAAAGAGATGTGCAAGAACAAGGGGGCACAATTTGAAGATGAGTGGGGGTGGCTCAAGGGCAATGTCAGGAAGTATTTTTTCATGGAGAGGGTGGTGGACGCATGGAACAGCCTTCCTGAGGAGGTCATGGGGTCATAAACAGTGGGGGAATTCAAGAATGCATGGGACAGACAAAAGGCAATTCTGTCTGGGGGTAGGAAGAAGTAGGCTGTTGGTCAACTAGGATCTGCAGCTTATTCAATAGGTAGGGAAATGGGCAGACTGAGTGGGTCAAGTGGTCCTTATCTACTGTCAAAGTCTATGTTTCTATGACTCTACATAAGGTAGTCATTGTTCCATTTTTTTTTTCAAATAAAGTCACTGTTGAATGTATGTTTGATTATTGTCTGGCCTGCTGGGCTGACACCAATATAGATCTTAAAAAAGTATTTCAACAGATTGGTAAAAATCTAGCTAAAGAAGGTTAACATAAGAAGCCATCATTCTGATACCAGCTGCACAAATTCTTTCCATATGCACATGGACATGGGGTGAATGTGAATACTCAAATATCAAAATAAAAGCTAGTATGAAGCACATCAGTACAATAGAACTACAGTTCTGCCCAGCAGTATGTTGTTTATTGCCACGTGATCAGGTACCAGCATACCAATTCAGTGCCACATTTCAGCTGAACTTTATGCATCACCTCTACAGCACCGTTCAAGTTTATTTTGTGCTAGTGTATTTTGGTGTAATTCCAGATAGCTACCACAGTGTGTAATTTTTGACTGTCACGTGTATGTGCACTGACTCTGCCATGATCCACAAGCTTTCCCTTACAGTACCCTATAATATTAATTTAAGTACAGGATACTGCACTTTGCTGTATTATTAAGTAAGCTAAGATGCCGGGAGGAGCCATTTAGTAGTATTGAGAAAATGTGGTTCTCTTGGTCAGGATGTAGGGTGTTTGTCAATTGAAAGTTGTCTCTGCACTCTGCTTCATTGGCACCATGTACAGTATACTGTGATGACTCCTTAAAAATCACTTACTGCTCATTTTAAAAACATGGGCATTGGAGAGCATCTGGGAACACCTTGAGGGACATGAGCACTGCATTTCAAGTTTATGCCACAAGAAATTCAGAAATTATGCATGCTTTTGTATGATGTTAGTGATGCAAAGGCACTGGCATCCTGGGGACAGGTTACATTTTTTTTTTACTTCACAGACACCATACAGAAGTCACCTTGGGGAATATGTACACTGAATTACAGGTGTATACCAAAAGAAATTCAAAAGTTATGGTTGTTTTAGAATGGTGTTAGTGAAGTTAAAGCAGGCCTTTCCTGTCATAAGACATTTGCAGTGGAAATCCAGCATTCAAGCTGTCTTCTGCTTCCCAGACAACACACAGAAATCACCCTTGAGAACTTAACTACTTTAAACTTTCTTTTAAAAACCTTGGCACTTTGGGGCCATGGGACACCTGGGGGAACATGCACTCTGAATTTCAAGTTTATACCACAAGAAATTCAAAATGCATAATTTTTTCTGTGTGGTGCTATTGAACAAAGGCATTCACCACCTAGTTTACCTTTATATTTTCTTCAGATATGCCACACAGAAGTCAACCTTGAAAAGCACTTTACAGTATTATGGAACCATGGGCACTTGGGGGTTCAGGGGACACCCTGGGGAACATGCACTCTTAAGTTAAGTTTATAACACAAGAAATTAAAAAGTTATAATTTTTTTCTGTGTGGTGCTATGAACAAAGGCATTTGCTGCCTGAATACAGTTTACCTTTCGTTCTTCACAGATGCAACCAGACATCAACCTTGAAAACCACTTTACACATTTTTAGAAACGTGCACTTGGTGGGCTTTAGGGAACACCTTGGGAAACAAGTATATTACTGAACTTCATGTTTATACCACCAGAAATCAAAAGCTATGCTTACCTTTGAACAGTGTTAATGAAGTGAAAGTACGTTCTCCCTGCCATCAAACACTTGAGGTAGAAGTCCAACCTTTGAGCTGCCCTCTGCTTCCCAGACACCACACAAAGTCACTCTCGAAAACCACTTTACTCATATTTTAGCAACCTGAGAACATGGGGTGCTTCAGAAGAAGCCCTGGGGAATGTGTACACTGAATTTTAAGTTTATACCACAGGAAATTTAAAACTTTTGACATTTTCTGTGTGGTGCTATTGAACAAAGTCATTGGCTGCCTGGAAACGGTGTTTTTTCCTTCACAGATGCCACATGCAAGTCACCCTCAAAAACCACTTTACATTTTTGTTAGAAACCTGGGGACTTGGGGGACTTCAGGGGACACCTTGGGGTGTAATCAACCAGGAATTTGGGGAACTTTACTGTTAAATTGCAAACAAAAAATAAATACACCAGACAATCAAAGCTCATACAACAATGTTATCGTGTCTTTATTTTGTTGCTTGCTTACACATTTTTATTGCTTTCACACTGTTACTTTGTGTGTACTTAATGTGCAGGTAGGCTGCATTTTTTTATTGGGACCATTCTAAGCATCTGTACCTATACTGTATTGTACTGATTTCTTTGCATAGAAAGGGAACTGGAGTCAAGTTTGGGGCTGTTACCAAAGTATTTTTTAAAACTATTGTTTTTATTGTTTTTTCCCATTAGATTTTCATCAGTGTTTTCTCCCCATCCCCATGCCCTGGATGTGAGTGTGCATGTGGAAGCAAGTGCACGCCATACCTCAGGGGTGCCTTCCACTATGCTGCCACCTCCCACCTGGCTGCTACCCACGGACCTCACCGAGAGCAGCAGCAGAACTAGGGGCAAGAACCACCTCAGGAGAGGAGAGCTGCCTCTTGGCTGCTCAATCTTGCCCTCTCCTCCCCCCATGCCAACTTTCCGATGACCTGAGGTCGTTCCTGAACCCAGGTCGCTAATGTAGCATGATGTAAGCCATCCAGAGCTTCAACCCTCAGTGCCACTGGGCCAGCTTTTATTAAAGTTTAAATCTTTCAAGTCAACAAACTGACATAGCAACAATACACAAAAGTACATGTAACACAGATATCTAATATATCTAATATAGCTGAGTTGACATACTTGCCCAGGGTGAGGACTAAGGGAAAGCCCCGACTTTAATATTAACATGGGGAGGAGGGCCCCCCTTGATCCAGATATCTATCCAGAAGGCTACTTTTGATAGGACTGACTCGATCCTGTCCTATCCCACCAAATTTGGGGCTGTTACCAAAGCAGAAGTGCAAAAACATTTTGGCCTACTTACAGTACTGTGTAATGTAATATAAAATAGTACAGCAGAATGTATCAGATCATTCTTGCATAGTTTTGGACAGACACTATCTGTTACTCCCAATCTCATAATCCTCTCACCCCCCCAGTATGACATTAAAGCAATAGGCAGCAGTGGGAGATTCAATAGCATGCAATGCACATTTTACCTTATATTGTTTACTTTACTCTCTGATCTTATAAAAGCTCTAACATGTACTTCAGGCTACTGAGCCTCCCACTGCTGGCTAATGCTCTAATATCAGCTTGCATAGATTCTGGGACTTGTAGTAACAGATATTATACAGTAGTGACAGTCTAGAACCAAGCAAACTACATTATTCTGTCCCTTATTAATGCCATGCGGCTGCTGCCCACCTCCAAGTGTCTCCTTACAGTCCATGAAACCTCATTGCATAGTGCACTTGATATTGGTCTGTTTCCCCTCTCCTGTCCCAATTTATATTTTTCTCCCAGGAAATACATTGAGTTTGAGGCACCAGTGTCCACAAAAAAATGTTCTGTAAGATGCTCAGGTCTGTCATTGGACATTGTCACTAATTCAAGTTCTCTTGTCTGGCTCATTGGAATAAACTGCATTTCTTGTGTGAAGGGTGTAGTGTTTTTTATTTATTTATTTATTTGCTTTGGTTTACCAGGTAAGCACACTAGACAACCAAGTGCCTATTTTCAGGTGCAACCTGGGAGATTACAGGGGTACATTTAAGCACATCAGGCAGAGACAGGTACAAGGTATAGTCAAGAGCAACAACAAAGCGGGGTAATACGCGAGCATCAAGGGATTTACTTTACAAGTGGGAGGGCTATAAACACCATTGTAGAGGCAGTAAACAGCATACCAGGGCAACTATGCCCCCAAAGACAGAGCAGTAGATAGAACAGTAGTGTGTACATGATTATTGCACAGTAGGGCCACTGTGGACCCACCACAATCAATTCAGCAAGTAGCAGCATGCTTCACTAGTGTATAAGGTGCAGAGACCTGCCACCTTAACCAAAGCAGTTCAGTAATGACTCAGCCAGTTAACGTGGAGTGGTCAAGGAGGTTTGATTAAGTGCAGTGGCAGGAGGAGGCAAATTTGAGGAAGCCCCAGAGGGAGGCTTTAAAGCTACACTTGCTACTGCATTCAGTTGTAGGGGAGCTGTCTCAGCTTGCTACATCAATTCCATCACTGCTTCCACTGCTTGGAATCTGCATATCAATTTCAAGAAGCTGAGAGACAGACACAGGTGAAGACTCAAGCAGATGTAACACACTGTCTGGTTTGTCTATAACAGCTGGAGCAAAAAGGTCCATATTTTTCTTAATGCTAGTACCTTTTCTGCCATGTCATGCAGCCCAGCTCTGTTCACTGGCATATTCTCGTCCTGTTCTTGCTCATGCAAACCTGGAATGCTCTCTCATACTTCTGTTTGTTTCTCCTCAATTTAAAGCTACATTTTCCTGTGAACATCTGGCTCCTCCTCGATTTTATCCTCCACTCACTGTTAACATTGGGTACGTCCATTTCTAATTCAACTGCTTCCTGTTCATCATTTTTCTGTACCTCAAGAGGGCTACTGGTATTTTCTACACTTTGCACACCATTTTTCTGGCTGTGTCTTGATGTTCCATAGTCATCCATTTTATCAGCAAGCCTGCACTACTAGAAAAAAAATATGAACAATATTTAATGTCACATACAGTACAGTGCTGTTCGCTAAAACAAGAACAAGTTACAGAATTTAATAACACATTACAAAGCCAAAGCATGTTGCTGAACTTTACCTTGTCATAGGCTGCTTTAAGGTTTTCAAAATATCTGTGGACTTCCCTCGCTTACATTTCTTCAGTTGCTTGATATTCTATTTCCCTGTGGCTGCAGAGAGCCTAATCACAGGTGGTGTCCTATTTGCCAGGCCAGACTTCATCTCAGTAATCAAGATGTCACCACTCCAGATTTTCTTCCACAGAAAACAGTTTTATACATGGTGGAATAGACAGATGATACAATACTAACAATTCTTCCGAACTTGTAAAGCAAAATACTGTTGGCACAATGGAACATTTTTGTGCCTTATATAGGCTGACAACAGGTGGCATCGGGTGACATGCGCCAAGGCAGGTAATACAATACTGACAATTCTTCCAAACTTGTAAAGCAAAGTTCTGCTGGCACAATGGAACATTTTTGTGCCTTATGTAGGCTGACAACAGGTGACATTGGGTGACGTGCACCATGGCAGGTATACGTTAGAGGTGCATTACTTCATCATATTGGATTACAGCTAAAGTGACATAGTACCCCTGGATGTTGCCAGATCAATGATGTGTTTTCACAGCTGGTAACTCCTTAATGGAGCTGTCATCACATCATTCATGCACAATAGTGTAGATTTCAGTCACGATCAATGCTGCTATAAGGCAGATGCAGTCTGACAGTGACAGCATCAGGAAGATCCGGGTGTTTCTGGATTAGGGGCCCACCTAAAACACAACATAGAAATATAGAATCTGTTGGCAGAAATGGACCTCTTGGCCCACCCAGTCTGCCCATTTTCCCTACCCACTGCAAAAATCACAGACCCTACTTGATTTCTGGCTTTAACCTCTTTTTCCTATTGCTGTGGTTCTCCTAAGCTTGTCCCGTGCATTTTTGAATTCCCCTACCAAATTTTCCCCCATCACTTCCACTGGGAGGCAGTTCCATGCATCCACCACCCTTTCCATGAAGAAATGCATGCCAGTGCAATGTGCATCATGGCCTGTCATTTGCATTAGATGCTCACTTGTATAGCACTGTTACTTGCCACTTTTGCCACTTTTCATATTGTATTACTGTAGTGTAATATAAATTTGCCGACAGTATTTTAAAGACAAAATGAGGAGTAAGTCATTTATTTAACTTTTTGTTTATTGTTGCACACAGGGAAACTTTGGTAATCATTGACCGCATGCTCTCTGAACACAAGACCACCATGAGGGAAATTGTTGAATGCCTGGCCGCCGAACATGGGGTAGTTGCTACTGTCAAATGAATGCACTACAAATAGGATGGACATACAGGTGGGCAAGATAAGTCATTTAAAAATGTTTTCATGACTGTGTTATTACAATAATTTATATATCACAAAAATCAATATTTCATTTTTTTTAATAAAGGTTTTGAACCATGATATGGGATGTGAACAAAAAAAACACTGGAGCAAGTCAGGACATGAATGAAGAACAAGATGAACCCCTTTGGCACAATAATAACGTAAGAGTGGGGGGGCTGATTATTTTCAAGAAAGCATAGCTCGAGAGAGGTGTGTCACTGTAGAACACATTATTTCAGGGGGCAACTGGGCTACATTTGCTGATCTTCAAGCCAGGGAGACTTTCTTTTTCTTGCAAGTGGAACAGGTAGTTGTGAAAAGTAAAGCGGGTGTTGCCTCCTATACACTCGGATGGGCCAGCATTGACTCCGTTTTTATAGCAGACATCTAAACTCCACACTATCTCTCACCTTTATAGTGCTATAAGACACCTGATTCCCCAGATGTCTGGTAAACAGGTGAAATACTAGGATAATGCCATAACTTGTGAGCCCTCAGACAAGCACGGGGCAAAATTTGGTTTAACACAAATCTGTATGTCAACATTCATTATTATAGATTGATGCAAACTAAAATATTACAAGACATGCATTATACACTTGAAAAATTGCATGTCTGGGATGCCCTGGACTCCCTGTTATGTGCAAAATGTGCTGACGCATTAGATACCCTGAAGCACATACTATGGGATTGTCTGAAAGCCCAACCTCTGTGGCAGCAGGTATATGGTTCTCTGGACCCTCTCCTTGGATTGCGAGACACTTTTACCCCTGAGTGATGCCTTTCAGTGGTTGGGGGTGTGGAAAACTTATGAGACACAGAAAGTAACATTTTAAGCATATCAAGCATATCACTATGGCAGTTAAGAAAATCATATTGAGGCATTTGTGGATCAAGAGTTGTGCACTTTCTCAGAGTGGCATGCTGAAATATTACAAGCCCTTCACATGGAGAAAATGCTGGTCCCAGTGCAGAACAGAGATCATGTTTCTAAGAAGCAATGGGAGTCATTCTGTGCCCTGTTGAGGATTGCAAATCCAGGTTCATAATGCCCAGAATGGGGCTGGTTATTTCCATCACTGTAATCCTCTGATGCACACCAGTGTTAGGTTGAAATCGTAGTATATACCTCTCACCTAATGTGCTAACCAACTTCTATGTGGGGGGGGGTGGAAGGGGTTTCGTTTTGAGTTTTCTTTTTGTGTACTACCTGTATGATTTCTGTTTATGAAAAGAATTTGGAATGCTGACAATTTGCTCATGTTTTGTCTTGTGCAGCATGTGTTTTCGAACATTTTAATAAAGCATATTAACTAAAAAAATGAACAAGGAGATATTCATCATGTGTTTTATTCTGAAGAAATGACAGTGTCTTCAAAGCAGTTTGTTTCCATGACACTTCATAAGAAGGACAGGGACTACATGAAGTTGAAGCTAAAGTACCTGCTAAAGCTTCATGCATTGGGCTCCATATTTAACTACAGGTGAGCCCACTGTGCATTTTCAAGGGTCTTAATGTTACAGTAACTTGTAATGTACTGTAGTTTGAGAAACCATCAAAATGTCACAGTATTGTCAACAGTGCCCATTCCTTATTTTCACAGGAACAATGGATGGCAGCTTCTTCAGGGAACACATCATCAAGGGAGCTGTGCAGACATACATAAGGAGAGAATTTGTGGCTGAACATTAATTCTTTCAAGACAATAGCTCTAAAAACACTATATCAGCAGCAGCTATTGCAGCTGCCAGAATTAATTGGAGCAGGACATCACCAGAGTATGTACTGTACTGTACTATATTTTACTTAACAGAAGCATCCATGAAAATGTTTTTTTTTTTTTTTTTTTTTTTTTAATAATACAGTATTTTGGAGTTTTATTTTGTCACACCAGGTCACCAGGTATGGATCCGATTGCTGTGGCATATCATGAAAATGTTTGTCAGGAGAAAGAACAAACCATGGACAAAGCAATGACTTGCTGATGCCATCAAGCTATTTTGGAAGACATTGAAAAGAAGACATCGCAAACAATATATTGAGCACTTGCAAAAAGTCTTGCCTACCATGGTTTTCAAGATCGGACATGCCACTGTATTGTGAATAACACACTGTGATATATTACTATCTATTGCATTAGTTGTTTGAATTCTGTTTTGACCATTTGTTTTGTAACTTACAGTACCTATAGTACTATATTGCATACATATGCATATGATGTTTTCATCCATATGGTAATGACACAGTGTTAAAAATGTAGTGTACAAAGAATTGCACTGTGAAATGTATCATTGTACATTGTGAAATACTTCAATAAAAGCAATCCCCATGATAACACATGTTATACACAAGTATACAACACAAGAGAGAGGCCACATTTCATTAAGTGCTTCCAGGAGGAAGGGGACACATCTGAGGCCATGTTTTCAGAGAGATTTCCACTTCTGGAAGTTTTTCTCTCCTAGGAGTCTGGATGTTGTGAAAGTATAGTGTCTGGTTAAAATAATCAGCACTTTTACTGCATAAGGCCCAAATTCAAGTGGTGATACTACATTATATATGCAGTATGCACATTACCATGCACATGTCACAAACTGTACAAGTAAGCACTCAAGGTGAGTGTGCTGCTACAGCCAAAAATTCCAAGTAGACTAATATATTTGTCTAAAAAGTGTTTTTATTCAATTCAGTAGCATAACATTTTGCATACAGTACAAGTTGGTGGGTGACTGCTAGCTGCAAGACATGGCCAACAGTTTCCCACCTACTTGTATGCCAAATGCTGTGCTGCAGAATGGAATAAAAAAAACTCTTTGGATACATTCCACTCTACTAGCAATGTTCTGGTGTAGCAGCACTCACCTTGAGTGCCTAGCAATTTCTGGACTTAATAGCTGTTGCTGGGAATTGGAAGCTCCTGCCTAGCACCAGACTTCAATCCACCTGAGCACACTATTGTTTGGATTGGCTGTGCAAGTAAGCATAAACATCAAAATAAAGTGCACTACATGACACACACTGTTCCCTGTACGCTAAACAGATATTAAAAATGCACTCTGAACATTTCTCTAAATGATCCTAGGAGAAATGGGAATCCATCCAAGGAAGTGGTTTCCCAGAGACTGAAGTCAGTGGTGGTTTTGTTTCTGTCCTGAGAGTCTGAATGTTGTGAGACAATACTGTCTTCCAAAAATAAGCAGCACTTTTATAAGGCCCTCATGCAAGTATTAATACCACAGTATATAAAGAAGCTCCAAAATAAAGTACACTACATGGCACACTGTCCCCTATGTGATAAACAGATGTTAAAAATGTGCTCTGTGAACATTTCATTAAGTCCTTATAGGAGGAATGGGGACACCTCTAAGGTCATGGTATTCAAGAGATTTCAGCCACTGCCATGGGAGCCCCATGCAGGCATAACCTGTGAAGTTCACATGGTACTAAATACTGCATCACATTTTACTTGTTAATATTGAAAAGGACGATTTTCACTTTGGGTTGGTTTTCACCTGCTCACCATGACAACATCTAAACTCGAAGCAAAGTAGTTGCTACCTATTCAGATGTTAATATCTGGCCCACAAGCCTTAGAATAGTGAAAATGGAGAAAGGGAGATCACAGGCATGACATGATTTTAATGTTAAGGACAACTTACAGGTTTGATTTCAGCAGGGTCACAGAGAAATACAGTACTTGTTTGGTAAAGAGGCTAAAATGTTTATAAAAAATGTCTTTCATACAAATTTGATGTCCAACGTAAAGTACACAACACAGAGTAGAAAATCAGTGGGGTTAGGAAGTAGGGATTGTTAAAGGCATGACTACAGCAAAAAGTTTATAGGTACCCTAAGAATGTAAACAGACTCACATTCCACCTGAAATTTCAGAATAATTTTTCCCAAGATGTTCCCCAATCAACCTTAGAAGCACAAGTTCTCCAAGCATAAGTTCATTTTTGGGGGGTGCTTCATATGCCTTCTGAGAAACAGCTTTCAGGCCTTAGACACTCATGCATTTTGAGAGTTGCAGAAAATGGTAGCTATGTTTGGCATATATGCATAACTGTGTCTGAAATTTCAGAATCATGTTCCTCAAGATGTCAACTAATCACCCCTAGATGCACAAGTCTGTATTCCAAGCCAACATTCATTTTTAGGAGTGTTTCATGTGCTCTCTGAGAAAAAAACTTTGTTCCCATTGAAACTAATACATTTTATGTGCCACAGAAAATGGCTCACAGGTTTGGTATTTCAGCATACTTCCACCTGAAATTTCAGAATCATGTTCTGAAGTTGTCCCCTAACAACCCCTCGTAGCACAAGTCTGTACACCAAACAAAGTTTATTTTCAGGGCGGGGGGGGGTTCATGTGCTCTCTGAAGAACAGCTTTCATGCCTAAGACAGACACTAGAACAATATAAGAGTCACAGAAAATGGTGGTTATGTTTGGCATTTCTGCATATTTTCACTTGACATTTCAGAATTCTGCTCTCCAATGTGTCCCTCAGCCACCCCTGGAAGCACAAGTCTTCACTCCAAACAAAAGTTCATTTTTTTGGGAGAACTTAATGTGCACTCTGTGAAACAACTTTCATGCCATAGACAGACACTAATGCAATTTGAGAGTCACAGAAATCTATGTTTTACATTTCTGCATACTTATGCTTAAATTTCTGAATCATGTTCCCAAAGGTGTCCCTAATCACTCCTAGAAGCACAAATCTGTCCTCTAAGCAAAAATTTTTTTTTTTTTTTTGGGTATGTCCTTTCTGAGAAACAGCTTTGTTCATGTTCAAACTAATGCATGTAGAGTGTCACAGATAATGGTTGACAGGTTTGGTATTTCTGCATACTTTCATCTGACATTTCAGAATCCTGTTCTCAAGGTGTCCCCCAACCACCCATGGAAGCACAAATCTGTACTCTGAGAAAAAGTTCATTTTCGAGGGGTGCTTCATGTGCTCTCTGAGAAATAGCTTTCAGGCCTTAGACAGATGCTAATGCAATTTGAGAGTCACAGAAAATGGTGAAAATGGCTGATAGATTTGGCATTTCTGCACACTTTGCCTGAAATTTCAGAATCATGTTCCCTGAGGTGCCTCTAACCGCTCCTAGAAGCACAAGTCTATACTCCAAGTGAAAGTACATTTTCAAGGGGTGCTGCATGTGCTCCCTGAGAAAGAGCTTTCAGGCCTTAGACAGAACATTCTTTTTTTGGGGGGGTATTGCTTCATGTGCTAGCTGAGAAACTGCTTTGTTCCCATTGAAATGAATGTATTTAGAGAGCTACAGAAAATGGTTGATATGTTTGGTATGTCTGCATACTTTTGTCTGAAATAATGTTCCCCACACTGTTACCCAACCACCTCTGGAAGGACATGTCTTTACTCTTAGAGAAAGCTCATTTTTGGGGGGCCTCATGTGCTCTCTGAGAAACAGCTTTGTTTATTTTGACACTAATGCATTTAGTGTGTAACAGAAAATGGCTGATAGGTTTGACATTTCTCCATAATTTCACTAGAAACGTCAGAATCATATTATTCAGGGTGTCTATGGCAGGGCTGTATATTAGCCCCTTTACTTTTCAATTTATACTTCAACAGTATATCAGAAAACCTATACAATCAAGATTTTAACTCATCTAGAGTTTTCAGTGTGAATTTCCTTTTTAGCATACGCTGAAGACATAGTTTTATTATCAACATCAGTATTGGGTTTACAAAGGAAATTAAACCCTTTTTCACAGTTATGTGATGCCAAACACTTCTGAATAACTAGAGGGAAAATGCAAATGGTATTTTTTGGTGTTAACACATTTCAAAAATACAAGCTAAGGCTGAAGAAATCATCAGTCGAAACATTAAAAACATATGATTACTTAGGTATGTACTTTTCTATAAGTAATAATTGGAATCAACATTTAGATTATGTAAAAAAGAAGCTACTGATTTCCATTAATAGTGGGATTAAAAGATTTACATGAACCTTGGTCGATATTCAGTAAAAGAAGTCCTGACTGTAATAAATGCTAAAATTACAAATACACTACATTATGCAGTGGAAATGTGGGGCATCTTTGACTGTACTTCCCTTGAAACTATTACGAACAAACTATATTGATGCTTGTCAAGACTTCCACAAGGCACCTCTGCATACTTTTTAAGAGCAGAATTAGGACAGTACTCAGTTGATACTCGCGTGTTAATTAAACAATAATTTTCTTTACAGATCTTCAGGTAATGTCTGATGAATGTCTTACTAAATTATATTTTGAGGAACAGATTATGTATTCTTTAAATTGTATCTCGTTTCCTTATATTATGTTTATAAGAACCAAGTTATATCCAAAGGACTGGGTTCATTATTATATGAAATACAGTATATAGAACCCCTCACACTATTTTAGTAGTTTATATTAGATCTACATGTAAAAATATCACAGCACAACAAGACATGGCAAATATTAGTATTTCTAAAATCCACATTTCTTATAAGTATCTTAAAAGAGTTTTTGGTATGGAATTATACCTTAATAAGATCCAAGACAAGGAAAGGAGATATCTTATTTCATAATTTCAGTTTGAAACTTATAAGTACAAACAGATAATGTTTCAACAAAAGCATGAAGAAGTACTCTCCCCATTCTGTGACTGTGCACAAAGTGAACTTGGTGATTTGGAATATATAGTATTAAGATACCTTAAGTTAGAAAGAGAAAGAAAACTTTATCTTGATGCCTATATCTCAAAAAATAATTTCACTAGTCATCAATTGCTGTACAGAATTTTTTATTTCGATGACCAATCCAAAACCAAAAATTTTTAACCTAATAATCTAAAGGTAGAAGACTTGGTTTGCTGGCCAAGGCACCTAGCTTCACCTGAGCTCTTTCCTTCTAAGACTGCTTGAAAGGCAGAGTAGAAAAACTTACCAGAGCAAGGGAGAAGGATTAAGACTTAGTTTGGCTAAGCAGATTTACTGTGTGGTGGTGTTTTTATTTTTTACTCACAGGGATTGCTACTGTTTGTTGCTAACATTTCATTGCTTTATTTTTTCTCTGATTCAAATTGTTGTTGCTGGTATACCTTCTTCTGCATTATTACAAGGTGTGCCTACAGGTGGTGCTAACAGATTACTGCTGTAATCTTCTGATTCAAATTGTCTTTTGCAAGGTATATCTTCTGTTACTGCTTTATTTTTCTCTGGAGCAAAGTGTTTCTTACAGGGTATATCTTCTCTGAAATTACTGTATTACAGGTGGAGCTTACATTTTTGTGACTTTTTTATCATTGGGCTAAGCAAAATTACTGTTTGACACTGGTTTTATTTTATTCTTGTTTGTTGAAAGGTTTGTTGTCTCAGAGGTGTTTCAGTCTCCTTCTCATTGAAGGAGCTAATTGCTTTCCTCCCACAGCTCTTCCAAAGGATTAGGTGTGTATGTGGGTGGAGCTGGCAAACTGTCAGTAATTTCCAACAGAAAGAAGGGTTAAAAGTCAGGTTAGTTGATATCTTGGAGGTAGAAGACTTGGTTTGCTGGCCAAGGCACCTAGCTTCACCTGAGCTCTTTCCTTCTAAGACTGCTGAAGGCAGAGAAAAACTTACCAGAGCAAGGGAGAAGGATTAAGACTTAGTTTGGCTAAGCAGATTTACTGTGTGGTGGTGTTTTATTTTTTACTCACAGGATTGCTACTGTTTGTTGCTAACATTTCATTGCTTTATTTTTCTCTGATTCAAATTGTTGTTGCTGGTATACCTTCTTCTGCATTATTACAAGGTGTGCCTACAGGTGTGTGCTAACAGATACTGCTGTAATCTTCTGATTCAAATTGTCTTTTGCAAGGTATATCTTCTGTTACTGCTTTATTTTTCTCTGGAGCAAAGTGTTTCTTACAGGGTATATCTTCTCTGAAATTATTACAGGTGGTGCTTTACAGGTTTTACAGTTTTATCTAACATTAGGATAAGCTTTCAGGGTTACTGCATTTGTTGTTGACTGATTGTTTCTGCTCTACCTCCTTGTTCTTCATCCGTGGTTCTTCTTTGGCAGGAAGGCCCAGCCACCCACCCCATCCCAACCACCCCACACTACACTTTTATAGGGTACCACAGTTGTAACATTTCCTGTGGCAGAACAGGAAGGGGCGGATCAGTGGGCCTCACAAGGATCTCATTTAGGGCACTAGTAATTTAACTTGTTATAACAAGTTAAACAAAGCACAATTAAACCATTACTTGCATTTTTTTCCTTCTAATTACTCTGACTAGGTTACAAACCCAGCAACTTATTTGGAATGGATTTCATTAACAGGTACTGTGGAACAATTTTCAGAAGGACAGTCTTACAGGATTTAGGACACTGTCCTACATGCTGGGCCTTTGGAGATCTTAGGTCTCAGCTCGGGCAGCATGGGCAGAGATTGCACACCTCAAATTTCATATTGAAGAGGAAATACATTATAAGAACCACCCGCCATTTCCCCAGCATCCAACAGAAAAACCTCGACCGCAGAGGGTAGTTGGTCCAGGAGGTTGGCAGGTGGTTAGGAGGAGCAAATCAGGTGCCCCATCACCTCTGCTCTCCAACACATTACCTCCAAAACCATATAAACACTATAAACAGGTATCTGCCTCTATCTCTGAAATCAAATAAAGAGGCAGAAGACACTGCAGAGCAGGACACTGCGGGCACAGGAGCTAGCACAACAATACTCACCCAAATCAGGAACCAAAACTAAACAAGCAGAAAGGAAATCCAAAAACTTCTGATCATAGGAGACTCCATGATTCGGGAGTTGATACCCATCTCCAGCCAGGAGTGATGGTCAGATGTCTCCCAGGTACATCAGCATGGAGAGACACTGACCGGATTCATAAAATTGTTCACAAAGCAGGAGAAAACATTGATGTCCTAGTACACATAGGGACTAATGATCTCGCCAGCCGGTCAGTTGTGGAGACCAAGGAACACCTGACTAGGCTGGGTGACAAACTATCATCTATTTCGTCTGGCATCTCCTTTCTGAGATCCTGCCAGTCTGGGAGAAGGGAGCAGATGGACGGAAGGTCAGAGAAGGGGAGATAGGGAGCTAAACATGTGGCTCAAGGACTGGTGCCAGGAAAAAGGACACAGATTTGTAGGAACTGGCAACAGTTCTGGGAGCGAAAGTTCTTTAAATTTGATGGACTGCATCTGACTAAAGAGGAGTCAGTGCATTGGGGCAGAAGTTTGACGTCTTTGCAGAATATTTAAACTAGCAAATGGGGAGAGGGTGCAGCACCCTACACGTCGAATGGGAAGAACACCCTCCCCTCAGCTAGTGGTCAAACAGGAATTCAGCGTGTTTGCCATTCATTTGCATCACCAGGTAAGAAAAAGGTTTGTCTCCCCACGATGCACAGGGTAATGCCAAACTTCACCCAACAACTAACACACCAAAATCTGGCAATGGAAAATCATGTACACAATGCTCACAGCCTGGGAAATAAGATCCCAGACCTGCAGGCAATAATGTCAGAGGCTAAACTGGACATAGTAGCAATTAGTGAGACGTGGTTTACCAGTAACCACACTTGGGAGACTTCAATACCTGGATATGTATTGTTCAGAAGAGACCGAGGTGCAAAAAGGGGGGGAGGGGTGGTCCTGTATGTTAATGAAAATATCAAAGCTACAGAAATTCAGAATACACATAAGGAGCCAGAAGAACTGTGGGTCACCCTAGAAACAGGTAATGGGACAGCCATAAGAACTGGGGTTGTCTACAGGCCCCCAGACCAGAGGAGGACATAGACACATTACTGTTAGAAGATATACAAAACATGACAGCTAAAGGGAGGTTCTGATAATGGGAGACTTCAACATGCCAGATACAGATTGGTCAATACCAGCAGGAACATCTGCCAGAACTAGACTCATAGTGGATTCCCTGCAGGGGAGGGCCTCAAACAACTGGTACAGCAACCCACAAGAGACAGGGCTATCCTAGATCTAGTACTGACTAACAAAGAAGGGATCACAGATCTCCAGGTAGAAGGTCACCTGGGGCCAGTGACCATCACATGGTATGGTTCAATTTGGCTACTACATCTAAATCATCCCATTCCAAGGCAAAAATATGGGACTTCAGAGGAGCTGACTTTGATAAGATGGCCAACAGAGTTAAGCTAGCCCTGGCAAAAAGAAACACAGGTGAGGAGGTACAGGCAAAGTGGGCAAGCATTAAGGATACAATACTTGAAGCAACATCCCATTGTGTTAGACAGAAAAGGAAGTGCAAAGAAGAAGGAAACCACTTTGGTTCTCAAATAGTAGCAGAAAAGGTCAGAGCCAAAGGCTGGCCTTCAGAAAATATAAGGAACACAGCGGGATGAAGATAGGGAGGCATACCAAACTGCCCTAAGGGAAGCAGGTAAGGCAGTAAGGCAGGCAAAGTCCCAAACTGAGGAAACACTAGCACGAACAGTAAAAGAAGGTGACAAGACTTTCTATAGATACATTAGTGAAAGGAGAAAGTCCAGAGGGTATTGCTGTTTAATGGAGAAAAGGGAGCATGTGAGGAGGAGGACCCTGTAAAGGCATCTATCCTAAATAGATACTTTTGCTCAGTATTTACTGAAGAGAAGGTAGGGCAGGGGCCCACAGCTCAGCATCATGGACACAGGGGGGAGGGAGGTGAGCACTACTCCCTTCACAAAAGAAAGGGTCCTACAAGAGCTTGCTAAGCTCAGGGTGGATAAGGCAATGGGACCTGATGGCATACATCCCAGGGTACTTAAGGAGCTAAAGGAGGAACTAGCAGAGCCATTAGCAGAATTGTTTAGTGAGTCTCTGAGCACAGGAGAGGTCCCAGAAGACTGGAGAAAGGGCTCATGTGATCCCACCCACAAGAGTGGTAGCAGGAGGAGGTGGGGAACTACAGACCGGTCAGTCTTACCTCAGTAGTGGGGCAAGATTATGGAGGCACTCCTTATGAAAGGATAGTGCAACACCTGGAATCCATAGGGGCACAGGATCCAAGACAGCATGGGTTTACAAAGGAAGGTCCTGTCAAACTAATCTCATAGATTTCTTTGACTGGGTAACCAGAGTGGTGGACCAAGGGGAGCAGTTGATGTCGCCTACCTTGACTTCAGCAAAGCTTTTGACACTGTTCCACATAGAAGATTGATAATAAGCTAGGTAGGCTCGGTGGGTCAGAAGTTGGTCAACTGGGTGGCAAACTGGTTGACTGGCAGAAAACAGAGAGTGGTGGTAAATGGTATACAGTCAGAAGAGATGCAAGTCACAAGTGGGGTACCTCAGGATCAGTCCTGGGGCCAGTCCTATTCAACATCTTCATTAGTGACCTCGCAGATGGACTAGAGGGTAAGGCTTGTCTGTTTGCAGATGACACCAAGATCTGCAACAGAGTAGATGATCCAGATGGGTGGGCAGAATGAGAAGAGATCTGGATAAACTAGCAGAATGGTCAGAAGAGTGGCAACTGGGATTTAATGCAAAGAAGTGCAAAATCATGCACATAGGGAAGAGAAACCCTGAAGCCACTTATAGGCTGGGAGGGGAGTTGCTAGCAGTCACAAAGGAAGAAAGAGACTTGGGCATCATCATCACTGATGACCTAAAATCATCCAAGCAGACCTCTAAAGCAGTAGGTAAGGCTAGGGGGTGTTAGGGTGTATTAGTAGGGGTATCACAAGTCGTAAGAGGGAGGTAATAATCCCTCTGTACAAGACATTAGTTAGGCCCCATCTGGAGTATCATGCGCAGTATTGGAGGCCACACCTTCACAAGGACATTAACTAAATTGAGGCAGTCCAGAGAAGGGCAACTCAAAATGGTGCAGGGACTGCATCAGAAGACATATAAGGACAGATTAACGGAGCTCAATATGTATACCCTGAGCAAAGGAGGGAGAGAGGTGATATGATCGAGACATTTAAACACCTTAAGGGCATAAACAAGGTGAAAGAGTCTAACATGTTTAAATATAAGAAAAATAGCAGGACAAGAGGACACAGCATGAGATTAGAGGGAGGCCGATTAAGGGGAATGTGAGAAATTCTTTCACAGAAAGGGTGGTAGATGCATGGAATGGCTTACCACAAGAAGTGGTGGCTATGAATACAGTGCAGGGCTTCAAACAGGCATGGGATAGGCATAAGGGAGCAATACAAATGACTATGAATAGATAGGTCACTGACAGAGCAAAGGCCGATGGTACATTTATAAGGTAGAAAAAGAAATGGGCAGACTGGATGGGCCTTGCGGTCCTTATCTGCCGTCAACTTCTATGTTTCTATGTTTCTATGTAATGTAAACTCAAGGATAAATGGAAAGCTCCATAACATACCACGTTAATAATGATTGATAGATAGATAGATAGATAGATAGATAGATAGATAGATAGATAGATAGATAGATAGATAGATAGATAGATAGATATATCCTCTGTATGGATGGGATCTACTGGCTTCTCCTTTTTTTTTGCTGAAGAAGCCACTTTTTCCTTTCAGGAATGGGATATTATAAGCTACAATATGCTAGTCGGGGAGGTAGGTAACCAGACCCAAACCCAATGGTGTCTTATTTACATTCCAGATAAGTAAATATATTCTGGAATTAGGTAAAGGGCAACCAACAGTTCCCACCCAATATATTGAGGAAATTAATTTAGACATCATCGATAACTAACTGGCACTTTGTCATCTGTGCAAAACCATTACAAACTGTAACAGAAACAAAAGTAAATCTGCCTTCTGCTTTTTGTATATTGCTTATAAGGTAATTGAGACAGTGATTTCTGAGTGAGACTACTGCACTCTATTGTATGCATATTTGTATTTATGTTAACGTAATGTGTTTTAATCAACTGATTAGCTGTATTTTAACTTTTCTAATGGAGACTAGGCAAACAATAAAATTGTGAAACTGAAACTAACTTTTTCACAAGACTCAGATTAAACATTTCAACAAGATCAGTAAGTGCATACTGACAGAAAATTCATTTAGTTATTCCAGTGATCTATGTGTTGGACATGTTGGCTATGTGAAGAGGGTTGCTGGTGTAGGAGGTGAGGACATGTAGAATCACAATAGAGTCTGCACAGGGCTGGGGTGCAGGGATAGTAGTACAATCACAAACACAGAGAAATCCTGCACTCACCACCCAAAGTAAAATGCTGCTCACACAGGTCTCCAAAAAGTGCTGGTTTTATTTAAAAGTGCCAGTACTGGTAAAAGACACATCTCCTGATGCGTTTCAGAATAAATGTATTCTTTTCTCAAAGGTGATGATGTGTGTTGACTGTCACATGTCCCTTCATTAGCATGTAACCTTATGGTATTTTGCAGTATTCTGAGTTCAGATGTGTTTCCCAGATCGCCCAGTATTCGTCCATCTGATCTCGGTTGCTGAATTGGATTCTCTCAAAGCAGGCTGTTTTACCAAGTTCTGCAAGCTATTCTTCCACCTTAGAGGAGTGTGTCTGCTGCCAATGATGCAAGGTGTTCCTTTATGCTTAGCCCCTTCAAGCCAGCTAGTTGAAGTGGGTGAGTAGCCAGAACTCATGAGGTCAAGTCCTGAAAGCACCTATAAAGCTGTGAATACAATATCCATCTTAAGTAGCATGGTGCTAATATCATGCACTTGCTATCAGTACCTACAGTATTTAGTTTATTGGAGGTCTATAAGATATGTGCGATGGACCCTGTTTCTTGCTGACACCACCAACATTTGTCTGAGTCCTTCAAGCCCCACTTGTAAAGTTTTGCAGGGGGTTTCTGCCACCTATGTAGAATTTTGAACTGGATAAATTGTTTCAGGAGCTTTTTTACATCTCTTTAACAGTTTCCAACATCTGCTCCACTGCTGGGATGTGATTTCCAGATCCCATTCTTCATTGCATTTCTGTAGTGTAGTGTCAGTACATAGAAACATAGAATTTTATGGCTAAGGACCACTTGGCCCACCTAGTCTGCCCATTTCCCTACCTAACAGATAAGCTGCAGATCCTAGTTAACCAACAGCCTACTTCCTCCTATGCCCCACTAGAATTGCCTTATATCTGTCCCCTGCATTCTTGAATTCCCCCACTGTTTTTGACTCTACAACCTCCTCAGGAAGGCTGTTCCATGTATCTACAACCCTCTCTGTGAAAAAATACTTCCTCACATTACCTCTGAGCTATCCCCCTCTATCTTCAAATTGTGCCCCCTTGATCTTGCACATCTCTTTTTCTGAAAGATGCTTCCCTCTTGAACTTTGTTGATTCCCTTGAGGTATTTGGAAGTTTATATCATGTCCCCCCTTCCCCTCCTTTCTTTGATGCTATACATCTTAAGCTCCTTTACTCTTTCTTGATATGTCTTCTGGTGCAGACCCTGCACCATTTTGGTTGGCCTCCTCTGGATAGCCTCCACCCTGTCTATGTCTTTGTGAGATGGGGTCTCCAGAACTGTACACAGTACTCCAGATGTGGTCTTACCAACTGTCTGTACAGAGGGCCAACAACTTCCTGTTTTCTACTGGTGATGCCTCTTCTTATGCATCCCAGTATCCCCCAGTCCTCCTTACTGCCTTCTCACATTGCTGGCCCACCTTTAGGTCATCTGATATGACCACCCCAGGTCCCTTTCCATTTTTGTTTCTGTCAGTATCTCACCCCCCATTGTGTACTCTTCCCCTGTGTTTTTGTTTCCCAGATGCATTACTTTGCACTTCTTTGCATTAAATCTAAGCTGCCATACATTTGACCATTCCTCCATCCTTGTCAAGTCACTTTTCATCCTTTCCACCCCACCTTATGTATCAACCCTGTTGCAGCCCACCCCACCTTGTGTATCAACCCTGTTGCAGTAGGGTCTGTGATTTGAGATAACAGAGCTTTATAAAACATGCTGCTTGATGTTTTTTGCCCATGCCGTCTGACTAGCATAGTGTCCAATACATTGGGGTTACCTATAATACAGGTGGAGCTCACACCTTTTTGCAGTGCATGTGTTGACTCGAGGTGTCTTCAGTGGTGCTTCAGCAATATGTGATATTGGCCCTGTATCTACATGAAGGATATTAGGACTTCGGACTTGAAAGTAGTAGAAATCTTTATTGATCGGTCAGAGACCATTTCAATTCAGGCATAAAAGTCACAATACCTAAATTACACAGTAAGCCAATAAAAAGTCATAAATAGGATTAAAAATCATCTATACTTCCAGTTTAACATACACAGTACAGAAAAAGAAATCCAATATTTTAAAAACATATAGAATTTGTTAACAAAAATTATTCCTTGGACCTATTTCTGTTTGCAGCTTTAATTCTTATTCTTGCAATAGCAGATAAGTACCCAGCCATTTATTTAATTATAAACTCATCATTTGTGGTAAAAGCAAAATTTAAAAGGCATTGCTAATCTGTTGTTTGGATAGTTTCCCACAGTGGCTCTAACCAAATTTTTCTAGGGAATTGAGATCACATGCATTCAAATATTACATGCTGCAAGTTTTCTTCAGCTTGATTATTGCAAGCACAGAGCCTAGATTGTAAGGTATGATCATTGTTACACCTGGCATACAAGATTTTGCTTGGGAATAACTCAAGTCAATATTTAGTACAAAGTTTGCTTAATTCAGATTCTTTCAGGACATCTAAATAGGACCTATAATAACGTGCAACATTGTGTTGGCGTAGCCAGGGTGCAACATGTAATCTTGTTGTGGCTTCTAGGTCCTATACTGCATAATATTCTGTTACCCTTTGTGTAACAAATTTCTGGTATTTTAAGCTAACAGTTATACCATTGTTATGCAAATTTTCCAAAAATAATAGATTTGCTTTATTCAATATACTTTGAACTGTTTTAAGCTAACATGACTTAGTTAGCCCAGTGTTATGGCAATTGTATTTTTCTTTTAGACAATGTAGGGGTAGTCTTTTAATATTTAAGTACAGGACTTTGATCCAATAATTGATTTTCCTTGCTGAATAATGTGCTTTCAGTCTTGGTATCTCTATTTCAACCCTAATCAGTGCCATAGTTACAGAGTAGTTTAAGCCCAGACTTGTCTTGTATAGTTTATTAAGTGGTGTTTCAAGAGCATCAAAATCCTTGGCCTCCCAGATTTCTGCACCATACAAGGCTTGTACATAATATTTAGCTCTCACAGCTCTAATAAGTGATTTGCATATATTATCTCCAAATTTTCTGTTAAATACTTGTAGTGATGTGGACTTTGGACTTTGCATCCAGTAGGTGTCCTAAACATTGTATCCTGGAGGCTTGGCCTATTTGAAGGGTGGTTAACACAGAGGAAAGCAGCTCCACTACTTGATTGTGTTTGCTCAAAACAACAGTCCAGAGTTCCAGAAAAGACCAGCACCAACACCATTTTAAGGGTTTTGCATTTAGCTTCCTCCCTGAGGAAGTTACATGTGAAATCAGTCAGGGCTGTTTGGTGGTATATCAGATCTCCTGTCTGAAGTTTAAAGTGCTGGACTTGAACTCTGAGCAAGTATGAGATAAATAACTTTTTTTATTACAACGGTGTTGGTGCTGTTCTATTTGTAGGGTGCTATAATTCCATAGTGGAACACTTGGAGACTGCCATGGTGGCCATTCTTTGCTTCTTGCTGTCCAGTCCAATATTGTTTTGACATGTTGGAGGGTTGGATACCTCTGCCGGCTGATTGGGAGTATTCTAAAATGGATAATGGAGCCTATAAGATCTCCAAGAATCTATTTCTCATGGCCTGTCAATTTAGATCACCATAGAGTTAGTATAATGGGCAAGGCCTGTGCCATCTGAAGCAAGGCTGCTGACTTATGTTTGAGGTTGAAATCCAGGAGGTTTAGCCCTCTGACCATTTGGTCTCTCTCGAGTTTCTTAAAACTTAATTTTGTGATTCTTTCCCCCCAGAGAAATCTAGTTGCTGCTTTTATAGGTGTGCTAGTATAGTTTTCGGTAGGGCCAGTGAGAGGTTGTCCAGTATATACTGTACATGAGGGGCTGCCATCATTTTGTAGGCATGCTGTCATCCCTAGCATGACACATGTGACTGACTGCACTGTGCAAAGTTTGCCTCAAGGTTTTTTCCAATGGGAGGAGATTTAGGGCTGCTAATTTTTCCAAGTGCCAAGCAAAGCCAATAATTAGGTATCATATATGGTGTTCCATTGGAGTTAGTTCCCAGGGACAGCTAGGTAATGTCTCCATATCTTTGCATGAGACCATTATCAGGGACTTCAACAAATTTAGCTTGTATTCCATTAGGGTGCCAAAATACCTAGTCAGGTGGATGGCTTGGATAGGTTTCTGCAGCATGGTGAGGGGTAGGAGGATGTCATCTGCATAAGCTTGCACCTTGTGTTCTTCTTCCATGATCAGGTCATGTTTCTGTGGGCTTTGTCTGATAGCCTGGAGCAGGGGTTCCAGCGCAAGGATGAATAGGAGGGTGTGTTAGCATACACTTTGGGATCTATCTTCTTTATAAGAATTTCTTCTATCTATAAGTATTACTGGTAGGATAGATGTGCTGCAATGTATTAATAAGTAATAGTAAGTAAGTTAGTAATAGTTTACTAATGGGCATTGCTTTTTAGCTGTACTAGCAATAATAATGTTGCTGAGTTAGGGAAATATACAAACTATTGACTACATGGAATAATATGTTCTTGTCATATGTAAATGTGCAGAGAGAAGATACAGGGAAAGCATGTACTTTTCTACAAGGATAACTGATAGGAGTTTAGCAACTACAGAATAACAAAAGACAGTGTGCCATTCTGCTGAACACACAGACTACACTGCCATGCATGGTCATTCCTGTTTCCTGAGTAAGATAAGGAACAAAAGCACTAACTATGAGATAAAAATTGTATAAATACAGGAATAGTTTCAGGGTCTCATTGCCTGAGAGCCCACGTTGTGATTGGGGACTTCACCTCTGTTTCCTGGGGATGGTATGTATTATACTTTTCCAGGTAATTTGGCATAGCTGTAGTAAATGCTTTATATGCTAATTTTGTGCTGTTTCTTTATGACTTTAGAACTCACCAGATACATACCCCAAAATATGTATAAATTTATAGGGGACAGTGGACAGACTTGCCTGGTGCCCCTGCCTAAAGAGAATGTTTCCGACAGAGGTCCATTTGCATCAACCTTACTGAGGCATCACTTTAAAGAGTTTGTGCTCCTCACAGAACTCTATCCCCTAATCCATGCTGCTTAAGGGTTTGGAAGAGATAATGCCATCCATTGTGATTGAAAGCCTCTTCCTCATCTAATGCTACTAAGGCAGCATCTATTTTTTAGTTTGGGCTTGCCAGATCAGATTAATCAAACATTGGGTACTGTCCATGTCTCAGTGTCCCAGTGTTAACCCTACTTGGTCCTTAGAAATCAGCAGAGGGAGGACCTCTTTGAGTCTCTGTAGCCATATTTTTGCATAGGTATTACATTCTACCATGATGAGTGAAATTGGGTGATAGCTAGTGCATGCTAGGGGGTCTTTACCTAGCTTAGGGATCAAGGCAATCATTGCAGTACACATTAACTCTGGTTGTGTCCCTCTGACATCTGATTCAGCATATACTGATACCAGGATTATCACCAGCACCTGGTGGAATGTGTACAGTTCCACCGGGAATCTGTTTCAGCTCAGAGCACTGCCTGGAGATATGGATCTGATGGTTGCCCTAAGTTCTGATGCTTGGGAGGGCCCCTGTAAAAGATCCCATTGCTCCCAGGTGATAGAGGGGAGATGTGAGACTGTCAGGAATGTGTCTATTTCCATGGGTAAGGCACACATTTCAGATGTGTATTGAACTGAGTAGAAAGCAAAAAATTTTTTTTTCAAGCTAATGTCCTTTCACTGTAGGTGTTCAGCATGTTTGACCATAGTTATTCTTGATCGTTCCTGTCTTTTCTTCAGCTGGTAGTCCATGAGTCTCCCCAGTGCCTTTCCTTCTCCCAGAAGCATTGTCTTGTCCAGAAAAGGGTTCATTTTGCCTTTTGGTGCAGGTGGACATTTATCTTGTGTCTAGTGTCTGTTATGTTTAGGAGGAGGTTAGCTTGAGCTGCAGGATTAGCCTAGTATAAGGCATCTAGTTTATTCAGATTTTTCTGTAAGGCATCTAATTTCTTTATCCTGACCTTCTTTTGTAGGAGGCCTGGCTAATGCATCTACCCCAGATGTAGGCTTTCAGTGTCTCCTGTCTCGTGACACCAGCAGTGTCCCAATGTTTGTTCAGCTATTGGAAGTGTTTGATTTCCATTTTGAGTCATTATTTGAAAGGGCTGTCTTTTAATAGTTTAACATTCAGACACCATTTCCCTCTTTCTTTTTGCTGTGCTCCAGAGGGAAGCCATATAAGCATTACAGGTGCAAGATCAGAGATCAGAATTTGATCTATTGTGGCTGCCATAACATACTGTGTGCAACTGTTTGGGGTTAGCCAACATCCTATCCTTGTGTAGGCCCTTTGTTGCTGGGAAAAGAATAAGTAGTCTCATCCCTGTGGGTTAGCAAAGCACCATATGTACACCAGGCCCTGTTCCTCTACCGTGATTTGTAGGGCTATTGATGCCTGTTGCCACTGCATTGTGGGAGGTTTTCTCCTGTCTAGGAATTCATCCAGTGTGGTGTTCATTTCTCCCCCGATTAATAACTTCCCTTGTGTGACTTCTTTGAGGCACTGCGTTAGCCTATGGGAGACATTGGGGTGCAACAAGTTAGGTGCGTACACATTGCAGAGAGTAAGCTTGTCACTGCCTGACTACCCCTTGGGAATGAGGTATCTCTTCTCTTGGTCTCATATCACCTCTTCTACCCTCAGATCAATATTCTTTCTGATCAATATGATTACCTCCTGCTCTTAGAAATATACCAGTTGCCAAAGACTTATACTACCCAACTTATTCTCAATGTTTCAGTCTCCTCTTTCAGAAGGTGCTTTCCCTGGAGATAAGTTATATCAACTCCCAGCTTGTTAAGGTGGGTAAATATCTTGCACCACTTTATAGAGTAGTTAATATTTTTAACATTCCAGGAGATAAGCTTCACTGGTGAAGTGGCCGTTAATGGAGAGTATGAGGAGGTGGTAGTATTATTCTAAGAGTTTTTATATGGAGTTTGTGTAGTTGGTCTTTATTCCTAACAAGCTGTACCACATTAATTTTGTGGTCATGTGTCGAGTAATTTGTATGACTATTGCCTTGTTCACCATTGGGGCTTGGTCCTCGTCATGTGTTGATTTGTCATTCTACACTAGCATCATGCTGCTGCATATCTGCGTATGAAGAAAAACCTGATTACAAATAACACTGAACAACATTAACAAGAGAATCAAGTTGTTAATAAGTGTTATAAGTAGTGGCTGATGAAAACTTGTTGACTTTTGTGAGTCCATGTTGGACATGACCCTTGAGCTTGTACTGCCTGCTTTCTCCAGCTGGCACTTGTACTTGCCATACCTAAATCTCACTCTGGTCCATAATATCAGACCAGCTGTAAGTGAAGTTTGAAGTTTATTGTTCTAGGAATTAATACCTTTGAGCCAAGGCTCTTTTACAAAGGTTCCACGTCATTAAGTACAAAAACATAGTAGACAGTGTTACAAACAATGAGTAAGCTGTTTAACAAGGCCACAACTTAAACAGTAACATTTATGTACAGAAAAGAAAAAGGAACTCAGAGGCAGTGTCAAGGGCAAGGAATAAGGATTGGAGAGCTTGAGAGGGAAAAATAAGAAGTTTAGGAGCAGGCAGAACCATGTTAGTGGTACTCAGGTTGTCTTTGTCAAAGAGGAGACCATGGTGGTTGAGTGAAACAAATGTAAGTGCACTCAGTGGGATGAGACTTCAGTCAAAGCAGTCACAGGAGCTGGAGGCTGTGAGGTGAGTGTAAAGTATGGATTTGAAAGCTCCCAATGTCATGGAGGATAGGGAGGGCAGGTTAAGGGCATTGTACCAGGTAGAGGCACGGTATGTAAAAGATCTTTGTCCTTGAGCAGTCCGGCATCTAGGGACAAGGAAAGGTTGGTGGTCAGATCAGTGCGTGTTGTATTGTCCAATTCAGCTGTACTATCTCAACTGGCAAGAAATCATGTGGTAATTTCTTAGCCCTTGAATCAGGGTGGGGGTGCACTTACAGGTATATGTGGATAAGAAAGGTTTCAAGGTGTAAGGGTGTAGTCTCCCATGATATCCAGATGGTGTCGAAGTCAGCTTTGGATTATACTCTCTCTCCTAGTACTGGCACTACTTGCTTCTCAGACCTGTAACCTGTTAGTGATTAGGTCATCTAATGCCAACTGGGGGGAGTGAGCCAGTAGATTATGAGATTTACTGATCCTTCAGGTCTCCAGCAGGGGACAACTCCACCACATTTGAAGTATATGGTTCTGGTCTTTAGCCTGTAGAGTACACCTGTATACTTCTGGATAGCCCTCTGATGCCCCAGCTAGAAACTGACATGAAGGTCCCTATTGCCACTCCACTGACCACCAGGTGGTACATACCATAGGATCTACTCCTGGTCTCTCCCATTGTCCCAGAGGAGCCCTTCTGTCATGCTTCACCTGTTTAATATTAGTGCAGGTGGGTTAGCTGTGGCCCTTTAGCACCCCACCTCCTACTGGGTTCCCCCTGAGAACTGATTTGCCTCTGTGCAGCTATTCTCCAGTGTCAAGCATCCAGGGAGGAAGGAGGGCAAGAAGCTTAGTATAGTGTCATGTGCTCACCTTCATATCTGTGGGTGTGCCTCAGTTTCAAAAAGGGGAGGAGTAGAAGGCTATTGATAAGCAGGGTTTCTTCAGCGACATGTGTTTGCTGTAGCTTCCAAGGAGATGAAAAGAAGGAAGAGGATTTTGTCTTCTCCACCTTATATAATTACCACTGTCACTCCTTTGGCTTCTGCACTTGGTAGTACTTGTCTCCACATGTGTGTCTGCTGCCATGAGGGTGACATCAGGTTGGTTGGATCAGAGCGGAGTGCCTGCCACAGGAGATGAGTTCTACAGGTATCAGAAAATTGCATACCGCCTGTGTTTTCCTGGAGGTGATGGTCAACTGGTTGCTCTACATATGTCTGTCATGCATGTGCCTGTTATTAGACTCTGAGCGCGGTTGTTCCCTAGTTTCTCAATGAATGTTGTAGAGTGGGATGTATACATACAAATGGTATGGAATGGTTTACCTCATCTTGTGCTGGCTTTGTGGTCTGAACTGGAACACTCAACTTTATTTAGTTTAACAAATAAATCATTTCCATGGGGTGGGGTGCAGGAGAGATGTGGTGTTATACACTTTTCTCACCCTGTCTGTATGCATACTGGCAGGCTTGGCTGTACAGCTGCTTAAGTGCCTTGTATACCCTGTCTTCCTCTTACTGTAATGTTAAATATCCCATACTTTGTGACTGTGGCAATAGCTCAAGGATTTATGTCACGGGAACATGCCTGCTCAAGAGGGACAGGGAGTAATTTTTTCAGATGCTGCCCCCACAAGCTCCCATATGTTCATGATGGAGAGAAATCTGACTGCCAGAGGATTTACCTACTCAGACATGTGAGATATCGGGGAATGTGTAACAAAGTTTAATACATCCCTCTTCCATTTGTTATGCAGAATGACTTAACATCAAGGATCTGTTCTATCCTCTCCTTTTCTGTCTCTTGTCTGCCTGATTGCACAATCAACTTTTCTTGTGAGACCTAGGAACTGATCACTCTGACAGTCTCATGATTCTCCCTCCAAGTCTGTCCCTGCCTTTACTTGCTGTTTCATGCTGTTTCTATCTTTCTGTCCCCTTGCTTATCTATGGTTATAAACATATATGTTAATCTATATGTGAAACTGGGATCCCCATGTTTGCCAATGTATATAATTATATTGCTGAAATGATTGCAAAAAGCTATTTGAAACTCAGGGCAAGGCACATTTTATTTATAGGGTGCCCATTCCCTGGGGCTCTGGGTGCTTAACAAAATACATCAAAGATAAAACAACAGATAAGACACAA
Organism: Neoceratodus forsteri; assembly: GCA_016271365.2. NCBI lineage: Eukaryota > Metazoa > Chordata > Ceratodontiformes > Ceratodontidae > Neoceratodus > Neoceratodus forsteri. Next base: position 1,478,280,291 of record CM057452.1, on the reverse strand, counting down.
TGAGATTTTCAGGATAAATAAAATTCAGAATTAATAAGATTCAGAATTAAAGCTTTAAGATAGACTTCAGATAGCTAGGCTGGATTGGGCTGGAAAATCAATCCATAAAAGCCAAGCTAAAGAGGTGGGCCTTCAGCCTCAGCTTGAAAACCCCAAGTTTCAGGGGGTTAACCTTCAGATGCACTTTGACCTCCTCAGGCTTGTTTGCAAAACTAAAAGATATAACAGAAAACAGTCATGCACAGGAGTTATGGGGGTGCAAAGCAGGGTGGCTAGCCCAAACTGTAAGCTATAGGCAAAGGCTATGCACTCTCAGACCAATGAATTAATGCAAGTAGGCTGAATTCAAAAGAAATCAATACATTTATTGTGGCAAAGCAGAGGCTCATTGTCTGAAACCCTCAGCCTCAGCACTTCAACCCCAAGTGAGTCTTCCTCAGGGAGCAGGTCTAACCAACATCAAGATGTTACATCAATTTATGTGAACCGCTCAAAGTGACATACAAAAATATCAACCAGATGTTTTTTCTTAGGGCAGTATTAGCCACTGCTAAGCAATTTTAAATCACAAATTGAAGTGAGAAAGAAATAATGTGACCCACTGGGATTTGAACCCAGGCCCCCAGAATACCATCCCAGTGCTCTTAACCACTAAACTATGGCTCACATGGCTAGGTCTATACTTTCCCTTGGACACACTTTCTCTGGTGTTGCGTAATCTTGCAACTAGGAACAATGGTGACAACCAGATGTCCATGGCCAAGCCATGTGAGCCATAGCCATAGCTTAGTGGTTAAGAGCACCAGGATGGTATTCAAGGGGTCTGGGTTCAAATCCCAGTCTGTCACATTATTTCTTTCTCACTGCTCTTCAGTTTGTGATTTAAAATTGTTTAGCAGTGGCTAATACTGCACTAAGAAAACATACCTGGTTGTCATTTTTCCTTGTTGCAGGATTGTGCAACACCTAGGAAAGAAAGTGTGTCCAAGGAAAAGCATAGGCCCAGACATGTAAGCCATAGCTTAGTGGTTAAGAGCACTGGGACGGTATTCCGGGGGCCTTGGTTCAAATCCCAGTGGGTCACATTATTTCTTTCTCACTTTAATTTGTGATACAAAAATATCAGTAAGTAAAATATGTGCAATTTCCCAAAGTTCATTATAAACATTAATAACATTGGTGAAATGAACAAATTCTTATAATTGAAAGTTAATATCTTCAACACATTTCAAAAATACAGGTCAAAACTATTTCATATGTTAAGAGCTTACATAACTCATTTTGTAACACTAATGGACCTGATAAGGATCAACATTAAGAAAGAAGTATAGAAATGGATTTAGGAAAGTTTTATAAGATACCAGAGGTGGACTGTAGCAAACTGTACACATACCCTAGAGAGAAATTACCCCAAGCAAGAGAATTATCCAACTAAGGATGCAGTAAACACCTCCAGTCAGACAAACGTTACGGAGTCAGTATGCTGTTAAAAGGGGTTCAATTTTACTTAAAGCCTTGGAAGTGCAGTAGTCACAGTAACAAGTAATGGTACCTAAAAGAAAAAGAAACAGAGGATCATATCTGATATTGGAATATAAAGACCAGATTGATCTAATTATTAAAACTGCAATAACAACAAAAAACTATAACAAACAATAAAACTTATAAAAAATAAACTATAAAAAGCAAGCATGGGGGGTGAACAGTACTTAATATATTGATTTTCAATCATTAATCTGTACACAATCAATACTCCATGTCATTTCCTTCAAGATCTGCTGGTCACTAGGGAAGGAAGAGAGGGCACTTACTCAAATGGAGAAGTGCAGTTTCTAAATATTCATTTACAAATAAGGTAAGAAATCAATCTCTGTTCAGTCCTGCTGGTGTACTAGTGTTTAGACTGACAATCCATTTTGTCTCTTTCTGCAATGGAACCCATGTTCTAGTGCCACCTCTCAGGTGTCTAGGGACATGTTCAACAATGTGTAATTGAAAAAATCAGTTTTTGAATTATGACATTACAAAAACTGGGCACCTAAGGCATTTGTCTGATTACCATTTAAAATTGCTCTCAGATGTTTTTGTACCCTTAATTTGACTGGTCTTGTGGTTTTACCTACATATTGTAAGTCACATGAACACCAACAGATGTAAACTGCAAAAGGAGTGTTACAAGTAATACACTGTTTGATTTCCACCTCTTTATTATTCATGATAATACTATTCCCCGCAACAGCATATTTGCAAATGTTGCACTTTCCACATTTAAAGAAACCAATTGGTTTCTTTGTCAACCATTTAGTGCCCTCTGTATTTGTATTTGCTGCTACAAAGTGGCTTTTTATAAGTTTTTCTCCAATATTCTTACTCTTACTGAAGATCACTCTAGGTGCTGGTGCCGTGTTCTTTTTAAGTATTTCATCCGTCAATAATATTGCCCAGTATTTGTGGACCAAATTGCCCATTTGTCCAGCTAGGGATTAAATTCTGTGACAAAGGTCACAGTAGAGTCAAATTTTGAAGAATGTTGATTTCTAGGATTTTTAGATTTTGGGGTGATTAACAATTCTTCTCTATCAAGTTCTAATACTTTTTCAAAAGTGTTATTTAAATCCCCCAAGTCATAACCCCTGGTCACAAACCTTTTAATGCATTAAACTGCTTGTTCACAAAAAAAACATAATTTTCTGAGCACTGCTAGTCTACAGTCAGCCAGTGGAGTGCCTAGCTCTCTGTTTTTCTGAGCAGTTTCTTCATAACCTCAGTAATTCCCCATAGGGGATAGATGAAATTAAATAATGAGGGTGTGCACTTTCTGTATGTAAAATTGAATTTGCTGCCATCTCCTTTCGGTGACAGGCTGTTTGCACCTCAAAACCAGGCACTCCCACCAATTTCAGGTCTAGAAATTTGATAAAAAATGTTTTATCAACATCAAATGTGTATTTCAAATTCCTTTCATTGTCATTCAAATATTCCAGATAATTAGTTATGATGTTAGTACCCCCCTCCTATATCACCAGCACATTGCCAATAAAAGGAACCCAAAGTATTATATGTTTCAGAAAGTGGTTCTTGGTATCTTCAAATACATTGTGTTTTCCCACAAGCCCATAAAGAGATTAGCATATGAGGGGGCAAATGACACCCTCATAGCTATACTGCATTTCTGAAGGAAAAGTTCCTTATTGAAAATGAAAGTGGTATGCATTAAGCAAAATCCCAATGCAATTGCAATAACATGCTTAGAAATTTGTGTACTAGACTGAAATAAATGATCAGTTTCTTCTAAGCCATCAGAATGATTGACTGAAGTATATAAGCTGGTTAGGTCTACCATGATCCAGCTACAGTAAAGTTCTCATTCCAAATAAAACTTTTTAGCTTATTCACAAGATCCATGCTGTCCCTAAGATAAGACGCCAAATTAAAAACTTCAGGCTGTAAAAAACTGTCAATAAAAGTGGCTAGGTTTTGCATTAATGACCCCACTCCCGATACAGTGGGGTGGCCTGGTGGATTTAGTAAATCTGTGTGTGTCTTCAGTAATATATAAAATGTGGGCATCATTGGATATCCTACTTCCAAACATTCAACCTCTTGTGTTGTAATCCAACCACATTGTAATGCCCAGTCAATGAAATCATATGACTCCTCCTGGTAATGGGTTTGGAGTCACTAGGAACCCTGATACAATTTTCCAACACATTCAGGAGCTCATAAACTTTAGACATGTAATCTTGTTCATGCATCATAACAACATTGCACCCCCAACAGAACTTTTAAATACAATACCCTCTAGTTGTTCTAACTTTTTTAAAGCTTAATTTTCATCTTTTTTTAACTTCTTCTTGTTATAAGACATATAATTAACAAACAATCTGTCATTTTCACTTAGCAGAAGTCTTTCAAAAGTCAGTATTGCTGGGTTGTATACTGTGGGACAGAAAATGGATTTGAGTTTGAACTTGCATCATGTGGATGTGTCTGTCCTAACCTTTATGCCTTAACTGTTCCATGGCTATTTCTGAGTTAGTAGCTATCGTTGAGGGTAGTATTTATAAATTTTATAATAATTGTTATAGTATTGTATATTTATGTCTCACATTGTGTTGTTTGTGTATAAATAATTTATTGGTTGAGTTTTGTATGGAATTTTAATATGTTCAGTGCCCAGAGCCTCTGGGATGGGTGTTTTTTTAAATAAAATTTGCCTTGCCTTGCCTACGATTTCGAGCATTTCTTAAGGGCAAAACATCCATCCCTTTTAAAATTCATATAAATCTTCTACCAAGTCAATCCAGTTATTTCCTATACAGGGATGGTCTTACATTTCAGAATCATTAATTGATGCATTCAAGGTGCTTGTTGAGATCATGTCATTCCAATCAACTTAAGATGAAACAACATCTTGTTCTCCTGGGTGTCCTATTTATTGGACCAGGTTTTCCACTCCCTACACTTCCTCCATTGAATTATTAGAGAAGCCCATATTGAGATCATCCAAATTAGATCATGGTGATTTCTTTTTACTGAAAAAATAACATAAATTTAACTTTCTGATTAATATGAAAATGTCCACTGGAATTTTGAATTTATCTGGCACTGGTGTTTGAATAAATGAGAAACCTTTAAGTAAAAATGTTGCTTGTGAAGTAGCTAATTCTATATTAGTTAGATTTATTATTGAGATGTTTTGTTCCTCAGTGATCTCTGAGCACCGGGTATTGACCCACTTCCCTTGTATACCTCATTGTTTTTTTCCTTTTGTTTTGCATTTCCCCATTGTTGTTGTGTTGGTGGTTTTTGCTTGCTCCTCACATTCTGTTCTTTCACTTCTAAAAAAATATATGGAATTGAGCTCATTTTCCAGTGGACAGCTCAGATGTCTCTTGTAATTCAGCAGGTATAATTATATTGACTTCTTCCCTAATTTGAACTGATTTATTTTATTGGTTTCTGTAATTATCTTTTCTATTTGTGGAGTGAGATCCAGAGGAGGAGCATCCTCAACTTCTGGATCAACTTCTTCTTTCCCAAACAAACACTTCTTTTTGTTCAAAATCATCCAAATCTCTAATTAACTTCTTTCTCTTTCTTTGAAACAATTCTTTTTCACATTTGCTGATTCTGTGAATGTAAGCCTCATTTAGGGGTTGATAATTTATCTTAGTTTTTAAATTGTAAATCTGTACTGTACATCTTTTATTTCTTCGTTAATAGCTTCCAGGCAACACTGATCCCTCTTAATTAATGCTGTCATCAATTTAACAGTACATTCAGTTATAGCTGTTTCTCAATCATTTTTTAATTGTTCATCATCAAAGCCTGAAGTTTATTTATTTTATTTATTTAGTTTTTGTTGAACAGGTAAGTGCACTAGACAAATCCTGCCTATTTTCAGGCATGACCCCGGGGAGGGGGATACAGATGAATTCCAACTGACCTTGAACCAGATTAAGCTGTTGGTGGTATTTTTGGTGACTGAGGGAAATTTGGCCAGGACACTGGGGAAATTCCCCTACTTTTGCTTCCTGTGAGCAGGGGGGACCCATTTTCCTGTGGGACCAAGATGGCAGATGAGAGTCCTGGAGTAAGATAGGTTGATGTGGAGGTGAGGGAGCTAGTCTCCTCCCACACCTCAACACTGTTAGAGACTGAAGAAATGGCTAATTGACTAGATGGAGAACAAAATATGGAAATGGTAGAACTAAATGAGAAGAAAGAAGCCCATGGGATGACATTTGGAACCTTTAAAGCACATGAGGAGAGACAGGAGGAGGGTATGGAAGTGGATTGTAATGTTGATGGTTCTGAAGAAAATGATGCTGGTACAGGACTAGGCTTGGTATCAAATGAAGCACCTGAATTGCAGAAACTCCTGGACTTGGAAGAACGTAAGTTCTTGGGTACAAAATGTTCCCTTATGCAGACGATGTGGTAGCCTCAAGCTGATAGTAAAACTGATACTGTCAGTACTCAACAACTGGACGGAGATTTAAATGCTCCTAAAAATCTGCTGACTGCTGGAAGTAGCGTAGAGATTGTGAGTGTTTTGGGGACCAGGAAGATACCTCCTCCTGTAAGTACAAACCTGAATAATGGCAATCTAACTGCACAAAATGAAATGTTGTTTAACAAACAAAATACAAATAAACCAGAAGCAAGGCCCTGGTCAGTAGAGGCTGCTCTCCAGGGAGCAGGCTGGGAAAAGCAGTCTGAATCAGTGCAATGAGTCTCAGGCTGCTCACCTATTAGAATGCCATCACCGGGAGATGTTGACTTTCTTACTCCTCAGAATGTAACAGAGGCTCAAACATGCACAACGGAGTACATAACTGAAAACAGTAACCCTCTGGTGATTCCAGAAGACTTGGCTTTAACCCAAAATCAAATTTTGAACTTACCTTCTACAGAAAAAGTTAGAGAATACAGGAAACCCCACACATTCAGATTGAGGCACCACTGAATGCTATCCCAGACAGACAGAAAAAAATATTTTCTTCTTTATTTTGACTGCCTATTTTACCTGCAAAGCATCACAATGCTGTTAAACTGTCCTATGTTGGGGGCCTACCTGAACCTCCAGACCGAGTTTATGTAGCTAGGAATCTTCTTAAGGACTCCATGAAATTTTTCTCCCACGTGGTGTATGCTTTAATCCAAATTTTGGGGGGAAACAACATTTGATATTAGTTTTAAAACATCCAAAGGTCTAGAGAGATTCTGGGAGAAATACCACTCTCTGAAGCATACAGCACTGTGGACCCCATTCCTACCTATTCCCCTGACTAAGCCTGCATACAAAACTATCACCATTCTATTTAGGAATGAAGGAGTGGACTTATCAGATGTACTGTATTGGCTGAAAATGACATGCACTGTGATAGGAGAGGCCGAGGCTATTTTGGACACTGAAAACATTTGGACTGGGGGCAGGAGGGTTAAAGTATTGTTAAAATCAGATGATAATGGTGTTCTTCACCTCCCAAACTCTTTCTTTTTAGGTCATGACAGAGGGGTGCTCTTCTATGCAGGACAGCCTAAGGCCTGCTATAGGTGTGGGGATCCATCCCATCTAAGAAGTGTGCATGATACTGTAACATGCAATCTTTGTGGTGATATAGGTCATATCAGTTCCAACTGTTTAAATGAATGCAAATGTAATTTATATGACGAACTTGGGCACACATTACAGAATTGCACCTGGGCTGCACATAACCAGGAACACCATGATGGGGGGGGGGTAGACCAGCAGTTTATCATCTCCCAGGCTCAGAAAGCAAAACTTAGGTCCAGAATGAATCCTGTTCCTCAGACTCATGAACCAGAAGAACCTTCTACATCATCAGCATCCCTTCCCTTGCAGGAAAGAACCCAGGGTCAGCAAGCGGACCCCCCAGGTACAGGAATCAAATAAAGAAAATACAACTGACCATGTCTTGGCAATAGCAAAAATGCCCCCCAAACCTGTACAAAAAAGTTTTAGAAGCTCTACCAGGTCTAAGCTAAAAGCAGCCCTCCCCCCAAAGCAGTCAGGACTTCTCCTATACCAATTTCAAACAGTTATGAGATCTTGCAGGGATCGTCAGAAGAATCAGGGGAAGACTCTGACACTTCTTCAGTCCTGTCCTCACATCCAGAGGGGATAACTGAGACTGAGTTAAATCCAAAAGGCAGAGGAGTCCAAAAGAGGAAGGCAAGGGTGAAAATAAAAGGATCTCAGGGATCAGGGAGAAGAAAATAGTGATAAATCAGAGTAGTAACATAAAAATATTTGGTGCCTCCTTCCAAATAACTAAGCATGTCCCACACTAATTTTGACTGCCATACAATTAATGTAAACAGCATAAAAAGAGTCATTAAAAGAAATATTGTATTTACATTTCTTGCTTCACTGCCTTTGGGTATAATCTTCTTGCAGGATGTGAGATTTCATACTCTGTCTGAAATAAAACAGGCCCAAAGACATTGGCTAAAGGGACCAGCTTTTTGGTCTATTGGCCAGGACACCTGCACAGGGGTAGGCATTCTGGTACACTCTATAAACTTTAAGCTATTAAAACTATATGATGTGGTCCCCAGTAGAGTGCTAATACTATATGGCCCTAATTGACCAGACCCCATACCGTCTGATAAATATATATGGATCTCAGTCAAAAACTGGAAGAATAGAGCTAATTTCCTCATCCAGCCATACTTGCATACATCAAAACAAGTTATATTTGCTGGAGACTTTAACTGTAGCCTGAGTAACCAGGATAAAAGCTCGTATGCTACTACAAAAAAAAATATTGTGACTCTCGCTCCTTAAAAACAGTCATTCAGACAGTCAAATTGAAGGATGCTTACCTGTAATTCACCAAAAAACATACTCCCACTTTCCAAAAAGGGGTCCTGGCCACCAGGATTGATTATGTTTTTTTGTCCCCAAACTTGCAGATTGTAAACGCTGTTGTTTCTCCTTTAGAATTCACAGACCATAGGAGGGACTCTATAACAATAGGTAGTGCCCCCCTTGACCTTAAGAGTCCAGGAATATGGAAGTTCAGTATCTTATTATTAAAAGATGGAGAGCTTCTAAATAAAATAGAACAATTCTTATTAGCAAGAAAGTCTGTGTGGATCTGCTATGAAGACCCCATAAGATGGTGGGAGGACACAAAATTAGATTTAATATCATTACTAAAGCAATACAGCAAGAAGAAATGTAACCTAAGTTACCCGCAATATTTGCATCAGAGGCACCATTTCCAAAACGTATTAACCATTTCACATACAACAGGACAAAACCTTAGTTTCCAGATCCAATTCGTGCAAAAGGAAATGAGTTTTTTTTACAGCAAAAAGCTGAACAGTTATATAATCAGTACAAATCTGGGACCCAGGGTACTGCACAAGTGGTAAACCCATTTGAATATAATGGTAGTGAGGTGGACAAAAAGATTATGCATAGTTTAGTTAGTAGATGCAGGAGGCCATTCACAGCAACCACAGAAAAACATAATGCAGGTGGTCATTGACTACTCTATGAAACTTTTTGAAGAGATCTCCTCTAACCCTCAGAAACTTTGAGACTATTTAGAAACAATACAGGTCCAAGATGTTCCCCTCCAGGTATTAAACAAGGCAGAACAGCCAATAACACAAAAGGAAGTTTTAGAAAATATCAAACAGTTAAAAAATAATATCTCACTTGGCCCAGATGGGCTTCCCAATGAATTATATAAATTATAGGAGAGCATCTAAGTGATGAACTTACAATAGTCCTAAATACAATGTTAGACTCTGACAATATCCCTCTAAATTTTAACAGAGGAAGTCTGATTTTTCTACATAAAAAAGGGGATAAGTCTAATTTAAACAACTGGGGGCCTGTCTGCATGGTCAATGCAGATTGCAAACTTTTAACAAAAATCTTAACAAAAAAATTATTACCCATCGCTGACATTGTAATTTCCCCAGAACAGGATTGTGCTGTTCCAAACCGGACAATACAAAATCATCTCATCTTTCTGAGAGAAATATTTGCAACAAGCTATTCAAATATATGTCCTGGATATGTAGTTTCCTTGGACCAGAGAAAGGCTTTTGATTCAATTAGCCACTTTTTCCTGTTGGAAACACTATATCACTATAGGATACCACCAAAGATGATAGGTTGGATCAAATCCCTGTATAATACTGCCACGGTCATACCTATAGTAAATGGGAGAAAAGGGCCAATGATACCTATTAAAAGGGGGGTTAGGCAGGGGTGCCCCATGAGCCCCTTATTATATACCTTTTTCATAGACCCTTTGTTAAAAAAGATTAACAGGTCAAGTTTCATCTCCTCAATAGTGAGTTAGAGTATTCAAACCCCTTTTAAAGCCATAGCATATGCTGATGATGTGTGCATACTAATTGCAGATCAACCTTCGGTCCAGCATGCACTTTCTCTATTTACAGCTTTTGGAACAAAATCAGGGGCTTCTTTAAACATGGAGAAATGCCTTGGGAAGGCACTTGGAAATAGTATGCAGCAGGATGGCATGATAGGCGCTTTGCAACTTACATTAGCACCTATACCAATTCTAGGTATAAAATTTGGGACCATAGGTATGGATGTTTTAAACTGGGAAAAGAAACTGGAGATAGGTAGAAAGAAAATAGCACACTGGAATAGAAATAATATTGGGAAAAAGAAAAGGCTATTTTTAATAAAGACCTTTCTGATACCAGTGTTTCTGTATCTCAGCTATGTCTTCCCAATCCCTTAAAAGCTTGAAACTTCTTTAGTAAGCATATTCTTTCAAGGCGTATGGGGAAGGAGACTTAACCCCATAAAAATGAATATTTTTTGTCTATCTATCAGAGAGGGAGGTTTGAATATGATCAATCCCATTTTATTTTTCAACAGTAGTTTTTTCATGTATAATTTAAAACCTCTATTAATCAATGCTGGTAAGGGATGGGAGCCCTGGTTGTATGAGAATTGCAAAACATGGTTTCACTCATGGGAACAGAATACCCTACGGAACTTGAAAGGACCTGAATGTTTGCAGTATCTTAGAGGTACCTTTCTTAGGTTAAAACAATGGAGGGTGTCTACCCAACAGATTATCTCTGCCTCTTCACATAAAGTGTTATACAAAACTCTAGTAAACACACTATGTGGGGTCTTAGTATCATTTCAGAAATGCCCAGATCAATTTCAAAACTCATTACATTCCCTCTTGCATAACCCAAGGATTCCAGTTCATATCTGGGATTTTCACTGGCTCTCATGCCACGAAAAGATAAATATCAAAAATAATCAAAAACATAAACAGTTCCAAGAAAGAATATGCAGTATACTACGGTGAAGTAATGTTTTAGAAATGATTAAGCACCTTTTTTTCCAGTGCTCCTTCATTAAAGGGTTTTGGCAATACATAGCTGAGGCCTGGGGTGAGCCCTTGTTTAAGAAGATAGCATATGAAAACATAATGTATGGTTATGTCTCCCCAGATTGGAGGAAGTAGAACTTAAGTACACTTCACCTATTGTTTGTTATCATTAAATGGAACATTTGGAAGGTCAGATGTTTGTTCACACTCCAACAGAAAGAGAGCTCTTACATGGAATTTTGTGGGAAAATTGTAAAGGCTGTACATACTGTATATATTACAGAATGTAGTAACCTATCCCAGAGGGCTGTAGTACAGTTATGGGGAAATATGACCTGGATTACCAGCTTAGGCACAACTGAGACTTGATTGAATGTCCTAGTGAAATAATTATAAAACAAACTGCACAAGCTATATAAAAAGAGAACCGAGGTGACCTGTTTGGAGCCCTTGAGGACAAGGAGACATATCCATCATTTGGTGTTATAATTTGTGGGTTTTTCAAGCTTGTACTGTTATTTTTTTATCTGTATGTCTTCACAAGTTTTCCTTTTTGTTTCCTTCTTACAATTCTTTGGCAGTATTGTATGGATTGGAGAAATTGGCCTTATTATTGTGGGTGTATGATGTATATGTATCATGAGTTTTGTTTTGAATAAAATTTACCCCCTACTGTTTTCGATAAGTGCCATGGGATTTTTAGCATCCTCCTGAACTACCATCAATCCAAAGCAGATGGGACCTCGGTTTAACGTCTCATCCAAAAGACGGCACCTAAAAAGTGCAGCACCCCTCTCATGCTGCACTACAGTGTCAGTACTGGGATATTAACCCAAGTGCCAGATGTGGGAACTGAACCCACAGCCCTCTGATCTCCTGGCCTCAGAGGTGAGTGTGCTACCTACTGAGCCACTGACACTGCAAGTAGATGTTTTATCAGTACGCAAACCCCTTGGGGAAATGTTCTGCTTTAAATAATGATCCAATGTTACTTGTCTGTAGTAATGATTTAATTCTTTCACTCTTGACTTTTCCCGTTTTTGAAGCACGCTCTTTAATTCATCATCTGAGGAATCAGGTAAATCTTCCCCCAAAAATAGTTTACTTTTATATTCCCAACATTGATAAATTGATTCAGTGTCCTCCAAACAATCAGTGTCTAGTTCTCCTTCAGATTCACTTGTAATGTCTTAGTTAGGGGTTGCACTTATTCCAGTTATATTAACCTGGTATGACATACAAATAAGAGAACAGAGTCTTTGCCACTTGCCTGCTCCTAGTTATTCCAGGTACAAAGGTCTTCCCTTCTATCACCTACTGCTGCTCTGTCTGCGTACTTGAAGCAGAGCCAAAATATATAATATAAAAGGCACACACAGGAGTTAAGGGGGGTGCAAAGCAGGGCAGTTATCCCAAACTGTAAACTATATGCAAATGCTATGCACTCTCAGACCAATGAATTGATGCAAGTAGGCTGAATTCAAAAAATTCAATAAATTTACTGTGGCAAAGCAGAGGCTCACTGGCTTCAACCCCCAGTCCCAGTGCTTCAACCCCAAGTGGGTCTTCATCAGGGGCAGATCTAACTGACATCAAGATGTTACACCAATTCATGTGAATCACTTAAAGTAACGTACAAAAATATCAGTAAGTGAAAAATGTGCAATGTCCCAAAGTGCATTACAAACATTAATAACATTGGTGAAAGAAACAAATTCTTACAGTTCAAAGTTCATATCTTCAACACATTTCAAAAATAGAGTATCAAATTATTTTGTATGTTAGGAATGCACATAACCCATTTCACAACACTAATGGACCTGATAAGGATCAACATAAAGAAAGAAGCACAGAAATGGATGTGGGTAAATTTTATAAGGTACCAGAGGTGGACCGTGGCAAACTATATGCATATCCCTTGAGAGAAATGACCCCAAACAAGAGAATTATCCAACTTAGGATGTGGTACATATCTGCAGTCACATGAAAGTTATGGCATCAGTGCACTGTTGAAAGGGGTCAAATTTTACTCAAAGCCATGGAAGTGAGGAAAATCTGACCCCTTTCAACAGAGCACTGACATCTGATATCCTTTGCTGGATAATTCTCCTGTGGGTCATTTCTCTCAAGGAATACAGTATGTGTTTAGTTTGCTACAGTCCACCTCTGGTACCTTATTAAACGTACCCAAATCCATGTCTATACTTCTTTCCTTATGTTGATCCTTATCAGGTCCATTCATATTATGAAATGAGTTATGTACATTCTTTATATATGAAATAATTTGGAGCTGTATTTTTGAAATGTGTTGAAGATATGAACTTTGAACTGTAAGAATGTGTTCCTTTCACCAATGTTATTAATGTTTGTGATGAACTTTGAGAGACTGCACATTTTCTACTTATTGATATTATTGTATGTCACTTTAAGTGATTCAAATAAACTGGTGTAACAACTTGATGTCAGTTAGACCTGCCCCTGATCAAGACCCGCTTGGGGCTGAAGTGCTGGGGCTGAGGGTTTTAGCCGGAGAGCCTCCACTTTGCCACAATAAATGTATTGAATTTTTTGAATTCAGCCTATTTGCATCAATTCATTGGTCAGAAAGTGCATAGCCATTGCATATTGTTTGCAAAACTGTCAGAAGAAGGCCAGCTTGGGATACAGTGCTCTATCTGCAAGCCTGCTCAAGACAGAAACTGACAAGAACACTGAAACATTTTCTGTGAAAAGAGGTTGTCTCTTAATGAGCTCAGAATGCAGATGTTAACTGCCAGGAACAGCCACTATATATAAAGTAGCAATCTTTTGTTGGGGAGAGAGAGAGAGAGAGAAAAAGAGAGAGAGAGACCAAAATTGTGAATTAGAGATACACTCAGAGGAAGGACTTTGCTTTGTTTGAACTGCCTGTATAAAAGCTACCCTGTGCAATTTTATTTTTTTATTTTACTATTATTGAAAACAATAAAACACTACTTACAAATTTTTTATAACTGCTCCTAGTTTTCCTATGCTTCCTGACCTTTGCCTTGATGACAGGGGTGTGTAATCAGTCTATACAGAGGCATTCTGGGCTCTTTAATTTGCCATTTAATTTTAGAGAGACACCAGTCCTTAGCTGTCTAGGGGTGTGCAAAAATAAAATTCCACTGGCAGAATTTTCACAGAAGTTGGTATTTCACTTCTGCAGAAGTTCAGAAAACATCTTCTGAACTTCCACAGAATTTCTGCTCTACAAGCGGGTTTTTTATATTTGATGCAGCTTTTTTTTAAATTTACTTGTGGGAAAAAAGTTCACAATTCCAAATTGCTCAGTTTCTGTATAGATGCGGAATAATTTGTGTATTATGTGTAATTTTTCCCAAAATTCCAAGGGTGTGAGAAGTTCTTCCACATGTATGTTACATATTTCCATTTAATGTGGTCCAGTGGAAAAATAATTCCGCATTTGTTATGTGAGTTGCTGAATTTCTTATGAGGATTTAAAAAAATTCATGGCCAGTGGAAATCTGAAAATTCACTGTTAATGGCTTAGAAAAGACTAGAGATAAAGATAAATAGTGGAATGGAGTGGAGTGGAAGGAGACCGAGTGAGAGAAAGTGATTTAACTTTGTGTATGTTTAATAAGATGGCAGCAAGTGGCGCTAGCGGGGAGGATTTACTTTGAGCAGCACCAGCCAGGCCCATGAGGAACCACAGCAGTAGGAGCAGGAATTCCAGAGTGGGGACCAGGGTGGGCAGTCCAGCCACAGCAGGGCTGGGGCAGTAAAGAGCAGGTCACCTAAAGAAATATGGCACCTCCCCTTAGGCACAAGGGGGTAACTGTTCTGGTGAAGGAGGTCACCAAAAATATTGACAAGTTGTTTGGCCAACACAGAGTACCTCTGATAGAGAGGAACAAAGTGTGGTCATCCATTAAATCCACCCTGGACACAGATGGTGAGGGACCTGTGCCACACTCCATCATCAAATCAAGCACAGGTGGGATGACCTACAGTGTAGGGACACTGAGGTTCGTAGTGCCTGGCCCCTCTTTCCCACACCACCACCATACCAGCCTTATTTCTCTAACTATAAACAAATGTATCCAACTACAATATACTGTATTTTGACCTGTTTGGGGAAAAAGAAGGTCAAACTAAATCAAGGACCAAAGATACTTACCTGTGCACTTGTGATCAACAAATCATGATGCCACAGGCCTGGTTGTCAGGGTACATTCAGGTCAGCTGTATCTGCTTCAGTATCCATAAAGTATTACAGTGGCAAACCTGCAAAAGCAGTCACATTCCTGAGTTACAGAGACACAAGGGAAGAGATTACAATCAGTTTAGTATGTAAAAAACACCTTGTTGACCTGAAAACCCACTCAGAACATAGTCTCACTTTTCATGACCCTCATGCATCAGAACTTAAGCAGCTAATCCACCATTACTACTACTACCACTGTCCACACCCCCTCCACCCACCTCCTCCTCACCAACCATTTTTCTCAAAGACCATCTGCTTCTATACCTATGTCATTATCATTCAAGTATTTTTTAATTTTTTAATATTCTTAGGTACTCACCTAGGTAGCTGGGTGATGATGTACACATCAGGAAGCCACAGGCCTTGCGGAGTCGTGGAGGATCACAGCAGCAATAGAAGCAGCAGCAGCAGTGGCAACAGCAGTCAGAAAGCTGTATTGAGGCAGACCTGAAAGGGAAGCACACTGACAGTCACAGAAACACAAGACAAGCATGGATCGACATTATTTAGATGATGAAAAACAACTGTTAGTCATGAAAAACAACCAAGAACCCACTGTATCTTGGCCTAGTATATTGCTTCAGCACAAGTGGTCTGCTGCACCTACAGCAGCTACTACAGTGCCACCACTACCAATGTATTGTCCATGCCCCACCCACTGGAAACTGAACTCAAAATGCCTGTCTCAAAGATGGTCTTAGCTCGCAGCAAGTAAATCCTCCACTATGCTCCCCCAACACCCACGGATGCCCATTGACTTGCTTGTAACTGAATCATAATCTATCTGCAACTACCAAGTTCCATCAAATTAGCAATCTGGAAATGACATTAACAGTGCATGTTTTAACAGCATCAATGATTGTGTGAAGTAGCTACTTGTGCATTTTCACTTCTGATTGAAAATCTCACAAATGGAATGGCTGGCAGCCTTGTCAGGGCATATTCTGGTATTTTGGAGTGGAATTATCACCATCAAGCCTTACAGCTGCAGATCTGAAAAAAAAATACATATAGTATGAATCAACAGTGAAACAACACATAACAGTAAAAACAGGGGTGGGAGGGGTGAATGTGTAGTTGGACCTAAAATTTTTTACATCCACTCAAAACCTATACTCCATCCCCACCAGCAGTGAGCACTTATTATCTAATGTGCCCACATGCTTCCCAAGTACATCACTACCACCCCCTCCACCACCCAAGGCCGCCCCACACCCATCTAAGTTTGACAATTGAAATCATCTGTCACTATCTCACTTGAACAGTACCATGCAGTAACATAACAGGACAGGCTGTGTGCTTTCAAAAAGTATGTGACTAAAAAAGTTTAAATAATAAATAATAACAACTCCTGCTGTACAGGCTGTACAACTAGTATAAATTGAAAACACAAAATGTGATTGTCCATACACTAGTTGCATAAAATAAAATGTGCAGAATTGCTTTAAATTGGGGATTATTTATTAATACTGCGATATTTAATATGCTTAAATTTATTTCCGGATTTCTCAACAAAAATACCACTAGTAATGTTATCTAATCTGCATCTAGGTATTCTTATGGTAAAAAGAATTCCGAATGTTTTATACTGAGTTCCAATTATAACCGAGGGATTTCTTTAAATTGCATAATAAAAAATCTGCATGTATACTAGCTGAATTAAATTTGTGGTTTCCGATTTATTTCCACGTTTGCAAGGACAGGGAGACTTGTGGAGTGCTGACAGACTAGCGTACAGTTAGAGAAACAAATAGAGATAGTTTTGGAGTTAACATGTCATCCTCTGAAGAAGTAGGTTTGGCGGGAAGCAGCAGGAGCATGCAGGAGGACAGTGGATCTGGAAGACATAATGTGGAGGTTCAGGTTCAACAGAGGGAGGAGGTGGAACAAGTAGGACAGCAAGAGGGCCAGCAGGCTGGTCCCTCCACCAGTGGGGACACGGAAGGTGAAAATAAAAAAAAAACATTTGCTCCTCCATTCAGCCACAAAGAGGTGGCAATCCTGGTGAGGGAGGTAACTGCACATGTAAAGGAGCTATGTGGTCCTGATAGTCTCCCTTTGAAGGAGATGGAGAAAGTTTGGCATTGGCATGTCCCTTTGCAGATGACACAAAGATCTGCAACAGGGTTGATACACAAGGTGGGGTGGAAAGGATGAAAAGGGACTTGGCAAGGTTGGCGGAATGATCAAATGTATGGCAGCTTAGATTCAATGCAAAGAAGTGCAAAGTAATGCACCTGGGAAACAAAAACCCAGGGGAAGAGTACACAATGGGGGGTGAGATACTGACAACAACAAAAATGGAAAGGGACCTGGGGGTAGTCATATCAGACAACCTAAAGGTGGGCCAGCAATGTGAGAAGGCAGTAAGGAGGGCTGGGGGGATACTGGGATGCATAGGGAGAGGCATCACCAGTAGAAAACAGGAAGTTGTTGGTCCTCTGTACAGACAGTTGGTAAAACCACATCTGGAGTATTGTGTACAGTTCTAGAGACCCCATCTACACAAAAACATAGACAGGGTGGAGGCTGTCCAGAGGAGGGCAACCAAAATGATGCAGGGTCTGCATTAGAAGACATATGAAGAAAGACTAAAGATGTATAGCCTTGAGGAAAGGAGGGAGAGGAGGGACATGATAGAAACTTTCAAATACCTCAAGGGAATCAACAAAGTCCAAGAGGGTGGCATCTTTCAGAAAAAGAGATGTGCAAAAACAAGGGGGCACAATTTGAAGATAGAGGGGGATGGCTCAGAGGTAATGTGAGGAAGTATTTCTTCACAGAGAGGGTTGTGGATATGTGGAACAACCTTCCTGAGGAGGTCGTAGAGTCAAAAACAGTGGGGTAATTCAAGAATGCATGGGACACACATAAGGCAATTCTAGTGGGGGGTAGGAGGAAGTAGGCTGTTGGTTAACTAGGATCTGCAGCTTATCCATTAGGTAGGGAAATGGGTAGACTAGGTGGGCCAAGCAGTCCTTATCTGCCATCAAATTCTATGTTTCTATCTTTCTGTGAAAGTGATGCTGGACAGAGAGGGTCATGGTGCTGTGTCCCGCACCGTCAGACAAATCAAACACAAGTGGGATGATATCCCAACGTTTGGACATGGAAGTGTTGGAGGCCCTGGGTGGATCAGTGACTCTTAAGGAGACATGGAGATGGCAGAAGCATAAGGGAGCCAGTCATGATGAGGCAAAAGAGCCAGACACTGGAAACAGCAGCACCAGAGCCACTGGGAGGAAGAGATCTAGAGTGGCTGATGATGGCACTACTG
Organism: Neoceratodus forsteri; assembly: GCA_016271365.2. NCBI lineage: Eukaryota > Metazoa > Chordata > Ceratodontiformes > Ceratodontidae > Neoceratodus > Neoceratodus forsteri. The sequence goes on along the minus strand of CM057452.1, from coordinate 1,478,261,888 downwards.
ATAGTAAATATATTACTTTCAATATTTTAATTAACTGTCATCATATATTCTTTCAATTACACCATACTGCATGATTGTATTACTATCCTGTGACTGATTTTGGTTTGTCTTGCTGTTGTAATCGTAGTATATATACAGCAATATATCTCTTTTTTATTTATTAATTGAATTACTGGAATAAACAACTTTGAGCTGGAATCTCCTTACATAGCTTAATCATCAGAGGATCAGATAAACAAATAGAATATGGTTTACAGCAGGCAGTAAGCAAGTAGTTATAAAATGTTACAGTGTGTTGCAGTTAACACAGGACAAATCACTCTTAATATTAAGTTTTAATTGACAACTTTTAGTCGTGGTACAGTAGAATGTATGACAGAGCATAACGTTTATACCTACATAGTTAGTTAGCAAATTTAAATTATATTGAGAATCTGCAAGTATTGGCTATTAAAATTGCCACAACTGTTGTGAACTACAGTATTGTATTCCTCTTTTCACTCTGAACAAGTACTGAGCCTAAGTCTACTGGTTCTGGTAGTACCAAACAATCTGCAGCAGAGTCCAACACAGTGCCAGCAGGAGAGACTGAGGAAGCCACCTATAGGTTGGGAGGGAAGTTGCTGGCAATCACAAGGGAAGAAAGAGATTTGGGCATTATCAACACAGATGATCTAAAATCATCCAAGCAGATCACTAAAGCTGTAGGTAAGGGTAGAGGGATGTGGGGGTGTATTAGTAGGGGTATCACAAGTCATAAGAGGGCGGTAATAATCCCTCTTTGCAAGACACTGGTTAGGCCCCATCTGGAGTACTGTGTGCAGTACTGGAGGCCACACCTGCACAAGGACATTAACAAAATGGAGGCAGTTCAGAGAAGGGCAACCAAAATGGTGCAGGGACTGCATCAGAAACATATGAGGACAGATTAATGGAACTTAATATGTATACCCTAGAGCAAAGGAGGGAGAGAGGTGATATGATCGAAACATTCAAAGATCTTAAGGGCATTAACAAGGTGAAAGAGTCTAACATGTTTCAATATAAGAAAAACAGCAGGACAAGAGAGCACAGCATGAGATTAGAGGGAGGCTGATTAAGGGGTAATGTGAGGTAGTTCTTTTTCACAGAAAGGGTGGTGGATGCATGGAATGGCCTACCTCAGGAAGTGATGGATATGAATGCAGTGCAGGGCTTCAAACAGGCATGGGATAGACATAAGGGAGCAATACAGATGAGTATGAATAGATGGGTTTTTGACAGAGTAAAGGTCTATGACACATTCATAAGGTAAATAAAATTATCAGACTGGATGGGCCTTGCGGTCCTTACCTGCCGTCAACTTCTATGTTTCTATGAGCAGGCAGCAGCACAGCAGAGACACAGTCTGGTGGTCAGATATCGATATAGTGTTACTTTGAATGTGCCGGTGTCAACCTCACGGCCATAAAAAAACTATCTACTCTTGATGATTCTCTGGGCATCATCACTCTCATGTGCAACTCCTCAATGTTGTAACATATGGTATGGGGGGAGAGGGCATTCCAGGGCCTAGGAACTGCAAGATCCCAGTGTTCTAACATATGAGTGGTTGTTATCTGGGAGATGTAACAGCAATGTTCAGGGGTTCAATTTGGCTGTGGCTGTTCCTTCAGGATACAGTTACCATTACCTGGTGTTACAGAGAGAGAGTTAGGATATTTGCAACATAGAAGGAGAAGGAGAAGGATTGTGTGTGAAGTTGCTGGGATAAGAAACCACCACCTGAAAATGTTGTGCAGCTGTACTCAAAAGATATAAGCAACTGAAGTACAGTGGCTTTAATGATATAGGGCCTAGGCCACCGGGCACTTTAACACACATTGAAACACCGACTCAGAACACTGGAAGCAAATGATTTAAGATCATGCCACTCCTGACCTGATCACAGCTTGAACACTAGTTGGAATTGGAAACCCTAACAATAGGGTGACAATGACTCACATTGAGTCTTTTGTGGCATCGCCACATTGCATTGCTAGGTGCCACATAATCACAGCCCTTAAAGACCTGTTAATGAAATCTACTTACCAAGCCATTTCATACAGTTAAGGAGATTAGCAGGTGGACTAGTACAGCAAGCCAGCCTGCTAAAGTAGAGACATTTTTAACTTCAATGGAAGCCATGGAAGATGCATTACTTGAGATGGACAAGTAGAAGATAAATTGCATTACTGCAAGCCCCACAGATAAGCAAAGCAATGTTAAAATCCACCATTGCTTCTAACATGACATCTTACTTTCCTCCACCCTTGACAGTGTCAGCATTCCTTTCGTAAATGATGTTATTGAAAACCTCAACTCCATTTTGAAAGGTAACATAGTCATCAGTAGTGCACAGAATAATATCTGTTAGTAAGACATTCCATTCCAAACAACAACAAAATCATGATCTTAATAATGCATGCACTGCACCTGTGCCAGTGACATGGCGGATAAGATAGGTGGAATAAGATTAGGAAGATACACCCTGGACATCAAAAAGTGATGGCTGGCAGTGGTGGTGGATAGTGAGGGTGGTGGATAATGCAATTTCCATACAGAGTGAACGGTACAAGAGGTCAGGCTGGTGGAAAAGGAGGGTGGCAGATAACATAGGTCCATATTTAAGCAATAAGGCATGACAGGGTGTGTCTTATTGTGTAATAACATCACTCCTGGGGTAGGTCGAAGCACGAGGTGAAGCCAAATGCTTCCACCACCCCAGGAGTGACATTATTACACAATAACACACATCCCTGGAGTGCCTTATTGCTATTACACAATGGCTCGTTCATTAAAAAAAAAAAAGAAAGAAAATACTTTTTTTGTCCATTTTTTCTTTGATTTTAGTGAGTGTAGGGTATATTTCAAAAAAACAGTCCAATATTTCTTCCACCACGGGGTGGAGCTGTTGCCGGAATAATGTTGCCTGCTGAATCTCAAAGCTTTTTTCTTGTGCTGCTGTGTTTTATCAGTCTCCCCTCTAACCTTCTCTGTTGTTGGTTGTACATTATAAAGGATGGTGCTTGAAGTGGAGAATTTGTAACATGTTTTTTTCCATGTTTTAAAGTGAGTATGTTTATATTTCTGGCTGTGAAGCTGTTCGAGAACTGTACAGCTTGCAAGTTTACAGTGGGCACGCGTTCGCACGACATTGGCGGCAACTGGGAGAATGAAGAGACGTTTCTTTTAAAATTGGCATTATTTTAGTTTATTATTATATTTGTTACATTTTAAAATGAAGATCAGGCAATGGGCGGCTGACCGCAACAGTCCGTGAAGTGTGGGACACCGGTAATGACGGAGCCGGAGACAGCAGCATTTTGAGGTACAATTTTATTTATGCAGTTGCAGGCTTCATTATTAGTGGAACAGCAGCAGAACAGAAGAAAAAAAATGTAGCTATGAGGTGGGTGGGTGGGAGGTTTTATGTTATAAGAAAGCCTACATCGTGGAGTGCTTGAGGGAACTGTAGTTTTTATGTGACGGCAGAGAGCGGCAGTAAATTCTGCAGGACAGGCATTGTTTTATGGTGTGTCATGCGGTCATGTGTGTGCCTGGACTTAATACAGTGATGTTATTGTGTAATATCATCACTGTGCCAGGCACACACCGACCAATCAGAATACATGAATTTTCCTTGCCACTGTATAATATGGATTGAGCAATGTACCTGGTCTTGGTGGGAGAGGGCATCCACTGGTGCAAACTGAGACTGTGCAAAGTCCCAATGACTGGTAAAACATGTATGACTGTAGTCTTATTGGTGTATAACAGTTATTCACCTCAGTACCAGATATTCAGAGAGGAGATTATAATGAACCCTCATCTTCCAGTCCCTCACCATCCTTTCTTTTTGTATTGCAGCACTGGAGAAGACAAAAAGCATGTCTGAACATGCAGAGCAGCATGCAGAGGAGGAGATGCAGACGCCAGTGACACCACCGAAAAACAAAAGACGAAGGAACTGAATCCTTAAAATTCAGAAGGAGCTCAAAAGGTTGGTGACAAAGGAGAAGGAGGCAGCAGACGCACTGTAAGTGACAGGCACTTAGACTGTGCATGGTGTGGACCATGTAGCTCATCCTATGCCACCAGCCAGACAGCAGGACCAGGAGCAGGATGGGCAAATAAAGAAACAGTCAAAGAAATTAAAAATCTTAAAAAAAAATGTCTGGTCCACAGAGGACAACATTGTAAAAATGGAGGAGGGATTGAAAAATTATTAAAGTTGTCTTGCCATTGCAGGCAGGCAGGAGGAGCTCACAGTCAATCTCCTCGGGGTATAGACTGCTGCTGCCATTAATTTTTCCCCGTTATTGTAAATAGTTTCAGATTCCTTCTATTTTTACATTGCTGTTCTTGTTGTTGTGTGTTTGTTAGTACTGTTATTAACAATGTAAATAGTTACTGTGGTATTGTGTTTTTAAAAAAGTTTTAAATTGTTGTGGTTTTCTTGAAAAATATAGAAATTTCTCTTTTCATACCACTGTAGCCATCCTTGTCTTGGGCTGGGGGGGCGTTATTGGCCTAGTTTATGTCAAGGTTAAGAGAAGCTTACATCAATTGCTTGCTGTGTTTGCTGAGGCCGTGGTGCCACAAGCTCCACACAGGCACTTTTCTGTTAAAAACAATTGTTGAACATCCCAGCAAATGGTACATCATAAGTATAGTAGAAGCACGTAACACGACAAACCATGCAAGACATCATTATTTTTTTTCATCAGGGATTATGTGCCGTTGACCACATTGGAGCTTTCCTGAGTCTTACTTAGTCATTACAAGCATCCCCATGGGGAGGATCAGGGCAGGTGAGAGTCCACCACAGGTTCATAGGTCATTTCAAGCTCGTTAGACTTGCATCCATAGAGCTTGCCTTTATTTTATGTATTGAACATTAATCTATCATGTCTTTTATTTTTCAAGAAGATACTTGTCTAATCTAGATTTAAAAATATCCATATTAGTACTGGCTACCACTTTTGCCGGTAAAGAGTTCCAGCCAGGAACCACTCTCTGGCTAAACCAATGCTTTCTCAGAAGAGTATGCCATTTTTGAATTGTTAATTGAAACTGATGTCCCTGGTTCATATTTTGATTTTTTGGGGTAATCCTAGGTCGGCTAATAGAGCATCATCTTGTAAGCACTTAAATAACACAAAATAATCTCCCTAGTTCTTCTATGCTGCAGAGTAAACAAGTTTAGCCCATTAACCTTTCAGAGTATGACATGTCTCCTAACCCTTTGATGGATCTAGTAGCCCTTCTCTGAATACGCTCCAAGCTATGAACATCCCCTTTTTTATATGGAGCCCATTCCGGAACACAATACTCCAGGTTGGGTCTCACCAGGGCACTATAGAGGGGCATAATCACTTGCCTATCTCTACTGGCAATATGCCTCAATATGCAATTCAGTATCTGATTATTTTTTCTTCACTATTTATCGCAATGAAAACTAAATTTTAGATCTGAAGTAATTATAATCCCTAAGTCTCTTTCCTCTGTTGTTTTTCTTAGTTCAGTGGTGTCTATCTTATAAGATGAGTTGTTATTTCTCATTCCTAAATGCATAACAGTAAACTTGTTTCTATTTAATTCTAATTTATTTACTTTTGTTCACTTTTGTATAGTATTTAGTGCATCCGGCAGATCATTTGTATTCTTTTGATTATTTACTATGGTTCCAATTCTGCAGTTGTCTGCAAATTTCGTTACCCATATATTTTCATTTTGTACAGTTAATGAAGTTATATAGATGTTAAAGAGACAGGGGCCCAAAACTGATCCCTGGGGGACTCCGATAGTCACTGCTGCCCAGCCAGATGTATCTCCTTTAATTACCACTCTGTCTTCTTCTCCTTCAGCCATGCATCAATCCAATTAACTATATTATTGTTAAAATTATAATCTTTAAGTGTGTTTATTAGTTCCTGATGTGGGAGTTTATCGAAGGCTTTGGAAAAATCCAGGAAGACAACATCTACACTATTTCCCTCATCCAATGCCTTTCCCACTTTCTCATAGAACACTAACAAATTTGTCTGGCAGGATCTATTTTTCCTAAATCTGTGTTACACTGGATCCTGCATTTTTCTAGTATCTAGAAAATCCATTATATAATCTTTTAATATTGACTCCATGATCTTTCCCACAACTGATGTTAGGCTGACTGGCCTGTAATTCTGTATATCAGTTTTTGATCCCTTTTAAAATATAGGTATCACTAATGCCTCCTTCCACCCTTGTGGAACATGTCCCAAATCTATAGAAGTTTGAAAAATATAAGTTAGTGGTGAAGTTAATTGTTCTGCCAGTTCATGCAATACCCTTGGATGAATTTCATCAGGACCTTGTGATTTATTTCTATTTGCCGGTTTTAGTTTATCAAATACACTTTTCACTGTAATCTGTATATGTCCAGGTATAGAGTTACATTTATTTTCTTCCTTATCTGAAGTATCAATCAATCAATTTTTTATTGTTCAGTAAAGATATTACAATTTTTAAAAGTTACAGTCCAAAAAAGTGCCAACATACATTTATTCCAAGAATCCCTTTTGAATACTTTAGACCCTTAAGAATTCTAAAAGTTATAGGTTTCCTTTAATATCTTATATATTTATAGAAATGTTGATAATAAAAACTTTGCTACATTCTGTAAAATAATTTTCTCAGTACAAGTAAAAAGATATTCAATAATCTCATCTGGAGGAAAGCTGAGACCACTGATTATAGAGCCCAACCATTTTCTTCTGTTCTGTTCAAAAAGAGGACACAATAATATAACATGCTTCAGATCATCTTTACATAATTTACCACATTTACAAAAAGGGGACTTAATATTGCTTCTTTTCTGTCTATATAAAATAAACTGTGCATTCTAACTTTCTGTTCTAAATCTGGAAAATGCTCTCCTAAGTTTTGGGTTCATTACGTGTGTTAGATATTGCTCAAAACCCCAAAAACTTTTGAATCATTTATAATCACTATGTAATTTAGTTTGAGTCAGCCTAGAAAATATTGAATTAGAGTCCGAATCTCATATTCTATATTTAATTATTGAAACAGTCTCTTCCCAAGGTTTTGTATATATATCATAGAGAATATGCCCCAAACCTAATGGGAATATAATTTTCCTGATTTGTTTTATAGAAGGAAATACAAAACCCAATTTTTCCATTTTAATCTCCTCCTCCAAACACTTTCTAGGCAATCGGTAATCCTGGAGTAAGAAATTTTTAAGCAAAAACAAAATTTGTCTTTCTTTTATTAGGGAGCTCAAGGAATGTTGGCCGAGCTCCAATCTAAGGATACAATTAGGAGTTCCTGGAGGTAACATAAGAATATAACGATAAAGTTTGTTAAGTACAGTTTCCAATATTTTGTTATTAGCAAATCCCCATACTTCTCCTCCATATATTATGCTAGTTTTAATTTTTGTATTTAGTACCCTTAGAACTCCTTTAATCGAGGTCTTTCTCATTTTAGCATAAAATATCTTAAATGCGTTTATAATAGACAGTATCCTATTCTTAGTATATTCAATATGTTTAGTCCAACTTAAATTATAGGAAAATCGTACTCCCAAATAATCATATGTTTTGACTATCTCTAATTTTTCCCCCTTAATTGTAAATCTTGGTTCATATCTAGGAGAATTTCCAAATATAAGGATTTTAGTTTTATTTAGGTTTACGTTGAGCTTTCTCTCTTGGCAAAGAATTTCAAAACACTTTATTTTCCTTCTGAGTCCCACCACAGAGGTAGACAATAAAACCAAATCATCTGCATAGGCTAGACTATCATTTCTGCTTTCATTAATTTTAGGTGCATGAAATTCCATGTTTTTAATTTCAAGTAGGATAATGTTTAAATAAATATTAAAAAGAGTAGGTGCTAATATGCAACCTTGTCTAACCCCAATATTAGTCCAAAATGCCTCAGTGGTATGACCATATTGATTATATTGAATCTTTGTCCAAGTATGTTCGTGTAGTCTCATAATGACATCCAATAGTGCCTTTTCCAATCCTAGTTTTTCCAAAGTGGTCCAAAGTATTTTCCTACTACTGCTATCAAAAGCTGCTGAAAAATCTACAAAACAGCAATATAATTTAGATTTATGTATTTTTGTGTATTTCCAAGCGAAATGATGTAAAACATAACAATGTTGGATTGTAGATCTCTTACTTCTAAATCCATTTTGGGCCTCATCCAAAATTGAATTTTCTTCTAACCAAGTTAACAGCCTACCAAGTATGATTTTAGAGAAAATTTTTTGAGACACATCTATGAGGCTAATAGGTCTGTACATTCTTGGATCTTTTACATTACCCTTTTTAAAAATCGGGAATATAATACTTCCAGCCCAGCTCTTGGGATGTCTTGAATTCTGGACAAATCCATTAAATATTAGATAAAGAAATGGAATCCACCATTCTTTACAAGACTTATAAACATCTCCGATGATTTTATCAGGTACTGGTGCTTTGTTAGACTTTAGAGAATTTAATGAATTAAATATTTCTGATTCTGTAATCAAAATTGGCTTTGGGAAATTTGCCTCATGTCTTATATTTATTTCTACTTCATCTTCATCTTTAGAGAAAAATAATTCTTGGAAGTATATAGTCCAAGACTGTGGTGTAATATAACATTCTATTTTCTCCTGAAATTTATTAAATCCTTGTGCTACTATTTTCCAGAATTGTTTACTATTTCTTTCTATAACTGCTATTCTCAATTTTTCCCATAATAAGGCAGAATTTTTATTTTTTTCTTCATCTAAAACTTTCTTGTAAATTTCTCTTTCTTTTTCCAGAATCTGATAGACTATTTTATTTTTATTGATAATCCTCCTATGTTGTCTTAATTTTTTGGAGAAATTTGCTTTAGCTTTCTTACATCTATGATTGAACCACGATTTGGCATGATTTACACGTTCTTTTTTAATTACTTCATTTTTCTTACAGAAAGCACTCAATTTTATTTGAATATTCTCCCAGATTCCGTAGAGATCATAATCAGTTTTCCCTTGAGAAGAGATTGTATTTATTTCTCCAGAATATAACATTTCTTGCAATTGATTCTGGTAAATTGAATTCCATCTTATTCTTTTTTCATTAATTATTTCCACATATTCAACTTCATTCTCCTTCACTTGGATTGTTTTTGTGAAACTGTTATCTATGGTAAGAAACAGGGGAAGATGAGCAGATTCTAATCGCTCAACAATTTCCAATCAATGGGCTATTTTTAATCCCTCAAGATTTGCTCATATCAGATCTGGAATAGAGGATCCCAAAGGGCCCCTAAAAGTCAATTTTCCCATTCTATCCCCCCTAGTTCTTCCATTCAAAATACAAAAATTCCTACTAGTCAATACACTTAAAATATCTCTACCCCTATGATTAGATCTCTTTTCCAATGTAGATCTTGATGAAGTCAATCTGGGGTTAATAGTTTCCAAAACATCTACAAGAGATGAATATATGCCTTCTGAGATTCCATCCCTTATTCTAGCATTAAAATCTCCCAAGATATAAAGAGGCCAACTCCCTTCTCTTTCACTAATAATGTTTAGTTGTGATTTAAGATATGCAATGTAAGGATCCTCCATTCCTGTGGACCTGAGTTCTGGGGGGAAATAAACATTACACACTATTATTTTCTGAGAGTCCTTGGAAAGTTCAAGAGTCAAAATGTTGTTGGTCTCTATAGATAATTCTCTTATCTTCAGATTTAAGTTGGTCTTTATCAGCAGTATTAAACCCCCCTCATATCTACCAAATTTCTTTTCTCTAAAAGCTGGTAAACTGTAAGGAACAAAACTCAGAAACCTGGGAGTTACCTCCTCTGTACACCAAGTCTCTTGGAGTGCAATTATATCAACGGATTCCAAAATAAGAACTACCTCAGGATCCATAACTTTCAAATGAAAACCTTCAATATTCCAAGACAAAATAGTTAATTTTCCCTCTTTATGTCCAAGACTATTCCTCTCTTCAGGTGTAGCAAGTTCTAAATGTCATTCTGGATCCAAATTTATCAAAGTTTCAAAAGCATTAAGATCCCTCCAGTTCTCAAGATCTATAAGGGGGTTATCCAAATCCTTTTCATCATCCCTATAAGAGACCACTTCCACTTCTTTATCCATTTCATTTGGGTAAATAATGTATATTCCAATTTATCTAAACTATCCGCTAGACCCATAAATATTTTAGCCTTTTCTGGATTTTTAAAAATACAATCAATTTGACTAGAACCAACTGTATTTTTATAAACTTTAACATAGTCTACCATATTTATCTGAAGTAACTGGGTTAAAAACTGAACAAAAGTATTTATGTTGGGTTTCTACGGCTTCTTTATTATTTAATATATCCCCTTGTGCATTCTTAAAAGGTCCAATGGTGTTATTATTTTTTTTTTGTTTATCATTTATATATGAATAGAAAGCCTTATAGTTTCCTTTGACTTGTGTTGCAAGTTTGTATTCATATTCCTTTTTGGCCCTTTTAATTTCCCATTTGACTTTTTTAACCATATTTCTATATTTATTTAAAGCCTTTATATTGTTGTGATTTTTAGTATTTTTATTCAGTTTATACTTTTTGTTTATTAATTTCTTTATTTTTGGTGAAAAACATTTTGGAGCACTCCTTGTATGTTCATATTTTATATATTTGGGTATAACTATTTCTATTGTTGATCTCAGCCTCTTTTCAAATAGCTCCCACATATCATCTATAGAAAGTCCTTCAAATTCCTTTTCCCACTTCCAAGATGCCATAGCTTCCCTCATGATGGTAAAATCCGCTTTGTTAAAATTTAGGACTGTAGTCTTAGCCTCCCTTATTTCTTTGCCTTTTTATCTTACTTGGAAAAAAACTATTTGATGGTCACTATTGCCTAATGGGGAGCTAGTCTGTACATTGTTTACTATTGACCCCAGATTTGTAAAGATCAGATCCAGAGTATTTTGTGCCCTGGTTTTTGCTGTTACCAATTGCTCAAGTCCTATCTGATTTATTGCATCTAAGTACTGTGTACTTGTTTTGTATTTGCCCTCTTGCTTATTCCAGTCAATATCTGGTAGATTAAAATCACCGGTTAAGATAATTCTTTCTGCTGGATCTAAGTTCCTAATAATGTTTAATATTTCCAAATCTCTCTTGGAAGTAGTTGAAGGTGATCTGTACACCAGTCCTATTTTAATTTTTTGTGCTCCTTTTGGTATAAGTTTTAACCATAACATTTCCAGCTCATCCTTTTCTCTCTTTATTTCTTCACATTGTATTGACTCATCAATATAAATTGCAATACCCCCTCCTCTTTTTGTTTCTCTTGATAAATACAATAAATTGTAACCCTCTATATTTTTGTCTCATTGATCTTCTATTGTCCACCAGGTTTCAGTGATAAGTGAAATTTGTATATTTTTGTTTTGCAGTAACAATTTTAATTCCTCAAATTTATTAACTAGACTGCGTGCATTTATTAATACTCCTTTCCAGCCTTCCTGTAGAGCTACAGTTTTAGATACTAGCTTATGAATTTTCCTTCCCCCTTTTTCCAGTTTAAATGGAAGGATATAATATCATTCATTTTCTTACTCAGTATGCGAGTCCCAGCTTTACTTAAGTGAGAACCATCACTTTTAACAGTATATGATTTCCAAAGGTTACTGAATTATCCATAAATCCTATGTTATTGTATTTACAAAAAGCACGCAATTGTGTATTTAACTGATCTATTTTTGGGTTTTTAAAAACATGCTTCCCATGAGTTGGGAGCAGATCCAATATAATAATATCCCCCGCCTTTTCTTTAATTTTATTTATCATATGTTGGTACTCCTGTGCAATGTTTTCTATACCACCATTTCCCACATCGTTTGTACCTACATGGAGTATAACTAATGGTGTCTGAAGTCCCTCCATTAGTCCATTTAGAAGGTTACCTATATCCGCTATTTTCACCCCAGGTAATGAGCTTACAGTAGTGTGCATTTTCCTACCATGGCACACCAATGTATCAATGCCTCTAGTAATGGAGTCACCTATAATCAAAATATCTTTATTTCCTCCTATCTTTTTGCCATTGTTTTCTGATAAAGAGTCAGCGTTTGAGTGTTCAGTTTTTTTACTATTTCCAGAAACTCTACTAGTTTTATCTAATTTCCCAACCTCGTCATATACTATTTTGTCCTGGTTTATATCAACCTGACCTTTAACATCTTTGTGAACATCTTGTAAAAGCCTTTGGGGTTCTTCCATATCAGTTTCTAGTAAGGTGTATCTGTTCTTTGTTTCTGGATAGCTATTTAATATTTGTGTTTTACCATTGTATTTAGTATTTAGATTCTGTGTATGCACCCAATTTACATCTACATTATCTTTTTCCATTTCAAATAAGGTTTGCTGTAAGTCTTCCTCCTTAGTTGCCGTTTTATCATTATCAGCCATGAATGAGTCTATAAATGCTTCCAGTTCCCCTATTTCTTCCTGAACTCCAATTTTCCCCATTTGTTTATTTCCATCTGCTCTCTGCAACAACTGCTCAAATTCAGCCTGTAAGGTTTGAATCAATAGGCATTTATCACATATAAAAATCCTCCAATGTTGCTTCTTCAGTAAACATTTTATAGTCTGAACATGGTTTATGGATCTTTTTCTTTGTTTTGGTCTTAGCCTCACTTTTCAGGTACTTTCTAGATTTCTCCCCTTTGTCCCACGGTCCCAGCGGACACAGCAGACACACGCAGACACGCGTGTCTCTGCGTGTCTCCACGCACGGCAATGCATGCGCCCTGCTCTCAATTGCCCTGCTCTCAGCAGGGCTGTGTTATGAAGGTCTAAATAACCTGGAAGTGGCTGTGAGGGGTCGCAGGGGTACTCACAACAAAAGTTGCATTTAAAAGTTTTATTTTGTACTTTCTTAAGCCCAGCAGTTGTTTAGAGGCGCTAAATAGTAGCAGTCAAGGTTTTAAAATGAAATAAAAGTGCTGCAAAATGCTGACAGTAGTTCGGTCTCACAGCAGTGAGACTCCCCCACTCTCTTCCTGCTTCCTGGTGTTAGGATATACAGGGCTCAAAAGCTAAAAGCTCTGCTCACAAAATTTTCAAGGTATATTTTCTCCCACACCACTTTCCCACACAATAAGCACACACAGAAATTTTTTTTAGCAGCTATAACTCTGCCCGCTCACAGCAGGGCTGTGTTATGAGGGTCTAAATGACCCGGAAGTGGCTGTGAGGGGTCACGGGGGTACTTGCAACAAAAGTTGTGTTTAAAAGTTTTATTTTGTACTTTGTACAATGGTTGCACACAGCCAGGAAAAATTCAAAAGCAATGGAACGTGCAGTTCACTTGCAAAGAGCATGTCACAAGCACATCATATCAACACAGTCATTGGATGAACACTGGTTGTACATTACACTTGGCCACCACCCCCACCAGTTGAAATAAGCCCATACCTAAGTACAATTCTACACATATGCCATGTCCTAAGAACAACCGTAACTGACAGAAATAAAGAACTACAGCATCTTTTACTGTCTGAAACAGTAATAAGTACATAGCTGGTCACCTGTGAGGGGCACGCAGGTAGGCCACAGACTTGTTTTGCAAGGGTTGGTTCCAGGGCCTGGCAGCACTGGAATAAGAACAGCAGTAGCAGAATTGGAGGATCATGTTATATGGAGACCCTAGAAATGAAACATTATGGTATATAATTTGTAAATGTAAAGGAATCAGATCTTGATTATTATAGTACAAGCAGATGATCACATCATCAGCAAAAATCAAAACAATCTTTGCATTCTGTAACCTTACATTATAAGCATATAAGTATATGTGCAGCTACCTCGGCAGTGACATTCCACCATCCTTCCACTTTCCATAGACAGCCTCCCTAACCCTAGCTAGAGATTTGTCATGCAGTGTGCAAACATCTGACTAGATTATGATGCTGTACTTTCCACAGGTACAAATAATGAGAAAACATTACAAAGAATACTACTTACCTGGTCACTAAAAAATTCCTAGGAAGCCACAGGCCATTAATGAGCCATCCCATTCAACTGCCCTACGATTTCTTGTCTTAACATGCAAATAAAGGTTTATTTTACAATATAAAACTTGCACAAAATTACTTACCGAGTCAGTTGTGATGGTCATAACATGAAGCTATAGGGATGACAAGGTCAGGTATGATCCTGGCAGTGACAGCAGCAGTGCATTACAGGCCTGGAGAGAAAAATAAGTCAGAGTGAGATAGGTACAGAAATAAGAGCAATTTTGCTTGCCAAGAGTGTGCCCTCTTTTCAGACTTTATGCACATGTTCATAGAAACGGTACTAGGTATTAATGCAATCTGTGCCTGCCTACCACACCAACTAGCATTAATATTACAGCCTCAACCTTGTGTGTGTCCCCTTCTTTCACGATCCATAACACAGTACACATTTGTGTAGTATGACAGTAAGAATACCACTACAATACTTAACGGATTACCTGCTTGTCATTGGGCAAAAAATAGCAAGAGTTATTATGAAATAGAAAACTTGAAAAAAAAAATGAATGTACTGACATTATTTAGCTGCTGAACAATACCTGTTAGTCATGAAAAACAACCAAGAACATACTTTCTCTTGACCTAATTTACCTTTAGCACAGCTGGCCTGCTGTGCCTACAGCAAGTACTACAGTACCACCACTACCACTGTACTCTCTACCCCACACCATAAACAGAACTAAAAATGCCTGCAGCAAAGACATTCAGCAGAATCAACAGTAAATAAAATAAAAAAAAAATTGGAAACTTTCACTATAAATGAAAATAAATATTACAATCTTACCTGGGCAGTTGGAATGGTCACACCATGAAGCCACAGCACTGGGTCGGGGACAGTAAGGAAGTATTGATGAAGACTAGCAGCAGAAGGTGCAGCAGCAGTCAAAAAGTCTTACAAGCAGGACATTCTGAGAAGGGAAACCACACAACAGTTGCACAAACACAAAAGAGAAGCAGCAGGATTGTGATTTTCTTTGTTGAGGCACAACACTAGCAGTTAGGACGGACCACCAACTCAGAAGACACTGTCACTTTACCTAGTCTAAATTCAGGACAACTGTTCAGAGCCTGCAGCAGGTAATCCACCAGTATCCCCTCCTCCCCAACACTGACCTGCTTCAAAATCAAACTGAATCATAATCTACCTGAAACTACTGTAGAAAAACCTGTCTGCAAATAAAAAATGATTACATCTGTTACCATAAAAACACTACTAAGTACTTACCTGGGCACTTGCAAGGCACAAAAGCAGGCCACAGAGGTGGTGGTCCATGCATAGGTGGCTCATGGCAGCAGCAGCAGCAGCAGCAGAAGCATAGTAGGAAGGACCAGGTCATATGCAGACCTGATAAGAAAGAAAACATGAGGATAGTTATTATTTATTTATTGAATTTTGATGACCGGGTAGGCCCACTGGGCCCCGGAGGTCCCTTTTTCAGGGGCGACCTAGGAGTTACAATTATTACAGGTAACAGATGCAGTACACACAGGTGAAAGAATCATAACATTCGTGATTTGATTATTACAAGTTGGTGATCACCTGATCAGCTAAGGAAAACTTCATTGGCAATATGTAACCTCACATAACATATGAAGCACAGTAGTGCTCTGGGGCTATCTCAGCAATTTCATTATGCCCTCCTCTTACACTTTCCCCTGCCATTGCCAACCCTCACCCTGCATAGATGTCAGGCATACAGTATGCACACACTCCTGTCCTGACTAGATTATGATGCTGTAGATCTCAGGAAAAAATAATGAAAAAACACAACTTCCATTAATACTTACTTTCTCAGTAAAACCAACATAGGAAGCTAGAAGCCAGGTCTTTAATTCGCCATCCACTGAATTAAAAATGGCATGTCTGAAAATGAACACAAGGGCATAAAACTGAAAGCATGCACTGGAAAAACAAACTTACCTGAGTGAGCAGTTTGGATGGACACAACATAAAGCCACTGGGATGGTGGACTAACTGATGATCCAGACCTGGCAGCAAAAGCAGCAGCAGCAATGCATGACATTATTACCTGGGAAGGAAAAAAAAGTCAGAGAGATAGTTACAGATAAAAAATTGCATTGCCCAACCACTGACTATCCTACTAACTCAACCTCGTGTGTGACATGACCCACTCTCACCTTTCTATCAATAAAACATTCCTTAAGACTGACAGTTGGAATATATCTCAAATACTTGCCTGATTGCCTGTTTTGCATTCAGTACAGAAAAAGTATTGCAGAAAATCAGTGATCTGTACCTGTCCACTTTGACTAAACACATCAAGGTGTGCTATGGAAGTGCTACTTATATCTCTCAACATACAGTACTGTTACTGCCTACTCTGCATACTCGAACCAGCTACCCTAACTGCCACCTTGTCTGTGCACAAAACCCACTCCCCATACCACAGTACACAAACAATGCTGTTTTCTGTAGGACAACCTGCTACATGGGTAGTATCATTAAGTCAATAGTATTCTACATAGTTATTCAAGTAATTTTGATTTAAGTACTAAATGTGATAAGAAAGAAGAAAGAACTGAAAAAGTTAAACCAACCTGTATTATGGCTGTGGATTCCTGCAATGGTTAAGTAGCAGTAGCAGCAGCAGATTTACTGGGCCAGTAGTTCATCTGGCTGTTGTTATTTGTTGTGGCAGGATCCACAGGGATGGTGTTAGGAAATGTCTTCCTCAGCAGTAATATGAAACACAGTAGTTTCTCAGGCTGTTGTTTTTGGTGCAGGAGGATCCACAGGAATGATATAGTCATGAAATTGGTGTCCTACCAATTTTTTTGGTATTTCATTTTTTTAAGGGCAGAGGGTGAGGGCCCTGAACATGGGGCAACTTGAGCACATTAAGTAACAAGTAGCTAAGTGATTCCCCTAGCAAGTGGCGTACACCATAACATGATCCGCATCATAAAAAGTCTGCAACAGACAAGACAACATGTGTCTGGTCAATTTTTTTGGTGTTTCTATTTTTTAATTTAGGGAGGGTGAGGACCCTGAACATTGAGCAACTTGGGCATATTAAGTAACAAGTAGCTGAGTGTTTCCCCCAGAAAGTGGCATACACCACAACATGATCCGAATCATAAACAGTCAGTAATGGAGAAGGCAACATGTGTCTGGACAATTTTTTTTATTTTTTTTTAGAGAGGGTGAGGGCCATGAACATTGGCTGGCTTGGACAGTAACAAGCACCATTAGCAACAATTGTATGCATTTTCAGTATTTATTTCTTTCCTGCACACGAATCCTCAGTAAAATACTCTGATATATGTGTCATGGGGTGATGACTACCTCAGTGCACATGCATGTTTTTGTGTTACAAGTTACAAAAACTCAAACTCCTCGGATGTGTCCTCCTGCTCAGATGGGAAAGCCACACTCTCTTCTTCAGCATCAGTTTCTGGCTTAACATCACCTTCTTCACCTGCATAATAGCACAAAACTGATGACAGTTTATGTGGCAATGGGAGGAAATGTGAGTTCATTTTAATAAATGTCAGGTACTCTATGTTTCTCTCAGACAAGCAACTGTGCTGGTCACTGACTATTGCACCGGAGGCACTGAAAACCTTTTCTGAGCTAACACTTGCACAGGGACAAGTCAGATACTCAGTAGCCAAAGATGCCAGGGCTGGCCACACTTCCAGCTTACTTTGTCAGTTTAACAATAGCTCTTCATCAATGTTGAGCTGCTGTGGGTCATCCAAGTAGGACTGCACCGTATGGATGGCAGACAATGGCAGTTATGTTCTACCATGACTTGATTGCCATACAGAAACACCAACCTGCTGCAGCATGGCCCACAGAGGGTTTGTGGAATTGCTTGGTGAAGAGGAGGGCACTACACAAGGCACAGTATGAGGAAGAGGAGTAGGAGGAGGAGGAGGAGGATATTATCACACTACTTTTTCCACTGTCAGGTTTGTCCAGGGGCTGGGATCCAAATGGAGACCTTTTATCTGCAAGATCCCTTGCCATCCAATTTTCTACCTTCCCACGAAGGATTGTAACATGGCGATCAACCTCAGTCTTACCACCAGGAAGTAGAGTAGTAATGCCCTGTTTGTCCTGTGGATCCAGCAATGTTGCAAAGACATATACCTCTGAGGTTAGATGAAATCTAATTGATTTCTTCAACTGGGTGACCAAAGTAGTAGACCAGAAAGGGGCTGTTGACATGGCCTACCTAGACTTTAGCAAGGCTTTTGACACAGTCCCACACAAAAGAATAATTAACAAATTAGCTAGCCTGGGAGTGGGTGCCAGGGTGGTAGACTGGGTAAAACATTGGCTGGACAACAGGACACAGAAGGTAATAGTAAACAGAGTCCACTCTGATGAAAGAGGGGATACTAGTGGGGTACTGCAGGGTTCAGTACGGGGTCCAGTCCTTTTTAATGTCTTTATAAGTGACATTGCAGTGGGAATGGAAGGAGAAGTATGTCTCTTTGCAGATGACACAAAGATCTGCAACAGGGTTGATACACAAGGGAGTGGGGAAAGGATGAGAAGGGACTTAGCAAGGTTGGAGGAATGGTCAGAAATATGGCAGCTTGGATTCAAAGCAAAAAAGTGCAAAATAATGCACCTGGGAAACAAAAACCCAGGGGAAGACTACACAATAGGGGGGTAGTAACAACAATAAATATGGAAAGGGATCTGGGGGTAATCATATCTGATGACTTTAAGGTTGGCAAGCAATGTGAGAAGGCAGTAGGGAGGGCTGGGGGATACTGGGATGTATAGGGAGAGGCATCACCAGCAGAAAACAGAAAGCTGTTATCCCTCTGTACAGACAGTTGGTGAGACCCCATCTGGAGTACTACTTTTAGTTCTGGAGACCCCATCTCTGGAAGGACATAGGCAGGATGGAGGCAGTCCAGAGGAGGGCAATTAAAATGGTGCAGGGTCTGCAAGAGAAGCCATATGAGGAGAGACTAAAGGAACTTAATATGTATACCCTTGAGGAAAGGGGGGGGCATAAATTAAACTTTTAAGTACCTCAGTGGAATCAACAAAATCCAAGAGGGTAGCATCTTTCAGAAAAAGAGATGTACAAGAACAGGGGGACACAATTTGAAGATAGAGGATGATGACTTAAGGGCAATGTGAGGAAGTATTTTTTTCACAGATAGGGTGGTGGACACATGGAACCACCTTTCTGAGCAGGTTGTGGGGTTTAAAACTGTGGAAGAATTCAAGAATGTATGAGACAGACATAAGGCAATTCTTGAGGGGGGTAGGAAGAAAAAGGTTATTGGTTAACTAGGATCTGCAGCTTATCCAGTAGGTAGGGAAATGGGCAGACCAGGTGGGCCAAGTGGTCATTGTCTGCTGTCAAAATCTATGTTTCTAGGTGCTCATGTAAATCAGTCTTGGATCATTGTCAAACAACTGCAGAATCCTGTTAGCCAATTCTACCCCTACTGAGTCTGCAGCCACTTGAAACTACTCCCTGATATTTACCAGTACCTGCCACAGTACTCTCATCAGTGGTATTACCTGGCTCAGGCAGGCATTGTCAGAGCTGACCACTTGTGTGGCATTTTCAAAAGGACAGAGTATTTGAATGACACTGTCCATCAACATCCACTGAGCTGGACTGAATGACATGGCTGCCTGTATGTCACGGTCATGCAGCTGCATGACATAATCATTTATTGGCTTATACTGCTTGAATAGTGGCTTGAGCATGTACAGGGTTGAATTCCAGCATGTGACCACATCCAGTTTTAATCGATGTTGCGACACTCCATTTGCCTTCTGTACAGTTGTGAGCTCTGATCTTGCAATTGCGGAGCGAGTAAAATGATCGCAAATTTTATGGCTCACATTCAGTGTACTGGTTACTGATTCAGGCTCTAAAAATACCTTAGAAATCAAATTAAGAACATGGGCAAAGCATGGCACATGAAAAAATGAGCCTTTGTAGATTGCTTTAACAGCATTATAGAAACATAGAGACATAGACTTTGATGGCAGATAATGACCGCTTGGCTCTACCTACAGGATAAGTTGCAGATCCTAGTTAACCAACAGCCTATTTCTTCTTACCCCCCACAAGAATTGCCTTATGTCTGTCCCATGTATTCTTGAATTCTCCCACAGTTTTAGACCCCACAACCACCTCAGGAAGGCTGTCCATGCGTCCACCACCCTCTTTGTGAAAAATACTTCCTCAGATTGCCCCTGAACTGCCCCCCTTCTATCTTCAAATTGTGTCCCCTTGTTCTTGCACATCTCTTTTTCTGAAAGATGCTACCCTCTTGGACTTTGTTGATCCCACTGAGGTACTTAAAAGTTTCCATCATGTCCCCCTCCCTCCTTTCCTCAAGGGTATACATATTAAGCTCCTTTAGTCTCTCCTTGTATGGCTTCTCTTGCAGACCCTGCACCATTTTAGTTGCCCTTCTCTGGACTGCCTCTATCCTGTCTATGTCCTTGTGGAGATGGGGTCTCCAGAACTGGATGCAGTACCCCAGATAGGGTCTCACCAATAACAACTTCCTGTTTTCTGCTGGTGATGCCTCTCCCTGTACTTCCCAGTATACCCCCAGCCCTCCCTACTGCCTTCTCACATTGCTTGCTAACCTTAAGGTTATCTAATATGATTACCCCCAGGTCCCTTTCTCCTCTGCCTCTCTCTCTACCACTTGCTCAAGCTCCCTCTCCTCAGCAAGGAAACTTACTGGTTGGTGACTACCCCTAACGTCACACCTAATGGGGCTATCAGCCACTGCTGGTGTACTACCTATCAGCTCTTGAGAAAAATCCTCAGAATCATCATGTGGCTATTCCTCCTCCTGAGACTCCTGTTGCTGACACAGGAGTGCTGCAACATCCACAGCAGTTTTTCTTGCCAATCTTGTATGAGATATAGCCACAGCTGCTGAGCTTTGACCACTATGCCTACTCAATCCAAAAAATCTAGAAGCTGCAATACCAACTCCTGCTGCTGATATTAGTACATCATGGCCCACTCCTGTACTTGCACTACTAGTATCTGTGCTGCTGCTAAGACCTCTACCACACTCCCCTATATCCTCTGCACCTCCAGGAGACTCAGTTTTACTTGCTGAAACAACTGTTTTCTTCCCAGAGACTACAGCACGCTTTGACTTTCAAGAAGACATGTTTTGCTGATTTTAGTTATTACCCCACCACAAAAAATCAAAAGTAACACAATAAAAAAATGAGATGTGCAAAATTATCTATGACTAAATATAACTACAGCACCAATTACTGTCAACATAACTTCACAGATTGCTTCAGTAATCTGAGTCACCGTCTCAAGAAATACTAGTTCAACAAACACAAAACTGAATTTTCTGTCAAAAATCTCCCAGAAAAATGACAAACTGTAAGAAGCACAGTTTCTCAGATGTATCACTAAACAAAACTCAAGAACACTGATTATCTCAGCAGGAAAAGTACATCAAAATGATTATCTCAGCAGGAAAAGTACATCAAAATGATTATCTCAGCAGGAAAAGTACATCAATGGAACGTTTCCCTATACAAATGATGATTTTTTCAGTGTAAACACTCAAAATAGGATCATCAGACTGAAGAGAGCTCTTTCCTCATCAGAAATCACTTCAGAAGTGAAGCTCAGGGAGAGAGACTCACATGCTGAAGCCCTATGCACACCATGTGATCACTGCAGGGCTGCAACCTGTTAAAATACAGGTAGTAATAATTGCGGAGTAATTTGAGATTTCCGTGGATTTTCCATGCATAACTGTGGAAAATTAACACAGTTTCATGGAACTTAAACAATACAGTATTTCACAATATTTGGGATTATACAGAATTAATTGAAAACTGCAGATAAATCAAGTCTACCCACGTGACTACAGAGTTAAAAATCATGTGATCTGAGCCAACCGCAGGTTAATGAGATCTTATGGCAGAATTACTGTTTTAAACTGTGAAATTTGACGTACAGCACCACAGAAAAAAACCTGCAAATCCACAGGTTCTGCGGAATTAAAATAAGAAACCCACAATAAAGCAAGGAAAGGAGGAACAAAAATACATTACAAAAAAATAAATTAATGTTAATTTCTGGCACCACAGTTAAGGTGGTCTACAATTTGGGTGCTTACATTCAGTTTCACAATACAACACCTATAGAGTCAAATATGGCAATACATTGATGTCAGAAAAAAAATCCACAGTAATGCCTTGAAAAATGTGGAAAATTACACTATACCACATAAAAACTCACAGGGAAATTTATTTCCATATTTGGTGACTAAAAATCTGCACTTAGTCTCAAATTCCGCAGTATGAGGCGAAAATCCTCAGATAATTGGTGGAAATTCGGAATTTCACCCAAGGCGAAAGAGCAAAAAATTGCATGGAAGTTTCGAACTTTTGTAAAGGCAGACTTCGCAACTTTTGCCTAGCACTATAGCTGTTTGATCTTTTCCCATCTGGCAGCTCCCTCCACTGAAATCTGTTCATTAAGCCTGCAGTTCTTGCCCTGCTCTTTCTGACTCCATCAGGGGACCGGGCTGGTCCTGCCATTGTGTTTTTAGGTGCTTAGTTGTAGCATGCAGAACAACAAGCGGGGAGTCAGACAGAAGGGCAGGAGTTATTTAGCTGACCTATGGTTTTTCATCTTGCCCCTGTCAGCTTGTCAGTCATTTCAGGGTGGCATTTTGGGGGGGGTCCATAATATATGCATCAGGGCATTCTATTTTTCACTGCCTGTGTGCCAGATACTACTGGTCTCACTCCTGCTTCCACATTGTATTGTGAGGTGGTGTTGCCTGTACGGGACAAGTGAGGGCACCTGAGGTGGTGCAGGGAGCAGGGTTTAAATTTAGAGATACTGTTTGACTGAACTAGTTGTGTTAAGAGAAAATCTTGCTTTAAAACATTCACAGCACATGTTCTTGCTTATATATTGTTTCTATTCCTTGACAGACTGTGACTCTGGAGTTCTCTGTGGTCCCAGATTTTCTGGAGGCTGAGGTAGGGTGTTAGGGGAAGATATTTTCAGATCTGTGCCATTCAGTATGTCTACAGTACTCAGTCTACCCTGCAAGCTTTTGTCCATTCAAGGGGGAGAGTGAGTGCCACAGGAGCTAACATTGTTACCATGCAGCTAACATGATTAGGAACATTCTATCCAAACTGTCAACTGTCAGTTGAAGTGTTTCCTGCCATTACCAGTTGACAATGTGTCAGCCTAGTCCATTAGTGTTCAGATTTTGTTATAGTGAGCTACCCCAAATCCATGGAAGAAGTCTCAAGCCTCTCCAAATATGGACCTTATCTTGGGGATCATTATAGAAAAAAACTACCATACAGTATTTTGCACAGTACATGAGGAATAAAAGTGAAAAGCCCTTGAGTGTATTTCCATTTTATTCAATTTTATTGTTCTACCTTCTTTGTAACACCCCAAATCACACCTAGATAAAAGCTTCCTGGTTACCAATTTCATTGCTTGTGATTCCAATGACACAGGTTCAGGAAAGAGTCTGGGCCATTGATGAGTGAGACTGAGCATCCCAGAGGAGACTATCCTTCTCAGAGGAGGGAGGGAGGTAAGGAAGGTCACTACCTCTGCTGTAATACTGCCACCTTGGTGATCATTGGCAGAAGCTCAGTGGAGGCAGGGTGGAAGTGTGGATTCTGGTCTAGGAATGGTATGCTGCTGTACACATTTCCATCCTGAAGAGCTTTGAGTGTGCTAACGTCCAAGGAGTAGAGAATAAACATGAAAAAAAAATGGCTGCGACAGGATGATTGTGGGTCCCCTTAAATGCCCAGCATCATCAATTCCGGTGCCCATGCTTTAAATGCTGGCTTTAGATAATGTAAGGAGCTTGGCCTGTCAGACCTGGGAAAAGCCCTGCCATGGAGTGGGACAATTGAAAGGAAGCATACCAATGAGAAGGGGGTATGCACAGTAAGTTAAAAAGTAGCTAAAATTACCATTCATTACCCACCTTCAGTTCACTTTGTCCTTTTTACAAACAATGTCCAAAACTCAACATTTCAATACATAGGGCTAGATTTTCAAAGCCCTCAAAAACCACACAGCTGCGAGAAAAAACTGGTGCAAGTGCATCTCCACTTGTGGAGCCGGGTTTTACCCATAGCGGTGCTATTTTCAAAAGTGGATCTGGTTTGTGAATGGCTCCATGATTTATGGCAGCCTGAGACTGTTGTTTTGGCACAGCTTTGGGGAAAAGTTATACCTGGTGGGGACCAGGCTTAACATCCTCCGCAGCTACACTAGCTGAAACTATGAAACTCCACACATGCAGAGAATTTTGTCCTGGAGCTGGGGGCATGGTGTGGGACTTAGTTCCCATGTCATTTGAAAATGTAGCCCAGGCAATTTTCAGGTTTGCTTGAGCCTCCCCGGAATAGGTTGGGGCCTCCCCTGGGAGGCTGGCCGCACCATTTGAGAAACACTCATCCTAGTCTTATTCCCTCTCGGAGCCACATGCTACCATAAAAACCATCAAAAAGAAAATGATCTTTACTTACTGAGAGAGGAGAGACCAGATAAGACCTAGATTTATTTATTTATTTAGATTTTGTTCACCGGGAAGGAGGAATAGGCAATTCTGCCTATTTTCAACCTTGTTCTGGGGGTAGGGGATGCAGATGGGAACCCCCTCACACTGAACCAGATTAAGCTGGTGGTAGTATTTTTTGTCAATGGGGGAAATTTGGCCAGGAACCTGGGGAAATTCCCCTACTGTTTGGTAGGGGGCGTTGAGGCTGGTGCAGAGATGGCTAGTCCAACTCTGTTGATGGAGTGTGCAGCTGCTGGAGAGGCTGGGGAGCAGGTCTCTTTCCCGGTCTCAAATTCACTAGAGACCTATATCCAGGACGTACCTGATGATGGATTTGTCCTTGCACCGGAGGAGCTTCAGGGTGCAGCTCATGAAGTTGATGTCCATACCGGCATGAGGAGAAGAACAGGGGAATTCTATGATAATACTGAGAAAGCCTTAAGAGACACAGAGCTACATGGACTGTTGGTGGCAGGAAAAGACCAATTTTGATGATGGAAGAAATGTTTGCAGCAGGACCTGCTTCAACAAGGAGCACCTCTGGGGTTGGACCAGGCGCAACAAGGAAATGTGCTGACTAATGAAGGGTCAGAAACAACGATGGAGGCAGCAGGAAATTCCATGGAGGAGAAAATATATGCAGTGCTGAGAAACAACTTTGAATCTCACATGAAAGGTACTACTGTGGGGCAGTCCAAAATGGAGGGTGAAGGATTTAACTTAACTTTCTCACAGACTGGGGATGTGGAAATCGATGCACAGTCGGGGAAGAAAGGCAGGCTGAGCAAGAAGCTCCAGGTCAAAAATGGTTGATGACCTCTCTCACTGCTGTAATGCTGCCCAATATTTCTTTTACCATTGGAATGGCGGCAGGTGCTATAAGTAAAACAATTACTGCCAAACAAGCCACTCAGAAGGGAAAAAAAGAGGCAAAACACCTTTTACATCTACAGGGGGTGTAGATGAGGGCCAGGCCTCTACAATCATGTCACGGCCCACTGAAGGATTTCTCTTGGATATACCAGGAGGGGTAACAACTGCTCTGGAGCAAGCAGGTGGGTTAAACATTTGATGGTAAAGGCTGGGATTCAAACTTGCCTCCTACGTTTGGAGGCAAGAGCAATAAACCTTTCGCTATGCTTGTTTCTACAAACTCTGAAAGAGATACAGGAGAGGGAGCATGT
This sequence comes from Neoceratodus forsteri, assembly GCA_016271365.2. Lineage (NCBI taxonomy): Eukaryota > Metazoa > Chordata > Ceratodontiformes > Ceratodontidae > Neoceratodus > Neoceratodus forsteri. The sequence goes on along the minus strand of CM057452.1, from coordinate 1,478,236,043 downwards.
GCTTATATTCCACCAGTGCAGCTACAGCTACCTGGAACAACATCGAAGACTCCAGTGAATGGGGAAACAACCCACATAATGCAAGGCATTAAACAATCAGAAGGTGAGCTAGAGATCATCGAAGGTATAAAAATCAGTGATGCAGATCACCTAGACTCACAGACACTGGCACCAGAGGTAGCACCGACTCCTTCTGTAGTACCAACTGAGCAGGCTGCCCCTGAGCCACATACGTTGGCAGAGAACCCTGCTGCACAACCCACTACTAATGTATGGCATACAAATGTTACAGAGTGCCTTTTTCCAAAAAATGTCTGCTTATCTTCAGAACCTGCAGCATGGAAATATGCAGTGCATCTCAAATATAGAGGTGCATTGGATGATATTCCAGATAGACATTTTATGGGCAGGGCCCTTTTAAACAATAGTATGAAATACTATGCTTATGAGATATAGGCACTAATTCACATGCCAGGCGACATGATTTTTGATGTTAGTTTTAAACATCCCTCTGGCCTTGAAGGGTTTTGAAAACAATATCACTTTTTGGAAAACACTGCACTATGGAAACCATTTGTTGCAATACCGCTTACAAGACCCTCTTTCAAGAAATGACAGTGTTATTTAGGAATGACAGTGTGAATGTTGCCGACATAACATACTGGCTAAAACCACACTGTGCAGTATAAAGCTACCCCGAACCAATATTGGATGATGACCATCTGTGAACAGGGGGTTGGTGATACAAGGTAACTTTCTTACAGGAAGATGGGGTTGTCAAACACCTCCCCAACTTTTTTTGGGGGGGGGATGGACAGAGGTGTGATTTTCTACTCAGGTCAGCCTTAAGCATGTTACTGCCGTGGGACTGTGGGACATCTTAGTAATGTTTGTGATAAGATGAAGTGTGGCCTATGTGGCATGGTGGGATGTAACAGTGCACAGTGCTCGCAACCAGTATGATGTAATCTTTGTGAGGAAGTGAGACATAATTTCTGCACTTGCTCCTTGGCCTCTCACATCAGATTGGACCAGACACTCAGGGGTGAACAAGATGTGTATGTAGCAGTGACACAGAAAGAGCGCCTTCACTTTGAGGAACTGGCAGCTTCCGCTGTGGCTCCCAAGACAGTGACAGAGAGAAGCCCTGTATGGCCTAGTACTAGGGTCCCTCCAACTGAGGTGTTCCCTGCTATGTCTAAGACACTTTTGAGCACTGTAGCCTCACCTGAAATGGCTTCCAAGAGTCCTGCGCTTCAGGCTGCTGTAGACACAAACCTCCATGGGGTTTCCTCAGAACAAGATGACCCACATCTTATTCAGGTTGAGAGTATTTCTGAACAGACCACAGTACTTAATACTCCCACATTACCAGAAATGCCACCACCAGTCCAAATTGAAGGACCTCCTTTCCAAAGGGTTACCCATTCAAAATCTTTGGGAAAAGCCCTAGTGGTTCCTCCACAGTCCATGGAAAAGGAACCATTAGTAACTCAGAATTCATTTGAAGTGCTCATGGAATTTGAAGACACAGAGGGAGAATCTGATGTCTCTTCTGTGACTTTTATACAAACTGATATGACTGGGGATTTACCACCTGAAGAAAAACCAAAGCACAAGAAATGTAAAAAAAAGGAAATGACTAAAATTTTTTCTAATTTGTTATGCATGGTTTTTTATCCCTTGCTTCTTTTCTACTTATTATGGCGGACTGTTATATTATAACTTTGAATGTTAATAGTATTAAGAATGCTCTGAAAAGGCAGATTACTTTTGCCAGCTTACAGCCAGAGAAGGGGTCTATAATTTTTTTGCAAGATACCCACTTGCACACAATCCCTGACATAGTTCAAGCCCAGAAGGACTGGAGGAGGGGTCCTTCCTTATGGCCCATCGGGGAGAAGTTATGTACAGGGGTAGGTATTTTGTTTTTGGGGAACCCACTGAGGTTCTAAAGGTGATAGATATATGTCCTGGAAGGGTGCTTATCTTGGATATCATACGACACCATATAGCATACAGGCTTATTAATATATATACCCTGCAACTAAAGTCAGATAGGACTAGTCTCTTTAGAAAAGTGGAATCATACTTGAATACTTCCAAGCTGCTCTTGGGGGGGACTTTAATTGTGGTTTATCTAAAAGAGATTGGGGTCGGAGAACAGAGAAAATTTATTGTGGCACCAATATGTTACAGACTTTATTAGAGACTACAGGGTTTCAGGATGTTTATGATTTGTTAGACTTTACACCTACACGTACTCTCCATAAGGGTGTATTATCTTCCAGAATAGATTTCTGGTTCTTGTCTGCCCGAATTGGGGCAACAAGTGTCATGGTAGTACCCTTTCCAACATCAGATCATATGGCAGTTAAGGCACAGATTTGGGGACAACATCAGTCTCCTATGAGAAGGGGGTACTGGAAGCTGAACATTTCCATACTGAAGGACACGGAAGTGCATATGGAAGTATTGCATCCATCAGAAGCTAGACATAATATCAGATTCTTATACAATGACCCAATGGGATGGTGGGAGGACACAAAGCAAACTATTAAGCTATTATTACAGCACCAGTCAAAGAAAATTGTAAAACAAAATTACATTCAGTATCTTGGACTAAGGGCCAAATATCTACAGTTGTTAACTCATATGAAAGATACTGGTAGAGATTTGAGTGTTGAGGTGGGAAGAGTTAAAACAGCCATGTTTGAGAAACAATATGACGCAGTACAAACTATGGCTAAAAATCAGCACTTCTGTATGCAAGGGGACAAGACACAGGTAAATCCTTATGATACTCCTGCATAAAAAATAGGAGAGAGTGTTATGGGCTCCTTGAGAGATGGAGGTGAGGTTTTGAAAACAGACTTTCCATCAGTGTTACACATAGTGCAACAACATGTGAAGCAGAAATTCCAGAAGGGTTCTGTAGGTACAGTCTGAAGAACCAGCACACAATACAGCTCGTAAAGGGATAGAATCCAGGTCTAAACATGGAATGTAAATCCTCCGTTTATTCAGTGCAAATGCACATTCAGACCTCAGGCATACAGAAAAAAGAGGTTAAAAAGCCCCAGCACTTTGACTCAATGCTGAGTCTTCATCAGGGAGTAAAGGTTAATAGGTACAAAGTGACCCTAAATAATGGGTCCAATCAAATAAATTCATTCATTAAGTAAAAAAAATGTCAAGAATAATAAAAAAAAAAAAATCTTTTCACTTCACTTAAGCATTTAAATCAAATTAAGCACTTAAATCAAATTGGAACCACCAGGTGGTGCTACTTTAGTTAAGTGCTATTCATACACATGTAAGTAAATTGCTAAGTAGCATCAAAAATCTGGAGAATCACAAGTACTATACATTGCTTTGTAGCATAACTAATATGGAGAACCACAAAAGGCTACAAGTGGAGGGTAAACCAAAGTGTTTCTCTTAAACACTTAAACAAATAAACAATTAGATATTTAGATGCTTGAATACTAGAGTCAGAGATATGCTTAGTTTCAATCATAAATAAAGAATAAGAAAAAAGAAAATCTAGTATAAAGGTAGAGCTTGATTATAGCCACTTGGTGGAGCTGCTAAATTACAGTGCTTCACATCCACAAGTAAATAAACATCAGCAAACTAGATGAGAAGGGACTTGGCAAGGTTGGAGGAATAGTCAGAAGTATGGCACCTTGGATTCAATGCAAAGAAGTGCAAAATAATGCACCTGGTAAACAAAACCCAGGGGAAGATTACACAATGTGGGGGGTTGTAGTAACAACAACAAAAATGGAAAGGGACCTGGGGGTAATCATATCAGATGACCTTAAGGTCAGCAAGCAATGTGAGAAGGCAGGAGGGAGGGCTGGGGTGATACTGGGATGTATAGGGAGAGGTATCACCAGCAGAAAACAGAAAGTTGGTATCCCTCTGCACAGACAGTTGCTGAGACCCCATCTGGAGTACTGCATCCAGTTCTGGAGACCCCATCTCTGCAAGGACATAGAGAGGATATAGGCAGTCCAGAGGAGGGCAACTAAAATGGTGCAGGGTCTGCAAGAGAAGCCATATGAGGGAGAGACTAAAGGAGCTTAATATATATATATACCCTTGAGGAAAGGAAGGAGAGGGGGGACATGATAGAAACTTTTAAGTATCTCAGTGGAATCAACAAAGTCCAAGAGGGTAGCACCTTTCAGAAAAAGAGATGTGCAAGAACAAGGGGAAACAATTTGAAGATAGAGGGGGGGCGGTTCAGGGGCAATGTGAGGAAGTATTTTTTTCACAGAAAGGGTGGTGGACACATGGAACAGCCTTCCTGAAGAGGTTGTGGGGGTCTAAAACTGTGGGAGAATTCAAGAATGCATGGGAAACATAAGGCAATTTTTGTGGGGGGTAGGAAGAAATAGGCTGTTGGTTAACTAGGATCTGCAACTTATCCTGTAGGTAGGGAAATGGGCAGACTAGGTGGGCCAAGCGGTCTTTATCTGCTGTCAAAGTCTATGTTTCTAAGTTGCAATGTAAAAAAATAAAAAATGAAATGAAATGGACCAAACCTCCAGCAAAGCAAGGCAACAGACAAAGAGATAAATTGCAAGGCAACAAGATACCCAGACCCCCTTGTAAGTAAGAACTGGTGAGCTGGAAGGCTGAGGGATGAGATGGACACAGACCTAGAAAAACAATAGAGAGAAGGGTACATCAAATATGAACTATGGTGGGTGGTATTCACACAGTTTCCTACAAAGGAAACAGAAGGTTTGTGAGTCCCCTTCTAAGTAAAAGAAGTAAGAGAGGCTATTTTAAAACTATCACCCAAGACAGCTCCTGGAAGGGATGGGATCCCAAATGATTTTTACAAGCATTATGTAGATTCTTTGGCACCAGTGTTAGTGGAAGTCTTTATGGTCATTATGCAAACAGGGAGTTTGGGCGATTCCATGAAGGATGGGATTATGATTTTTTTGTTTAAAAGTGGAGATAGAGTAGATATCTGGAACTGGAGACCCTTGAGTTTTTTAAAATTAGATTACAAAATACTGGCTAAATTGATTATTGCTAGATTGGCAAAAGTGGTGAAATTGCTTATAATGGAAGCACAGACTTGTGCATTATCCGGCAGAGACATTACACAGAATCTGATTTTTGTGAGGGAAGTGGTGGAACAAGGATTGGAGATGAATTTGGATGGATATTTATTGACAGTGGATCAAGAGGCTACATTTATTTATTTAATTTTGTTGACCCAGTAAGCTCAATGGGCCTTGAAGTCCCTTTATCAGGGTCGATCGGGGGAGGGGATACAGATGTTAAGCAACTGAAATTGAACCAGATTAAGCTGTTGGTGATATTTTTTTAGTGAATGGGAGAAATTTGGCCAGGACACCGGGGAAATTCCTCCACTCTTGCTACAGGGGGGCCTTGCTTCCTGTGAGCAGAGGGGACCTCTTTGTCTGCTGCACCAGATGGCTGATCTGGAGATTGGAGGAGAGGTGGTGGAAATGGAGCTGGATGGAAACTGTGCTCAGACTGTATTTAATGAAAATGTTGTGATGGAAGAAATTGTGGAAACAATGGATGTGCACTCTGGAGAAGGTAAAGAGAAAGAGTCTTTAAATTCTATAAATGAAGAACTCTTAAAAGACTGTAATTTAGTGAAGGAGCCTGAGGAAAGTTTAACAGACTGGAGTGACACAGAAACAGAGCAAACAGTAGTTGCAGAGAGAAAGAAGGACATAAATGCTGAAGAAACTGACTCACAGGCACAAATAGATAAAGAAATATGGAGTTTTCACTTAAAAAAAATCACAACTAGAGAAGCAGCCGAGAGAGATTCAGTCTGATAGGCAGAAGCAGCTTGTCAAGCAGACACAACTGAGCTGCAATGATGCAGCATCATTAAAGGCTTCTGCAAGCTGGGCGGAGGCAGTAGTGCAAGTGGAAAAAGTAGCCCAGAAAGAAAACAAACAAGGAAAAGCACAAGAGAAGTGGTCACCAGATATTGTGTCAGGAACGGCAGATACAGGTACAGATGGGCTTGGCCTAAGACGCTCTGGAAATCAACACCAAACATCGGATCAAACTAGGATTGTGGACAGTGCAATACTAGCAGCAAACTGGGAGTGGAACGCTAACACACGGGATGCTGCCACTCTGCAGGAAGATCTCATTCTAAGCTTGGTCATGGATGGAGGAGGAGGACATGCTGTTGGAGTAATGGAGTCTGGACAGTTGGAGAACATGGAAATACCTGAACAAAATGTGGAACAAATCTCTACTGTGGACCCCCAGGTTATTAAGCCGGCTCCTGAAATGGCTGCAGAGGATGACATTACAGAAGATGAGGTACTGTTACAAGCAGAATTAGATAATAAAGAGCAACATCTTCTGCTTATGTTATCAGCAACAGAACAGTAGTTTCTGAAAGGCAAAACTAAGTTGGAGGAAGAGAAGAAAAAATGAAAACGGTCTGTGGCTAGCCCCATACAAGAAATGAGTAAATGTTTGCCTGGGGATGTGGGCTTAGAACCTTTGCCTCACTCAGGGACTGAAACTGTTCTTGAGCAAATGAGAGAGGAGACTGGGTCTAATGTAAGCAGTTTCAGTGGCACTCCTTCAGACTGGACTCCAGGTGGGGCGCTCCATGGAGCGGGCTGGATTTTTTCCACTGGGCGGTGGCTCCCAGACCCTGCAATTCCTATCCTTGGTTCCCCTACCTGTTCAATCGACATTAATTCTTTACCAGATCCTTTGCCTGTTGATAGCAAGTCGAGGATACCAGATGAAACTTTGATGAGTCCTCCGGATAAGGTTTTGGGTGTAACAGAGGTCTGTGAGTCAGTATCTGCGTCAGATGCTGAACCTCAGGTGTCCCAGGGAGATAATGGCACCTGGTGAGACTCTAACAGCGGATCCCACTCTACCTATTATTCCAAATAGGGTATGTACAGAAAAGGATGAACAGGAGGATATGGGGATAGGGCAGGGGTTTGCAGGTAATACTGACGAAAAGAGAAAAGAGCCCGAGGTAGCTCTGGGTATCGGATGCCCTATGACCTATGCAGGATTATTTCAGACACCAGTTACTGCTGCAAAAAGGAGATTCTTAGTACGTCTTAGGTACAAAGGCTTGGCTCCAATTTCATCTGATAGACTATGGGTGGGCAAAACGCTTCTTATGGACTCTATGAGGTTTACCTCAACTGAAGTTTATGCATTTATTCATGCACCTGGGGATCATATGTATGATATTAGTTTTTGTGCCATGGCTTTGCTCGACAAATTTTGGAATTGTACTATGGTGTAAAGGATACTGACGAATGGAAAGATTTTGTAGCAATTCCCATTACCAAACCAACTATTAAGACAATCACGTTGCTGTTTAGGAATGAGGGTGTGGATATTAAAGACATAATATTTTGGTTGGAGAAGCATTGTACCATATTTGATCATCCTTGCCCTATAATGGATGATAATGGTTTCTGGACAGAGGGGCAGACCTCTAGAATTCAGTTAAATCAAATGGACCAAGGCATCCAACACCTTCAGAGTTCCTTCTTTTTTGGGTCGAGACAGAGGAATTCTTTTCTATGCTGGGCAGCCTAAGAGCTGTTACTGCTGTGGATCTTTAACACATTTAAATACTGATTGTGATACTGTTAGATGCTTTCATTGTGGCTTGTTGGGCCACACGGCGATGCAATGCTCAGCTTCTCCCATATGCAATCTCTGTGGGGATGAAGAGCATACTTTTCATGACTGCCCTTGGGCTGCTCGAAATTCGGAGGAAGCCTCTGATCATGATGTTTTGCTCTCATGAGCAAGACGTTCTTTTTATCTGAATGATGAAGCTGGTATAGATTTTTCTATTGCTGCCAGGAGAAGAGGTAGAGGCAGAGGTGGAGGTTTTGGGGGACAATCAAGGAGTACTCTCTTTTCATCTAGACCTACAGTACTTAACAATTTTCCCATTTCTAGTGCAGTGGGAGAGTTTGCAGCTCCAGAGGTTCTAGAGCCCACATCAGAAGCTGCCGACCCTTTGCCCCCCTCCACAAAGCTGTGATGTGGCTGACTCTAGTAAGCAGCAGAAAACTCCCAGTGTGACCCCCCTACAGAATTCGGCTGCAGTTATACTTCCTCGTGAAGGTAGTATTTCAGATGCTGATTCAGGCCAACCTCAAGGAACAGAAGTTTCCCACTGATTCCTGAACCGGCCACTGATGGTGACCCTGTGGTACTCTCAGGCCGACTGCCGTTATCCCCGTTACCTCTCTTAAAGCATTTTTCAGTGTTTTCTTCATGGGGTGATAGAGTTGAAGAACATCCTATGGAACAGGTTTCTGAATCCCCTCTTCCCTCACAAGGGAAGGAGGATGCTACTCAAGGTTGCAGTAAAATATCTGAACCATCAACTAGATGGACAAGGTCCAGTGTAAGATTGAAAAAAAAACTTCCCTGAGCCAGTTAATCTTAAATTGGTGAGTTTAAATGCCAACAGCTTGAAATCACCTGTGAGACAAACTACTATGTTTTCAATTTTACATCACTTGCAGTATGACATTGTTTTTTTTTACAGGACACTGGGTGTCACACAATTACAGATGTGAATGTAGCTAAGAAAGAATGGGTATGGGAACCCTCCTATTGGTCCATCGGTCCTGATTTATGTTGTGGTGTGTGAATAGTTTTTTTGTCACTAGCTGTTAGAGTACATAGATTAGTGGAGATAGAGCCTGGTAGAGCATTATTGTTGGATGTGGAATCGGGTTCCTTCCATTGCCTATTGGTTAATATTTATGGTCCTCAAACTAAAACCCAGCATATAGATTTAATGTCTAGGATTCATCCATTTTTGCATACTAGTAGACAAATATTCTTTGGGGGAGATTTCAATGTAAATTTTCAGCAGAAACATCCAGGTAGCAAACAATACTGTGACAAAACTTATTTAACTAGAGTTATTTCTCAAGTGGGACTTATGGATGCACATCTTCAGGGACGTACTAAGGCTAAACCCACTTATTTTAGAGGGATATTGTCATCGAAAATAGACCTTATTTTTGTGAAAAAATCTGCAGATATTTTTCGTTCTTGAACATTACCTATTGAAATTTCTGACCATATGCTGATAGAAATTTACATCGCAATTCCCCCTTAAGAGAGTCTGGGCCAGGGTTTTGGAGATTAAATACATCTTTGTTGCTAAGAAAGAAAATACAAGAGGATTTGAGTATGATCATTTCTGATAAACGCTCCACAATATTTTTATATGAGGGAGAACTTAGTTGATGGTGGGAAGATTTGAAACTGTGTATTTCACAATATTTTCAGTTTATGGCTAGGACTCAGGCTGCATCGACCGCTTCTAAATATTTAGATCTTAGGAAAAATTATATAATTTATTGTCTGATCAGGTTGTTAGGGGTCAGGATTTGAGTCATGAGATTACTACAATTTGTACAGAAATGTCTTTATACCAATATAACAGGTTGGCCTCCTTACAGAAGGATCAGTCATTTGGGACGCAGGGTAAGGCGGATCAAACTAACCCATTTACAGATTGCCAACAAAGGAGAGAGAGAAAAGGTTTTGTTAATTTAATTACAGATCAGGGGGTGTTGCTTACTGATAATGGTGCTGTAATGCAGTATTTGGAATCCTTTGTTAACAAAACATTTGGGGAGTTGCCCTTTAATTCCCCCCTGTATTACTATGTTGCTTCAGGCTGCAGATCTCCTGAGATTAACAGAAAAACAATCTAATGACTTGATAGCTCCTTTTTCTGCAGCTGAGTTACAGAGGGTTATTATGGCTTTAAATAAAAATATCTCTCCGGGCTCTGATGGCCTTCCAGGAGAATTATATAAATTATTGTGTGAGTTGATGCCTGTTGAACTTCTAGCTATTTATAATTTTATGTTGAGAGATTTTTCCCTACCAGTACAAATGTATGAGGGACTTCTGATTTTTTTGTTTAAATCAGGACAGGTTTTGGATATTTCTAACTGGCGTCCGATTACCCTGTTAATGTTGATTTTAAAATACTGGTAAAATTACTGGGAAATAGATTGACTACAGTGATGGATTTTTTAATAAGTCCTACACAGTTCTGTGGAATACCTGGAAGACATATTACAGATGCTTTGTGTTTATTGAGAGAATTAATGGACGGAGGGAGGAACACTAGGAAGTTGGAATCTAATGGGGGATTTGTTTTTAGTTTAGATCAGGAGAAGGCATTTGACAGTGTTTCACATTATTTTTTATGGCATTGTTTATGTTCTTATGGAATTCCTGATAATTTTATTCAGTGGATTCAACTCTGTTATGCTTTGGCTTACGTAAGACCTTATGAGAATGGGCATATTGGAAAACCTTGTAGAATTCTGAGAGGGGTGAGATAGGGGTGTCCATTAAGCCCTCTATTATATGTGTTCTATATTGACCCAATACTTAGAATCTTACAAAGGTCACCGTTAATTAAGGGCTTGGGATTTGAGGTAGCACAGAATGTCAAAGTTATTGCTTATGCGGATGATATATGCCTATTAGCACAAGATGACCTGTCTCTTCAGAGGGCATATGATTTAGTTCAGAACTTAGGGGCGATAATTGGGGCCCGGTTAAATCCTCTTAAATCTAAATGTTTGGCAATCCAGGGGTTTGATACTCCAATCCTAGAGGCAGGGGGTACCACAATCACTAAAATACCTTGTAAAATTTTGGGGATTTATTTTGGTCATGAGAATTTGGCAGATGATAACTGAAGTAGAGTGTTAAAAAAAGGGATAGACAAGGTAGCTTGTTGGAATGTGTGGAGGATGTCGAAAAAGAAGAGAATTTATTTTATTAACTCCTTTTTAGTTCCTTTATTTGTGTTTATTGGTACTGTTTTTCCCCTTCCCTGTTCGTTGGAAATAAAATTGCTTGCATGTTTCTTTTCTTGTTTTTGGGGTAGCCGATTAAATCCTGTCAAGAGGAATGTGCTTTATAAACCTATTAAGGAAGGGGGAATTCATATGCTCAATCCACTTGTATTTTTCTTTACAATCTTCATATATAATAATCTGCTTCCTTTAATGAAAAGACTTCACAGTTATGGATAAACTGGGGCTTGCCTAAATTACAGGGAGCAATGGTAGAACGGCATACAAATGCCTTTTTACATAAAAATAAATGTAGTCCCCAACTTGACTGTCTGTGGTCAGGGGTCTTTGATAAGGTGAAGCAGTGGAAGGTGAAATATGATTCAGTTTTATGTCTTCCTAGAAAAATATTATATGAGGAAATTGTTCAGGAGTGGTTTATGGAATACCCATTTGCAGAATGTTCGGTGTCAGATCAAAATTCAATTTCCCAGTATATTTCTGATACTAGGATCCCAGAGAAAATGTGGGATATGGTCTGGTTAGTGATTCGTGGGAAAGTAAATGTCCGGGGGCATCAGAAGCACAAACAGCTACAGGATCGTTATTGCCCAAGGGACACTTGTGTACAGAGCACTGAGACTATGGAACATTTGTACTTTAGGTGTCCACATATTATACAATTTTGGGGATTGATTAAGAATACTGTTATTTGGAAATTAGATTTTCCTCCTGACGCACGGCTGTTGTTCTATGGTATAGTCCCTGTTTCACAAAGGCTTATTCCCCATAGCACTTTACGTATGATTATGGTACATTTCTTATACTGGATATGGATAGGCCGGTGTAGGTTGGCACTCCAACAAATGGAGATTTCTGCATGGGAACTTTATAATATGATACTTACGGATTTAAAAAAAATTAAATATATGGAATCACTAAAGTTTTCTTCAAATAACTTGGTGACTCATTGGAAATATTTTGATTGGTTTTAATTTGTTATATTTGTTTGTGTCTGTTGTTGGAGATAGGAAACTCCATGCTCATGGGGTAGGGTGGTGGGTGTGTGACTTTGTCTAAGGTTCGCTTTAGTAATAGTGTTTCAAAACAAAGTTGGAATGCTTTACATCATATGTTTGCTTTTCTTTTAGATTATCTAATTTTATTTTTTTCAGATGATGATGTGGTAAAAAAAACAACGCTGCTATTTAGGTGGAGGGAAGCATTTGGTTTAGCGACTGGTGTTTTTTGACTGGGGTCTAGATATGTTTTTTTGGCCTTTATATTTCTGATTTCCTCCTTGTACATTTGTATCTCCCTGTTTTTTTCTGGCAGTATGTGCTACTACTGTGTCGCTTATTAGCTTTGTTCAAGATTTGTCTGAAGTAATACTGACTTGTTTATCTGATATTTTCATAATATGAATGAAAAATTCCCCTACTCCTTTAGTGGGGTGGGGGAGGGTTAGTTCCACTGCAATGTTATGCTTGTGACTACTGTATGAAAAAATGCCTCTTTATGTTCTTGTTTTTCCTTGTTTTCATGATGTACTACTGACTTGAATGTGAATTGTTATGATTTGTTGTGATTTCAATAAAAAATTCCCCCTACTCTTTTTAGATAAGTGCCATGGGATCTTTAACATCCACCTGAACTACCACCAATCCAGGCAGATGGGACCTTGGTTTAACGTCTCATCTGAAAGATGGCACCTCAGAAGTGTAGTACCCCCCTCATGCTGCACTACAGTGTCAGTATTGGGATATTAACCCAAGTGCCAGATGTGGGAACTGAATCCACAGCTCTCTGATCTCCCGGCCTCAGAGGTGAGTGTGCTACTTACTGAGCCACTGACACTGACTGCATTTGATGGTATACAGTATGAATATTTATGGGAGGTTTTACAACTCTATGGGATACCAGATGTTTTCATCTCCATGATCAAAATCCTGTACAAAGGGGTACAAGTTAGACCCATGATAAATGGACATTTGTGCATACCACTGTATCTCTATAATTGGGTATGCCAGGGGTGTCCACTTAGCCCCCTATTATATGTTTTTGGACTAGATCCATTATTGAAGAGGATTGAGGCTGAGGACGGGGTTGGCCATATAAAACATAAGGAGGGATATGTTTATAATAAAGTAACAGCATATGCAGATGACTGTGTAGTGGCAGTGGATTCCCTAGAATCAGGGATGTGTGCACTCCAGGTTTTTTCAGGTTGTATGGAATGCACATGGAATAAGATACATCTACAGAAGAGTGTGGCCTTGGTAGTAGGGGATGCTCCGCTGGAGATGGATTTTGAGATACCTGTAGTTAAAGATGATGTGAAGATTTTGGAGGTTTACTTTGGGACAAGGGATTTGACTCAGGTAAACTGGAATATGGCATTTGATGCAGCACAGATTAAGGTGCAAAAATGGAAGGCATGTAGGTTGACCAGGAAAAAATGCATTTTTGTGTTGCGTTCTTTTATTTTACCTATTTTTCTGTATATATCGCATATCCTTCCATTATCTTTTGAGATGCAGACGAAAGTGTTAGGATTATTTTTTTCTCTGTTATGGAGCAGTAGGTTGAATCCAGTTAAACAAAATCATACATACAGACCACGTAAAGAAGGGGGACTGAATATGATACATTCCTTGACAATTTTTGTTTGGTAATTTTTTTATACAAATTTTAAACCTTTTTTACATAATAGACAAGGGATAGGAATTATAGCAATGCAGTTATGGGAAAAGGATTTTTTTTTACTGCTTGGGGAAGGGAAAGTGAAGCTTGGTAGATAAAAAGCTTCCTTCTTATATACAGAGGGCCAGATATTCAAAAGGGTTGCGCCATGCACAATAGGGTTGCGCCTGCGCAAGTCCAAACTTGCTCCATTCTGCGATATTCAGCAGGAGGCAGTTGCGCCACAGAAAACATGCTGAGCAACAGCGCAATGCAAATGAATGCATGCTGAACTGGAGGGGGAGGAACCATGCATAAACTGCACAGCCCGATATTCAGCCGGGCTGTGCAGAGTTGTGCAGGCACAACCCCCAACCTGCGCCTGCAGGGCTTTGAGCCAAAAAAAAAAAGGCTTAAGTCGAGGGCCACCCACAGGTGAGCTGCTGTATTGCAGGCGCAACACAGCAGCTGCCACCGTGGCTGGCTAACCCAGTCCCTGTGCCCCGCAGCCCGATCCGCGGGCATAGTGTACTCCCCACCAGCCCGGTCGCGGGGCATCAATGCTCCCCTCTCCTCCGTTCATATCCCTGGTGGTCAGTGGACGAAATGCCCGATGGTGGGCGGTATGTGTGATAAAACCACCCCGAACATAGCCCTGGTGGCTGGTGTCCCCACCCTACCCACCCACGGCTCCACCACCCTGCTCCCCGGCGGCCGGCGGCGCAGCATCCCACCCGCCTGCCCGCGCCACGCCCGCCGACTGACTGCCGGGTAGGGCTACCGCGCCATTGGTGCAGAGCAAGAGCCAATGGGCGTGCAGCCCATAGCCGTACATGACAGTCAGATTTGTGAATGTCATTCTCAAATCTGACTGTCATGTACGGTATGGCTGCACGCCCATTGGCTCTTGCCTGCACCAATGGCATGCAGTCCTACCGGCAGTCAGTCGGCGGGCGGGCGCAGGCAGGTGGATGCTGCTGCCGGCCGCCGGGGAGCGGTGGCAGGGCTCGTGGGTGGTAGGTGGGGGACACTAGCCACCAGGGCTATGCGTTCGGGGTGGTTTTTATCACATACCACCCGCGATCGGGCATTTCGGTCCACTGGACCACCAGGGATATGCGTACTGAGGAGGTGGGAGTTACTGATGCCCGCGACGCTGGTGGGGAGTACATTATGCCCATGATCGTTGCAGGGCGCCGGTCCTCGATGGCTGCTGCCCGGCAGGCGCCAGGCGCAAGTCCTCGGGGATCGGCGCACCTACATGCTAATGGCATGCAAATGGGAACATAATCACATGCAAATGGCCCCCCCTGCACCTTGCATGAATTATAGCCCCATTTGCATGTCACCTTTTGAATATCGTGATTTTGCGCATGGCGCAATGGTACTTGCGCCACCGCAAGTTGAATGCTCCACTCTGTCAACTTGCGGTGGCGCAAGTTCCACTGCGCCATGCACAGTGGCTGTGGCTGGGGGGTGATATTCAAAGGAGTTGGTCAATAGCACAACTCCTTTGAATATCGCCCAGGACACACCCCTGCGCAACTATTTTGCGCAGCTCAAGGGCTTGCGCCTATGAATGGCGCAGTTTGAATATCCAGCCCAGATTATTTTAAAATATATTAGAGTTTGGAAAATTGAACTACTATGGTTTGCAGGGGTGGGGAAAAACAGTTTTATACTACCATTCTGAGGAACACATGTTTTGAGGATCCAGTTTTTGTAGTAAGTCTGCAGATTAATGTTTCTTTAGTATTATAATGTATGCTTGAAGGCAGAGTTCCACTTAAAATGAAGGACATGCTACGGTTATGTGGTCATTCTAAATTGAATGTGTGAGGGAATCACAAACATAAAATGTT
Organism: Neoceratodus forsteri; assembly: GCA_016271365.2. NCBI lineage: Eukaryota > Metazoa > Chordata > Ceratodontiformes > Ceratodontidae > Neoceratodus > Neoceratodus forsteri. Next base: position 1,478,220,637 of record CM057452.1, on the reverse strand, counting down.
GCCTGATAGAGTTTGTTTGGTACAAAAATGTAATGCACAGATTGAAACAATGTAACGTCTCTTTTTTTTTGACTGTGTGTGTGTGTGTATATATATATAATATATATATATATATATATATCCAATCCTTCTGGCAGGACCTTGATGCTTTTTGGAATGTGCACTATTTTCAGAACATGACATATACATAAGACCAACTAGTGTACGTTCAATTGGTGGAACCATAGGTATGTTTTAATAAGGGTACTGTATTTGTGTTATTTGCGTGTATGAAATGGGTGATCTGGTATGGTAGATGTCAAAGGTTTCTGCAAGGGGAGGAGGTCAGGATTACAGACTTACGTAAATTACAAGCTGAATTGGACAGCGTGTTCAATAAAGAAACAGAGTGAACGGGAATAGAATGATGTGCACAGGCTTGGGAGGGAATTGATTGGGTAGGGTAGTGGGGGGGATGGGCTGGATACATTGATATTCCTGAGTGTTGGGGAGTATGTACGTATCCCACTTTACATTATTTAAAAGACCTTTGTCTGCCCATGGGATATTTTTGTGTTTTGTTTCTTTTTGTTAGTTAATTTATTTGTTCAGTATGGGTATAGTAACATAGAAACATAGACTTTGATGGCAGATAAGGACCGCTTTGTGCACCTAGTCTGCCCATTTCCCTACCTACAGGATAAGCTGCAGATCCTAGTTAACCAACAGCCTGTTTCTTCCTACCCCCCACAAAAATTGCCTTATGTCTGTCCCATGCATTCTTGAATTCTCCCACAGTTTAGACCCCACAACCTCCTCAGGATGGCTGTTCCATGCGTCCACCACCCCCATGTGAAAAAATACTTCCTCACATTGCCCCTGAACCGCCCCCCCATCTTCAAATTGTGTCCCTTGTTCTTGCACATCTCTTTTTCTGAAAGATGCTACCCTCTTGGACTTTGTTGATTCCACTGAGGTACTTAAAAGATTCTATCATGTCCCCCCTCTCCCTCCTTTCCTCAAAGGTATACATATTAAGCTCCTTTAGTCTCTCCTGATATGGCTTCTCTTGCAGACCCTGCACCATTTTAGTTGCCCTCCTCTGGACAGCCTCTATCCTATCTATGTCCTTGCGGAGATGGGGTCTCCACAACTGGATGCAGTACTCCAGATGGGGTCTCACCAACTGTCTGTACAGAGGGATAACAACTTCCTGTCTTCTGCTGGTGATGAATCTCCCTATACATCCCAGTATCCCCCCAGCCCTCCCTACTGCCTTCGCACATTGCTTGCTAACCTTAAGGTCATCTGATATAATTAACCCCAGGTCCCTTTCCATTTTTGTTGTTGTTACTACCTACTCTCCCATTGTGAAATCTTCCCCTGGGTTTTTGTTTCCCAGGTGCATTATTTTGCACTTCTTTGCATTGAATCCAAGCTGTCATACTTCTGACCATTCCTCCAACCTTGCCAAGTCCCTTCTCATCCTTTCCACACCTCCTTGTGTATCAACCCCATTGCAGATCTTTTCATCATCTGCAAAGAAGCATACTTTTCCTTCCAGTCCCTCTGCAATGTCACTTATAAAGACATTAAAAAGGACTGGACCCAGTACTGAACCCTGTGGTACCCTACTAGTAACCCCTCTTTCTTCAGAGTGGACTCCATTTACAATTACCTTCTGTGTCCTGTTGTCCAGCCAATGTTTTACCCAAGCTACCACCCTGGGACCCACTTCCAGGCTGGTTAATTTGACTATTAGTCTTTTGTGTGGGACTGTGTCAAATGCCTTGCTAAAGTCTAGGTAGGCCATGTCCACAGCCCCTTCCTGGTCTACTACTTTGGTCACCCAGTCAAAGAAATCAATTAGATTCATCGACATGACCTTTCCACTGTGAACCCATACTGCCTTGGGTCCTCTGCCCCACTGGCCTCTAGGTACTCAACAATTCTTTCCTTCAGAAGTGATTCCAACACTTTCCCTAACACAGAGGTCAAACTGACAGGTCTGTAGTTTCCTGCCTCTGTCTTGCTCCCACTTTTGTGAGGGGGAATCACATCCGCCTTCCTCCAGTCCTCATGTAAAACACCGTCCTCTCATGATTTGTTAAAAAGGGTAGTCAGTGGTTTCACTAGTTCTCCTCTTAATTCTTTTAGAATTCGGGGGTGAATTCTGTCAGGCCCCATTGCTTTGTCCACTTTCAGTTTTAGGAGTTCTTTCAGAACCCTTTCTTCTGTGACAGGACTGGGATCGACTCCCCTATCCAGAGTGATTCTGTTAATTGGATTAGGCACCTCCCCCCTCCTCCTCCTCCTCCTCTTTTGTGAATACTGAGCAGAAATATTTGTTCAGTATCCCTGCTTTTTCACTGTCCCTCTCTCCCATTCTATTCAGCCTCACTATCCCTCCCTTTGTCTTTCTATGCTCCGTGATGTACCTATAAAAGGTTTTATCCCCCTTCTTAACCAAGTTGGCTATCTTTTCCTTAGTTTCGGCCTTTGCTATTCTGACTTCCCTCCTTGCTTCCTTCTGCCTTAACTGGTACAGCTCTCTGTCCTGCTCCTTCTGTGTTTCCTTATATTTCCTGAATGCTATCTTTTTCTCCCTGACTTTCCCCACCACCTCTTTTGAGAACCATAGTGGCTTTTTCTTTCATTTTGATTTGTTTATTTGCTTTACACAAAGGCTTGTTGCCTCTGTGATGGCAGTTTTGATGTTTCCCCATTGTTGCTCCACCCCTCCTTCTAGCCTATTTGCTAGTGCTTTTCTATGGCACTCTCCCATCTTGCCAAAGTCAGCCCTCCTGAAGTCCAGTACCCTCACTTTTGTATGGCTTGACTCTGTAGCTGAGTTTATCGTGAACCACACTGTTTGATGGTCACTTGTTCCCAGATGGCTACCCACTTCTAGATCTGAGATCCTCTCACTGTCCCCATTTGAGAGTTCCAAAACTAGCTGTCTGAGGCATGCCACCTGTAGGACATTGAGAATGGCCCTGCTCTTGGATGTGACTGCAGCAAATGTGTTCCAGTTGACATCTGGCATATTCAGGTCTCCCATCAACAGTATCTCCCCTTTCTCTGCCATCCTAAGAATGCCTTCTATCATATCCTTGTCCATTCCCCCCCCTGACATGGGTATCTGTATACAACCCCTGTGTGGATTGTGGTGCCATTTCCAGTCTCTAAGGTGACCCACAGTGCCTCCTCTACTCCCTGTTTACTCTTTTGTTCAGTTGCTTTTATCCCTTCCCTTACATAGAGAGCTACTCCTCCCCCTCTTCTCCCCTCCCTGTCTCTCCTGTAGGTTGTGTACCCTGGTATGTTAACATAATACTTGATGATTATTATTTGGGGAGTAGATTTATTATGGTTGACAGTTTACTTTGCTAGTTTTTATTTATTTTCTTCTACTGATCATGATGTTTGATTTTTCTTCTGTTATTTATGAATGTTGTTATGTTTTTGAATATGAATAAAAATGTCCCCTACTCTGTCAGCAGGTGGTGCTGATGGCTCATTGACAGAGCATGGAGGAGCCCAGTTCGAAGCTGGTTGAGGTCAGGAATGGAGGTACTCCAAGGGGAGCAGATGTATTTAGCATCTTATATGGCACTGGCCTAAACCTTCCCATACAGTCTGTAACTTCTGAGGGTACTGGATCGATGGAATGTCCAAACTTATTGGAGTCACAGATGAAATGTGAGATTTCTGAAGTGTTGCACCAAGAGGGTACTCTACCTATGGAGACCACCCCGGCAATGTTGTCTATTGAAGAGTTGCATTTGCAGCAGGAATTAGACTTAAAAAGGAAGCAACTGGCAGATCTATTGTTGGAAGCTGAGAAGGATTTTTTTTTTAGGAAAAAGACAGCCTTGATAAAAAAAAAGGAAATGAAGCATGGTGAGCCCAGCGGGTATGACTGGGAAATTATTTTTTTTGACAAATGCATCTTCTTTACCAGAAGATACAGAAACTGCTATACAGGAGGTACAGATTGACATGCAGGATGTACCTTCCACAGATGAATGGTGTCCAGGTAAAGCATTAAGAGGAGCCAGCTGGTTGTTTCAGGATGGCAGATGAGTCCCGGATCCTGTAGTCCCAATCTTTGGCAGTCTGCCACAGCAAATGCACTTCTCTACCCAAGAATGTCCCCCTGCAGAGTCAGAGGATGCTGTACAAGATCCAGAGGTGCCCAAGTAACCCTTGGATGACACTGCGTCAGACGCTAGGGCCCAGACTTCAACTGTGAATTTTGGATCTGTGTTGCCACTTCTTGTCTCATTGCTTCTTTCAGAGCATAATTACCTGAATTCTATGGTCAGAGACAATTTGGAGAATGAGGACAGTCTGCACCCAAATACAGGCATTCCTTTGAATCATAATGTTACTGAAAATGTTTCTGGACTGGCTTCTTCTATAGATATAGCTCCTGAAGAAAGTGCTGCCACTTATGCAAGTTTGTTTCAGTAACCCCCAGAGGCTGTTAAACATCGGTATGTGGTCCATCTGAGGTATTGGGGTGGTTTAGACTTACCACCGGACAGGTATTATGTGGGGTCTAGTCTCATCAAAGAATCTTTACATTTCACCCCAGCTGAGGTGTATGCTTTCGTACATGCACCTGGGGACATTAATTTTTGCTCAGCCCAACTGTTAAACAAATTCTGGAACAGATACTATTCTGTGTGTAACTCTCCTCTACGGACTCCCTTTGTGGTGATTCCAATAACGAAGCCCACAACTAAGACTGTCACGATTTTGTTTCGAAATGAGGGTGTGTGCATCAATGATATCATTTTCTGGCTTGAGAAATGTTATGACCTGGAAGGGACCCCAGATCCAATCATAGATGATAATGGTTTCTGGACTGGAGGGTGGAAGTTCAGGATTCGGTTACAACACACTGATAAAGGGATTCGTCATTTACCCAATTTTTTTTTCCTGGGTAGGGACAGGTGGATTTTGTTTTATCAGGGTCAACCAAATATTGTTACCATTGTGGATCCCACACATTTAAACACAGATTGCGACTTGATGAAATGCTTCAGGTGTGGGGCCTTAGGCCATTCCAGGAGTGGTTGTATGGTCCCCCCTACAAGTGACCTTTGCAAGGATGACGAACATTCCTTTTAATCTTGTCCTTGAGCTGCTCACAATTCCTCTGATACAGCTGAACAAGACTTTTATTTGAATAAGGTGAAAAGAGCTTTTTAAGCTTCAAGACAACAGCTACCTATGGATTCCAGACATTCTAGGCTACCTCGGCACAGTGAGCAGCATTTTAGTGCACCTGCTGGGTCCCCACAACTGACTCCCCCCTGTACCCAGGGAAGCACAAACAACAAGGCCAGGTGATGAGGTTCAGCAGGATAGCCTAGAAGCAGCTATGCCCCCCTTCCCTTCCATCACAGCAAGGGCCTGTTCAGCCTGTTCAAACCGACCCACCTTTTCAGACTGTCAAAAAAAAAATCCAGGACACAGCATTCTTTGAACTCTAAAGGTCCAATGGACACTGACTTACAACTGGGTAAAAGATTTGAAATATTCAGCAGTAATAGGGATCAAAGCTGGGGAGAAAGAATGGATGAAGGAGACTCGGATGTCACAGTCCAATCTGTACACAGTGACTTGGTGGCAGGGGTTACAGGTGCTATTGAGGATGGTAGCGGGATCCCCAAAGGGAAGAGAATAACAAGATCAAGCATGTAGAAACTGTAGGTCTAAATTCACCACCATCCCTCATTTGAACCTACGGCTTGCGAGCCTCAACGTCAATAACACTAAGTCCAAAGTCAAAAGTTTGGCAACTTTCTCCGTACCATCTTCACTGCCATATGATATTTTTCTATTGCAGGATACTCTTGTCCATACCATAAGAGACATAGAACTAGCACACAAGGCATGGGTATTTGGTGGATCTTACTGGTCTATGGGTGACCATTTATGTTGTGGCTTGGGGAATTTTTTTTTGAACTCAGACATACGACTTAAAAAATTAATAGATCTAGTCCCAAGAAGGATTCTAATTTTAGATATAGAGTTTTTTTAACACTGATTTCAGGCTAATAAATGTGTATGGGTCACAGACTAAGGTTTCTCATACAGATCTATTGAAATCAATACAACCTTTTTTATTTACAGGAAAACAAGTTTTATTTGGTAGAGACTTTAATATTGGTTTATCCCAGATGGACAGAACTAAAGCCCAGAATAAAACTTACTGTGATGTTCATTTTTTACAAAATTTTATCAAACAAGCTGGTCTAAAGGATGCACATGGCTCCTTCGTACAATACCCCTCAAGTACTTTCTTAAAGGTACCCAATCCACTAGGATTGATTATTGGCTGATATCAAAACAGCTCCCAATTTCTCAAAAAAAAAGAAAACGTTTCCAATGGAGACCTCTGATCATGCTCTAATGGGGATTTTTGTGAGTGCTTCCCCCCTCCTCAGAGTCCCAGGGAAAGGTCTGTGGAGAGCAAATGTTAGCTTGTTACAGGATGCTGAAACAGTTTTGGATCTTAACACCATTTGCCTAGTCAGAGTATAATTTTTTATATAATTCTCCAATAGACTGGTGGCATGACTCTAAATTATGTATTACATCATATCTGAAAGGAAAATCAATACAAAAACAAAGAGAAAAAATGAGACATACAGGCAGTTATGCATTCATTTGTATAACTGGCTTACAGAACAGTGTACTCACAAAACAGACCTCACCCTGCAAATCTCTAATCTTAAGCAAGAGATGGTCCTATTCCAATATAATAGGCAAGCCTGGCTGAACAGAGATTTGGTATTCAAGGTAACAAACACCAAACAAATCCCTTTGATGACTGCCAGAACAGGTTAAAAAATTGTCAGATTGCAGCACTAAAAATAATATGGGGGTAATAGAAACTTGAAATGAGGGTATTATGAAAGTGATAGATAGAGTTATACATGAGCAACAAATTGTTACTAGTCCTTCATCGGAACAGATGGCACACCTAATAGAAGCAGCTGAGCTCCCCAAATTGAATATACAGCAGACATCTCAGTTATTAAGACCACTTGCTGTAGAAGAATTGACTGAGGTTATATCTGAACTTAGAAATGTGGTGGCCCCGGGCTCAGATGGGCCCCCTGGAGAAGTATATAAATTTATATGGAATGTATTGCCTACAGAATTATTAGCAGTGTACCAGGCTATATTGGATTAATCCCCAGATGTATGAGGGATTATTAACATTTCTCTTTAAAAAAGGAGATAAATTAGAGTTTAAAAATTGGAGACAAATAACTTTATTAAATATGGATTTCAAATGATTGACCAAATTACTGGGAAACAGGCTTTCAACAGTTTTAGATGACATAATACATCAGGGTCAAGCATGCCCTGCTCCTGGCAGAAAGGTGACAGATATTTTATTGTTATTAAGAGAAATGCATGAAAAAGGGAAGAATCATGAGACTCACAGCTTCTTTCTGTGTTTAGACCAAACCCAAGCTTTCGATCGGGTGAATCACGTATGTTATGGGCAGTGTTATTAGGATATGGGTTCTCAGAGATTGTTATCAAATGGGTGAAACTGGTATATAAAGGGGCAGTCAGTATCCCATATGAGAATAAGCAAGTTGGAGTGGCATGTAAGATGATGGTGGGTTCAGTACTGCGGCCGGTCCTTTTTAATGTCTTTATAAGTGACATTGCAGAGGGACTGGAAGGGAAAGTATGTCTCTTTGCAGATGACACAAAGATTTACAACAGGGTTGATACGCAAGGTGGGTGGAAAGGATAAAAATGGACTTGGCAAGGTTGGAGGAATGGTCAAATGTATGGCAGCCTAGATTCAATGCAAAGAAGTGCATAGTAATGCACCTGGGAAACAAAAACCCAGGGGAAGAGTACACAATGGAGGGTGAGATACTGGCAACAACAAAAATGGAAAGGGACCTGGGGTAATCATATCAGATGACCTAAAGGTGGGCCAGCAATGTGAGAAAGCAATAAGGAGGGCTGGGGGATACTGGGATGTATAGGGAGAGGCATCACCAGTAGAAAACAGGAAGTTGTTGGCCCTCTGTACAGACAGTTGGTAAGACCACATTTGGAGTACTGTGTACAGTTCTGGAGACCCCATCTGTGCAAAGACATAGACAGGGTGGAGGCTGTCCAGAGGAGGGTAACCAAAATGGTGTGGGGTCTGCACCAGAAGACACATGAAGAAAGACTAAAGGAGCTTAAGATGTATAGCCTTAAGGAAAGGAGGGAAAGGTGGGACATAATAGAAACTTTCAAATACCTCAAGGGAATCAACAAAGTCCAAGAGGGTAGCATCTTTCAGAAAAAAAGATGTGCAAGAACAAAGGGGCACAATTTAAAGATGGGGGGGAAGGCTCAGAGGTAATGTGAAGAAATATTTCTTCACAGGGAGGGTTGTAGATGCATGTAACAGCCTTTCTGAGGAGGTCATAGAGTCAAGCACAGTGTGGGAATTCAAGAATGCATGGGACAGACATAAGGCAATTCTAGCAGGGAGTAGAAGGAAGTAGGCTGTTGGTTAACTAGGATCTGCAGCTTATCCATTAGGTAGGGAAATGGGCAGACTAGGTGGACCAAGCGGTCCTTATCTGCCATCAAATTCTATGTTTCTATCTATGTTTCTGTGTAAGAAAAGGGTGTCTCTCAGTCCCCTTTTATATATCTTATAATTGGATCCACTGATGCGGAATGTACAGCGATCCCCTAGGATACAGGGTCTCCATTATGGTCTTTCCACTCCAGTTAAAATCTTTTCCTATGCAGATGTCACAATTTTGACAGTAGCAAATAAAGCTTCAGGTAAGATTGCAATATAGTTGATGGTGGCCCTCTCGGAATCCATTGGAGCAAAAGTAAATTTGAACAAAAGTCATTGATTATACCTGGTTGATCCACCCCTAGACTATGATACTGTGGCTTCCCTTAAAATTGAGACTGGACCCTGTAAACTTTTGGGGATCTATTTTGGCCTGGAGGATATGGCAAAATTTGATTGATTGTTGCAGTTAGAAAAAGGGAAAAGGAAAGTTATGTGCTGGAATAAATGGCATATGAGCAAACTAAAATGTATATATTTGATAAAAACTTTTTTGGTTCTGATATTTTTATTCCTTAGTTATGTGTTCCCAGTTCCAAGAAGATTGGAAACAGCCCTTTATTCTTGTTTTTCTTCATGTCTATGGGGGAGTAGATTAAATCTAATAAAATGGGCAATTACATACTTACAGGTTAAAGAAGGAGGATTGGGGATGCTGCACCCAGTATTCATTTTTCTGATCATTTTTCTTTACTCAAATCTTTGCCCTATTTTGAAGCAGAGTAAGGGGCTTTGGATAGGATGGGTTAGGCTGTCACTAGAAGACATTTTGTGTCAATGGTCCAGTAATACCTTTACCCATAAGAACAAAAGAATGTTTAAGCTAAATTTTACTTGGATGTATTGTTTTGCCCATATCAAGCTTTGGGGAATTTCTGGTTTTAACTCTTTCCCAGAAGACCATTTACTATTTCATTCTCCAAACATGGTTCTAGGTGTTCCCATTTGAACATTTGCCTACCCCGGAATAAAGAGTGTTTGCAAATATTTAGGTGACCCCAGAATTCTGGTCAAGATGAAGGATATTGTGTGGTTAGGGGTACACTGGACGGTAAATGTAAAAGGGAATCAAAAACATAAAGAGGTAGGAGAAAGAGTGTGTCCAATGACTACTTGTACTGGTACAATTGAAAGTATGGATCATTTATATTTTGAGTGCCCCTATATTATAGATTTTTGGAATTTGTTAATAGCACAATGGGGTTTGCAGCTTTATTTAACCCCTGATTTATTATATCGAGGTCATATTTCTCCTCCTTGGTACAGGTATAATGACAACACGATACGGTTATTAATGGCCTCATTTCTTGTTGGAGTTGGCAAGCCAGATGTAGATTGGTTCTACAGCAACAGTTAATTTCCCAACAAGAACTGTTATTTTCTATAACATCAGAGATGGTATGGATCAGGAAGCTAAAATCATGAAAGTTATTACAAGATAAATGGCAGATGTATTGGAGAAATTTTGTTTGCTTCGCATGATGTCTATAGTATCCTTCTTTTACCTGATATGCCCTAAAAGACTCTAGTAGCCTGGTTACTGTTTAGATTTATGATTTTCCTTCCTCTATGATTTTTATTACGAACTCTTCTGTGTAAAGGGTGAGAGAGGTTGCCATATAGGACTTAGGATAACAATGTCTAGTATGATGGAATATGAATTATTCTTGGTTACTGGGTGACTGTTTTTGTTTCTTTTATATATGTTTATATGTATGAATTAACATGTTTTTTTTTTACAACTTTTGTTTTAAGGATCTTGAAGGTGTATACATATTTTGAAATGGGGATGTATGCTTTAATACATATTTGCTTTTGTTTTTTTTTTGGTTTTTGTGATGTATTATGATTCTTTTGAAGTTTTAATAAAAATTCCCAAACTCTTAGCGGTAGAGGAGTGGGGATTTATATGAACTGTATTATTTCATAAGTACTTTCTTTAGAGCTAAGGTTTTTGTTTATAGTTAATATTTTGAATGTGACTCACTATTTCTAAAAGGGGATGTATGCTTTACTACGTATTTGCTTTACAGTTTTTGCTTTAAGTACTGTTTGTGATGTATTATGGTTCTTTTGAAGTTTTAATAAAAAATTCCCCCACTCTTTTCTAAGAAGTGCCATGGGATCTTTAATGTCCACCAGAACAGGCAGATGGGACATTGGTTGAACATTTCATCCAAAAGATGGCACTTCAAAAGTGCAGCACTCCCCTCATGCTGCACTACAATGTCAGTATTGGGACTTAACTCAAGTTCCTGGTATAGGGATGGAACCCACAACCTTCCAATCTCCCAACCTCAGAGGTGAGTGTGCAACCTGCTGAGCCACTGACACTGATTACACCACTAAAAAATAGAGCTCAGTCAGTGAATCAATATATTCAGGCACTGACATCAGCCATGTAAAGACAACTCCTCCAGATGAAATTAATGTAAAACCAATTTTATTCCACAAAATATACTGCCTGTCACCAAAGGTCAGAAAAGACGTTTAAGCATCTTTTCTGACCTTTGGTGTCAGGCAATATTTATTATGGAATAAAACTGGTTTTACAGTAATTTCATCTGGAGGAGTCATCTTTACATGGCTGGTGTCAGTGCCCAAATATATTGTTTTTCTGTGCCTGTTTTTTCATGTGCACCACCGTCCCTGTTCACAGTCTTGTTGTGAGTACTACAGAGCTCAATCAGTGTCTACCATAAAACAGTTTACTAATGCCATTTGTCTGTTCTAACCCTGCAGTGGGGAGGGTTGAGGGCTCAGGTTAGGTTGGGAGGAAAGGAAAGAAGGGTACGTAAAAGGAGCATTTATTTGTACCTTTTTTACCATCTATTTTGGCAGTTAGTAACTTTACCATTCACTACTTTGGTCACCTGTCAGGTACAAGACTTGTGCTCTGTGTCAGGCTGAGTCCTGGCACTGTGCTGATTCCCATATCCCTCAACAATGTCTGCTCAGGAATTACATAGAGATAGATAGATAGATAGGTAGGTAGGTAGGTAGGTAGGTAGGTAGATAGATAGATAGGTAGATAGATAGATAGATAGATAGATAGATAGATAGATAGATAGATAGATAGATAGATAGATAGAAACTTTATTTCTATAGCACTCCTTCTCATAGGCTCGGAGAGCTTAACAATATTTAAAAATAATCCATACACAATACCATCTCCATGCATAATGCAGAGTTCAATTTAAAATTCTGTCATTTGCTAAGATAAAACAATGATAAAAACCAAAGTCAGTTCATTTTTTTTTATGACCTTTAACTCATGACAAATTATATAGCTATATGCCTGATTGAATAAAAGCATTTTCAATCCTTTTTTGAAGGTTTCCACTGAGGATGCCTCCCTTAGATGTCTTAGCAAAGAGTTCCATGGGATCAGTGCTGCAACTGAGAATGCATGGTCCCCAGAATGCCACATCCTAGCCCTGGGAACCACAAGGAGGCAACCCTCAGAGGAACAGAGAGCCCAAGATGGGCAATCTGGAACCAGGAGGTGTTGCAGGTAAGCTGTTCCCCCCCCCCATGCAGGGCTTTATAGGTCAGTAATCTGATCTTGAAGGCAGTCTTTCACCTTACTGGCAGCTAGTGCAGTTCACGGAGAACAGGCGTAATATGGTCAGATCTTAAAGCACCGGTCAACAGCCTAGCCATCACATTCTGCACCAGCTGCAGATGGTGGAGATTGCTTCTAGACAGCCCCAGGCACAGGGCATTATAGTAGTCCAGCCTGGACATAACAAAGACATGCACCAGGCTGGTTAGGACCTCAGTTGATATCAGGGCCCAGATCCGAGCAATGTTCCTCAGATGGTAAAACTACTGGGCTGTTACAGGTGTGTGGGTTTCAGCTGTGGCAGTAGTAACACTGGGGTGGGGGGTTAGGTGCTAATCCTGTGTCTTTTTTGGCCCGAGATGGTGGGCTTGGTTCCAGTCTTTTTATTGCAGGATCTTCAGCCGAGTCAGTTCCACCTTCTGATCCAGTGGATTCACTGCTTCATTCCCTGAATCCTTGTTCCATCAGGCAAGTCCTGTTTCTGTGCTGACCACTACAGTTTGATCTCTGGGACTTGGGAGATCTGCCATTGCATGTCCTGGTTGGTTCTGGGATTGTTTGTTGCCATCTGTAAATGGGAGATTTGAGTCCAGATGCAGGGGGTGTCCACCTGGTGTCCTGAAGTTGCCTCTTTTATTCTGCACCCTTAGGTCTGGGGCTCTTTCTGGCCATTTTCTCTGGCTATAGCTGGTTGCCTCTTCAGGGTCCTTGAACTCACTGAGTATCCCATTCCTATTTATATTAAGTGTGACTGGGTACTGCAGTTGGCAGGGAATCCCCAATGCCTGAAAATGTTTTGTTTTGTTTTGCTTCTGTGAAGACTTTCAGTCAGAGGGCCAGTTCAGTTGAAAAATTGTTAATAACATATACAGTATTCAGTTACCATTCCACATAAGGGGACCTGTGTTTCTAGCCAAGTTCATGGCCCTTCTTTATCCAGAAAGTGAAGAAATTTGGCAAAGATTGGCCTGGGTGACCCCCTTACTTTGGAGTGGGGGGGGGTTGTGTTCTGTGAGCCTTTTCTGTCTCTAAGGGCTATCTTCAGGTATGCTGAAGCAACTTTGGGATTTCTTGTTGCAAGAAAGCAGATACATTTCTCATCTCTACCTCCTCTGCAAATCCTAGAAATGTCAGGTTGTTCCTGTAGTTTTGATTTTCTGCATATTCCACCATGCTCCACAGTAAACTAACCATCTCTCCAATTTCTGGCTTCTGCCCTCATGCCGAGTGTCCTTGTCATTGGCGTATGATAAGAAGGGTTATGTGTCTTTAGCTTTCTGTGTGAGAGATTGAACCTTGTCCTCCAGTATAGATATGGCAGATTTAAAGGCACTGATATTTTTCAGTACCATTTGTAATAGTCCCTTGTTTTCAGCAGTGGGGAGGTTGCATGGGAGCTGTTGTCATGCTTGTGGTCTGAGTGACTGTGACAGAGCCACCAACGCTGTTTTGATGTTTTCACTGGGTCCCCACCTGAGAAGTCAGCCAAACTTTAGATTTCACTAGTATTGATTTTTAGCTAACCAATAATGCTATTTTGCACCACGAAAACTCACTGGTTCTATGGATTTTAATGAATGATGTTAACAGGAGAATGGAGCTTCAGACTCAAGTGGCCAACTCAGTTTTGCAGCATGCATGTACCCCTGCAATCCCAATTCTTAATTACTTTTGCTTCCTACTGCACTGTCACACAGCCTCCACTGTTCAGTCTTGTTGACACCCTTGAGTATGCAGTAGACTGAGATGCACCTTTCTGCCTCCTTTTCTACAAGGTACACATATTGGGGGCACCAGCCTCTCTACTGTTATTCCCTAAACCCTTGATCATTTTGATGTCCTTGAGTTGCATGTTGGTAGAAGAAACATGGTAGCTATGTTACTCCAAGCAATGCTGTAGAAGTAAAACACAACAAATATGTTTTGGGTATCACCTATAATGTATTTGTTTGCAGGTATCACCTGCAAAATAAAAAAAAATTCTTCTTCACCCAGGTAGAAGGAAGTGAAAAGAAAAATTGTGGAATTTTAACTCAAGTGATTGAATTTCACATGCAAAGACCCAATACATATTGTGAAAACCAAGTAGATTACAGAATATTTTTTAATGATCTGTTTTCAGTGTACATTTTTTGCGGGCCTTTTTACAGCTCAGTAATGCTGGCATAGGATTTTCTTTTTATTTAGAATTTATTTTTTTAGGATAGCCCAACTGAGATGTGCCATCTTTTTTTCCAGTGATATCCTGCCTGTACCTATTTCCACAGCTGTGTTGACTAGAGCACTGCTAGTTTAAATAACTAACTGGGATGTGAGCCTGTAATCTTCTGGTTCCTAAATGTGTGCTGTAATTATTGGAGGTTAGAAGAGATAGAGGTGACGTGATAGAAATTTTTAAGTATATGAAAGGAATAAATAAATAATAAATAAATAAATGAAGTGAATGAAGGTAGATTATTCAAAAGAAAAGTAGAAGTTAAAACAAAGGGTCATAATTTATGATTGGAAGGGGGAAGATTTAAGAGCAATGTAAGGAGATGTTATTTCACTAAGAGGATGGTGGAATCCTGGAACAGATTACCTAATGAGGTGGTGTGTGCAGAAATAGTGGAGGAATTCAAGAGGGCGTGGGACAGACGCAAGGGATTGGCTGGTGGGCAAAGGAAAATATCCCTGGGAAGTGGAGACAAGTAGGGGCTGGTAGGAAATGGGCAGACTAGATGGGCCAGGATGGCCCTTTCCTGCTGGCACATTTCTATAATACTATGATATGATACTATGATAGACCACGCACACACTGCCTTGATGTATTTCAACATTGTGCACGGTACACTGCTGTATAACATTGTCCAAACAGGACCTCATTGTAAATGTGCATGCTCAATTGAGTTTTCCTGCCAATAAACTTGAACTCGAACTTGATGAATGGCATATAAATGCAGACCCCAGTGTTCACAAAAAAAGATAAGTTTGGCTGGTCCATACATGTCTCTCCATGCTGTTATCAGTTGCTGCTAGTCAGCAAATTCAACAGTAGGATCACTGAGTCCACACAGGCCTCCTGCACACCATTCTTAGTCCCTACTGGGAGGGAAAGAATCTATCTCAGCCCATACAGACCTCCACCTAGATCAATCTATTCTTGTTGGCAGAGGGAAAGGGGAGGGAGGCAATGGCAGGGCTTTCATCCCATCATAGTTCCCCCTCCCTTGCTTTTTTCTGTTCTCTGCTGGGTACAGAGTTTTTTGGTCACTGCCCCTTTATGGAACAACCTTCCTATGAATATACAGTATATGATATACAGTATACAGACATAGCTTCAGTCCACATTTTTAAAACCAAGTTAAAGACATAGCTTTTTATGCAAACATTTATGGTTTTTGATTGGGATTGCCATGCCTTGGTGTAGAGTATAGTCGAGGCCCCTAGTATTCTTCGGTTCTGCTACTGCTGAATGCTCCACAGAACTTGCAATCTACCCCGGAATATTTGCAGTGTCACAGAATTCATCATTCTTGGTGATTCTTCATTAATATTTACAGTTTTTCCATAATACCTGGTTCCCTTTCCCACATAATTATCCAGAACCTCTTCTCTGTACTCAGCATGGGATGTTATCAATGACGTCACATCATATTTTAGCTAATAACAGGGCTGTATTTCTCCCCCAAAATGAACAGAGTATTTCATGCCCTGTTTAAAAGACCTGCTGAAAATGGCTTTTATCTAATTTGGGGTCACATTTGCCACTAATAGATCTTACATCTGCATGGCTCTTCCACAAACATGGTGGTGAAACGTCTGTGTTACTCCCAGATTTGTACATGTTCACAGCCACAATATAAACTCTGTGCTTTTTTTTCATTCATGCTATTTTACACCACCAGGGTTGCGTCAATTATTTAAGCAATAAGGCATGACAGAGTGTGCGTTATTGTGGGACAAGGGCACATCTCAAGAAGTGAAACCTGAAGCAAAACTGAGGGCTTTACATACCCGAGAAGTGTTGTTATTCCTCAATAATGCACACCCTGGAATGCCTTATTGCAATTATAAAGTGACTTCCCTAATTTTTTTTTATTTTAGGACCAAGTAATGAGTTCAGGAAGTTAAGCATTTCTGACCTGTGCTTTTGTACTGGCAAAACTGCACGGTCATGTTACTAGATTCCACCAATCACAGTACAGTATTTCTCCTACCTATTTTGAAATATTTTTTATTTTTTTAATTAAGCTTTTTCTCTCCCTCCATCGCTGCCTCCATCTGCAACATGCCCCCCCTCCCTTCCCCATCACCTACCTTGTTGTGGACTTACACATACCCACCACTTTCCCAGGATCAACTGGAGGTGGATGGAAATCTACATCAGAAGTATGTGGTTCTGCGGTGGGTGCTGTCATAACATCAGTGGTGTTTCCCCATTTTCTCTCCAGGGGCACAATCCATCCAATGATAAACAAGCACCTCAGTATGTTTGCCTAGTTACACATTTGGGGCACTCCACCCCTTGCTGTTGGCCCTGACTGTGACACCATTTGGCCTCTGCTAGGTGGCGATCACACTGCAGGCACATAACCCACCCGTCTTGCAGGAGAAGAGCTGTCTGATAAACACTGTATCCCCTATTCTCCAGCCAGCCCTTCTACATCCTGAGCTTGTTCCCAAAACCTGGGATGTCACTAGCAGTAGTTCTAATGCCAGACTGGCAGCCTAGCCCACATCAGGTTACTTTAAGGCACAGACAGTTAGGGGCTTTAAGTAATAGTCAATTTAGGGCTGCAGTAGGTGGAGCCCTGCAGACCTCTTGTGAGCAGAACAAGGACTCCACTCTGATTGAACAACATTTAGGAGCTGCTTTACAGTTTCTTTCATGGTCTGTAATGCACTCCACTGTAACAGGCACTATTTTCTCTTTGCTGTGATAGCAGTGCATCCGGAGCTCCCCTGGTGCTCCCGGATTTCGAGATCACTTAGTTGGGATCCAGAGACACGAGGGCTGGGGTGCAGAAGCCATGAAACTATTTGTTTAAAGAGTGGTAATAACCAGTCTGGAGCAGACTGTATACATAATAATGAGCTGATCATGCATATTAATGACCTGTATTCATGAGTAGCTCATTATTATGTATATATTCAGTTCCCAAACAGTAATTGGGACTCTTTACACAAATACTGTTATGGCTTCTGCACCACAGCCCTTGTGTCTCTGGACCCCCGACTAAGTGAACATGAGGTCTGGGAACACCAGGGGAGTTCCTGATGTGCCACTGTAGTGGCGAGAAAAAAGATGCACATTAAAGCACATGCACAGACCTCCAGCTCGCACATTCAGTGCAGCTGTAAGCAGCTCTGCATCTGTGCTCCTCTAGTTTGTCTGTTACTCCCTGTTGCAACCTTGGCTGCAGCCCTATTGCTCTGGTAAGATTTTGTTCTGCACTGCTCACACTCCCTGAGGAAGTGATAGAGAGCAGCATGTACTATGATATTTTGTCAAAATGTACTATTTCCTAATAAACTTTTCAATTCTTAAGTTATTACACTGGAGCCAACTTAAATCATACTAGATAATTGCATAGACTGTTAAATGAATACTTTACTGTGCATGTATTCCTTTCTAGGATTTAACATTTTTGTTTTTCAATAAAGGAACTATGTCCAGGAAGGTAGAATATAATATTAAGATCTGTTGAAAGAATAGACTTGTTAAATGAATAACTTTGTTGCATACATTTTTACCATGGTTATTGATTATATAGTATGTGTTGATAGTGTTGCTTAATTTAAAAAAAACTTAATTGTGGAATAACATCTATGTGTGTCTATCAATTACAACACAAATTGCTGTAGGGAGTCACAGGGCAGGAAAATGCATGGCACAGAAGGGCACCTGTGATGTGGCAACTCCCCCCCCCCCCGCACTAGAGCAGTTCTGCAGAAATCAGAAACCACTGCCACAGGCCTTCTGTGGCAACATGAACACTCACTGCAGACCTTAGATACAAACTGAAACAGAATAATTGGTGCCTTATTTTCCTCATTTAGTAATATATTGATTATTTGTGGTTGAATTATTGTCATATTATATTACTGTTACGTGCTGAGCCTTGAGTTTCAGAAAAGCATATTTAAATATCTATCAATCTATCTGTCTGTCTCTATCTATCTATCTATCTATCTATCTATCTACCTACTATCTATTTATCTATCTACCAGTATGTATGCAGGATAAGAGGTCCTGCTGTTCTGCATGTTGATTGGCTGCAACTATGTACCTTATAAGTTATTTGTAACTTGGGTAAGTGTCCCTGATTTTCACCAGTTGTGCCTAATTTGATACTCTTTGTCCCGGTTTTTGTAGCGGGGACAGGAGTTGAGAGGTACAGTACGCTCACTTGGCCTCCACCCTACCCCTTTTGATGCAGGGAAAAAATGTTACAAAATAAACAATGAGACACATGAAGTTGCAAAGCAGCAGCCTAAAAAGAGCTGCTATGCTCATACCAGACATGGAGAAAAGGTTATATAAAACAGTATCCTAAACTTAAGTGAAATGGCATTCTAAATGTTAAAGACTCATTTGCCAAACATGTCACTAACATCAGTGATGGGGCAAATCTGCTAATAGAGCATAGGAGTCGCTCCCATAAGCAGCACTGTCCTTGCTGTGAGTGATACAGTACCTGTAGTCGGTGCAAACATTCCCACCAAGGCCACACATTCTCTCTCTCTCTCTCCTCACAAGGTTGCACAAGTTGATGACTTGCAGGAAGGGCACAGAAAGAGAGAGAGAAAGAGAGAAAGGTCTAATTTAATCTAATATTAAAGGTGCAGATCTCTTGTATTGGGTGACATGCCTGTCTGAATTGCCAGTGGCGTGTCCTGTCATCTCTTAGAGCAGCCACTATTACTTCAGTATTTCACCTCAGATGATTTATGAGCACTATCAGGACAGTGACAAAAACATTTCTGCTCTTCATTTCCAGGAGAATTGCTGAGAGGGAAAAAAAATTGTCTGTCCTAGATCATCAGAAGCCACGTCAACTGCTTCATATCGCAGCTTTTAAACAGAAGCAAATGCTCTTGATTGAATAACAGATCCCCACATAGGGAGGCAATGCGTACAGGTTTATGCAGTTTAGATTCTCTTTTAGTAAGGGACTAAAAGGTGATAGAATGGATTTTAAATACCTTACAATACCCTTAAAGTGTAATGGAGAAAGCCATAAAGAGGCGATTTGCACTTCAGGGTGTACAGTACATTTATAAACATAATGTTTCAACTATTAATATCTATTAGAGAATGTTTCTTCTAATGTTCAGTTTTCCACTCATAGGTTTATAGCACATCCCCTTCAGAAATGTTTTTGAGTGGCCAGTTATGTAAATTACAGTATAGGCTGCATTTAAGTAGCTTTGTATTGCATTCTCAACTCATTGCAGCCAGATGAAACAATGTGCCAGATATTCAATGGGAGGCACTACCATGATGCAAAGGCTTGCGACATGTTTGCACCTGCATCTGACCCACTGGCTACTATATTCAGTCAGATAGCGGACCGGTGCTATCTGACTGTATGTCAGTCTGTGTCTGCACAGCGGTAAGTGACACTGCATTGCCCCAACATGGACCTGGGCTGTATACAGCTCACAGGGAATAGCTGACCCCTGGAACAAACAGTGCCAGGATCCATGTGGGCCATATTCAGCCACAACATGCAAATGAGACCATTGGGCATGCAAGGTGTAATGATTCATTTACATACTCATTATGGGCTCATTTGCATGGTGAGCTACAGCCCCCTAGTGCCCATCCTGTGTGTGCTAGGATGTATTGTTACACATCCCTGGTGTCAAGTGGCACCCCCCCCAAACACCCATCCCATGTATAGTTCCATATCCCAGGTATCTAGTAGTATCCCATCCCCCAAACACCTGTTCTGTGCATTTGTTTCATATCCCTGGTGCCTAGTGGCATCTTTCATCCCCGAGCACCAGTGTACAATAATATGGACTACCCTGATGTCCAGTGGTATGCCCCCTCATCCCAAATGCCCATTGCCATAGGTAATGATAAGCACTTGTGGTCCAGCATCCCTGACCCACCCCACTCATGCACATAACACTACCTGTCATAACTCCCCTTACCAGGGTGTCCAGCAATGTGTTGGGACTTCCAATAAGTGACCAGCACAGTCTTCCCCTCACTTCCTCCACTGGCCGCCATATGAGTTGACACCATGTGCTCAGGAGGGAGAAGGGGGATTTAATACATATATTGATGATGGGCAGCATCGGAGAGTGGGAATGGGGATTTTACTACATATATTAATAACAGGCAGCATCGGGGATGGGGATTTCTTACATATATGTATTACAGGTGGCATTGGGAATGGGGGAGCACTAGCTCACTGGGGTCAGGATGTTGGGCTATATTATCAGGGGACCAGGATGGGGGGACCACTAGCCTTTGGTGGAGGGAGCCTGTGGCAAACCCTCCCATGCGCTTTGTGTTTGTCGCATGGGAGAGGTTGCGGCAAATGCAGGGACTTAGGCACCAGGATCCCTCCTGCACCAGAATTTGATGCAGGGTCCCTGGCACATCGAGCTTCAGAGAAAGGTACTTTTTGACACAGCTTGTGCTGCTCTAAGCCCTCTTTTTTGCATATGAACATATGAAGAAGCCAGCAGAAGACGGCCATTTGGTTTATCAAGTCTGCTTATATTGCAGGTTCCACAGCTTGAGCTACTGTCCCTGCCTTCCCTCCCCACTCCTCCCATTCTCCCTACCCATGAGCCTTACTTTCACCCTATACCTATCCCAGCCTCTCTTAAAGCTGCCCACTGTTTTCAATGAGATGACCTCTTCCAGCAGTGTTTTTGTTTTTGGAAATAGAAGTTTATGGAAGCTCTAAGTCTTCTTAGAGAATTGAGCCCATTATATTTATCTTCATTAGAAGCCACTGATATTATGATATCCTGCTAGTAGCGAAGGCACTCATGAGATACTTTAATGTCAGTGGCCTTGAGTGATTCATTCAGTCAGACCATGTTATTTTTGGTTTATACAGCATATGTTTGAGGA
Source organism: Neoceratodus forsteri (assembly GCA_016271365.2). Lineage (NCBI taxonomy): Eukaryota > Metazoa > Chordata > Ceratodontiformes > Ceratodontidae > Neoceratodus > Neoceratodus forsteri. The sequence goes on along the minus strand of CM057452.1, from coordinate 1,478,199,379 downwards.
CTTACATAGGTCACATTTATATATACATATATATATAGTAGATAATCCACTGAAGGCTGTGCGGTCATGCTCTGGCATACACACGCCCTGGTGTGTGTTGTAACACATGAGGCTGCAGACTGAGTATATTCAGCCACCCAAGGCACGCGTGTATCAGAGCATGACCACACATCCTGTAGTGGATTACCAATCTTATAAAATGGCTACATATGTTGTTTTTTTGGGGCAAACAGTAGTCCTTATCTGGAAGAAATAGCAGTTTTGTTTAGGTGATGTGGTTGATCCTGCTATAATTTTGCTTGATAAAAACTCATAAAAAAAGTTATCTGGTTGATCCTGTGAGTTTTATAGCGATTTGCAGTGTAATCATTTTTACTGTTCTCCCTCAGTGTAGCGTGACCGAGCGGTGTTTGTGATTAATCCTAGTAGTCCTTCTGTGGCAGAAATTAAGTTTTATTTAGGTGATCTGGTTGATTCTGCCATGATTTTGTCGCTAAAAACTCATAAAAATGTTATCTGGTTGATCCTTCCATTTTTATAGTCATTTACAGTGTAAATCACTTTCACTTTGCTCCATCGGTGTAGTGTGACAGCGGTGTTTGTTCTGGTAAAGAACATGCCAGTAAAGGTATGAAAGGAGCAACCTATTGCATAAAAATCATGTCAGCTGTGGGTTTAAAGTCAGTTTTTTGAATTTTCAGCAAGAGAAGCTGCCACGTGTAGAGCCAGGAGAGCAAGTGACCGTCAGCTTCAGAAGACTAGACACTAGCGGGAGCAAGTGTTGCTATAGCAACACTCACTTAGGCTTGCATCTACACTTCTGAAGCCGCTGAGACACTCTGTCTTCTCACTCTACACTCAGTGGATTCTCTTTCTGTGAACACACAGTAGAGCTGTGTAGTTTTGTATGGTGTTGTAGTTATGGTCAGTGTTTTTACTGGGTGCTCTTGCTGTTTGCGGCATTAGGGTTGTGCGGTTCTTGACCATGCTGTTGTGGTTTTCTATGCTTTAACCTAGTGCCCCTCCTTGATCCTGTCACCTCCAGTGACCACTATTCCCTTCATTATGTCCCAGCCCTGCTTGAATCCTCTGACTGTTTTTGTACCAACCACCTCAGCCAACAGACTGTTCCAAGGTTCCACCACCCATTCCGTAAAGCAGTACTTCCTTACTTCCCTTCTGAACATACCTCCTGTTAATTTCTATTCGTGCCCATGTGACTGTGAATTGGTATTCAGACTAAATTGTTCCCACAGTTCCCTCTGTTAATTCCTTTAAGGAACTTGAAGGTCTCTTATCATATCCCCCCTCTCCCTTCTGGCCTCCATTTAGTACATATGTAGTGCCTTGAAGTGATCCTCATAGGATCTGTCCTGCTGGCTCTGAATCATTTTTGTTACTTTGCGCTGCACTGTCTCCAACCTATCCTTATCCTTTTTGAGGTGAGGACTCCAGAACTGGGTGCAGTACTCTAGGTGAGGCCTAACCAGGGATCTGTAGAGGGGAAGTATTACCTCTTTTCTTCTGCTACCAGTACCCCTCCAAATACATCCCAGCATCCTGTTAGCCTTTCTATAGGCCTTGTTGCACTGACATGGTTGCTTGAGTGAGTAGCCAATGATAACTCCCAGATCCCATTCCTTAGCTGTAGTGCTAAGTCTATCTCCTCCCATCCAGTACTCTTGCACTTTCTGGCATTGAATTTTAACTACCAGACCTTTTAACACCACTCCAGCTTTTGTAGATCTCAAGAAACTGGAAGGGTGGTCAGTTAGTATTTGAGGAGTTATTGGCCAGTACAATGAGTTGAACACCCTGGTGTCAAGAAATACTACATGGTATCGGTTGCATGTAATAACAGCAAGTGGGATCAATCACCTGCAGGGTTTCATAAACCATGGGTTGGAAGGGAGGGGAGATACCAGTAGTGTGGGATTGGGCACCCCAGTGTCAGTGTTGTGTTTGGTAGCACTGGGGGTGGGCTCCCTGGTGTCACACACTGAAAACTGGTGGTGTGGGGGGTATTAGCCACCCAATGTCATAATATTAAAAAGGATGGGGGTGTGGGATGGTGGGTTCTGAGTGGGATGGTGGAGTGGGGTGAGAGAAATGGCAGCTATTGCCAGCAGCAGCAGCAACAGACATCGATGGACAGTTTTATTTTTACAAGCTCTACAAAAATTAAAAAGTGAATACGAGGGATGGTTTTCTTTATTTCAGGTACCATCTCAACACTAGGGATTAGGCACCCCAGTGTCAGTGCTATATCTGTTGGCACCTGGTGTGGGTTCCTCAGTGTCCCACACTGAAAATGGGCAGGATGGTGCGGTACTATCAGGCACTGGGATTAGGCACCCTAGTGTCAGAAACTTAGAAGTGGCAAGTAGTGGGAGGGATACATGGTAGAGAGTGGGAGAGATTGTTTAAATATTTTGAGGGAGGATCACAGCAGGCTGGCCATAACGTGATCAGCTGTGCTTGCTGGGCAGCATTATTCAGATCAAAAGAAAGAGCTGCTCTATGATTGGGCTTGCTCAATCCTTTGAACTACACAAAGTTTCCACCCAGCAAGCCAGAACAGTGTCATGATCAGCCTGGCTGATGATTGACCTAACACTAATGATCCCCTTGCAGACTGCCCTGCATTGGACTGACAATGACATGCATCTCAAACCCCAGTCTCTTAAGAATATGTTCATCCTAGCACAAGGGCAAACATAAAAAGATGCCTGATGCATCTCTGATTTTTACGAACAATCCTTTTTCAAAAGCTAACCTTCTGCTCACTAGAGAAAATTTAAAGCAGCAGTGCAATGAAAAAAGTTATTCCAAAAAACTAATTTTCAGCTATGGTTGTGAAAAATATTGGCAGAACTATTAATTTTGGTTTTCTGGATGCTTCATGTGCTGTGTACTGTACATCTGCATTTTTGTCTGGATTCTTACTCTCCTCAGGTCTTCAATATTATTTCTATGCAAAAATGAGGCAGCCATCTTTTTTTCTGAGAAATAATTGTTCTAGAACTTTCATAAAATTCTGAAATGATGACAGAAACTGAATATGTTACTACCAAAATAAACTGGACGACATCTGGCATTGATTAGGAAGGAAAACAGGTGGGGTCACATTTCAGCCCATTTCATTGCACTGCTGCTTTAAATAGCCTCATAATGAAAACATCATCACTAGTTGACAAGCTCTGCGAGACAAGACCAAAAGGTCAAGTTTAAAACACTGGTGACTGTGTTAGTAAGTGCATTCCTTAATAAATAACATGTATAAGTAACATTAAAAATATTTACACTAGTGCACTGTACCCATCAATATTACACTACTTATTTAAACTGGAATAGAGTCCATTCTAACATCCATGTAGATTATAATTACAGAAATCAAGAAACCTGTATATGGTAAACTAGATGCAGTCTCATGTTTGAAAACATTTGCTTAAAGTGCAAAGAAATTAACTGAATTATTTACTAAAATAGTAATAAATAGCAATACATGTTAGCAGTTACAAGTTGTGCAAGTTACAGTAAACTTCAGATTCAAGTGGTGAAAAAGACTGGCCACTACTGACTTGCTCCCAACTGCAGCCTGGTGTGTGCCCAATCTGTGGAGAGAAAAGAAGATTTGAGTACACTGTATAGGTCACATATTCACATATCTGATAACAGTAAAATGGCATGTCTAAACGTCACATGAAATACTGCACATAAGCAAATAACTAACCTTTAGCCACAGATATGAATATATACAAAGACCCATATCATGTACTATTCTTTACATCTCTATGTCCCATAAAGGATAGGTCTACTGGTAATTGAGCAACAAATGTTATACATACATATTCATATCTGTGGCTAAAGGTTAGCCATTTTCCTATGTGCAGTATTTCATGCAGTGTTTAGACATGCCATTTAACTGTCTTCAGATATGTAACTATATGACATACACATTATACTCAGACCTTCTCTTTTCTCTTTTTCTCTCCACAGATTGGGCAGGAGCCAGTCTGTAGCAGCCAATCTTTTTCGACACTTGATTCTGAAATTTAACTTGTACTGCTGTAACTGCAGACATTCATCACTATTAATTACTATTTTAGTGCAGTTAATTTCTTTGCTCTTTAAGCAGATATTTTCAAACATGAGACTGCATCTATTTTGTCATTTACAGGCTGCTGAGTTCTGCAATTATAATCTACACAGAAAATAGAATGAGCTGTATTAATTTAAATAAGTAGGGCCCCATTTTCACAGCAACTGGAATGCTGCAAAGTGCATGCATCAGAGACAAATAATGCAAGGGTCTCACTGCACCACACTTTTCATCATTCCCAATTTTCCATCACAGCCTGCACCAATGGGGGGGGGGGCTGACTGTGCTGGGCCTGTGCTGTCTTTGCAGGGTTCGCACAGCTGTGCCATGGCAAAGAGGAAGTTGTACCATGCCGCAGCTGCAGCATCCATGACACTGGAATTTTAAGTGCCCCACAAATGCCACAGAACATGCTGGGGCTTAGAACAGCCAGACTAGTCTAATGGACACCAGGGGCAATGCACACCCCTACAGCAGGCAGGGTATTGCCAATAGGGGTCATGGTTTCTCTTCAGGCAGCCACCATCTCAGTGTCCACACAGGCTTCCCCAAAAACTATCTGGAAGGTGCCTAGGGTCAGGACCACCCTGGCCCAGTGATCCTTCCCCCTTAGAGCTCCATCTTCGTGCAATGCCTTCCTACCAGCTGTCACATCAATCACCAATCTAGGTCCTTTTAAAACTTCCTTAAGGGCCCATATCCTCTCCTCACATCAATGCCAGTGTAACCAGTAACCTGTGGATCTTGCACCATGCTGCTAGGCCACGCACCTGCCTTTGGCCAGGCAGTGGAGAGCCCTCACTATTTCTAGCCTACAGGCGCCTCACCTCCTTCAGTTACCATATAGTTGCACTGGACTATGAATGCATTGTATTATGTATAAGACACGGCCTCCCTGAGGCAGCTTGCTACCAACTCATATCATGCATTGCTTTAGCTCCCAATTGTATAGGTCTTAACCGCTTAGGTAAATATGTCGATAGCTCTGCCCTGTTTTAGCTACCAAATATACAGGCATTAACCCGTGCTCATTGTATTTATACTCTGTATGATTGCTCACCCACATTTATTCTATGTATGTACTGTATGAATGTCTATATTTTATTCTGACATGGAGCCTTTGGAAATGAGTCTATGACTCAAAGGGTTGTAATTCCGATTTCCTAAATAAATAAAATAAATAAATATTGTGTATACCACAATATCATGGTAGCATATGGGCACATAATGTTGGACCAGACAGTGTGGAAAACTTTTGCAGCACGTAAGTATAACAAAATATTCTATCACTTCAAACTCAGACTCCCCATTTAGAGGAGTCAAGTGCCACATGTGTTACAGTCCAGTCCATAGAACAGTTTCACATGTCAGGCTAGCTAGGCAGAGGTACGAATTAGTGCTAAGCCTTATCTGCATAATTTATCTCTCAGTTATGCTTGCAAACAGTTTGCTGACCATGCACTTTATCTGTGGTTGAATTGCATGCCTCCAATGAAACTGGTATGTGTGTGCAAATTGTAACCAATACCGCTGACACACAGTCACTCTGAATGCCATGTCACATTTGCTGGGAAAGTACCACCTAGACACATCAGGGAGTCTATTCTGTTATGTCGTGCATTTTGCTCATCTAAAGTAGATCACAGAACAGTGGGTACAAGAGCAGCAGTCAAGCATTTTGCACCAGAGGCACAACATTCTTTGGCTACGGTATAGTTATGGTTCTCGTCTGACCATAGTTCAGGGTCTGCTGACAACCTCCTTCAATCCCCTCCCATGTGCCATTTTTGGGGGGCAGGGGAGTAGTTGCAGCTGCATTGGGAACTCTGATGCCTGAATCCTTCCTGTTGCAAAATCATCTGCAGGGTTCCTGGTGCACCAGGCTCTGGCACAAGCTGCTGCTTGCCACACCTTGTGTCAGTCTAGGGAGCCCTTTACAAATTGAGCCCATAGTGTGATATTGATGTGTATAGTGTACTCATGTAAAGATTTCTAATATGTTATCTTAGATGTGTTATATATTAAGAAACGTACGCTCTAACACATTCACCAGTATTTTAAACTTGATCTTTAGACCTTGTCTCACTGAGCTTGTCAACTAGATTTTTCATTTCATTTTCATTTATTCTTTGTTAACTGAGTAAGGACACTGGACCGATGGTCCCTTTTCAGGCCCAACCTGGACAAAAACATAAAAAAACAAAATCACAAAATACATACAATAATATCAAAACATTACACAGAACAGTTACATACAGAATTCTGCAGTAAATATTGCTTCAACTTCATCTTAAAATTAGCAGGGGAGGTTGCCTGACAAATATAAATCAGTAGAACATTCCAGTAGATAGGGGCAGCCACCGAAAATGCACATGATCAAATTTTAAGCTTAGATTTAACTACATTAAGTAAAGTGTCATTCGTTGATCTTAGGCTAGGAAGTATAGATCGAACTGGAACTAGGCCTGACAATGGAAACAAGGATTTATAGAAAAGACATTTAAAAATAACACAACCCAATGAATATTCAATCCTTGAGATAGGAGACATCCATCCCAGAAGTGAATACAGACTACAATGATGAGTACGAGCTTGGACTGCAAGAACAAATCTACAAATGTTGTTATAAACCACAGTTAAAGAGTGTAATTACTTCAAACCCAGGTTGAAATACAAATTGGACACGCAGTCAAAATGTGGGAGAAGTGACCCAATAGCAACTGCTTTTCCAGTTTCAGCAGTAAAGTAGGATTTGAATTTATAAAGTAAATCAAGTTTTTGGTTAATGGTTTTAACAATGGACTGTACCTAAAGGGAAAATGTTAGCTCCTGATCCAAAAGAACACTGAGATATCTGAATTGATAAACCTGTTCAATCTGAATCCCCTGATGATCATATAGAACTAAATCTGGATTGTCCTCAAGCATAGATGGCATGCCAAAAAGCATTGTTTTTTTTTCATTCAGCACTGTAGAGTTATGAATAAACCATGAACAAACTGCCCCAAAATCTTTTTCTAAGGCAATATACAATTCAGGCACTGATTTAGATTGAGAAAAAAAAATTAAATCAATGGTATACAAAATAGAATTACTAGAGTGACGTAACTGAGGTAACTGATTAATAAATCAAGAAAACAATAAGGGGCCTAAAATGGACATCTGTGGGATGCCACAATGTATTGGGGACACATTCAAAACCACAGATCCAATGTGCACAAATTGAGATTGATTTGACAGATAATTCCCAATCCATGACATGGCAGCCTCAGAAAAATCAACGTTCTTCAATTTAGAGCAGGTAAGATCATGCTCAATCAAATTGAATGCCTTGGTCAGGTCCACGAACACAGTCCCTGTCATCTAACCCTTTTCAGACCCTTGTAGGATGGTGTCTGTGAACCCGACCAAGGCAGTCCAGGTTCTGTGGTACTGATGAAATCCATGATGTTGGTTCACAAGCAACCCATGAATAGCCAGATAGTCATTTATCTGTGTGTCCACTACCTTCTCAAGCATTTTACTAAGGGGATTCAAAATGAGTATGCATCTGAAATCATCTAGAAAGACTGTATTGGCTTTTTTAGGAATAGGGGCAACCCTAGCTTTTTCCAATCCATGGAGAACTGACATGTAACTAAAGATAAATTGAATATGTAAGATAATGGGTTAATAATGGATGGTGTAACTAGCTTTAAAAACTGGTCATCTAGCCCACCACCACAATCCGAAAACCTATCTGGGATAGTTTTCAGGAGTTTTAGAATTTCAGATTGAGCAATTTCTTTAAACAAAAACCTGAGTCTATTTACTGTGGTAGCAAGACTTTCAGCACCAACAGTTCCAGACTGTGGCACTTTATACTGGAAACTAGACAGGTCTGAAAATTTATTATTTAATATGTTAATTTCTATGGGATCGGTAATATCTACTTCATTAACAATAACCTTTTAAATATCAACTTTAGATTTAGGAGATAGTAAAGTATTGATATTATCCCAAATTTTCTTGGGATTCCACCAGCTAGATCCAAACCGTTCCTTAAAGAAATCTTTTTCAACTTTTCTCACACTAGTTGATACCTGATTCCTTTGTCTACGAAAATAATTCATAGACGTAACATATGGTTGACTTCTGAATTTTGCTCAAGCTAAATTTCTTTCCTTAATCATTTTCCTAATAACAGGTGAAAACCAGCCATTTGGTGTTCCTCTATGTCTTAAAGTGTGAATAGGGAAAAGAATGTCTTGAACTGGTAGAAGCTGCCTGTAAAAAAATGTAATGCTGAGGCAACATCAGGAATGTACTCCAAAAAAGACCAATCTGAGAAGATAAGTAAGTATGTAACACTTCAGAATTAATATTTCCAAATGAACGGGTTTGAATCAGGCACAGAGGGGGCTTAGAATGTTTGAAATTTAATACACAATATATTGCCATGTGATTGCTCATAGAATCAGCCAGCGCACCAGAATCAGCTATTCTTCTCATGTTATATGTAAGAACCCAATCCAGTATTGAGTGATTTAATGTTAATGGATTTAAACGAGTAGGCTTGTTGATGCACTGAACTAGTTTATATGAGACTAAAAGGATTCTAACCTCTGACTTTCCATGGATGACAAGTTTAAGTTTATATTCCCTACAATAATTGCATTATGTCTCTTAGCATCATCGCCAACACCTTCAATAATGTGTTCTCAAACCTCAGCAGTGTCCTCCCACCTGACTTCTTCAATGCACCTTCCTCTAGCACCCCCTATGGCACGACATACCATGTACACACGGTTCCACAGTTTTTCTTCAAAGAGGTCCCTATGCATATAGCCAGAGCCTTTATTCTCAAGGCCATCTGCAAAGCTCGGCACAGCGGTGACGCTCTCAACCTGAAGCTGATGGAGCTAGTCCTAGATGATATCCTTGAACCTCTGACAAAGATCTTCAACATCCCATTAAGGTTAGGCCAATTTCCAACACTCTGGAAACAGGTGTCCATTACACAAGTCCACAAAAGTGGTGACAAGTCGCTGTACACCAGCTACAGGCCTATCTCCATCCTCCTCCCCTTATCCAAAGCACTCGAACGTATAGTCTTGGGCCAGCTAATAGAGTACCTGGACAAATATGACATCCAATGCTCAGAACAGCACGGCTCAGAAAACGACGCAGCACCACCACCACACTGCTGAAATTTACTGGGCTCATTAATGCCACCCTCGACCAAGGTAACTGTAGGGGGCCAGTATTCATCAACCTTACTAAGGCCTTTTACTTAGGCAGCTGTCAACCATTGGACTCTCTAGTGACACACTGCCCTGGTTTGCTAGCTATCTTGGGGGAAGGGTCCAGCATGTTAGGATTGCCTGTGTCACCTCTAATGAAAAAACAGTCCTTTCAGGTCTACCGCAGGGGTCCATACTTGGCCCTCTACTCTTCTCTCTTTTCCTGAACAACCTCCCCAAGGTTTTCTACCAGAAAATACTACTCCACACAGATGATGCATTCTATTTGTTAGTCATCATGATATCAAACACCTGGAGTGTCAGCTGCAGTGTGACTTTAGGCTTGTAGAAGAGTGGTTCAAAGATCACAAGCTTGTCTTAAATTATACCAAAACCAAGGTCATGACCTTCTGCAATGCATGGAGCAAGTACAAATCTCAGTTCCTCACCATTAAGAACCAGTCTGGGACTTCACTTGAACATGTGCCTGAGTTTAAATATCTTGGCATCACACTGGACAGCTCCCCTCACCTATGTATGGCATATCGACAATGTAGCAACGGTAGCCAACATACGAATTGGTCTGCTCCACAGGCACAAACACTGCATGACTGTGGATGCCCTTAGACTGGCTATCTATAGCTCTGTCACTGCCATCTTTGACTATGGTCTTGCTATCTATGGCTCTGTTTCTCCAACTGCTGTCCACAGAATATTGGTAACACTCAACAAAACCTGCAGGCTCCCTAACTGGCACTGCCCAGTGAACTGGCACCTGTGACCTGTACAGACAGGCCAGTTGGCTTCCACTTCATAGTAGAATTCAGTATCAGACATGCCTCATCTCCAAGAAGATTCTCCTTGGGCTCATGCTGCCTGGTGTTCAAAGGCTCCTCACGACATACAACTGTACCCAGCATACACGTAGTGCTCAACATCAAACCTTCCAGGTCCCCAGATGCAGGACCACAATGGGTCAAAGGTCACTAACCTGCAGATCTCCTCAGTGGTACAATGCCCTCAACAGTGAAGTACTTACTCCTGCAACACTTGGACCCTTAAAAGGCAGCTCCGGCTATACTTATCATCAACCATGAAATGTGACTGCTTCCCCTAGGGGTGGCCTCCTCCCTCACCTCAGTCTAAGGTGGTCTCTTTACCCCCCCAGCTTCTCCCCTGTTACCTGCTTCCTCCTTCCATCCCTACCCTTCCCCACCTATGCTCTGCCCTACCATCCACCTCCCCTCTCACAGGCACTTACAGATCTTGGGTCCCGCAACCCTACCTACCCTGCACTCTTGCTACCTGTCCATCACCTTCTGACAATGGCCCCTCAGCCTGCCCATCCTCTCTTTAACCCTGTATCCTATATTCACTATCTGTTCTATATAATGTACTGTCTGCTATGAAACATCTTTTTTCATTAACTGGCTTATTATGTCTCTCCATTATGTATTGTAAATTTATAGCCTTGCCTTCACTGTGTTAATCCTGCAACCATGATCTACCTCTATATGTATGTTCCCCTCCATCCTTTGATGTGGAACCTTTGTAAATGAGCAGTAATTGCTCAAAGGTATTTGTAATCCTAGAGTTTAATAAAATAAAAAATTAAATAAAACATACAAAGCAACAACCTCAAGATAATTATTTAAGCCTTACTGACCACACCGAGAGGAATTATATATAGCAGCCCACAGTGAGATATTTCTTACCTCCCAAAACAAACTGTTGCAGCAGCCAGTCAGTTACACAATCCTCAGTACAACTTGACCTAAGAATATTAACTTGCAAGTGCTCTCTATAATAAATCAGTACACCCCCACCTTTTTTCCTTCAATTCCAATCAGCACGAATCTGTTTAAATCCAGGAATATTGCATGCACTATTGGGAACCATAGGCTTTAACCATATCTCCGAGAGTGCGACATTCAGTTTATAGCAATCAATAACTGTTAATTAACTAGATGATGTTTTCATTATGAACTAATTTGTTTTCTCCAATGAGCAAGGTGTTAGCCTTTGAAAAATGATTGTAAAAATCCAAAATGTGTCAGGCAGCTTTTTATATTGCCATGTATGGCACTTGAATAAATTGAGGGCCTTTCACAAGAAATTTTATGAAACAGCATCTTCTGTCATAAAACGAGGGTGGTGAGTGCTTGACTGTTCTAGTTCCTAGTATACATTTTGCTGTCAGATAGCACCCATTCCCCTGTGAGGTCTCCGCTGTGTTTTCATCATTGATCTATACAAGCTCCACGATCTCACCTGCACATGCTATAAGTTACCCCAATCTTTTCCTGTCTTCCCTGCTACAGGACCCTGAGAAACAGGTGCACAAAGGCATGTGCTCCCCCTCCTGCGCCTAATTCCCCTTCTTATCCTACTGCTCCCCCCCCTCCTCTCACCCCTAAACATCCTCAGGTTTCCATTTTCCTCCCATCACTACTCAAGAAACCCTGCTCACCCTTTCTTCCCTCAACCTGTCAAAGTTCAGTCCTGAAAGGCTCGATCCCAAACTTCTCCACATGTCAGTTCCTGCAACTGCCACTCCACTTACCCACCTGCTAAGCCTCTTTTCCTCCTTTTGCTTTGCTTCTCCATCCTGGAAGATTGAAAACGTCTTTCCACTTCACAAAGATGATGGCCCCCCCCCTCACCTGGCAACTTCTATCCTATCTCCCTCCTCCCCTCCCTCAGCAAGCTACAAGAATGGTTAATCTGCACTAGACTCCTAGATTTCTTTACCCCTTTCAGTTTCCTCTCCCCACTCCAGTCTAGGTTCCAGAAGCACCATTATTCCACTGTCACCTCCCTGCTGTGAGTCACTGGCTTTGTCTTCTCAGGGATGGATCAGGGTCACATCATGGCCACCATTTTCATTGATCTGGCCAAAGACCTTATCTCTGTGTCCCACCCACTTCTCCTTGACAAGCTGATCTTTGCTGGCCTCTCAGCTCCCACTATTGGTTGATTCTGTTCCAACCTAATGGACTGTCAACAGTTGGTACAGGTTGGATGCAACTTATCATCACTCATTCCCATCCAGGGTGGGGTCCTGCAGGGTTCCATACTAGGTCTTATCCTATTTTCAATTTTTCTAAATGACCTTCCATCTACCTGTGCCTGCTTGCATGTATGCAGACGACACAGTCATCTTTGCCTCTTGTCCCTCCACAGCTTCTATGGAAGACCCGCTTCAGCAGGATTTTCACAATGTCCTCTGCTGGTTCTACACCCACCATCTATGGGTCAACACCAAAAAAATCAGTGTCCTTGACCTTTGGTACCAGCCAGAAATTTGCCAGGCTCTTGACACTTCTTGTCTTCTGCACACTGGATGGTTTTTCTCTTGAAGTAGTGCAATGCGTCAAGTACCTCAGCATGTTGCTAGACAGGAAGCTTGACTTCTCAGCCCACATTGATGCCATCCATGCAAAACTTCATCCTAAGTTGGGTGCCCTGTACTATAATAAAGACTGCCTTCCCCTGCTGGTCCATCATGAGCTGGTCATCAAAATGGTGCTCCCAGTTGTCAACTTTGCTGATGTGGTCTACAGTACTGACCCTTCACTTCACTAGTCAGATTAGACACCCTCTGCAATGTCTTTTGTTACTTTATGACAAACTACCCTCCTTGTATTCACCATTGCTCCTTCTACTCCTCCCTTTCCATCATCCCCTTACTATCATTTCACCAGTCACACTGTTTCTCCTTCATCTCCAAATACTGGTTTGGTTCCCTTCCCTCCTACATCTCTTCATTCCTCTCCCCAGTTAGCCCTACTCCATGCTTTCTCCATTCCATGTACCAGTGAACCTGCTCCAGTCCTCATCCCCATTCCTCTTCTGGGCAATCCACCTTCTCTATCACCTTCCAACTCTCTGGAATTTGCTCCCCTCATACCTCTGCCACTCCACCACCTGTTGCTCTTTCAGACACTGGATGAAATTACTCTCACCCCTGACCTGTTCCTGCTTCCTCTAAGAGGCCGTTCTAGTTTGACCCTGGCATCCCAAAGTTTTTTTCCCTGTCTAAACTTGTGCCTAGTGCACTGCATTGTTCATTTGTTGACCCTAATCTATAGCAAATTTTTGTCGTACCTTGCAAGTGTACTTGGCATGATACTTGTCTGTAAGGCTTTACTTTAATCTGTTCCAGGATGTGCTCGTGAAGTATTATACCTGATATTGTGCCTGCACTTTAATTCTGTATCTTGAAATGAACTGTAGTTTGTTTCATTGTTCCTCCTATTTCTCTTTCCCCCAGGTCACATTTGGAAATTAACCTCAGCTCAGTGTGCTTTCCCAGTCCCCAAGTTTCAAATAAATAAGTAAAAACCAAAGCCGTTTTTAGCTAAAGTTGAGCAAAAAAATTCCTCTTAATTTTAATGAATTTTACTGTTTTTGTACCTCTGTAACATTGACCTTGTTGAACCAAGTGCTATGAAATGTACAGGATCCTGAGACCCTAGCACCAGCTCCACACCTACAAAATTGCAGACGCATTGGTTAAAGGGGGGCTGAGTTATTAAGGTACAACAATCAGGGTTTAACATTAACGCTCTCACTCAACCTTAATATACAGGCACTACCATGCCTGTATAATATATTTTCTTGCAGTGGAATAACACATTTATCTTTGCTATTGAGCAGCAAGACCCATAACTCATGTGTGATGAAGCCATGGGTTCCACTAGTTATGAAGGTCTTACCACTTACCTGTGGAAGTAAATGTGTTATTTCACTGCAACCGATTATGTATTTACTATACACCACACTACATTGTTGTTAATGTTGCATCACCCTGTTACAATGCCTTCCTTGCCATTGTAAGCTTTCTATCTCATCCATTGTTCTCTATCTCCTTTTTCAGATTCTAAGTGAACATAACATTTTATACAATGTATATACATTAGTGTTTTTCCTCCAAGATAAAAATGCTATCACAGGCATAGAACCCTAGCTAGCTAGATACATTTTTTATCTTGCTAGAAGGGCATTTCATGCTGTTTACATTGTTAGTGGGGTACGTACATCACTAGCACAAGCTGTGCCTCACTGCTCTCCCTTGCACTGCTCTAAATTGTGAGTCAGTGTGAACAGTGTACTCAATGAACTGCACGCCATCTTTGGTTTATTTAAAATCCTTACATGGTTTTACTTTTACCAGTCTCTTCTCAAATGGCACATTTTAAAATGCAAGAGTCATTCACAGAGTCATTCAAGGCATCTCTGAAGAGCTATTTATTTGAATTAGCTTTTGAATAAGTCTCCTGCTGCATTTTGTTTTTATGTTTGTATTTATTGTGATGGATGTTATTTTGCTATGTATCTGCACTTTGATATTTTGAAAAGCGCATCACAAATAAATTTTGATTTGATTTGAGATATATATACATATATCTTGAATAAACTGGACACATGATGTGTGTCCATGAAATATGGAATTTATCTTCATTCCTGGTTAGTGGCCTCCTCACTTGTGGCTTTGCTACTCATGAGGATCAAGAGGTCTCTGACCACGCATGAAGATAAATTCCATATATCATGAACATGCCTCAGATTTCCCCTCTTCTTAAAGGAAATAACATGTGTTATCCAACAGAAGCACCTCGACTGCAGAGGGTAGTTGGTCCAGGAGGTTGGCAGGTGGTTAGGATGGGCAAATCAGGTGTCCCATAACTCGGTGCTCTCCAAAATATCACCTCCACAAAATGTATAAAAACTACAAACAGGTATCTGCCTCTATCTCCGAAATCAAACAAAGGGGCAGAAGACACTGCAGAGCAGGACACTGCAGCACAGGAGCTAGCACAACAAAACTCGCACAAAACTGGAACCAAAACAATAAAAGCAAAAAGGAAATCCAAAAAACATCTGATCATAGGAGACTCCATGATTCGGGGAGTTGATACATATCTCCAGCCAGGGGTAATGGTCAGATGTCTCCCAGGTACATCAGCATGGAAAGACACTGACCGCATTGCTAAAATTGTTCAGGAAGCAGGAGAAATCATTGATGTCCTGGTACACATAGGGACTAACGATCTCACCAGCCAGTCAGTTGTGGAGACCAAGGAACACCTGACCAGGCTGGGTGACAAACTATCATCTATTTCATCCGGCATCTCCTTCTCTGAGATCCTGCCAGTCTGGGAGAGGGGGACAGATGGACAGAAGGTCAGAAAAGAGGAGATAGGGGAGCTAAACATGTGGCTCAAGGGCTGGTGCCAGGAAAAAGGACACAAATTGTTAGGGAACTGGCAACAGTTTTGGGAGCAAAAGTTCTTTAAATCTGATGGACTGCATCTGACTAAGTAGGGA
Source organism: Neoceratodus forsteri (assembly GCA_016271365.2). Taxonomy (NCBI): domain Eukaryota; kingdom Metazoa; phylum Chordata; order Ceratodontiformes; family Ceratodontidae; genus Neoceratodus; species Neoceratodus forsteri. Next base: position 1,478,183,725 of record CM057452.1, on the reverse strand, counting down.
GTCAGTGCATTGGGGCAGAAGTTTAATGTCTTTGCAGAATATTTAAACTAGCAAATGGGGAGAATGGTGCAGCACCCGAAACGCCAAATGGGAAGAACACCCCTACCCCCTCAGCTAGTGGTCAAACAGAAGTTCAGCGTGTTTGTAGTTCATTTGCATCACCAAGTAAAGAAAAAAGGTCCGGCTCCCTATACGATGCACAGGGGAAATGCCGGACCTCGCCAACAACTAACACACCGAAATCTGACCAATGGAAAATCATGTACACAAATGCTTGCAGTCTGAGAAACAAGATCCCAGACCTGCAGACAATAATGACAGAGGCTAAACTGGACATAGTAGCCATTAGCAAGACGTGGTTTACCAGTAACCACACTAGGGAGACTTCAGTACCTGGCTATGCACTGTTCAGAAGAGACCGAGGTGCAAAAAAGGAGGGGTGGCGTGGCCCTTTATGTCCATGAAAATATCAAAGCTACAGAAATTCAGAATAATAATAATAATAACATTTATTTGTTATAGCGCCTTTCGTATATCAAAGCCCTGTACATTCATGATAAACACAAAATACAATAAATACAAGAAAATCAATAAAATCCAGAGTAGGCTTTCCTGCCACAAAAAAAAGTCTTAAGAGCCTGCTTGAAACACCCCCCCCCCATCCTGCACTCCCAAAAGCTGACATGGCAGAGAATTCCAGAGGGTAGGTGCCACAAAACCAAAAGTACGTGCACCAGATGACTTTAAACTTACCTTCAGAATCTCCAGCAACCCCTCGTCAGCTGAGCGGAGCTGTCACAGAGGGGTGTAAGGGACCAGGAGCTCTTTCAAGTAGTCAGAGCCCAGTCCGTGTAGGGTTTTGTAAGTCAGTAGACCTACCTTAAAGGTGATCCACCACTGAATAGGCAGCCAGTGCAGACTGTGCAGCACAGGGGTAATGTGAGTTATTCTAGATACCCCAGTCAACAAATGTGCTGCTGTGTTCTGCACTAGCTGCAAGCAGTGGATATCAACCCCAGGAAGCCCTAAGTAAAGGGAGTTGCAGTAATTGAGGCACAATGTCACAAAGGCGTGGACCAAAACAGGTAGATCGCTGGACAGAACAAGGTGCTTAATCCTAGCAATGTTCCTAAGATGGTAAAAGGCCAGCTTGACGACTGCCAACACCTGATGACAAAGGATCAGACCATCGTCAAGCACCACTCCTAGGTTATGCACCTGTTCAGAAGTGAGAATCTGGGCCCCACCAGGACTAAACTGGAGGGGAGCTCAGTCCTCAACTCCTCTGCCCTACAACCCGGGTCCACTACCAAAACCTCAGTCTTTCCTGGGTTCAACTTTAAACTGCTGGTGCTCATCCAGTCTTGGATTTCAACGAGGCAGCTGTTCATTACTGAAATAGCACTAACCTGGTCGGGGGCAAAAGACAAGTAGAGCTGGATATCATCAGCATAACAGTGAAATCTCAGCCCATACCATCTTACAATGTCTCCGAGGGGCCGCATATATACTGTGAATAACATGGGGGACAGCACAAAGCCCTGAGATACCCCACAAGGCAGAGAGAAAGCCCCAGAAGAAAAAATACCTGAGACAACCCTCTGCATTCTACAAGCGAGGAAAGATGTAAACCATCTGAGAACTGTACCAGACAGCCCACAGATGGACCTCAGATGCTCGAGCAGGACCCCATGATCCACAGTATCAAAAGCTGATGATAAATCAAGGAGAACCAAGATGGAACAGTGTCTCCAATCTCTTGCCATCAGGAGATCATTGAGCACCCAAACCAGAGCAGTCCCAGTACTATGCCTCTTACAAAAAACGACTCGAGAGGTTTGTATAAATTACTGATTGTTAGATGGTTATCCAGTTGAGCTGCCACAACTTTCTCAATAGCCTTTCCCACAAAAGGGAGGTTAGAGATAGTCCTGTAGTTTGCTAGGTTTTCCGAGTCTAAAGAAGCTTTCTTCAGGAGGGGTATCACCACCCCCTCCTTCAAGGAGCTAGGGAACTCACCCGACTCCAGAAAGCACCGGACAATCCGAGCTAAGACCGGGCCAATGATGTCACTACAACCAAAATCAGGGAAGTAGGGCCTGGATCTAAACTACAGCAAGTGGGATGCATAGTCTGGACAATCCTCATATTATCTACGAACTCCAGCAGATCAAAGGAACTCCAGGAGACTCCAGGTTCTACGACATGGCATTGATCAACATCATCCCACATAGAGTGAAGTTGGAGGCATTCCTGCCTGATGTCAGCCACCTTATTCGCAAAGAAGCAAGCGATCTCATCACAAACATTTTGTGAAAAAAATCAACGAAACTACTGACAGGTTGGGTTGCACAGTCTGTCAACCGTTCTGAAGAGTTGAGCCAGTCGGTTCTGTGCGACAGCTATTTCCCAATAGAAAACACATAAGGAGCTAGAAGAATTGTGGGTCACCCTGGAAACAGGAAATGGGAGAGCCATACAAACTGGGGATGTGTACAGGCCTCCAGACCAGTGGGAGGACATAGACATGTTACTGTTAGAAGATATACAAAACATAACAGCTAAAGGAGAGGTTCTGATAATGGGAGATTTCAAAATGCCAGATACAGATTGGTCAATGCCTGCAGGGACATCTGCCAGAACTAGAGAAATGGTGGATTCCCTGCATGGGCAGGGCCTCAAACAACTGGTACAACAGCCCACAAGAGACAGGGCTATCCTAGATCTGGTACAGACTAACAAGGAAAGGCTCACAGATCTCCTGGTAGAAGGTCACCTAGGTGCCAGTGACCATCATATGGTATGGTTCAATTTGGCCACTAGAACAAAATCATCCCATTCCAAGGCAAAAATTTGGGACTTCATAGGAGTTGACTTTGATAAGATGGCCAACAGAGTTAAGCTAGCCCTGGCAAAAAGAAACACAGGTGAGGGGGTACAGGCAAAGTGGGCAAGCATTAAAGATGCAATACTTGAAGTAACATCCCATTGTGTTAGTGAAAAAAGGAAGTGCAAAAGAAGAAGGAAACCACTTTGGTTCTCAAACACAGGAGCAGAAAAGGTCAGAGCCAAAAGGCTGGCCTTCAGGAAATATAAGGGAACGCAGCAGGATGAAGATAGGAAGGCATACCAAACTTCCCTAAAAGAAGCAGGGAAGGCAGTAAGTCAGGCAAAGGTCCAAACTGAGGAAACACTAGCATAAACAGTAAAAGAAGGTGACAAGGCTTTCTATAGATACATTAGTGAAAGGAGAAAGTCCAGAGGGGGGATTGCTAAGATCAAAGGGGATAAGGGGGCATGTGAGGAAGAAGACCATGTAAAAGCATCTATCCTAAATAGATACTCCTGCTCAGTATTTTCTGAAGAGAAGGTAGCTCTGCACCATGGACACGGGGGGAGGGAGGTGTGCACAAGTCCCTTCACAAAAGAAAGGGTCCTACAAGAGCTCAATAAGCTCAGGGCGGACAAGACAATGGGACCTGATGGCATACATTCCAGGGTACTAAAGGAGCTATGGGTGGAACTAGCAGAGCCATTATCAGAACTATTTAGTGAGTCTCTGAGCACAGAAGAGGTCCTAGAAGACTGGAGAAGGGCTCATGTGATCCCACTCCACAAGAGTGGTAGCAGGGAGGAGGCAGGGAACTACAGACCAGTCAGTCTTACTTCAGTAGTGGGCAAGATTATAGAGACACTCCTTAAGGAAAGAATAGTGCAACACCTGGAATCCATAGGAGCACAGGATCCAAGACAGCATGGGTTTACAAAAGGAAGGTCCTGCCAAACTAATCTCATAGATTTCTTTGACTGGGTAACCAGAGTGGTGGACCAAGGGGGAGCAGTTGATGTTGCCTACCTTGACTTCAGCAAAGCTTTCGATACTGTTCCACATAGAAGATTGATTAATAAGCTGGGTAGGCGTGGGGTGGGTCAGACATTGGTCAACTGGGTGGCAAACTGGTTGATGGGCAGAAAACAGAAAATTGTGGTAAACTGTATGCAGTCAGAAGAGATGCAAGTCACAAGTGGGGTACCTCAGGGATCAGTCCTGGAGCCACTCCTCTTCAATATCTTCATCAGTGACACTGCAGATGGACTGGAGGGTAAAGTTTGTCTGTTTTCAGATGACACCAAGATCTGCAACAGAGTAGATGATCCAGATGGGGTGGGCAGAATGAGAAGAGATCTGGATAAACTAGCAAAATGGTCAGAAGAATGGCAACTGGGGTTTAACGCAAAGAAGTGCAAGATCTTGCACATAGGGAAGAGAAATCCTGAAGCCACCTATAGGCTGGGAGGGGAGTTGCTGGCAGTCACAAGAGAAGAAAGAGACTTGGGAGTCATCATCACCGATGACCTGAAATCATCCAAGCAGACCTCTAAAGCAGTAGGTAAGGCTAGAGGGATGTTGGGGTGCATTACTAGGGGTATCACAAGTAGGAAGAGGGAGGTAATAATTCCTCTTTACAAGACACTGGTTAGGCCCCATCTGGAGTACTGTGTGCAGTACTGGAGGCCACACCTTCACAAGGACATTAACCAAATCGAGGCAGTCCAGAGAAGGGCAACCAACATGGTGCATCAGAAAACATATGAGGACAGATTAACTGAACTCAATATGTATACCCTAGAGCAAAGAAGGGAGAGAGGTGATATGATTGAAACATTCAAACACCTTAAGGGCATGAACAAGGTGAAAGTGTATAACATGTTTCAATATAAGAAAAATAGCAGGACAAGAGGACACAGCATGAGATTAGAGGGAGGTCGATTAAGGGGGTAATGTGAGGAAGTTCTTTTTCACAGAAAGGGTGGTGGATGCATGGAATGGCCTACCTCAGGAAGTGGTGGATATGAATACAGTGCAAGGCTTCAAACAGGCGTGGGATAGGCATAAGAGAGTAATACAGATGAGTATGAATAGACAGGCCATTGACAGAGCAAAGGCCTGTGGCACATTCATAAGGTAGAAAAGAAATGGGCAGACTGGATGGGCCTTGCAGTCCTTATCTGCTGTCAACTTCTATGTTTCTATGTAAGCAAAAAAAAAAAATTTATCCCAAAATAACATGATTTATTGACATTTATTTATCACAGGTGTGGTATATAGAAACATAAAAACATAGAATTTGTCAGCAGGAAAGGACCACTTGGCACACCCAGTTTTCCCAGATGTTCTGCACCTAATCTGTCTCTACTGACCCTAACTGGTCTACAACAATGCTTCCTTCTTCCTGCCTATTTTCAAATATATCCTTATGTCTATCCCATGCATGCTTGCAGCCCCCACCCACTGTTTTGACTTCCAGCACATCTGATGGCAGTTTTTTCCAGGTATCTACCACCCTTTCAGAGAAGAAATATTTCCTCACATCTCTCTTTAACTCCCCCCCTCCAGCTTCATCACATGCCTTCTGGTCCTGGTGCTCTTCCTCATTTTAAAGAGAATCCCCTCTAGCACCCTGTTTTCCCCTGTGAGTTACTTGTATTTCTCTATCATGTCACCATGTACAGTATATACAGTGGCATCCACCAGGATGAAATGCAATTCTTCAGCATTGTGCAACACTCTGCAGAATGCTACAGAAGACCTACTGAATAAAGCAATGTAATTTCAATGGTAATTAGTCCCCTTTGTCATTCAGGAAAATGTGACACTGCCGAATGAAGTGAATGCCCAGTTTCCTGCATGACAAAGGTGACTAATTGCCATTGAAATTACATTGCTTTATTCAGTAGGTCTGCTGCAGCATACTGCAGAGTGCATTAAAAGTGTGTTTAATCCTGGGGAACACCACTGTATAAAGGATATTCCATATGGTGTGCTGGAATAAGCTTTCTATTCACTCTGGAGTGTTGCCAGCAGTGCTGCAGATCAATGACTGTTGGAGCAAAGCAGGGCCACAAGTGCTATGGCAGCAGTGTTGACAACTTGCCAGTGTGAATCAAAGACTTATCCCTTGATACCCTAAGGAATGTCCAACTTTTACCATGGGCTGTGACTAACATTGATATAGCAGGAGAACCAACATGACTGACAGCTAAAAGGAAAATAACATGAGCTACAGAGAGAATAACATGTTAATCACCTAGTTGATGAATAACAGGGCCGAATAACACTGTATGCACTTTTTACAATTTTGGTAGCCTTGTCAAGCATCGCTCCCAGCTAATGTGACCAAGACAGAGGCAGGAAACTACAGACCTGTCAGTCTGACCTCTGTGGTAGGGAAAGTGATGGAGTCACTTCTGAAGGAAAGAATAGTTGAGTACCTAGAGGCCAGTGGAGCACAGGACCCAAGGCAGCATGGGTTCACAGCGGGAAGGTCATGTCAGACAAATCTAATAGATTTCTTTGACTGGGTGACCAAAGTAGTAGACCAGGGAGGGGCTGTGGACATGGCCTACCTAGACTTTAGCAAGGCATTTGACACAGTCCCACACAAAAGATTAATAGTCAAATTAACCAGTCTGGGAGTGGGACCCAGGGTTGTAGCCTGGGTAAAACATTGGCTGGACAACAGGACACAGAGGGTAATTGTAAATGTAGTCCTCTGAAGAAAGGGGGGTTACTAGTGGGGTACCGCTGGGTTCAGTATTGGGTCCAGTCCTTTTTAATGTCTTTATCAGTGACATTGCAGAGGGACTGGAAGGAAAAGTATGCCTTTTTGCAGATGACACAAAGATCTGCAACAGGGTTGATACACAAGGAGGCGTGAAAAGGATGAAAAGGGACTTGATAAGGTTGGAGGAATGGTCAGAAGTATGGCAGCTAGGATTCAATGCAAAGAAGTGCAAATAATGCACCTGGGAAACAAGAACCCAGGGGAAGAATACACAATGGGTGGGAGGTAGTAACAACAACAAAAAAGGAAAGGGACCTGGGGGTAATCATATCAGATGACCTTAAGGTTAGCAAGCAATGTGAGAAGGCAGTAGGGAGGGCTGGAGGTATACTGGGATGTATAGGGAGAGGCATCATCAGCAGAAAACAGGAAGTTGTTATCCCTCTGTACAGACAGTTGGTGAGACCCCATCTGGAGTACTGTGTCCAGTTCTGGAGACCCCATCTCTGCAAGGACATAGACAGGATAGAGGCAGTCCAGAGGAGGGTAACTAAAATGGTGCAGGGTCTGCAAGAGAAGCCGTATGAGGAGAGACTAAAGGAGCTTAATATGTATACCCTTGAGGAAAGAAGGGAGAGGGGGAACATGATAGAAACTTTTAAGTACCTCAGTGGAATCAACAAAGTCCAAGAGGGTTGCATCTTTCAGAAAAAGAGACTTGCAAGAACAAGGACACAATTTAAAAGATAGAAGGAGGGCGGTTCAGGGGCAATGTGAGAAGTATTATTTCACAGAGAGGGTAGTGGATGCATGGAACAGCCTTCCTGAGGAGGTTGAGGGTCTAAAACTGTGGGAGAATTCAAGAATGCATGGGACAGACATAAGGCAATTCTTGTGGGGGGTAGGAAGAAATAGGCTGTTGGTTAACTAGGATCTGCGGCCTATCCTGTAGGTAGGGAAATGGGCAGACTAGATGGGCCTAGCGGTCCTTATCTGCCGTCAAAGTCTATGTTAGCTGAATGGATAGGACTTATGACTTAGGACTCCAGGCGTCAGGTCTGATCCCCAGACAGAACTATTTGGGAGTCTACCTAGCAAAGCGGCAGACATAGCAATAATGGGTGAATGGTGGGACTGTATGTTTCACCAGATTTCACCCATACACTGTAAGCCTCAATCCCAGCATGAAGCATCAGGGATATTTAAATCCTTGTGTAGAGTTACTGCTTAAGAAATGCCAGCCTTGCCAGGTTTTATTACTTATTTGAAATGCCATACCCATCAATAATTGTATAAGTATTTGAACCCCAGCATTTATGAGTTCTTGGAATGGATGGGTAGGAAATACATTGTAAGAGAAAAACTACTGTTATAAGAAAATGTTTACACACATTTTAAATAAATAGATTTGGTATTAATTTTAAAACAGTATAAGAAAAAAATATATGCGTCTGTGTAAATGAACATAATGTTCTGTTGAATTTTACTTTAAAGAATAATAGTCTGTCTTTCTAATACCTGCCCCCTCCCCTCCCTCCCCAAAAATGCTTCAAGACTTTTCTTGAAAATGTTTATTTTAGCCTATTCAGTATCATTTTGCTATGAGTGACTTTGGTTGTTATCTCCTGAAGGATCAGTTTGGCTGAACTATAATGAGTCAACAGACTCATGTATCAGGAAGAACTGGATACTGCAGCTTCACCGCTGTCAACACTTTCATAGCAGTCTGATTGGGTTATAGATGTCATTCTCCCATTATAGTAATGTATAACTTAATATAGTGTGCCTCACTGCTCTGCCCATAGTGCAACTGACAGGACATTTAATGCGGAGCTTTGGACTTCCACAGCAAGCAAAGTACTGCACTAGAGTTGGATTAAAGGCCCTCTGGGGACATTTCTGAAGTAATTACCTTATGTTCTCTGACCATTAAATGCCTGGAATTGTCCATTTCCTTCCACAAAAACTAAAAGCTATTAGAGGCTGAATTCTGAGGATGGCTGTTCGTTTTTCAGCATTAGCTATGAGCTAATGAGGATTCCTGCAGGGGATTGAAGCAACCTGACCTCATTTCCACAGAATGAAAACATGTTTAGGGGTGGGGGTAGGGTGGTGCATAGAGGGGATGCTGGATTCCAGAAGAAATCAAGCACACAAGCCTCCTTCACTCAGACCTCCATTTCTTGCTATCTGATAGTTGAATAACTGAAATGATGAGTCTATCTTTTCCACACTCTGTGTTTCAACAGTGTTTTTCTATAATGATTCTGAGGTATTTTGTTGACATACAGTACATAGATACATAGATACATAGACAGTGTCGGCAGATAAGGGCCTATGGCCCACCTAGTCTGCCCATTTGAGCTTGTAAGTTCAGTTTGTTTTCCTAGAAGTCTATTTCCCCTTACCCCTGACCTCTAGAATTCCTTTATGTCTATCCCATGCATTCTTAAATCCCGTGATTGTTTCAGCCCCCACCACTTCCTCTGGCAGGGTGTTCCACTTGTCCACCACCCGTTCTGTGAAGAAATTCTTTCTCATGTTTCCTCTGAATCGTCCTCCCTCCAACTTCATCCCATGCCCTCTAGTCCTGAAACATCTTTTTCGCTTAAAAATAGTGTTTTCCTGCACCCTGTTCCTCCCTGTAAGATACAAGATAGCACTGTACAAGCTATTAACATGATTTTGCTCATCCAAAAAATGACCATAATTATATCACATCTCTCTCTCTCTCTCTCTGTATATATATATAAAATTACTGGTCATCAATTTTGTTCTATAGAGATGACCAGTTATTATTTCCCATAATAACTGGCTGGTTATTATGGCATTCATGCACACACTGTCTGTTGACAATAAGCACGAGACACTGACGTGCTGTTCTCCAGCTCTCAGGCAAACTGCAGCCCTGCACAGCAAACACCTCACAACTGTGGCAAAAACAAACACTAGATAAAACATTGAGAACCATATTCTGCTGTGACAGTTACATGTAGTACCTGTTCTACTGGCATTTCGCTTTCCATAGAGTGTTGTGTGCTAACAAAAATCTCAAGTACCTCCTGACACCCTGAGTAAACCATCATGGCAACTGGCCAAAAAGCATAAAAAAATGGACTTTGCAAACAGACTTTATGTTTCAGTTTAAAGTACAGTTGGTTTGTTTTCCATCAAGTTTTGGGTTTTAGATGAGATTTTTTTAATTAAAACATTCTGCAAAATTGCATTGTTTAACTGCAAGTCACCTTGCTTAATACAGTATTTGCAATCTGTTGAACCACGGAAAGGGAGAGGAAAAATTGATGCCCAGTAATTACATAAAATAAAGCATGAGCTGGTGTGGTTATGCGATTGTAATACACACCCTTAGTGTGTGATGCTTTGATAAACCCCTCGAGCTTTGCTTTTGGGGTTTATGTAGCATCACGCACCTCCGGTGTGTAATAAATTCTCATAACACACCACCCCATGCATTATTCTATACATATTCTGTATATATATATATATATATATATATATATATATTGTGTAACTTCTCGGTGGCTTCCGCCCCTAGTAGGTTCACAGTCATGTAAGTGTTAACTCTATTCAGCCTGGAGACTCCCTGCTGGCAGGATTGGGTATGAGTTTTCAGGTGGTGTGGCCAGCTTCTGGTGACTGTTGAGTACTCAGGTGTGTTTGTTTACTAAGTTATTAAGGTTATTAAGGTACCTTGGTATCTGCTCCCCTGCTGGGTAGAAGGGGAGTAACTCCACAATAGGGTAGTGCTACCATTTGACCCAGGATCCTTTGCTCTGTGAAGACTGACAAAGTAGAAGGTGAGGAGGTAGGACTCTTGGCAGCTGCAGTCCCCCAGTGAGAACTGCCCCTCTGTAACCCTTTCTAAATTGTGTGGCAGACCACACCAGTCATTGATTATCTGGGACCAAAGCATAGAATAGGTGGAGATTATGTAGGCTCCAGGATTTCTAAACAGGCTACCATAATTCCATAGGGTGGTGGTCACACCAGAATCCAGGTTGTGCTATGCTAGACTCTTCCTTGGGAGCAGTGGCAAAGTAGGTACCAAGTCTAGAGGATGGTTGGAAGGCTGGAGTCCCCAGGTAGCTTCCAAGAGGAATGCTCCTTAGTCACATTTATATTTTATTGCTGGTGCTTTGAGTCTTCAGCCTGGAGTCTGACTTAGGTCTACTTTATAATGAGTCCTGTCTAGTATTTTGGGTGTAAAACTCATGTCACAGTTAATGTTTGAGTGTCCCAGGGCTGTGTGTAGTCCCAGAAGTTATGAAGATGCCAATTAAAGGAACAGTGTCCTGATAAAGTGCCTCCTTGAATGGAACATTGGAGTTCATAAAAGATATTCCTCCCTCTAGGAAGTGAAATACCTGAAACCCTCCTGACTGGGACTTATGATTTTTTCCCTTGTAAAAATATGCTCATAAGTTTAATTTATTAAAATGGATTCTACTGTGCTTGCCTACTAACCAGTTTAATCTGCTGCATTTAGCAGCTCAGAATTTGCTCTGCATCCTGGAGGTCACTACAGGCTCAGGTCATCAAGTAAGTGATTTTTTTTTATTTCAAGGGACCCCCTTCCTGTAGAACAAGTTTGGTCACCCCTAGGATGGGGAGGGTGTTATGTGTGTGATATATAGTAGTAGCATCCCTAGAGTTAGGGAGTAAACCCCTAACGTTGTACCTTAATAGCTTTGCCCCCTGTTCAATGGAATTGCATGAAGGTTTGCATGCATGGTCTAGGGGGAGCAAGGTCCCTTGATTTGGCAAGTTTTATGATGGTCAGATGTCTGAATTTCGAGACACAGATAGTGCAAAAAGTGGAAAAAAATTGTTTTTTTTTGTTTGCTGTTTTTGTGCTCTCACCTACAGCCTACATGGTTTAGAATTTTGTTTTGAAATGTTCAAGGTAGAATGGGCTTTCCCTAGAAAGATGCCTTTTTTGGATTGATGAAAAAATATTAATCTAATCTCAAATTAAAAGGATTAGACATTTCAGTTCTGAGCATGCTCAGTTGGGTCTTTCATTAGTATGTCCATTACAAAAGAAGAATTTCTTGCTCACAAATGAAAAATCTTCTTTCGTGAGCCAACATTCTTTTACTGTGAGGCACAATTCTTCTTTCATATGGCAACCATCTTGTTTTTTTATTTTTTTCCAAAAACAAAAATGAAAAAACTCATAAAAATGATGCCCTGGAGAAAAACAAACACATGAATCTAGCTAAAAGGGACCGACTCAGCAAGATTCTGCTGTTTGTTTTTTGGAAAAAAGACCGCAAAATATGGTTTTGGTACGTCCCTAAAATTCTAAGTGGAAAGCTTAGCGAAGGCTCCCAATTCTTCTTTCATGAGCCAAATTCTTCTTTCATGAGTCTTACAAAACATCAAACAATCTCTCTCCTGCACCATCACCTTCAAAGAGTCATGTACTTCCTCCCATGAAGTAATTGTAACACTACTATCCCTTCCTTCCTCCGCTCTGCTCTGCTCTATATAGGTGCACTTTATGCTCCACCTAAAATGACAACTGACGCCCTTGTCTCCATTATCACTTCTACCTCATCCCACATGGTTAATGGTGAGTTGCTGCTTCTAGGTGATTTCAACCTAGGCTGTCTCTTTCCTTCCTCTAAGCCTACCCTCCTTAAAATTGAAGCCCTAAACCTTATTCAACTGATCCATGAACTCAGCTGCATAAACCTTCACTCCCATGACCACTCACTGCTTAACTGGGTGTTGTCCTCCCACCGTTACCGTATCACTACAGCAGGGACACTACCAGATGCTCTCAGTGATCACTGCATTACATTCTGCATAAGAAAGATTCACCTTCCCCATGCTGCCCATAAATACATCTGGTCCCACCCCATCCACACTCTAGATGCCACTTCCCTTCAACAAGATCTCTCAGAGGCAGACTGGCAACCCATCTTTTCAGCCAATGATGCTGACTCCACCCTGTCTCTGTTCTCCAGCCTTCTCTTGCATATTTGGAATCACCATGCCCCTCTAAAGAAATCCAGAGTTAAAATACATCATCATCCCTGGATATCTGCAGACCTGTTGGTTAAATGCAGAGCTAGGGACAAAGCTTGGTTCCGCTATAAAGAGTCTTTATCTCAAGTGGACCTCCAAGCTTACAAAGCCCTTAGGAATAATTGCACAAAGGCCATCCGTCTCTCAAAGGCTAAATACTTTTGGCGCCACCTGCAGTAAGATCAACACACACCCACCTCATTTTGGAAAGTACTTCACTCTCTACTTGACCCACCCTGCTCAACAAGCCTCCCCTGTCCTCAAAGTTGATGGCTCCCCAGTCTCTGACCCTGCATCAGTTGCAGAGATTTTCAATAAATTCTTTTCCACTTGCGCTCTCCCTGTCAACCACTCCCCTATTCCCCCTGATCCCCCATTGGCTCCATTGAATGCTCCAGGTCAATGTGCTAAATTCCAATTCCCCCTATTCTCCTCCCTTGAAGTCTATGCAGCCCTCCTTGACCTTAATCCTACAAAGTGCAGTCCTGACAGTCACCACTCCAGGCTGCTTAACATCTCTGCCTCAGTTATAGCTACCCCACTCACCAATATTCTCAACCTCTCTCTTTCTCTACCTCCACCATCCCAAAGGCCTGTAAATCTGCCAGTGTCTTACTGCTCCAGCATGGAGGTGACCCTTCTGCCCCAGGAAACTATAGGCCTATCTCTCTCCTCCTTTCTTACACCAAATTTAAAGAATCCCTTATTCACTCTAGGCTGTCTGAATTCCTAGCCACTACAAATGCTCTCTCACAAGTGCAGTCTGATATTAGGAAACAACACTTGACCATCTCCTCACTACTGTGAGTTACAGATTCAATTTTTGCAACTACGGACCAGACCCATATTACTGCTACCTAGGGGTGTCCAAAAGAAACCTTTCTGCAGGGGGAATTGAAGCAAAAGTCAGACTTTCTCATCTGCAAATGTTCAGAAATCCATTTCTGAACTTTTGCAGAATTTCTGCCTCCCCTGCATGGCTGCCTGCTATGTAAAAATTAAATCATTCCCAATCTCTGGTGTCTAGTGGTCCCTCCCCCCACCCGATTACCCACCCAACCAGTCCAGTGCAATGTACCTTTAGCCCTTTCAGTAACCCCTCATCCTGATCTCCGCTGTATACAGTAGTTACTGTGAAAAACAAAATTTGCCCTGGTGGTCTAGTGACCCTCCCTTCCTTTCTCCAATCCCTGAATTAAAAGCAGTCTCCCTGGTGGTCTAGTGTTCCCCACCCCCCCCCCTGGAGGCAAAGTCCCACCTCCCTATCCCAAACCTGAGAGCTGGCCACTGGCACAGCCCTCCTCTCTCCTCCATGGCCGGCAGCCCACTGAGCTATTAATGAATGAGTGTGTCCTTGTACAAGTACATTCTCATTCATTAATAACTCAGTGAGTCAGCATGAGAGAAGAGGCTATGTGACCCACTCTCTGGTTTGGGATGGGGGTTGGGACTTGCTCCAGGTGGGGGTACATTAGACCACCAGGAATACTGATTCAGGGATTGGGGAAAGGGAGGGAGGGTCACTAGATGACCAGGGAGAATTTATTTTTATATTAACTTCTGTATATAGCGGGGGATAGGGATGGGGGTTATTTCAAAGGGCTATGGGCATGTTGCCCTGGACTGGTCTTGTTGGTAATCGAGTGGGGGAGGGACCACTAGCCAGTGCCAACAGGAATTACATGGTCAGCTGGGCTTTTTTTTTCAAATGGGGCTGGTGCTCAGGTGGCGGGAGTAACCGCTAGCCACCAGGGCTTTTAAATTTTAAATTCGGGCAAGGCTTGGGGGTGGGGGCAGCTCTGGACACCACAGACAGAACTTTTTGCTGCCTATAGGTGAGTGGAAATGGGTGACAATTTGCCCCAAAACCTTAGGATGTTTTCCTTTCCTCAGCAGGAGGAAATTCAGAAACTTCTGTGAAAGTTGCAAAATTTTGCGGAAGTTCTGCAGCTGAGGAACAAAGTACTTTCATCCACGTCTACTGCTGCCATCTTCATAGACCTGGCAAAGGCTTTTGATACCATCTCCCATTCCCTCCTGCTACAAAATCTTAGATCTGCTGACCTTGCTGAACCTGCCGTCAACTGGTTTTACACTTATCTTCATTACAGGCAGTAATCAGTTCAGATAGGTGATGCTCTCTTCTCCCCACTCCCTATTCTCTCTGGAATCCCCCAAGGCTCCATCTTCAGTCCCATCCTTTTCTCCCTATTCATAAACAATCTTCCCTCAGTCTGCAAATATTCCAATATGCATATGTACGCTGATGATACTATTATTTCCATCTCCAGACCCTAGGGTTGCCACCTATCCGGTTTTTGACTGGATAATCCAGTTTTTAGGGTCCTTATCCAGTTATCCAGTTTTTATTAAATGCAGTCCATTTTTGGGCCATTTTGAGTGCTCACACTCTTAAAACTGATGTATCAAATCATTCACTGTTTTGGCTGCATTGCATGTCCAGCTTACAAAGAAGTTCTGATGTCACAGTCATTCAGACCTGCCTTTGTTTGTAAAACAAGACTGTCTGGGAGGTGTAAAGTATGGCCATTAAGATCATTAGCAATAAATTAACTCTGAATTTTAAGTATGGTCTTTTACTGCTATGATAGGGAACATGTTTTACAACTTTATGTGCTCTAAGTTTCTTTTTGTTTCTCCTATATTCTGATATGTTTTAGACCCATTTTGTTAAATTAATAATCTGACATTTATTGCCTTTATCACCACATTTGCTCTAATTTTTTGTATTACCTTAACATTCTATGATATTAGCCACACTTTTACAGGTCATTCAGATAAACAGCATGGAATGGTGTATCTGAAATAGTGGAATGTCTTAGAAATATGACAAGAAACAGCAGTAGCTGCTGAGGTAAAGGGGAACACAGTGCAGTATTAAGGGTACCACAAGCATCAATAATTAAGTTATTAAAAACTGGTCAAAGCATCAGAACACATGACTGACATGGAAAGAAAAATGGCAGAGTGTTTAACAGAGGGCTGAGCAATAAGCTGTGGATGAGCTTAGCACATCCAGCAGACCTGAGTTTGATTCCCACAACTGATTATATACTGTGTCACCCTGAGCAAGTCACTTAACCTTCCTGTGCTCCTGGGTCACTTCTGTAAAATGGGCTATGTGGCCTATGGGAGTTAACCAGGTTGCCAAAGAATAAATATAAGTACCTGAATAAATAAATCAAATAAATAACAGTATAAAAAGTATTTCCTATCACTAGTAATGTCTATTCCAATATTGTAAATGGCTTTGGAGGAGGAGAGATATACTCGCCAGTCATAAAAAGGGGGTGGAGGCAGAGGTGGAGTTTGGGGTGTGGTTTAGCATCTGGTTTTTCCCTCATTCAAAGGTGGTGACCCTACTGGACTCTCTGCCATCAGTGTACAGTCCCCCATCCAGGAAGACTTCAATAGAGTTCAGTCTTGGCTTCAAGAAAATCAATTCAAGCTAAACGCAAAAAAAAAACAGTAGTCATGATGTTTGGCACCAGACAACAACTGGCTACCCTCCAGACTTCTCCCATCTTCACTACACTGTACAGCTCTCCCCATGAGAATGTTCCAGCCTTAAAATACTTGAGGGTGTAGTTGGACAGCCCACTGGACTTCTCAACCCACATTGACACCATCTGCACTAAACTATGTCCTAAGCTGGCCATCCTCTATTGACATAAAGACAGCCTCCCCCTACCCTCCCCAGAGATTTGGTATCCAAAGGATCCTACCCATCTTTGACTATGCTGATGTGGTGTATGGTACAGCCTCTCAATCATCCTTTACCAGATTAGACAACCTTCTGAACTCTTTCTGCTGCTTTGCTACCACCTCTCCCCCCTTTACCCACCACTATCTCCTTTATTTTGCCCTCTGCCTTGTGCCTTTATTTCACAGGAGAATGGTCCACTGTGCCTCCTTTGTTGCAAAGTTCTGATTTGGAACCCTCCTCACCTACCTCTCCTCTAGCTTTTCCCAAGCTGCCCACTCAAACTATTCCCTTTGTCACAGGGATTCACACACCTTTTCTATCCCTCACTCCAGCTCTGCATCTGGTCAGTCTACTTGCTCCTTTTACTTCCCTTTTCTCTGGAATAAACTCCCCTCTGACCTCTGAGTGTCCTCCTCTTTCTTCTCTCTCAAAAGGCTCCTCAGACTGCTACCCCATCCTTAGTGCTCTCAGTGCTCCCAACTTCCACCTCCTTATATCAATGAAGTCTCCCCACCTTAGTTGTCAACACCTCTAATCCCACTCTCCCCTCACCTCAGAAGGGATCCCAGTGTTGAATTGCCTACCTTGTTCCCGCGACTAGTGATCTGGAAACTAATTTATTTTGTGTTACTGTAGATCCTGCATCTGTACTAGTACTGTAACTGTGGTTCCAATTGTGAATTTTGTATGTATTTGGCTGTTGCCTACTGTTTTGGGTCTTGTAACCATGACCCACGATTGCATACTTTTTTTTTATTATTTGTTAATTAAGGTATAGGAGAAAGACCTGTGAATGAATACTCTTTTGTAGGTTCCACATCAGTTTGCATAATGTAGAGTAGATACAAAACAATGCATTTACAATCATGGTACAAAACAAAACAATGCGTTTACAGTGATGGTCCAGTATTTTGATAGTGGCTTACACATTTAGACACCGCTACGGCATTGTACAATTGATGCCTGCATCAGCGATTTAGACACGCTTGGGGGGGGTAGAAACAGTGAGTATAACAGTCACGGCTACAGCATTGTACAATGTATGCCTGTGTAAGTGGGTTAGAACAGACTTAGGGGAGATTGGATACAGTGAAGATAACAAACCAAGCTGATCATAGTGGGGGACGAGGGAGGGACAGTGGGGGGTACCCTGTGGGGAGGGGAGGTGGGCAGACAGGGGGGACCATTGGAGTGCTGGGTAGGTAGGTAGGTGCCCCTTGGGACAAAAGGTTCCACTAAGTGCTGTAGTTTTGGGTTTTTGTAGGTAAATATTGCCATTATGGTTGGCCAAAGCAGTCACAGTTGTCTCCAGTGGTGAGGTTTAGCCTGAGTTTACATTTGAATGCACCAATGGTTGCGATACCGGAGATGACTGATGGTAGGGCATTGTTCCAGTGTGGTGCATGGTAGTAGAATGCACATTGAGCCTGTGCAGTGTGGCATCTTGGTTCACTGAATATTTAGCTGTGGGTGCTTCTGGTCAGCCTGGCACTCACATGGTGCATGAGCAGGTTCTGAACTCCTAGTGGCATCAAATTTAGTGTGTTTCTTTTTTGCCCAGTAGGAAGGTTTGGTACTTAATTCTGTTCTTCAGTTGGAGCCACCCTGCCCAGGCGTAGAACTCACAGGTGTGCATGAGTCTTGCAGCAACTGTGAGGTGTCAGCAGGCCTTATTTAGGGCTTGTGAGATGTGTTGAAGAGCAGATTCTGTTGCCAATCCATATACGGACATGCCATAGTCAATGAGGGTGACAACTGAGCTGGTGATGGCCACATTTAGTGCTTCATTTGTAAGGCTGTGCTTGTGGCAATAGAGTATCCCAATTCTGGAACTGATGGCCTTAGCTGTGTTATCTATGTGCTGAACATAGGACTAAGTGGAGTCAAGTGTAATACCCAGGTACTTGAAGTACAGCACGAGGTCCAGCATACCATCACTGTTGTTCAAGATGGATAGTGGGAAGGTCTTCTGTTTGCTAAGGGTGCTAGAGTAAATCATAGTCTTTGTTTTCTTGTGGTTAAGAACTGATCTGTGTTCCTCAAACCATGTTTCAGCAGTGGTGAATCCTTGTTGGAGGTCATTTTGTAGTAGCTCAGGGTTGAAGTTGCAGGTGAAAATAACGTCATCATCAGCGTACAATAGCATATGACTGGTGCAGGAGCTACAAAGTTTATTTAGGAAGAAACTGAACATGAGGGGCCCCAGTACTGACCACTGGAGACCCCCAAGTGGACTGGTCTGCTATCAGAGATGATGTTCCCAATCTTGACCCACTGTGAGCGATTGCTGAGATAGCTGTTAAGCCATAGGACTGTATCAGGAGAGAGACCGGTGCCAGATAGTTATTCGAGGAGGAATGCGTGGTGAACCGTATCAAAAGTTTTTGATAGGTTGATGAATGTAGCCCCAACTAGCTGACCTTGATCTAGGGCCTTGTGGATATATCCAGTAAATTCTAGCAGGGCCGTTATGGTGCTGTGCCCTCCTCGAAACCCGTGCTGTTCTGGGCATAAGAGCTGATGCAGGTCCAGGTATTCCATGGGTTGATCTGCCATGGTTTTACTATAGTGAGGCAACATCCACCCCACCAACATCCCCAACAGCGACAGCCGCAATGCAGAGTGTCGGCATTGCACTGTCAGGGATGTTTCAGTGTTTCTATAGGGGGGCTGCACCACCAGAACCTCCGTGTGGGGGGCTCCACCCCCACAGTCCCCAGTCTCTTGGGATACAACTTCAAGTCGGAGTTGTCTCGGGGGTTGGGGCGAAACACCGGGTGATGCAGTCCCAGTGCCAGCAGTCACCATCATAGCCACCTGAGGCATTTGTTAGACTCCTGTCACTGTGATGGTCTTTGCTCTTGGGGTTTTGCCTTGCGGTTGGCATACCATCTGCCACAATCCATTCAAGTGCTTTGGAGAGTGGCAGGAGTATGGAGATCAGTCTGTAGTTGTTCTGTAGGGCCCGGTCACCACTTTTGTGGACTGGCGTTATGGTAGCTGATTTCCAGAGTTGAGGGAATCGAGAGTGGTGGAGGGACAGATTGATTATAGAGGTCAGGGGTCTTAGGACTTCTTCAAGTGCCAGTGCAAGAAATTTATGGTCCAGGGTGTCTCCGCTGTGCCTTGATTTGTCCAGTATTTTCTCCAGGTATTTTCTAGCCTCAGCGGTGGTAACTTCTTTAAAGTGAGAAAGTGGATGGTTCCCAGCTGAGGATTGTTCACCTTTAGGGTTTTTCTGGGTGGGGGGACTGAAGTAGTCTGCTGGGAGCACTCCACTTAGGTCCGTGAAAGCATTATTTAGAGCGTTCGCTATTTGGAGTGGTTCCACAAAGGAGACATCATTGACCAGGAGCATTGAGGGGGCCATTTTAGGGTCCTTGCCAGTTATATCACTGAGGTTGGACCAGAGGGACTTGCTGCAGTTCCAGGAGTTGGAGAAGGTTTCTTTATAGTAGGAGCATTTGGCTAGGTGGATAGCCTTTGTACACTCATTTCTAGCATTTTTATATTGTTGAATATTGGCAGCTGTACCATGTGCTAGTGCCTTCAGCCAGAGTTGATCTCAAGCACTGAGTTGAAGCAGGAGGTCTGGTGTTATCCAGGGGTTGAAGGGACCTTTGTTTTTTCTTGTTTTCAAAGGGGCATGTTTATCACAGGTGGAGTTGAATGTCACAATGAAGTGGTCGTGGGCAAAGTCTACATTGTTTCATGTAGGTCTGACCAGTCTAGGTGGCTTAGTTCCACTTTTAGTTGAGGTAGGTGCCTTTTGAGAAGTATGCAGCTGGTTCTGGTTCTGGGCGGGGGCTTGCTAAAGTTGTTTTGCCAGGTGCAAATCACGGGTGAGTGATCACTCAGGGAGTCAGAGAGGATGGTGGTCCCGGTGATATGGGCGGGACGATTGGAAAGGATCCAGTCCAGTAGTGTGCTAGTACCAGTTTTGTAGTTGATCCTTGTTGGGGTCATCACCATTTGGGAAAAGTGGATTGCAGCTAATGTGTCTCTCACTGTGGCAGCAGCAGGGGAGGACCAATTGATATTGAAACCCCCAAGTAGTATAATCTCAGAGTTTACGCTTAGCGTGCTGATAAAGTCCATTTGGTTGCTAGCTCCCGACATTGTTGTTTTGGGTGGAATGTAAACTGTGAGGATCGTAAGTGCCTTATTGTGAACACCCAGTTGTAGCTCATGATTCAAACAGTAAGTTACAGGCTGGGGCTAGGGTGATCCTTACTTGTAAGCTTGTTTTTATGTCTGTTACCCCTATGAAACACATTCTCCGGGTCGCACCTGGAAATGAACCTCAGCTCAATAGTGCCTTTCCCAGTTATGAACCTTTAAATAAATAAATAAATAAATAGTCTCAAATGGACCTGTGTGAATGAGGATACAACTCTACTATCTCAAAAAGAAAGGAAATTCTTTGCAAAAAAACTGTGTTAATGCACCACTTAGGGTTCAACTTAACACAACAAAAGTAGATAAATGTGATATTAGGGTTTCCATCCCTAACTCCCCACATTCATCCCCTAAAGTAGAAAAAGGAAAAAAAAACATTAGGGATTTGGATCTATGGAGTCTTGATGAATCAGTGATGGGGTCTTCCTTGGGGTTGTCAACACTAATGCTCACACCCTTCCCTGAGCAAACAAAGCTGCAAACAAAGTCAGATATGATCTTTATTCTTCATGCAGGGCCCTTCATGAAGAAAGCTACAGCACATTTTGTTGGCAACATGTGGTGAGATGTACATCTCTTCCTTTCAAGAGTGTATCACTATGAGACACTGGCATGGAGTTGTACCTTGTGATTCAGACAGGGGACTATGGGCTGGGGATAGGGTGAGCCTTAGAACTGACAACCCCAAAGAAGACCCCACCACTGATACGCCAAGACTTCAGAGACCCAAAACCTAATTTTTTTTTTCCTTTTGCTGCTTGGGGGTGGTGGTAGGGAATTAGGATTGGAAACCCTAACACCATATTTTCCTGCTTTTGTTGCATTAAGTTGAACCCTAACTGGTGCATTAATGCAGTTTTTTCAAAGAATGCATTTATATATATATATTTATATATATATATATATATATATATATATATATATATATATATATATATATGTATGAACCAGGAGGCATTGAAGGGGGTGGCATTGGGGTCAAGCCTAACACTCACCCCATTCCTTTGTAAAATAAGCAGGTTAGTAACAGTATAGGAGAATGGGGTGAGTGTTAGGGTTGGTGACTCCAATGCCACACCCCCAATGTCTCCTGGTCTCCACAGGGCAGGGGTGGGGTGTTAGGGTGAAACCCTAATGCCTCATTTCCCTACTTATGTTGCGGCAACACTAACTGGTGCATTAACAGTTTTTGCAACTAATTCCTTTGCTTTTTGAGATATAATAATAGTATTCTCATTTTACTGTGGGAGCACAAGATCCTTTGGACCCTGCACTCCTATCCCTCCATTGAGACAGTATAACAGTATCTTGATGTTACGGTGGGAGAAAAGGGTTCTTTGGGCCCTGTGCTCCCATCCCTCCATTGAGATAGTATAACAGTATCCATATGTTATGCCGGGAGTGCAGGGTCCTTCTGACCCTGCACTCCCATCCCTCCATTGAGATAGTATAACAGTATCCTTATGTTATGGTGGGAACACAGTGTTCTTTGGACCCTGTGCTCCCACATGAAGCAATTATAAGAAGGTCACTGGGCACTCCCAACCTCCACAAGGCACTTCCAACCACTCTGCTGATGCTGACCCAAACCACAGTCCTGATGACCACACCAGTGGGAACCACACCCCATTCTCGATCCTCCAAGGAACACAGTAAGGCACCAACCACCCTAGCCACACCTCCTTATATTGGAAGACCCTGCACTATGGAAATAAACTGGGCCAAAATATTGCTCAACAGAAAATTGCCATTACAATACAAAAAATCGTGAGGACAAAAAAGGCAGAAGCAAAAACCCAGAAACAACTGCAAATGTGATCTATGGAAAACAAGACCATCCTAATGTACAGTATTATATAAAATAAAGAGTAGGTAAATGTGAAATGGGGAAATATATCATCAAGGAGAGCTAATTAGCTCATAATCCCACTCACCCTTTGTGCTTGTGGGTTATGGAACTAATTAGCCTCCTCAATGGTATATTTCCCCATATACCACATTTATCTAGCATTTATTCTTTATATATACCATATATACTATATATAAATATCTACACCATATCTAGATACCATTATATATATTTCTATAATACATGGATGGAATGCGACTTTTGACATAGGATTCATTATCGGTTACTTCCCTGTATATCTCTGCAGTTAAAGCTGTATATCTCTGCAATCAATGCTGCATATTGTACCACTGGATGACAAATCTATAGAATAACATTAAAAAAACCAAAAACAACTGAAACAAACAAATTTATTACCAGTTACATACAGTACATACAAGCACAAGATTGAGCCAACAGAAAAAGGCCTTGCAGTCTATCATGTCTGCTTGAGTTGCAGACCTCTCAGTGTCTGCTGAGGGATCTTCCACTCCCCATTATCTGCTCCTCTGTCCACATCAATATCATACCACCTCCTCACCCTCCCCCATATGTAACTTTTTTCTTTGCTCTGTCCCAACCTCTCTTGAAGATGTCCACTGTCTTCAGTGAGACTACTTCCTCCAGCAACTTAATCCACTTCACTACCACCCTCTTTGTGAAAAAGTGCCTATTCATATCCCTCCTGAATTACCCCACCAGCTTGAGGCTAAAAATTAGGACAATTAACACATCAATTAACACACTGTCTTAATCAACTACACATATTCCCACACTAGTTAAGACACTTGCCACAGGACACACTCAAAAGACTACCACACCTACAAAAATGCTGTCCAAACCAAAGCAAAAACATTATATATTGTAAACTACAGCCTAACAGTAACCTAAAAATGTGCCCTGTCTCTCACCAGCCACATATCTTAAAGCACCAGCTCTCTCCTTAGATTCCAGTCCCTCCACCCTGTTTCCCCATGACTCTTGAAACTCTTCATCGCCTCTCACACCAAGACCACCATACTAATTCCATAGAAACAGAAGAATAACCTGGCAGAAAAGGCCTTTGGCCCATTGAGGCTGCCTGCTCCCTACCTTATACCCCATCAATGTAGCACTGGTAGAGAACCTACACAGTGCTCCCAACTTGTAGCTCTGCTTCATCAGTTGACTGCTCCCCCACTTGACCCTTCTCCCCCTTCATTATTTTTACCATACCCATGTGCATGTCCAAACATCTGTTGAAAACTGTAACTATCCAACCCCCCCTTCTGAGTAGACAGTTCCACCTGTACACCACCCTGTGGTGAAAAAGTATTTTCTGGTAGTCATCACCAATAGTGTTGTGGCCCAGCTGGAATGTAAAACAAAACTGGAAGGGATCCACTCCACAAACCCCCAAGTTGTGTCTAGCACACTGGAGAAACTGACCCACTTAACAGTGTATTTATTAAGTATCTTTTATTTCCACTATATCTGTCACCACCAGTAAACTGACATATCTCATACAACTGTAGACGTTTCATGGTCTCAACAATAAACTGACTACTTCTTCAGGACAAACTGGTATGCCCTTTTTTAAGCAGTGAAATCTCCAGAAACCTTTATAGATGCTTTCTCTGATTTATTTCTTTTTTCCTTTTCTCTTTTTATTGTCCCCTATTCAGGTTGCTTTATTTTATGCACTTGCTGGTGTTTGTAAACTTTGTGGCCCTCTCCTACCTGTAAAACTCTCCCTTCCAGCTTCATTGAAAGCCCTGCGGTCCATCTTTCTCAATTGAAAGAGACTCCATTCCTGTCCCCTGATCACCCCTGTGAGGTACTTGTTGGTCTCTGTCATATCCCCTCTCACTCTCTTCTCTTCCATGGTGTACTTATTGAGATCCCTCAGTCTCTGTTCGTAGGGCTTTTGCTACAACCCCTTCACCATTTTAGCTGCCCTCCTCTAGACTGCCTCCACCCTAGTTATGTCCATGCTGAGGTGCCACCCCCAAAACTGGACACAATACTCCAGGTGGGGTCTCACCAGCAAGTGATACAGTGGTGACACTACCTCCCTCCTCCTGCTGGAAATGCCCTACCCACTACCTTGTCATGCTGCCCTGCCACTTTGAGGTAATCAGATATGATAATCCCAAGGTCACTTTCCTGCTTAGTGACTGTCAGTACCTCCCCCATCTTATACTTAGCGCCTGGATTCCTATGCCCTAGTTGCATGATTTTGTACTTTTTGGCACTGAACCCCAACTGCCACACCTTAAGTTTCCCAAAATCCCTATGCATTCTCTCCACCCCAGGACATCTGGCTTTGCAACAAAACTGGTGCGGTTTGTATCAACTAATTTTAAATACAGTCAGACCTCATTAACCTATGCCTTGTTATTACATATATCTGATAATCTAACAGGGAACTTCTGAAAGAGATTTTTGCCATGTTAATAAGAATCATCTGGACATTGTCTGGTTACTATGTATATTTTTATTACATAACAAAATGACCAAAAACAAATGTTTACAGTTTAACCAGGTCTGACTGTAATAGTCACTTGGGGTGGTTTATTACAGTTTCTGTTTACACAAGGAAAGCAACAGTGTTTAACACAAATAAATCACCATGTATTGGTTCTCTATAAACTAAAAGTGCTTCTCTCTGGAGGGGTTTCAATACAAACCTGAATCCTTCATGACTATGGAAAATGAAAATTCAGAGGAACATAACATAAGGTAAGCCTAAAGAGAAAATGTTGCTTTATTGAAAACTACATTGGTAAATGATGCTTACTGAACACAGAAGCTGAAAATTGGGGTGTGTGTGGGGGGACACTTTAACAGGAAATTGTGGTGCTACCTGAAGAAACTGACAATGAGGAAAGCAAAATCAATGCACTGATGAAAAGACACAGATCAAAGTCACCAGATTATAATATATCATTGTGTTGGTTGACCATCCATGGCACTCTAGACATTACCTCATTGGTTTTAGCCCACCTGATAGGCTAGTGATGCACATGACCTTAGGATCGAATTTCTAGTCCTCAGGTCCCAGAAGACCCTGTTCTCCAGTTCTAATTGTGCATCTGATAAGGCAACAAGCACCCCAGGAGCCCCTGTATTGTGCCAGCAAGGTAGGCCTGTGGATTCCACAGAAAAATGTTTTAGTTTTGAGTTAAAATGCTTTGAGCCTCCCTTAATATGTTTTACAGCAATTTTCTGCAGTTTCTACAGTCTAAATGGAGTTTTGTTACCAATATTATGAATGGCAATGGATTAGGAGTCTGGCTCATTGGGCCACCTGAAGTATTGTTGGTGTTTTCAGTGTAAAACAGGTCAGAACAGATTGTGCTGTTCCATTATGTTGGATGTTTTCATTGGTTGTTAAATTGTTTTTATCTGCTGTTGAAATCTGTTCTGTGGCATTATGTTTGGGGCTGGAAGAGGCCTGCGTGGTCATGGGCACGCCGGAGTGCCTTTTTCTACATTCAGTGCAGTTCAAGCCCATGGTTGTTCAAGAAACAAAGAGCCCCATTGATTCATGCCACTGGTTGTTTTTGGGTGCTAACGTGCCATTCTAGACAGCATTTTTTTGGAACTCCTGCTGGCTCCACGTGGTCCGAGTGACCTTCCCCACCCCCCCCGCTTCCCCCACCATCTCCCCTCGCTTAAGCTATCTAAGAGAGGCTACAGGCTGCTGGTACAGTCACTGGATTTACTTCCTTACATGGCAGCATGGAGTACCTAATCTCCATGTGGCAGGTGAGCTTTCAGATGGTGGGCGGGCCATTGGCCGCCTGACATCTGAAGGACCGCCCCTGCCCACGACTCCCCCTGTCTCTTGCTTCTCTCTCTCTCCCAGCACTCGCCACATCTCCAATGACATTGGGAGAACTTCCTACAAACAGAGGAATTTATTTCAGCAGACAAGAGACAGGGGAGGGCAGATCAAGCTTTTACCTCGCTCCTAACCTTCAGCTCCTAAACTTGGATAGATTCCCAGCAGACAGGGGGGCATACTTCAGCAAACCCCTGCCCTCAAGCTAGGATTAAGGTCCACAGCAGGTGGATATTTAGTTGCCTCAGGGGAATCCCCTCCCAAGCGGAGACCTCAAGGCACCGTAGGGACTAGGGACAGCTGATTCTGTGTTGTTATGAATCTGGGACCATCTTGTCAAGCCTAGGCCCCTTCCTTAGCAGCCGGCCTAGTCAAGCCATCATCCCCTCAGGCCTAGGGCTCCTCTCTCTAGTGGTAAGCCTGAGCACTTTCTCTATGTTGATTCTTATACTGCCCACCCCCATTCACCTAGGGTACCTCTCCACAGCGGCCCTTCAGCATGGGAGGGGCTACTGTCCCCTCTTATATATATATATATATATATATATATATATATATATTACATGCAATTTTGTAAGCCATTTTAGAGGGCCACCATACCCAATTAGTTCAGCCATCTTAGAAGGTCACCATCTAGTAGGCAACTGAGCATCTCTTTTGTTTGGCCTAAAGTGTTGTCGGTATAGGCTAGAAGTTACAGTAGTGAGACTTGAACAAGCTTAGTACTTCAGCAGACCAGACCTGGATTTGATTCTTACAACCTCCTCTTGCATGCTGTGTAGATCTGAATAAGTAATTTTACCCAGCCGGCACCATCCTGTCTCAGCACAGGGGCAATGTAATTGCGGGGGGGGGGAATCCCCTGCCCCTTAAGGCCACCTCAAAGGTGGATTATTTAAGGGGTAGTTAACATAGGAAGTAACATCACATTGGGGCATTCAGTTTTTCTTCCTCTGGAAGCCCACTATGACTCCGCCCCTAATAATCCCTCCATTTTTGTCTTCTCTCTCCACAGATGGTGAAGGCAAGAAAATGCACCTTGTGTAGCACCACCTTGATGCCCCACAACATGGGACCTCAATGCCCCACATGCCTCCATGACAAGGATGACATGTCCCAGGAGAAATCTCCAGGGATGGGTTCGGACACTCCGGGACCCAGTGGAGTTAATTGGATGGACCCAGGAGCCATCCTTTTGCAGAATCAACAAGCAACAGTGGCCATGATGGAGAGCCAGCAAAACTTTATGTTGAAGGTCATGGAGAGGCTGGAGACCATGACCCAGTCCAAGTTTCCACAGTCCCCAAAGCTACCACCAGAACCAGAGAATCCGGGTGGGACCACTGGAACTCGTCCAGATACAGTCGAGCCACCTCCAAGTACCCCATACCGGATATAGGGGAGGACATGGGGGATAAAGACCTCCCTGATGTTGGGGAAAATGTTCCTTCTGATGAAGAAGATATGGAAACACAATCAGTGCCATCTCTTACATCCAAGCTGTGCTTGTTTGACCGGGTCCTAGGCCTTATGAGGAAAATCAAGACCACTATGGGGTTTGAGCTTGAGGAAGGCCAGCCTGAATCGAAACTCGACCCCATGATCCAGCAAAGAAAAATCACCAAGGACACCTTTCCCATTTGTCCAGCAATTGATGACATCTTCAGCAAAGAATGGGAGTCTACAGAACTGGGTCGAATGTTGGATAAGAGAAACCTAGAATACATGCACCCTGTGCAGGAGGACAAGGCCAGTGCCTGGTGCACTGCACCCACTATCGACCCCCAGGTAGCAGCCCTTAGCAAGAAGACCGTACTACCCTGTGGTACCATATCCCTAAAGGACCCTATAGATAAAATGGTAGAGGACAATGTTGAAGAAATTATTTGAAATAGAGGGCACAGCAGCCAAAGCCTCCACAACTGCAGTCTATACCGCTCATGCCCAAATTTGATGGCTTGAAGAACTTCTGGAGAAAGCTGACCCTAAAACCAGGGAGTCCAAATTGTTAGAATGCATTCTTGATGCAGCAAAATACTTGGCAAACATGGCAGTAGACACTCTAAAATTAAACACCAGGGTAACAGCACTAACAAACCATGCCAGGAGAGCTTTGTGGCTCAAATTGTGGGAAGCAGACAATGAATCCAAGGCATTGCTACAGAATTTGCCCATGAAGGGGAAACATGTGTTCATAGAAGGCCTACAGGAGTACTTGAAGCAGAAGGAGGAAGGGAATGACCTCCTTTAAAACAAGGGCAGACTTACCTATCTCCCATCAAACAGATGAAGGTTTCTGGGGGGGCAACAGATCACAACAACCATGTAGAGATAACTACTACCAGAACAATTCCTTTTGGGGTAGAGGAGCTCAGGGAGGAGCACATAACTCCTTCATCTCCACCTATTGAACCTCCACCTTCCAAGGCTGAGGCTCCAAATTCAGAAGCAGAAAGAGAGGAAACAGGAACAAACAATGCCTATGAGTCACGTCTGTCTCAGAAACCAGTGCCAGGCCCTTGTCCACCAGTGGGCAAAAGACTAATACTGTTCCAACAAAGGTGGGAGGGTACAACAACAGACAAATGGGTTCTAGAGGTGGTGTCCCAGAGGTATTCCATAGAAATGTCCCACTCCCCGGTCCCACACAGGTTTGTAAGCTCTCCCATCTCAAAAAGAAAGGCATTAGCCCATCAAGTCCAACAAATTCTGCAGGACTTGATGCAGAACAGGGTGATCTAAGTGGTGCCCCCGCACAAGCAAGAACAGGGAGTGTACTCCATATTCTTCCTTGTGCCCAAGAAGACAGGGGAGATCCACCCCATCCTAGACCTCAAACACCTCAACAAACATGTGATCATACAGAGGTTCAAGATGGAGATATTAAGGTCAACCATCTGCAGCATTCGGGTAGGTGACTACCTAACATTAATAGACCTGAAGGACGCGTATCTACACATCCCAATCAAGCCAAGCCATAGGCAGTATTTATGTTTTCGTATCTTAGGGCAACCTTTTTTAGTATCAGGCTCTGCCCTTTGGACTTACCTCAGCGCCAAGGATGTTTACCAAGGTATCCATAGTCCTGGTCACCAGGTTGAGGGAGCAAGGGGTGGACATAATCCCATACCTGGACAACTGGCTGATCTGAGCTCATTCCAAAGAACGCTCACTGAATGTCACCCAGTTGGCAATATGGGCGCTCGAGGAACACGGTTGGGTGGTGAACCAGGCCAAAAGTTTCACGGCACCCACACAACAAATAGAACACCTGGGAGTGGAGATAAACACATCCCAGGGGTGGGCCAGACCATCTCAGAAGAGGATGGAAACTGTGAGGGCCTTAGCACAACAGCTGAGAGCCAGCAGCCTTCCTACCATTGGGCAAATAACCCAGATGTTAGGCTGCATGGCGTCATGTATCGATCTAGTTCCCTGGGCCAGGTGGCACATGAGACCACTGCAGAACTACATGCTGACCAGGGGATCCCTGAATGAGTGGAATCTGAACATCGGGATACCTCTGCTGGAATCGGTATGATGCTCCCTAGTCTGGTGGTCGACGAGCCGGTCCATCACATGAGGGGTTCCATTGGAGACCAGCTACGATGTCACCATCAAAATGGATGCAAGTCTCCTGGGTTGGGGAGCATGTCTGGGACATCTCTCAGCCCAAGGCCGCTGGACCTCTCTGGAGGCAAGACTGTCCATCAACGTAGTGGAGATGAGGGCAGTCTACCATGTCCTCAGATCCTTCTAAGTTACCATCCATGGTCAGTCAGTCTTGATTCGCTCTGACAATCAAGTCACTGTAGCTTGTATCACCAAACAGGGGGGCACCAGGAGCAGGGCCATGCAGAGAGAGGTAACAAGGGTGTTGACCTGGGCCCAGACCAACCTCAGGCATATTGGTGCAGTCCACCTGGCAGGAAAACTCAACACCCAGGCAGATTGGCTCAGCCACCAACAGGTTCACCTGGGAGAGTGGCACCTGCACCCCGAGCTGTTCCTGCTGATACAGGAAGCTTGGGGTCCCATTTCCATGGACCTCATGGCAACAGCAGAGAACTCCCAAGTGAGGAGATTCTTCTCCAGGTACAGGGATCACCACTCTCAAGGGACCGATGCCCTATCCCAGACCTGGGCACTGGACCGGTCCTACATTTTCCCCCATCCCTCTCCTACCACAGGTACTATCAAAGATTAGACAATCTCAGAAAACAGTTGTCCTAGTGGCACCATACTGGCCACGGTAAGCATGGTTCACAGCAGTGGTAGCCATGGCACTGGACAAATACAGACTGCTGTACTGTCCAGATGTGCTAACGCAGGGACCCGTGGTCCACCCCACACCAGGGACCTTGAAGCTAACGACCTGGATCCTGAGAGGTAGAGACTGTTGAAAGCTGGGTAGAAGAAGAAGGATCAGCATTTATATAGCGCTTTCATACAGTATCCCAAAGCGCTTTACAAACAATGCTAGACTGGTAGTGAAGTGACTGAATGTGTGGTAGCGGCCATATCGCACATCATCACCCACACACAGCCTGGATAATTGCATGAACCGGTTTATGGGAAGGGGAACATTGGCCAGGACACCGGGAATGTTCCCTGCTCTGTACAATGAGTACCCTGGGTTCTTTTACTTTCACCTGGACACCCACCAGGACAACACCAGGATGGGCAGAAGGGACCTCAGTTTATCATCTCATCCAAAGGACAGTACACCCCAGCAGTATAGCACCCCCCAATACTGCACTCAGATGCCAGCGATTTTTAGGTGCAAGTCTATCCCTGTGTGGGACGAGAACCCATGACCTTCTGGTCCAGAGGCGGATGTGCTACCAACTGAGACACGCTGACACCACAAATCAGTCATACCTATGTTGCTACAATCCAGAAGGCCTTCCACTACCTCCACCTATGGCAGACAGTGGACAATCTTCACGGCATGGTGCAGGGATAAGGGTGTAGAACCCGAAAAGGTCGACATGTTGACCATTCTACTTTATTTACAACAGGGTGTAGACAAAGGCTTATCGCACTCTTCACTCTGAGTGCAGCTGTCTGCCATCAGTGCTGCCATCGGCCCCATAGGGCAACACAGTCTGGAAGCTCACCTAGACGAGGTTCGCTTCCTCAGGGCGGTAGAAGTGCTACACCCCAAAGTTTGGACTCTTATTGCCCCAAGGGACCTGACCCTAGTTCTAGACTCCCACAGCACAGCACCATTCGAACCATTGAGTCAGGTGGATTTGTTCTGGGCAGGTTTGAAAGCCTGCTTCCTCATGGCCATTTGATCCACTTGGAGGATTAGTGAACTGGGGGCTCAGTCCTGCAGAGAACCTTACACCATATTCACTCCACAGGAGGTACACTTACGGACAGTTCCAGCCTTTCAACGCAAGGTCGCATCCATCTTTCATAGGGAACAACCCATTGAATTGCCTACCCTCTCTGATAGATCAGCGGGGAACACTGCGATACTTCATCACTTAGACGTGGGAGGCACCCTGGCCATGTACATATCTAGATCCAAGCAGATATGTAAGACAGAAAGATTGTTTATTGTAGCTAAAGGGAAATGACAGGGTAAGGCAGCATCCAAATCCACAATAGCGAGCTGGCTCAAGAGAACCATTCTAGAAGCATACAAGACAAAGAACCTAATGCCCCCAGAGGGTATTAGAGCTCATTCTACCAGAGCGGTGTCTACCTCTTGGGCAGAGAGGGCTAATGTGTCTACGGAAGACATTTGCAGGGCAGCCACTTGGACCTCCATCCACACCTTTGTGAGACACTATAGAATGGACTGCTTGTATGAATTACAGACCCTTTTTGCTACTCGGGTTCTCTCAACAGCCAGTTTCTCCTCTTCTCATTCTTAGGTCACTCTGTCCCACCCATTGGGTATAGTACTGCTGATTAGCAACCCATGAGGCACAGTAATGTCTGGAGTGCCATGGATGGTCAACCAACACAATGTGTGTTTACTCACCTGGTAAAGGTGATTGTGTTGGTTGACATCCATGGCACTCCATGGCACTCCCTCAGAACGATCAGAGTGACTAGGAGGACATCTGTGTTAGTGGAATAGGGGAACAAAGGGACATTACAATGTGTACATATATCTCACTGCTTGAGTCATCCTGGATGGCTACTGTCGGCTGCTTAGGAGGCTAAGTATTAGTATTGTATCAATAGGTGAATAAAAAGGGGGCCACTCCAACCAAGAAATTCACTCAGTGTGTGTGTAGCAGCTAAAAACATTGTGTGCTATTATTAACCTTATTTTCAGCTATGGAAGATTCGAACTGGAGAACAGGGGCTTCGGGGACCGGGGGACTAGGAATTCGATCCTAAGGTCATGTACATCACTAACCTATCAGGTGGGCTAAAACCCATGAGGTAATGTCTGGAGTGCCATGGGTGTCAACCAACGCAATCACTTTTATCAGGCGAGTAAACACCCATTCTGTTACTGTACCTTTATTATCAGTGTCAGAGCCAAGATTCTAAAAAAGGTCCTGCAGAAATCATGAAAGGGGACTGAGTTAAAGGGACTGTGCTATAAGCAAGCAGAAACCTTTGGTATCTTGTGCTGAACATGGTGACTCTTTTTTTTAAACCAGGAGAGACACACTAAGCTGAAAGCTTGTTTACAAGTGCAACCTGGGAGCACAAGGAAGTTAAGTGACTTGCTGCAGGTCACACAGTATGCAAGTGGGGGCTGTGGGATTCAAATCCAGGTCTCTAGATTTGCAACTCAGAGCCTTAAACCACTGTGCTACACTGCCTCCAGACAATATGCCATGCTAAAGTAAATGTGTGTAGTGTTAGAAATAAATGATGGTCTGGTGGCTTGCTTACACATCAGTTAAATGTTGAAGAAGGATCCTGTTGCAGCAGGATCTTTATTAATGCTGGATCTGACACCATGTAATATGCCCTTGAAGGTGTAGGTGCTGTTCTTAATGCAATATACAAATCTACAAGATCACGGAAATCAACAACATGCTAAATGACACCCAGATGGATCTAATGTTTTTCTTTGCTTCATACAGAGTTTGTCAGAAGTTAGAGGCAACAGACTGATGTACTATAATTTAGTGACTTCAGAATGACTTTTCACTGGAGCATTGCTTTTGCCTTTCTCCAAAACAGTGAAGTTTCTGATACAGATATAAATAGTTTAAAGCACTTGAGATCAGAATATTTCGCAACTGAACACTTGCTGAGAGTTTAGTCTGATGTAATTGAGAACAGTTGAATATTCCAGCTGGGTGAGTGTTAACTAATTTGTATGCCAAAATTCAAGTCACATTCAGCTGAGACCTGGTTCACCACTATTTACACTAGTTAAATGTTCTGGTTGAGCATTCTATTCAGTTTTCTCATTTGGGTACTGTACTGTGGTTGCCCAGTTCAAGTCTAACACAAATATAACAGAAATTGCTCAGGTTTCAGGTCTCAGATAGATATGCAAGGTTTTATTTCTGTCTGTTTTCATTTTTAAAAACATTTTTTCTTAGCCAAATCCGGAACCACACTCAGAACACTGGACTGTTGAACTGAATTCTGGACTGAACTGCTATTCAGTCATTTTCACGCATTGCTGACTGAGAATAATAGGAAAAATGGAGGGCTTCTCACATTACAGAAACTGGAGCATGATGGGGACTGGTGATCCAGTTTTCTAAATAATATGAAATTAGTTAGTAATTCCTGTCCTCCCCCAGAGCCTTACTGTATGACACTAAACGTCTAAATTTGGCCCCTCTGTGTATCACGATGTATTCATATTTGTCATGTTCCAGGCTAGCTAGCCAACTCTTTAATAAGAATTATGTTTGAGCTATACATAAACATCTGAGTTCTACGAGGAAACTCAGGCCCTGCAAATCCCCCACTCTGTTGTACAGTACCAGTGCATTAATCATCATTATATGATAATAATCTGTCTCTGACAGAAACAGGGACATTTACATTTTGTGGTTAAAGCGTACATTAGAAAATATGGATTCAGTGGTAGTATAAAACATATGAAACCCCTGATGCATTGTAACAACTTAGAAAAACAAGTAATAGATACATCATCTTGTATTTCATATAATTTCTGTAATTCCAAACCTTATTTCTGAATTACTAACGATGTCTGCATAAAAACAGGAATATTGCCCTATCTCCTGTGGTTGCTCGTCTACATCTGACAGCACAAATCTGTTTATGACATTATAAGTTGTTTCTGTGGAGATAATTATGATGTCAAAACAAGGGATTATGATGTCATGGGTACGACAAGCAGCCAGAACAGATAAAGTCTAGGGGTAGTGATCTTGTTTCCATTCAACTGTCCTCAATAATATTACAAGCTCTGGTCAGAAACAAAATGTCTGCCAATACATTAGCTTGATAAGAAACATAGGTTTAAACTGTGGGTTGGATTTTAATGTGTTGTATTATTTTTATCTTAAAATTCCACATTTACAACACAGTAATACAAAAAAGAAAACCTTAAAGGTGTAGCTAATGTGGAAACAGCTGATGTTGGCTCTGTTTACACAGTCACACACACACACACACACACACACACACACACAGACACACACACAGCCATTACAACAGTCATGCACACCCAAAGGGCATGGGTTTGAGTAGACTTCTAGCGAGTACTGTATCATTTTAGTTGCCTGTTTGGCAGTACCGGACTTCCATGTGTCAGATGGTGCCCAGCTGTGGAGGTCAGTAGAGAGTATTGTTAAGTGTCAGTGCCTTTTTGGGACTGGGGTGGAGGTTTTGGGTACACTGGGTGTTGGGGATATCCCCAGATAAAATGTATATTGGCAGTTTGGCATGGAGGGAAGGGGTGCCAGTAGACACCAAGGAAAATCTTACCAAAGTACAATGGGAATGCGGGGGTAGTACTAGAGACAGGGAAATCACTAGGGGATTATTAACCCAGAAAAAAACAGCTCCCCCCCCCCAGGATAGCCCAGCTGAAATGGAATATCTTGTTTTCAGTGGGGTCTTGCTCTATTACAAACAAATTGCTGCACTGTGAGTAAGCAATTTGTTTAACTTCAACCTAGTTCTGTTTACTCCATTGTTGGAATGGGCTCCTCCCGGCTTCTCTTTATTTTTGCAGGGACAGGAGGGATCACACTTGCTGCTAGCATCCTGCTTTTACTAATTTTTTCAATGTATTTAACCAGGATAGTCCAGCTGAGATGCAACATCTCATTTCAGAGGGGGTGGTACTTTTACACCTTTTGACATTGCATTTACCCAGGATTGCACAGTTCAGATGCAGTATCTCATTTTCATTGGAGTTCTGCATTTATCCAGTTTTACAGAGTCTTTTTCCTTGGACAGACCAGCTGTGATGCAATGTTTCATTTTCATTGAGGTACTCCTGTTACACTTATTGACATTGTATTTTCCTTAGGATACTGTAAGATAGCCTCCATGCTGGATGGGTTGCCCAGTCAACTATAAAGGAACTGATATTTAAAACTTTATTTCTGGGGCTTAAATAGCACCTTTCTCTGCTGAAGAGATGTTGGAGTGCAGGAATAGTACAGATGTGTCAAGCCAGGATGAAGCACAGAAATGCTGCAGAATATCACAGAATACTGCAATTTATTGCAGGGGCCATTGTAAGTCAAAGGCAATTAAGCCCTTTTGTCATGCAGAGTTTTGTGACACGTCATTACTGCAGGTTACTGTGCTTCATCATGGTTAACACATCTGTATATAGCTGTCACATTGTTTAGCCACGGTGTTAAATGGAGAGTGGCAGGGTTATTTTAGGTTTTATTTTTTAGTTTAGGTGCCAAAAAGAAGGGGTGCTCTTCTGGTCAGCATTCCAAATGTTACTTGGGCCACCAGAATTTACACTCAGTCTGGGAATTTTGCTTGTCTGTCTCGGATACATTGGCATCTGACCACATCGGCTGTCTTTGAGTCTGCAGTATTTTGTTCTTGGAAATTGTGTTCTGAATTATGGACCCTGTTTCAGTCTCCATTCCAACTCTGAGTCAGAGAAAAGCTTAGAGAATAGAGAAGTGAAGACCGGAGGCCTATCCAGATTAAATTAGTGTTAGTGTTCATTTGTTTATTTGTATTTTTTCTCCTTAAATTATTAAATTGTTTTGTTATTTTATACTGTTTTTATTGCTGTAAGGCTTACTAAACCATCTGGCTAGAGCACAAAACAAATACAATTTACTTTGCCTTGCCTTGCCTAGGGTAGAGCATCTGAGATGCATATTTCATTTTCAGTGTGATTCCTCCACCTTTTTACCCATTTTTACATTGTATTTACCCAGAATAGCTCAGCTAAGATGCGATATGTCATTTTCAGTGGTTCTTGCTTTTTTATGAATTGTTACAATGCATTTATCTACAATTGCCCAACAGAGATGCAATGTCTTATTTTCAGTTGGGTCCTGCTAATCCCTGTTTTTACAGTGTATTTGCCCTACGTAGTCCAACTGAGAATCAATATCTCATTTTCAGTAGGGGTCCAGCTTTTACATACTGTATGTATACTGTATATTTACTAATGATAACCCAGCTGAGATGCAATATCTTTTTCTGTAGGGCCCTGCATTTACACATTTTTTCAATGTATTTCCCAGGATAGGTCAACTGAGATGCAGTATCTCATTTAAGTGGGGTCCTGGTTTACACAGTTTAGAAACAGAAACATAGAATTTGATGGCAGATAAGGACCGTTTGGCCCACCCAGTCTGCCCATTTCCCTACCTGATGGATAAGCTGCAGATTCTAGTTAATCAACAGCTTACTTCCTCCTGCCCCCCACTAGAATTGCCTTATGCCTGCCCCATGCATTCTTGAATTCTCCCACTGTTCCTGACTCCACAACTTCCTCAGGAAGGCTGTTCCATGCATCCACAACTCTCTCTGTGAAAAAATACTTTCTAACATTACCTCTGAGCCGTCCCCCCTCTATCTTCAAATTGTGCCCCTTGTTCTTGCACATTTCTTCTTCTGAAAGATACTACCCTCTTGTACCTTGTTAATTCCCTTGAGATACTTGAAAGTTTCTATCATGTCCCCCCTCTCTCTTCTTTCCTCAAGAGTATACATATTAAGCTGCTTTAGTCTCTCCTCGTATGTCTTCTGGTGCAGACCTTGCACCATTTTGGTTGCCCTCCTCTGAACAGCCTCCACTCTGTCTATGTCTTTGCGGAGATGGGGACTCCAGAATTGCATGCAGTACTCCAGATGGGGTCTCACTAACTGTCTGCAGAGAGGGATAACAACTTCCTGTTTTCTACTGTTGATGCCTCTCCCTATGCATCCCAGTATCCCCCAGCCCTCCTTATTGCCTTCTCACATTGCTTGCCCACCTTTAAGTCATCTGATATAATTACTCCTAGGTCTCTTTTGATTTTTGTTGTTGTTATTAACTCACCCCCCATTGTGTACTCTTCCCCTGGGGTTTTGTTTCCCAGATGCATTACCTTGCACTTCTTTGCATTGAATCTGAGCTGCCACGTATTTGACCATTCCTCCAACCTTGCCAAGTCCCTTTTCATTCTTTCTACCCCACCTTGTGTATCAACCCTGTTGCAGATCTTTGTGTCATCTGCAAAGAGGCATACCTTTCCTTCCAGGTGCTCTCCAATGTCACTTATAAAAATATTAAAGAGGACCGGTCCCAGTACCGAACCCTTCGGTAGCCTGCTAGTTACCCTCCTTTCTTCACTGTGGACTCCCTTTACTATTACCCTTTGCGTCCTGTTGTCCAGCCAGTTTTTTATCCAGGCTACCACCTTGGGACCCACTCCAAGGCTGGCTAACTTGTATATTAATCTTTTGTGTGAGACTGTGTCGAATGCCTTGCTAAAATCTAGGTAGGCCATATCCACAGCCCCTCCCTGGTCTACTACTTTGGTCACCCAGTCAAAGAAATCTATTAGGTTTGTCTGACATGACCTTCCTGCTGTGAAACCATGCTGCCTTGGGTCCTGTGCCCCACTGGCCTCTAGGTACTCAACAATTCTTTCCTTCAGAAGTGATTCCATCATTTTCCCTACCACTGAAGTCAAACTAACTGGTCTGTAGTTTCCTGCCTCTGCTCTGCTCCCACTTTTGTGAAGTGGAATCACATTTGCCCTCCTCCAGTCCTCAGATATCACTCCATCCTCCCATGATTTATTAAAGAGAGTAGTCAGTGGTGTTACTAGTTCTACCCTTAGTTCTTTTAGTATTCTTGGGTGAATCCCATCAGGCCCCATTGCTTTGTTTGACACTGCATTTACCCAGGAAAGAACAGCTAAGATGCAATATCTCATTTCCAGTGGGGTCCTCCTTTTACCTATTTTTTTTTTTTTTACAAAGTATGTACCCGGGATAGGGCAGCTAAGAAGCAATATCTCATTTCAATGGTTTCATGCTTTTACCTATTGAAGCCTCTAAAGACACCAAACAGTACTGTTGCTCCTGACCCCAGGGCAGTCAGCAGGGTCAGAGCAAAGAAAACTCACTGAACCAGCACAGAATAGAAAAAGTGCCATAACCTTTTAAACTAGGTCTGGTAGGAGGGAAGGGGCAGGAACAAGCAGAGAAGAAGGGCAGGGCTCTCAGGCATATCAATGAGGTGCTGCGATTCCACTGTGGAGGCAGAAGGCAACCTTCATTAGTTCCTGTTATGTACTTACTGATCCTGCTTCCTCTCCTACTCTGTTAGCAATACATCAGCCTAGCTCTAGCTATACAGCTGTACAAATAAGATCTCACAACAAAAGGATCAGATGGTGCTTGCAGAAGTCAGGATCAACCTGACTCACTATGAATGATTAGATCCAAGTCTTCTGCACTCAAAATAATGCAGAAAATGACACAATGCTCAAATCTTCCTTTATTTAGTGCAAAAAGTGTAAAACCTATATAGCAAAAATGCAGTAAAAGATATAACGCAGCTGGGCCATCCACATCGATATTTTACCTTGGCTGTTAGGCTCCAACAGTGGGCCATAATTCTGCATGTACACTGTACTCATTCATATGTGTCATTAATATGCGTTTTATGTGTTTTTAAGTCAGGACCATCATCACAAGTCACTTGTGATACAAATCACGTTCTCCATCATCATCAAGGTCACACATGCAGTCACAAATCATGATTCACGATCACGTCACTAATCATAACATTAATTTTTGTACTAGTACTAGTTACTTGGATGTATTGTAAGCCTGTTTTGTAGTATCTCTCCAGGCTTCACCTCCCCACCATTGTACTCATTAATAAGACTTTTTAAATTGGGGAGTTTTATGATACAGTATCAGCTCATCAGGGAAGTATAGCCATAGGCATTCACATTCCTTCCTGTACAGCATGTGAGTTACAGTATTGTAAGTAGTGGTGGGCGAAGTGGTCCCAATTCGTTCCGTGAAGTGATTCACGGAGTAACACCGAATCAGCGGAGTACTCCACAATGTGAAGCGGAGGACTTCGATTCATAATGAGGAACGCGAAGTCCATTGAAACCAATGACTTTGCGTTATTCCGCCTTCCCCAAACCACTTCACCAATTTTATGGTGAAGTACATTGAAATCAATGTAATTCACCTCATTTCACCTTGTAATTAAGTGCCAAATGAAATTCTGCAGTGATTCATGGGATTGCAGGTCACATGGGCTCTAGATTGTTCTGCACAGCCTCAGTTCTGGCCTGGGTAGTGAGTGTGTGTGTAGTGGTAGCTGGAGACAGTTTGCTGTCAGAGCTCTGTGATTCAAAACCTCTAAAAGCTGTTT
The DNA here is from genome assembly GCA_016271365.2 of Neoceratodus forsteri. Taxonomy (NCBI): domain Eukaryota; kingdom Metazoa; phylum Chordata; order Ceratodontiformes; family Ceratodontidae; genus Neoceratodus; species Neoceratodus forsteri. The sequence goes on along the minus strand of CM057452.1, from coordinate 1,478,143,699 downwards.
AAAATGCCTTTTTGAGTAATTTTTTTTGCTCAAAATTTAGAACATCAATTGTAGGGCAGACTAGATGTGCCAAGCGGTCCTTATCTGCCGTCAAAGTCTATGTTTCTATGTTTCTATGTAGGAAACCCTTCTGTGCTCATATCATAGAGTGTTTATTGCTGTGTGTGGATTTTGAATATTAATTTAGAACAGTCAGTCTGTGTACTGTGAAGTGTGCTTTGGGGGAAGGGCGTATTTGTTGTGTAGGTACATTAACTGGGAGAAAAAGGTAGTCTTTCTGTTTTGGTTATATTTTTCTTGTATAACTGTGTTAATGTACCCAGTAATATTTTCAGTCATTCTTGACATTTTATTTGCTGATTGTAGTGGTGCAGTAGTGTATAATTTGTCTGTTTAAAACATTTGGTTATATTACCAAAGGTTTTCAGTTTGCTACGCATTACTTGTAGTGTGTGTGTGAGTGTGTGTGCGATGTATGCCATTAAATCAGACACCTTTTATTGTGCCATAGAGTAATTGCAGCAGTGTGAACCTGCTATCCACTGCACCTGCATGAATTTTTTATACTTCTTTGTGGTATCTTTGCTGGTAGTGGATTGTTACTGCTGTGCACTAATCCCCCAACTGGCAAAATGTATTCCTTTCCAGATTTGGATTTGTGACTTGTGGACACTGGTTAGGTGTTGTTGTGCCTTTTCATATGCATCCCTTGAGTGCACAGTGCAATCTTAATCTGTCTGTGCATTTGCAGTGCACCATTAATTCTGTGAGCCTGCATTTCTTGTTACAATCTCACTTCACTTCGTCAGCACTGGGGAATTTTCTGGACACAAGACAGTAGCATTTTGTCAGCACTGGGGAATTTTCTGGACACAAGACAGTAGCCTTTTGGGGATGCACATTAATTCTGGTGACTCTGTGTTTGACCACTGCATGCATGACTGAGTGCGCCATTAATTCTGGGAGACTGCATTTCTTGTTATGCTCTCATTTCACTTCGTCAGCACTGGGGAGTTTTCTGGACACAAGACAGTAGCACTTTGAGGATGCACATTAATTCTGGTGACTGTGTGGGTGGGGTGCTGCCAGTATTGTCACTCTGCCGTACTTCGTGATTAAGGCAGAATGACAACGTGATGTAATAATAACAAGGCAAAGTGTGCCTTTTCTATGGGGCACTCCATGTAGTGAAGTGGCAATGCAAAGTGGCCACTTCGCGCTCACTTCACTGGCAGATTTTAAATTCGCTGCATCTCTACTGCTGACTGCAGTAACCTTAAATAGCTGGTGAAAATAGTGTGAAAATTACTACTTAAATGTGATATAAAAATGCACAAAAACAAACCACAATCCTTAAACTTACCCACCAGCAGGAAAACTGATATGTGGGTCGAGAACAAGTGAACAATGTCACAGGTTTTTATTTGACATCGCTCCTGCAGCTTTTTTTTTATCACAATCTCCCAACACAATCAATTTTTGCAAGTACTGTTGCACAATCGATCTCTAACAAGAAGGCAATGCCTGGCAAACAATAATTTGATTCCTGCAGGATATACAGTAGTTACTTTGAAAGTATGTGGAGCCATGACATGGAGCAGGTAGTCGGGCAGACAAAGGAAGTGACCAGAGATGTGGGAGGGATTTTTGGCAGAGGGCAGATTGTTTGGGGGCCCTGTCCTTGCTGGCATAAGCTGGGACTGGTGAGAGGAAATGGTAATTTCTTTAATGCTGTTTTTTTTTGTTGTTGTTGTTTGTTTTTATTGTTGTTGTTGATAAACAGAAATGGACATTGAGCCCTCCTCTTGATGGCAGGATCTGTGACTGTCGAGGGTTGCTAAGAAAGTGACTGGAAGCAGGGAGGGATGTTTGGCAGTGGATGAGCTGTTTGATACCCTCCCCTTGGAAAATGGTGATTTAAAAAAGAAACTGATTCCAAAGACTGAGAAATAGACGTTTTTATGTAAAGCCTGAATGTGGAGTGGGTACACTGGGGAAACAACCAGGGAGATGAGGAGGATGCATGGCAGTGGGCAGGTTGTTTTGGGGCCCTGAGGGGAGCACAGTGTGAGGGTGCAAGCTGGAGGGTCTGGGATGAGCACCAGGCCCACTGAAGACTTAAGATAAAGAGCCACTGGGGAATGGAAGCACTGTGTTGGATGGGAGCAGATGAGGTCCTCAGTGGCTGGGGCAGCAATCAGGAAAGAGGGATCATGGCAATGCATGGGAAATAGGTAGGTCAATGTGGACCAGGCAGCAACTGGTGGACCAGGCGACAACTAGTATGGGGAAGGGATATTAAATTAGGTCTGGCAAGGGTAGGAAAAGAAAAGAGACAGAGACAGAGAAAGGATGCACACGGATCTCATGCATACCAATGGTGTGATGAGATTCCATTGTAGAGGGAGCATGATTTGTGTCTGATCCAGGGATGTACTTCCAGACCCTACTCTATCTCCTCCTCTGTTTGCAATACATCAACATAGCTCTCATTATGCAGCTGTAAAAGCATCATGATCAGCAAAATAAGAACACTGGTGCAAATAATTATTTTACATCCACATTTATGTAACTCAGTATATTTCAGATATTGTTTTATCCCATGGATTTTGAGCTGATCACTATTAGCACACCTGTCGACAAACACCTTTTGTTTCACTTAGCTATATTTGTCTGTGACAATTAATTGAGTATTGTATTTGTATGTGACAATTAATTGAGTACAGCATATATATATATATATATATATATATATATATATATATATATATATATATATATATGTGTGTGTATAAATATATATGACTGGAATTACAATCTGAATATTGAAATCATGTCCCATGCTTGAGCAGTTCTGGCTGTCATTGGGACTTTGTACAGTTCCCTCTGTCATTGTGATGACTGCATTGTAAATGAAAATGAAATTTCTGGAGTAGGATCTACTTTGGAGACTCAGTGCTCCTTATGAACATAAGGTTTGCTGACTCCTTTGTTTATTCCATTACATAGCATAACTGAGTCATGGAGGGAAGAGATGAACTGCAGGTGTATGTGTGGGGGGGGGGTGGTAATTTCTGTGCAGTTGTGGTCCTTGAAATTATCTAATGAAATTGGGTCTAATTAAATTTTGCCCTCTAAGTTGGATACTTATTGCCACTTCCAAGACCTACATGGTGACATCCTGTTGTTCACAGTAAGAAAGCTTTATTAATCAAGAATGAAGACATAGTTGGACAGACAGACAGACAGACAGATACATACATACAAACACATATAGGATGGCAATATAATTTAACTGTCATTCATATTTAGCATGTCAGCACATTCAGTATCACACTTAATGTTAAAAATGAACAATTTACATGAGGAATAAGAAATATCTCTATATTTAATAGCATGGCATTAACTAAAACTGCCTCACTGATATCACCTTTAAAATATTGTTTGAATTAACTATTTTTATACTGTATTATGAAGGAATGAATTTATAAATGTTGATATCCCTAACCAAATGAATTATGCATCCTATACAGTTACAGTATTTAAACCCTTTAAGTTACAGATCATGGTTATAATATGAAAGATGTATATATTTTGGTGTAGTCAGTTAAAAAATGCAGTGAACACCTAGTGACAGGTTTTGTTCATAACTGTTAATCACATCCAGTAATGAGTAACTTAGAAACAGCCTCAGTATACAGTTAATGTAGATATGAGTTCCCTGTTCAATAACATAAAGTACGCAGACTATCTGTTTCAAATATTTGCCAGTAATAAAATATGGAAAGTTAGCTTTAATCTGCTGTTTCTATTATATTTTCTATTTAAATAACTGGCAGACTAATAAGAAAATGATAGTTGAAAAAAAATAGCCATAACAAAATATGTAAATTAACACTGTTAATTCGCCAGCTATACAGTATGCATCTGATTGCAATTTTGCTTGGGTATCCCTAACATCGCTCTCTACCATGCATGTAATTTGTAGGTGGTACAGTGAAAAGTTTCCACAGTTAACATTTTGCAGAAAACTGAGTTATTAAAGCAACAATTCTTTTGCTGGGAGACAAAACTCTCCTATAGCTTAAATTATCAAATAGTCTCCACTTTCAGACTTTAATTGCAAAATAAAACTAGTCAGCTTTATTTCAGCTGGTTTGTGAGTGATTAAACAGAGCTCCCTCATGAAGGGTGGTCGTCAAACTCTGTGATTAGCAATGCTGAGAAATTCCAGTTGCCAATGATGTTCTCCAAGTCTTGGCAGGATCTGTACTGCTCACATTTATTTCATTAAAAAGATAAGAGTGTAGTCCAACACACTGAAATGAGAATGCAGAAAAGAAGCATTTTTTTTAACAAGGATAATAGTACTGTAGATGCTTGGCTATTTCTCACCCAGTTATCAGAAGTTAAGCCTCTATTTGCATCTAAAAACAAACAAAAAATACTAAAAAAAAATTGTTTTTTTTTTTTTGTTTTTTTTTCAGTCTGACATTTCCAGAGAATTCAAAGATTATACAGTAGTTGTTTTCAAGGTATCTATAACACATCTTGTTCAATTCAACTTCTGTTACTACTCTGAAGCTCTTTATGTGGCTCTGTAAGGCAGCAATATTTCTTGGTCAGCAAAAATTTCATTGTATAGTCTTTTAGCAAAAATATATTTCTGAGATCCTTAAATTCATACTCAGTGTATTTTTTGTTTTCTTAGATATTGTTAAAACAGCTTTTATAGCTAATTTTGTAATTAATGTCTCACATCATTAAAATAACTGGCACTCACAAATTTTTAAAATCTCCTCCGCTGAGGTTACCTGTTGAATGTACATGTTATATTCATAATGAGGCCTATCCACTAATGGCAGGAAGTATGTGCCAAAGGCTCATAACCTACCCGCATAGCTCCGTACCCATGGAAAGATGCACAGTGACCATATTCACAGCCACTGGCCACCAAGCGGATCCCTTCCATGGCTCCAACCCCCCCCCCCAGTGAGGAGGCGCACAGTGGCTATTCAGCAGACACAGGTGGGCATCTAATGGGATGTCTGGACAGGGTCCACCACTGGATTCCTTGCACCCATGGGGTGCGACATACAGCAGGCTGTTATGGTGTGCCTAGTTGGCCACCCTCCAGCCCTCTTTGTGGTCCCTTAGGGCTGGGGCAGCATGTTAGGGTGGTCTGCTGCCCTGACATCTCCGCCATGGCTGGCGGCGGCATTCTGGGGGGGCCACAAAACATTTACAGCTGGTGTCAACTGGCATAGCTTGCAGCCCCCATGCTCAGCACTCCACACCTTTGTGATTGGCATGGAATGTGGCTACAGCCCATGCACCAGCCTCATGCAGATATCCACGGCCCATCGGGAGATCGGGTGCATGCGGGATGTGCATCCCTTTCATGAATCCCATGCAGACAGTGCAATATTTGCAGGGTGGCTATGCACCACAAATATGCAGCACGTAGGCACTCTGCACCTTAGTGAATAGGCCCCAAAATGAATATATTAAGATGGAGTTACAGCATTTTTATAATGGTAAACATGACAGTACTGAACCAAGATATCTAAGTTTAATTTAAGGCAGGCACAGCAGAAATAGAAACTTTTCAAAACTTCAGAATCCCATATCTTGGTTCAGTGGTATCTTAATATGTTTTCCAGACAAACATAATTGCTGAAAATGCTGTACGGTGATTAACAGATACTTTGCTGCATTAAAATCACCTTAGTAGAATGATGAAGTGAGTGCTGTTGATCTTTAAAGCAAGTTATAAAAAGAAAAAATCCCTGCTTGTGACCAATCAAGTATTAAAACAGACTGTTACTGGGAATCAGAACTTTCATTTCTGATGAAGAACTATGTTTTATATTGGGCATGAAGGACATGCTATGTGTTTTATTATTTAGGTATGAAGGACATGCTATGTGTTTTATTATTTGGGTATGAAGGACATGCTATGTGTTTTATTATTTGGGTATAAAGGACATGCTATGTGTTTTATTATTTGGGTATGAAGGACATGCTATGTGTGTTATTATTTGGGTATGAAGGACATGCTATGTGTTTTATTATTTGGGTATAAAGGACATGCTATGTGTTTTATTATTTGGGTATGAAGGACATGCTATGTGTTTTATTATTTGAGTATGACGGACATGCTATGTGTTTTATTTGGGTATGACGGACATGCTATGTGTTTTATTATTTGAGTATGATGGACATGTTATGTGTTTTATTATTTGGGTATGATGGACGTGCTATGTGTTTTATTATTTGGGTATGACGGACATGCTATGTGTTTTATTATTTGGGTATGAAGGACATGCTATGTGTTTTATTATTTGGGTATGAAGGACATGCTATGTGTTTTATTATTTGGGTATGAAGGACATGCTATGTGTTTTATTATTTGGGTATGAAGGACATGCTATGTGTTTTATTATTTGGGTATAAAGGACATGCTATCTGTTTTATTATTTGGGTATGAAGGACATGCTATGTGTTTTATTATTTGGGTATAAAGGACATGCTATGTGTTTTATTATTTGGGTATGAAGGACATGCTATGTGTTTTATTATTTGGGTATGAAGGACATGCTATGTGTTTTATTATTTGGGTATGAAGGACATGCTATGTGTTTTATTATTTGAGTATGACGGACATGCTATGTGTTTTATTTGGGTATGATGGACATGCTATGTGTTTTATTATTTGAGTATGATGGACATGTTATCTGTTTTATTATTTGGGTATGAAGGACGTGCTATGTGTTTTATTATTTGGGTATGAAGGACGTGCTATGTGTTTTATTATTTGGGTATGAAGGACATGCTATGTGTTTTATTATTTGGGTATGAAAGACATGCTGTGTGTTTTATTATTTGGGTATGACGGACATGCTGTGTGTTTTATTATCTGAGTATGACGGACATGCTGTGTGTTTTATTATTTGGGTATGAAGGACATGCTATGTGTTTTATTATTTGGGTATGACAGACATGTTATGTGTTTTATTATTTGAGTATGACGGACATGCTATGTGTTTTATTATTTGGGTATGAAGGACATGAAGGACATGCTATGTGTTTTATTATTTGGGTATGAAGGACATGCTATGTGTTTTATTATTTGGGTATGAAGGTCATGCTATGTGTTTTATTATTTGAGTATGATGGACATGCTCTGTGTTTTATTTGGGTATGACGGACATGCTATGTGTTTTATTATTTGAGTATGATGGACATGTTATGTGTTTTATTATTTGGGTATGAAGGACGTGCTATGTGTTTTATTATTTGGGTATGACGGACATGCTATGTGTTTTATTATTTGGGTATGAAGGACATGCTATGTGTTTTATTATTTGGGTATGAAGGACATGCTAGGTGTTTTATTATTTGGGTATGAAGGACATGCTATGTGTTTTATTATTTGGGTATGAAGGACATGCTATGTGTTTTATTATTTGGGTATGACAGACATGTTATGTGTTTTATTATTTGAGTATGACGGACATGCTATGTGTTTTATTATTTGGGTATGAAGGACATGAAGGACATGCTATGTGTTTTATTATTTGGGTATGAAGGACATGCTATGTGTTTTATTATTTGGGTATGAAGGTCATGCTATGTGTTTTATTATTTGAGTATGACGGACATGCTATATGTTTTATTTGGGTATGACGGACATGCTATGTGTTTTATTATTTGAGTATGATGGACATGTTATGTGTTTTATTATTTGAGTATGACGGACATGTTATGTGTTTTATTATTTGGGTATGAAGGACATGCTATGTGTTTTATTATTTGGGTATGAAGGACGTGCTATGTGTTTTATTATTTGGGTATGACGGACATGCTATGTGTTTTATTATTTGGGTATGAAGAACATGCTATGTGTTTTATTATTTGGGTATGACAGACATGCTATGTGTTTTATTATTTGTTGTTGACTTGCATTGCTATTATAACAGAAGATAGTACCTCAAATATGTTGGATTATGTAGTATCTCCTGCCAGAGTAAAGGACTTTACACAATCTTCTGAAACTTTTGTGTTCTCCCCTAACTGCATTAACCTTGAGCAGCTGCTGAAACTTTTGTGAAAAATTGTTGTGTAATGAATGGCCGTGTGCACCCCTCCTCAACGGCAACTGTGTTTAGTGAAGGGAAATCGTGACATATGATTGTGAAGTAGGGATGTGGACCAGGCACAGCAGGTAAGTAACCGGAGAGGTAGGAGGAATGAATGGCAGTGGGTGGGTTGTTTGGGGGCCCTCCCCTCATAGGCAGGTGGCAGGACTAGGAATGGGCACCAAGCCCAAGTGAGCCCTGCTCTTGTCGGCAGGAGCTGTGACTGGTGAGGTGTACTGGGAAAGTGATTGGGAGAAGGAGGGATGTTTGGAAGCAGGTGGATTGCTTGAGGACCTCCCCTCACCTGTAAGGGAAATAGTGACTTAAAAATAAAAAAATAAAAGATTTTAAAGACTGGGGAAAGGCACTTTGTTTTATGTGGAGCAGGTACACCAGGGATGTTACCAGTCCTGATGGGAGGGATGTATGGCAGCAGATGGATTATTTTGAGGCCAGTGGAGGGAAGCCCATTGTGGAGGTGGGAGCTGGTGGGTCCAGGATTAGCACTGTACCTACTGATTACTTAAAAAAAGGGGGGGGTACAGCAGAGCTGGGGGAGCACAGTGTAGAGTGGGAGCTGATGGGGTCCTTACATATATGTGGCTGGGGCAGCAATCAGAAAAGAGATTGGAAACAGTTGATGGATGGGGGGTGGGGTAGTTAAAGAGCAGCTGACGCATTGCAGAAAACTTTGGGAAATATAATAGTTGGACACAATCCAGTTTCTGTTTCATATACAGTCTATGAATTTCTCCTCATTATTTATTACTAAAGAAATTCCCACAAAAACAAGATCTTTATCCCTCAGAATTCATCTGCCTCTATAACTTACTCCCTACTTGAAAGCACAATGCTCTGTTGTGACATCACAGTCTGTTGCCATGGGAATAACTGTGATGTCAGAAGCACAGTATTATGACATCAGATTGGGAAGAAGCAATAGGAGCTGGTGAACTCTCAAGGAACAACTGTCCTGTTTTCATGCATATGGCCTCAGTAATAAATAATGGGGATAAGAAATGTAGAGCTACTGAGAACTATAAGCTGCTTTGTGTCCAAAAATACTGTTTACCAAAGTTCTTCTTGAGGCGTTGGTGGCTCTTTAAGTGTGAACCAGGCAGCAACTGGTGGACCAGTCAGCAATCGGTAGGTGGAAAGGGTTTTAAAGCATGTCTGCTGAGGAACAGAGATAGTGAGAGAGAGAGAGAGAGAGAGAGAGAGAGAGTGAGAGGATGTGGAGGGATCTCGTGCATGCTAATGATGTGATGAAACTCCCCTGCACAGACACACAAGGTGATTAATGTGGGTCCAGTGACATACTTCCAGACCATGCTACCTCTCATTCTCTGTTGGCAATTTGTCAGCACAGCTCTTGTTATTCAGCCCTAAATGGAAAAATGAATAAAGAAAATATATTAAATATGAACTGAACTACGTCTTAATTTACATTTTTCTGCATTCCTTAATGGTGTTGCTACTTTTAAAGGAAAAGAACAATTTATCTTGTGCAATTATTCAGAGCACATGTATTATAACAAAGTCTTGCACATACTTTAGTCTCTGAATAATAATTTGATCACATGCCGATGACAACAGAGAATTCCTGTCTAAAACAGAAGTTACAGTATGCTGCCAGTTGAAGTTTACTAAGTGAAAATGAGCCTGGAAGATGTTTCCACATTCATTTCTTTATAGTTTAACTTTTTAGTTTTTCAGAGTAGCAGTTAGCTATTTGACTGCTGTTAGTGTTAATTGTGTTTTTAGTCACGTGAAATGAAGCATGTATAATTGAGACAGCAACATTTTTGGTAATACCTTTTATTAGACTAATGGAGAATTATTCACACAGGCCTTCATAGTCATTTAGGTTGTACTTCAACTGATGTGAAGCGTGTATAACTTATGGAACTACTGATGTTATTTAGGACAGATACAGTAGTTCTACTTCGGAATTCTCTTAAAGACCCAAGGCTGAATTTGTGGGCAGATGCAGATACAAAGAATGCCACATTTGAAACTGCATCTGCCCAATAGCATCCAAGCAGCTTGGCTGCAGTTTTAAAATATGCATCCCTTTAAGACAAAAGATCCCAATTTACAATAAAAAAATTGATGCAGATGGAATGTGTGCCATTTTTTTGCCACAGTTGCTTCAAGTGTGAAATTCAAATACAGTTAGTCTATGTAATAGATTGTACAACAGTTGGGGCAAATTTATTTTTTGAAAATCAAGCTGGACACCTCTCATATGGATCCTTTGAAGATCCTGCCATTAGTTGTTTTTCTAAAAATTAACATTTTATATTGCTGCTCATGTGTTGCTGCCTCTGAAAAGGAGCACTGTTTCTCCATAGGTTGCTATTAGAGCTGTAAATAAACACAATAAGGAAGCAACAAGACACAACAGGTTATGTGTTTATTCTCCTAAACCACAAACCCATGTGGGTTGTGAAGCATGAAACACTTGTTTTTTTACTTAATATACATTTGACAAGTGCATTCTATGGCTTGAGAGTCAGCAGGACAGTGACTACCTACATCCACTCCTGCTAAGACAGCTCCGGATGAAAGCACTAAAGAAACATAATGATACTGCTAGGCAGCATGCTGTCACTGATTATTTTAAGTAAATGGAGTCTATGAGTCCAACAGAGGGCTCCCTTATCTTGCATTTTATTTTACAAATAGTGTGTACTGTCCCTCAAACTATTGACCCATCTCCATACTGCCCCCCCAAAACTCTTGAAAAAATAGTTGGCAACCAACTAACCCAGTACCTTAGCACATATACTTTACTGTACCCCGAACAGCATGGATTCAGAAAGAACCATAGTACTCTAATAGCCCTTCTTGAGTACACTAACCACCTGCACTGCACCCTTGACAGGGAAGATTTGGCCAGTTCTATCTTTGTTCACATCATCAAGACCTTTGTTTGTTTATTTGGGATAATTTCATTCAGCAAGCTCATTTACAATGATGTCCCATTGAACAAATCAAAATAAAGTTCCATATAAATACACGCATGCAAAATAAATACACAGTACAATGACAACTTAAGACAATCCAGATTTCACAATACAAATTTACATAGCACACCTATCACAGCATATTGTACAAATTAAGCCTATGTAACCCCTTCTTTTGAATGCTTACATCTTTCACAATATGATGCAGTAGTCATGAGCCATGCCTTTATGACAGCTTATGATAGCATCTTGTTACCCTTCAAACAAAATCTATTTGTCAGGGCATTCCATTCATAGGGAATCATATGACTAAAGAAATGATTAGTTCTCAATGTGTTAGACCTAGGGATTGTCAGTTCCACTAAGTCTGCATTTCTCAAACATCCATTCCGTACCTTATACTCCAAATGCTCTGACAAATAATCAGGAACATTTACTCGTATACACTTGGATGTATGCAATATTCTATGTAACCAACTTCTTTCCTGTAATGATGTCCATCCTAGTTGGTTATATAATTTGCATCCATTTTTATCATAGGGGGCATTTAGTGTAAATCATGCCATGTTTTTATACAATACATCCAATTTAGTAAGTTTTTTTCCTTTGTGCTATACTCATACACAATATCTGCATAATCTAAAATTGGAAGAAAGTGTGACTGTATTATCTTTAACCTAGTCTCTGAATCCAAACACCCTTTATGTCAGTATAATGCTCTTAAACATTTCCCTACCTTATTTATCAACTTAGCAACTTGTATATTTCCTGATGCTACTGTATCCATCCAGTACCCCAGATACTTACATGCCTCTACTTGTTTCAGTTTTTCATATTCCAGTGTATAGATATCTAGTGCATTGTTTAAAGGGTCATACTATTTTTGAAGACCCAATCAACATCACATTTGTTTTAGCTAGATTCAATTTTAAATGTGACTTGACCAAAATAGGCTTGTAATTTATCAAACATTTTCTGTAGCTTCAGCTGGACCTCCTTAACTGCAACATCAGAGGTATATACCACAGTGTCATCAGCATAACGCTGATAGTCTACACCCCTAATGCTGCTCCCCAATTCCCTCAGACAAATAGTAAACAATAACAGACCTAAAACAGATCCCTGTGGTACTCCCTTCCTAGTATTTATGGCCTTAGAATGTTGTCCATTCACCACTGTGCTTTGTTGTCGTCCAATCAAGTAATTTTGAAACCATGTCAAAGCCTCCAGCTTCAGTCCTAGGCCTCCCAGTCTCTTCAACAGTATTTTATGATCCACTGTGTCAAAGGCCTTGGAGATGTCAACAATGATGACCCCAGCAGTCTTCCCAAGTTCCGTAGTTCTGTTGATCTCATCCAAGACCTTCGACATGATGGTAGCTGTATTATGGTTCTTATGAAACCCTGACTGATATTTATCAGCAAGTTCTAGTGATTTTCTCAGTATACAAACTAAGTGCTAGGATCTGTCCTATATTTTTCAAGGCAGCTCTAAGGCCTGTATGAATATTTAAGAAGGAAAGATGACAAGGTTGGAGACCATTTTTAATTGTATTTTTATGGCTGAATATTATGTTAAGTGTATGAAGTGTTTTTTTTTTGTATGAGATAAGGTGTAAAATAACAGGCAAAATGCACAGCATGGTGGGGACATATTGCACATACCACACCAAGACAGCTGCCATAGTCTTTTCAAAAAGCATTAATGAACAGCATTGATACCAAACATGTGCTGTGTCCTGCTTGTTGGAAGATGTCCAAAGCCATGGGTGCTCTTTACTGAACTACATGACTTTGGAATCTTCTCAACAAATCATGATTCAGGAAATGCCCTACCCATTTTAGAAAGCAAAGTCTGAGTATGGCATCATATTATTTTTATGAATATGGATGTAACCACTTGCACCCTGAGAGGTTTCTAGATAGAGTCCTTTGTATTCCTCAGCAAGGTTCTCTGGTACTTCAAGCACCAGTCTCACCCGGGGGGGGGTGATTGACAAGTGGAAGGGTTTCAAATGTGTGTTATGGAAAGAAAGAAAGAAAGAAAGGAAGGAAGGAAGGAAGGCAGAAAGAAAGAAAGAAAGAAAGAAAGAAAGAAAGAAAGAAAGAAAGAAAGAAAGAAAGAAAGAGGATCTTTGGAGAGACACCCATGGATGGATGCTTCATAGTGCCAATCCCAATTCCAGAAAATTCCAGAACCATTTCCTGATCAGTGTAGAGTACAGAACAACTGACTGAAGTGGAGGAGGTTGTCAACACCCTGTTGCTCCTTCAGAGAAGTAGTTAGGAGTAGAGGATAAGCACTTGGAGACTGACTAATGGGAGCTGAATTTAGGAAGGAATAGACTGAGTTCAGATTATTGCAATCTGGTATGGGTCCCTCAGGGTCCAGAAAACTATATGTACACATGTTTTCTTTAGAGATACAGTATTACTGCACATAGAAATCTGCTAGCACCCATAAATCCTAAAGGTGAAATCAGATTGGTACTTGAGTCTGTGATCAGATGTAGTCTCTGGTGTGGGGAAGACCCCAGGCCCTGATGACTTGCCCACAGGTTTTTATAAAATCTTCCTGCCCCAATTAAGGGATCCCTATGAAACATGCTGCTGGAAAGCATGGAAAAAGGTGTCTTGACCCCCTCCACATAGTTAACCACCATTGTGGTTTTGTCCAAATCTGGGAAGGATCCTAAGTTGTGCCCCTTCTATTGTCCAGTTTCCCCCTTAACAGATGACTATAACATCTCAGCCAAAGTAATGGCAAGCAGATTGTAAGTGGTCTTACCCTAGATAATACACCCTGACCAATTAGACTTTGTTAAAGGATGACAAGGGAAAACAAATATCCAGCATACTCTAAATGTACTGTGGCATTGGACGGTAGCGTGGCATTGGACATGGCACTGGAGCCAGTATAGCACAGTGGTTAAGGGCACTGAGTTGCAAACCTAGAGACCTGGGTTCGAATCCCATTAGCCCCAATTTGCATACTGGGTGACCCTGAGCAAGTCACTTAATTTCCTTGTGTTCCCAGGTCGCACCTGGAAACAAGCTCTGGCTTAGTGTGCCTTTTCTGGTTTAACAATTTCCCCTTTCCCTTTCCCTTAGTTTCTTGCTGAAGTTGGGGATGAACCAGGGGATGAGGTATCATAGCCCTTGACACTAAAAAGGCCTTTGACCATGTGGAGTGGGGCTTCATGCATCATACCGTGGAGGTTTAATGGTTGGGTCAAACTGTTGTACCATTATCCCACTGCACAGGTCCTGATCAATGGCCAGCTCTCCCCATCCTTTACACTAATGAGCGGCACCAGGCAGGGGGTCCACCAGTCCCCATTGTTATATGTCCTCACACTGAAAACACTTGCCACAGCCCCTCAGAATTAGAAAGACACTGAGGCCCTGCAAATAGGAAGTACGTATCATAAAATGGCCTTATTCACTGATAACCTCCTGCTGTTTGTCTCTGACCCCTGTAAGGCTATACTGATAGTAGAAGAGGTCCTGTTGCAATATAGCCAACTAGCAGGACATAAGATCAACTGATGGAAAGTGAGGTTATGTTGGTGGGGAGAGACTGAGTGGAACAAGTCCAGAGACTGAGCCAAGTGTCCACGTTAAAAGTGGTCCCAGCTATTAAATACCTTGGGGTGACCACAGCAAATAAAGTCTCTAATCTCTTTGACAGAAATTAGCCCTCACTATTAAAAGGCATCGAAACTACCCTGAAGGCTTAGTCATCCCTGTTCCATTCTACTCTGGATAGAATTAACACCATTAAAATGTGCATTCTCCCTAAACTGTAATATTTATTCCAAGGACTACCAATATGCGTGCCAGGAAAATTCATCTTGCAGCTAAACACATGCCTCCATGAATATATTTGGAAGAATAAGCCTACTGGAGTCAGAGCAATTATGCTTCAGGGATCGGGCAGACTGGGGGGCCTTGCACTTCTACACTTGCTCCATTACTACCAAACAGCACAGCTATCTTTCTTCGGAGAAGCCATGGGTCCGGAGAGCCCCTCATGGATAGAAATGGAGGAAACAGAGGCAGGATGTCCATTTCTGCAGTGCATACTAAGTGCAGGAAACATTAACTGGGAACCAGGCAAACTTAAAAACCCATCCCTCAATCCACAGTCCAAGCTTGGATAACTGCCCATAAATGAATATCCCACAATGTGCAACTCTTCCCCCAAAGCATGACTAACCCATGTGTTTAAAGGGAATATTGAATTATGATGTTTTTCTACATCAAGGGCTACTGTCCTGGGAAAAAAAGGCCTTAATACTGTAGAAATGCTGTATTCAAGGGGTCCCTGAAATTGTTTATGCAGTTAAAGACAGACTATAATTTAGACCTGGGGGTTTCTTTGTATATCTCAAACTGAGGTCTCAGCTTGGTAGGTTGGTGCTGGCCTTGTACCTGGCACTCTCTCCTATTGAACATGTGTTTTACAGGCCTCTGTCTACCTCAAAGACTTTATCTGCATATTATAAGTTGATAGGGGGGATGTACAGGTCCTCTGGCCCCTGTGAAAGACTACTGACAGAGGGATCTTGGGCAACATATACCAAAAAAGGCTTGGTGGACGGCGATCCATCATGTCCAATATGTAGTTAACAAATAATGATTAAGACAAATACAATAGCATTTTTTGTATGGATCATACTACACTCGGAGCAAGCTTCATATGATGAAACCAGACACAGGCCCCACCTGCCCTAAATGTAAGGTGGCCTGAGGAGGGTATTTATATGCATTTAGCGTTAAACTGTCCCAAAGTCCAAAGCTTCTGGTGGGAGGTACATAGAATAATGGGGCATTTCCTGAATAAAATGCTTCCCTTCTCAGTATGTGAGCTGCTACTGGTTGCAGACTCATCAGTTCAAACCTCCAAGGACAAACCACTGTGGTGTTACGCAAGGTCCCTGCCCCCTTACTGGTACCCCCAGAGGTACACCGTAGACAGCTAGCACTTAGGCATATGTTATACTAACATATAGGGATAAGGGCATCTACCATATAAGAGTAGATATCAGGATATGTATGCATATTAATTTTATACACTTTGCTTTCTAATACATATATATTTCTTATGTATTCTTTGCTTATAAGTTGTTAGGACATCTGTGTCCTTGTAATGATTATGATATATAAGTTGGCATTGCCACCTTTTGGTGATTTGTACTACTACACTGATCTATGCAAGAACTGTACAAAGTGATGACTACTACAAAATTGTATAATGTTATCTTGGACCATGGAGCCACCTCTAATTTAGCCAATAGGGCTCATCTTGGTAACTAGAAATGTTTCTATCTTACAGTAATCATAGTAATTATCATAAGTATGTAATGTGAGACATTACGTCTTCTACCGCAGAGATCCCAAGAGACACAGAGAATCCTCGAGGTATAGGGAACACTTAGCATTGGCTCCCAGTTTGTATTGGTAAGAAATGCTTAGGGCAACTGGAATTATACTTTTGGCAGTAATAAACAAGTTTATTACTCTTATGCAATGTGTCTGTGATTTCTTGCATTCCCAATATTACCAAGAACCTAAGAGTGAGGTTTAGACCGCCTGGCAATTGGCGACCGCGTGCAGGCAATATCTGGTATTTGCAAAGTTTTGCTTGTCGCTTTACCACTTTTCCCTTCCCAATGGGGACTCTCCCATTTTAAGACCACTTTGTAATCCCTTGCAAAGTCTAGCTGCTTTCTGGGTGTGGTCGATGCCGACTCAACCCACTCTTTGGCAGTTTTGAATTGCAAGCTTACAAGTCTACAGTAGCCTGACTGAATATGAAGTGCTCCATCTGTGGATCGATACACAGCATGGTGCCTTTTTCATAGTTTGATTTTTCGTTCCCTCCCACACAATGGCCACCATATCAAATATCTGCGCAGAACTGAGACTCGTCCCAAACTTCCTTACCTCTCATGGAGGATGGACTGACTTCAAACGAGATGCAGGTCAATCCAAAAACCCTATACTGGGGATTTCAACCCAGTACTGTGAGACGAGACAAACAGCCAATAAGTGTTAAGCTAAAGGGCTGTTGGTCACAGCTCTCTATGCTGCTCTTGCTCTGGAAGCCTCCAAAGCGAGGTTTCAAACCCTTGAACTGCAAATCTCATCTCTTAAGCAGGAGATGGGTTTGCAGGAAACGGAATGTGTCAGACTGTAGTAGAATTTGAAGTCTGAATTTCAGACTCTACGAAATGAAAAGGATTCACTTTTGCATCATTCTGCACAGGCAGGAGAGCAGGAAATGTGTATGTTGAAGCAGGAGTATGAAAGTTTGAGACAGGATAAGGGACAGGCTTTGAATATGAATGATTTGTTAAGTAGAACAAATGATGAACAGTTGAGTGGGGAGTTGGGAGAGCTACAGGATGAGATAAACCAGGTATGTAATGACTTAGAAGTCGCTACTAGGGACAATCGCGAATTGAGCACAGCATTCAGAGTCTTGCAGAAACTAATGCAAGAGGAGATTGATGTGAATGTTGCAAATGTGAGTTATGCAGATTGTGAATCTAAGATGGCGAAACTGCGCCATCAGTGAGAGGTTTTGGCTGGACATGTTAAAGCAATGGGAGGAGTAGCCCCTGCCTTAACCACGTCATCTGAAGGGTAGGTTTCAGATGATGACATCTCCCAATACAATGCCCAGTCACACCCCTACTATGGCCCAGAGTTCCTGCCCCGTCATCCACAACATGGTGATCCCTGTTACATCCACACCATGTCATACATCGTCGACATCATGATGCGCATCATGGGCGACGCCAACATGGTGACCCCCATGAGAGGGGGGAGCAGGCCCAGGCCTAGTCCCAACGGCACCACTGGTAGCCGTTATTAATGTGGAAGACAGGCAGGAGATAGACAGAATTATTGATAATGCGGTAAATAGTGTGCCCACTCCGGAGAGGAATAAGTGAGTTTTAAAAGGCCAAATTAGACAGCTTATTCACAAAACTGGCACTCAGGAGAGCATAGTCTGCTCCATAGTGGAGGCTGCAGATCAGGCAGCCTTGGATGGTGCCCGAGGAATGTACCTTCACCTGTTCGTCCCACTAATCCCCTTAAAATGGCCTACTTTGTTTAGCAAATAGCTGACAATATCAGTCAGGTGAGCCCATCTGACAACCTCAGTGCAACTTGGAAAAGGTGCGTGCCAAATGTGAAATGCTTAGTCTCGCTGCAGACTACCAGGTCCAAATCCTACGCCAGACCATTGATCCTGGACTATGGGTCAAACTCCCCAATGCCGTCCAACAGGCCAGCAACGCCAACTTTGATGAAGTTGCAGCTGAACTCATTTCTGCACACAGCCCAGGTGTAGTAGGAGTGATGCTTGCATACCCTGTAAAACAGAATGGAAAGGAAAGTCCAGCAACTTACGATCAGAGACTCTAGATGGCCTACCGAGCAGGAAAACAACTCACACAAGAAGCTGCGGATGTAGATCTTATCGAGTATAAGACCTTGTTCCTTAGGAACATGATCCCTGCAGTGAGAGAGAAGGTAGATCCAACCACTTATCCCACCACGGAATGGTTTGCCGACATCCTTCAGAAAACTGAAAGAGTTTATCAACTCTACATCTGTGATCTGGGCTCCAGTTCCAAGAAAGTAGCTGCCGTGGAGCCTACTCCAGAGGCCACGACGCACCACCGGTGGAAGGGCAAGCCCAACATAAACAGCCCCTCCCCGCAGACAACCAACACCCCCAGCAGGCCCAACAACAGTCACAACAGCAGCAATAATATCAACAACAATGGAGTGAGAACCGGAATTATCATAAGAATAAAAAACACCATAAAAATCACAAGGGCAAACAACAACAAAGACCAGGCCCTTCCTATAGGGAGATAACCAAAGAGAATTGAAAGTTCAGAGAGCTCCTGGGACAAGTACGCTCTGTAGTGGATGCTGCTCCTGCTTAGGCACTTGCAGCCATACAATGGGGAACCCAGACCCCAATGGGCCATGGTGATACCGGAAGTACTGGCCCTCAGGCCCAAACAGGCCTGAACCCAGAAGCACCTCCCTGTATAGCATCAGTGCAGCATGGTAAAGCGGCTCACAGGAGCCAGACCCAACCTCTCCATGCTTCCTCTAATACAGATTAACAATTACAGGCCCCAGTCCAGATTGTAAACAAGCTGGTCTTGGATACAAATGGAAGGCCTTGCACTGAGGCTGAGGTCGGGGGGCTACCTACTTACACTCTTACTGGATACAGATGCAGCTGTGTCTGTATTACATGATGATCACCCAGATACATCTCTTTGGTCCACCGGAGGGAGGACCAACATGTCGGGAGTAGATGGTACTAGGTTGCCTGCATACTGTTCTCTACCTTTGCTTGTAGAGTTAAGACACCTGAAGGCCACACACACCTTCCAACTAATGGTATTGCACGATCATCCTAGTATCATTGGAATTGACTTCCTAGCACCACATGGCTATGTGTTGGATCTAGCCAACATGCTACTGATCCAGATTTAGGGCCAGTATCATACCATTTTGATCCCTGATTCACATGTGGTGGCAACAATATCAGCCAACAATAAAGAGTATGACATCATAGATTTGTTCAAGAATCATGAGCTTTTCCAAAAGCTCATCCCCATTCAACAATGACATTTGGAAGCATTTGCTACCAACAAGCAAGACTGTGGCAGAATGCACACTGTCATAGAAGTGCTAGGCCCAGCACATGAGAGGCAAAGGCAATATCCTTTCCCTCCCGAGGCCTTGCCTTCTCTTAGGGAAACAATAAAATCTCTCCTCAACCAAGGTGCAATCAGAACATGTGTCTCTACTGCCAACTCCCCAGTGTGGCCTGTGAAAAAACACACAGGTGCCTGGAGACTTACTATTGACTACAGGAGACTGAACCAAGTCACCCCTAGTTGCGCTCCAACTGTGGCCTCAGCACCTGATGTGCTATGACTTCTGACCCCTGACCAAAAATGGTTCAGTGTCCTGGACAACTCCAATGGTTCCTGCTCACTGCCATTGGCTCTTAAGAGTCAATATACGTTTGCCATCACTTTTGAAGGTAGACAGTACACGTGGACCTGCTTACTACTGGGATTCCATAACAGCCCTTCCATGTTCCATCTGCACATGATGGACACCCTTGAGGGTTTCTCTATCCCCAGTGTCTCTTGCAGTATGTGGATGACCTGCTGTTGGCAACTGCCACACAGGAGCAACACTTGGATCTCTTGGATGAACTAGTGACTCTCATCCAGAGAGTAGGCCTTAAATGTAACCCAGCAAAAGCAAAACTATGTCAGAAACAGGTACTTTTTCTGGGCCTGAGAATAACTGATCAAGGCTGAAGCTCTTCTTGGAAGAAGATACAAGGATTGTGCCATTGTCCACCAGTGTGGTTACTCTTAGGAGGTTTCTAGGTATGGTAAATTATTCCAGAGATTTTATTTGTGATTTTGCTCAGAAGGCTGCTCCTCTACATGAGTTACTGAAAAAGGACATTCCTTTGACTTAGGGTCCCATTCACAACCAGGCTGTGATGTCACTGAAAAAGGCCCTGTCCTTGGCTCCAGCTCTGGTGAACCCCAACCCAGCATTGCCATTCCATCTGGAGTGTGCCACCTCTGACATAGCTATGTCAGCAGTGCTGTCCCAGAAGGTTCATGGCACTCTGAGACCCACTGCATATGCATCACAGCTCTTGACCCCAGTGGAACAGAAGTACAGGCTTTGCAAAAGGAACCTTCTGGCCACCTACTGGGCTGTCAAGCACTTTTTGTATATCATTGGGTACTGTCCACTGATCATTAACATCAACCACACCCCAACTACCTTTCTGCTATCAGACAGAGTGAAGGATGGTTCAGTCTCTAACACTAGGCTGACACACTGGTCACTCCTTCTCCAGGATAGAGACATACAGGTACATCCAACAAAAATTCCTTCCATGCTGGCACATCGACTCCTTTTCTAAGGAGAACCCCAGGACTGTACACTACAACCACCTGATCTTCCAGATCCAGGTACCTTCCTTCCTGCCATGCCATAAATACTTGAGAACAGCTCATTGTGTCATATTTTCACAGATGGTTCAGCTTCCTACTATCAGGGAGAACAAATTGCAGGGATGGGTATCTTGGTAATTTACCCTCATGGTAACACTGTTAAAATCTCTAAGCATTGCAGTGTAGCATCATCACAGTATGCCAAGATGGCAGCAGTGGCCTGTGCACTTGAGTTCATCCAGCATGGGACTGAGGATACCATCATTTTCACAGACTCTAACTGGGTTTGTTGTTCTTTTACAGAGTTTCTCCCTTTCTGGCAGAAGAACTCCTTCCTCTCGTCTGATGACAACCCAATGAAACACAAAGAACTGGTAATCTATATACGCTCACTGGCCCAAAGGTTTGCACACAAACTCTATGTACACAAAGTTAAAGTTCACTCCATACATGACCCCTATCATGCTTTCAATGACACAGCAGACACTTTTACCAAGGAAGGGACCCGAGGGGGGGACACCTGGATGATGGACTATCTGGAAGCCAGAGTGGCTGTACACATAGCAACAATCAGAAAGAAACCTGAACCCTTTACCCCCTTGGACTTCTCAGCAGCTCAGCATGCTGATTCTGAACTAAAAGAAGTGTTCAGATTCCTTGACAAGAGCACTGAAGAAAACCTACCTACCCATAACCCCTATCAGAGGCATGAAGGTAAGTTACGGTTAAGGTAAGGTACCAACCAGATGACACCACCACCAAGATGTGGGTGGTCACCAGACACCTCAGGTCCAAATTCTTGCACCAAGTGCACAACACCCCTACTGGTGGACACCAGGGAGTTGAAAATACCCTCCAGAGGTTTAAGACCACCACCTGGTGGCCTGGTGTCACCAAAGAATTTAAACAGTACATAGACAACTGCCTTGTTTGTGCACAAAACAATCCCATCCCCACCAAACAAATTGCCAAACTCCCACCACAAAGACATTCTGGCCCCTGTCATACCATTCAGATTGATTGTATTGGTCCATTGACTAATCCCAGCAGAAACAACAAGTATGCTCTTGTGGTAACTGACCTTTTCTCGAAGTGGGTCAAAGCTTTCCCCACTAAAAACATGCACTGCTAAAATCACTGCCCAAATCCTGGTAGAACAGATTTTCTGTAGGTGGGGCCTACCTCTTAAGGTAGACTCTGACAAAGGAACCAGTTTTACAGGTGAGTTGATGAAAGAATCACTTGAACTCCTGGGAGCTCAACAGAAGTTCCACATACCTTACCACCCACAATCTTCAGGTTAAGTAGAAAGAGCCATCAGATGGATTAAGTAAATGCTTTCCAAATTTATTGAGGACAATCCCAAGACCTGGGATTCCCTGTTGCTGTTACTCCTTATGGCAATTAGGGGTACACCCTCAGTCACTACCCAGTTAACACCCTTCGAGGTTATGGCTGGAAAATAGATGAGATTACCTGAACACCTGTTGTTTGACCTGCATACACCTACAGCAGACCATGTGTCTGTAGACCAATATGTGGAAAAACTCAGACAAGACCTTATACACACACACTTGTATGCTGCCAATTGCATGGAAAGACCCAGCAACAGTCTAAAATACAGTTTGACAAACATGTACAAGAAGTGGATTGGCAAGTTGGAGATAAGGTAATGGTCCTCAGATTTGCACATCCCACCCACTCCTTCTTGAATAAGTGGGAAGGCCCATACCCCATTGTCAAAAAGCTCAGTCCGGCAGTCTACCAGGTTAGACTCTTGCATAACAAAAAGTTAACTGACAAATGGTTGCATGCAAACCAGTTGAAACTGTGTAAAGGAGTATAATTACTTTTCCTCACCCCATTGGGCGTAATAGTACTAACCTACTAATGTTTAATCTTCCTTTTCAGATACACTAACAAGATGGCTATCTTGTTCCACTTTCTCCTCATCTCAGGAGTTATCCTCTGCATCCAAGGCATGGTAAAGCACCTCCTTCCTCACCTTGATCCTCCAACATCTGCCCCAGAGGGAGTTTCCATCAATATACCTGACAATTTGATTACTGTCCAGGAAGGTTCTGATGCCTACCTCACTGCCTCTGTTGTTGCTCCTGATAAATCTACCCTACAAATTGAGTGGCAAACCACATCGTAAGGACAAATTCTCCCTGTGGCCAAGTTCTCCAAGGGAACATTCC
This sequence comes from Neoceratodus forsteri, assembly GCA_016271365.2. Classification (NCBI taxonomy): domain Eukaryota; kingdom Metazoa; phylum Chordata; order Ceratodontiformes; family Ceratodontidae; genus Neoceratodus; species Neoceratodus forsteri. The sequence goes on along the minus strand of CM057452.1, from coordinate 1,478,120,355 downwards.
TTGGATAGCCCCATGCTAAATTATCCCTTAATGGTTCTCTGTCCTTGCTCCAAACTGCTCTTAGACATTCTGGTTTAGACAATATCACTGCCTTAACTGATCCCTCATATTGTAATTCTTTGTCTAAGGACTCTGCCAGGAAATTTTGTACTGTACACAACATATCCCCTGCTGCCATGTATCTTTCTGTGTTACCCCCTACTGAGAAACAGCTTTTGGAATGTCCAAAGCACACCCCTGGTCCTCGTAGTGGTCTGCGCTACCTGGTACACTTATTAACAACCTACAATTTATGCATATACCTGTCTTGTTTAATTTGACTTAATAGGAATATGAAAGAATTTGGTATGTGTCATACTACTAACACTTCAGCATTTTACAGTACTTAACTGCTTGATAGTTTAGCAGCTTTTCAGATTCGTACTCAAGACCCTATTGCCGGGGTACATACCACCAAGCATAGAGACAACTTCAGGAGAAAACCCAATCCTGATGATCAAAGTCATAAATATAATACACATGAAGTTGACAGTTCTGATGTCACCGGTGCCACAGGAACTGTCACAGCTCTTTTTGGTACAGCTATGTCTATCTGGAATAAGGCAGACATTGTTGCTATCAAATCTCATTCAGCTAAATTCCAAACTGATTTGGTAAATGATATTTTACTCCCATTATTGCATGGTGTGGATGGCCTTAGTCAGGAAGAGAGATACACTGTCTATAACATGCACAGCACTGCTAAGGCATCTACAGATTCTAAAGCTCTGGAATGTGCTACAGAAATCACTGAAACTGAGTACTCCTGTTAGTCTCACTGTGTTTAAGACCTTACACTCAAAATACATTACAGAAGCCTGCAACTGCTTCCAATGATCCTAGCTTACTTACACCCCCTTCCACATCCTCCCTGCTTTTTCCATCCTCCTTCCTTCTTGTATCAGTGCATAACTTGTCCCTGAGCCACCTACTTATTTACCACCCTACATCTCACCCTCACTCAACCACCTATTCCCTGCATACCCACAGCATCTCATTTGTTCACTCCTAGTATTATCCCAGTCCCAGACTCCCCCCCACTGGCTGCCCACTTTTCCTGACACTTGTCTCCCCCTTGATATGCCTGGGTCTTTTTAAACTGACTATGTCTGTCTCTTTGCTTGTAGCATGCACTTCAACTAATCTCTTTGCAAGACTATAATGCCTTTACCTTACAGGAATACTAAACCATGTATGTTGTTGTATCTGGTATAAATTTTTACTGACTTGCTACCCTATTGTTATGTATACCCTTACTGACTGTCTCTTACCTGAACCCAAATGTATTTTTACTTATCCTGTCTATTGCAGGCCTACATGTACTGTTGTACTGTTGCACCTACTGTCTATTTGTCTGTATATAAATGCATTGTTACTTGACTTGTGTAATGCAGGTCCACCTTGTAAATGAGCTTGCGTAATGGTGTTAACCTGGATAAATAAAGAATTTAATTGATTTGATTGATTGATTGATTAAACATAAGATTGATGCACTCATTGCACAGAACAACAAAGAAGCAGATAAACAATGCATTGTTAGAGAAAGCCTATGTTCAGCCTATGGCTCATATATTATCACCACCATCAACAATCTCTTCCATGAACTAGAATCTGGAAGGATCCCTGATATAATACATGACAGATGTATTTCTAAATGGTATTGTCCATGATGTAAAACCCCTGGCTGTATTGCTATGTGTATGCAACAAACTTTAACTATTCCTCTTTCTACAGCTAGGAATTTGGGTTTCATGACCAGGACACCCTAATACTGGTTCAGGTTTCACTTCTAAGAAATGTTCTATCAAAGATACAATGTTTGTTTCTTTTTCTGTCTCTTTACCACATTTTGATCCCACTATCACTGATATTGTACTAACAAACATGGGGTCTTCTGTACACGATCCCAGAATATTAGAACCACTGGGAAACAGTGATCACAATGTGATCTTATTTCACATACAGTCTAGGTCAATAGACACTAAAGGGAATACTATAATTAACGATTACACATGAGCTAATTATACAAAAATAAAACAATATTTGAATTCCTGGGACTGGAACCCTGAATTGATAGGTCTCAATGTACACCAAGTTTGGAACCGTATACTGTCCAAAATTAATCACTGCTTGGATAACTGGGTACCAAACAGAAAGAAGTATAATAGGGGATACAGAAACCCTGCATGGTGGAATAATAAAATCAAGAGATTGATTGTTAAAAAATGAAAAAAGTTACGAGAAATACAAAATTCAACCATCAAAAAAAAAATGGCAACGGTACAAAAATTGTGCCAATAAAGTAAAACAAGAAATCGAGAAAGCTAAAATGACCGTGGAAAATAAATTAGCAATTGACACATTAGATAATAAGAAAAAGTTCTATAATTATGTCGGTTCACTCAGAGGTTCTAAAGCAACAATAGGTCCATTACAAACAAATTCAGGAATTATAAACAACGAATTCCAAATTGCAGAAGAATTCAATAACTACTTTCACACAATATTTTCTAACAAGGAACAATTTAATAATTCAATCACAAACTCTAATCAAGTGACTGTTGAACCTATTATGGTAGAAGAAACTCTTGAAGAATTACAGAAATTAAAAGTTACTTCATCAGCAGGACCGGATGGAATACACCCAAGTTTTTTAAAAGAAATTGCCTTTTGCATCTCTGGCCCTCTGAGCAAATTATTTAATCTATCCCTTGAGGCAGGTGAAAGTGTTTTAGCATGGAAGGAAGCAGTGGCAATACCAATTTTCAAAGCAGGTGTTAAATCTGCAGTATCTAACTATTGGCCTATAAGCTTGACCTCAGTTATAGGGAAAATCCTAGAAAGATTAATCCTGCATAGATTTGAACAACATATCAACCACTATAACTTATATGATTTAACGCAGCATGGATTTCAAAAGGGAAGGTCATGCTTAACAAACCAACTAAACTTCTTTGAAAATGTTAGTGCTGCCTTGGATGCTTGACTACTAGTGGATGTTGTATTTCTGGACCTGGCAAAGGCCTTTGACAGGGTTACACATAGAATTTTATTAGAACATCTGGTTAAATTGAAATTTCCATATATTTTGATTAAATGGACTGATTCATGGTTATATAATTGTAGACAATGTACATCAGTAAAAGGAGCTATGTCCTCATGGGCAGAGGTGACAAGTGGAGTGCCACAGGGTTCTGTGCTGGGCCCTGTGTTATTTAACATTTTGATAGCATCAATGCAGACTACAGATAACATCTGGATATCAAAATACGCAGATGATTGCAAAATTGGTTGCATTGTCAATACTGTCGAGGCAATCAGCACGCTTCAAAAAGAGTTAGAAGCTTTAGAAACCTGTGCAACAAATAATAAGATGAAATTTAATGAGCAAAAGTGCAGAGTAATGCACTTGGACTATAATAAATATGAAAAATGATTATTTATTAAATAATGTAAAACTTCAAGAAACAGAAAAAGGAAAAGACCTCAGGATAAATATTGACAGTGAGCTAAACTTTGAGAATAATACCACATTCAAAGTTAAGAAATGTCAAAGAATTATTGGCTGCATTTGGAAAAACATTAAAAGCAGGCAACCTCAGGTTATCCTTCCACTGTACACCTGTTTGGTAAGATCTCACCTGGATTACTGTTCTCCTTTCTGTGCACCTAACACAATTCATGGTAAGAAGCAATTAGAGGGGGTTCAAAGGAAAATGACTAAAAAGATTCACAGTATGATCGGTAAACTGTATGGGGAAAGATTGAAAACACTGGGCCTATTTTCAATTCAGTATAGATATCTTCGAGGAGACCTTTGTTTAATCTATTAAGCCATCAATGAACCAGGACTTACTGAAACTCTAGGTATTGAAAAAAAAATTAGTACATCACAAACGGGATCTCATAATATGAAATTAAAAGGAGTAAATTGTCAAACAAAAAAAAGACATCAATGGTTCACTCAGAGAATAGTTAATTTATGGAATACATTACCAGCTTCAATCGTAGAGAGTAAGACAATGGATATGTTTAAGGGCACATTAGACAAATTTATGGGTAATGCCAAATTTGATTATATAGATAATTAAACCACCCTTGGGTGGCAAGTTCAATAATAGGCTTTGCCTCCTGAACTTGTAAGTAACTATGAAACTATGAAACTATATCCTTGTTCGACAAGCTAGCTTCTGTAAACTCAGTCGGACACCTTGATGATGACATCTACAGAGAACGCCTGGACTTGCCTCCTCTACTGGTCTTCCAACCTTTCCTGGATGCCTGGGTCGCCCCTCACATCAACTGCTGCGCTAAGAAGGGGTACATTTACCTGTATCGATGTGATGTATTTGATGTTATTAAACCTGTATGTGGTTATTCTCCCGACAGTATTGATTGGTCCTTTTCCATGGATGATGACATCATCACAAATGGCACAGACTCTTTGGACTCAACATTGGCTCCAGACAAACTTTTCCAGTCGTATCAAGAGGAGGTTCATCGCCTGTCAACACGGATTTCCAAGACCAGCTACACCTGCCAGGTACAGTTGCAAAAGTGGAGCATGCCTACCATTAAAATTCAATATAATTCTGATGAAGAGTATTGTATAGTGACAAATTATAAAAGTTACACTTACGGAACCCAAACATGTGTTATTGATTCCCCAAATTTCTGTTTCACCCACCATCAAAAGTCTGTCATTGGACATACCTTTATTACCCCCATCCCCCTTCTGGACGCTGTTATCATTGATGGCAACCCTATCTGCTCACCCTTTCTAAGTATTTACCATATTTTAACATACACATTGATCCACTCACACTCACATTAAAATCACTTTTAGAGAGAAAAGACACCCATCTCATCCACATCAGCAATAATATTACTAAAGCTAATGAAGCTATTCATGCACTTATTAATGATGGTGATATGAACGATGCATTGATTAACACTTGGTTAGAGAGTACCTTTAAAGGTTTTGTTATTATACAAGCATTTTTAATATTTTTCTTGATCATTATGCTTTGCTGCCTACAGCGCACACTGCATCAACACCATGAGCAGCTGGAGTTCCTTTACAAGACTTGCACGTCAGGTCTGTAAATGACACCTGCTCTCTCTCCATTTCCCTGTTTAGCTGAGTTACCCTGAGAGGCAACAAGGGGGAATGTTACACGAGGTCCCTGCACCCTTATTGGTACCCCCAGAGGTACACTGTAGGCAGCTAGCACTTAGGCATATGTTATACTAACATATAGGGTTAAGAGCATCTACTGTATAAGAGTAGATGTCAGGATATGTGTGCATATTATTGTTATACACTTTACTTTCTAATACATATATATTTCTTATGTATTCTTTGCTTATAAGATGTTAGGACATCTGTGCCCTTGTAATGATTATGATATATAAGTTGGCATTGCCACCTTTTGGTGATTTGTACTACTACACTGATCTATGCAAGAACTGCACTCTTTTGTTTCACAAAGTGATGACTACTACAAAATTGTATGTTATCTTGGACCATGAAGCCACCTCTAATTTAGCCAATAGGGCTCATATCTGTAACTAGAAATGTTTCTCTCTTACAGTAACCATAGAAATTATCATAGGTATATAATGTGAGACATTACGTCTTCTACCTCGGAGACCCCAAGAGACATGGAGAATCCTCAAGGTATAGGGAATGCTTAGCATTGGATCCTGGTTTGTATTGGTAAGAACTGCTTAGGGCAACTGTAATTATCCTTTTGGCAGTAATAAACAAGTTTATTACTCTTATGCAATGTGTCTGTGATTCCTTGCATTCCCAATATTGCCAATAATCTGATAGTGACGTTTAGACCTCCTGACAGTGTGGACTAGTGCCCATAAATCCAAAGAAAACAATAGCTCATCACTGGATGGCCTCTTCCACATCCAGTATAACTCAGTAGTCCAATAATTTATTGGAATGTTTCAAAATTGAAAAGGCCCAGTATAGGGCCAATGACCAAGAAAGCACATTTCAAACTATGTGGGGGCCTCTAGTGGCAGCATTGGAATCAGGCACTTCCCCATGTGACATAACCTGGTCATACACTCCTAGCCTGGTTATTGTATTGCCAGGCAATCAATATGTACATTATTAAGTGTTTTCCATTAGATCAGATCCAATGTGACTCTACATGGGACCTATGTAGTAAACTAATCTCAGTCTTGCAGAACTGCTTGTGTGTACAGTATATCAAGTGCAATTTGCATAACTGTAAAAAGTGTCTATCTTACTGTCTTTTGTAAAACAAATTGCTGAAAGTTTGCTTAATAAACATATTTTACAAAAAAAAAATCATCTGATTGACCTGCAAAGTGAACCTGGTAATTCCTCCAATATCCACTAAAAATAATCAAAATAATGGTCAGGAGGGGGATGTTCCCAATCTATGTAAATAAATAGAAACTGTTCAGCAAAAATCTTATCTTAAGGACTTTTCCATCTTTATTACTACTTATATGAAAAAATTAGTCTGGATCCACCAACCCCCACCAGCATCTCATACTTATGGTCCCCAGCAATAGCTCTTAGAGCAATGTCACCAGAAAAAAAACTCTGTCCAATATAGTTTGAATTCAGAGTGTGACAGACTGAATAAGGGGTCACTGTCTAGTAGTCTGAAGGAAATAAAGAGGGACATCCAGACGGGTAATTTTTTCTCAAAGAAATTGTGATATTACTGAGAAAATCAGTTAATCAGGTGGAGGGACCTCACTGGTGTACAGAGAATATGAACAGAAACGGAACAGTATAAAATAACTCTCAGGCCATTACTGGTAAAGTTAATAAAGCCTTAGAGGAACAGGAAAGGCAGAACAATAAAATCAAAGGAACAATCAACATGGTGGCACAGAAAGAAACAAGGGAAATAAAAACGTTGGTAAATGAACTGCAGGAATGGAAAAAAGCAATTACTTGAGAACATAAAAGTACAGCAAACTCAGCAGAAAGGTAGGAAAAAACAGAAAAAAGGAATACAGGAGCAAAGAAAGACTGTAAGGAAGACACCTCATAAGCAACAAAAAGAAGTACACGTCAAAAAAAGACTGAAACATAGAATTTGCTGGCAGAAAAGGGACCCCTTTGCCCACCTAGTCTGCCCAAAAATTCCCTATCTACTGTGTTACCACAGATCCTAATTGATTAGGAAGAACTGAAAAGAGTTGAAAGGTTAAATTTAATGACCATCATCTGCAGATAAAAAGGTTCATAAAAATAACTTTGGGAATGGCAATATAAAGTATTATAAAAAACAAAATATAAGAAAAGGACATATTTTGCCAACAATGTATATCAGAGAATATCAAGAGCAAGGTCAGAAAATCCATTTACATTATAACTGGCAGTGTGAGTCAAAGGAATAATGGGAAACAGATGCACATGGATAGCTATAAAATCACCATATAGATACAGAGGGGCTCCCAACAGAGGCTGGGCGTGGGTAGGTTTATCATCCTGCAATAAAAGAACTGAATTGTTAAACAATAGGGAAGAGTTTGATAATATAGGTGTCAACTTAGCTAGAACTATCTGTATTCAGCAGCAACAAGCAGAAAACAAAATGATGAGCAACAACAGGGTAAACTTACACTAACAAAAGGTGTTTCCCAAAATTCGAAACAGTACCATATAACTGAGTTTCTTAAACTTGCAGATCAAGAACACTCTCTGTTAGGTGATGAGGAGGTAACCAGAGTGATCAGAGGGAGAAAACAACAAGCATTTGTCAATGCCGAATGTTTGTTGATTATTAAACATTTTTTTTTTGCTTTGACCCCAACTTTTGAAGATACTTGTTTTAGGATTCACCTAAAGCCCTCCACTTTCATTGCTCTCCATTTCAGAATCATTTCTACTTTGACTGGTTCTATGATTTATGGCTGAAAAGTTTTCTGCCATTTCCAGCTGGAGAGGGAATAAACTGACTTTAGTCAGAGTTTTTTTCTTTTATTTTTTAAACTCAATTTTTTATTGACAACTATACTTTTCACATACATATTTACAACATGATACCTGCTTCCTTCTACAGATGAAGGTGCTCACAGACTACAATTTCACTTATACTTCCATTGCCCTTACTTATAAATGGGGGGACTAAAAAAGAAAAGAGACCTAGCTCTGCATGAGCATAGAGTCTCCACCCCACCTGTCTTGGAGTTCCTTCTGAGATGATTTAGTTTGAACTCTTCCTGGTGATAATATATACCTCACTGTTTTTAATATCTCTGACATTAAAATATAGAAGCATGAAGAGGTTACCTGCTTTTTCCCTCCAGGCTGTCACCACTTTTTACACTTTGAATTCAGCACTTTTTTAGGAGAAGAATGCCTCTTATCTGCTTGGTCTTTCATGAATTCCTTTCTGAAGGCAATCCCTAGAGCCATGCAGTTGTATTCCTGGTGCCTGTGGTTACCCTTTTAGCAGACAGCAGAACAAATACATTTTTTTTAGGTGAATCTAGGCAGGGCTGGTTATTCTTCACTTGTATAGCAAGACAGCATGATGTATGTAAGTCATATTTTCTCTAACAAGTAAAATAAGAACAAACCCAACATGTGTGCATGTGTGTGTATGTGTGATCCATCTCTGCCCCTTACACCATTCTCCTTCATATTGTCACTCATGATACCATGATCTATCCCATAGAACCAGTGCCCAGTAAAAAGGAAAGTGAGAGGGGAGAGGGAATAGGGAAATCATTTCAAGGGTGTTCCCTTAACATAAATATATGTTAATATGTCCCTCAGAGCCCTCTTGCTGAAAATGAGTGGTTCGTATTGCCTTCAAGCAAGTGAGAACAGCGAAGCGAAACTGAGCTGTTCTGGCTCAAGCTGAAGGCAAATGAAACCACTCATTTTCAGCAACTAGTGGCAATGGGGAACATATTAATATATTATTGATCAAGAGTAATCAATAATATATATTTTTTTTAAATCTTCCCAGAATGTGCCTGTTTCCAGGGCATCTGCGTGTAAGACGCTCTTCACAGAATGAGTGCCTCATGCGCAGGGGAAAGCAATGCTCCAATTGGTCAGGAGTGCTCCCTTGATCTATAATTGTTAATATGGATCTTCCAAACCCCTTCATGCCTCCCTGAATTTTTCACCTGTTAACACTATAGATGTGTGGCTATGTACTCACTAAATCCCAAACTGCCAAGCTGGTTATTATAACTGGCAGTGGAAAGAAATGAAAATAATGCAACACAGAACTGTTTTACACTTTAAATAGTTTATTCACCATCATAAAATAGTCTTATGTGCCCTAACCATTGCTTTTTGATATAAAATCAGTGTTTTCTTCTCCCATTTCCTCTAAAGAGTGGGCTTGCATGAAGAAGTGATCATTGCCCAGCCACACACAGAAGAAGCTGTGTTTCTCAGTTCAACATAAGCAGCAGATAAGACTTGTACTAGATATCAACTAGCACTGCACATTCACTGAAATGTCAAGTACTGTTTTTCCTCTCTTCCCTTGTCTTTTCTCTGACCCTGAGCTGCCACTATTTACATACAAGCATGTGTCAATGCGGAATGTTTGCCACTAGTATTGCTGTTGCCCCAGGTCTTGCTTGTACACATTTTACTATATACTTATTCACTGAGTATAGAACAGATATAGTAAAAATGTGTACATGCAAGATCTGGTACAACAGCAATACCAGCCATGAACATACGTCATTAACAAATGCTTTTATATAAACAGTGGCAGCTTAAGGTCAGAGGGAAGAGGTTACACACACAGTCTGACTAAAAATGAGCTAAAAGGATGTACTGTGAATTATATAATACAAGCATTTGTCTATGCTGAATGTTCGCAGCTGGTATTGCTATTGTACCTGATCTTTCTTGTACTTATTTTTACTATAAATTTATTTACCTGGCACAGAGCAGATGAGATGCAATGTCTCATTTTCAGTGGCGTCCTGCAGGACACCACTGAAAACGAGACATTGCATCTCATCTGCATTATCCTGGGTAGATATACAGTTAAAATGTGTTCAAGCAAGACCCAATTCAACAGCAATACCAAGGGGAACATTTGTCATTGACAAATGCTTACTACCATCATTCTCTGCCTCCATGCATCAACCAATTTTTTTGTTGTTGTTAAAGATTTTATTGAAGTTTTCAAAAGAAAACAGGTACATACAACTGAAACATACAGTACTATGTTAACTTCACAAGTATGTCAGAAAGCAGATATCTTGATATTACACTCTGTTTAAACAGTTTTAAATTCACTGTAAAAGGACACGTATAGAGTGGGACCAATAACATGGCAGGTGCCTACCTTGCAACATAGGGAAGGGAGGCAGGACTACACAGAAGGCAATGAAGTCTGATCATGTACCAGGGCATCTGTTATGATCCGAATTTCTTAACTTCATGTGGTACCGTATCCATTCAGCATCTGCATGGGAGAAGAGGTTCCTACAAAGTAACAGCACTACTAAACACATTATAACTATATACAGCAAATAGGTGTAGCACACAATAACAAAATGGGCACCCATAATACACTCCTGAGTCAAACACTTTACACAGGCTGGGTCTGCACTACAGATGGATGTACTAAATATTCTCTTAACATGTACCTGTTCTGGGACTGAGGTATGCCAAGTAAGGTGCCCAACACTTGAATCCAGCTATTTGGCATTTGATAACATGGAACCATCTCTCCATCTCATAAAAATTTCCCATAGATTTAACAACATCATCTATCTTGGGGACAAGGGAACTATGCCAGTTGCTGAGGAGCTGATATTTGGCCTGCATACTGAACAACAGCAACCATTTAAATTCAAAGGTGGAGAGGTAAGGCATGATATGTCTCATACCCAATAATAAAAGAGAAGGAATCAGTGGCATAGTCTTGCCCAGGACAACTCTACTCACCTGGCACGCCTTACCCCACATGTGCTGTATTGCCGGACAGGACCACATTGCAGTATGTGGAAAAGGTCACCCCGATTGATGACACCTTCAGCAATTGTCATTTCCCAGAACTTTAGCTCTGTGTAATACTGCTGGTGTTCTATAACACCAGTGGAGCAGCTTATTGTGTATCAACCAGCTTTGAGCGTCAGAATGGATTTTGTGACCAGTGGACCAGCACTGTTTCCATTGTGAATCTGAAACAGTAATATTGAGAGCCTTTTCCCACTTATGTTTTGAATCATCTGTTTGGCTTGGGAGTGTGTCCCTGATCTGAGCATAGATAGCTCCAGTACTACCCTTAGGAAAGGCTAACCTCCTACAGTAGTGACAGGTGAAGGCAGAGGTTGAGCTACCAGCTAACAGGGAAGGACCACTTTTACCACTTCTCGGAATTGAAGATATTTACAAAAATCTTTACGGGAGATGTCCCATCACATCTGTAAATTTTGGAATATGTCCACGTGTCAGAGTGTCAGGACAAGTAGATCAGTGACATAGTAGATTCCCTTAGCCACCCATGTGGACCAAAGTATGGGAGTTTTACCTATAGTAAGCTGGGGATTTTGCCAGATAGGTGTATGAGAAGAGGGCATGGGGGTAGTTTAAGCATCCAGTGGAGTTGCTTCCAATATTTTAGTGTTGGACCTATAGTAGGGTGATCTCTCCCCAGTATCAGGGTTGTCACCCAAAGAAGAGAGGTCAGCAAGGGGGTCTTCACCTGATCCTGTTCCATCTGGATCCATTGAGGAGAGGTAGGGGACCATGGTCAATCAGTGCAGAGTTTGGGAGGACTGAAAAGCAATTTAATATCCCTCTATCCTGGGGAGGCACCATCCCCCACCCTCCAGTGGGCCCTTAATTTGTTGCGACTGTACCATAGTTTTTGTTGTCCCCAAAGGAAAGTGGCAAACATTTTATCAATCTTATGATACCAAGCATTGGGAAGTTCTAAGGGGATGTGGGATAAGAGGTACATTATTTCAGGGGCCAAGGACATTTTGAGAGCTGCGATCTTACCTGCCATAGTAAGGTTCATGCCCATCTATCTAGCACACCTCTACATTCAGCAATAAGGGGTCCCAGATTTTTCTCCCATTTGGAATCCGTCTTTATACTGATTAACTCCCAGATAGGTGAGTTCTTCTTGGACCCACTTCAGATCCGGGATGTGTGAGTTTTCGGGTGGCAGAGAGGGTTTAAGGGAAGGAATTCAGTCTTTGTTTGATTGGCTTTAAGGCCAGAGTATGTAGCGAATTTGTGCAGGAGACCCATCAGGGGAGTGAGGGAAGTGTGTGTATCAGCCGGGGGGATCAACAAATCATCAGCATACAAAACAGTAGAGTAGAGTATCGAGTCTTCCCTATTTGGATACTGAGAATGTCCTTATGTTGATGGTTGGCAGCTGCTAGAGGCTCCACAGCCAACACAAAAAGAAGTGTGATAGGTTGCACTCCTGTCTGGTGCCCCTTTTTCAATGGGACGGGGTTAGACAAGATGGAATTTGTAAGTACTCTGGCTTTTGGGGATGTATATATCAAATGAATCCAAGAACAAAATCTAGAGCCAAAACCACACTGGAGTAATACGAGGTTGAGAAAGTCCCATTTTATAGAACCGAATATCTTCTCAAAGTCAACAGCCATAGCAGCTGCCAGCATTGAGAGGCTAGGTGCAGAGTGCATTAGATTCGAAAGAGGTTGTACGTGATCCACACTGAATCCTCCCTGCACAAAACCGACTTGTGATGGGTGTGTCAGGGCAGGAAGCAGGGGATTTAGCCTGTTGGAAATAGCCTCAACATACACCTTGCTATTGGCACAGATCAAAGATATGGGTCTGTAACTCTCAGCAACATCGGGTCTTTTCCCTTTTTTGGTAAAACTGTGATAGTGGCCTCTTGTAGTATAGGTGGGAGTACTCCTAAATGTTCAGCCTCAGAAAATACCTAGCATAGGATGGGTGAGACCACAGGAGTAAGGGCCTGCAGGAAGTCAGCAGAGAACCCATCTCCCCCTGATGCCTTACTTTTTTTTAAAGACATCAGAGCCTTTCTGACTTCCTCCTCTGTCAGAGGGCATCCAAGAGGTCCCTCAATTGTGGGGCTAGTTTGGGTAAGGAGAAGCTGTCCAGAAACTCCTGTGTGTCGGGAGGGGTATTTTTGCAAGAGATGGCATATAGCTTTGTATAAAAGACTGTCATTATTCTATTTACTTCTGTATCTTTAGTTAGTACCTTATGGAATTTTGGGTCTTGAAGGCCTGCTATATGTCTGTTAGCTTGTTGTTTTCTTAATTGATAGGCCAATGTCCTCCCAGATTTGTCTCCTCCCTCCTAGTACATGTGCCTGACCTTCAGCAGAGCCAGTTCAGCCTTCCTGGACAAGAGTTTGTTGACGTCTTACCTTAGCCTTAAGACTTCCTTCCCAATCGGTGAGTGGAGGGTTGGGTGTTTTAAAGCTTTGAACTGGGTTTCCACCGCTATCAAGTCTATCTCCAAAGTTTCTGCTCCCTCAACTTCCTCCTGTGAGAAGCATAACCAATGATTTTGCCACAAATTGTGGCTTTATATGTTTCCCAGGTGTTTCCCGCAGTAGTTTCACTAACGGGGTTCTCTTGAAAAAAGTGTTTGGATTTGCTGGTTACCCATGGTATTTATTTAATTTAATTTAATTTAGTTGTTTAACCAGGTATAGCACACTAAGCTGGAAGCTTTTTTACAGGAGCGACCTGGGAGCACATGGAGGTTAAGTGACTTGCTCAAGGCCACACAGTATGCAAGTGGAAGCTGTGGGATTCAAACCCAGGTCTGGTCTGCTGGATGTCACCAGATTTGCAGCTCAGAGCCTTAGATCACTGCGCTATACTGCCTCCAAAATTATAAATTTAATATTCAAATACTATATAGTATAAATTCAGGGTCTCCCAAGTGAAGGTGATCTAACCTCCAAGAGTGAAACTGGTGTGTCGAGGGGTCCCATACAAATATCAAGTGGTCAGATATTATCTGGGGCAGGATGTAATACTCTACTGTGGATTGGGAGATTGTGGGAGAGATGAGCCAGTAGTCTAATTGACTAAGTGTACCATGCATGCTGGACTGGAAAGTGTAGTCTCTTTCTTTAGGGTATATCAAATGCCATATGTCTTCAGACCATGTTCCTGAATTAGGTGGTAGACTGCCAATGTGCTCCTGTGGTGAGTATCCTTACCAAGCATGCTCTTGTCTACCATGAGGATAAGAGGCAAATTCAGGTCCCCACCAAGTATAATGGGAACCTTCTCTCCCCACCATGGAACTGATTTTATCTGCGATTTCTTGGAAGAAGGTTGGGTAATCCTCATTGGGGGCATAAATGTTGATTAATAAAATTGGGACACTAGAGGTGTCCATAAGGGCTATGACCCACCTTCCCTGAGAGTCAGAATGACAAGAAGTAATGGTCCAAGGGAGGACCTTGTGTATCAGAATGGCCACTCCCCTTTTCTGTGAAGGGGCACTAGCATGTACCTGCAGTCCAACCTAGTCCTTAACTAGGTAGAAGTGGTCATTTCTGATCAGTTTTGTCTCCTATAGGAAGGCTATGTGTGATTTTACTCTCTTCAGATGTGATAGTACTTTTTTATGTTTAACAGGGGTATTAAGCCCCCTAACATTCCAAATGTGACAGGATGTTTCAGCCATGATCAAGGATAGCTCAGAAAATGAAATATTTTGTTACATGTCCATCTGAAGAGAGTAAAGCCCCATACATAGTATTCAGGTGATTGGTTTGTGTCTGTATAGAGAAAACATCTAGAAACAGTTTTTGACCAGAGTGCAGAGATAAAAGAAACATTACCCAGAGATTATAGAGTTGTCCACAAATTTGAAATGTAAGAGAAGAACTTAGTATGCAACATAACAAATAACTACTACACTTAATACAACTGTTTACAACAAAAGCACAAACCTGTGCTGATGAGAAGGCGGATGTCAATGGTCTGGGGTGCATACCCATCCATGGCCAAATCCATCTCTCATGCAGGGCAGGGGCCCACAGGAAACCTGTGTGCTATGGACAGCAGCAGTTCCCAAAGGAAGCTTAATGTGGAAGCTAGTGGCACCTGAGCCACTCAGAGCTCTGTTCCCTGGGTTAGTTAATTTATTCTAACTCATAGATCCTCCTGACATTTAGAGTGCATCTTAACTTTTAAGCTAAGAGCGGGGCGCAGGTTGAGTTGGCCCTGTTTAGTTTCATTGTCCTCTAGCCCCCCTGTGGATAACTAGGATACACTGGTTCATAGGGAGGGGGAGAGTTCAAGTATCAAGGTGCCCTCTCTCTGGGTGTCAAGGGAGAAAATGGACCCTCTAGGTTCATTTCTGTAATGGGGTGGGTAAGGGGGTAAGGGAAGGGAGCACTCCAGAGGGGTCCCTTAACTAAACATTGGTGTTTAACCCCTGTACAGCTTACAGTGAGCTCCCTTTGCATGGTGACACCAATGGTTTACCAATAGGAGACTGAGCTCCAACATTGTCAGGCCCCGCCATAATCATGACCCATCCCACATAAGATGCTAAAACACAATCAACAAATCATCAGCATAATATCATATGATATAGTATAATATAATAGGGCTGTCATTAGTGTATATATAATATGTAAGGCTGTCCAGTTGCAGGAACTAAGGTACAACACCATGGGCTGCCTGAATGGTTATTCACTTATTAGGGTTAGGAAGCATATGGTAAACATCAACCACTGCTACTTTAACTTCTCAAACATGGAGAAATTAAGTGCCTGCCACACCTGCCCATTAGGAAAATTATATGCTTAGACACACAGGACCAGCGGGAGGAGGTCTGGAGCCATTAGTATCAAGGTCACCAGAGGCTTTATATTATGTGTTGCTGAAGCTAATATACTGGGAAATACATGAGAGCCCTCTGGAGCATAGTGCACCACAACCCAGTTTAACCATTACTACCTTGATAACAGGTTTTTGTCTGTGACTGTTTGAAACCTCCACATAAGCATACTACACAAGATTGTGAAACAGCCACCACTAAGCAGCCTTTAAGTCAGTTCAGTTACGTGCATTTTACACAAGGGGGTAGGAGACCTTAGGGGGTCAAAACCTTATCACAAGGCACTCATTCTCGGTACTAAGTTATGTGGTAAGGTCAGTACTCACATCCCCTACCCTCTGAGTGTCCCACTCAAATCATAGTGCACAATATATTACATCAGACAGCATGAGCTTAACTTTGTACCAAAGGATACAAAAGGGAGATGGTTGGGAAATCACTGAATTGTTATTACAGGGGGGTGGGTGGAGGTCAGCTATCAAGTTACAGCTATTCATGGTGTGATTTTTACAGATCATAGCAGTAGCCAGACCTAAACAGCATTACCCACCCCATCCCTTTTAAACTGCCTCATACATACCCCTACTACCAGTGACATAAAATGAAAAGCACAGCACGCTTATCTGACAGATCATCTGTGGTTGTGTAGGTTCTGCAATTCTTCAGTGTCCTGCCCTGGGTGTGCCTGCTTCGGAAGGCTAATCCCACTTGTCTGGATGGTGTTCTCCAGAGGGGTATCCTTTGGACCATAGGATGGAGTCACAACCAGGCCATGATGCTGGCCCAAGTCTTTTCTGCGGTCAGTTGTGTAGAAGAACTGGATCCCGATACAGCCTCAGGGGGAGGTGATGTCATCTCCAGCTATTGCTGGGCCCTGGTAGATGTTGCTAGAGGGGCATACCTGTTGTTGCTAAAGTACGAGCTAGTAAATGCTGTCTGGTCTGATTCCAGTTCTGCCCCTCCACTGCAACTCCTCAATCTCACTCATTCCAGTGGGTGGTCTCTTTTGTTATTATGGCTCTGTTGCTGTCTTTTTTGACTCCTGGTAGGGAGGGACCAGGCTTCCAATGACTGCTACTCCTAGCACTGGACCTCCAGTTCCTGTGATGCATGCTGTTCTGGCCTGCTTTCTTGGGACACAGCAGCTGCACATGAGGGTGTCTGAGGCCTTTTGCAGTGAACTGCATCACAGCTTCAAGTGGGCCAAGTTCTACAGATGAAATTCTGCAGTGCCTCCAGATTTGAAAAGAGCATAGGAGCCCCTTTCACCATCATTCACATTGTGGCAGGGTATTGCAGAGAAAAAGGGATTCTTAAGGCATGAAGCTGTCTGTGTGTGTATGTGAACTCCTTGCGTCTGCTCACCAGGTCCCAGGAATAGTTCTGGAAGATATGGACATGATCACCATTCCAGGAGAAGGATCCTAATTCACGAGCTCTGGTAAGGATCCAATTTTTGTCAGCAAAATTTAAATTTCTTGCAAGAACAGGCCTAAGGAGTTCTCTGGGCCGGGGGCCAGATTTAGAGTTCTGTGGACCCTTTCAATCATGAATTCTGGAAGTAAATCTTGTTTTAGGAGTCAGGGGAGCACAGTGTACAAGAAGTCCACAGAGCTGCCTTTTTTGGAGCCTTCTGGGAATAGAAGGAGCCACAGGTTGTTCTGGCAGCTCCGATTCTCCAGATTGTCTACTTTGTTCTGTATTGCCTTGATGGTGTGGGACTGCTCCCATAGTAAGGAATGTAAGTCTTCTGTTGCTGCAGAGTTTGCTGCACCTCGATGTTCCATTTGGAATATACGGACATCAAGTTGGTGGATAGCCAATGTTGTGCTGTTGGCGGCTATGGTTACTTTGGACATTTGTTGTACCAGGTTATTAAACATTCCATCATCGTTTTGTTGTCCAAAGCCACTCCGGCCTGTATAGCAGATTCAGCTATGCTGTCTGCCTATCAAACAGACATTGCAGGATGTTTTTTTCTCGGCAGGTCCAGCTAATTTTGCAGTAATAAATAGCAGATGTTGTAGTGTGGAGATAAAGCTATCTGGTTCTCAGTTTCTGTTTAAGTCTGAAGATTATTTTGGAGGAAATCTGTGGTTATATCCCAGGATAAAATGGAGCTGCTGTCTCAGGCTACCACTGTAGTTTGAGCCAAGCCATCCCCCCCACCATCAGCCAATTCTTGATGCAGTTACTTGATTAAAATATGTTTACTTTCAGTTCTGCTCTTTTCCTGGCTACCCAATAACTTTTATGCAGTACCTGTCACAAATCCCCTGAGGGAAAATTAACGGGTGGAGTCCTTATCATTCAGTCTGCTGACTCAAAGGACACTGGTGCTGTGGGTACAGTTCATGTCAGTTCCTCAGTGCTCTCTGGGTAAGTCACAAGACATTCAGTATTACAAATGCTTGTATAATCAGTGGCAGCTTAAGGTCAGAGGGAGGAGGTTACACACACACACTCAGACTAAAAAACAAATTAGTCTGTTCTCTCTCTCTCTGGAGCCAAGATGGCCACAGCTATACTGTTGAGGAGAAACAGTAGAAGCAGGAGCAGTGAGAAGCCTATTATTTTTTTAATACAGGTATGCCACCTTTGCCTCAAAATTTTAGGCTCACTGCTCTTTCTAGTTCTACTTGTTAGCCCTTGGCTGCTGATTTTCTGCCATATCTCTGTTTGTTTCTTCTGCAGTTTTCTGAGTGGAGTCCGAAGCGGTGGAGAAGCTGCCAGAAACTGAAGACAAGCCACCCTACTGAGGGTTGTGAGATGAAAGACTATCTGTTGCTGTGTATCTTAACTTTCTCTCTGCCCCTATGCTGAGTGCGTAGGCTATAATGATACTTATGACAAGAAGTCTCCTGGCTTAGAGAAATTATAGAATTTACGGGAGTCATAGAAGAGGTACTAATGGGATTTTCTCGGGATTACCTAGGGACCCTTATGGAACTCTGGAGTTGAGGGATCCGGCTTGGAGTACTGACTTGCTGGACATACCCGAGTGCATAAGGAGAGTGGCGAATAAAGTTTTTCTTTTTTTTTCTTTTTTATATATAGTTTTTTTTTTAGCTTGCTTTTACTTTTTTCTTTTGTCTGTTTGCATTTTGGGTTTTTTAAGTCTCTTTGTGTGTATGGATAGTGTAAGAGAGTATGTTTTATGAGAGAAGGAAAACTTATCTTGAGCTGCGACTTTTAGTGGCTCCCAATTCCCACTCCACTTTCAATTTTTTTCTCCCGAGGTGTTGGATTGTTAGACTGATAGATAGTCAGTTGTGGCTAGGTTGATAAGTTTTGCAGTTTTTACTTGAGTTGTGCATTTTATATTTGTATTTATTTGTTTGGTTTTATTTTTTCATGCACTGCGCTCAGACCGCTAATCTGAATGGGCACCCGCCACATGTGATCTGTGTGCTTAAAGCGCATGCATGGCATTCTGCTTGTCAGATATGCCATTTCCCTATAACTGCTGTGCTGATCTGAATCAAAGTGGGAGAGTGAGAGCATGAGAGAGCACAGCTTTTTTATTTTTTTTCCTCCTGCTTTTTATGTGATTCTTCCAGATAAAAGATTTACTTTTGAGAGTGCCCTGAGAGCACCTGAGAGATAACAGTTAAAAAGAACTTAGCAAGTAAGTTTGAATGTAGTTTAAGGCACAGTGTTTTAAGGATAAAGCATAGCTCAGTATTATTTTTCTGATGCTGCTAGTTCGTGTTAGTTTGTGACAGCTGATTTTTGTCTTCTTACATTGTATTTTACTTTTTTTATTTTATCCTAGTTTTTTTGCTATTGTTTGATATCATCTCTCTAGCCTGCCTATTTTTTGCACACTCCCAGTTTACTATCAGTATACTATTAGTATACCATCGGCATTTCTGTTAAACATATTACGTATACTGAGAGGTTATAAATTATTAACCTCATTGAGAGAGTAATCATTATAATTCCCCATATTCTGTTTTTTCTCCAGTGGCTATTATTGGGTCTCAAAAGTAGGTCCCCGATAGAGATTCTCCGATACCCAATTTAAAGCTGGAGTCCTGGATGAAACAACTGCATTGGGCTAAATTATTGGTGGACTGTCTGGGGACAAAATTGGAAGCGATCCTTTCTTTCGACCTGAAGGATGAACTGATGACCCCAAGTCTTTTTTCTACACTTGCTGGATTGTTGGATCATTTGGGTATTGGCATGATAATATTTTTGTGCAGTAATTTTTATTGTTGATAAATCTGCTCTGCAAATACGAAGATTTAAGATCTTTTGAAATGGGACAAGGTGGGACAAGGTGATAAAAGGTGTTAAAAGGTGGAAGAACTTTGTGACTATCCTGAGAATCAAAATTAAGACCACTAAGACATCTCGAGACACTAAGGTCATCGAGGTTCCTAAAGTCATTAAGATCCTTTGAGCTTTTAAGGAAAAGTTGTCATAAGTTCAGTGATTTCCAGACATTTGGCTTATGATATGTTAAATTATACTAGGATTTATTGCTAGGACTGTCTACAATTCTGCTTGGAACCCACTTGTGATAGCTAATACATGTTATTGCTGTAACATTGATCTATATTTATTTTAAGAAGTTTGATCCTGTTTTCTTGATTTGATTAATTAAATGTACACTAGGAGTGGGGAAAATGCTTGCCTCAAAGGTGAAAAGGAGTGGGAGTGGGAGTGTGTGAGTGATGAGTCTCTCCTCATAACCACTTCCACACCATCTGAGGCAAGGATAGATGAGAGGTGGTTTTTATACACAGAAGTATTAAAGCTTCAGTCTTAGAATAGAAACATAGAAGCTGACAGCAGATAAGGCCCGCAAGACCCATCCAGTCTGCCCATTTCTTTTTCTACCTAATAAATGTGCCATCAGCCTTTGCTCTGTCAATGGTCTATCTATTCACACTCATCTGTATTGCTCCCTTATGCCTATTCCATGCCTGTTTGAAGCCCTGCACTGTATTCATATCCACCACTTCCTTAGGTAGGCCGTTCCATGCATCCACCACCCTTTCTGTTAAAAAGAACTTCCTCACATTACCCCTTAATTGGCCTCCCTCTAATCTCATGTTGTGTCCACTTGTCCAACTATTTTTCTTATATTGAAACATGTTAGACTCTTTTACCTTGTTAATGCCCTTAAGGTGTTTGAATGTTTTGATCACATCACCTCTCTCTCTCCTTTGCTGTAGGGTATAAATATTGAGCTCCATTAATCTGTCCTCATATGTTTTCTGATGCAGTCCCTGCACCATTTTGGATGCCCTTCTCTGGACTGCCTCAATCTGGTTAATGTCCTTGTGAAGGTGTGGCTTCCAGTACTGCATGCAGTACTCTAAATGGGGCCTAACCAGTGTCTTGTAAAAAGGGATTATTGCCTTCCTCTTCTGACTTGTGATACCCCTACTAATACATCCTAATATCCTACTAGCCTTACCTACTGCTTTAGTGGTCTGCTTGGATGATTTCAGGTCATTGGTGATGATGACGCCCAAGTCTTTTTCTTCCCTTGTGACTGCCAGCAACTCCCCTCCCAGCCTATAGGTGGCTTTGGGGTTTCTCTTCCCTATGTGCATGATCTTGCACTTCTTTGTATTAAACCCCAATTGCTACTCTTCTGAACATTTTACTAGTTTATCCAGATCTCTTCTCATTCTGCCCACCCCATCTGGATCATCTACTCTGTTACAGATCTTGATGTCATCTGCAAACAGACAAACCTTACCCTGTAGTCCATCTGCAATGTCACTGATGAAGAATCCTGTTAAATGAGTGAAAGATGTAGTGGAAAGAGTTAATAAGAATACTACAGAAGTGTTAATTACTCTGAATACTGGAACTGAGAAGGTTGAGAAGGATTTTAGTAGAAATGTACAGGAAGTAGCCACAAGAAAGAAGTTAAAGGACAGGCAGATAAAAGGGGTGAAAAAGAAATCTAGAGTTCCAAGAGCTAAAGAACAGAAAACCACAGAGTATTTTTCACCTGACCAACAACCAAAAATTAAAAGATTAGTAGATGAAGAATGCCAGTTAACCCCTATACTAAAAGAAACATCTGTGGGGAATTTCCCTAGTCTGACCCATACCTCCCTAAGTAACCCACGAGCAACCATTATGGAGCTGTATAGTCCCCTGGAAATTTCCTCATGTCCCTCAGATTCTCCAGATCAAGAAATTCCACAACTGGAGGCTGATGTTTCTATATTTGGCTAGTTCTCCTAGTGCAGTTTTCCCCAGACTAGATAAAGAAGTCAAAAAGATTGAATTGGAAGGTGATTTTCTGGCTCAATACCCTGATACATTATCAAAATACACAATTAAGGCTCTTGCACACCCAGTTATGGCTAATTTTCTTTTAGAGGCTCTGAAAGAATTGAGATCTAGCATGGATGGGTTTGTTACTTCTACGTATACTAAGATACATAATCTTGACAGCAAAATTGAGACTCATATGCAACAAATGCAACAAATGAAAACTGAGAAACCTTCTTTCTCAACAATTTGTATCCCAGAGACCATTAAAAAAGATCAAATGAAAGGAAAGGGAAAAAGGACCAAAAAGAAAAAAAAGGGTAGAGGCAAAAGTAAAAAAAATGGTATTAATGGATACTTGGTATCAGTAAAATTGCAAACTGGAGTAACAAATACCCCTGTTGTAAGCAATATTTTGGAAGGGATTTCAGAAATCATTAATAAAGATGAGCCCCTGGAAGAGAAGCAAGAACTATACGAAAAGGAAACTATAGAGATAGGAACAGGCAGAAAACAGGAGGATACTATACAGATAAAGAAGAAGGTTGAGCTAAAGAGGGAGAACGTGCCTGGCCAAGTGCAGGAAAATTACAACTGGCAGGAAAATAATAACTGGCCACTGATAGGAGAGGAAGTATGTTTAAGGATAGATGGAATTTTTGGAAAACATTATGAAACAGTGGATTCACTTAAAGAAACCATGGATTATCTACTGAATGTAGAACTGGGTATCCCTCAGGCTAGAGGCAAGATTATCCTGACATGTAGGGATTCTTCTAATGAATCAAAACCAGTATATATCCTTCTCCTCAATATGAATTGAGCTAAGAGGGTTTGCTTTGAGAAATTTAGACTAAACCAGCTAGGACTGGAACTTTGTGCTCCAATAACTTGGAAAACAATTGTTTTGTACTCATCACATGATAAGGCCCAGTTTCCTTTATCAATCAGGATACTTTCAGAAACAAAGTTATATCTCTTAATTGGGAATTTAGCTCCCCTTATTCCACTGAGAAAGGAGAGAATCCTTGCATCCTGTCCTTATTTCGAATTGACAAACTGCCTGGAGAGAATGAGGCTGTCCTTCTCTCTAATATTAATTCTTTGATTGCCTATAAATTGAAATTGGAGGAAGGGAAAAAACATATCAAGTATGCTGCGAGACCAGTGCAGGAAAATCAAGGAACACAAATTGACTTGCGCTGTGAAAGTTTTACAGTTTACTCTTTGATTTTGAGTAATAGGGGTGGTTTTGACAATGAAGGATTATTCCTAATTGACATGAATGACCTCCCAGCAGGGAAATTGTATAATTTGGAAATAAATCAATGACATGAGGTAATGAACTATCTTTCTTTGGAGACAGGAACTTGTTTAGAAGATTCTAAGATTAATGTATGGAATTGTAATTTTCTATCATGGAATGTGGCAGGCCACTCTATTATTATGACAGATCAGGAATGCTGAGGTTTTATAAAATCTCATATAGTAATTTTTTTAAGAGACTTTGGCAAAAGGAGACATAAATCTCAATGGGTATAAGACTATCACAAACCCAGCCAAAAAAATGAAAACGTTTACACCAATCCAAATGCTAAAGTTTATTGTAATGGAGTACTTTCCAAAGGTTTCTCCCTTCAATCGGGCACCTGTCAAGGTTATCCTCTCTCCCCCCCCTCCTTTTTAACCTCTACCTGGAACCAGTGATCAGGATATTGAAGGGCTCTCCAGGCCTCCAAGGCATCCCAGTAGGCCCACTTAATATTAAGATTTCAGTCTATGCAGATGACATTCTACTGCATGTCTTGCATCCCACCAGATCTATACCAGAAGCTCTACATTTCACCTCTTGGTTCAGGACATACTCCAACTATAAACTGAATTTAGACAAAACCATAGTTATACCATTGAACCATCTAGCTTTTTCCTCAGATTGTAAGGACCTAGGACTTAGCTGGGACTCCAAGATTATCTACCTGGGAATCACCTTGTCCCAAAAGCAGTCTCTCATTAAGAAACTCAGCTTGAATAGTATGGTGGACACCATTATGCAAGATCTTGCTAGGTGGACCGTGCTTCCACTATCACTCCAAGCCAGAGTCAGTGTGATTAAAATGAATGTCCTCCCACGTGTCTTTTATCCTCTCAATATGCTTAATGTGCCAGATATTCAAAAGGGTTGTGCCATGCGCAACAGGGTTGCACAGGCGCAAGTCTGAAATTGCGCCATTCTGCGATATTCAGCAGGAGGCAGTTGCGCCACTGAAAACAGGCTGAGCAACAGCACAATGCAAATGAATGCATGCTCAACTGGAGGGGGAGGAACCATGCATAAACTGCACAGCCCGATATTCAGCCGGGCTGTGCAGAGTTGTGCAGGTGCAACCCCCAACCTGCGCCTGCAGGACTTTGAGCTAAAAAAAAAAGGCTTAAGTCGAGGGCCACCCACAGGTGAGCTGTTGTATTGCAGGGCACAACGAGCAGCTGCCACCTGTGGCTGGCCCCAACTCAGTCCCAGTGCCCCCACAGCCCGATCGCGGGCATAGTATCCCCCCACCAGCCCGTCGCAGGCATCAATGTGGCTCCCCGTTCACATCCCTGGTGGTCCAGTGGACCGAAATACCCTGTCGCGGGCAGAAAGTAAACTGAACCCCAGATATCTCCCTGGTGCCCGATCACGGGCAAAGTAAACTGAACCCCGAACATCTCCCTGGTGGTCAGTGGACCGAAATGCCTGATCGCGGGCAGTAAGTAAGTGAACCCCCAAACATCTCCCTGGTGCTAGTATCCTCACCCCACCAACCCACAGAAACCCCACCACCCCGTTCCCCCAGCAGCAGGTGGGCGGCAGCATCCCACCGCCTGCCCGCCCCTTCACCGATTGACTGCCCGGTGGGGCTGCATGCCCATTGGTGCAGAGCAAGAGCCAATGGTGTGCAGTCCATACCGACATGACAGTCCAGATTTGTGAATGAATGTTCATTCACAAATCTGACTGTCATACAGGTATGGGCTGCACGCCCATTGGCTCTTGCTCTGCACCTACTGGTATGCAGGGCCACCTCACCGGCAGTCAGTGGGCGGTGGGGTGGTAGGTGGGTGCTGCCACCCACCGGTGCCGGGGAGCGGGTGGTGGGGTCATGGGTGGGTGGGGTGGGGACACTTAGCCACCAGGGAGATATTTGGGGGTTTAATTTACTTACTGCCCGCGATCAGGCATTTTGGTCCACTGACCACCAAGGAGATGTTCGGGGTTTAGTTCACTTTCTGCCCTGATCGGGCATTTCGGTCCACTGACCACCAGGGAGATGTTCGGGGTTCAGTTTACTTTCTGCCCGCGATCAGGCATTTCCAGTCCACTGGACCACCAGGAGAGATGTTTGGGTGGTTTCAGTTTACTTCTGCCCGCGATCGGGCATTTCGTCCATTGGACCACCAGGGATATGGAACGGGAGGGGGCTACATTGCTGCCCGTGATCGGGCTGGTGGGGAGGGAGTACACTATGCCCACGATCGGGCTGCAGGGGCGCCGGTCCTCGATGGCTGCTGCCTGCAGGCGCCAGGCGCAAGTCCTCGGATCGCGCACCTACATGCTAATGGCATGCAATGAGTATAGAATCAGATGCAAATGGCCCCCTCGCCTTTGCATGAATTATGACCCCATTTGCATGTCACCTTTTGAATATCGTGATTTTGCGCATGGCGCAATGGTACTTGCGCTGCCGCAAGTTGAATGCTCCACTCTGACAACTTGCAGTGGCGTAAGTTCCACTGCGCCATGCACAGTGGCTGTGGCTGGGGGGGTGATATTCAAAGGAGTTGCTCAATAGTGCAACTCCTTTGAATTTCACCCCGGCCACACCCCTGCACAACTATTTTGCACAGCACAAGAGCTTGCGCCTCAGAATGGCGCAGTTTGAATATCCAGCCCAATATCTTTCTCCCATATGTTTGGTTTAAAAAACTCCACTCAGTTATATCCCATTTCCTCTGGAAAGGTAATCCCCACCTTAGAGCATATCATTGTTTGGTGGCCCCAAAGCAATTAGGAGGGCTTAAAGTCCCCAACTTTTATCTCTATTATGTGGTCAGTCACTCTTTCAGGTATGTATGTTGGGTCACTTCACCTGGGATGCGAGACACCCGTGGTTACTTACCTACCTGGCTACAAGTGGAGAGGCACCTAATATCAACAACAGGGCTCCCCCATCGGGTCTTCTCTTTGTCTCCCCCAATAAACTACCTCTGGGCCTTAAGAGGACTGTCATTCACATATCAGTGAGGGTGCATACTCAGCTATGTAGAGCTATGTAATACAGGAATTTTTATGATGTATCATAGCCCTTATGCCACAACCCCAACATTAGAGTGGATGGAAAGGTTCTATCTCCCCAATGGCTCCTGCAGCTTTGTGGTAAACAAGTCTCAGACCTGTTGCAGGATGGGAAACTACCTGATAGTCAGGCTTTACAGGGACTTCTCTAACTACCCAACAAACAGATTTTTAAAATATACCAACTTAAGCACACATTAATCAAGTGGTTTGGGACCAGAGCATGGGAGGTTAACAATGGAAACTTTCCCTCCCTTATCCAGTCCCATTCATGGCAACCCCATGCAGTAGCAAAACTAGTGCCCCTTTTCTTCTTACAGTATATCCCCAAGTTACTGGGTGCTCATCTGACTGGTAGAAAGCATTGCCCACCCTGTCTCTGGACTGGGAGTGCATATGGTTGGATGTATTCATTATCTTTCTAATGACAGATTGTGCCTCACACAATTTCACATATTGCATCATATATACTATACCACAACACATTTGTGCAAGATGGGTAAGCTCACAACAACATCCTGTATTAGATGTCAAAATGCAGAGGGATCTCTAAAGCATATTATGTGGGAATGCTCCTAGGTCACCCCCACATAGGAGAAACTCAGGACAACTCTGGATCCCCTGTTGGGCCTAGCTGCTTATTTTACCCCAGAAATCTGCTTGGTGGGAAATGTTTCTTCAATTCCTACAAAAGGAACAATATTTCATGTGTTTAATTTCCCTGACTGTGAAATGACTACTTTTGCAACATTGGCTAGATCAAGAGACAATTTCCTACTCAAAGTGGCTACATGATATTCTGTATAACCTAAGGGTGAAGAAAACTATTGCTAGTTTGAAAAAAGGCATACATGTCTATACCAAAAGATGGGGCAAGCTGGAGACTCTGCTGTTGGTACATACCTCCCATTGATGCAGGTTTTCAACACTTTTCATCTATTGACTGAATTAACTAAGCTTTGACAATGTCTCCCTATTAGGGGCTATGCCTGTCACACTGCAACTGGTGCTGGGGATGGGGAGGGTTGGGAAGAGGGGTTTGGGAGGGGGGGGTAGGGTAGAGTGTGTGTAGTGTTTGTGTGTTATGTATTGTATTGTATGATTGTCTGTTTTTTCAAGAAAATTAATAAAACATTTTCAATTAAAAAAAACAAATGAAAATATTGGGCAGACCAATTGGTGGATTGGCAATACAGAGTATTAAAATTGGCCTCACTCTTGAAATCACTGAAATATTTAAAAATACTTCAAATTATATTATTATAATAATTTATTGGGATCATTTGGTTTTTATTGTTGTTAATGTTTATTTCCCTCCAAAAAATTATGTAAATAGTGATGTAAGGAGCTGGAATTCTCTGACTATGGATATTAATTCTGCATTTTTACAATATCCACAAGGAATCTTTGTGATAGCAGGAGATTTAACTCCCGTGTTGCCAAATATAATAATGCCAGTATTCTCAAGACCCAGTTATGCCTTAAGGACTTTAATCATAGAGAAAGTAAAGATAAAGGAGCTAATGAACAAGGGAAAGAGTTGATAAAATTTACTGAGGAAAATACACTTTTAGTATTAAATGGTAGATTAGAGGGTGACAAAGCTGGAGAAACTACATTTTTCTCTTCAAATGAGCAAAGCACTATTGATTATGTTCTAATTAATTCTTAGAACTATGAGATGTTTAAATGTCTTAAAATTCAAATGAGAACAGAAAGTGACCATGCCCCCTTGAGTTTATATATCAAGACCTGTAGAGAACAAGAAATTCTCTTGGAAGCAAGTACTCCTCTAGCACAGCTTAGCTCAATGGAAAAACAATGCTTAAAACATAATTATATCACAGGAGAGGCAGTTAGAGACACTCTAGGGAACCATAATGAGTTTATTTTTTTCTAAAGAGGATTCCTCCTTGTTTAGTGCTCAGATCTTTGATTTTAGGTCGGCCAAACCAACAGATTAGGAGTTTAATTTATACCACCAATAACAATAACCTAATTTCAGAAGTAAAGACCTAGAAACATAGAAATATAAGAGTTTGATGGCAGATAAGGACCACTTGACCCACCCCGTCAGCCCATTTCCCTACCTATTGGATAAGCTGCAGATTCTAGTTAACCAACAGCCTACTTCCTGCAACCACCCACTATAATTGCCTTACGTCTGTCCCATGCATGTTTGAATTCCCTACTGTTTTAGACCCCACAACCTCTCCAGGAAGGCAGTTCCATGTGTCCACCACTCTCTCTGTAAAAAAGAATTTCCTACATTACCCTGAGCCATCCCTCTAACTTTAAATTGTGTCCCTTTGTTCTTACACATCTTTTTTCTGAAAGATGCTACCCTCCTGACTTTGTTGATTTCCTTGAGGTACTTAAAAGTTTTTATCATGTCCCCCCTGCCCCTCCTTTCATCAAGGGTATACATATTAAGCTCTCTCAGTCTCTCTTCATATGGTTTCTGATGTAGACCCTGCATCATTTTAGTTGCCCTCCTCTGGACTGCTTCCATCCTGTCTATGTCCTTGCGTAGATGAGGTCTCCAAAACTGCAAGCAGTACTCCAGATGGGGTCTCACCAACTGTCTGTACAGAGGGATAACCACTTCCCTTTTTCTACTTGTGGTGCCCCTCCCTATGCATCACAGTATCCCCCTGGCTCTCCTTACTGACTTCTCACATTGCTTACACACCTTTAGGTCATCTGATATGACGACACCCAGATCCTTTCCATTATTGTTGTTGTTAGTACCAATTTCTGCTATTGTGTACTTTTCTCCTGGATTTGTATTTCCCAGGTGCATTACTTTGCATTTCTTTGCATTGAATCTAAGTTGCCATATGTCTGACCATTCCTCCAACCTTGCCAAGTCCCTTCTCATCCTTTTCTAACCCCTTGTGTATCAACTCTGTTACAGATCTTTGTGTCATCTGCAAAGAGGCATACCTTCCTTCCAGACCCTCTGCAATGTCACCTATAAAGACATTAAAGAGGACTGGACCCAGTACTGAGCCCTGAGGTACTCCACTAGTAACCCCCTTTCTTCAGAATGTGTTCCATTCACTATTACGGTCTGTGGCCTGTTGTGTAGCCAGTTTGCTACCCAGGCTACCACCCTGGGACCCACTCCCAGGCTGGCTAACTTGATTATTAATCTTTTGTGGGGGACTGTGTCAAATGCCTTGCTAAAGTCTAGGTAGGCCATATCCACAGCCCCTCCCTGGTCTATTACTTTGGTCACCCAGTCAAAGAAATCGATTAGATTCATCTGACATGACCTTCCTGCTGTGAATCCATGATGCTTTGGGTCCTGTGCCCCGCTGGCCTCTAGGTACTAAACAAGTCTTTCTTTCAGAAGTGATTCCATCATTTTCCCCACTACTGAGGTCAAACTAACAGGTCTGTAGTTTCCTGCTTCTGCCTTGCTCCCACTTTTGTGAAGGGGAATCACATCTGCCCTCCTCCAGTCCTCAGGTACCAACCCATTTTCCCATGATTTGTTAAAAAGTGTGGTTAGTGGTGTCACTAGGTCCTCCCTTAGCTCTTTTAGGATTCTAGGGTGAATCCCGTCAGGCCTCATTGCTTTGTCCACCTTGAGTTTTAGGAGTTCATTCAGGACTCTTTCTTCTGTAAATGGACTGGTGTCAACCCCCCTACCCAGAATGCTTCTACTGTTTAGTTTAGGTAACTCTTCCTCTTCTTCTTTTGTGAATACTGAGCAAAAGTATTCATTCAGTATCTCTGCCTTTTCACTGTCTCCCTCTGCGCATCTCTTCTCTCTTTTATTAATCTTCACTATCCCTCCCTTAACCTTTCTATGCTCCCTAATGTATCTATAAAAGGTTTTATCCCCCTTCTTAACTGAGTTAACTATCTTTTCCTTGGTTTGGGCTTTTGCTTTTCTGACTGCCTTCCCCACTTCTTTCTGCTTTAATTGCTACAGTTCCCTGTCGTGCTCCATCTGTGATTCCTTATACTTTTTGAATGCAGCCTTTTTCTCCTTAACCTTCCCTGACACCTCTTTTGAGAACCATAGTGTTTTTTTATTCTGCTTTGTTTTCTTTATTTGTTTCATACAAAGGCTTGTTGCCTCCATGATGGCAGTTTTGATTTTTCTCCATTGTTCTTCCACCCCTCCTTTCTCACCATTTGCTAATGTATTCCTAAGGTATTCACCCATTATGCCAAAGTCAGCCCTTCTAAAGTCCAGTATCCTTGTCTTTCTATGGCTCATCTCCATGGTTGTGTTTATTGTGAAGCACACTGTGCAGTGGTCACTTGTTCCCAGATGTCTACTGACTTCTAAATTTGTGATCCTCTCTCCATTTGAGAGTACCAAGTCTAATATTGCTCCCCCCCGAGTGGGTTCCACCACTAGCTGTCTGAGGCATGACCCCTGTAGGGCATCGAGAATGACCCTGCTCTAGGATGTGGCTGCAGTCCATGTAGCCCAGTTAACATCTGACATATTCAGGTCCCCCATCAACAGTATCTCCCCTTTTTCAGCCATTTTGAGAATGCCCTCTATCACTTTCTTGTCCATTTCCTCCCCTTGAGATGGGGGTCTGTATACAACCCCTGTGTGGATTGTGATGCCATGCCCTGTCTCCAAGGTGACCAAGAGTTCCTCTTGTCCTCCCCTTTACTTTTTAGTTCTGTAGCTTTGATTCCTTCCCTTATGTAGAGAGCTACTCCACCTCCTCTTTTACCCTCCCTGTCCCTTCTGTAGATTGTGTACCCTGGTATGTTGACATCCCAGTTATGGTTCTCCTTGTACCATGTTTCTGTGACTGCCACAATATCCAAGTGTTCCTCTTCCATCAGGGCTACTAGCTCTGGAAGCTTGTTTCCAAGACTACGGGCATTGGTACTCATTGCCATCCATTTAATGTTGGCTTTATCATTTTTTACCCCATCCCTGCTCTTATTGCTCTTGTCCATTTTTCCATTTACCCATCCTGCCCTCTGTCAAGCTCTGTACCTCAATGTTTACCCTACTACCTGCCATGTTTTGTGGGGGTGGGAGGCTTGAACTTTCCTATTTCCTATCAGCACCTCCCCCTTGGCTAGTTTAAAAGCTTGCCAAGAAAGCCTTTAAACCTGTCACCAAGGAGCATGTTTCCCTTCCTGGACAGATGCAGACCATCATGCCAGTATAGACCTTCATCTCTCCAAGTGCAACCCAGTCCCCAATGAAGTCAAAGCCCTGTGCTCAGCACCAGTTTTGCAACCATTCATTAAACTGCATGGTGTGCAGTACCCTAGCCTCACCCCTGCCATGGACTGGCAGCACCTCTAAGAAAGTTATCATGCTTGCTACCTGTCTGAGGTCCCTCTCCAACTCCACAAATTCATCCTGCACTGCACTGATCTCATGCCTAGCTAGGTCATTTGTACCGAGGTGGACAATGATATCTAGTTTCCTCTCCTGTGATGCTACTTCTGTAATCCTGAGGATTTGCTTCCTGTCCCTCCAAGTCATGGCACCAGGCAGGCACCTTACTTCCCTCTCCTCTCCCTTCCCCAGATCTACACCCCTAACAACTAAGTCCCCTATCAGAAGCTGTTTCTTTCCCCTGTGGTGTCCCTTGCCACTCTTTTGTGGGTCTTCCTTGTGGATGCCCCCAGCATTCTTTTTGGTCTCCAGTGAGGGTGTCATCATAGAGGAACCTTCATTTGCCAGACTGATATATGATTTGTGTAGAGGTACAACTTGGGGGCTATGCCTCTGTTTCACCACCCTTACCCTCCCAGAACCTACTGTGGTCCATCTGCTCTTCATACATGGCAATCTCTGAGGCAGTGGTTGTGGAACTGGTGCTGTTTGGGTGGGGGAGGTCTCCTCAGTCCATGCCATTTCAGCCTGGAGGTGGGCAACCTCCTCCCTCAGAGCTGACAGTTGCCTGCAAATAGGGCAGCAATGCAGGTTCCAGAATGTCTCCTGGAAAATTGCTGCCCCACAGCCATTGTACTGCACCACTCCCCACATGTCCCTCTTCCTTATAATATACAATGACTAATATATATTTTTTTCTTTTTTTGTGTGTGTGTGTGTGTGTACTTACCCTTTATGCACTGTGCTGGGTAATTAAGAATATGACAGTTCTACCCCAAGACCTGTTGAGGAAGTGATGTCAGAACCTTGGCTATAAAGGAAATGCCACGCCTGGGGTGGGTGGGTGAGGGGAAGGGTGGGTGGTTGGCCACAAGCACTGGTGACTGTTAGAAACAATCAAATACACCACTGCTCCACCACCCTGGTGAGTATTGCCCTTTATAGTAAATCAACCAACACCACAATTTACTAGACCACTGCTCCTACACAAACCACTCTACTGAGTCCAGGGATAAAAATGAACTCACTGCTCAGCCAGCTGGATACTTCTAAAATATTGCACAAATATCCTTCCAAATCCTATGTGTCTAGCACAGAAATCAAGCAACTTCAGTTGTATTTCACCCCCTCTGGTTATAAAATTACTACACTTTAATGGAATCTGGTAATTCTTAATGCCAATAAGAAAATATTGAAATTTTCTGTAGAAAGCATAGTTTACCTTCCTATCTAGTCCCCAACAAAATTATGTTTTACCAGGTTCCCAGTTCCTCAAATGTGTTTTAGTTTGTTCTCTGCAGTATAGCAATGTTTTTAAGCTTCCAACAGAAGCAGGCAAGTCTTTTCTGACTGGCTTCTCCCTGTGTAGTTTGCCTAAGACAACTCAGTGATAAAAGCCCCACCCAGAATCAATTGATTGACTAGTGACACCTGTGATGTGAGCAGGCCTTTCAGTGAAGACAATTTGCTATGTCTGCTTCTAATACACACACAAACCCTTTATCTGAAACCAGGGATAAACTCACTGCTCAGCCAGCTGGATACTTCTAAAATATTGCACAAATATCCTTCCAAATCCTATGTGTCTAGCACAGAAATCAAGCAATTTCAGTTGTATTTCACCCCCTCTGGTTATAAAATTACTACACTTTAATGGAATCCTGCAATTCTTAATGCCAATAAGAAAATAATGAAACTTTCTGTAGAAAACGTAGCTTACCTTCCTATCTAGTCCCCAACAAAATTGTTTTACCAGGTTCCCAGTTCCTCTGGTTTGATTCTGAATGTAAGAAAAAAAAAGGGAAACTTGGGAAGTTAATCAAGTAAACTAAAAAACATCCTACAAAGAAAAATCATAATACATTAAATAAAGTTGGAAAACAGTACAATACATTTATTCAAGAGACAGAACTTTTTACATAAAAATTGGGATTCAATGCATAACATCGTTATCCAGAAAGATTCAAAAGCTTTTTGGAGTATGTGGCATTGGGAACAAACCAATTCCAATCTTCCTTGGCAGTATGTATACCAAAGGAGGAATGGGTGCAGCACTTTGGGGACATTTTCTTTAATATTCCAGCATTAACATTACATGATGATTGAACTAATGAACCTGTTTGGTTAACGTAGTCTCCCATCTTTTTTTCAACAGACGAAGTAGAATTGTCTATATTTACATTAAAAAACAATAAAGCCCCTGGCCCTGATTTAATTCCACCAGAAGTTGACAAAGAACATAAAGATTTTTGGGTTCCAGCTTTAACCCTTTTCTTTAATTTATGCTCATCCCAGAATTATATACCAGTCTCTTGGAAACAGAATATAATTGTCCTTATTCATAAAAAAAGGGGCCAGTTTATTTACCTACTAATTTAAGACCTATTAGTCTTCTGGATATAAATTCAAAGATTTTTCCAGATTATTATTAAATAGATTAACTATATGGGCAGATTATTCTAACCAAATCTTTATGTTCCAAGCAGGATTTAGGGAAGGTTTTTCTGCAATGGATAATGTCTTTTGTTGAACCATCGTATTTAAAAATATGTTTTCCTGAGAGGGTCCAAATTATTTGCATTATTTATTGACTTTTCATCAGCGTTTGACTTCATAAATAGGCAAATATTACGGGATTTACTTTGGGCAAAGGGTATACAGTAGATTCTTCATTGTTTAAGCTAATAAAACTTTTGCATTCAAATACCTCCACAGCAGTAAGATTTGATAACAAAGGTTCATCGACTCAGTTTTTTCATACAAATAGAGGGGTAAAACAAGGATGCTTATTAGCAACAATACTGTTTAATCTTTATATTAATTCATTACATGAATTTCCAGAAAGTGATATATTGGATTCTCCCAAAATAGATAAATTACTGGTGCATTCATTAGCATATGCAGACGATCTGGTGATTTTTTTTGATAACTAAAGTTGGTATGCAAAAATAAATTATTACTTTTTTCAGAAATGTAATTCCCTTGAGCTAAAAGTAAATATTAACAAAATGAAGATTGTGATTTTTGGGAAAAATCTTAAAAATGTTAACAAACTTAAATTTTCAATAGGGCAGGAAAAGATTGAGATTATAAAGGAATACTGTTATTTAGGGGTAAAACTGGTTTCTTCAGCATTCTGGTCAAATCACATTAAAGAACAGATAATACAAGCCAAATTAACAGTGAAGACCCTTTTAAAATTTAATTATAAATATGGGTGAAATACCATTGCTCCAGCATTGAAGGCAGGGGAAGCCAAAATCAACCCTTTGTTATTATATGGAGCAGACATTTGGGGACAAGTGAAAGCTGAGGACTTAGAAAAACCTTTGTCATTTTTCTATGAAGCTCTTCTCAAGATTACCCTTTCAGCTTCAAATGGTAAGGGCCAAATTTAGAAGGTTCCAAATTGGATGCCTAAAGGAATTAACCCATATTTCATTTTGACTAAAAATAGTGAATAATAATAAATGCCAAAGAAATGTTTTCTGGAAAAGACCAGATGGCATGAAGAGGGACTCCCCTCACTATGGCTGTCAGCACTGAAAAATAGTTTAGAGAAATTAAAATGCTTCATCTTTGGAACGATTATCAAAGACAAATTCTGATTTCCACTCATTATAGGAAAATAATCAAAAATAAATTGATTCAACTAGGAAAGAAGCAGGACATGAAAACTATCAGAGAACAAAAAATGTGCCCAATGATTGAAAAAAAACCCAAAATTGATCACTTATTAGAGTACTATTTGAATTTGCCTTTGAATCCAGAACAAAAGAAATTAATCACATGGGCCTAGTTGGAAATTATCAACTCAAGGTATACTTACTTTAACATCACAAAGAATTGAGCAGGGCCTGGAGAAATCCCCTGACCCTGAAATAATGGATTCTCTGAAACTTTAGATCATGTAATATTGCTTTGCCCATTATATAATAAAGCTAGGGATCACTTTCTATGAAACTGTCTAGAAGTATATGCAAGCACTAATTATGATCTGGTTTTTATATTGATGCATCCTCAAACTTTAGAAGAGGCAGAACGAATCTCTAGTTTCCTGGCATCAGTGATTAAAGCTAAGAAAAAGAGATTCAGGATCCTGAAAAATAGAGAGGGCTAAAAAAAAAGAAAATTCTATAGTTATTTTAGTATTCTGTAAGTCCTGATTATAAAGTATTATCTTTTCATTTGTGAGAGCAAGAAAATTGTTGTTTTAACATACTGGATCAAAAAACTTTATATGTGTTTTTTTTTCCTGGTACTCTGTAAGTTTTGTTCATAAAGTATTATCTTCTCATTTGTGATAGCAAGAAAATTGATGTTTTAGCACATTTGATTGTATTTTTATAGCATGTATGTGACTGATGTGTTTTTTTAAGCAATCATGATGTTTTTCCCATCATGATTGATCAAAAACACTGAATTAAATTGGCTAAAAATTAACTAAAAGGATCTACTGTGAACTGTATAATACAAAACTATTTAAAAGACAAAGAACCTCTGTGCGTAAACACTGAGGCAAGGGTTACCCCAAAGGGCATTTGGCTGGGCTGCTTGGTTTTATAATAGACACATGTTTCATTATCAGTAAAGATATCAGTTGTATATCAATGTTAGAAGTATGTTGGTTGATCCATCTAGACTAGATGAGGCGGAAGCTTCGATCGTTTGCAAGGTGCTACAGAAGCACCCTTTGCAAACTGTGTGAGAGGCCTTCGGCACCATGCATCCTGCTTAAAGTTGGACCAGCATACATCTCTGTGGTGATTTGCATATGCAGCACATGATGCTTTGCATTGTGGGGGCATGTGATTTTAGAGACATAAAACATTTGTCAATGACAATAACATCACTTCAGGCTGTTACTCGTACTTGATCTTGCTTGTACATATTTTTACTATAGTTTATTTACCAAGGAGCAGATGAGATGCAATGTCTAATTTTCAGTGGTGTCCTGCAAATGAGACATTGCATCTCATCTGTTCTGTCCTGGGTAGATATATATTAAAAATGTGTGCAAGCAAGATGCAGTACAACAGCAATACCAGCAGCAAACATTTTGCTTTGACAAATGCTTGTTTTCTTTCTGTTGTTATCCAATTTAGTGCTTGCTATGCAGTTGTGAGAAGAGGAAGGGGAGGAGA
This sequence comes from Neoceratodus forsteri, assembly GCA_016271365.2. Taxonomy (NCBI): domain Eukaryota; kingdom Metazoa; phylum Chordata; order Ceratodontiformes; family Ceratodontidae; genus Neoceratodus; species Neoceratodus forsteri. The sequence continues at coordinate 1,478,083,435 of CM057452.1, read as the reverse complement.
ATCTGGCAATGCATTGCAGTGGGTGAGTGAGGTCAGCAGCTGTCATCAGCACCATTGTAGGGGTTGGGTCATGTGACAATGTGCAAAAGATACACCACAAATTGCAGCAGGGACAACAACAGTTTGTAAAACTGTGCTTAGGAGCCCTGATCAGCAGCTGCAGCCACTGGACACTGTCAGAGAAACTGAGGGAGTAGGCAGGTTATTGATGATTTGGCACCCCTCAATTCCTGATGCAGTAGCTGCTGGCTGAAGTACATGACAGTGTGCAGCAGGCTGAGGCCTCTGGAATGCTGGGAGTCCTGTTGGGCAGCAACAGGCACTAGTGGTGGTTCCTGGCAGCAGCAGCAGAGACTGCAGACTGAAACTGGTATAAAAGTTTGCTGCAGTGAGCACAAGTGAGGAAGAGCTGTGGAGTAGAGGGGATGGAATAGAGTTCAAATGAGGGAAGGGGTCTGGGACAGGAAAAGAAGGCTTCTGATGTTGAAAGCCGATCAGCTGTTTGCTGACCGGCTTCATGCAAATCAAAGGACCGAAGCCTTCTCTGATTGGAGCAGCTCCGGTCCTTCGAAGTACGGGAAGTTGTGGCCCACCAAGCAGCAAGTGGTATCACCACTATACTATGTAATCATTGGTGCAGACTGTCAAGCCCCTTGCAGTTTCAACTGCAATGGGCTCAGCAGTGACACACCTCCTGATTCCCATTGTACTTGTCCCAAAATGTTTAGTGCACAAGTGCAGCAAATGCAAAAAGGTGCCAGAATATATAGTAACAAGGTGTTACTGGAAAACAAAATCTCAGATGAAGAAACATATATCATTAAAGACAGCAGTGAGGAGGAAACACTCAGTACAAATAGAAATAGTACAATAAATCTGGTGGAAGATAATTGACTATCCAATAACACTGACTGAAAAGTTTCAAGTTTATCATTAACAAGTGTGAATGTTGTTGGCTTAAAGACCATCTGACGCCTTCAGGAGAACTTCAGCAAAACATAATATTTAGACATAGTTCAGCTTGTATTTTACATTGGTTCTGTATTTCTCCTCCTCATTGTTTATCATTAAGGTCATTTGCATGAAAACAGGTTCTTTACTCCTGAAGAGTGCATCTATTTCTGTTGCTTTCTCCCTACCTGAGGTCATAATGCACTGCTTGTGACATCAGTTATGTTCCTGTTATGCTGTTATGTTCTTGCATCTCTGCACTACTGCATTTTATTTATCGGAACTTGTATTCCAAGTATGACATGCTTTTTGTACTCTGGGATTTGTACTCTGTATTGCCAGTCTCACTTACGTATTGTACTACTGCATTTTATTTGTGAGCTTGCACTCCATGCATACCATGCTATTTGTACGTACCCTAATATTTTGTACTCTGTAATGCCAGTTTTACTATCGTATTATACTCTCTTCCAGCTCCCTTTCCCCTGGGTCGCACCTGGAAATGCGCCCTGGCTCAGTGTGCCTCTCCAGGTTAATAATTTTAAATACATAAACAGTTTCTCCAATGGCGACAGAGTGTGATATCACAATTGAAAGGCTACACTTGCAGTTCAATGGGTGAGCAACCAGCCACGTCCCCTTTCTGAGCTACAGTATATAAGCAGTTCCTCCCAGCCTCCTTCTGGAGAATTTTTTCTTTGCCAGCTGGAAGCACTATTGGTCTGTCTTCTCATTTGGGACTGCTGGGTCCTTGCCTCCCTCCTCCCCCCATGCTCTGGACTCTGCTTGGTTCTGCTGATCTTGTGTGTTTCTCCTGATTTGGTTAGTACCTGTATTTGTTTTTGCTTCCAGCTGCTGTGTGCTTGTTTTCTGCTTTCCAGTGTTCATATTTCTGGTTTGTGTTTTCTTTTTTTTGGAGGGGGGGGGCTTTCTGCTTTTCCTCAACATATTGTTGCCCTTTGTTTGCTCTGTGTTTCTCCTGTGCCTGTGCTCAGGCCCCCACCACATCTCAGTTTTCTTGCAATTGTTATTGCTTGTTTCAGCTCCCACTGCAATTGCTGCCTACTGTCATTCCCATAATTGCTTGAACTTGGTCCAGGCTCTGCTGCTCAGCTAGCTGCTACGTCCTGTTTTACCCTAGCCTGTTGCATTTTGTGCAGGGTCTGTTTTACCTCAGCACCCTTGCATTCCCCTAAGGTTTCTTTCCTGCTTCCATACCTCAGTTTGTCATTATTTACTCTGTCTTTCCTTCCATTATCCCTCAGTTTTCATGTAGCCTTTTTAAGGGTTTACAGCTGCTCTAACGTACTTATTAGCACTCAGTGTGAGTAAAACCAGGGTGTCCTGCAATTCTATATTACTTTCTCCATGGGATACAAGCCTGCTTAAATTCAATCATACCAAGTAATTACTATTGTTGTTTTTCTGTGCATTATTGCCTATGCCTACACTGCCATGCTTGTTTAACTGTTCAGCTAAGCAACTGCGGGTAGCCATAAATAATTACTACCAGAAGCTGTTAACTACATTCTCCCCTGTTTGGAATTCTTCTGATATTGAAAATACCCCAGTTTTGCATACTTCTTTCCAGGATTGAAACTACCTCAGACTTGCTTATTTGTTTCTGGTATTGAAAATACATACCCCTGTTTTGAACACTTATTTTTGTTATTGAACATACCCCAATTTTGAATACTTACTTTTGGTATTGAACATATCCTTGTTTTGAATATTTATTTCTGGTATTAAAAATACTCCGGTTTTGAATACTTATTTCTGGTACTGGAAATACCCAGGTTCTGAATACTTATTCCTGATATAGAAAATACCCCGGTTTTGGATACTTATTTCTGATTTTACACATATCCCTGTTTTGAATACTTATTTCTGGTACTGGACAGACCCAAGTTTTGAATACTTATTTCTGGTATTGGACATACCTGGATTGTAAATACTTACTTCTGGTATTGAAAATACCCCAGTTTTGAATACTTTTTTTCTGGTATTGAATCTACCCATGTTTTACATACTTTTTTCTGATATTGAAAATACCCCAGTTTTGAATACTTCTTTCTGGTATTGGAAAACACCCCTGTTTTGCATATTTCTTTCCGGAATTGAACATACCCCAGTTTTGCATACTTATTTCTGGTATTGAAGATACGCCAGTTTTGCACACTTCTTTCTGGTATTAAAAATACCCCTGTTTTTCTTACTTATTTCTGGTATTGAAAATACCCCAGTTTTGCATATGTATTTCTGCTATTGAAAATACCCCTGTTTTTGCATACTTCTTTCAGGTATTGACAATACCCAGTTTTGAATACTTCTTTCTGGTTTTGCAAATGCCCCAGTTTTGAACACTTTTTTCAGGTATTGCACATACCCCAGTTTGGCATTCCTTTTTCAGGTATCGCACATACATTTTGTTGTGTGTTCCTCCCTGCATTCCGTCTGTTGCTTAGTCACTCCTGATACTGCTGGTTCATGCTTCCTTATGCTGCTTTTATTTTGAGGGGGTTCTACCCTATCAACATTATGTTTGCTGTTTGGTCCCATGGTGCTCAGCTTGTGGCTTCCCTGTTATTCTCATGGTGGGGAATTGGGTTGTCTCAATGTGGCATCATGGTTTCAAGTGGCAGGAGCATGCTTTTACATAAAATACTATTTAGTCTGCTCCTTTGCCTCAGCAGCTTTCAATCTTCCTGGTCTAAATACTTTAACTTTACAACCTACATGGCTTCAAGATATCCATTGCATTCTGGTAGAGCATTGCAAATGCTCCTTACTGGACTAACCTAAATCCACCTTAATGGCATTTAAAGTATTCATGCTTATCTCATTTCACTACTCATGTTGACACCATGCCAATCAACTGCTTTGTGTAGACTATATGAGTTTGCTTCTTTATCCTATCAAGAGTTTCAGTGCACTTCATGCCTTAACCAGCAAGAAACATTTATTTCAATCATTTGTGCTACATGGCTAATAAAGGACTACCTAAATTGCCATGCTCGCATTCTGAAAGTTACAGTATCTTCTCATCCAGAGAATGGAGGAGTTCACATTTCCTACAGTGAGGAGTCTTTCCATTCTGAAACTGTCACTAAAACAAAATATCCCAAGTCTGGAGGGAAGGCAATCTAGGCCTTAGATCCCCAGTGATTTTCTCCTCAAATTTATTTCTCTCCTCTGTCCCAAAAGTCATAATGCTTAGTTTTAGTAGTATTCTCTAGTCTATTCAAGTATATTCCACTTTTGGATGGAGATGGATGGTGATCTTGATGGTCATTCCCTCTCTCCTTAGGAAGCCCCCTACTGTCATCAGTGTTAATCCATTTCTCCATGCTATTCTGCTAACTTGTACCCCTCATCAATGTATTATCAAGTCACCTCTTGTTTCAGTATGCTTCTCTACCTTATAGTCAATAATCCTTGCTAACATTATTTTGGGGATTACTTCCTAAGGAACCTTTAGTCAAGAAAACCTTCCAGTGGCACCTCTAAGGGTTGAGCCCTCTTCCAGGGTTCCTTGCCTTTGGTACTACTACAGGGCAATAATTACTCATGGAATAGAGAGCACAAACAGCCACAACAGAGTAACATAATTGCACAAGCATAACACTATTCTGATTGTGTAAGCCACTGAATTGAAAGGCTTCACCTGTAGTTCAATGGGTGAGCAACCAGCCACACACACTTTCTGAGCTATATAAGCAGTTCCTTCCAGCCTCCTTCTGAAGCATTTCTTCTTTGCCTCACCATCCTCCCCTCCTCCTGCAGCTCACCTCTCTTCTTGAAGGAGTTCCTTCCTAAAGTACCTCTAGCCAAGTGAACCTTCCTGCAGCACCTCTAAGGGTCAAACCCTCTTCCAATGTTCCTTGCCTTTGGCACCCCTACAGGGTGGTAATTTCTCATGGAATAGAGATTGTGAACAGTCACAACAGAGTAACATAGTTGCACTAGCTTAACACTGTTCTGGTTGTGTAGGCCATTGAACAGATTATTATGACTTGAAGTAGGGAGTAAGCTATAGATGCAGATGAAATCTAAGGGATAAATATCATGTATTTATGTAAATTTCCTCAGTAATAAATAATGGGGAGGAGAAATCTATAGAATGTATATGGAATGCAAGCTGAATTGTACCTAAGTATTATGTTATTTCAAAGTTTTCTTTGAGGCATCAGCAGCTCTTTAAAATCAAAATTACAGGATAAAGTTTGGGTAAATGATGTTTCATAATATGACATTATTGTTTCTCAAGAAACTTGGGAATGTGCAACAGGACTCCAGCTTCTGGACAGCTTTGAGTCCTGCTGCACACCAGCAATCAGGGGAAAGAAATATGGCTGGCTAGAGGGTGGTCTGGCAATATCAGTTAGCTCAAGTCCCAATACAAAATGCTTAGCTCTCAGTGACTATAATTATTAAAGGTTTATAAGTATAAGATTACCCTCTGACCTTTTTGCCATTTTTAATGTGTATATTCCCCATCAGTTAGTATTAAAGAATTTAATAACATACTACAGAGCATCTAAATGAGTATAATGGGTTTAAAAACAACATTTCCAGGAAACATGTTTATACTAGCTGGTATTTAACTCCAGAATTGGTCTGGAAGAGGAAAAGAAATCTCCAGAATGGAATTTGTATGATGCCCTCTGAATGCCACATAGACAATCCAAGGAGAAAAAACTAAACAAGAGAGGGGAAAAATCTGTTAAAATGTACTGCAGGTTGAGTGTTAAGAATATTAAGTGGTCATGAAAAAGGAGATTGGCATGATGAAATACTATTTCCTACATTATCAGGAGGTAGCCAGATTGACCTGTGTATTGCAGATGCTTATACCTATAATAGGATTTTTCCCTAGAAATAGTAAAAACTTGGGCCAGCGACCATTTTCCTCTTAAATACATTATTAGTTGCAATTATAAAACATATCCCATAACTCATGTCTTAGAACAAAAGACTAATAACATGCATTATTTATGAAAATAAAAATAAGTGAAATGAGTTGATGGAAAAATTATTGTCAGAATTAATGATATTTAAACTAGTAAAATAGCTTTCTAGATGTGATGACTGAAGTGCTTGAAAAAGGTACACAAAGTGAAGTAGATATGATTCTAGAATATTCTGAACTCATGCAGAATTGGGCAAAAATGATCATGCCTAGAAAGAAAGAAAGCAGAATAAAAGCAAGGTACGGGAAACAAGCCCATGGCACAATTATGAATGTCGACAGCTCAAGAAACAAATAAAGTGGGAAGGTATATAGCTAAAATCTCAGATATAAGTATAAGGATTGCTTTAAAAAGTTAAAAGGGAATACAGATTATTAATGTAAGCCAAAAAAGGGTTATAAGAACATCTTTGATCAGAATTGCAGAATGCAACTTACAATAAGGGCATGCAGGTTTTTAAGGCTGCATAGGTGGAGCTCCACAGCCATATTGCTATCATTCTATCTTTTCTAGCACTGTGGAAGCACATAACCAGATAGCACTCCTGTTAGCACAGTTCCACTCCTGTGTGTTTCTATGGCCCTTCCCCTTCACCGGACATAGAAACACACTCCCTTTGTGGGGCACTACTTTTTGTCCTGCAACTGTGGAACTGACAGCCGCCACCCCCAAGATGGCAGCCAAAGAAAACTGTGCATGTGCAGTTATGTTATAGTGGCCATCTTGGGCATGAAATCAAACTGCACATGTACACTTCCATTCCCCATGCCATCTTCCATATGGCTGACTGTGGTGCAGCAACAGCTCCATTTACTAAGCTCTCACTGCTGTGAGCAGCCATATCATCTCTGACCAGAGTTTGTTTGTTTACTGGCCACCTATGGGACATATGAAGATAATGGAAGATTTAATATCTGTGCAATTATTACTGTGGACTTGAGCACTTTGAGAATATGTACAATGTTGCTGCTGAATGTGGTGTTAATGCTCACTGTCAAGGAACTGAGAGCTCAGATTATGTTGCTATAGCCCATTGGGATCCCATTAGTCCTGCCAAATGTAAATTAGCCATTTTGGTGCAACACTGTAATAAAGTAACAGGTTATGATAGTATCCCTGCTGAAGTATTTCACTTTAATGTGGAATTTTGTTCACAACTTTTAACATCAGTTTTTACAATAATAAAATCTAAATTCTGGATAACTGGAACTGTGGCATAACACTGCCTCCCTATAAAAAAGGTGTAAAAAAATAACCCCAGCTGCTACAGACCAATCACACTTCTACCTGTTGCTCAAACGATCTATTCTAGGTTAACCGTGATATGATTAAATCATGTGTGGATGAAAACAATTTGGTCTTGCAGTTCCAGTGTGGTTTTCTAAATACAACACAGCACAATGGTCCTGGTATTCACCCTTAATTAAATTTAAGAGTCATATGTGATGATCAGGAAAATAAAACTATTTGCATGCTTTGTGGTCATAAAAGCAGCCTTTGATTCTGTGACCAGCTGCATTCTGTGTCATAAGCTAGAAAACTTAAATGGTGATGCTTGTTTATTGATGTTATTAAAAATGTCACATACAAACACTAGTGCCAGCAGTAAAGTATTCAAAAAATGGTACACACACAATCTCTTTCACTATAAGGCAAGGTGTAAAATAAGGGTGCATACTCGCACCACTCCTTCTTTTTTTTTAGTTTTTGTTGACAGGGAAGGAAGGACTAGACAATCCTGCCTATTTTCAACCTCGTCCTGGGGGGAATACAGATGGATGCCAACTGACATTGAACCAGATTAAGCTGTTAGTGGTGTTTTTAGTGAAGGGGGGAAATTTGGCCAGGACACCAGGGAAATGTCCCTACTCTTGGCAGGGGACACTGTTGGTCCACAGTCCAAGATGGTGGATTCTGACACAGAGGTGGTGGAGGAGTGTGTGCAGCAGACTGCGGAAATGTTCTTGATCCCAGTCAGTGTTCTGCAAGAGGATGAAGAGATGTAATGCACAGAAAGTGAAAATACAATGGAAAATGACAATGTGCAGGAGTGGGCATGAAGACTATGAATCACCAGAGCTCCCTTATTGGCAGTGAACAGTGTGGAGCAGACAGCAATGAAAACAGCAATATGAATAATTTAAATCTACTGGTTTATGTACAACCTGAAAAATCAACTCAGTCTACACAAAAATATAAATTAAGAGGTCCTGGGACTTGAAACAACTACTTTACAAAAAAATAAAGAGGACTTTCAAGTTTTGGAACCAACACTTACTGCGGGCAGTGATGATCAGCTGAAATCATTGAACAAGCTGACAGCAACAGGTGGTTCACTCAGAATGCACCAGATGTCAACAGAATCCTCAATGGTAAGGCAAAACAGCAGAAAAGTATTCACTAGTCCCAGTACTGACTGTCCACATAACTACTATACTTGATCACCCAACAAACTGCTAAGGGAATCCAGAGGAATTCAAACTACAGGAGGTAAATGGATTCCAGATTTCTTCTGGAGTGAAATGTCCCAACCTGATATGACAGTAGGCTCTGTCATGAACCTACAGTCAGAACCTTCTACCAATGGAGCAGGAATGCCAACTAGGAAGGACATCTGCATTGGATATCAACATTATCACAATACAAACACCAGCACAACAGGTACCACTACCAGTACACATATTTTTTCAAGTACATCAATGGCATTGGAGGGAATGAATGGGAATGACAGTTGTTTAGCTGCTTCATATTTGGATAAAACTGTCACAATGGATTCTTTACCTGGGAGGTCAAATACAGCAATGGGGGCACAGGGAAATGAAATTCCTCATACTAGTATTTCTAGTATTGAGTTCCACCTTGGCCCACAGGGACCTTCCATGAGGGCAGCAACCCCCCCCCCAAAAAAAAAACAACAGACATAATAACACAAACTCTGCACCCACATTCTCAGAACTTTTTAGAAATAAACTGGAGCAAGCCCTGAGAAAAAATGCAGTACACCTTCCGTACGGGAGTGGACTGTCAGAACATCCAGACAGAATTTATGTGGCTAGCAAACTTCTCAAGAAGTCTATGAATTTTCAAACAAATGACATTTATGCATTAGTACATGTGTCTGGTGAAGATGTGTTTGATATTAGCTTGAGAACCTTTGCTTGCTTAGATAAATTTTGGACAAAATATAATGCAATACGATCTTCAGCCTTATGGGTACCATTCTGGGTTAGCTCTCTGACTAAACCCCAAATAAAATCAGTAACCATTATGTTTAGAAATGTGGGAGTCAACTTAGATGACATCCTCTTTTGGATGCAGAAAAGATATAATGTCTTAGGGCCTCTGGAAACTATTATTGACACAGAAGGAATTTGGACAGGGGGTTGGCATTTTAAGATTAAATTAACAGATTCTGAAGTGCAGCATGTCCGCAACAGTTTTTTTCTTGGAAGAGATGGGGGGTCTGATTTATACAGGCCAGCCGAAAGCTTGTTATAAGTATGGGGCCAGGACTCACTTAAGCAGTGTTTGTGACTACTTGAGATGTGCTTTATGTGTTCATTTCAGACATGTGAGTATGGTGTGCAAAATAATCTAAATGTAATGTGTGCAGAGAATCAGGACATGAATATCACTAATGGTCCTGGGCAGGACAAAACAGAACAGATGGTCTCAACCAAGAAAATCTGGTTAGGACAGCACAAGAAATTGTTAGCCCCTGTGAGACTACTCATGCAAAGGACAGTAGGAAACAGAGTAGTTCAGAATCTAGGGCACCAGAATCTAGAGCACCACAGTACAGGTCAAGCACATCAGAAAAAGTCACTGATGCATCTGAAGAAACTTTCCCTGCATTAGCAAACATCACTTCTTTAGTACCCTTAAACCAGGAGACTGGAAATGGAGCAACGTCACAGACACCAGTAGATAGTCAGATAACACAACCCCCAGAAACTACCCAGAATAAGAAAATGCCAACCCCCCTCACAGACTTCTAGACTTCAAATTCTATGAGACTCACTAGGGCAACTTCTAAGCAGTCATCTCAGCCTAATCCTGTCCCACTACACCACTCATTTAATATTTTCCAGGGAAGTAAAGAACAGGGTGACTCAGAACCAGAATCTGACATTTCATCCAAATCTGAGGCAATTGCTGAAATTGAAATCAAAGAGGTCATAGACGCAATCCTTTTAGAAACTAAGAAAAAGTAAGGTAGAAAACAGAAATTACAGTCCCAGAAAGAAAGTTCTGACTATTCAGTAAAGTAATTCCTCCCAACTACTTTTATAGCTTCCCTACATCTAGCTTCTGCAAATGTATTCAGTATGAAAAGTTACAAAAAAAGAATGCAAGTACCAGCACACTTCCAATACTCATTACATGATATTTTTTATAGGAAACATGATTAAACTCCCTCTTTGATGTTCCACAAACCCCCAAACGAGCTGGATGTGGGGCCATCGTTTTGGTCATTTGGAATGGATGCTGCAGATGGCTTGGGTATTATATTCCGAGGTACTTACACTGCAATCCAAAAAGTAGTAAATATATTACCAGGCAGATCATTGCTCTTAGACTGTAAATACAGAGGCCTCCCCTTAGGTTAATCAATGCCCATGCCCTGCAATCAAAAACAGCTAAAATTGATCTATTTGAAAAGATTATACCTTATTTACATACACCCAAGCACATTATTTGGGGGGGGGGATATGAATTGCAGCCTGGATATTAAAACAAGAAAAGTACAAAAAAAGTTTACAGTGACACCCATGCCTTACAGAACATTATTTCTACTGCTAACTTATCAGACCCCTACAGATTAATGCATCAAAACCCAGGTTATACTTATTATAGGAATACTTATTCTACAAGGATAAACTTTATATTCCCTTCCAAATTCCTCAAACCTAGTAATTTTACACTGCACCCCTGTGAATTCACTGACGATGTTCTACTAGCAGTTACTTTAAGCCTAGTTAATATTCCACCACGTATTTATTCCGCTCATAAGAGATGGAGATGAAATAATTCAGTTTTAACACCAGATGATATAAAAACAGGGATTTTGCAACTAATTTATTTATTTATTTATTTATTGGAATCTTGGATTGAATACCTTTGAGCGAGAGCTCTTAACATAGGTTCCAAGTCATAATAATGCACATTCAGGGCAAGGTGAGAAGCAAAGTGGATAGAGCTTGTGAAGGGAAGATCAATTGGGGTAGCAATCGCAAGTAGCCTCAGCTATCAGATGCTGCCACAGCAGGTACTTGAAGTTACCCAGTGTAGTTACATTGGATGTATCAGGGTGTAGCGAGCTGGCCCAGTGTGGAGCTCTGTAGGTGAATGCTCATTGTGCAAGAGCAGTTCAGCATCAAGGAGTTCTGAAGATCTGATTACTGGAACTTCTGGAAATTTCTTTGGAGTATTGATGGATTTAGGAGGGCTTGAACACCAGGTGGCATCATATCAAGACATAATTTTTTGGCAATTAGGCAAGTTTGATATTTAAGCCTGCTGTTGAATTGTAGCCAGGCAGCCTGGGAATACAAGTCGCACTTGTGCGTCTGTTGCTTGGCAATGGTGAGAAGCCAGCAGGCTTTGTTTAATGCTGTTTTGATTCACCACAGGGCAGAGTCAGTGTCTGAAATGTAGATAACCATGCCATATTCAGTGAGTGAAGTTACAGAGCTAAGGATGGCTAGCTGCAGTGCTTTAGGAGTTAGAATCAGCTTATGCCTGTACAGCAGGCTGATTGTCCTGTTGATAGCTTTTGCAGCAGTATCTATGTGCTGCGTGTAGGACACAGTAGTGTCAATGGTAATGCCCAGGTATCTGAATTGCTGGACTAGCTCCAGAGGCAAGCCCACATTATTTTTGATGGTTAGTGATAAGCTCTTATGCTTGCTGTGGGTGCTGGAAAACATTATGGTCTTGGTCTTTGTGTAGTTCATTATGAGCTTGTGCTCAGAAAACCATTCTTCAGCTGATGTGAAACATAGTTGGAGCTGTTCCTGTAGATGTTCTGGTTGCTGGTATCTGGTAAAAATATTGGCATCATCTACATTTCGGAGGATGTGGCCATGGCAGGAGTATGGAAGCGTATTTAGGAAGATACTGAATAATAACGGACCCAGGATGGATCCTTGGGGGACCCCTGAGCACACTGGTCTAATATCTGTGTAGACTTCCCCAATTTTCACTTGCTGAAACCAATTTGTTAAATAGCTAGTGAACCATTTAGTGGTATCAGTGGGGAGTCCAGGGTCAGAGAGTGGTCAATATTGCCCCAACCAAGAGCCCTTGGTCCAAAGAGTTATGCAAGTATCCAGTGAAATCCAGAAGTGCTGTGACTGTTCTGTGACCATGACTGAATCCATATTGTTGTGCACATTGGAGTTTGTATAGATCCATGTATTCCATAAGCTGGTCAGATACTATACGCTCCAATGCTTTTGACAGTGGTGGGAAGATTGAGATCATGCGGTAGTTACCATGGAGTGAACAATCCCCACTTTTGTGCATGGGGGTGACCATCATGGATTTCTAATGTTGTGGGAATTGAGAGAAGTTAAGTGAGAGGCTGATTATTTTGGTAAGAGGTGCAAGTACTTCATCTAAAGCAAGGTTGATGGATTTGAGATCCAGGGAATCTCCACTGTGCCTAGTTTTCCCAAAGACTTTCTTGAGGTAGCTTTTAGCTTTGCTTTCAGAGACAGCCTTGAAATAGAATGAAGGGTGGTTAAGTTGCATGTCAGGAGTTCCATGATTAAGGGTAGGTCTATTAGGATTGAAGTAGTCTTGAGGGAGAACATTGCTCAGGTTGGAGAATGCCTTGTTGATAGGATTTCCATCAAGATTTAGCATGGTAGGGGTGGTCTTAGGATCCTTCCCTATAATGTCTTCAATGTTTTTCCAGAATGACCTACTATTGTTCCAGCTATTCTTGAGGGCATCCTTGTAATACTGGCTTTTTGTGGACCTCATTGCTTTGGTGCATTCATTTCTAGCCCTCCTATAATTTTGTAGGTTAGTTTGGGTTCCTGAGGCCGATGCCTTGTGCCAGAGGTGATCCTTTACTTTTAGGAGCTCAATTAGGTCAGGGGTGATCCGTGGGTTACTGGTCTCCTTTACTTTTCTGGTTTTTAAAAGTGCATATTTATCACAGACTGAGTTAAACTTGTCACTGAACTGATCAAATGCAGTGTCAACATTGTTAGTGGTGAGTATGTCGGACCAATCAAGGTTCCTCAGATCATTTTTTAGCTGTTCAAGGTGGCCACAGATAAGTACTTGGCTGGTGATAGTTCTGGCAGGGGGGTTGCAGTTGCTATTAGACCAACAGTGCGTAATTGGGGAATGGTCATTTAAGCAGTCAGGAAGAACAGTGGTTTCAGATATATGTTCAGGCCGGTTTGTTAACACCCAGTCAAGCAGGGTACCTGTTCCAGTTTGGTAGTTTGGTCTAGTGGGGGTCTCAACCAGCAGTGAAAGGTGGATGGTGGACAATACATCTTAACAGAGGCCAGACATTCAGTTGTGTCTGTATGAGAACATATGTGAATGGTGGGCTTACACAGAAACAGGGATAAAGGATGTTTTTATGCAAAATGGTAAAGCTAAAGCTAACTCAGAATATCTGAAGCATTTAGGATACAGGAACCAACTTTTAAAACTTATGTCTTTACCCCCAGCCACAAGACCCACCTATAAAACTCAAATTGACCAGATAAAATCCTGCATGTTTCAACTTCAATACAATAGGGCAGCTCACTTGATGCTGAGATGAGGTAACAGCCATATACAGATCATTATAGCACATGTAAACAAAGACTAGACTCCACAGTAATGGACAGATTATCTGATGAGAAGTGACAATTAAAAACAACAACTATAAAAATGCTAACTTTAGTACAAAAATCCTTACAATCTACTTTCGGGTCAGAATATAAGCCTACTACACTTTATTTTTTCATTTTTTGTTGCACTATGGTATTTCTTCCAGAGCTCTGGAGGCACTCCTGCCATCAGCGTCACCCCAGCACCAACCCCCAAAGGTCAGACCTCCTCCCTTAAGCACCCATGACTTACCCTTCATGGTAGGGTGGTGGGGAACAACTTGACCCACCCCCAGCAGATCATTGCCAGGGAGGTGCCTTCTCAGGGGTGGCACCGCGGGGACAGCTTCATTAATCCGGGGCTATTTTCCATTTTAATTCCTTGTGGAGGTGGGGCGTGCAATGACACCTGTGGAGAGAGCACCCATGCATCCATACACGCTCTCCCCAAGCATCAGCCCCCTCTCTACCCCTTAGCTGCAGCATCAGCACGTTACCCCCCAGCAGCTGCTAGGGGCCAGTGGAGCACCAGCAACTGAAATCCCCTTCCCCAGAGAAGGAGAGCAGTCCCTCAGATACTCAATCCTTCTCCTCCCTGCTGACCCCTGATGACCCGTGCTCATTCCCGAACATGTCCGCCTCAGCCCTCAGCACCACCAGGCTGGCTGCCTACTACACTTTTGACAAATTTTCTGAGATGTTCATTACCAGATTTAGCAGAAGAACAAAAGGATGCCCTAGACCACCAATTTCCACTGAAACAATAGTCCAAATTATACTCTCATTACAACAAGGCACCTCACCTGGAATAGACAGACATTCCAATGAATTTTATAAGACCTTTAATCAGGAACTAAGTGAGTTTCTAGAACTAGTATATAACTATAGTCTATCTTCTTATGACAAAGTTCCAGATTTTGGAACGTCTATTATGATTTTCTTATACAAAAAAAGGGGATAAAAACACTTGTAAAACTGGACACTAATTAGCCTATTAAATACAGACTACAAAATATTATCTAAATTATAATAGATTACAGAAAGTGACAGACTCTTTAATAAATATAGTGCAGACATGTTCTATGCTTGGTAGAAATATCACACAGAAGTTGATGTTATTAAGAGATATATGTGAATATAACACTCAAGGTAAACTAACAGCTTATATACTATCCCGGGATCAAGCCAAAGCATTTGACAAATGCCACATACTGTAAATATCTTTTTCCAGTTCTCCAGTTTTACAGAATTCCTGAAATCATGATATCATGGATAAATAGTCTATAAAGTAGCATCATTCATACCTTCTGTAAACGGACTCTTAGGAGAAGAATTATAACTGAAAACAGGAGTGTGCCAAGAATGCCCACTATGTATGCTTTTATACACATCTGCAATAGATCCACTAATCAGACAGATAATTTGGGATAAGAATGTTGAGGGACTTTCACCCATAGATGGGATAGTTACAAAAAAAAATAGCTGCATATGCAAATGATATGTGCCTTTTGATCAGAAACCAGACCTCAGATGAGGCCACTCTAAAAGTAATACAGGCTTACTCCACATTATCTGGGAAAAAGATTAATCTTGAGAAAAGCATTGGTTTAAGGATAGGGTCAAATGATCAAAAAGTACATGAAATAGCAAATATTAACATTTCTTTTTCTACAATAAAAATGTTAAGACTTCTTTTCAGACAAGGCAACTTAGCTTTACTTAATTAGGAAGATCATCTTGCCTCTTGTGAACAGAAAGTACAAATATGGAAAGTATGGAAATTAGAAAAAAGAGAGTTTCTATAATCAAGAAGTTTCTCCTAACTATGTTTACATATTTAAGTTTCATTTATCCCCCCCCCCAGCCTTGACACTCAGTTATATAGTAATTGTTATGTTTGCTTGCATGCACAATGCACAAGAAACATATTGAGGCTGTAGAGCATTGCAGAGGTATGGAAATGTTGTGGCCAATCCAGTGAACTCTTTAATGGGCACATCTGTCAGCCACCAAGCAACAGGGAAGCTGCCGATGATGGCAGTTTCAGAGTGAGCACCGCACTTGAAAGAAATCTGCCACTGCAATCAGGGGCAGTTTCGTCATTGCAGTGGCAGTCCTCCTCCCTCCCAACCAGTCGCACAGTAGGATAACAAATTAGCTCCCTCCCACTGCTGCTGCATGCCCCACACCCTCCGTGAAATCTGCCACTGCAATCAGGGGCAGTTTCATCATTGCAGCAGCAGTCTCCTCTCCCTCCCAACCAGTCACACAGCAGAACAACAAATTAGCTCCCTCCCACTGCTGCTGCCCACCCCACACCCTCCATTCTCCATCCCTTGCAGACATCAGGATGCTCAATAGCAGTGTCAGCATGTATCCCCCTTCCCCATTAATGTGGAACACTGGGAGTCCACCCCTGTGTGCCATAAAAGACTTCGTTGATGTTTCTGATGTCCACTCCCAGTGTCAGATGTGCGACCCCCCCACCCACGCTCCTATGTTCTCAGCCGACCTCAGGGTGCTCAATCCCCTTGTCAGCATTGATTCCCCCCTAGTATTCTGGCACACCGGGAGCCCACCCCAGTGTGCTGAAATCCATTTTGTATATTTCACCTGTAAAAAAAAAAACAGTCCCACAACGTATTTTTTTTAAAACCTGAACAAAAAGAAAATGGTCCCTCGTTGTTCCCACGGCCCCCCCCCAACCCTCACCCTCCCTCTGGTCACCCCACCTCCCTGCATCCTCCCTCACCCATACTTACCTCTGGAGGTTGGGAGAAGTGATCTTCTGTGGACTGGGAACACATCTGCACTCTTCAAAGACCAACCGGGAACTGAAGAAATGACAGTAAGCCCTATAATGGCAGTCAACGGGCGGGGGTCAATTTAGGTTGATATCTCAGCCAATTCTTTGAGTTTTGGTCTCAAATTTTCAATATGCGGTTCTTGGGACCCCACCTCATTTTGAACACTGTCTCTGTCGTTTAATTTCTTGGTCCCGAAAGGTGATTTCGCAGTTGCTGTACGAAATCTCCTTTTGGGACCAATTAATGAAATGAAATTGCTACTGTTCATGAGGTGGGGTCCCAGAAAGCCCTTGTTGAAAATTTGGTGAAAAAACTCTAAAAAATTATTGCATTACCAGCGTCCATTGTGCAGTTTCTATGCATGCTCATAATTTCATCAATTTTTAATATTTTCACTCCAAATTTCCAACATTGCCATTTTTTCACACCCCCTGATGAACAGTACAGATGTCATTTTTCACATCCTTCCCAAAATGTGTTTTTGCACCTGTGGCGCAGAATGGCATGGTCAC
This sequence comes from Neoceratodus forsteri, assembly GCA_016271365.2. NCBI lineage: Eukaryota > Metazoa > Chordata > Ceratodontiformes > Ceratodontidae > Neoceratodus > Neoceratodus forsteri. The sequence goes on along the minus strand of CM057452.1, from coordinate 1,478,066,354 downwards.
TGTGTGAAATCAACTTTTGGGACAGATTAATGAACTCTCAGTGCCACTGTTCAAAAGGGGAGGTTCCAAAAAGGCCATGTTGAAGATTTGGTGAAAACATTCCAAAAAATGACTGTGTTATGAGCATGCATTGCACAGTTTCTACACACACACACTCATAACATCGCCACTTTTTCGTATTTTCACTCCAGATTTTCAACATTGCCATTTCTTCACATCTCCTCATGTACAGTACAACTGTCATTTTTCACATCCTGCCCAAAATGTGTTTTCATACCTGTGGTGCTGAATGGCACACTTGCTGTGTAAAATCACCTTTGGGATTGAGTAACAAAATGATACTGCCACTGCTCATGAGGTGGGGTCCCAAAAAGCCCATGTTGAAAATTTGAAGCAAAAATACCAACAAACGCCTGGGGCATTAGGGTTTCCAACCATAATGCCCACCCTGTACAGACTGACAGGCATCGGGGGTGTGACTTGGGGTCATTGGCCATATTGCGTACCCCATTCCACCCCCACCCTGCAGACACTGACAGGCATCGAGGTGTGCTTTGGGGTCTTTGGCCCTAATGTTCACCCCATTCTTATATGTTGCAGCCATCTCAGCTTATTTCCTTATAGAATGGGGTGAGCGTACGGGCCAAAGGCCTCAAGGCACTCTGTGACACCTGTTGGTGTCCGCAGGGTCGAGTGACATGGAATGGCATGACTGTCATGGCCAACAACCCAAAGGCACACCCCCAATGCCTGTCGGTCTCTGTAGGGTGGGGGTTGGGGTTGGTGTTACTTCAGTACTTCACTGCCATTCCTATTATGCATCTTTCTAACTCCTGTACTACCAATGCCAATACTAGCAAGCAAAAATTTGGCATTGACAAATACTTATTTCATATGCTGTGGGGGAGCAGACTTAGCCCGGAAAAATGGGACTTTATGTATGCACCATACAAAGAAGCTAGTCTAAACATGATAAACCCTTTGGTATTCTTTCATTCATTCTTTTTCCATTCCACCATAAAAAAGGATTCGGAAAAGGCAGCACATCCATAGCAAGAATGGACAATACATCTTCTAGCCACTTATTTAATGAAATGGGAGGGAGAACCCCCCCACACACAAAACAATTGACAGCTTTTAACACCCATGACTACACAGTTACTTCTTGTAAAAAAGCCAAACAATGGAAGCTAAGTAAGATGACTATACTCACCTTATGAGAAAACAACTGTATTCCTACATTACAGGGATTAATTTTACTACCAGGATAGAATTTCCTAAATGTTATCCATCAAAAATGAGAACGGCAGTGCTAATGCTGAATGACCCAAGGTCTCTTGTAAAACCTGTGATACATTGTGGTTGTGTTGCCATGGACAACTAGGGGTAAAAGGCAATTTAAAACATAAATCTGTAGAAGAGCATTTATGCCTAAAACCGGATTATAGAAAAACTGAAGAGACTCAGCAGCACTTCTTTTTACAGTGTACTTCAACTGTCTTATTTTGGAAATTCCTAGCAGTAAGATTTAAATGGCCTTTCCTAATAAAACTCACTTATGAAACTTTGATATTAGGTGATTATACTGGCTTCTTAAAACAATACCATCCCAGTATGTTAAATGCTATCTTTGCCTGTATCAAGTTCTATTTATGGCAAGCCAGATGTCAGGACTTATTGCAGCACATTTCTTCCTCAGAAACATCCATAGCAGTATTAATTGAATCCACAGTACAAGTTAGAACACGAGACTATAAGAAATTCTCTAAAGGTAAAGCAGATTGCCTGTGGCATAAAATTGATTGGGTGAGTTTCTGTAGGAAAATACGTGAGAAAATAGTGTACTTTCTGAAATAATATAAAATATTCCTAAAGGTTTAAAAAGAGAAAATATTTAGAAAATATTGTACAGATTTATTTTTTTACTATAATTTGTATATACACTAAGTTGTTGAAAAAGTGTGATCCGTTTATTTGCATGAAACTTCATGTCTGATGTTTTGATTTGATTCACAATAAAATTCCCCTACTCTTTTCTTGAAGTGCCATGGGATCTTTAACATCTACCTGAACTACCACCAGAACAAGCAGAGGGACCTCAGTTTGACATCTCATCTAAAAGATGAAGCCTCAGGAGTGCAGCACCCCCTCATGCTGCAACGCAGTGTCAGTACTGGGATTTAACCCGAGTGCCAGATGTGGAGATAGAACCCACAGCCTTCTGATCTTCTGGCCTCAGAACAACCTGCTGAGCCACTGACACTGCAATCACTGCAATTTTTAATCTTTATAGCCCCCCCACCCCTGTACACCCATGCCATTGCAGTGTTCAAATCTCTTATGTCCAGTCTCCCCCTTCCCCTAGTACCCATGTAAAATGAAACAGACAACCCTGGTGTCCAGTTGTACCCCCTGCCCATGAAGGACTGTCAGTATACAGAACAGTACTCATTGGTGATCAAGTGTCTCCCTTCCACCCACCCACCTATTCACAGAACACCACCATCATACCCTTCCTTAGCAGGGTATCTGGGGTTATGCTGGGACTCCCGATATGATGACTGGCATAGCCCTCTCACACCTCCTTGACCAGCTGCTGTATGAGCTGACAGTGAGTGCATGTACAATATATGCTGTATGTGTACTCACAGTCAGCTCATAAGCAGCCGGCTGAGGAGGTGTGAGGAGAAATATGCCAGTCATCATATCTGGAGTCCCAGAACAATCCCAGACACCCTGGTAAGAGGCATATGATGAGTAGCATTCCATGAGAGGGTGAAGTGGGGGGGGGCACTGGACCGCCAATGCGTATCAATCTGTATGTCAATGGGCCTTCAGGGGGTACTGTACGCATGCTGTAAGCTCATATGGTAGTCAGCCAAGGAGGTGAGAGGAGGGCTGTGCCAGTTGCCATATTGGGAGTCTCAGCACAACCCTGGACACCCTGGTAAGGGGAAGAATGATAGGTGGTGTTCCATGAGCCAGCAGGAATGGTGTGCAGAGACACTGGATAGCCAATGTGTACCATCCTGTATATCAACAGGCCTTCAGGGAGGGGATACCACTGGACACCAGTGCAGTCTGTCTCATTGTACATGAGTGCTTGGGGGGCTACTGGACACCAGGGACTTGAACTCAGCAATGGCACAGGTGTACTGGAGCAGAGGGGGGGGCACCACTAGACACTAGAAATTTGAGCACTGAAATTTCATGGGTGTATAAGGATTGGGAGCACCCCTAGACACTGGGTATATGTCCTGACACACCCATGACAGTAGGACATGTGTTCAGGAGTGGGTGGTGCTACTAAACACCAAGCTTTGAACACTGTAATGGCATGGGTGTATGGACATGGGGGGCACCACTAGACACCGTAGATATATTCTGAGGCATGGGATGGGTATTCGGGGGTTGGTGGTGCCACTAGATGCAAGGGATTGTAAAACTTCAATGGCTTGGGAGTATGAGGGGTGGAGGCACCACTAGGCATGGGAATTTGAGCACTGAAATAGCATAGGTGTACAGGGGGTGGGAGGCATCACAAGACACTGAGGATATGTTCTGAAATATGGAATGGAAATTTGGGGGGGTGCCACTGGACACCGGAGCTTTTAACACTGCAATGGCATGGGTGTACAGGGGGGATGCCACTAGACACCGGGGATATGTTCCAAGACATGGGATGGATATTCAGGTTGTTAGGGCACTACTAACACGGGGGTTTTGAACACAGCAATGGCGTGAGTGTATGAGAGGATGGGGTGCCACTAGACACCGGAGATATGTTCAGAGATATGGGATGGGTGTTCGGGGGATGAAGGATGCCACTAGACACTTGTGATCTGTTTCACAAACATGGGATTGGATGGGTGTTTGGCAGGTTGAAGGTCCTACTGGACTCCAGGGATATATTACTCGAAGATGGGATGGGTGATCAGGTAGTGGGATGGTGCCACTAGACACCTGGGATATGTCAACCAGACACGGAATGGGTGATTGGAGGTGGGGGGGTGCCACTAGACACCAGAGATATGTCTACTTGACACAGGATGGGTGATCGGGGGTGCCACTAGACACCAGGGATATGTCTACCTGACACAGATCAGGTGACCAGGGGCAAGCAGGTGCAGTACAGACCCCCTGCCATGAGTGGGGTGGGGGCGTGGGCTTGGCGCCTGATTAAGTCATGGTTTTTGGAAGTGGTAAATAGCGCTGCTTTGGGGGCCATTTATCACATTCACAAATCTTTGAACATGCCACTGTTCCTGTATGCAGGAGGGGAACCCCTCATTTGCATGGGCACAGCGTTATGTTAGCACCTGGGTGCTAATGGTTTTAAAGTGCATAACCTGGCCCTCCAGCACAAGCCAGAAACCCTGACACCATTGGTGCAAACCCCATTAGCACCAGAGGTAACATTTGAATATCTGGCCCCTAATGCTTCTGAGTGACAAGAGACCCAATTATAGGGTTGCACAGTCTGCACAGAAAATTATGTTCTGTCTTTATAATGTTAACCTATGAAACAGTGTCTGAAACTTAACATGTGGTAACAGTGAATATGTATTTTATGTCAGTGAAATATTTTGTAGTTTGAATTTTAAATGTTATATTTCATGTGGATTTTTATACATTTCAATAAAAGGAATCTGAATCTGATCTAAGCAAAAGAAAGTGCTTCTTTTTGGGAAAGGGGTGGAGCTGACTGGTTAAGAAGATTCAGAAATCCAAAAGGGATTTTCCTTTGATTTGAACAGGCCAGAGCAATGTCCAAGGAAATATCTATATTCTACAGACTCCAAGCTTTCATTAAGCAATTAGGTTCTAACCCTTTCAGTTGCAGATATGTACCACAATTTTATAGTCAATATACATTTTTATCTAGAAATTTTGGTTAAAATGGAGGCTCATTCTGATTTCGAGCTACTGCTACACTGGAAGCTGCACAAACATAGGAACATAGACTTTGACGGCGATAAGGACCACTTGGCCTACCCAGTCTGCCCATTTCCCTACCTACTGGATAAGCTGCAGATTTTAGTTAACCAACAGCCTACTTCCTGCCACCCCCCACTACAATTGCTTTTTGTCTGTCCCATGCATGTTTGAATTCCCCCACTGTTTTAGACCAAACAATCTCCTCAGGAAGGCGGTTCCATGCATCCACCACTCTCTCTGTGACAAAAAATGTCCTCACATTACCCCTGAGCTGTCCCTCCTCTATCTTTGAATTGTGCCCCCTTGTTCTTACACATCTCTTTTTCTGAAAGATGCTACCCTCCTGGACTTTGTTGATTCCGTTGAGGTACTTGAATGTTTCTATCATGTTCCCCCTGTCACTCCTTTCATCAAGGGTATACATATTAAGCTCTCTCAGTCTCTCTTCATATGGTTTCTGATGCAGACCCTGCACCATTTTAGTTGCCCTCCTCTGGACTGCTTCCATCCTGTCTATGTCCTTGTGTAGATGAGGTCTCCAAACTGCACACAGTACTCAGATGGGGTCTCACCAACTGTCTGTACAGAGGATAACCATCCCTTTTTCTACTTGTGATGCCCCTTCCTATGCATCCTAGTATCCCCCTGGCTCTCCTTACTGACTTCTCACATTGCTTACCCACCTTTAGATCATCTGATATGACTACCCCCATCTCCCTTTCCATTTTTGTTGTCGTTAGTACCTCCCCTGCTATTGTGTACTCTTCTCCTGGGTTTTTGTTTCCCAGGTGCATTACTTTGCACTTTTTTGCATTGAATCTAAGTTGCCATATGTCTGACCATTCCTCCAACCTTGTCAAGTCCATTCTCATCCTTTCTACCCCCCTTGTGTATCAACTCTGTTACAGATCTGTGTGTCATCTGCAAAGAGGCATACCTTTCCCTCCAGACCCTCTGCAATGTCACCTATAAAGATGTTAAAGAGGACTGGACCTAGTACTGAGCCCTGAGGTACTCCACTAGTGACCCCCCTTTCTTCGGAATGTGTTCCATTCACTATTACCTTCTGTGTCCTGTTGTACAGCCAGTTTGCTACCCTGGCTACCACCCTGGGACCAACTCCCAGGCTGGGTAATTTGATTATCAATCTTTTGTACAGGGCTGTGTCAAATACCTTGCTAAAGTCTAGGTAGGCCATAGCCACAGCCCCTCCCTTGTCTATTACTTTGGTCACCCAGTCAAAGAAATCAATTAGATTCATCTGACATGACCTTCCTGCTGTAAATCCATGATGCTTTGGGTCCTGTGCCCCACTGGCCTCTAGGTACTCAACAATTCTTTCTTTCAGAAGTGATTCCATCATTTTCCCTACCACTGAGGTCAAACTTACAGGTCTGTAGTTTCCTGCTTCTGCCTTGCTCCCACTTTTGTGAAGGGGAATCACATCTGCCCTCCTCCAGTCCTCAGGTACCACCCCATCTTCCCGTGGTTTGTTAAAAGTGTGGTCAGTGGTGTCAATAGGTCCTCCTTAGTTCTTTTAGGATTCTGGGTGAATCCCATCAGGCCCCATTGCTTTGTCCACTTTGAGTTTTAGGAGTTCTTTCAGGACTCTTCTTCTATAAATGGACTGGTGTCAACCCCCACCCAGAGTGCTGCTATTGTCTGGTTTAGGTAACTCCTCCTCATCTTCTTTTGTGAATCCTGAGAAAGTATTCATTCAGTAACTCTGCCTTTCACTGTCTCCCTCTGCCTACCTCCACTCTCCCTTATTAATCTTCACTATTCCTCCCTTAACCTTTCTATGCTCCCTAATGTACCTATCAAAGGTTTTATCCCCCTTCTTAACTGAATTGGCTATTTTTTCCTCAGTTTGGGCTTTTGCTATTCTGACTGCCTTCCCCAATTCTTTCTGCTTTAATTGATACAGTTCCCTGCCATGCTCCTTCTGTGATTCCTCATTCTTTTTAAATGCAGCCTTTTTCTCCTTAACTTTCCTTACCACCTCTTTTGAGAACCATAGTGGTTTTTTTACTCCGCTTTGTTTTCTTTATCTGTTTCACACAAAGGCTAGTTGCTTCTATGATGGCAGTTTTGATTTTTCTCCATTGTTCTTCCACCACCTCCTTTTTGGCCATTTGCTAGTGTATTCCGCAGGTATTAACCCATTTTGCCAAAGTCAGCCCTTCTTAAGTCAAGTATGCTTGTTTTTGTATGGCTCGTCTCCATGGTTGTGCTTATTGTGAAGAACACTGTGCAGTGGTCGCTTGTTCCCAGATGTCTACTGACTTCGAAATTTGTGATCCTCTCTCCATTTGAGAGTACCAAGTCTAGTATTGCTTCCTCCTGAGTGGGTTCCAACACTAGCTGTCTGAGGCCTGCCCCCTGCAAGGCATCGAGAATGACCCTGCTCTTGGATGTGGTTGCAGTACATGTCATCCAGTTAACATCTGGCATATTCAGGTCCCCCATCAACAGTATCTCCCCTTTTTCAGCCATTTTGAGAATGTCCTCTATGATTTTCTTGTCCATTTCCTCCCCTTGAGATGGGGGTCTGTATACAACCCCTGTGCGGAATGTGATGCCATTCCCTGTCTCCAAGGTGACCCAGAGTGCCTCTTGTCCTCCCCCTTTACTTTTTAGTTCTGTAGCTTTGATCCCTTCCTTTATGTATAGAATTACTCCACCTCCTCTTTTCCCCTCCCTGTCCCTTCTGTAGACTGTGTACCCCGGTATGTTGACATCCCAGTCATGGTTCTCTGTGTACCATGTTTCCGTGACTGCCACAATATCCAATTGTTCATCTTCCATCAAAGCTACTAGCTCAGAAAGCTTGTTTCCCAAACTATGGGCATTGGTACTCATTGCCCTCCATTTAATGTTGGCTTTATCCTTTTCCCCCATACCTGCTCTTTTTGCCCTTGTCTATTTTTCCATTTACCCCTGTCCTGCCCTCTGTTGAGCACTGTACCTCTGTGTTTACCTTACTACCTGTCATGTTTTGTGGGGGGAGGCTTGAAATTTCCTGCCTCTTATTAGCACCTCCCCCATGGCTAGTTTAAAAGCTTACAATGGAAGCATTTAAACCTGTCACTTAAAATCTTGGTTACCTTTGTGGACAGATGCAGACCATCATGCCAGTATAGACCTTCATCTCTCCAGGCATACCGCCAGTCCCCAATGAAGCCAAAGCCCTGTGCTCTGCACCAGTTTTGCAAACATTCATTAAACTGCATGGTGTGTAGTACCCTAGCTTCACCCCTGCTGTGGACTGGCAGCACCTCTGAGAAGGTAACGTTGCTTGCTACCTGTCTGAGGCCCCTCCCCAACTCCACAATTTCATCCTGCACTGCACTGATCCCATGCCTAGCTAGGTCATTTGTCCCAAGGTGGACAATGATATCTAGTTCCTTCTCCTGTGATGCTGCTTCTGCAATCCTGAGGATTTGCTTCTTATCTCTCCAAGCCATGGCACCAGGCAGGCACCTTACTTCCTTCTCCTCTCCCTTCCCCAGGTCTACCTCTCTACAATGGAGTCCCCTATCAGAAGCTGTTTCCTTCCCCTGTGGTGTCCCTTGCCACCCTTCTGTGGGTCTCCCTTGTGGATGTCCTCAGCATTCTTCTTGGTCTCCACTGAGGGTGCCATCATAGAGGAACCTTGCTCTGCCAGACTGGCATATAGTTTTTGTAGAGGTACAACTAGGGAGCTTCGCCTCTGTTCCACCACCCGCACCCTCCCAGAACCCACTGTGGTGCAATGGCTCTTCATACTTGGCAGCCTCTGAGGCAGTGGTTGTGGCAATGATGCTCTTTGGGTGGGGGAGGCCTCCTCAGTCCTTGCCAGTTCAGCCTGGAGGTGGGCAACCTCCTCCCTCAGAGCTGACAGTTGCCTGCAAATAGGACAGCAACGCAGTTTCCAGAATGTCTCCCAGAAAACTGCTGCCCCACAGCCAGTGCATTGCACCACTCCCACATGTCCCTCTCCCTTATAATATACAATATGTAATATTTATATATATATATATATATATATATTGTTTTGTTTTTTTCCTTTTGTGGTGTGTACTTACCCTTTATGCACTGTCCTGGGTTATTAAGAATATGACAGTTCTGCCCCAAGACCTGTTGAGGAAGTGATAAGTGATGTCAGAGCATTGGCTATAAAGGAAACATCATGCCTGGGGGGGGGTGTGGGGAAGAGTGGATGGGTAATCCACAACCACTGGTGACTGTTAGAGACAATCAAATACACCACTGCTCCACCACCCTGGTGAGTACTGCCCTTTATAGTAATTCAACTAACGTCCAGTAACTGATTTGTAAACTATTTAAAAGTAATTTGATGCAAACTGTCACTGAATACTAGTAGACAGTCCAGTTACCCACAAAGGAAAATCAGATATGCAGTTATTTCAACCCTTCTGAAGATGGTCACAAGATAAGCAGTTTTGAAAACCCCATTCCTGATTTAAAAACTAAAATAATTTAACACAAAGCAGTACCAATGTAAGACTGTAAAGTAAGGAAAACTTCCCTCAGATGTAAGCAAGAGAGAGATTTGTTGCAGATATCTAGAAGTGGTAAAACAGCAATTCTAGTCAGGCAGCAAAAACTTGTGATCCTCCCTTTTCTAGCACTAATGTATTACTTTTATTCTTAGATTCTTCCTTGGGATGTCTTAATATTCATTTAGCTATTTTAGGATTTTTTAATTATCAGTTTATACTTTGTGTTGATCTGAAATAAAGATGCAGACCTCAACAAACCTTTAAAAAGATGTTCTTCCCTATGGTCTCTTTTTAACTTCACCCACTGTATTCAAAATGCAAATATATCAGGAGGATGCTGGCATGTGTTTTTCATGATTGAACAGCACAGAACCACCTAGATTTACATATTGTACATTGATGATGGTGGGCCATCTATATTGCAGCAGAAATGAAATAAATCAAAAGAAAAAAGGATATATTGATGTTTTTTTGGTTTTCTAACTGCCAACTGGATTATTTTGATTTTTATTATCAGTACTGCTGTTTTATAGCCCTCCATTCACCTTAATGGGGTGCTAAATTCAGAAGCTTTCTTTTGGGTTTAAGGTCATTGTTGACTTTAAAACATGGTAATATAGTAAATTAAGGTTGCCCACCACTTTAGTGTCATAAAATATTGATATAAGTATGCTGTACAAACATGTACCAATTTATAGGTATTACATGGTACTACCCAGGGTACCCTGTAACTACCTTTGGGGAGCAGGAACATGCCCAGGCTTACCTTAAGGGTCTGTACTGTTTTCATGTTTATTGTCTGTACTGGTAGGCTGTCCCATACATTCACTATCATCTGGGAGAAGTTCCTCTAATCCATTACCTCTGAATTTACCAGCTCTGAGTTCCTGTACATGTCTGTGTGTCCTGCTAGAGGACACCAGATTAAACAGTTTCGTTTGATCTTTTTGATACCCTTAAGTATAAGGAAGACTGAGATCATGTACTTTTCTGCTCCTTTTCTCCAAAGTGAACCTGGCTGCTAAGGACCTACAGCCACTCCTCTTAGCTTTTGTCTCCCATTATGTTGGTGGCCATTTGTTACATCCTCTCAGTTGTGTCAATGCCCTTTTTTATATGAAGAAGCCCATATCTGCATGCAATACTCCAGGTGGGGTCTGTCAGGGCCTTGTAAAGTGGCAGGATTAAAAGTAATAAGTAACTGTGCTTGAGACCAATGTGGTCAGTATTGAAGGAGTTACACAGGTTTTGTACAATATGACTATAAGATGATGCCATATTTTTATGTATAACATTGACTCAGTGGCTTTAATCTATTGTAAGTTTTCTGCCATTTTTGGTGATGCAGTACTGTAATTCCCCCAGAATAGCATTACAAATGAAACATGTGGTCATGACGTCATTCCTTGTTCAATTATGTTAATAAGCAATATGCAGTGCAAGCCTCTTATAATGGAGATATATATATATATATATATATATATATATATATAATTTCAGGCAAATTTGTTGTACAGTGGCGAAGTTATTAAGATGCAAAATTTCACTTTAACCTTAAATGGGGTACTCAACCCTAACTATAATATATATATATATATATATGTATATATATATATATATTCATGGCAAAAAAACTCTGTTTAATGCATCAGTTAGGGTTGTTCCACAGTGACAAAAGTGAAAAATTCAATGTTAGGGTTCCCACCCCCCTAGCACCCCACTCCCACTCTGCCCCCACCAACAGGCATCAGGGTGTGCGTTGGGGTCATCGGTCCTAACTCTCACCCCATCCCATGTACAAACAAGCTGAGGTGGTGCAGTATAGAAGAATGGGGTGAGAGGCTGGACCGATGACCCCAATGCACACCCAGATGCCTGTTGGTGGGGGTGGGGTGGGGGTGCAAGAGGGGGTTGGAATCCTAACATCGAATTTCCTTGCTTTGGAACAGCCCTAACTGATGCATTAAATGGATTTTTTTGTGATGAATTTCCCTTCTTTTTGAGAATGTGCACTATAAATAATGAAGTAATGGCAATGCAAACGCAAGCGCAAATGCTAATGTACATGGTGACGCAAACATAAATGATAATGCAAACAGTAATACAAACACAAGTGCAGATGTAAATGAAAACAGAAATGCAAACGCAAGCGCATACGGAAATGCAAACTGTAACGCACATGGGCACGGTAATGTAATTGGAAATGCAGACAGTTTTGGTAACAGCAATGATGACACCAAAGGAAACACAAACAGAAATGCAAATGCAAATGGAAGAGCATATGCAAATGGAAATGCACAAGGTGACACAAAAGGAAATGCAAACAAAAACAGTAATGGAAGTGCAAATGTTAACAGTTACGCAAACGCAAGCGCAAACAAAATGCAAAGGGTAATGTACATGGTGGCATAGATGGGAATGGTAACGCAAACAGAAACGAAAACACAAGCACATATGGAAACGCAAATGGTAATGCACATGGTCACAGTACCGCAATAGGAAATGCAAATGCTAATGGTAACAGCAACGATGACGCCAAAGGAAATGCAAATGGAAGCATGTACGCAAATGCAAATGGTAATGCACACGGTGATGCAAAACAAAATGCAAACAAAAACAGTAATGGGAACACAAATGTTAACAGTAAAGCAAATGCAAGTGCAAATGAAAATGCAAAGGGTAATGCACACAGTGGCGTACATGGGAACGGTAACGCAAATACAAACGCAAGTGCATAAGGAAATGCAAATGGTAACACGCACAGTCATGGTACCGCAACAGAAAATGCAAATGCTAACAGAAACAGCAATGATGATGCCAAAGGAAATGCAAATGCAAATGGAAGCACGTATGCAAACACAAATGGTAATGCACATGGTGATGCAAAATGAAATGCAAACAGAAACAGTAATGGAAATGCAAATGGTAACAATAATGCAAATGCAAGCACAAACATAAAGGCAAAGAGTAACGAACACGATGGCGTAGACAGGAAAGCTAACGCAAACAGTTACAGAAACACAAGTGGAATGCTAACTGTGACAGTAACGACGCGCACCCTGTTTTCACCAACAGCTGCATAGAGAAACACAGTGAATACAAAGAATGAATGCATAATAATGGGCCTCGGAGTAGAAAATTAGCACTTGGAATACTAAATTGCTTATGTCTCAGGAACTGTACGATGTAGAAAAAAAATTAGAATTTCATATAAATTATGACTTTTCTGGCTAGTTTTGCATTTAGCCCCTTGGGGAGGGGCTAAGCATTTTCCTGATGAAAAGTCCGTATCTTGAAGCATTTCCGAAATACGGGCCCCGAAAGGAGGAGCGGACGCTGCAATGTTAGTCTATGGGAAAAAGCGTCACCTTTGGAGTACCGTAACTTTCCATCCATGCAGTATTTTGTCACCAAACCACAAAAAGGCACATCTGTGGAATGTTGGCTTTCTTCCCTCCAAATTTCAGCCCAAACTGTTGTTTTGCAGCAGGGTGGCAAAGAATTCCTGTTATTTGGGCATATGTCTCAAAATAGTGTCACAAATCACAACACTTTCACAGATGATATCACGAAAGTGTCGTGAGTGCGACACTACTGTTTACAAAAATTTCAAAAACTTATTTCTGGGGTGTTTAACCCCCCAAAAAAGACATGGCTAACATCCTCAGGATCCGACTAGGTGAACACAAAAAGAATTGTATCTCTTGAGGGTCCCAAATTTAAATGCCAAGCATTTCTGTGACCACTAACTGAAAAAAAAAGTCTGACTCATGACACTACAGGTGCCATTTGCAACACTAAAAACCTGCATTTGCAACACTGTTGAACTTTTTGTTAACTTTTCCCATTGGCTATAATGGGAAACTTGTTTTTTGAATAACTTGTGAACCGTTTAATATTTTTTCATGAAATCTTTGAAATGCACATTGGGGACCCAGGATGTATATTTCTTGAAGCTTTTGGACTGGTTTTGCAAACCATGAGACCTGTAGGTGCGAGCAAAGAATGCACAAAAAAGCGTAAATGCGCTACAGAATGTCGCTTTATAACTCTTCAACCTTATATCCGACTGTTACAAAACTTGGCAGATCCAGAGATATATGATCCTTCTCCATGCCTACAAAATTTCAGGCAAATCTGTTGTACAGTGGCAAAGTTATTAAGATGCAAAATTTCACACTTTAACCTTAAATATGGCACTCAACCCTAACTATAGTGGCACTACCATGCCACTATAATTTATATTATGGTAGAGTAGCCCTTTTAAGGTTAAAGGGTCAAACTTTGCATCTTAATAACTTTGCCACTGTTCAACAGATTTGCCTGAAATTTCCAATACACGATCAAGAACCATACATCTTGGGGTCTGCCAACTTTCGTAGTGGCCAGATATACGGCTGCAGAGTTAAGTGAGATCTGCGCACGCATTTACGGTTTTTACTGAATTCTTTGCTCACACCTATAGGTTGCATGGTTTGTGTGACCTGTCCAAAAACTTCAGGGAACGTGTGGATGGGGACTCCAATGTGCCTTTTGAAGATTTTCTGAAAAAATATTAAATGGTTCAAAAGTTATTCTAAAACAAGTTCCCATTATACGTCAATGGGAAAAGTTAATAAAAAGTTCGACAGTGTCGCAAATGCACTTTTTAGTGTCACAAATGGCCCTAGTAGTGTCGCAAATCCGCCATTTTGTTTTCAGTTGTGATCAGAAAAATGCTTGGCATTTAAAATTGGGACCCTCTAGGAACACAATTCTTTTTGTGTTCACCTAGTCGGACCCTACGGATGCTAGCCATGTCTTTATTTTGGGGTTAAACACCCCAGAAATATGTTTTTCAAATTTCTGGAAAAAGTAGTGTCACAAAGTAGTGTCGCACTCACGACACTTTCGTGATTTCATTTGAGAAAGTGTCGTGATTGAGACACTATGCCCAAAATAACAATTCTTTACCACCCTGCTGCAAAAGAATGGATTGCTCTATTGGGCTAAAATTTAGAGGGAAGACAGCCAACATGCCGTATATGTGCCTTTTGGGGGTTTGGTGAAAAAATATTGGAGGGCTGCAAAGTTATGGCACTCCAAAGTTGACATTTTTTCCCAGAGGATAACATTACAGCGTCTGTCGCTCCTTTCAGGGCCTGTATCTCGGAAACAGTGCGAGATACGGACTTTTTGTCAGAAAAATGATTAGCCCTTCAAACAGGGGCTAAGCACAAAGCTAGCCAGGAATGTCATAATTCATATGAAATTTTCATTTTTTTCCTACGTCGTACAGTTCCTGAGATATAAGCAATTTAGTCATCCAAGTCTTCCTTTTCTGCTCCTAGGCCCATTATTATGCATACATTCTTTGTAGTCACTGTTTTCTTCAATGCAGTTTTTGGGGAAAAGAAGGGTGTGCCTTTTCATTACAGTGCCAGTTAGTTAGTATTTCCAATTGCGTTTCCGTTACCGTTCGCGTCACCATTCCCGTGTACGCCACCATATGCGTAACGGTTTGCATTTTCATTTGCACTTCTGTTTGCGTTACTGTTACCATTTGTGTTTCCATTACTGTTTATGTTTTCGGGTTTTTTTTCTATCAGCCTGTGCATTGCCATTTGCGTTTGCAGTCGACCTTCTGTTTGCGTGTCTGTTGTTTTGTTTCATTGTCGCTGTTACCGTTACCATTGGCGTTTCCAATCACATTACCATGACCTTGCACATTACGGTTTGCATTTCCATACGTGCTTGCATTTGCATTTCCATTTCTGCTTCCTTTGGCATTATTGTTGCTGTTACCGTTACCACTTACATTTCCAATTGTGGTACCGTGACCGTGCTCGTAATGGTTTGCGTTTACGAGTGTGCTTGCATTCGTGTTTCTGTTACTGTTCCCTTTGGCATTCTTTTTGCTGTAACACTTAACATTTGCATTTCAAATACTGGTGCCGTCGCTGTGCGCATTACCAGTTGCGTTTTTGTATGTGCTTGTGTGTCCCTTTGCGTCACTGTTCACTTCGGCATCACTTTGTGCTTGTGTTTATATCAAGGTTTGCTTTGCCATTTACATTTGCATTACCATGTGCTTAACTGTTGCTGCTTGCATTTGCGTCGCTGTCCCTCTTACTATGTGACAAGACATCACATAGTGGGAACTCCCACCACCGCATTACATTCACTATTTATCATCATTCTCAAAAATAAGAGAAATTAGATGCAAAAACTCAGTTTAATGCATCACTTAGGGTTGTTCCATAGTGACAAAAGCGAGGAAATTTGATGTTAGGGTTGAGAGACCCCCTTGGACCCCCCAACCCACTTCCCCAAACTGGCATCAGGGTGCACGTTGGGGTCATTGGTCCTAACTCTCACCCCATTCTCCTATACCTCAGCTTTCACACATGTGGTGGGGTGAGAGTTAGGGCCAATGACCACAATGCACACCCCGATGCTGGTTGGGGGGGCTGGGGGGTCCAAGGGGGGCTTTCAACCCTAACACTGAATTTCCTTGCTTTTGTCACTGTGGAACAACCCTAACTGATGCATTAAACAAAGTTTTTTGCCTCTAATATATATATATATATATATATATATATATATATATATATATATGGCTCTGTTTATAGTACTGGAGAGATTCATACATTATGCACAATGTTACCAAGTAATTTTTTAAAACAGTATTTTATTGCTTTCATTCCATCTCTATTTTACAGTGATCTACTGTATCATAAAACATAGTGTTAACATCACCTGTTGCTAACTTTGATTTTGTTTACTATGGCCCTTCAACTGTCTTCTCACTACTGCATCTTAAATTGGCATCCATTTTGTGACATTCCTGCCTATCCCAAATTGAGCAGTAACATTTTGCATGCACACAGTGCTCTGCTTAACAAACTTTGATTCCCTTCATTGCTAGATAATATGTTGTATCCCCCTAGTTAGAGACTATGATTTAATGAATGTATTTTTGCCATCTTTTCCACTTTGGATTGTCCTCTAACATTCACTACATGTGGTGTCATTTATATGCCTTGCTGGACTGGCATTATCCACTTATTACAGAGCAGTACAATTTCAGTGCAGCTCTCTGCAATAATGCACTTTCATGTCCCCTTTCATATTTTAAAATTCATTTCTTTGCATAAGTTTTATTTTTTAGCTCATTTTTATAGTTTGCGGTGATCCCTCCTTAGTGTCCCATATTTACCCACATAAGGCACTGTCCTAGCCGCAGTCCAGATGACTGAGAATGGAAAGTGTATATCAGCACCTGGTTTCATCATCAACCAGGTCTTTAAAAGGGCTTGACTCGCAGTTCTCAGTTTCTTTCAGTCACACTTCTGGCCGGTGAAAGTTCTGTCATCCTCACAGTGTTGCTCTGTAATGAACGTGTGTTACTCAGTCAGCCAGCGTTATCTTCAAATGCGCATCTGCATTCCAGTGATCCCTTCCAGCCTTTTCAACAACTGTGCTTTTTGGCATTGCTTGTTTCACCTGTGATAATTCTAGTGGCAAAATAAATGCTTTATGGGTGTGGTTTTTTTTTGGGGGGGGGGTTGCAAAGAGTACCTGAAATAAAATGAGCAATTGGTAGAAATCAGGGTACCTGCATTAAAACAAGCATTTGGGGGTTTCTTATTCAAATCACTGGAGTTTGGGGGAGTTGTATTAAATAAAATATGAGATACAGATGATTGTTTGTGGAATTATTTGGGGGTGCAATGTAACAAAGAAGTCTGGCAAGGGAGAAGGGTACATGAAGTAAAAAGAGCAGCAGGTAACTTATTTAAAACTACCATTTGGTGAAAATTGGGGTACCTGAATTAAAATGAGGATTTTGGGGTTTCCTATTCAAATCACTGGAGTTTGGGGGAGTTGTATTAAATGAAGTATAAGATACAGATGTTTGTTTTTGGAGGCAAGGGGGTGCAATTCAACAAAGAAATTTGGAGAGGGAGGAGCACATGAAGTAAAAGCAGTAGGTACCTGAATTAGCACTAGCAGTTAGTGGGGAGCAGAGTATCAGAATTAAAACATGCATTTCTACAGTTCCTATTAAAATCACTGGAGTTCATGGGAGTTGTATTAAATAAAATTATAAAATATAAAAAAATAGACATTCATTTGTGGATGCATTTGGGGGTGGCACAGAAGTGCAATGGGGGAAGGGATTAAAGCATTTTAAAGGCGTGCTTACTTTGCCAGTTCATGGAAATGGAAAGGGATTAATAACGGATTTTTAAATACAATAATGGAGTTTCCACAGTCTATGGGGATTTACACTAAAACTATGCAATATTCTGGGGAGGATGAGGGGCAAAAGAAGGAAAGAGGATTGCAGTAAAATACTTTTCCTGGTGTGCCTGCATTACCTGTTCCTCAACTGCAAGGGGATACAATCAAGTTTTTTTGGGAGGAGGGCATGAGAAAAAAACACTTTTGCACAAAAGTGCACTTTATCTTTGGGGGTGGAAATGCAGCAAACAAAGGTTAACAGGACATTTAAAGTTTTATACCTCACTGTGACTTTATGAAAAGCTATGGTTTCCAATGAGCTGCATGTTAGGATCCTCATGGTGCTGGTGTTGAAGTATGATGTTAGTTTTCTAATGAGTTCTGCTTGGAGCTACTGACCCAGAGTCATCCTCAGTTCTAATAATTCTGTGCCATTTTTTGGCCTATTGTCTGCTGTTTTGTTGTTCTCTACAATGGCTAGTCCATTTGAGTAACTTCTTGGTGTACCATTTGCTTCACTTAAGGCCCTGCATGTTTTTTTGGGGGGGGAAGAGATGTAAAATATTTTTTTGTAACCTGGGCCAAGACTGACCAATGACTTGCCCTTAATTGCCTTTGATGATAGTTTGTTTTAGCATTTTGAGGCTTTTGTTAGGAAGGTAGAACTGGGGGAAGAAGGGGAGAGGGAGGTAAGGTGCCTGCCTAGTGCCATGGCTTGGAGGGACAGGGTGCAAATCCTCAGGATTGCCGGAGCAGCTGCACAGGAGAGGGAGCTGGGGAGCTGGATGTCATTGTCCACCTAGGGACAAATGACCTGGCTAAGAAAGGGATTAGAGAAGTGCAGGAAGAGTTTGTGGAATTGGGGAGGGGCCTTAGTCAAGTAGCATGCACGGTAACCTTCTCGGAGGTGCTGCCCATCTATGGCATAGGAGAGGCTAGGGTGTTCCGCACCATGGGGATTCAATCAGTGGTTGAAAAACTGGTGTGGAGCTCAGGGATTTGGCTTCATTGGGGACTGGGGGTCCATCTGGAGTGATGCAAGCCTATACTGGTATGATGGGCTGCATCTGTCTGGGAGAGGAACCAAGATCCTAGGTGATAGGTTTAAATGCTTCATTGGCAAGCACTTATACTAGCCAAGGGGGAAGGCACTGAAAAGGAGCAGAGAAATCCTAGCCCCCCAAATAATCACGGTAGTGAGTGCGGCAAACACCAACATAGAGGTGTTGATAGGGAGAAGGGCTGGAGTAAATGGAGAAAGTGACCAAGGCAAGAAGGACAGGGATGGGGCAAAAAGGGAGTAAGGCCATCAGGAAATGGAGGGTAATGAGTACCAATGCCCGTAGTCTGGGCAACAAGCTCCCTGAACTGGTGGCCTTGATGGAAGAGGGATGCCTGGATATTGTAGCAGTCACAGAAACATGGTACACAGAGAACCATGACTGGGATGTTAACATACCAGGGTACATAACCTACAGGAGAGACAGGCAGGGGAGAAGAGGGGAGGAGAAGCTTATGTAAAGGAAGGGATAAAAGCAACTGAACAAAAGAGTAAACAGGAGGAGAGGAGGCACTGTGGGTCACCTTGGAGACTGAAAGGGCACCACAATCCACACAGGGTTAGGTACAGACCCCATGTCAGGGGAGGAATGGACAAGGATATGATAGAAGGCATTCTTTGAATGACAGAGAAAGGGGAGATACTGTTGATGGGAGACCTGAATATGCCAGATGTTAACGAGCACATTTGCTGCAGCCACATCCAAGAGCAGGGCCATTCTTGATGCCCTACAGGTGGCAGGCTTCAGACAGCTAGTTTCAGAACCCACTCGTGAGGGAGCAATCTTAGACCTCATACTCTCAAACGGGGCAGTGAGAGGATCTCAGATCTAGAAGTGGATTGCCATCTGGGGACAAGTGACCATCAAACAGTGAGGTTCATGTTAAACTCAGCTACAGAGTCAAGCCATACAAAAGTGAGGGCACTGGACTTTAGGAGGGCTGACTTTGGCAAGATGGGAGAGTGCCTGAGAAAAGCACTAGCAAACAGGCTAGAAGGAGATGTGGATCAACAATGGGGAATCATCAAAACTGCCATCACAGAGGCAACAAGCCTTTGTGTGAAGCAAATAGACAAATCAAAATGAAAGAAAAAGCCACTATGGTTCTCAAAAGAGGTGGCTGTGAAATTCAGGAAGAAAAAGATAGCATTCTGGAAGTATAAGGAAACACAGAAGGAGCAGGACAGAGAGCTGTATCAGTTAAGGCAGAAGGAAGCAGGGAGGGAAGTCAGAATAGCAAAGGCCCAAACTGAGGAAAAGATAGCCAACTCATTTAAGAAGGGGGATAAAACCTTTTATAGGTACATCAGCGAGCGTAGAAAGACAAAGGGAGGGATAGTGAGGCTGAATAGAAGGAACGATGGGTGGGCAGAGGGGGACAGTGAAAAAGCAGGGATACTGAACAAATATTTCTGCTCAGTATTCACAAAGAGGAGGAAAGGGCTAATCCAATTAACAGAAGCACTCTTGATAGGGGTCGATCCCAGTCCTTTCACAGAAGAAAGGGTTCTGCAAGAACTCCAAAACTGAAGGTGGACAAAGCAATGGGTCCTGATGGAATTCACCCAGAATTCTAAAAGAATTAAGGGAGAAACTAGTGAAACCACTGGCTACTCTTTTTAATAAATCATGGGAGGATGGTGTGGTACCCGAGGACTGGAGGAAGATGGATGTGATTCCCCTTCACAAAAGCGGGACCAAGACAGAGGCAGGAAACTACAGACCTGTCAGTCTGACCTTTGTGGTAGGGAAAATGATGGAGTCACTTCTGAAGGAAAGAATAGTTGAGTACCTAGAGGCCAGAGGGGCACAGGACCCAAGGCAGCATGGGTTCACAGTGGGAAAGTCATGTCAGATGAATCTAATAGATTTCTTTGACTGGGTGACCAAAGTAGTAGACCAGGGAGGGGCTGTGGACATGGCCTACCTAGACTTTAGCAAGGCATTTGACACAGTCCCACACAAAAGATTAATAGTCAAATTAACCAGCCTGGGAGTGGGTCCCAGGATGGTAGCCTGGGTAAAACATTGGCTGCACAACAGGACACAGAAGGTAATTGTAAATGGAGTCCACTCTGAAGAAGGAGGGGTTACTAGTGGGGTACCGCAGGGTTCAGTATTGGGTCCAGTCCTTTTAATGTCTTCATCAGTGACATTGCAGAGGGACTGGAAGGAAAAGTATGCCTTTTTGCAGATGACACAAAGATCTGCAACAGGGTTGATACACAAGGAGGCATGGAAAGGATGAAAAGGGACTTGGCAAGGTTGGAGGCATGGTCAGAATTATAGCCTCTAGGATTCAATGCAAAGACGTGCAAAATAATGCACCTGGGAAACAAGAACCCAGGGGAAGAATACACAATGGGTGGGGAGGTAGTAACAACAACAAAAAAGGAAAGAGACCTGGGGGTAATCATATCAGATAACCTTAAGGTTAGCAAGCAATGTGAGAAGGCAGTAGGGAGGGCTGGCGGTATACTGGGATGTATAGGAAGAGGCATCAGCAGCAGAAAACAGGAGGTTGTTATCCCTCTGTACAGACAGTTGGTGAGACCCCATCTGGAGTACTGTGTCCAGTTCTGGAGACCCCATCTCTGCAAGGACATAGACAGGATAGAGGTAGTCCAGAGTAGGGCAACTAAAATGGTGCAGGGTCTGCAAGAGAAGCTATGAGGAGAGACTAAAGGAGCTTAATATGTATACCCTTGAGGAAAGAAGGAGAGGGGACATGATAGAAACTTTAAGTACCTCAGTGGAATCAACAAAGTCCAAGAGGGTAGCATCTTTCAGAAAAGAGGCGTGCAAGGACAAGGGGACACAATTTAAAGATAGAGGGGAGAGCAGTTCAGGGGCAATGTGAGGAAGTATTATTTCACAGAGAGGGTAGTGGATGCATGGAACAGCCTTCCTGAGGAGGTTGTGGGGTCTAAAACTGTGGGAGAATTCAAGAATGCATGGAATAGACATAAGGCAATTCTTGTGGGGGGTAGGAAGAAATAGGCTGTTGGTTAACTAGGATCTGCGGCCTCTCCTGCAGTAGGGAAATGGGCAGACTAGATGGGCCAAGCGGTCCTTATCTGCTGTCAAAGTCTATGTTTCTATGTTTTCTTGGAACATTTAGGCTGTTTGATTATTCCAGTTGATGTTCAGTACAAGGGAAACTAAAATGGTTGTTTCAGTTGTACTGAACATTAGCTTGCCCATCTCACAGCTTTAAATGCTAAATTTGCATCTCTTTTTCCCCAGGTGCCTGTAGAGTTCTTATAGGTTCCTCTGTAAGCACCTTTGTATTTGAAAGTTAAATTTTTTTAATGCATTTCCAGACAAGTTCTAATGTTTTTGAATAAGTGTTTGGTGTACCATGTGCTGTTTGTAAGGCCCTGCATGGCATTTTCTGGTGAAAAGAGATGTAAAATAAAGTTTTGTAACCTTGTCCAGCTCTGGCCTGTAACTGGCCCATAATTACCTTCAATGCTAGTGTATTTTCACTTTTTTTGTAACATTTGGGTTGTTTGGTTGTTTCAGTTGATGTTCGGTACAGGGGGAAATAAACATGGCTGGTTCCTTTGTACTAAACAGAAGCTTGGGCCAATCTCACAGCTCTTAAATGCTTAATTTAAATCTCTTTTCCCCAGATGCCTGCAGAGGTTTTACAGTTTGATTTTTAATGTGTTTCAGAGCATGTTCTGATGTTTTTGAATAATTGTTTGGTGTACCATGTGCTGCATGTAAGGCCCTGCATGGCCGTGTCTGGAGAAAAGAGATGTAAAATAAAGTTTTGTAACAGGGGCCAGCTCTGGCCTATAACTGGCCCATGGTTACCTTTGATGCTAGTGCTTTTTCATTTTTTCTTTTGGCTTTTTTTGTAACATTTGAGCCGTTTAGTTATTTTAGTGGATGTTCAGTACAGAGGAAACTACAATGTCTGTTTCCTTTGTACTGAACATAAACTTGGGCCATCTCACAGCTTTAAATGCTTAATTTACATATTTTTCCCAAGATAAATGAGAGTGCTAACATGCTTATATATAAAGACATTTTTATTTATTTATTTATTACATTTTAGTGACCGGGTTAGCCCACTGAGCCCCGGAGGTCCCTTTTTCACGGGCGACCCGGGAATTACATAAGACAAGAAGCAAAATACAATGTCAGTTCAGGTTACAGGAGTCACAACAACACAGTTGAGATGTCAGAGCAGAAGTATAGCAGTACAAATGTAATAAGTAGGTTGTTCAACAGTAATAACATTGTGCAAATATTAGCAGTCTGCTATATAGTTAGGGCAGTGGTGGAGGATAGGAACCTGGTTTGTCATTTATCTCTGGATTCCTATCAGGAGCCGGTGCAGTGACAGGAACTGGCGACCGCTAGGTGGGCCTTAAGCCTAGTGCAGAAGTTTTTGATAGTAAGGGCTTCCTGCTCCCCTAGTGGGAGCTGGTTCCACAGTTTCATTCTGAAAGTTTGATTTTTTTCTTAATTTCAGAGCAAAGGATGCTACTTTTCAATAATATTTTGGTGTACCATGTGCTGCACATAAGGCCCTGCATAGCTTTCTCTTGGGAAAAGAGATGTTAAAATAATTGTATGGAACCTGGGCCAGGACCATCTTAGTATGTGTGCATGAAAGTGTGCCAGATCATCAATCAATGGATTACTGTCACCAACAGCCCCAAAAGCACATTCACATGTGTAACTTGAAGAGCCATCTAAACTCATCAAACATTTGAATCAAATTCAGTTTATTTTATTTTATTTTATTCTTTGGTAGTCAGGTAAGGCCCACTAGGCACATGTGCCTGTTTTCAGGGGTGACCTGGAAACACTGGAGAGAGTAAGAGACTTGCTCAGAGTCACACAGTATACAAATGGAGGTTGTGGGAATAAAGCACAGGTTTGCTGGATGTACCAAGCTCATTCACAGCTTGTTATTCTAACCTCTATGCTATACTGCCAGCCCCATTCAGCCTGAAAGTATGCTTGACAGAAACTTACTGTGCTATTCAAAAGCAAACTTTGCAGTTAATGTTTCATTTAGGTAAATGTGACAAATCACACCTTTTCTCACTCCTATTGTTTCGGGCTCAGGGCAACAAAAATGTTTCTACTAGCTTGTCAATGTAGCATTTAAACTTATCATTGAGTGCTTGGATTCCCCTCCAGGATGGATGCAGGCCGTCAGGCTTGAACAAACCTCCATCCCTCTAGGTGGGTCCCCAGTCACCAATGAATCCAAACCCTTCCTCACAGCACCAGTTCTTCAACCATGAGTTAAAGTTCCTGGTGCATGCACTCCTATGCTCTCCCTTGCCTCTCACAGGTAGTACTTCTGAGAAAGTGACAGAAATAGCTACTTGCTTGAGACCCCTCCCCAGTTTCCTAAATTCTTCCTGAACTTCCTTTGGCTCCCCATTTGCCAGGTCATTAGTACCTAGGTGGATAATGACATCCAGCTCACCCTCCCGTCTTGCCTTCCAAATGATCCCCAGGATCTTCCTTCCATCCCTCCATGCCGTGGCACCTGGTAGGCACCTCACCTCCCTGTCCTCCCCCTCCTGTGTTCCTAGCTGGATCCCTCTTATGATGAGTCCCCTACCAGGATTGCTTCCTCCTCCTCTAGGGTCCTGCTTTCCCACTAGAGTCACCCTCCTTGGCTAACCTCCACATCCTTTCCTTCCTCTTCTCTAGGTACCTGTATTTGGTTGTCCTCGTTTGCCAGTGTGGCATATGAGTTCTTGAGTGGAATAGGATCTGGGATGTGCCTCTGCCTGACTGCTCTAACCCTCCCTGAGCCCACTGTCATCCAAGTGCTCCTCGTTCTCGGTATCCTTTGAGGCAGTTGCATTGGACTGGGTGGTCCCTGGATAGGGGTGATGGTACTCCTGACCCAGTTTACTTCTGCTCTGAGTCTGGCTACCTCATCCCTATCATTACTATTCCCTTTGTGTATAACTTTGCACTTTTTGGCATTAAAGCTCAATTGCCACACTTTGTCCACTCCTCTAGTTTGTGCAAATCCCTTCTCATTTTTTCTGCCCATTTGGCAGTGTCTACCCTGTTGCAGAGCTTTGTATTGTCTGTGAATAGAGAGACCTTCCCCTCAAGCCCATCTGCAATGTCCCCCAAGAAATATTGAACACGATTGGACCCAGTACTGATTCCTGTGGTATCCCACTAGTCACCATTCCCTGTCCTGATGGACATCCATTAATGATCACCCTTTGCCTTCTTTCCTCCAGCCAATTTGTTTACCCATTTCTCCACCTCTGGCCTCACTGACAGGACTCTCATTTTGTGCAGAAGACTCCTGTGCATCATGGTGTCAAATGCATTAATGAAGTCTAGGTACACCACATCCACTACAAAACCCTTAGCTGTGTCTTGTGCCTCACACCTAGCAGTCATTTTATCACTGCAATATGTTGATGGTTATAGGTTATTAATTTACGACATTGGATTCCGTCACTCTTTTTTCTGGGTTTGGAACCAGCTGGCATGAGGATGGCTGAGACATACAAGGTGAGATTAAATACCTTGTACATAGTGTAATTAAGTGTATGTAGTTATTTGCAAGTAGCTTAATTGTGTGTTTGTCAATATGGCATTGTTTTATGAACAAGCAGTTGTTAGCTTTAGTTTGTATGGTTAGACAATATCACTGTGATAATGTGGCGTTCCTCGTAACACACATTAACTGTTGACAAAACTGTTAAAAAATAACATTTCCTTTTTTAACCAGGAGATGCAAGAGTTGTCTGTCTTAAAAACAATGGTGTAGAAGGCTACACAGCATGGTTGTTCAGGGATATCAGAAAGATGTATTTACTCTGGAGTATTCAGATTATTTTTAGATTTTATTACTTAAATTATTGTATTAATTTTAGCTGTGTATAATTTGATTTGTTTTCTATCCTGTTTATTGTATGTTTGTACAGGCACCTTGGATTTGGAAAGGCACCTTCAACAAATACAGTTTGATTTGATTTGATTTGAGATTCAAGTTACAACAAAACTGCTACATTCCAAAGGTTAACATACAATGGTGTCCTAAGATGAATTGTTGTGTAAGGCCTCCCCCAGAATGAATAAAAAGAAACAATGAAAATTCAAACTACAACCCATAAATAGAAGCAGAAGTCATGGTATTATAAAAAAAATGCTTTTATTTGATTTGAGATTCAGGTTACAACAAAACTGCTACATTCCTAAGGTTAACATACAGTGGTGTCCTAAGATGAATTGCCCCCCAGAATGTATAAGAAACAAACACTGAAAAGCCATACTACAGCCCATAAATAGTAGCAGAAGTCATGATATTATAAAAAAAATGATTTTATTTACATAACCAGAAATTAAACAAGTAAGACACGACATTACCGACGTTAGAGTTTTCATATTCTAACTTTAAATACATTTTTCCATAACTTTGACTTCATGAACTATCATTATGTTTGTCATACCAACAGTAGCATATACATGCATCATAACAGAGGCATAGTCATGAGAAACAAACAGACTTTATTTTTTGCCCTGAGAGTCACAATAGGTCTCTCTAGTAGTAAATGTTTACCTATATATATATATATATATATATATATATATATATATATATATATATATATATATATATATATATATATATATAGTTATGACGTAGTCCACTATAATTAAGTTTAAGTACCCCATTTAAGGTTAAACTCTGAAATTTGGCAGCTTAATAACTTTGCCACCATATGATGGATTTGCCTGAAATTTGCCATGCATGGTGTGGTACCATAGATCTCTGGATCTGCCAAGTTTCGTAATGGTCAGATATGCAGTTGCGGAGCTACATAGCACTGGATAACCCAGTAATTATGCATTTTTGCACACTTTTTGCTCACACCTACAGGTCACACGGTCTGTATGACCAGTCTGAATCCTTCAGCAAACATGCAGCACAGGTCCCTGATGTGCCTTTTGAAGATTTAAAGAAAAAATATTAAACTGTTCAATAGTTATTCAATAAACAAGTTTCCCATTATAGTCAATTGGAAAAGTTTGCAAAAAGTTTGAAAATGTCTCAAATGCAGTTTTTAGTGTCACAAATGACCACTGTAGTGTCACAAATCCATCATCTTGTTTTCAGTTGGTGGTCACAGAAATGCTTGGCATTTAAAGTGGGACCCTCTAGGGATACAATTATTGCTGCGTTCACCTAGTCGAGTCCTGAGGATGTTAGCCATGTCTTTTTTTGGGGGTTAAACACCCCAGAAATATATTTTTCAGATTTTTGTAAACAGTAGTGTTGCAAAGTAATGTCGCACTTTTGACACTTCCATGATTTTTTCGTGAAAGTGTCACAAATCATGACTTTACGACACTATGCAAAAAACAATAGGAAATCTTTGCCACACTGCTACAAAAGAACAGTTTGGTCTTTTGGGCTGAAATTTGTAGGGAAGAAAGCCAGGATCACACAGATGTGCCTTTTGGTGGTTTGGTGACAAAATATTACAGAGCTGCAAAGTTACAGCACTCCGAAGTTGACAATTTTCCCCATAGGTTAACATTACAGTGTCCTCTGCGCCTTTCGGTGCCCATATCTCGAAAACGCTTCGAGATACAGACTTCTCATCAGAAAAATTCTTAGCACCCCCACTAGGGGGCTAAGTACAAAACTAGCCAGGAAAGTGATAAATAATATGAGATTTTTATTATTTTTCTACGTCGTACGGTTCCTGAGATATAAGCAATTTAGTATTCCAAGTGTTCATTTTTTGCTCCAAGGGCCATTATTATGCATACATTCTTTGTATTCACTGTGCTTCTGAATACACCTTTTTGTGGAAAAAAGTGTGTGCTTTTGCGTTACTGTTACAGTCTGTGTTTCTGCTTGCGTTTCCATTACTGTTTGCGTTAGCATTTCCATTTACGGCACCCTGTGCGTTACCCTTTGCATTTGCATTTGCACTTGTGTTTGCATTAATGTTACCATTTGCATTTTCATTTCTGGTTTTGTTTGCATTTCCTTTTGCATCACTGTGTGCATTTCCATTTGCATTTGCATTTGCATATGCACTTCCGTTTGCATTTCTGTTTGTGTTTCTCTTTCCTTTGGCATCATCATTGGTGTTACCGTAAGCATTTACATTACAAATTGTATTACCATGATCGTGCGCATTACCATTAGTGATTGCATATGCACTTCCATTTACATTTCAGTTTGTGTTACTCTTCCCTTTGGCGTCATTGTTGCTGTTTCCGTAACTGTTTGTGTTTCCAATTGCGTTACCGTTACTGTTTGCGTGTTCATCACCATTTTCCTTTCTGTTGGCCTTAGCATTTGCATTTTTGGTAGCGTTTCCATTGTTGATTACATTACTATTTCCTGCTGCATTGCCATTGTGTTTAACATTTGCATTTCTGTATGCATTTCTCTTACCATTTGCATTTTCATTACTGTTTGTATTTCTGTTGGCATTAGCATTTCCGTTACTGTTTTCGTTAACGTTTGTGTTTGTGTTGCCATGGGTGTTTGCGTTACCATTTGCATTACCATTTCTGTTTTCATTATTGTTTCCACTTGCATTTCTCTTACCGTTTCTGTTACCATTTCCATTTGTGTCACCATGTGCGTTACCAATTTCGCTTGCATTTGCGCTACTGTTAGTACATTCCATTCACTATTTACAGTGCACTTTCTCAAAAAGAAGGGAAATTCATGGCAAAAAACTCTGTTTAATGCATCAGTTAGGGTTGGTCCACAGTGACAAAAGTGAGGAAATTCAGTGTTAGGGTCGAAAACCCTAACTAAGTATCCCCCCCAACCCCACCACCACCACACATACATGTAGGTAGGGGAAGGACCAAGGCAACACAACCAATCACACACAACTAGCAGGAGGTGTATATCCATGTTACTGTAGCAAGTAGGTATGAAATCTAACTGCAACTGGCAGTAGCGAAAAAGGTGTACCTCACTTCGTTTTCGAGATATGGATAGTGAAAAGGCATCATGGGCATCGCAGTGTTAGTCTAAGGCAAATTGTTCAATTTTGGAACAGTGTAAGTTTGTCATGGTTAAGTATTTTAGCACGAAAGCAGGAAAAGGTAGATCTGTGGGACTAGGGCTTGCCACCCTGCAAATTTCAGCCCAAAATAGCCAACCGTATGGTTGCAGGATGATGGCAAAGATGTGCAGTCATGAGCAGCATACCGTCGCAAAATACTTCCGGAAACATGAAACTGTAGCAAACGGAAGATACGAAAGTGTTGCATTTGCAAACGCATATAAAACAGTGTCACCAAATATTGTTGAAAAAATGGAAGACACAACAGTGTCGCATTTGCAAAAGTATGGAAAATAGTGTCACAAAATGCTGTTGCAAAGACAGAAGTATCCCAAATGCATATCACAACACTGTGACATTAGCGAAACTGATTTTCAAAAGTATATCAGGGAATGTGCAAAATCCTGTTTTGGATCTTGTGAACCCCAAAATACCATATGTGTTCTGTGTGTTATGTGTTGGTGGCAGTGTGTGGCCCAAGATGTCCAGTTGTGCATAGTGATATGTGTTTTGCGGTGCATGGAATGTCCAGGATCAGAGTTAGCAGTGACAATCCCATGCGAGAGCCCGACAGGAGCATTGGTGTGTGGTTTTGTGGTTTACATAGTTGAATGTTAGTTCTGTCACCTGCTGATGGTTATGTCTGATTGGTTGTGTTGCCTTGG
Source organism: Neoceratodus forsteri (assembly GCA_016271365.2). Lineage (NCBI taxonomy): Eukaryota > Metazoa > Chordata > Ceratodontiformes > Ceratodontidae > Neoceratodus > Neoceratodus forsteri. The sequence goes on along the minus strand of CM057452.1, from coordinate 1,478,036,907 downwards.
TCCTTCCCCTACTTGCATGTATGTGTGTGTGTGTGGTGGTGGTGGTGAGGGTGGAGGGAAATGCTCAGTTAGGGTTTTCAACCCTAACACTGAATTTCCTCACTTTTGTTGCTGTGGAACAATCCTAACTGATGCATTAAATGGAGTGTTTTGCAATATATATATATATATATATATATATATAAATATATATATATATATATATATATATATATATATAGTTCTTTGCAAAAACAAACTGCATTAATGCACCAGTTAAGATAACTTAATACCACAAAAGTAGGGAAATTTGATATTAGGTTTCCAACCCTAATGCCCCTCCCTCATCCCCCCAAGCAGCACCCTAATGCCCACCCCATTCCGTGAGCAAACAATGTCAGTCATGATCTCCCTTCTTTACTACGGGCCCCAGGGCCCTGCATGAAGAAAGGTACAATGAATTGTGTTGGCAACCCATGGCAAGACATACTTTTCTACCTTTGAAGAGTGTATCATTATGAAACAGTGGCTTGAAGCTGCACCTTTTGCATCACATTGGAGGCTAGGGGCTGGAGGGAGAGGTGAGCATTAGGGTTGACAACCCCTATGGAAGACCTTACTATTGATTTGCCAAGACTCCAAGAAATCCAAAACTCTAATGTTTTTTCTTTTGCTCTTGGTGGGGTGGGGCATTGGGGTGAAACCCTAATGTCACATTTCTACTTTTGTGATATTAATTCACCCTAACTGGTGCATGAATGCAGTTTTTTTGAAAATAATTTCTTTACTTTTTAAACAGTATAGTCATATCCTCATTTGCCTGTGAAAGCGCAGGGTTTCAGGCCTGCACTTCCATCCTCCATAGATATGTACATGTATGTTGCCGTGGAAGCAAAGGGCCCAGGGTAACAAAACTGTCAGCATAGCCTTTTTATTACCCCACTTCATGAACCCATAAGGAAAATGTTCATATCCACACTAAACTGTCATTCTGCGGCATCGAAGGGTCATTCCAAGCTACAGGTGCAAAAACACATTTTGGCTAGGATTTGAAAAATGACAGCTATCATGTTCATGAGGTGGTGTAAAAAAATTACTATGTTGAAAATTTGGAGTCAAAATATTTAAAATTACCAAAGTTATGAGCAAGATAGTAAAATGTCAACATATGTACATAACGCTATTATAGTTACATGTTTTGACCCCAAATTAACATAGTTTTGAGGATTCTCACCCTACGAACCAGGGTGGTAAAATGTTCAAATCCTACCAAAAAAGGTGAGTTCACCAAGCAACCTCAAAATCACCTTTCAGGCCAGATTTACCTAATTCTACCACTACTGTTCATGAGGTGGGGTCCAACCAGGCCACATTGAAAATTTGGGCTCAAAATTTGCAAGAATGGAAAAATTATCCATCAAAGTTGAAAACCCTATTGAAATATATTGAGCTGCACTTACCTTAGTTTCTCATATTGCAGTCAGCAGTTCCAGCTGCAAGACATGTTTTCGATTGGAGAGTGGATCTTCACACTGTGACCTGTTCATGTGAGTGTTGGTGTGTGGGGGTGTACTGGGGTGTATGGGGTGGGGAGTGCTGAGTGGGATGTGGAGTAGGGGGTCAGATCATCAAGAGACCATTTTCCTTTTTAGCAGGTTTAAAAGAAAAAGAACATTGACGGATGCTTTTCCTTTTTTTCAGAATGCTATGATGATCAGAGGGTGAGGGGTGCCACTAGATATCAAGGAAACATAGATCAATAACAGAGAAGGTGATCATAGGGTGGGGGTGCCACTAGACACCAGGGAAATATAAATCAATAATGGGGATGGTGATCAGAGGGTGGGGGGTGCCACTAGACATGAGAAAAATATACTTCAATAAAGGGGATGGCAATCAGAGGGTGGGGGTGCCACTAGACTCTGGGAAGAGATAAATCAATAAGAGGGATGCCAATTGGAGGATGTGGGTGCCACTAGACTCCAGGGAAAGACAGAAATATGATGGGGAGGGCAACTGGAGGGTGGGGGTAGCACTAGCACTGGGAGACAATAAATATAGGGATGGTGATTGGAGCATGGGTGGTGCCACTAGACACCAGGGAAACAGCAGCTCATTGCTCTCACTGCAGCTCACAGCACAAGTTCCTGCTGTGGCTGCAAAAGTCAGGAAAGTCCTGCTGTTCTCAAAAAGAGAACACAAGTCAACGGCCCCTATCACTAAGTTGTGCACCCTGGAATCTGAGTACTCAGAAAAGGTATTTCTGGCAATTGTAATAAAAACAAATATCAGAATCTAGCTAAACATGTCCATTTTAGCTAGGTTCAGGTGTTTGTTTTTTAAATAGACAATTAGTAGGTACTTGTACTGAAAAATACAGAAACAAGATGATGGCTGTTGTGAACCAAACAAAACAAAAGTGGTTCATGAGACCATTTTTGGTTCAAGATACAGTAAATTTGTGAACAAAACAACACTCTTGTGAACCAGAAATTTTGGGTTTGTATTTTGTGCCTATTTGTGAAATCCTTATAACTCAGGAATCATTTAATATTTTTTCACCAAACCTTCAAAAGGCACTACCTCAGCATAGACCACATGTACCCTGAATGTTTCGCGCAAAAATCCAGTACTGTGTAGCCTGCACATGAAAGCAAAAAAAATGTAAAAAAAAACATGTTAAGTATAGGAAAAAAAAAAGGGAATTTTTACTAAATAAGGGGTATCCAGATCTCAGAAACTGCACAAGGTGCCATCATGAAACTCTCCACATTTTCATTACATGTCAAGTCAATGAAAAATGCAAATTTGTGGGCTACTCCAACAAACCCAGCCAAAGTTATTAAACTGCAAAGTTAGGGGTTTAACACTGAGCACCCTACTCAACCCTAACTGTAGGAGTGCTACCGTGCCCCTATAATACAGGCATGGTCACACCTGTATATTGGGGTTGAGTAAACTCTTTAATGTTAAATCTTAATTTCTGCACCTTAATAACTTTACCCTTTTATAACTGACTTACCTGAAATTTGGCATGTACAGAGATGGTACTAGATCTCTGTCTCCTGAATGTTTTGTGGCAATTACTTCGGGGGCGGGGAGTTACAGAGGGGCCAAAACTCAAAACTCACGCAAATTAAGACTTTGTTTTGCTCAGTGCTTACCTATAACTAAAACACTAGAGGTGGGATATTCAAAGCAGTTGCACAGTGAGCAACAGGGTTGCACCTGCACAACTATGAAAATGCCCTGGAGAGCAATATTCAGTGACAGCAACTGTGCAGCTCAAGTGACCATGCACCAATGTACAATGGAAATGTATGCATGCACAAGTGCAGGGGGCATAACCATGAATATGCGGTACAGTGCGATATTCAACAATGACAAATGGTGCAAGATGAGCAAACGGCAGCTGCGCAGCGCTCTGAGCCTACAAAAAGAGAGAGCAAGTAGGTGAAGGACACATGTACCAGAGGGAAGCATGAGAAAGGGAGACACAGAGGCCAGCCAGTACCACAGGAGGGGTGAAAGAGAGGACAGAGGCAGTGAGGGTGTGAGACTGAGTGAGAGTGTGAGTGTGTGTGTGAGTGGGTGTGACAGGCAGGGAGGCAACAGTGTGCGTGTGTGCCTGTGATACCAAGCAGGAGGGGCAGCACAGGAACCCAGAGGGGTGTGAAGCAGAGGCCATAGCCCACAAGCAGCCAGCTGGGGGCAAGTATACACAGCAGCACACAGCCGAGGGGCCAGAGGGGTCAGTCACCCAGGGGGGACAGGACAACAGGGGCCATGGCCAGTGCCATCTTCCAGATGGAGGCAGTAATGAGGGGTGTGGGGAGGCAGGTGGCAGTGCAGCATGGCCGTGGAAGGGCCCATCGGCGGTACACCCAGAACAGGTGGTACCATGCCCGTACCACCTTCGAACAGTACTCCGATAAGGAGATTGTGGGCTGGTATCACCTGAACTGGGCAATTCTGAGGCAGCTCTGTGAGCTGTGCAGTGAGGAGATGCAGACACCCACTAGATGGAGCTACACCCTGATGGTAGAGACAAAAGTAACACCTGTCATGTGCCTGCTCACCACGGGCACCTTCCAGAGACCAATGGGGGACACCACAGGCATAACCCAGTCGGCCACGTCATGGCTCCTCCCATAATTCCTCAATGCACTGCTGCCACACACTGTGGAATACATCCACTTCCCCAGCACACTGGCAGAGCATACAGCAAATATGCAGGAGTTCCACAGGGTAGCACATATGCCTGGCATGCTAGGGGTCATCGACTGCACTGATGTTGGCATCCACATGCCACCTGGCCCAGAGGGGGTAGCCTACATCAACACAAAGGGCTACCCCAGTGTCAACTACCAGGTGATGTGTGATGCCAGGGGGTGCATAATCAATGTATGTGCCACATACCCTGGAGGAGCACACGATGCCTTCATCTGGCACAGCTCGGCACTGTGCCATAGGTTTGAGAGTGGGGACATCCCCACTAGCCACCTATTAGGTGATTTTGCTGAAACCACAGGTGGCCTGGCACAACAGGGCAAGGGGTGGGGCCACCAGGGTAGGGGAACCACAGGGTGCAGCTGGGAAGGACAGGTGGTGCAGCAACATAGTCCACTAGGCTAATCATAGCTCTCTCCATGCAGGTGACAGTGGCTATCTGCTCTGGCCCTGGCTGCTTGCCCCATACCAGTGCCCATCAACCCCGTGGAGGAGTGATACAATTAGGCACACACCAACACATGGAACATTATTGAGCATGTTTTTGGGCTGCTGAAGGCATGGTTCTGTTGCCTGGACAGGTCTGGTGGTGCCCTACAGTACAACCCCTCAAAGGCCTGTAGCCTATTCCTGGCCTGCTGTATACTGCATAACATGGCCACTGACCATGGGATAGCTGTCGAGGTCAAAGAGGGGAACAGTGGTGGGGACAACATGGCCACCAAGCCATGTGGTGGTAGGCAGTCCCCTTCTGGGTGAAGAGAACCCCAGCTGAACAGAATGGCCCTGCAGCACCGGGACACAATTGTGGAGGAGCACTAAGGAGCACGCAGGTAGGTGAACATGCCCCCATGCACGGAATGGCGACTGTGGAACAGAGCACAGGCATGTGTGGGTGAGCCCTGTGGCATAAACAGCTGGGCGGAGGGGCATAGCCAGGTGTGGGTAGGGACCCCATGGCAACACGCAGCACAGCACAGCACACCCCACCCAAACACCCCCACCCACACACCCCCACACACCCCGACACCCACACATGCACACTGGCACCCGCAGGCACATGCCTGGGTGCTGGCACCAGCGTGTGTCAGACACTGAGCACCAGTGCACAGGAGAATTTGTTGCTGTGTTGACATCATCATGCACATGCCACACTGGCCAGCAGCCGGGTGGGTGTGCACACAGCCAGTGTGTGGTGCCATCCACGGATGCCATGTCCATGACATGCACATGCACACACCACACCTATGTGCACACAGGCCGGCGGCAGTAGACTGCGGACACGGAGGTAGGCACATCAGGACTGAGGCCACCCAGCAGTGTGATGATGGCCACAGGGGGTGTCTGCAACAGGCCCCCAGGGGTTGTACTGTGGGAACATGACCGTGTCCTCGCAGGGGTCTGCAGGCTCCTGAACAGGCTCACTCCGGGCATGCCTGGAATGCCCACAGCTCTTAAAGCTCAAAAAGTGTAATTCCTGAGCCAGCCCAGTGGTACTGAGGGTTGAGGTGCTGGGCGTCTTACCTCATGCTACATCAGTGACCCGGGTTCAGGAATGACCTCGGGTCATCAGGGTGCTGGCATGGGGGAGAGGAGCAGGATCGAGAGGAGCTGTTAGGCTGCTCTCCTCTCCTCTCCTGAGGGTGGTGGGGGTGGGTTGTTGCCCTCCCGTAGTTCCACTCCCACCAGGTGGAGGTCCAGTGGGAAGCGTAGGTGGAGGGGCGGCAAGGATGGGAGGGTGGAAGGGGCTGAGCTGGTGCTACAGTGTGCATGTGTGCCTCCACATTCATGTACAGCCGTGTACCGTGGCCTTTGGCGGGTGGGGTAAAACCAGTGAAAAACTACTATAAAAATAATAATAAAAAAAAAAGTGTAATTTCAGCACTTGTCTAAGCTAGAATGGTACTGTGTCAAGGTGCAGCTACACGTATTAGGACACTTTCAATTGTTAGTTGGTTGGTGAAGCAGGACTAAAAATACCTCCACTATTCTGTTTATTCCATTTTGCACAGGTGGTTTTGGGACCTGAGTAAATGAGGATACAATTCCACTGTCACAAAAGAGAAGGGAAATTCATTGCGAAAATATACATTAATGCATACATTAGAGTTATGAACATACAAAATTTGCCAGCAGATAAAGGCCTATTGGTTTTTCAAGTCTGCTTGAATGTGCAGCTAGCACCCTTATTCTGCAACTGCCCTTCCTCCCACCCTTCCCCTCCCTTGACCCTCCCTTGCCCTGTCTCCACCCTTTTGAAGCAGTCCACTGTCCTACTGGATACCACTTCTGCTGGTAACGCATTCCACCCAGTTACCACCCTCTCCATAAAAAAATGTCTCCTCATCTCCCTCCTGAACCTTTCTTCCTCCAGTCTCATATCATGGCCCCAGGTGTCCCTTCCCTTCATTACTTTGAACAGCCCCTCCATTCCTGTCTTGTTTATTCCTTCATGTAGTTGAAGGTTTCAATCATATCACCCCTGTCCCTCCTCTCCTCCAGTGAGTACATGTTCAACTCCTTCAGCCTCCTCTCATATGTTAAGTCCCCCAGCCCCTTCATCATCTTTGTCACCCTGTACTGCACCCCCTCCAGTAACTTAATGTCCCTCTTCAGATACGAGTGCCAGTACTGCCCACAGTACTCCAGGCGGGGTCTAACTAATGATCTATACAGTGGCAGAATCATCTCCCCCCTCCTCGAGAGTTGAAGAACACAAACCAAACAAAGTAGGGAAATTAAAGAATCATTACAGTTTTGGGTCTTCAGAGTCTTCGTGAATCAGTGCTGGGGTGTTCCTTGGCGTTGCTAATCCTAATGCCCAACCTCTCTTCTGAGCAAACAAGGTCAGACATCATCCCTTTTCTTCTTGCAGGGCCCACAGGTTCCTGAATGAAAAAAGCTATGACTGATTTTGTTGGCAACATGTGACAATTCTTACTTCTCTACATCCAAAGAGTGTATCACTGTGAGGCATTGGCTTTGAGCCGTACTATACCTTGTGCTTCCGACAGGAGACAACAGGCTGGTGGGCTGGGGCTAGGCATTAAGGTTGAGACACCGTACCACTGATTTGCCAAGACTCTGGAAACCCAAAATCCAGTGTTTTTTCCCTACTTTGTGCATTTGCGTTCTTCAACCCTAATGTCTGCATTAATATCAGTTTTTGCAATAGACATATATATTACAGTGTCACGGTAGTGCCACTGTAGTTAGGGTTCAATGGTCACTTCTATGCTAAACCTCAAATTTTGCACTTTAATACTTTGCAACCATTTGAATGATTCACATGAAAGTTTGCATACACTGTCAGGTACCATAGATCTCTGGATTTGGCATGTTTCATTACAATCAGTTGTACGGGTGCAGAGATATAGAATGTTAAAAATGTGAACATTACCACTTTTTTGCCAATTTTTTTGTCACACGATTTCTCTGAAATGACTTGGGGATTTGGTCTGAAACTTTCAGGCTATATTGGGTTTGAGTTACATATATGCCCTTTGAAGGTTTGGTGAAAAAATATTAATCCATTCAAAGGTTATTAAAATTTCAAGTTTCCCATTATTTCCTATGAGAAAAATTAAATGTGTCGTGCGAAAGCACTATTTTGCATTCACAAAAGCGAGTTTTGCTTTCACAAATGCTACAGGTAGTTTCATGCTTCCACCATCTTTTTTTCAGTTACTGTAGCAATGCAGAAAAAGTGACATAACAAAAAATACTGCCCCTTGATAAACACCAACAGTTGTGTTTACCTAATTGGGTTGAGCAGGCACTTTAATGTTAAACCTCAAATTTTACACATTAATAACTTTGCAACTGTTCAATGGATTTGCACAAAATTTAGAATAGACAGTTTGGGGTTGTAGATCTCTTGATTTGTCAAATTGTGTTTTGACTGGGTTTGTAGATTTTGTGCAGCAAATTGTGAAAAAAACACGTTTTTCACTGTGACCACACCATTTGGAATTGTGGCCTGACATTTTCAGGGAAGAAAGGGGGTATCCTATGGAACAATACAGTGTTGGTTTGGTGAAGAAATAGTAATCTGTTCCAAAGTCATTACATTTTAAAAATTTGGGTTCTGAGCATGCTCAGTTCAATCCTTGGGATAGATGCACAGTTTCAATCAAGGATTCCTGGTCGCAAACAGCTAGCAAAAAGTGATTGCAGAAAGGGATCTTTTTGTGCGAAAATCCCTGTTCATCAACTGCCATTTTGTTTTCTTGCTTAGCGAGGGGAGAAAACAAAACCTTATAACTTGCCCCAGGGAAGTCTTTTGTAAAACCCAAAGCATGGGTTTTGGTAAGGGGAATGTCCTCTACCTGCCCATGCCTTTGTTTTTTTGTAGTTATTTAAAAAATAGCAGTTTTAAACCTCACGAAACGGAATCAGCTCATGAAAAGGGATTAGAAAGAGGGATCGGCTCGTGAAAAGGGATCACAAAGTGGGATTTTTAATGGCCACTGCAAAGAAATGATTTGGAATTTCAGACTGAAATTTTCAGAGTAGAAAGAGCTTGCCCTAAGGATGTGACATTTTATGGTTTGGGGAAACAATTTACATTGGTTCCATAGTTATGGGGCTTTAAAATCCCTTTTTATGAGCCGATCCTTTTTCACAATCCCTGTTCGTGAGCTGTTAAAATCCCTTTTTGCGAGGGGGAGGATCACATGACCCTACCTCACAAAAAGGGATTGTGAAAAGGGATTTTAAAAGGGTGCTGCAAACAAATGGTTTGGAATTTTGGGCTGAAATGTTCGGGGTAGAAAGGGCTTGCCCTAAGGATGCAGCATTTTCTGGTTTGGTAAAACAATTTACATTGGTTCCATAGTTATGGGACTTTAAAATCCCTTTTCATGATCCCTTTTTGCGAGCCAATCCCTTTTTGCAATCCCTGTTCGTGAGTTGTCAAAATCCCTTTCTGTGAGGGGGAGGGTCACATGACCCTACCTCACGAACAGGGATCAGCCATGAAAAGGGATTACAAAAAGGGTACTGAAAATAAATGGTTTGGAATTCGGGCTGAAATTTTCAGGGCAGAATGGGCTTGCCCTAAAGATGTGATCTTTGCTGGTTTGGTGATAACATTTACATTGCCTCCATAGTTACAAGATTTTGAAGTTTGGAAATTTCCCATTACGGAGTGATGGAAGTGAGATGGGAGATGTAGTGGTGGGAGCACAGGACCCAGAGAACCTTGAGCTCCTACAGGGAGATGGACACAATTTTTTTTATGTTTACTTTTTATTAAATTTTCTGAGGCAATACAGATTCATATACAATGCTCATTTCTCTTTTCAAACATATACATCATTTCTGGGTACAGCTGTATATAATATATTATAGAAACATAGAAACATAGAAGTTGACGGCAGATAAGGACCGCAAGGCCCATCCTGTCTGCCCATTTCTTTTTCTACCTTATGAATGTGCCATCTGCCTTTGCTCTGCCAATGGCCTATCTATTCATACTGATCTGTATTGCTCCCTTATGCCTATCCCATGCCTGTTTGAAGCTCTGAACTGTATTCATATCCACCACTCCTGAGGTAGGCCATTCCATGCATCCACCACTCTTTCTGTGAAAAAGAACTATCTCACATTACCCCTTAATCAGCCTCCCTTTAATCTCATGCAGTGTCCTCTTGTCCTGCTATTTTTCTTATGTTGAAATATGTTAGACTCTTTCACCTTGTTAATGCCCTTAAGGTGTTTAAATATTTCAATCATATCACCTCTCTCCTTCTCTCTAAGGTATACATAGTGAGCTCCGATAATCTGTCCTCATATGTTTTCTGATGTAGTCCCTGCACCATTTTCGTTGCCCTTCTCTGGACTGCCTCATTTTGGTTAATGTCCTTGTGAAGTTGTGGCCTCCAGTACTGCATGCAGTACTCCAGAAGGGGCCTAACCAGTGTCTTGTAAAGAGGGATTATTACCTCCCTCTTCTGACTTGTGATACCCCTACTAATACATCCCAACATTCCCCTAGCCTTACCTACTGCTTTAGTGGTCTGCTTGGATGAAATTTTATTTCCTACTGTAGGACCTGAACCCATGCCCATTGGCTTTGTAGGCAGTGGCTGTAGCCACTATGCTAAACGGCCAGCTTTATTATCTGTTACAAATAATATAACCTTTACTTATAACTCACAGGTGGAATTATCCTCTATAGAAATATAACTATTCACAATTTTCATTCCCCTTCAGGATATTATATCTTCTCTGTGGTTCATTACTCATAGCAGCCATTTATTCCAAAATTGGGTAAAGCGATCTGTCTGTAGTCCTATGGCTGCAGTCAACTTCTCCATCTGGTAGATCTGCTGAACTGTATCTTCCCATTCATTTTGAGCGGGTATCTCAATTTGTAACCATTTATGAGAGATTGTTTTTTTTGTAGCCAGTAGGAGGATGGAGAGCATCGACTTAGTATGTTTGTCTCTGATCCTTTCTGGGAAATAATGCAAGATACCACATTGTGGGGTGAGGGACTCGATTACTGGGAAGAGTTCCAACAAGGCTCTCTCAATAGCTTCCCAGAATCTCCTTATCTCCCTGCAGCTCCAAAGTATGTGTGTGAGTAGTGCAAAGTTCCCCGCATGCCCTGCAACAACTATCACCTTTTATTGGGTTAAATTTTAGCTGTTATTTGGGGTGTTCTAAAGTATCTAGTGACACATTTCCACCCATATTCTGTCCACATATATGCAGAGGTTGCCTTATGCTGAGAGATATACATTTTTGACCAGTCGTCCTTTGTAAGCATTATGTCTAACTCCTGTTCCCATCTATGTTGGGATTTAGATCCGGGAGATGATATGTACCAGGACAGTGTTTTCCAAAGTGGCCAAAACAATCTGCACTAATTGATGTGTTTGTGCAATATCCCAGATCAATCCTCATCCCCTGGCCCCATAGTGTCTAATCTGGAGGTAGCGAAAATAATCTTGCTGTCTAAGTTGACAATTTTGTTGTAGGTCTTGAAAAGATCTGAAGGTGCCTCCTCCAAAGAACTGGACTAAATGTTTCAAACCATGCCTTTGCCATTGTTTGAATGTGCGGTCTAACCTTGCTGGATAAAAATCTAAATCCTGTACTGGGATGGTCAGCACCATAGCAGACTGTCTTATCGGGGCTATATTAATAATTTTTTTCCATGTATCTAGAATATGCCGAGTATAAAGCGATCCCACTTTCTCCGTTATATATCCTCTAATGAGGGCAGCATTGCAGAGTGTGTCTTGCAGTCACCCCTGATTCTCCCAGTGCCCCATGTCTTTCTAATGGAGAGAGGATCTTCAATTTAGCCATTGCAGGGCATGTGTAATCTGTGCAGCTTGACAGTACTTTTTTAGATTGGGTAGGGCCAGGCCCCATCTGAATTTTGGGAGTTGTAGTGTTTTATATGCTTTTCTCTGCCTCTTACACTGCCAAATGAATTTTGAGATCATCTTATCCCACTCCAAAGTCCACCTACCCAGGGCGGGGGGACCAGAACATTTTGAAAAAGGTACAGGTATCGGGAAGAACATTCATTCTTATGGTGTCTGTTCTGTGTATCAGGAAGAGAGGTAGATTATGCCAGCACTGCAAGTCTTCATTTATGGCAGCTTCTAAGGGGATATAATTCATTTTATGTAGTGTGGAGAGGTCCTGTGGAATGTTGATTCCCAAGTATCTAATTATGCTGCTCTTCCAGTGGAGTGGGAAGCGGTGGGTCAAATTTGCGCTGGGGTTATATTCAAATCAGAGTACCTCCATTTTATTGGTATTTAGTTTATAAGCTGCTAGCCCCTCCATTTCCCTCAGGAGATCAAAGAGTATGGGTAAGGTAGATTCTGGGTGTGTTGGGTAAATAAGGAGGTCGTCTGCATAGAAAGCTGTTTTATATTCTGTCCCTGCAGCTGTTACTCCCCTTATCTCCTTTTCTTCCCAAATTGTTTGGGCCAATGGTTCTGTATATATAGTAAATAGCAGAGGTGACAGTGGACAACCCTGTCAAGTTCCTCTTGTCAAGGGGTAATGACCTGAAAATGTGCTATTGATTTTCACCATGGCCTGGGGAGAAGCATGCATCTTATTTATTTGATTCTTGAAATTCTCAGGGAAATTAAAATATTTGAATGTATAGCCAAGGCATTTCCATGATACTCTATCAAATGCCTTTTGGGCATCCATGCTTAATAGCAAAAGGGAGGTAAATGTATTTTTGGTTAGCTCCAATAGATATAAGGTCCTTTTAGTAGTAGAAGTGGGCTCAATCCACTCCACAGTGATTCACAGAAACAAAGAAGCAGATTAGGAGTGCTCCATAATGTAAAGCAGAAGTACTGCGTTATAATGAGTAATGAAGTCCATTGAAAACAATAACTTTGCATTACTCCGCCTTCCCAGACCACTACTCCACCAAATTTTAAGGTGAAGTGCATTGAGAACAATATACTTCGCCTCACTTTGCCTTGTTTTCAAGCTCTGAAGGCAAATTTTGCAGTGATTTATGGGATTTCAGGTCACATGGGCTCTATATTAATCTGCACAGCCTCAGTTCAGGGTAGTGTGTGTTGGAAGGAGTAGAAGACAGTGTGCTCTGAGAGCTGTCTGTGATTGAAACCTTCTAAAAGCTGTTAAAAAAGCATTTTTGCATTTTTTGGGGAGCTCAAACTTTAGTTCATTGATTGTAGGAAACTGTCCTGTGCTCATATCATTGAACATTTTTGTTTTTGTGTGGATTTTGAATGTTAATGTACAACATTGAGTGTGTGTGTAGTGAAAGACAGTGAAAGTGTGCTTTGGGAGAGGGGCGTATCTGTGGTGTAGGTAGATTTAAGTTGGAGAAATAGTGATTTCTTTGTTTTTTGGTTATATTTTTGTTATATAACTGACTGTGTTAATGTACACACAGTAATATTGTCAGTAACTGTTGAAATGTTCTTGCTGATTGTGTGTTGTGTGGATCTGGTGCAGCAGTTCATAATGTCAGATTGTTTACATTACAATACGTGGCATATTACTGAACTTTTCAATTTGCTATGCATTACTCATTCACCATTATAGACAAACTGTTCTGTGTGTGTGTGTGTGTGTGTGTGTGTGTGTGTGTGTGTGTGTGTGTGTGTGTGTGTGTGTGTGTGTATGCGTGTGCACGCAGTGTTGTGTGACATCAAATAATACACCTTTTATTGTGCCACAGACTAGTGTAATTGCAGGTGCAGCAGTGTGAACCTGCTATCCACTGCAGCTGCCTGATTTTGTACTGCCATCATGGTATCTGTTCTTTGTTTTGCTGCTTGTACTGCTGTAAAAATCTGCAGTCAGTGCTCCCCCTCAGCCCAATGGCAAAAGGAATTTTTTACCAGATCGGATTGTTTTTGTGACCTCATCAGCACCACTGGTTACTGAAGTTGTTTTCATTGCGTGACAGACTAGTCTCTTATCTGTTGCTGAAGATACAGTTGTTTTTTTGGCTTCACGTCCAGCATCCCCCCAATCAGAAAGTGAATGTATCAAAATCTAAATTTGGTTATAATATTGTGGTTGATCCCCCAAAATGCCCGTAAAGAGATGTGCAAGCAAAGCTGGTTCTTGCCATGGCAATGCTGGCAGTAAGACAGTCTGTGGGCACGGTAGTACACAGATGCAGAAGTGCATTGCTGATGTGAGGAAAGGTATTTCTCCTGCAATGTTTTTTACAGCCCAATCAGTAGCTTCACTCATAGTTGGAGGAGATGATGTTTTCCCAGCCAGTGGTGTTAGTGTTACTGGTGTTAGTGGTGGTGGTAGTATTAGTATTGGTGCATCAACTTCGAATTCCAACCAGTGTACCATATCCAAAAATATTGAGTTTGAAGCAGTGCAAGTGAGTGGCAGCATAGAGTATGTCATACTTCCCAGTAACATCCCAGTAACTGAACCTGTCAACGATATCATACAATGTGATATTCCGTCCACCGTGGCAGTTAATGTCACGCATTTTCCATGCAGTGATTCACAGTGTGGTGAAAAATTATCAGGTGATGGTGGTGTAGATGCTGATGATGAATGTGATGATGACGATGAGTTTGCTATTGTTGCAACATGCAGTTCAAATGCTAGCATCCAAGCAGAAGATGTGGATATGTGTGACGTTGATGAATAAGATGATGATGTAATTGACCCCAGTTGGGTACCGGAGAAAAATAAATTCAAAGTGGCTGTGTCTGAATCTGTTTGCAGGAATCCCCCCCATAAAAACTTGTGATTTACTGGTTTTAGTTGATGATGATGACCCAGTAATAAATATGATAGGTGGTCATAGTGGTCAGTTGCAGTCCAGGTGTGCAGTGCCTGAAACATCACGTGCCCTCCCCACTTCAGTGCTTAAAATAATGGACTTAAATAAGCCACATCATGGACATGTTAAAAGCCGAGCATCACAATCCCTTGTTTGGGACTTTTTTGTTCATGATGCAAATGATGAGTCAGTTGCAATCTGCCAGGTTTGCCATGTGTGTGTGAGATGAGGTAAAAAGGGGAGCCATCTGGGCACAGGAGGACAGCATACGCATCTTATGAATAGGCACTTGGCACTGTGCACCCAGCACAAGCTGGTAGCTAATACCACAGTAGGGCGTTCGCCCTCATCACCAGCAACCATAGCGAGCATGTTATCCCCTTCCATGACTGTTAAGTCCAGTAGTAAATTAAAAGTGTGCAGTACTGAGGTAATAAGAGCAGAGTATTACTACAGGCATGATGAGGTGTAGGACCATAATGACTTTGAAATGTTGTCTAGTGCTGGTGAGAGTAGTAGTTTTGGTGGTGGTGGTGGTGGTGAGTGCAGTATGTCTAGTGCAAGTAGTACATCAACCCCGGTTTGCAAATTTGGCAAAATAACTGCATTTCTGGGTTTGTCATCATCATCTATGCAACCGTCTTCATCAAACATCCACACTCCGCCCCCTGCCAATGCCATTAATCACAGAGCACGACCATTTGTGATCACACCCCATGTAAAACGTTTAAGTCAGCCCACATTATGGAGTGTTTTTGTGCATAAGCTGAAGTACCCCCCCCCAAATCATACAGTGTCACGTGAACTTAATGCTGCTGTAGTGGAAATGCTGGCAAGTGATCTTTTGCCCTTCTCCTTTGTGGAGACTTCTGGGTTCCGGTGGTTTGCTGCACATGCCTGTCCAAAATGAAAAGTCCCATCCAGGACATACTTTTCTACCCATGCTGTCCCCGAGTTGTTCCGCACTATGTCCGACTCAGTAAGACATGCCCTTCAACATTCCTCCTCTCCATTCATCCATTTAGGTATGGATCTGTGGACAAGTGTCAAAACAGTGAGGAGTTCATATATGTGTATAACTGCACACTGGGCGGAGGTGCCGGGGGTTGTTTGTGATGCTGGTAGTGTGAATAATCAGTGCAGTAAGGTGGATTATCACGGTAGCAATCTTCCAGGAATTCGACAGCATGCAACTATTGCTTTGCACAATGTGACCTGTTCACACACTGGTGAGAACATGTTGGACGTGGTACTGACTGAACTTGACAAATGGCTAAACCCTCTGTCCCTGAGAGCTGGGATCATAGCAAGTGACAATGGGTCAAATGTGGTGAAATGCATCACGAATGGTGTTTTTTTTGTGTGTTCCTTGCATGGCCCACTGTTTAAATTTTGTGGTGCAGGAATTTCTGCAGCACCCTGATGTAAAGGAAATGCTGACCATGGCACAACGTATCTGTTCTCACTTTTCAAGATCTGGAAAGGCCCGTGACCAACTGCGGCAGTTGCAGATACAAAACAGCTTGCCTCAGCACCGCTTGAAGCTGGAAGTTGTCTCCCACTGGAACTCCACTTTATACATGGCAGAGAGGTTGTATGAACAATACAAAGCCATCTCAGAATATCTTGTGATGCACACTAGCCATGACAGTTCTGGGGCCTCCATGTCTATAATGACTGAACAGTGGCACATCATGGACTCTGTAATAACAATTTTGTGTCCTTTTGAACATGCCACACAAGCACTGAGTGGCGAGTCTGCCTCCATTATCCAATCAATACCACTGCTGCGGGTGCTGAGGCAGACATGGGTGAATGTACAGCATGGCCTTGATGTTGCTGGAGATGGTAGTAGCAGTATGTTGCTGCAACACATGCTGACAGTATTCGACCAGAATCATCACATTGTGAGAATTCAGTGTAGTGACAACTTTGCCATAGCAACAATGCTGGACCCACGATACAAACATGGAATTGCATCAGTACTGGAGAGGGCCTGAACAGTTAAAAAATATCACTGGTCAACTGGTGCTCTTGGTTCATGGGGCACAGAAGTCACATGCTAAGGTCAGCAAACCTCAGCAGCATAATCTGGCTGAAGGTGTACCTGCAGGACTATCAAGCATATCCTGCAAGGGGAAGGGGACTGTAGTTCCAGGTGGTCTGTCATCTAAAGTGGCTGGCGTCAACCCGCTTTGGGAGGCTTTGTCCCAAGTGGGTATTTGTGAAAGAAATGATTCGGGAGAACAGGATGATGCATCAACAACTGGACTTAGTGTGGCTTAGAGAATGGTTGAGTCATATTTGTTTGAAAACAGGCATCTGACAATAACTGAAGATCCTCTTTTGTACTGGAGTGGAAAGGTCAGTGAATGGCCAGAGCTGACTGCAGTGGCACTATAGTACCTCACATGTCCACCCTCCAGTGTAAGTGTTGAGAGGGTTTTCAGCTCAGCAGGTGCAATAGTCAGGTATCATCGGACAAACCTGTCTCCTACAAATGTTAGTTTGCTAACATTCATTAAAATGAATGAGAGGCACATACCAGCACAGACTGCAACCTTGGTATTCATACCCCGGCCTACTCATGGTGGTTTTGGTGATGTGGAAATGGACCATCCTGGTGGCACTGGCAGTGGCTGCCTGAAACGGCCCACCACTGATGTAGATGATGACACAGTGGAGAAAGAATTTCCCAGTGGTCAGACTTCAGACATAGATGACTGTAAGAGAAGCTTTCTTTATGAGGATGATGACGTGGGTAATGTTGGCAGGTTTTAACTGAAGTTGATAAAAGGTGGTGTGCCACTTCGGACCACCACCACCACAGGGACTGATGTTAGCCACTGCCACCACTAAGCATGAGTCTGTCTGACCCCCGGACCACCACCACCTGGACTGATTTTAGCCATTGTCACCACTGAGCATAAGTCTGTCTGACCCCCGTACCACCACCACTGGGACAGATGTTAGCCACTGCCACCCACTGAGCATGAGTCTGTTCACCCCTGGACCACCACCACCAGGACAGATGTTAGCCTCTGCCACCAGTGAGCATGAGTCTGTCTGGACCACCACATCCACCAGCCACAGACACAAAGCTTCTTAATATTTAAACCATAAAGTGAGTATGTGTACTCATGTTTGTTATGCTGTTTCACTTCCTTTAGTTGTATGTTTTGTTTGCTGTAGCTTTTCAGAGCTGCAATGGTAAAACACATATGGCACACTTATTTTATTTTTTTTTTTTACAGGTTAACAAAAAAAGACTCCATCCCTAAAACTCAGTGGGAATGGTACTGCAGCTGTACTGTACAGAGAAATACCTATGGAATATTCATGTGAAATCCATTCTGGTAAGTATGAAGATTTTATTTCATCAGTTTCACTGTTTTGGAAAGACTGCAGCAAATATTGCACACAGGTTGTGTTAGTTGACAAGATGTGGGTTTGAAATGTAACTTGACTTGAGATTGAGAACCAGGGAGGGACAAATAACAACTAAGTTGTAAGAAGACATTCATTTCTTTTTTTATGAAACTTCCAGATGCTTTGTTGTTCTGTCAAAGTGGCCTTATCCAAAAATGTTCTTCAACATCAGGCACCCCCTTCCCCGAGCTTGGGCACACGTGCAACACGCAGAAGTCATTTAGATGGCCATGACCATCATTAACAACCAGAAGAATGCAGATGAAATCTGTGAAGAAGTAACAAAATAAAAAACCATTACAGACAAACCTGCAAATATGATTCCCCCCACCCCCCCAAAAAAATACTTACCTTCATGTGCTTGAGAGTTATCCATTTCCAATTTCAATGCATAAACTTCTCATTAAGCACTGGAATGTGCACACAGGCAGTTTCTGTGACCTGTGATACAGACCAATACCATAAGTACATGTCCATGTCAACCCCCCTCCTCACCTACAAAATACACAAACATATATCTATATGTATCTACTCACCAAGGCTACTATTAGTGTACAGCCAAAGGGCACCCTTCCATCCAGTTGAGATGATCACATTGCATTTGCTTGAATCGCCTCACATTACACATTGGACCAGCAACAGGATGCTCACGGTCATCATTTTATTCTGGGGGACTTTGTATATGCTGAAACACTCCCATTACACTGTGTTACCATTTGTCAATTTTCTGGACACAAGGTGGATGCATTTTGGGCATGCAGAAAAAATCTGGGGACTCTGTGCTACCACTGCGCACATGACTGAGTGCACCATTATTTCTGGGGGACTTTGAATGTGCTGAAACACTCCCATTTCACTGTGTTACCACTTGTCAATTTTCTGCACAAAAGGAGGATGTATTTTGGGCATGCAGAAAAAATCTGAGGACTCTGTGCCACCACTGCGTGCAAGACTGAGTGTGCCATTAATTCTGGGGGACTTCGTATGTGTTGAAACACTCTCATTTCACTGTGTTACTGCTTGTCAATTTTCTGCACTTAAGGCATGACTGAGTGCACCATTAATTCTGGGGATGCATTTTGTGTGTTGTGTGATTGTTGTGAGCTCATGATGTCATGCTAACATTATCAATTAAAGCAACATTGCAAGAATGTCATGACAATTTTGAACTGTACTTTTTTATGCTACTTTACATTGCCACAGCCACTAATTACCTCTGAGTCGTGACTTGAATGATACGCTTCTTTTCACAATTTATGCATGCTTTACTTAGTTGACTACTTTTTTTCATGTATGAAAAACATGAGCACACCTTTCAATATTGTTCTGATCAGGTTTGTATTTGTTTGCAGCTGCTTTTCAATAAATATTGTTCAGTGGTGTCATAAAACACTGCCTGCTGCGTAACTATTAATTTACAACAGAAGTGATATATAACAACTAACTGATGTGATGGAGAAAAGCAGAGGAAAACAATGGCAAAGACCTGGTCAGCATTAGTTTAAAAGGAATGCTCCTTTCATTATTTCACACATGAAAAAAGGTATTACAGCAGACTCAACTACTGGAAAGTCTCGTATCATTCCAGTCAGGATGAAAGTAAAGGAAGTTGTAACATAGCTTTAAAAAATATAGGTCAGAGTTCTCAACAGATTGTTGCACTGCTGCTTTACAGAGATTCACCATGTTACATAGTTATGGTGATGCACATAACCTAATATGTGGGTGTCTTACTTCCAGGGGAATATTTCTTGCTTCACACAGTGCAATACATTTCTGAAAAAAACACCCATAATTTCATTACAGTATGTCACGTGATGTAGGAATTCCCATTCAGAAAAGCCACTCACATTCTGCCCCCCTTTCTCAGCAACGTTAGGACATGTTGCCAGGGGGAGCGTGAGTGCATGCTCCACTATAGTGAATGTCCGGCAGCTATCCCAATGTTTCATTATGTTATAGAGTTCACTTTGTGGTGAAATGTGGGAATGTTTCCACTAACAAGGCTCTTCTTACTGGAAACATGCCCACACGTTTCACCACAAACTGACCATTATAACATAAAGAAACATTCGGAAAGCTGCCAATCGGACATTCACTGTAATGGAGCACGTAACCATGCTCTCCCTGGCATCACGTCCTAACATTGCTGAGAAAGGGGGCAGAATGTGAGCAGCTTTTCTGAATGAGAATTCCTCCATCACGTGATGCACTGTAATGAAATTATGGGCGGTTTTCACAGAAATGTATTGCACTATGTGGAGCATGAAAGATTCCCCTTGAAGGGAAAATGTGTATTATTAAACAACAACAACAAAAAACACACACACAAACAATACAGCACAGTAGTGGGGTGGGGGAGCCCAGAAAACAGTCCCTTAATGTGGCCATGGGATGCTGTGGTGGTCCAGCAGCAGGTGCAGCATTGTGAGTATTTGCTGCTGCTGTTGTTGGATTGTGTTGACCTGCTGCTGCACAGTACCTACTCTCTGATTATTCTTCTGCAGGGCCACCCACACCAGCGCAATGTTGGCCTCTGTTGCAGGGACTGTGGCGGGGTCCACTGCAGGTGGAAACCCAGGTAGTGGTGGTGGTGGAGAGGGTGGTGCTGGTGGCTGTGGTGGTTGTGGTGGTGGTGGTGGTGCAGCTGCTGTACTGGCCCTCCTCCTGCTGCTGCAGTGGTGAGGCCCAACTTCAACCCCAGCAGCATTCTTGGCCACTGTCACAGAAGGACCAGCAGGTGGACGCCTGGCCCCTTCTGTGGCAGTCTGCCACTCCGCCTTGTGGTAGTTCAACATGTGGGTGCACTGGCCACTGGTCCCCAAATGTGTCCCCCAGGGGCCACGGTGCACTAGCACACCACACAGATGGCACACCACGACTGTGCTGTATTCCCCTACAGAGTTAAAAAACTCCCACACTGGGGAGCTGCAAGGGAGACCAGATACAGTCCTCACACCACCTACATTTTCCTAAGGCACCTCCTGTGGCTGTGGAGGTGGTAGAGGGGGTGGTGCTGGAGCCCCTACAGCTGCTACCAATGGTGGTGGTAGTGGTGGAGTAGGTGGAAGCACAGCTACCACCAGTGGCACTGGTGCTGCTGTTGCTTCCATGGAGGGAGGCAACACTCAAGAGTCGGGAGTGGTCCAGCATCACATGACCACCTCCACATGTCCGCACTGCCTTCCTCTGACTGTGCCCATGGTCAGCGACTCTCCTTCTCCAGGATCCATCCTTCCCACACAAGTCCCCAACCCCGACTATAAAAAAGTACAACCACAGTTGAAGCCTAGCTTTCACCCGGCGACCGCACTCACTCTCACACTCCCAGATGCACACACACACACACACACTGACACACACAGTCACACACACACACACACACAAAACAATACAAAACTTATAAAAAAAATTCACTACCAAAAAAAAATCACAAACACAATACAAAAACTAAATAAAGATATAGCATTTTAAAAAGCTGTTGTTTTCTTCAGACACAAAGGCAGTAAAGCACTTTCTGAGTGACTCAAAACTGCTTTCCTCTCCACAAAGCTTTTTCCTTCTACGACTGTGAAGGAGAAAGTGAAACTGCTTCTCAGACTCACTTCCTTCCTGCCTGGCTCAAGCATGTGACTTACAGTACTGTAAGCCATGTGATGTGTGGGGGGCTGCTTATTAACTTGCCACTTTGCCTTACTTCTCGTTAAGGCATAAATGACAATATGAAGGAATAATGAGAATGCAAAGTGAACACTTTGCAGTGGCCACTTCGCATTGTACTCTGCCATTGCTAAGTAGCCACTTCACGTTCACTTCGCCAGCAGATTAAAAATTAGCTGCATCTCTAGTCGTTTTAACATTATCAGTGGTCTGTCTTTTAGTAATGAACCCTGCTTGGTCTTTGTAGAATTCTGAAGAAAACCTATCTGTGCCAGGACTCTTCCCATTCTTTGAATGTTTAATGGTAGCATGGATCTCTTGGAGCATGATTGGTTGAAGAAGTCCCTCCTGCTGACTTTCTGTAAGTTGGAGTAGTTTTAATTTTTGAAAACATTTTTTATATC
Source organism: Neoceratodus forsteri (assembly GCA_016271365.2). Taxonomy (NCBI): domain Eukaryota; kingdom Metazoa; phylum Chordata; order Ceratodontiformes; family Ceratodontidae; genus Neoceratodus; species Neoceratodus forsteri. Next base: position 1,478,014,926 of record CM057452.1, on the reverse strand, counting down.
TATCCTCCTCTGGTTCCAGGTCCTATTTATATAGAGAAGAGTAGAAAGTTTTAAAGCTCTCCACAACATCCCTGGTTTTATACAGTAGCTGGTTAGTCTTTGGGTGCTTAAGTTTTGTGATTAAAGGTTGTTTTCGATGACATCTTAATTGAAATGCTAAAATTCTTGAAGCTTTGGCCCCTCCCTCATAATACCTTTGTTTTACATGTGATAAGGCCTGTTCTGTTTTGTAGTTTAAAATTTCTTGTAATTGTGCTTTCACTTTTTGAATGTGTGCATAAGCCAGGGAATCTCCCTGCAAGTGAGCAATTTGTAATGTCTTTAGCTCCTGTTCTAAAGTTTTCTGCCTCTGTTCCCTCTGCTTTTTTTCCATGGGCTGCAAAACTGATTATTTCTCCCCTTAGTACTGCTTTTACAATATCCCAAATGATTCCATAGGTTACTTCTGTGGAGGTGTTTTCACTAAGGATTTGAGGTAGTAATTTTTGTGTCAATTCTAAAAATTCTGGTTCTCTTAATAAGGTATTGTTAAAGTGTCATTCTTTGGGGGTTCTTTCCTCAGTGGCATAGAGTTCTATCAATATTGGAGCATGATCTGCCAGTAAAATGGGCTAGATTATCATATTTTTAACTGAATCCATATGTTCCCTGGTAATTAAATAATAATCTAGTTGGGAGTAAGTATGGTGAGCCCCTGAGTAAAATGTATACTGTCGTCCGACAGGATTCAGGTGCCTTCACACGTCGATCAGGCCCAGGTCTTTTATCAGGCGCCGACCGTGCCTCTGTCCTACTGATGCTCTAGGGGGTTGAAGATTAGTGCTGTTCCTACCTGGGTCCATCAGTAAGCTGAAACTGCCCCCAAAAGTAAGACTTCTTGTTTGAATTGCAAGATCTTTTAAAAAAACAATTGATGTGCAGAGGCATTCACACCCGGCAGAACATAGACACTCCCCACCGTATACTGCTTTCCCCACCATGTACCTCTGACCATCACCAAGCATCCTTCTTTGTCAGTGTATGATTCTTGTAAGCAAAAGGATGAACTTTTGGTAATCGAAATTGCTGTTCCTCTTTTTCTACCGGTAGAGTAGGAGCTAGCAATAACCTGTTGCATACCGAATTTATTTAATTTCTGATGTTTTGACTGTCTCATGTGTGTCTCTTGTAGTAACATTACTTGGTGAAATTGTTTAAGATGACAGATAACTTCACTTCTCTTAATTGGGCTGCTAAGTCCATTTACATTTTGGGATATCACCTTGAGAGTTAAAAATTGCATTATTTCCTTATGGCAAAGGCCAAAATTCCAGCCGTTGTTAGAGATCGTAGTTCTATGTAGTGTCCCATAATTCACAGTTTCTCCCTCAAGCAGAGTAATATATCAAACAGTAACATTATATATTCTGCTCCATATGCCTCTTTTCCAATATCAAATATTAACAACCCATAAACCAAGTTAAACAAATCTTCTTAACAACAAAACTGATCTCAAAAGGTGGTCTGCTAATTTGACTATGTGACTGAACTATATACATAGTGCTGTCTGTGACTTCCGTAGTCGGTTCAGTTGATAACTGAGTCGAACAAGGCAGATCGAAAGTCTGCCTAATTGGGGGCATGTATTCCCAGCTTAGGGAAAGACCCCAGAGTGTGATATTCCCCCCCTTCCCATAATTGGGTGGGAAAGCGGGAGGGGGGTATGGAATAAAGTAATGTACATAAAAAAAAATATAGGTTGAAGGTGGGGAATAAAGAAAAGATAATGGTTTGTCCTTTGCCATCTAACAGCTCTTCTTCCGCCCTGCCCACCTTCTCTGGTCTTGACTAAGGGAGGTATGTATGCTAGTTTGCCCTGCTCCTGGCTGATATCTTAAACCTGTAGCTCTCAGGCCTGGGTCACCATTACTTTCTTATATCATAACTGGGTATTACTCTGTACTTTTATTGAGCAATCATATTCGGTCCCATCATTCCTGAACTTTAATTTCAGTCCTTTCTCAAAGTATATTTAGCCCATCCAGCCACTTTCCCAATTATCTGTGGCATTCTGTTCCCTCTACCCTGGCCTTTCAATAACTACTCTGTAGTCTTGCTGTTTTTTCAAGCATGGTCTGATAAACAAAAAAATAGTGACAACAAAGGAAGAAAGAGAAAAAAGAAACAATCGTGTGACAAAGTCCTTCCTTGAATGCAATTCACAACCTAGCATCCTTTAGTCTCATTAATTTGTAGAGATCTGTTCTGTCCCTTTCTTTCTGGCAACCCGGAGCAGCAAGAGTTTCCCTGGGTGGCTGCCAGAGCTCATCCCCTCATGAGGCAAGCAGCAGGGTCCAGGGTCCATGGGGAAAACACAGGTGGACCTCCCAGGACTATCAAAGATGCCCCAAGCCATACCTCCGCCTTCCCCCCTCCAACCGGCTAGGCAGATGCGAGCCCTATCCAAAACTTATTTCCCTATCTATAAATTATTTCTTGGCCATCCTCCACCCAGCCCAGCAATGGGATGACTCATTAATCTGTGCCGGGCACCCCCAGCAGGAGGTGGAGGAAGTCCCAGCCAGGGAAGGATCAATATGATTAATATATGATTAATTATTTAGCAGGTATAATTTTTTTTTATTTTTACTATGGATCCTGTAGGTGAGCCTGGGTTTCACATATTTATTTGTTCCAATGAGATACTTTCTTATTTGATAAGTTGCCAAAATGCCACTGCCTATGAGAGGGGGTACGGCTCCCCAAAACCCCATGCACCTCTGCAACATGTCTGTCTTCATCCATGTTATCTTTGAAGGGGAGTAGACTTGGTTAAACCCGAGATCCTCTTACATTGAGAAATTAGCCTCTGATTTTGCTCCTTCTCTTCCCATCAGAACAGCTAGTAATGCTTTCTGTGTCCCAAATTAGCTCATATCTCATATTTTTTAACCCCTTCATGTGCCAGTGCAGTGGCTCAGCCAGGACTCCAAAATTTTCAAATCTGAACTATGTGTTTTCCCCTCTGATTGTTTCTGGTAATGTAAATACGAGGAGTTAATATCTAGGCTCCCAAGCCCCCCCCAGCCAGAATTGGGTGAGCAGCAAGGCCCAGGCATCCCCTCCCTACCCCATGCAACCTTCCCTCTAGGGGTAGAGTGTCCCCCAGACAGCACAATCTCTAGGAAAGACAAAAGAACTCACCACACCGTACCAGCTCTAAAGGAACATTTAGTCAAACTCAGGTCTCCTTCGAAGTGTATTGAGCCAGAAGCCATTTGATGGATTCCACAGAAGCTTGTTGTGATTGAAAGTCTGGAGCCTGCACTGTTCTTCTCGGGTGCTGAGATGGAGGAGGGTGTAAAGGCATGGCCACACGGGATGGAAGTTCATGTCCTCATTGCTTCAAGTCTTCTATCACAGAGTGGACATCCTGATATATTTCTTGATCTTTGGGGTACTGTATAACCAATCTTGCTGGGTAAGGGTATGAAATTTTAATTTAAGCTGATGGAGCACCGGGAAAAGAGGTATATATGTACGGTGCCTCTGCATTGCTGTGGGAGCATAGTCATTGACAAAATAAATTCTAGTTGTTCTGTGGAAGGTTTTACCTTGCTCCCATGCTTTTTTTATGATCATCTCTTTTGTGGAATATCTTAGGAAGTGAATAATAATAGAGCAGGGACGGGCACCATGCTGAGTCAGTTTAGGGCCTAGCACCCTGTGCCCCTGCTCAGTCTCCAGATTGAATTCTGCCTCTAAGTTCAGGGCCATGTGTTGAAGTGTGTTCATAAAATCCATCATATTTTGGCCTTCACTGTCTTCGGGTATCCTTTAAATGTGGAGGTTTTGGTGGCACTGATGGTTTTTCACGTCTTCCTGACATTCTCCCAGGGCTCAACAGACTTCTACCAATTAGGCCAGGACTGACTGAGTTTGAGCCAGATTGTCTGTCTGGGTAGCAGTTGTCTCTTCAATTTGAGAGACTGTGGTCTGCAAGGCAGTAACATCTGCTCATAATGCTTCATTTTCTTCCTTGTAGGTCTGTAGATCTGTTTTCATTCCTTTTATTTCAGCCAGGATTAGGTCGAGTTTGTCATCCATCTCTTTTAATTTTTTGCTTTTGTCTTTTTTAGGTTTAGCAGAAGAGGAGCGAGTTGAGCGTTGTTATATGCTGGATTCCTCAGAGTCGAGACAGCAGGATCAGACTGGCTCTCTTCCACCAGTGGGACGCTGAAGCTATTCATGCACCTTTTTGGTCTGTTAGTACCCAGCTGTAAGTTTTCTACTTGAACTGTTGATTTATGAGTAATTCGGGGCTAATTATCTGTTAACAGTGCAGTCGCAGAGTGGACCCGGAAAGTTAAGCTGCCATCATCTGGAAGGTTGCACTGGAAGTCCGAGATGGATGCTATTATGCAGTTATATGGCTTCGGGGTCCTTTTTTATGCAGTAGTGGAAGTGCAGGGCCCGGAGGGCTCTCCGCTCCCTCAGGGAGATGACAGTTCATTACAATATCCATACACTTATGGATAAAACAAAAAACTTATGCTCCAAAAACATTTAAGAGTAAGATTACACTTTCTCAAAAAGTAAGGAAATTCACTGCAAAAAAACTTTGTTAATGCATCAATTAAGGTTGAAGTGACAAAAGTAAGGAAATGAGATGTTAGGGTTAGCACCCTAACACCTCCTCCACCTGACCACCCCACCCCCACCATCCACAAACCAACAGGTGATGGGGTGTGCCTTGAGGTCATCGGGTCTAACTCTTGCCCCATTCTCTTATAGATACCATGTCAGTTTTCTAACACATGGAATGGGGTGGGAGTTAGGGCCGATGACCCTAAGACACACCCCATTGCCAGTTGGTCTGTGGACAGTGGAGGTGGGATGGGATGGGTAGGTGGGTAAGGTGTTAGAGTGTCAACCCTAACATCTCATTTCCTTACTTTTGTTGTCTCAACCCTAACTAATGCATTAACAAAGTTTTTTGCAATGAAGATATCTACACAATGAAGATATCTGTATCTTCATTGCAAAACACTCAGTTAATGCATTAGTTAGGGTTTCTATTACAGTGGCAAAAGTTTTGAAATTTGGTGTTAGGGTTACAAACCCTACCACCCCCACCCAAACCCCCCCCCAGTCTCCACACACCAGCAGGCATCAGGTGTGCCATAAGATCATAAGGCCTAACTCTCACCCCATTCCATTCATAAGGAAGCTGAGATGGTACAGTATAGAAGAATGGGGTGAGTGTTAGGCCTGATGACCCCAAGGCACACCCCGACACCTGTTGGTGTGTGGAGAGTGGGGAGTTTGGGATGGTAGGGTTGATAATCCTAAAACTAAATTTCCAAACTTTTGTCGCTGTACTAGAAACCCTAACTCATGCATTAATGGAGTTTTTGCAATGAATGTCCCTTCTTTTTGAGAAAGTGTAATGTTACCCATATGTGTTTGTGAGATTGCATGGCTCTCTAGGGCCTGCACTCCCATCATGCATGCATATTGTAATTGTCTCTGATTTTCATGTGGGAGATGCTCTTCCAGCTATACATAAGTGTAGAGACATTGTAATGAATTCTCATCACCCTGTGGGAGCACAGGACCAGGAGGACACTGTGCTCCCAGTACAGCATAATGGAGGGCCCTGCGCTCCCAGTACTGCATAATGGAGGGCCCTGCACTCCCATTATTGGATAATGGTATACATATGTGGGAACACAGTGACCTCTGGGCCCTGCGCTGCCATCTACCCATAAGTGCAGAGACACAGCACAGGCCTAGAGACATTCCAAGTAACTCATGTGCTGCAAATGGGGCAATATCTGGGTAACCATGAGAACATTGGAAAATAATACCACCACAGTTGTAATCATGGCCTGGCAACCTGCCTGAATGCTTAGTACACCTAAAAAGTGTACTAAGCTGTGAGATATAGGCACTGAAACGTACCATGGCCACCACAATGTTATCCTATGGGAAATTTCTAAACTTTGGAATGTTATAAATATGGAACTGATGCTAATTTTTTCACCAAACCAGCAAAAGGCACATCTGTGGTGCAAGCCCTTCATACCCTGCAAGTTTCAGTGCAAAAATCCTAACACGTTATTTGCTATGAAGTGGAAAATAAACTACTTTTTTGTGGGCGGGTATATTCGCAAATTTGAGAAAGTTTTACAAAAGCTTTACAAATTTGTGAAAGTAAGTCTGCAAAACTTTTTTTTGTTATTCCTTTTTTCTCCCCCCTGGTTGGCCCACATCCTGCCGCCATCCTGGCGTACCCCGGCTTCTATTAAGGCTAAGGCCCTCACCCCCAGAGATACCCCCATGGTGGGAGGTGGTGAGCTCCCCTTTACTCAATGCCAGGATGGATCCAATGTGCTAGGGGTGACACCCTTGGAGCCCAGTGAGTGCATCCCAGGATGGCCATCAAGCTGCACGACCGTATTTTCCATGTTCTTGTTCCCCCTCGGGGTGGGGTGTGCAATGACGTCAGCGGAGGCAATGAACATGCTCCCGGGCATGCTCCTCCAGGCATCTACCCCATTCCCCAGCCTCATTGTCAGCATCAGAACTCGACCCCCCAGCCTCCACTAGGGGGCAGGCAATTGCTGACTATTTTGTTCCCGAACATGGGTCACCAGTGAGATGCATGGTGTGGTGTCCAGCACCTCAACCCTCAGTGCCACTGGGCCAGCTATAGTTTGCGAAACTTTTGCAAATTTGTGAAAGTTTCACAAATGTACTTTCGAAATTTGTGACACTTCCAATGGAAAAATTTAAAAAATATATTTCTGAGCATTATTTTTAAAAACTAATGTTAGGATCATGTTCCTCAGGCTCCGATTAGGTAAATGCAACTGTTGGTATTTACCAAGGGCCAGTATTTTTTCAATGACACCATTTTTTTCCACGTCGCTAACTGAAAACAAGATGACAGATTTGCGAAAGTTCAAAACTCATTTGCGACAGTAAAATGGACTTTTGCGCAAGCAAAAAGTGCTTTCACACAGGACATCTAATTTTTCCCATAGGCTATACTGGGAAACTTTAAAGTTTAATAACTTTTGAATGGATTAATGTTTTTTTTTACCAAACCTTCAAAAAGCACATTAGTGACCCAGACCCCATACACCCTAACAATTTCAGACCAGACACCCAAAGCATTTCAGACATAGAGACTAGCAAAGAATTCACACACAAGTGGTAAATTTCAGATTTTGTGACACTCCACAGATCTGCAACCACAAAACCGACCAGATCGAAACATGCCATATCTAGAGCTCTGTGGTACCAGATGGCACATGCAAAATGTTAGGCAAATTGGTCAAATGGTTGCAAAGTTATTAAAGTGCACAATTTGGGGTTTAACATAGAAGTGGCTGTGCAACCCTAACTATAGGGCACTACCATGCCCTATAATATAAATTTGTTGAAAAAACTCTGTTAATGTATCAGTTAGGGTTTCTGTTACAGCTACAAAAGTCTGGAAATTCAATGCTAGGATTACCAACCCTACCACCCCACCCCATCCTCCCACCTTCCACACACCAACAGGTGTCAAGATGTGCCTTGGGGTCATTGGGCCTAACTCTCACCCCATTCCATGATTAAGGAAGCTCAGTTGGTACAGTATAGGAGAATGGGGTGAGAGTTAGGCCCGACATCCCAAGGAACACCCCAATGCCTGTTGGTGTATGGAGGGTGGGAGGGTGGGAGTGTGGGGTGGGGTTGTAAGGTTGTTCATCCTAACATTGAATTTCCAGACATTTGTAGCTGTAATAGAAACCCTAACTGATGCATTAACAGAGTTTTTTACATGAATATATATATATATATATATATATATATAGAGAGAGAGAGAGAGAGAAGAAAAAAAACTCTGTTAATGCATCAGTTAGGGTTCATAGCACAAAGACAAAGGCATGGAAATGTGGTATTATGGTGGCCCATTTCTCACTTAGCAAGAGTTCAAGGGAGCTGCTTTTTTCCCTTTTTTCCCCCAGATTAATTTATTTGGTTTACCTGCAGTTAGTGTCCAGTTTTGTGTGTGAGCCCAGGAAGGGAGTGATTAGGCAGGACGACAATGGTAGCGAGTATTGTGTATTTTCTGTGTGTGAGGAGGGCAGAACGGAGTTTTGCTGGAGCCAGAGGGAGAGAGGTTTTGAGAGGTGAGCCTGTAATGTGGGAGCTTGGGCAGGTGGGCGGGGGTTCGATTCAGTGTTTCAGCAGGAGAAGCTGGAAAATGTCAGGCTGCTGGTTTTTGAGTGTCAAATGCTGCCATTTCAATAAAAAGTATCTGGTTGTTCCAGCTTCTGAGATGTGCATCTGGTATGGCACTACTTTCTAATCCTGTCTCTGTGAACTACTTTAAATCCCTGGCTACCAAAACCTTCAAAGAAACTTGCCATTGCCACAATGGCTAGCACTCTTCCTGCCTCACTCAGATGCACTTACTGTAGCACTTAGTTCTCAGTGCCCATGAACCCCCTCCCCCTCTTCCTGTTCTGCCCACAATACCCTTGAAGAATCCTGCCTTGATGCAATGTTGCTCACTTTCTGTCTCAGCCCAGTCAAGCAACTAGCACTTAGTGCCTCAATTTACCTCTGCCCCCCCCTTTTCCATGCTCTATTCTGTTTAAGGTTCTGTATCAATTGTAATTATTATGGATTTTTGTTTTAATGCCATGTTCTTGAAGGTATCCACCATTATACTGTGATGTATGTTCTTGTCCTGTAACAGTGTTTGTATATTATGCTATATGTTGCTACATTTGTATATGTAACCCTCTTGCAAATGGGGGTTCCCAAAAGTCTTCCAGGAGCTTGCCTGAATGCTCCAAGTCTGAGCGGTGTTCGGTGTCTGAGCTGTTTAAATGTGGTTCCAAGTAAGTGCTATTTGGGCCTCCACGTACTGTCTCTTTAAGAGCTGTCTGCTTGCAGACTTAATTAGTTTGTATGGGGGGACTGTGTATTTAATACTCGAATCCCGCCCGAGCTGCTGCCAATTCGCTCCATTTCTGCCGTCGCTACATGTGCAGAGGGAGCTTGTTGAAAGATATAACTGTTTGCCAGAAATCATTTAGAGTGACTGAGAAAATGTAGTTTGTCTAACCTGTCTTTATTTCAGCATGAACTGTTTCAGTGTGGCTCTTTCATTTTGGTCCTGAACTGCTGTGCTGGGCCAATTGGGTTAAGGAAGCCCTAAAATGGAGCTTGTGGACGAATCAGAACTTGGACTCTTAATTTTGAGCCAGCCACAAGGGGATTGTATGGGCAGTGACTTTGGGAAATATAGGTTTGACCTTGGTGCCTTTTTCCACCAACAGAGGGAGTCTTATTGTGAGTGACAGCCAAACTAGCCAACAGAATGGTGTGGAGCTAAAGGAAATGCCCTGCTCTGTGACTGGGAAGATCAGATCTGTTGTGACAGAGAAGAGAGAAGGAGCTCTGTGCTTCTGCGATGTATAGTTTCACGTGGGAAGTGCGTGTGAGGCCCTGATGTTCGGCCTTCAGCCGTTGTAAGTGCCAGTTTGGACTGAATCCGATTGTGAGGAGAAAGAAGAAAGTCTGAAGAGTGAAAACCAGGCTCACCCTGTAGAAGACTGGAGAAATTGCTGAATCGCGCTCAGTCTGTCAGGAACTGAAGCTGCTGTGTGTGCTCCTGGGTATTTTGCAGTAATTGCGATTGGGATCAAGGAGCAGCCTGCCTGGTATAGTACTTTCCTTTTACATATGAATGTGTGTAGTGCTTGTGGGAAATCGCTATTTCCAATCCCCTGTGCTGTGTGCTGTGTGTTGAAGCTGGAAGCAAACCCCAGCTTAGCTTGGACTGAATACGTTTGCTATCAACTGCAGTGGGGTCCAGTCACAAGGACCTTGTCTCCATGCCTTGTTGTTCTGGCAATCCAGAAGAACATCCACCATCCGGTCCTCAGCTTGGGTATTGTGAGTACAAATCAGGGTATTCCCCTGCAGTCTGTTTTTAATCACAAGTGTGTCATCTAATTCTCGTTGTTTCCCTGCGTCATGGATTGAGCCATCCAGCTCCGCATTACAACTGGGTGTTGTGCATATATTTTCTTCTACAGGGCCCCATCCATCTGCACTTGCTGGCCAACCCTGGGCAACGGACCTGGCTAGCCCTCCCCCCAACCTGGGTACCCAGAGTGTGACTTTTCAGACCCTGTATGTGTGCACAGTACTGTGATTTAATGCCACCAATTAACCTGATTTCTCCCTCCCGTGTTATTGCCCCCTAAATAAATCAGATTTGTTGTTGTTATACTATATACTGTCTGTGATGTTGGTACTTATGGAAACAGTATTGTGTTTTGCTGTGTATGTTGTTTAACCTTATTTTACAGGGGGTCCTCAGAGACGTGCTGCAGAATCAGTCTCGAGGGTAAGTAGTATCTATATGAGTGAACAGTGCGTATACACGGGGTATTGGGGCTGTAACTCCGGTGTACTGTGTGAGCTACTAGAGGGAATAAAAGTGGGTCTCAGTGTCCCAAAGGGCTGTGACCAAGCTAGTCTAACCACTGCCAACCCTGACCTCTGGGTGGAGGCACCCGCCATGGGACCTAGGCCCCTCAACCTGTCCTTAGTCAAACAGGCAGCGGTAGTAGCCTTTGGGATAGCGCCACCTAGGGGTTACATCTTGGAGGCACCACTGGGATTAGCATCCTCTAGTGGCCACATTTACGAATTACTGTTAAAAATAAACAGAAGTGGCTGTACACCAGTTGGTGGGGTGGTGTACTGGGCAGGAGATTGACCCCCAAAATGCTATACTTATCTTGGATATTCCACTGGGTACCAGTACGGACACTGTAGAGGGAGTACTTTCCAAGGTGGAAGGTTTACAAAACCCTGTGGTGGCAGTCAACATGCTAATCTGCTCACCCACACTTTCATGGCCCTAGTAGAGTATAAGGACCCCATAGATAGCTCCAAAGTGCCACAGACTATTACCCCAGAGGGAGCCCTCACTGCCTGGAGAGTGATAACTAAGGACAGTAAAGACCTGGGAGGGAATGACCCCCCCCCCACTATCTGAAACTTTTGAGGAGAAATTTGCTAAATTGTTGCTGGAGGAAGGGAAAACTGGAGGATTTAAAGAAACTATTATTGCCACCTGGGGGAATTCCTCCCCCAACACCATCTCCCCCTCCAGCACCCATTATTGCCCCTCCTTCTGTGCCAGTGCTAGCCCCTATGTTTGTACCTGTCATTAGTCATGACTCTCACCGCAAGCTCAAAGTATTCTCTGGCATCCTCCCTACTCCAAATGGGGAGGTCGATCTGGAGACCTGGATAGACTCTGCTATTCTTGCGGTACAAGACTGGCAATGCTCTGAGGCAGAAAAAAGGGCTCGCCTGGGGGAGAGCCTCCAGGGACCCGCCCAACGTACTTTTCGCTTCCTGAGGGTCTCTGACCCCGACGCCAAAGCCCAAGAGTACCTAATTGCCCTTGAAAATGTGTTTGGGGGCACCACTAGTGTTGAGGCCTTGAAATGGAAGCTTAAAGATGTTAGACAACAGCCGGGGGAACTATCTGCCTATATGGATCGATTAGAGGGAATCTTGCAAACCATTTTTCGAAAGGGGGGTTGGACCTCTAGTGAAGTGGACCAGGTAAGACTGGATCATATACTGTGCTCTGCCTGGCACTCTAGCTGGGTGTTGCTCAAATTGGAACTGCATCAAAGGAAATCTAGTCCCTTGCCTTTCCATGTGTTGATGAAGGAGGTACGAGAAGTTGAGGAGAAGGAAGGTTTTTCAGAGCCCTGTGCTGTCGTAGCTGCTATATCCCCTGCCCCAGGTGCAGGGTCAGATGCTGATGGTCTGGAATCTTCAAAATCACATAACAGAACCCAAGACCCTAATGTCAGCCAAGGGGGGCCCAGCCAGAGAGGGATGGCTACCGATGTTCTGCCATGGGATGAACTGCTGAGGGAGTTCAGGGAAGCAATAAATAGTCTCTTTATGAAGGCCCCTCCTACGAGTACAGGCTCCAACTTTTACTCGACTGCATCCGTTATGGGGATGGGGGTGCCCCCCAGACATCTCCTGCTGACAGCAGCTCAAAGCTTGATATCTTGACTATGGAAGTGGGGGAACTGAAAATAATTCTCCAAATGTCCAACCCACCACCGGCTGAGGAGGCACCAAGGTTTTCTATTGATAGTACCAATGCCGGAGCCCCCAAGGTGATGCCTTGGTCACCCCAAACTTTAGCAGACATATTTTGTCATAATTGTGGGAAGGATGGGCACAGGAAGAGGGAATGCTGGTCTCGGAAAGACTTAGAGAGAGTGGTGAGCCGGCTACAAGGAGAGCTTTGGAGCATAAAACAGTGGTTAAGAGGTGCACGAAATGACCACAGTGAAGGTCCCAAAAATGCTAACTCACATCCTTCTGTGGTTAGATCATCTACCCAAGCCCTTGCTACCGCCTCTCCAGACTGGTCCAGAATAGTGGGCCCTTCAATGGAAGCTACAGTAAAAGTGAATGGTGTGCCCACCAGAGCTGTGTTGGACAGTGGCTCCCAAGTGACAATTATGCTCCAGGATTGGTATTAGAAGCATTTGTCAGATGTACCCTTACAACCTTTGGAAGGACTGCATGTATGGGGGTTAAGTGAGAAGGCCTACCCTTACTCCGGGTATATCCGAATTTGGCTATCTTTCCCCACCTCTGTGGCTGGAGTGGCAGAGCAAGTAGAGGCCCTGGTCTTAGTGTGTCCCCCTACTGGACTGTATGATGGGATTCCTCTACTAATTGGGACAAATGCACATATGTTTGGACGGTTGGCACAGTTGTGTTATGAGAAACAGGGGTCAAGGACTGGTAGAACTTTGAGAATTCTGGCCTTGATCAAGAAGGCCTATGAGGCACAGAGAGATGCTGAAGGAATGGACTCAGAAGAACCAGTTGGAATTGTCTAGAAGAAGGAACCTGAGTCTCTGAGCCTGGTGCCAAATGCCCAGTGTACCTTACAGGGGGAAGTCCGTATCAGAAAGGATGTCAATAATAAAATCCTCATGCTGGATGCACTAGGTGATGGGAAATTACCGGAAGGACTGCTGGTCAAGCCAAGTATTTTGCCTGCCAGAGCCCATGCTTATGCCAGACGGGTAATGGTCCAAGTTCATAATGTGTCTGATAGAGAGATTCGAGCAAATAGAGGTTGCACCCTGGCTAATGTACATTGTGCAGATTCAGCAGTGCTGCCCAGTAAAAAGTGTTCAGGGGAAAATGACAGAGTTACACCCGACTTGTTTGATTTTGGTGACTCCCCATTGCCAGTCGAATGGAAGATGAGAATCAGTAGAAAGCTTGCCCAGAGAGATCAGGTGTTTTCTTTCAAAGAATGGCATATAGGATGTATGCAAGGAGCTGAGCACCACATCTGGCTGCATGATGAAAGGCCATTTCATGAGAGGTCTCGACGCCTGGCACCTGCTGACATAGATGATGTGAGACGGCATTTGCAAGAGATGCTTGCTGCTGGTGTAATACAAGAATCCAGAAGCCCATATGCCTCACCTATCGTGGTAGTGAGGAAAAAGAATGGGACAGTAAGGATGTGCATGGATTTATCACACCTTGAACCGGCAGACTATTCCTGATCAGTACACAATGCCCCACATTCAGGATGTCTTAGACTGCCTGAACAGTAGTAAGTGGTTCTCAGTGTTGGATCTTCGCAGTGGGTACTACCAGATCCCGATGGCCCCAGAAGACCGTGAAAAGACAGCCTTTATCCATCCGCTTGGTTTCTATGAATTCATAAGGATGCCTCAAGGGATTTCAGGTGCTCCAGCCACTTTTCAATGACTGATGGAGTGTGCGATGGGGGACATGAACTTGTTAGAGTGCCTGGTATACCTAGATGATGTTATTGTGTTTGGCAGCTCACTGGAGGAAAATGAGAGCAGATTGTTCAAGGTGTTGGACCAAATGGAAGACTTTGGCCTTGAACTATCCATCGATAAATGTCAGTTCTTCCAAACCTCTGTAAAGTATGTGGGACACATAGTATCCACCGAGGGAATAGAAACAGACCCGAGTAAAGTTGAGGCCTTGACCACCTGGCCACAGCCCCACAATCTAAAACAACTGCAAAGATTCCTGGGATTCTGTGTTTACTATCGCCAGTTCATCATAGGAGTATTCAAGAGTGATTCATCCTTTACTTAATCTTAATCAAGGTTACCCTCCTACTAACAAAAAATATAAGAGATCAGTTCCTTCTGAGCCTGAGAGAGTGTATTTCTGTCCTAATGAAGTATTTGGAGCCAGATGGACACCTGACTGTGAGGCTGCTTTTCATGAGATTATATATCAACTTACCCACGTTCCTGTCCTTGCCTATGCAGATCCAGCGAAGCCCTATGTCTTGCACACTGATGCTAGCCTGCAAGGCTTGGTGGTTGTATTGTACCAAGAGCACAAGAATGGCCTGAGACCAGTGGCCTTTGCCAGTAGAAGCCTGACCCCATCCAAAAAGAACTATCCTGTACATAAGTTAGAGTTCCTAGCTTTAAAGTGGGCCATTGTTGATCAGTTCTACGAGTACTTGTATAGGGCTAAGATACTAGTAAAAACTGACAATAATCCTTTGACCTATGTGCAGACTTCAAATAAGTTGGATGCCACTGGCCATAGGTGGCTTTCTGCATTATCTACATATGACTATGCTGTTGAATACAGAGCAGGCCTGAACCACATAGATGCTGATGCTCTCTCCCAGAGGCCTGTTCCCTGGAATGACTGGGTCAGACTGTCAGAACCTGATATTCGAGCACTATGCCAGAAGTTTGACAGGGAGGAACAAATGTCCACAGATGCAGTGGACTGTATGGTGGATTGCTTGGGACCCTCTGAGAATTGCATACCTGCTGCTTATTGCCACTTTTCTGCAACAGATATTGGTGCACTGCTTCAGCTGGATAATGACAGTATTCAGCAGGCTCAATCCCGAGATCCCATGATCAAATCAGCATTAGAAGCCCTCTACGCTGGGAAAGATGTGTCCAAATTACACTCCACTGATTTGAGAACTGCATTGTTATACAAGGAAGGTCCTAAGTTGGAACTGATCAATAGACTGTTATACAGAGAAACAGTAGACAGAGGGGGACAAATAGACAAACAACAACTAGTGCTGCCCACTGCCTTTTGAGACTCAGTACTGAGGTCCTTACATAACCACATGGGGCATCTTGGTATAGACAGAACACTTGACTTGGTGAGATCCAGATTCTATTGGCCTAAGATGGGGGCTGATGTTGAGCAAAACATTTGAACTTGTAGTTGCTGTTTACAGAGGAAAGCCCTGCCCCAGAGGGCTGCCCCCCTTGTTAACATCACCACCAGTGCACCCATGGAGCTGGTCTGTATTAATTTTTTAAGTTTGGAGTCAGATCAAAGAAATATTAGTAATGTGCTGGTGGTCACTGACCATTTTACGAGATATGCCCAAGCTTTCCCTACCAAGGACCAGAAGGCATCCACTGTGGCAAAAGTACTTGTAGAAAACTTTTTTGTTCACTATGGGGCTCCACAAAGAATCCATTCTGATCAAGGGTGAGACTTTGAGAGTCATCTGATCAAAGAGATGCTTTCTCTGTGGGGAGTGCGAAAGTCCAGAACCACCCCTTACCATCCCCAGGGGGATCCGCAGCCTGAACATTTCAACCGCACTTTGCTAGATATGCTAGGCACCCTCTACATAGATACATAGATACATAGATACATAGACAGTGTCGGCAGATAAGGGCCTATGGCCCACCTAGTCTGCCCATTTGAGCTTGTAAGTTCAGTTTGTTTTCCTAGAAGTCTATTTCCCCTTACCCCTGACCTCTAGAATTCCTTTATGTCTACCCAAAGGACAAGCCTAGATGGAGCCAACAAATTAGCACCCTGGTACATGCCTACAACTGCACCAAAAGTGATGCCACTGGGTTCTCCCCCTACTACCAGATGTTTGGAAGAGAAGCTCGACTGCCGGTAGATGTATGTTTTGGAGTTTCTCCTGATGGGGTTCGAGCTGACAACTATTTACAGTATGTGCAATAGTTCAAGGCCCAGCTAAATCATGCGTACCAACTGGCTCAAACCATGGCTGCCAAAAGAAATGTGGCCAACAAAGAAAGGTATGATAAAGAGGTGAAAGCACAGGAACTCCAGGAGGGAGATCGGGTATTGCTAAGAAATCTGGGACTGCATGGCAAACATAAGATTGCTGACAGATGGCACCATCTCCCTCACATTGTAGTGGGCAAACTAGATGATCTGCCTGTGTACAAAGTAAGGCCTGAGAATAATTCAAAAGATGTGAAAACAATGCATAGAAATCATTTACTTCCCATTGGACAAATCTTGATTGAGTCTGAGCCCCCAGAAAAAGCCCCATCTGGACCAGTGACTAGAGCTGCTTCTAAGCAAAAATCAAGAAAGCCTGCACCTACAGAAGCTGAGTTAAAGTGTTCCCCTCCACAAGTCCCAGTTGAACATGACTGTCAGTCCATGTCAGAGGAAAGTGAGTGTGGCTTTGAATACTACCTTTCTTACGAACTGAGTCAGTTGTTTTGGGGCAATCCCCTAGTCAATCCTGGAGATGAAGCTGGGCCTTCTGGACTGTCTAAGCCCCCAGCTTTGTCCCTGGAGCCAATGCTCCCAGAAAGTGAAGTGCAAAGCATCAAGTCAGATGATATGGAATCATTATGTATGGTTGAACTGTTTGAGTTTTCGGAGGAGGAAAATGATGGACTGGGACAAACTGGTGATATACCAAAACAAGAAGAGTGTGTTGAGTGCCCTGATAGTTCACTGCCAGTGTCAGTAAACTCCCCATGTGAGCCAAGTGTTGTGGACTCAGATGTTGTAACTCCTGGAGCTGAAAGTGCCCCAAGTTCTAGCCTCTGTACCCCAATGGAGACTCCCCTGACAAGTGAGGACAATGCTGAAAATGAGGTTCAGGCTGCAGAGACTGTAACAGTTCCCTCTAGAAAGACTGGAAGAGCTGTAAAGCCTGTGGTGCACCTCAGTTAAGATTCCCCTGGGAGGCCGGCGGACTTGCCTCTCAATGTTGTCCATAAAGGAGTGTATGTGTCCCCAAGCTCATTGCCCAAACTGAACATCAGTGCTAACCCCAAGTTACTTGTGTTGCCCTCTAGGTATGGTGCCCCTGCCCCATCCAGCCCCAAGGTAGCTGATAGGGAAGGGCCCCCTCTCTTCAGGTTTCATGTACAGGAGGTAATAACCTGAGTTATGGTACAATGTGTGTATAATACTGTAAAAAAAAAGTGATGTACTGAAGCTTCAGAAATGTGTTTCTGGTAAGGTGATATGTTGACTGATGACTACATGTATAAGCCTAATGTGATATTGATGTAAATGTATATGGTTGTATTGAAATTTATGGGGGTATTTACTTGACGTGGATGCCAAGTTTTTCCAGGCCAGGAAGGGTATAACCCCCTTGCAAATGGGTGTTCCCAAAAGTCTTCCAGGAGCTTGCCTGAATGCTCCAAGTCTGGGCAGTGTTCAGTGTCTGAGCTGTTTAAATGTGGTTCCAAGTAAGTGCTATTTAAGCCTCCACGTACTGTCTCTTTAAGAGCTGCCTGCTTGCAGACTTAATTAGTTTGTATGGGGGGACTGTGTATTTAATGCTCAAATCCCGCCTGAGCTGCTGCCAATTCGCTCTGTTTCTGCTGTCGCTACATGTGCAGAGGGAGCCTTGTTGAAAGATATAATTGTTTGTCAGAAATCATTTAGAGTGACTGAGAAAATGTAGTTTGTCTAACCTGTCTTTATTTCAGCACAAACTGTTTCAGTGTAGCTCTTTCATTTTGGTCCTGAACTGCTGTGCTGGGACAATTGGGTTAAGGGAGCCCTAAAATGGAGCTTGTGGACGAATCAGAACTTGGACTCTTAATTTTGAGCCAGCCACAAGGGGATTGTATGGGCAGTGACTCTGGGAAATGTAGTTTTGACATTGGCGCCTTTTTCCACAACAGAGGGAGTCTTATTGTGAGTGACAGCCGAACCAGCCAACAGAATGGTGTGGAGCTAAGGGAAATGCCCTGCTCTGTGACTAGGAAGATCAGATCAGTTGTGACAGTGAAGAGAGAAGGAGCTCTGTGCTTCTGCCATGTATAGTTTCGCACGGGAAGCGCGTGTGAGGCCCTGAGGTTTGGCCTTCAGCCGTTGTAAGTGTCAGTTTGGACTGAATCTGATTGCGAGGAGAAAGAAGGAAGTCTGAAGAGCGGAAACCAGGCTCACCCTGAAAAAGCCTGGAGAAATTGCTGAATCACGCTCGGTCTGTCAGGAACTGAAGCTGCTGTGTGTGCTCCCGGGTATTTTGCAGTAATTGCGATTGGGACCGAGGAGCAGCCTGCCTGGTATAGTACTTTCTTTTTATATATGAATGTGTGTAGTGCTTGTGGGGAATTGCTATTTCCAATCCGCCATGCTGTGTGCTGTGTGTTGAAGCTGGAAGCAAACTCCAGCTTAGCTTGGACTGAATACGTTTTCTATCAACTGCAGTGGGGTCCAGTCACAAGGACCTTGTCTCCATGCCTTGTTGTTCTGGAAATCCAGAAGAACATCTACCATCTGGTCCTCAGCTTGGGTATTGTGAGTACAAATCAGGGTATTCTCCTGCAGTCTGTTTTCAATCACAAGTGTGTCATCTAATTCTCATTGTTTCCCTGCTTCATGGACTGAGTCATCCGGCCCCGGATTACAATTGGGTGTTGCGCATATATTTTCTTCTACAGGGCCCCATCCATCTGCACCTGTCGGCCAACCCCGGGCAACGGACCTGGCTAGCCTCCCCCCAACCTGGGTACCCAGAGTGTGACTTTTCAGACCCTGTATGTGTGCACAGTACTGTGATTTAATGCCACCAATTAACCTGATTTCCCCCTCCCATGTTACTGACCCCTAAATAAATCAGATTTGTTGTTGTTATACTATATACTGTCTGTGGTGTTGGTACTTATGGAAACAGTATTGTGTTTTGCCTTGTATGTTGTTTACCCTTATTTTACAGGGGGTCCTCAGAGACGTGCTGCAGAATCAGTATCGAGGGTAAGTGGTATCTATATGAGTGAACAGTCTGTATACGCGGGGTATTGGGGCTGTAACCCTGGTGTACTGTGTGAGCCACTAGAGGGAATAACCGGTGGTCTCAGTGTCCCAGAGGGCTGTGACCAAGCTAGTCTGACCACTACCAACCCTGACCTCTGGGTGGAGGCACCTGCCACAGGACCTAGGCCCCTCAACCTGTCCGTAGTCAAACAGGCAGGGTTAGTAGCCCTTGGTATAGCACCACCTAGGGGTTACATATAGTTATCTACCAGGACCTCCTTGTGAATGGGCTTGCTCAATGGAGTTTTTTCCTGAAATAAACTTGAACTTGAATGAGAGACATGAGAGACTGGCTATAATGAAACTGAAAGTAAGGGTAAGTGTAAGTATTGCTGGTAGGAGGAAGGATTATTGATGTTGGGGTGTTAAATGGTTGATTGACGTTAGGGTGTTAAATAAATGGTCATTCTGAGATTTATTTAACACCAGTGAGAATAAACAAATTTATTTAACTGCTTTTGTGCCCAGTCTTATTACATAAATACATATAAATACATTTAATTTTTCATTCTTTTCTCTATCCTGTTAGAACAGCACTACAATAATAGCACAGGACAAAAGATCGTGGTCTGTATAGTGCTCCCATGAACAGCAATATGGGTTGAAGAGCGCCACAGAGGAAGCGCTCTCCAGGTCGCAGTCTGCGATGCTAGACACAGTACAAAGGCACAGGAATGCAGGAGGTTGGCCAAGCTGCTCCTGTGGTGTGGAGGGCTAAGGCATGGAGCAGAATGGAGGAGGTGAGCAGGGTTCTAATCTTGGTCTTTCTTTATTTTGTCTTGTGGGCCTTTTTTTTCTTTATAAGGGGCCATGGAAACAATATTCCACGGCCCTACAAATTTCTTCTTTCACCCAAGATCTGCTCCCCCCAGAGTGAGAATCCTATAGATTGGGGGGGCAGAGCCCCCAATATCGAGGTGAGGGGCAGAGACCCCCATATAAAAATGTATGATTTTTATTGTTGGCACTCTGTTTTGCAGTGGCATTCTGTCCTGTTGCTGTTCTGGAGAGTGCTGTTAATACAGCCCTGTAGTGGACGGTGCTGTTGTTGGCAGGACTCTTCAGACCTAGTGCCTTTTTTTCATTTTATTTTGTAATTGGTTAGCAGAGGGGCAGAAACTGCCGTTTTTAACGGTGGCTAGTAAACATACAAAATACATAAATACAGTATTACAATGACATTATAGAAAACATGAGCATTTGGATGGTTCCGTTAACAGTTTCAAAAGATTGGATTTAAATACAGACAGCTTGTTGCAAGAAATTAATGAACTGAGCAGTTTATTATAAAAGCTGACTGTTTTAGATATAAATGCCCCTTGTCCAAGGGTAGTAGCAAAGAGATGAGTTGCAAACACAAATTTATCTTGAGTCCTAGTAGAAAAATTGTTACAGCTCTAGGAAAAAGATCAGTATCTAACTGTAAACCGTGCACCGTGCAATCATGCAGCAAGTTGTGGACTTTGACTTTCTTGTCATACGGTATCTTTGTTTGTTTCCTCTATTTTGTTTTGCAGTAGCTTCTGCAGCTAATTTCTAGACTGATTTTAGTTGCTCTTTCAACTGTTTCACATACTGTAAATAAGTCTCTGCTTTAGTTCCATCGTCAGAAACATCAAAGCACAGATCAACAGGCAGCCTTGCTTCCCTTTTAAAAATCCAGTAGCATCATTCTTGGTACAGTTATATGAATGAACCAAAGTACTCACTTGCTGACTCCATTTACATTTATCTTTTGGATTTAAAGTGCCCAGCATGTCTAGCAAAGTTCTGTTGAATCTCTCTGGTTGCGGTTGCCTTGTGAGTGATACGGATACGGGGTGGTATGTGACTTGCTGATACCCCAAAGAGATAACAGTTCTTTGATTAACCAGCTCTCAAAGTCTCTTCCCTGGTTGGAATGAAATATTTGAGGGGCTCCATAATGGACAAAAAACTTTTCCACAAGGACTTTGGCACTGGTTGAGGCTTTTTGGTCCTTAGTGGGATAAGCTTGCTCATACCTAGACAAGTGATCTGTGACTACTAATATGTTTGCTGTATTCTTGGAACCTGGCGCAAGGTTGAGGAAATCAATGCATATGAGCTCTATGGGTGAACTGGTCACTCTGGGGCACTGACCCTTTCTCTGAACGCCGAGTCTGCAGGGTTTGCAGTACTGCTCTATGTCAGTTCCCATGTGAGGCCAGTAGAACTGTGCCTGAACTAAGTCCATAGTGTGCTCATGTCCTGAATGCCCCATGTCACCATGCAGCGCCCATAGTAGAATTCTTTTGAACTTCATAGACAAAACTAATTGCAGGCAGGATGATTTACCTTTACCTTGGGTGTTCCGATACAACAGATTATCCTAGATTTTTAGCCCTGGCCATTCCTTTATAAGTAATTTAACATCAGGGCCACTGGCTACAACTTGACTAGCCTTACCCCCTCTCTCTAAAGTGTGTAGAACATCCTTAATAACTGAGTTCAATCTCTGCTCCCATTGCAAGTCTTGAAAGGTCAATTGAGGCAATGAGCTGAGATTCAAGGCAGCAAAATCGTAATAGGCAGAGGGCAAACAGTCACTTGATGCACCAAGAGTATCTACCATTAATTCAGAGGATTCAATTGGTAATTGCTCATTGGTATAGAATTTCTTATACAAAGCCTTAACTGCCTGCTCAGGTATACACATCGATTTTTTTTAGTGGAATCAGCAGCAGTGGGATGTTGTGACAAGGCATCGGCCTCTACGTGGTTGAGCCCAGGATGATATTCTCAACAATAATCATAGGTGGACAAAGCAGATAACCACCTATAGCCAGCAGCATCCAGCTTGGCAGATGTTTGGACATAAGTCAGGAGATTGCTGTCTGTCTTTACAGTAATATGTGCTCCATACAAATACTCATGGAACTGGCCCATTATTGATCACTTCAGCGCAAGAAATTCAAGCTTATGCAATGGATATCTCTTCTCAGTACCATTCAAACTTTGGCTACCAAAGGTGACTGGGTGCAGTCCCTCTGGGTAGCTTTGGTAGAGTACCTCCCCCAAGCCTCTAAAACTAGCATCCATGTGAAGGATGCAAAGTTTCTTGGGATCAGCGTAGGCTAAAACTGAAGCATGAGTCAATATGTGGATAATTTCCTCAAACACTTTCTCACAGTCTGAAGTCCATCTGGCCCCAAATGGCTCAGAAGGTTTAAATACTGTTTGGTCTCAGCAGATTTAGTAGACACTCTCTTGCCTTTGTTGGTTAAGGGATAACACTTGGTCAGATTCAACAAACTACTCAGGTGTTGTCCTTGACAAAGAGGCAATAATACCCACAAAACCTAAGAAACCTCTGAAGCTCTTTAAGGTTGTTGGGTTTGGATCAAGTGGTCAGGGCCTCTACTTTACCGGGGGTCAGTCTGGATGCCTTCTGATGACACAATGTGCACAGCATACTTTACCAAACTTTGAAAGAACTGCCACTTATCTATGGAAAGCTTTAGCTCAAACTCCTCCAGGTGGTCTAGCACCTTTAGTAGACATGCTCTTCCAGAGTCTTTCCAAATACTGTTATATCATCTAAATAAACTGGGCACTCAAGTAGGTTCATATCTCCAACTGCCCATTCCATTAAGCATTTAAAGGTCACTGGGGTGCTTGATATCCACTGAGGCATCCAGAGAAACTCATAGAATCTCAATGGGCAGATAAAAAGGGTCTTCTCTCTATCGGGGGGGGGGCATAGGTATCTGGTAATAAGTATTCCTGAGGTCAAGCACGGACAACCACTTACTTCCATTCGAACAATGGAGTGCGTTTTTAACCTGGGGCATTGTGTACTGGTCAGGAACAGTTCATTTATCAAGTGTCTGGTAATCAATACACATGCATACAGCTCCATTATTTTTTGTACCACCACAATGGGAGAGGTATACGGGCTTTGGGACTCCTGAACAATACCCACAGCTAGCAGTTCCTGCAAGTGTCTTCTCATGTCATCTTTGTCAGCAGGCGCCAGCCTGTGGGATTTCTCTCTGAAAGGGAGTCTATCAGTCAGCCAGATGTGATCTTTTCCGATCACACACCCCACATCCCACTCATGGAGTGAAAACACTTTTGTCTGCTAAGCTAGCTTGTGCCTGACATGGATTTTTCATGGCTCAGGAATAGGAGACTTACCAAAATGAAACACATCTGGATCTAGGCCAGGCAGAAGGTGGAGTCAGGTGGACTCAGGTGGGAGCTGGCTGCACTGCTGTATCAGCACAATACACTTGAGCCAATGTGCATCTTCTCATAACAATGACATGCCATTCTTTACTTGTACAGTGACTCATCTGACATAAGCATGTGCCTGAATGGGCAGTACGCTGGGCTTCACCAATAATCCATTGAGCAAGGTGTTTACTTTAGGAGCATCAAGCATTAAGATCTGGTTTGTCACATCTTTTTTAAGGCATACCACACAACTGACATTACACCCTGCAGTGGGCAGTAGCACAAGGGTCTCAGAGTCTCTGTGCCAAACTGTTTCCACAGGGTCATCTTGAGCTTCAATTGCAGACAGTGCTTGCTGGTTTTCTGCACCAGGCCATGCACCCGCATCACTTTCCCCTTCTGGGCAGTCTCCTTTTCCTAATACAACTGAGCCAGACACCCAAACATATGAGCACTGATACTTATAAGGATTAGCATCCCATCATGCATGCCTGATTCTGGACACACCAACACAAGAGTTTCCACAGGATCCCCCACTGCAGTCACTGAAGACAAAAAAAAAATCCACCCCCTTAAATATCCCAAGTAGGGGTACACTTTGTCACTTAGGCCCCACACATTCAGTCCCTCCAGTAGCAGCAACTTAAGATGGGACAAATGCTGGTCATACCAATTCTTGAAAATAATAGTCACTTGAGAACCACTATCTAGTACAGCTCAAACGGTCACCCCCTCAACAGTAACAGTAATTTCAGTGGAAGTTCCCACAAGTTTGTCTAGGTCACAAGTTGAAGTTTTAGTGGTTTTGACAGACTGGGTACCTTCCGATTTAGGTGAGGTCACATTAGAACACCATTGTTTCCTCATCTTGCTAAACAGTTTAGTGGTCACCTAATGCAAATCCTTCTGGGGAGTGGCACTCTCTCCTAATGTGCTCATCCTCTCCACAGTGATAAAATAGATTAGACTGACTGGACTGGTCATATTGGGACCCTGCAGACAATTTCCAAGCAGGTGTTTTTCCTCTTGTAGAGCCCACTTTAAACTCTCTGGAGGGGGTTGGCTCTCTCTTGCAAGCTCCTTCTTTTTTTCACACAGCTGGCTGGGAGTTGTACATCATTAGCTCATTCATCAAAGCCTTGAGCTCTCTCATTTAGTTCTGAAGTTCACTGGCCGTTATCAAACTGGGAATCTGAGCAGCAGCACCCATCACAGCCAAGTTCTGGTCAGGAACAGTACCTTATTGGCTGGGTGGGGTCTCACTACCAGCCCCCCTTTCATAGTGGAGAAATACAGCAGCAGCCCCAGAATAGGGGTCCCAGGATTCCTCCATCGTCTGCCTCCCTCACCTCCTTCATTAACATACTGTAGGGTGGGGGGGGTCATCACTCTACTCTTGCAGCCGTAATTTAAGCAATAGCAAACTGCAGTGGTGGGTAGACATGAGCACTTAATCCAGTCGAAGGCAATATAGATAAAACGTTACTACTGCTCCTTTGTATAAAACTTTCTGTAGTGCTCTCTCAAGGTGGGGAAAATACATGGATGGGGCTCTCCTTTCCACTGGTTGGTGGCCTTGAACCTCTACATAAAGTCCTTTCCAGTTTCAGTGCTCCCAAATACTGTACATGTTTGGGGTCAGTTAAATACTCTTGTGCAGTGGCTTCAAGGTCTCTAGCTCTTAGGGAGTGAATGGTGCCTAGGGCTGGGCTTCTGAGACTTTCTACTAGATATTTCTGCTTTTCAGCATTGGCACACTGCCAGTCTTGCACCAAGGGGGTAGCATAGCCCATCCAGGTTTCCATGTCATTTTCACCTGGTGGAGTGGGCTATGTCCCTGAAAACATATAGTATGTAACCTTCGGTGGGAGTCTGGAATGAGTGATGGCACATAGACGGGTCTCCCCATGGATTTTGAGGTGGGGCACCCCCTGAAACATCCAATTCTCTCTGCGCCTCCTCCAAGGTCTTCCTTTGCTGCATCAACCATTTGTTAAACTTGGCCTTGAAACCCTCCTGTTAAGATGAGGCCTTCCTTCTTGAGGTCACACTGCATCAGATCACCAAAGTCCATGCATATCTAAAATCCTCAGTGGTCCATACATCGGGTACTCGAGTGGCATCAAAAGAATTTCGACACTCAACCAATACAGTCAAAGTCCTTGCAGTAGGGTTCTTTACTCTTCCTCAGACAGCTACGGCCCCCGGGCATTTAATTGCAGAAAGGGCCTCCTCAGTTGTCTCCCTGTCCATCTCAGGGGGGACATCTAGGATCAGCAGGGCCTTCTGAGGGTCCACGCCTTCACCTTCATACCAATCAATTAATCTATGGGAGACCATTGCATCAACAACTGGTCTAAATTTGTGAGCTACTGCACTGTTCTCTGGGGTAATGGCATCCATGGTGGCATGTCTGGCAAACAGGAGATCCTAGCTGAGCCTCCAACAATGTATCCTGAATGCCATGTAATCACAGGCTATTACCCATGCCTGGTGGGCTCACCAAGGTTGAAGGGCCTGCGCTCTGTTTCTGATCATAATGGAGGAAGGGTTCTTTCCTAACAGTAAAATAATGGTGCGGTGCCTCCACCCAGGGTAAAATATAGTGGGCCAGATGTCTGTCTGGTACAGCCCCCTTCGATGCCGTACCACCTTCCCTTCCAGACACCCCACATATGGAATACCACTTTAGGTTGTAAAAATGTAAAGCACATACAGTTAAAGACTGTAGCTTATAATATGCTCACAAACCATTTTAAACAACAATTATAAAATATTTATTAACGGGGAAAGGGCAATGTGGAAATAAAGATAAAGACCTGTTTGATTATTTGATGAACTAGTAGTGGCATAAGGCATAAGCAATAACAACAATGGCAATTCCCAGTCCCCCAACAGCAACCACACATTCAGATTGACCCACTTCCCCACTGGTACCAGTGTCCCCTGAAGCTAACCTGGGCACCCAGTTACAGTTGCAGGCCTGTACATTGCCATGGGTTGGCAGACATTAGTGCACATCAAAATAAATTGTAACTAGTTGTAAAGAACTTTAAGTTAACTACCGAGGTCAAGGCAGGCCCTGTTTTGCTCACAGTTCTGCCATTCAATTCCCAGGGTCTGAGATGATGACTCACTCAGTCTGCTGGCAAGGGCTTTGTGCTGTACAGCTGATGGCAGCTTTCCTGCAGTGGCAGACATCTGGCAGCTTGTCACCTTCAAGGCCATTGCAGACTCTGGCAGCTTGCCACCTTTAAGGATGCTTCTCCATAAACACTGGATCAGGACAGTACTAGAAACCAGAGCTGCTCACCTACCCTACACATCAAGGCATCTAATTCCCAAGGGAAGATGCTGGGTACTGTCTAGCGGTAACAATACCTGGCCAATTCCCCAAACCATCCTATCTGGTATGGAATTCTCCTCAGACCTCAGGCTCACACAGTCTCTCACTCTATGTAGGTAGTAGACACTGGCACCTTGGTGGCAGCTTGGGGTCACCTCCAGACTAAAGGGCAGACAGTCTCTTGGCAGCCCGCCATATCTGGAGCTTCAGGCTTCAACAACTTTCTAGCTCCTCAGGCAAGGGGAACTCAGTGGGCTTTTCACCGATTCAACTTCAGCTAAGGCAACAGTCAGCCTTGAGACAGAAACAACTCGGTTTAGGATACAAATTATAAACTTTAAACAGGTGCCACAGGAGCTCCATCAGCATGCTGCTCACTCTATAGCTCAGGTCCCCCAGTGGGTGGAAGGATCAGGCAAGTCCCCATGGTTGGCAACAAAACCCTGGGGCTGACTTTCAACTCTCACTCTACAGTGCCCCCCTTCTCACTTAGAGAGCCTCAGCCAGAAGTGCCCACAAGCTTTATGTTCTCCCCAAGCCTGTGCTAACAGCAGTCAGCTTCTATTTGTCAGTACAGCTGTTCATCAAAAGAAATTAAAATGCAACAGGCTTATTTGATCACTATTTGGCTGAAACTAAAGGCGCCAAGAACATTGTCCAGCCCCCCTACCCAGGAGCCACAGCTGCAGTCCATGGAGCGCCTCGACCCCTGATTGGGTGGCACAGGATCAGGGGTTGCAAAGATGGCATCCATTATAAACTGTGTATAGAAATGCCAAGTTTAAAGTCTTAATGTAGGCAAACTGTTCAGTTCTTTTTTTTTTGAAATTCAAGTTTATTAATTTTGCAAAGTGAGAAATAACATAGTCATTACATGGATTATGCCAGCTGTCCATACATGGTATAACGAAAGAAAGAAAAGAAAAAAAAAAAAAACACCCCCAACCCTCCCCCCAACCCCAACCTCTCCCCCATCCACCCCCCCACACAAAGTGTGCCAGATGTCTACATAATTAAAATTACTAATAAGTTCACAGATATCTCAAAATGTAAGCCTGCCTTCAGGAGCACAGAGGGCAAAGGTAAGAGATAAAGAAGAGGAAGAAACCACAATGGGCATCAGAGGGGAAGCCAGGAGATCACTGGTGCAAATATAGCGCATATAATTTATCCCATTTTTTATGAAACAGGTCCATGCGATTACACGAACTGGCTGCCAACCTTTCCATGTTCAGATAGGCAGAGAGCTCAGTCAACCATTCAGAATAGGCCAGGATCAATTGGTCTGTCCAATGCCTAAGAACTAGTCTCTTAACTGCACTGGACACAAGGGCGATATGATACCGGCGTTCAATACAGTCTATGCCAGTGTAGTCCCCTAAAATGCAAATTTCAGGAGTGAAAAATTGGTAAGACCTAGTAGGGGATCTAAATTATCGAGATGGGACCACAGTGGGCTACCTTTATTACAATACCAGAAAATATGCAAGGGGTTCCTTCACTGTGAGAGCACCTGGTACAAAGAGAAAGAGCAAGCTTATTAAGCCGGAAAAGTTTCTTAGGGGTATAATACATATTATTCAAAATATAGTATTGGGTAAGTTTAAGCCTGTCCTGAGTGTGGTATCTGTGCAGATCTTTCCAGATATAGGACCAGTTAAGGGTAGAGTCAGGGAGTAAAGAAAGCCAGATACTAGACCCTGCGGTAGGTTTTGGAAACTTGTAATCCAGTAAAAAGGAATATATTAGCGAAATGGAATGTGGTTTAGAAGCAAGAGTAAAAATGTGAGAGAGAAAGGGGTGGACCTTGGGTTCTCTAAACTGTGTGCCAAATTTCGCAGCAATAAGGTGCCTTAATTGGTATATTTTAAAAACCTTATTATTGGGAATGCTGAATTTGGCTAGGGTGTCAGATGATGAAAGGAGAGATCCTTGATCATAATAGTGTTCTAAGTTAGTTTCTTTAACATGCGGGAGCCACTCAGGAGCAATCATCGAGTTGCCCAGCTTAATGTTGGGGTTAAGGGTGATAGGCTGCCCCAAGTCAATTTTAGGAGAGATCTTTAGAAAGTGTAAACATTGAGAAAGAGATTTAAGGGATGTAAGAATTCTTTGGTCAGTTATCCACTGCGAAAGCACAGAGGTGGGAGTGTAGAAGATGGTGTAAGGATCTAGTTTAGATTCCGAAAGGATCAATTTCTTGATTTGAAGCCAGATCAGGGAGAAGGGGTCGGGATGGGCTAAGAACCATCTCCCTAATTTGAAAAGGTGAGCAGCCCAGTAGTACAATAAGAGGTTGGGAAGTCTAAGACCCCCTTTGTCCCTAGGGAGAGATAATTTAAGGAATGAACGCCGGACTCCCTTCCCTCGCCAGACAAACTTCGAGAAAATTACGTGAAACAGTTGCAGGTAAGAGAGCGGCAACCAAAGACCTAATAGGTTAAGGGGATAGAAAATACAGGGAAGAATATTCATTTTAATAATATTAACCTACCCCAAAGGGAAATAGGAAGGTTGGACCATCTTAGCAAATATTGTTGGATGAGTCTTGAGATTATCCAGATTAAGTTTTCTAAGTATAGAAGGGTCTGAGGAATAGTGAATACCCAAATATTTAATCGATTTAGGACCACCATCGATTCCAAATTTGGTAAGGTCGTGTTTGTATGTATAGACGTTAAAGGAAAAATTTCGGATTTAGATATATTCAGTTTATATTGAGAGGTTACCATATTGATTGATGAGATACAATGCATGTCCTAGGGAAGTAGCAGGGTGGGTAATATGTAGAAGTATGTCATCAGCATAGGCTGAGAGGACTAACTCTGCTGGTGCACCAGACATCCTTTAATAAGTGGGGAAGACTTAAGTTTAATAAGAAGGGGCTCGAGATATAGATTAAAAAGAAAGGGTGAGAGAGGACAACCCTGTCTGGTACCAGTATGAAGCTGGAAACGTGAGGAGAAAACACCGTTACAGTATATCTTGGCCGAAGGGGAGTTATATAAAATCTGGATCCATCTGAGAAAAGAAACTGGGAAACCCATCCTGGCCATCATAGCCCAGAGAAAAGACCAGTCCACGCGGTTGAATGCTTTCTCTGCGTCTAGTGAAACTAGGGCCATGGGGAGATGGGATGATAGGGCAAGATGAGAAATATGGGAGAGGGTTCTGAGATGATCTGATGGGGAATGAGCGTGAACAAAGCCGACCTGCTCTGGGCTAAGGAGATGGGTCCAGATTTTCTTAATCCGTTCAGCCAAGATCTTAGCGAGAATTTTCATATCACAATTTTGGAGAGATATGGGCCGGTAGCTCATCGGGTCAGTGGGAGTTTTATCCAGTTTGAGAATTAGGATAATGGTGTCTTCAAGAAGTGTAGAGTCCACGGTGGTAGAAGAGAAGAGAAGAGATAGTAATAAAGTTTGAGGAGTAATGGGGCGAGTTCCTTGGAGAAAACCTTGTAAAAATTTGAGGGAAAACCATCTGGACCGGGTGCCTTGTCAGGAGCCATAGAGGCAATGACGTCTTCTATTCAGAGAGTGAAATAGGGGCGGTCAGGGTACTTTTGTGGGAAGGCAAAAGTTGAGGAATGTCAAGATCCTCTAAGTATGCTGAGATGTCTGATAAAGGGGCAGGAAAAGAAGGCACACTATAAAGATTCCTATAGTACCTCTCAAAGATCTGTGCTATTTCTCTGGGAGAAGTTTCAGTGGAGCCAGCTGGAGATTGTATAGCCGGGACTATTCTGGAGCTTTCTAGTGTATGAAGTCTTAGGGCCAAGAGCCTTCCGGCTTTCTCACCATGCTCAATATATTTGGCTTGAGTCTTGACGAGACAGTATTCAGCTTTTTCTTTAAGAAGGTCAGTATATTCATTTTTAACTGCCAGGAGGGCTTCAAGGAGACAGGGGAGAGGAAGGGAGGTGAGCTTTCCAGTTCCTTAATTTTGCTCATTAGAAGGGATGCCGAGATTGCCGAGCCCTTTTCCTCGCTGAAGCAAGTTTAATTAGTTCACCTCTAAGATAGCATTTTAGGGAGCACCAAATGATGTTGAATCTAGAGGTGGACCCAAGGTTATTCTCCAGAAAAAGAGAAATGAGGGTCCTGATATGGATCACTGTTTGGGGGTCTTTAAGAAGTTGGGTATTAAGTTTCCAGGTAGTGTCCCTTTGGAAATTAGGGTCTGGGGAAATTTTTGTCCAAACGATTGCATGGTCAGAGAGGACAATCAGCTCAATGCCAGATTGGAGGAGACCCAGAAGAAGGGTTTTGCTAATCAAAATATAGTCTATTCTAGACCAGGATCCGTGGGGTTGAGAGAAAAATGAGAAGGATCGAAGGGAAGGATTGGAGAGACACCAGGGGTCACAAAGCCCTAACATATGCAGGAAATCTAGTAGAGACCTTTGGGCCAGAGTAAGTGGATGGTTTGATTGAGGGTCTTTATCTAATATATGAGATGGTGGAAGATTCCATTCACCACCTAATATAAGTTGGGAGGGAAGCAGGGCACTAATTTTGTCTGCTAGGGTCATAAAAAATTCGGAACTACCCCCTATTGGGCCATAAACTGATCCTAAAACCATAGTGTCCCCATTAAGAGAACCTTTGATCAGTATAAATCTCCCCTCTGGATCAGCTATCATTGTGTTTACCAGAAAGATGACATATTTTTTAATGAGTATAGCCACACCTCTACTAGAGCTGGGCCCATTTGCAACGAACACCTGCGAAAAACCAGATCGAGACAGCCACTTCGCCTCTGCATTGGTTAAGTGGTTTTTGCAGGAGCAAAATATCGGTGTGAAATAAATCACAGTGCTTTGAATACCTGAGTCCTCTTGACTTTCTCCCTGAGGCCCACACACGCTCCATGGTGCAATTTTAAGACAGTTTACAGCCATTTCAAATACAAAAAAGGAAGGCAGGTACAAGAACAAACAAGTATGAACCAAAGGAGAAGGCACACTTGGAACCCAGAATCCCAGCCCCCTGTAGCCTGCCAAAAGGGGATTGCCAAAGGTAGTGATATCTTAGGCAAGTGAGACAAAGCTGGCTTAAAACAGTACAGATAAGAAAACAGACAGGCTGGATCTACCCACCCCCACCCCAAATAACACCCCTGAAAAAAACAATCCAACTATATACATTCTGGCACCAGGCATGAACATTTAGGAAACAGATGCAGGAACAACGAAAGCGTGGAAACCAGATCCCCATTGCAAACACAGAACACTTTAAACTATAGGGGTCTTGCAAGGTAGAAAATAACCAAAACACCATAAACCCCGAGAAAAAGGTATTCCCCATCCAAATCAGAGGAATTAAAGAGAACCCTATATAAGGGACTGGGTTTGCAAACCCCCCTTCCATTAGCTCGCAATGCAACTTCCAGCAGTCGCAAGGGGCTCAGGAGTATCCCCCCCCCAACAGACTCCATGGCTTAAAATATAAGAAGCTGCGATCCCCCAGAAGTAGACCCGGTTACCATTCCAGCAAAAAAAAAAGAGACCCAAGTAGAGGGGATTTACTCACCACCTATGGCGGGTAAAAAGAGAGGGCAGGAGACTGGCAGGTGGATCATGAGATAGAAGCACTATCTCAACTGAAAACAAGCTGTTTCCGGGAGCCTTTTGAAGGTGGGACCGAACCGTCCATCGCGAAAAACAGTGCCCTCAAAACAGCGGCGCCCAGAGAAGTTCCGGTAGCTATTAGATTAAGAGCTGCTGCCTAATCCAGCCTCCGCCCAACCGCCCGAAGTCCCCGGTCATCACAGCAACCCCAGGAGCGGTCAGACAGGTAAGGCTAGCCCAGACAAATACAAGGAAGAACTAGCAAGGACACCAAAACTCTAAAGGAGGCGAGATAAGGCCTCGCCATAAAACTGAAGCTGGGGACAAGAGATCAACCATTCGTTTTAAACAAACTAGGAAGTTTAGCAGAAAGGTCCTTGTAGGCCAAGTCCGAAGAGTCATAGCTTTGAGTGTTGTCGCCAACGGTAACCTTGAGGGTGGCAGGATATAACATGCGAAAGGGAATGCCCGCAGCAATTAGTTTCTGGACGACGGGATGAAATGCAGCTCTCTTCATCCTGGTTTCTTTTGGGAGATCTTGAGCAAAACGTAGTTTGGCTGACCCCCACATGATGGATTGCAGCTCTCGAGACTTGGTAAAGACATGCTGCCTTTCAATATAGCCGAGAAACTTCATGATGATTGGCCGTGGGGGAGATCCCGATGGAGGTCTGGGCCTTAATGATCTATATGTGCTCTCTCCAAGTGGTAGTGGGGTTAATGTGAAGGGCCCACTATTTTGGCAAGGAATTTTTGAAGGAAGGCACAAGGTCTGGTCTCTCCTCGAGCTCCGGCAGACCCAGGATGAGTAGGTTATTTCTTCGGTTACGGCCTTCCAGGTCTTCTGTTTTTAACTGTAGCTTCTTGACTTGTTGAGTTAACGTGGACATCTCAGACTCTGCAGTAAGTTTCCACTGTTCGAGGGAGTAGATTCTGGCCTCCGAGTCAGACACCCTCGTGGTGAGAGATGAAAGGTCTTCCCGAATAGATTTCAGTTCAGAAGTAATGGTTTGTAGAACATCTTTTAGTGTAGCAAGCTCTTGCAAAAACCTCTCTTCGGTGAGAGGACTAGGCGGCTGAATCTTGTCCCCCATTTTATCGGAGGTAGTGCCGGGTTGGTTCCTTGGTGTTTTGGGCAGCTTTTCCGGAGTGGCAGGTGGCATATGCCTGATTGCAGCCTGCTTTTTGTCCACCTCCATCCCCTTGTAGATCGAAGGGATTTGATGAAGCAAACGCCCTGAGGCCAACAGGCGGAGTGTAGCTGTACCAGTAAAGAGTAAATCGTTAAGTTAGCTGAACGGGAAATCGCAGATTAGGTTGAAAAAGTTGACGGGAGGAGAGAGCTCCAAGCCCCTGCTGCCGTTCAGCAAGCTGACATCATGTGACTCCAAACTGTTCAGTTCTAATAAACAAGTGTCCCACAGTTCGATAGCCATGCCTCTCAACTGTTATCCGGTTGAGGAATGGGTTCTGGAAAAGTCCTTGTCTGCCTGTCACTAGTGCCATAGCACTAAGTCCCCCTGGAGCAGGCAGAGACACATTTTGCTCAGCAGTCTTGATGTTTAAAGCAACAGTACACAGATGAACATTTAAACACTCTTAGTAAGTTTTACTTTTTCTTTTAACCACCCAAAGATACTTCCAAACTCCCCACATGCTTTGGGACCCCAGAAGCCGGAGCATGCAAAGGGCTTACAAGTAGTCACTAATGCAAAGTTACTGTATAATGAGCACCACAGTGCTTAGCAGAATATTTGAGCAGCCTGCTAACTTGCACACCTTGTGCTAAAATCATCTCGGATGTGTACACACAAAGCTGGTGAGATACGTCACTGCTGGAGCAGTGCATTGTGCACTGTACTATTGGGTGGCAGGCTTCAGCTGTTTATACAACTCCCCACACCCCATAGCAAACAGACATACAGAGGCTGGCAGGAGTGCCCCAAGAGCACACAGGGACCAATGACTGGCAGGACCAGACACAGAGTGGCAAACCAGTAAGCCCCACTGGAGGGTGAGGGGTTACATAACTGAGGCATCATTCCAAGACACATTTTGAGCATACAGAATTGATGTACAAAAATGAAATCTTACCTGAGAGATAAACAGCCTGTTTTCCTGCATAGGAACATAGAAACATTGAGCTCGATTTTCAGGGCCCTGAGAATGCTGCAAGCCCCTGGTGCGCAGATTGTTTGGCACACGGGCCTTGCAGACTTCTCCCAGCTGGCGATCAGGATTTTCAATCGGGAGGGCCACGTGCTTCAAGTTAGAACAGCTTTTCCCTGGTCTAGCTTGCTCCATGTGGTGGACCCTTTTTTACGGGGCTTGTGTCAAATATTTGGTGCAAGCTGCCATAAAGTGCGGAGACTGTTGCAGCTACACCCAGTGTATTAAAATTGGTTGCAGTTGCATCAAGGGAGTTTGGCATACGCCAAAGAACAGGCTTGATGCGCGATTTGATGCAAGCCCTGTGTCAACCTTTAAAAACTGACTCCATAGAATCTGAAAGCAGATAAGGGCCACTTGACCCACCCAGTCTGCCCAGTTTGTCTTTTTATTTTTCCTTTTCTTTTTTTTTCCAATCTTCATTTTTGCTGCAGACCCACTTGATCTATGGTGCTGTCTCTCCCCGCTTCCTTACCCCCATGACTCTCTTGTTCCTATCCCAGGCATTTTTGAACCTCACCAATGCTTTTGCCCCCACTGCCTCAGCTGGAAGGCTGTTCCAGGCATGCACCACTCACTGTGAAGAAATATTTCCTCACATCTCTCCAGACTCTGTCCTCCTCCAGCTTCATAGCATGTGCTCTTGTTCTAGAGCACCTTTTTTCTGAAAAATACTCCCTTCCTGTGCCTTGTTAGCCCCTGTGAGGTATTTAAAGGTCTCTATCATATCTCTTCTCTCCCTCTTCTCCACCAGGCAGTATATATTGAGCTCTTTTAGCCTCTTCTTGTGGGGCTTTTGATGCAGACCCTGCATCATTTTGGTAGCCCTCCTCTGGACCACCTCCACTCTGTCTATGTCCTTCCTGAGATGTGGTCTCCAGAACTGGACACAGTATTAAAGGTGGGGTCTTACTAATGACCTATACAGGGGCAACACCATCTCCCTTTTTCTGTTGGTGGCACCTCTTCCTATTCACCCCAGCATTTCACTAGCCCTCCCGACTGCCTTGTCACACTGTTTGGCCACCTTTGGGTCATCCGATAAGATTACCCCAGGCCTCTATCCTGCCTTTTTATTGCCAGTATCTCTCCAGCAATTCTGTAATCTGTCCCCAGGTTTTTATGGCCCAAGTACATTAGTTTCAACTTTTTTACATTAAAACCCAGCTGTCATATCCTTGACCACTCCTCCAGTTTTTTCAGATTTCCACCCATCCTTTCCATCCTCTCCCCCCGGAGTGTCTACCCTGTTGCAGATCTTGTTGTCATCTGCAAAGAGGCAGACCTTCCCTTCCAACTCCTCTACTATGTTGCCAATAAAGATATTAAAGAGGACCAGTCCCAGCACTGAACCTTGAGGTACCTTGCTGGTCACCCACCATTCCTTGGAGTGAAGCCATTTACCACTACTCTCATCTTTTATCCTCTAACCAGTTACTTACCCATGTTACTACCTTCTTGCCCATCCCCTAACCTACCCACCTTGCTTACCAGTCTCCTATGTGGAATGCTGTTAAAGGCCTTGCTGAAATCCAGTCAGGTCACGTCCATCTCTTCACCTGATCTAACTCCTTGGTCACCCAGTATAGAGTGCAGCGGTGAGTTGATTTTGACATATGAGTAAATTTCTACAGATGCTACTGAATATTGAGTTTATCCTACCAAAAGTTATCATTTATGGAAAAAAAAACTCCCATAATCCAGTTTGGGTTATGAAGGACTTGTAGCAACCAATTTATGTGATTCAGGTATGAGGAAATAATTGAAAAAATAAAACAAGCCTAGTCATTTATGAACGACCTTAATCAACTGGGTAACGGGGTTTCAAAAGAAAAATGAGTATCCAAGTAAACACCAAGGTAACAAAAGGTATTAGCTCCGTCAATTAAATTCCCCCATTAAATCAAAAATATGAAAATCCAGATGAGAAGACTTACTAGAATGTAAGAAAGCTATAGATCTGGTATGTTGGAAATGAAATAAATACTTATGGGAGAGAAATCTGTTATGTAAGGGACCCAGGATAAACTCCTGGGGTATACAACATTTAATCTAATTGTTACCTGAACTTAAACCATTGATAATTGTGAAGTACATTCTATCAACCAAGTAACTAGGGCTGGCAGTATGGCATAGGGGTTAGAGTAACTAGCTGTGAATGAACCTGTTACATCCAGCAGACCTGGGTTTGAACCCCTCAACCTGCACTTGCATCCTATGTGACTCTGAGCAAGTCACATAAGCTCCCCAGTGCTCCTGGATTGCCTCTGAACACAGGTATGTGTTCCTAGTGAGCCTTACCTGGTTAACAAAAAATTAAAAGAATAAATGAAAAAAAAAAGAAACAGTAACCCCTGAATCAGGAAACAGCACCATCTGAGAAATTAAGCCTGGACAGAAAGTGCAAAACAGCTTGTGATCAACAAAGTCAAAGGCCTTGGTGAGGTCCACAAAGACTGATATCACATGGAGCTCTTTGTCAAGGGCTCCATGGATATAGTAGGTGAACCCCACCAAGGCCATCTCCATGTTGTACAGAAGTCCAGAACAGCACACTCTGACGGAGTAAGTAGAAATGCAAAGGCTCATTCATGCATGCTCGTGCTCATTACACAACATATAGGAATGCTACAATGTTTCACAAGGCTTGAAAGGATCAGTCCCTGTGACGGGACTGTGACTGCATCACAGGACATCCTTGAGGTGCTGTCTGTTTCATCTGCATACATACATTTTTGTATTTAGCACTTACTGTCTTGAGAGTGATCCTTTCAAGCTTGATGAAATATTGCAGCATTCGTGCATGTTGTGTAATAGAGTACAAGCTCGAATGAGCCTT
The DNA here is from genome assembly GCA_016271365.2 of Neoceratodus forsteri. Lineage (NCBI taxonomy): Eukaryota > Metazoa > Chordata > Ceratodontiformes > Ceratodontidae > Neoceratodus > Neoceratodus forsteri. Next base: position 1,477,977,639 of record CM057452.1, on the reverse strand, counting down.
AGTATTTCTACTTACCCTGTCAGACTGCGACATTTTGGACTTCACTTCCTGGTGTTAGGAGCAGCTAACCCCCCCAGTGGCACCCAAACCAGCACCACAAAGAACAGTTCCTTCACATGTCCTGCAGTTCATCTGCTTGTTGTGGTTGCTTCTAAAACCATGTTGAGTCCAGGTCAGGAGGTTATTCTTGCAAAGATGTTCATTTGTCTGATTGCAAACTATCTTCTCAAACAATCTGGGGGAGGGGTAATAGAGACTTAGATCAGTAATTAGATACCATGTTAACAGAACTAGATTTGTGTACTGACTTAATAATGACAGATTTCCAAATCTTTGGTACAACTCCAAGACAAAGTGAAATAGTTCATAGTACAAGCCAATGGGTAAGACAAACAGTCATTTTATATGTGTCAGTGCACAGTTTGGGTCTCTTTTTGGAGATATAAGGCTCAATTTTCAAATGCCAGAGAATACCACAAGCCCCTGGTACACCGAACACATGGTGCAGGGGGCTTGTGGAATTCTCGGGGGACAGATCACAGTTTTCAAACACTAGCACCAAATGCAAGTTAGACCAGCTTTCCCCTGGTCTAACTGCGCACCATTTGAGAGACCATTTTATGTGGCTTGCACCATGTCTTTGGTGCAAGCTTCTGCAAAGTGTGGAAAGTGTCATAAATGCACCCGATGTACTAAAATCGGGTTTAGTTGTGGTGACGGGGTTGGGTGCACTGCCAAAACCTAAGTGTGGCGGTGCAGGGCTTGGCGCAAGCCCAGCATCACTCTTTGGAAATAGAGCCCAGTGTTTGCAAACAAATCAGGAGGTACAATTCAAAAATGAAAAAAAGGTTTTCAAGCATTAGACAAATTGATATCTTTTTCATTTCAAGGCAATCCTGAAAATTATTTCAATAGGTGTCCAAGTTACCAAAAAAATAACTGAATAAACTGGTAGCCTCAACTGGGGAATTTATTAACTCACCATTGTGCTCAGTTGTTATCTGTGATGACTTTTTGTTCTACCTTCCAATTCATTCAGTGTTTGCCATTTTTCCTTTGGGTTTCTCAGGTCACTAAGTTGTTAATTTTTGTAGAAATTAATCTTAGCACTTCATATGGCTGATTTACATTTATTCCTCATACATTTGCATTCAATTAGTAATTTAGAGTCTCTTTTTTTCTGATAACTTTACCACAGTTAATTTCTACACCTACGCATATTGACAAGATGTTTTGAGACCCATTTTTTCATGACACCCTTTAACTTTAATTTTCTTTCTGAAAAAAATACTATTACATAGTCTCAAACAACTGTAAGAGTAAAAGCAAAAGTTAGAATGTGCTTCATCTATATCATTTTATGATTTACAAATGACCGATCCATGCGTAGAATCTCTTCATTAAAAACATCAATGAGCGTCACTCTAATTTTCCTAACAGTTATTGTAGGTTTCCTGGTAGACCGGTAACAATATTCTGGATAGGGGTTACTCAGGCAGTCAGGTAACACACCTGATTCAATTATATACTGTATTGTCTGTCTGTATGTAATCTGAGCACTGTTAAAAGTTTGACAGGAAGAGGGCAAGTTGGGTGTCTGAGCAGTGCTCTGAATTATAAAACTTGCCAGTTTTTACACTCTGTGCCTCTGTTCATTATAGGGCACTGTTTTAGCACAGTAGAGGACTTTGTTTTGGCTTTTGCCACTAGTTTTTATTCTTAATTGGGTTATTCTAAACATCGCTCATAGCGTGACCCATGCAGCACTTCCAGGTTGTCAAACCAATACTTAGAATGACCTGTGACCAGCAGGGCAGGCCGAGCAGGGTGAGCACATGCATTGCTGCTCGTGGAGACGTGCACAGAGACATGAGCACCTGCATGTGTTCCACATGTTTAGCATGTGCTGGTGAGCTAGGCCCCACAGTTTATATCTGTTATACTACAGGTTATATTTCATTTGCTTTTGCATTATCCACAGAGTATAGTGACATGGCTGGGGTAGACAGTTACTCTGTTGATATGTTGGGCAAATAGTATAAAGTTTGTTTAATGTTTAATATGGATAAAACTGATAATACCAGGACTGAGTTTACTTGTGAGAAATGTATCAAAAACAAATCCCTTAGGCACATGGTAACTATGTTTAACATGAGATTAACTGAATGAGAAGTAAGTCAAAATCAAATGAGTGCCAGGTTTCAAGCACTAAACCAAAATACTTTCCCTATTTCTGATGCTTCATCAGTCACCATGAATTCGTGTCCCTCAGCTGATTTATTAAATGTTAGTACTCCACTTAATACCATAAGGCATTCCTCTCCGAGTAGAATTAAAAGGAAGCGAGCAAGAGAGAAGGATCATAATATTAACATGGATGACCAGTGGTATGAAGTACAATATAGCAAAGCATGTAAAAGGGGCCATAAAGCAACACAGTTTCACCTACCAACACATAATAGTTTTGAGCCTCTATGAGGTGATTCTAGTGTTGAAGGGACAGACACAATAGAAATGATTTCTGCCAGATCAACTAATGCTGAAAATCAGCATAGTTCTATTAACACTCTCAGTGTTTCATCTAGTACTTCCCAGGGATGTTCTCTACTACCTTCTCACACCCCCAATTCCTGATATTTTACCTGTTCTTCCTATTAGTGGTAATAACTTAAATCACATGGATACTCCATTGACAAATCTGAGTGCCCCCAGGTAAGTTTATGTACTTGAGGACTCCATTATCAAAAATTTTGACAGGGCTATATGCGACCCTGATAAAACAAATCACACATGTTCAAGCTTTGAGGGTGCCCGTGTTTCTAATATTTCAAATATGGTCCATAATATACTGAAACATAGTGGTCTGAATCCCTTAGTTGTGCTGCATGTTGGCACAAATGATTTTGTACACTCTGATTCACTAGAAATTAAAAAAAGATATAGTGGCACTCTCAAATATGTTGGTTAAAGTGGAATGTGAGATTGCTTTTTTAGAAGTTTTACCAGTTCTTAAAGCTTCTGAGGACTCTAACAATAGAATCCACAAATTCAATAAGTGACTTCAACAAAAATGTCTTAAACAAAATCAGGTCTGCATTACCCATTGGGGGGACTTTTTTGACAGACCAGAACTATTTAGTAGGGATGGTCATCATTTAAGTCCCAGGGGTAATCATCTATTAGCTGAGCATATGTTAAAATACATAAATGAACATTTAAACTACTAATTCTGGGGAAGAGAACAATCCCCCCCCCAGCAATACACAAATAAGGCATCTGTTTCAATACTCAAATAATTTAAGTTTCATTTATTTTAATGCAAGGAGCCTAAACAAAAAACTAGATGAGCTACAAGCCCAAATTTCTATTGAAAAGAATGATATAATTATGATCAGTGAAACATGGTGAGATGATAACATCAGTTGGGGCCCAGTTCTCCCTGGGTACTCCACGTACAGATATAATAGGCAGAATAGAAAAGGTGGAGGGGTTGCTATTTTTCTTAAAGAATCTTTTATGTCAGTAAACATTTCTAACAAAATCAAGTCCCCTGGTTGTTCTATTGAATCACTATGGATTAAATTAGTTTTGCATAAACATTGTCATCTAATATTGGGTGTTTGTTATCATGCCCCTGATGCACCCACTGAATATCTTGATGGACTTATCTCTGAAATTGAAATTGCATCTTCTATGGGTGATATTATTTTATCAGGGGACCTAAACCTAGGTGAAATTGACTGGGTAAAACTAAATGCCTCTTCAAATTCTGGCAGAAAATTAATTAATATCTGCGAGCAATGTAACCTCACCCAGGGGGTAAGGCAGCCCACCAGAGGCATGTACATTTTGGACCTAATATTCTATAGTACAAATTTAATACCAAAAAATCTATATGTAACCACACCCATAGGAAATAGTGACCATTGTTCTGTTACATTTAATTTTGAACTTATGATTGTCACTTTACAAAATTCCTCTATTGTTTATTTGTATGATAAGGCTGATATCTCCTGCATAAAAACTAATTTGGAAAGTATTGATTGGGTTTCCACATTAAATACAATTGCATTGATGATTATTTTTCCTTCTTCCACAATAAAATCTCTGAACTTAGAAAATCTTATATTCCTACTAAAATAAAAAGATGTTTCAAACAACATGAACCTAAATGGATGGATAAATCCATCAGAGGGGTAATAAAAAGAAAAAATAAATGCTACACTGCATATTTGAAAGCGTGGAATCCAATAAACTGGGGTAAATATCTTGATATTCAGAAAAAATGTAAGAAAAGCATCAGAAATGCAAAAAAGACATGGGAATTGAAATTAGCAGCTAATGCTAAAAAAAAAGACAATAGTAAATCCTTTTTTTCATATATCAATTCATTAAAAAATCCCACTTGTCAAGTAGGTCCCATTTTGTATGATAATAATCTTGTTCAAGATCCCTTGGAAATGGCAAATATATTCAATACGTATTTCTGTGAAATTTTTTCCAATAATAAAATAATTACAAATGCTGTTGTCTCTGTGGTAGGGAATATTACTATTTCAGCAGATGATCTGCATACTAAATTAATTGCTCTTAAAGGGAAGATGAGTACTTCACCTGATGGTATACCAGGTCACCTATTATACCTATTGGCAGATTGTCTAGCATTGCCCCTTGAGTTACTTTTTGAGTATTGTATAAATCTAAATTGTGTGCCCCCTTTATGGAGGACAGCCTATGTCATCCCTATGCATAAGCAGGGACCCAAAAATAGCTATGAAAACTACAGACCAATTAGTTTGACAGCTCCCCTATGTAAGGTCTTGGAAGGCCTGGTAAAGGATATTATTTCTTCAATGCTAACATCACAAGATGCAGAACAACACAGGTCCAAAAAGGGGCATAGCTGTCTAACAAACTTACTTTGTTTCTATGAAGATGTCAGCCTACAGCTTGATAATCGTTTACCATACGATGTAATCGATATTGACTTCAGCAAGGCATTTGATCTCCTCCCACACTGGGCATTATTGGAAAAACTAACCTCTATAAATCTGGCCCCTGCTATAGTCCAATGGATACTAAATTGGTTGACTGGTAGAACTCAACAAGTACTTATAAATGGTAAATTATCAAGTTTAGGATATGTAACTAGTGGAGTGCCTCAGGGCTCTGTTTTAGGGCCTATTTTGTTTCAGATATTTATATTTGATATTGCAGTAAATTGTTTGTCCAACACCATCAAATATGCAGATGACATAACAATTGGTGGGTTATGTTCCACACGTGAGCAGATAGCCACTATTCAAACAGATTTAGATTTCATTTCAAATTGGATCAATTGTTGAGGCATGAAATTAAATCATAGAAAATGTAAGGTAATTCATTTTGGGACAGCAAATAATTTCCATCAGTATATGTTAGATAATATGGTGGTAAAAAATACTTTTACAGAAAAAGACTAGGGGGTATTAGTCACAGATGATTTTCAGCCTGATTCTCAGATGAATGCTGTGATATTAAAAGCAAACAGAGTCATCTGGTCCATTCTAAGAAATATTAGATCTAGAGATAAAAATATGCTGTTGCCTCTTTGTAGAGCATATGTTCATCCACATTTAGACTTCTCCTCCCCCTTATGGTGCAAATATAAAAAACATGACATCTTTCATCTTGAGAAAGTGCAAACATGTTAATCTAAATCCATAAAAGGGTTACAAAATGTCCTGTATGAATCCAGACTTATAACACTAAATTTGATGCTGCACACTATTAGAAGGCTGAGAGGGGATCTCCTGCTAATGTACGACATCATGAAAGACCCTTATTTACTTACAAACTTAGGACTATTGTTCAAAGATGATATCTTCAACCTTAGAGGCCTCCCACTTCAATTAAAACTAAAAAAAAATTTACTTATTGCCATGGAAATACTTTTACATACCACGAATAACTAAACCGTGGAACGCTTTGCCTGTGGAAATTATCTGTAGCAGCACTAAACATCTGTTTAAATCATGTTTGGATAAATTATTACTATCTGATTTCATTCTTAGTTATTACTAATATAGGAAAGCAAATATGGGCTTTGTGGCTCTCTTGCTTTCTTCTTAACCTTAGTATGAACCCTTAGTATATTAGATGGCTGAGTGACCATTATCCAGTTAAGAATGGTATTGTAATTGGTTTTCTAGTTTGTCTGAGTTGTTCCATTAATAATCTGATGAACACCCAATTCCAATAAAGTTTCCTTAATTTTGTAATCATTTGAATTCACCCATTTACAGTTAAAATCATCAAGGGCTATCCACTTTCTATTAGTAGGAAGTGTTTTTTTTTTAACTCAGACAAAATAGAAAGACCATCTTCTAAGAATCCTGATGGAATGTAAATAGCACTCAAGTTAACGTCTTGTCCCCCCCAAAGATAAGGTCAATAGAAATGAACTCACAGCTCCCAAAAAGTTGATTAAAAAGACATTTAGTGGCTGTAAGAATTTTGAAACATATATTACGCCCCCCTTCTCCCAGTCCTGTCCTTCCAAGAAGTGACGTAGCCCTCCTTCAATGTCTGTGTTGTCTATTTTATGTGATAGCCATGTCTCTGAGAGGGCAAGAATATGAAATTTATTCCCAGAGCCCCAAACTTCAGAACCTCTCTTTTGGAGAGGAAATTCTAAACACTGAGATGGGCAAGACTAAGGGTTTTGCCAGTTGTATTCTCTCCATGTTCATAATCATTTGAAGCACCTGGATGGCAATGAACAGTTCCTGATAAAATTAACAAAAGTAATAGTAGACATCTTTGTTTAATTGACTTAAAAGTCCTCAAATGCATGCAGAAATTGATTTAAGGGCCACTGGCTTAACCAGGGAATAATCAGAACATTGATAAGCAGTAAAACACAAAAGCAAGTTTCTAAGAAACTTAAATACTGAATAAGGATCATTTAACAACAAACATGAAGGCATTTGTGACTTGTCTCCTGTATGCTGTGGTACACTGCATTTTGAGTAGAATACCAAACTGTTGGCTGCCTATTTTTAGCTTTTATAAATGAAATTGCTGACAGTTTTTTAAATATGACAACATCTAACTAGTTAGATAGAGAACCCTTCCTCCTGTATCGGGGCTCTCGGTGCTTTTAGACAGGGATCAGGTGCAGTGTCACTGTGTGACCCATGCTCTGTTGGAAAGGCATGAGTGAGGGCATAAGTGAGGGAGCCCAGGAGCACTTAGGGGTTCAGACCTATAGTGTGTGCACTATAGTGTGGTTTTAACTACAGCATACTGCATAAAGGCAGTAAAACTGTAACTGCTGAAGCAGGAGAACCAGAAGGCTGCTGTGACTTACTTCTGGGCCCCTCCTTGGGCAAACGCCAATGCTTCTGCAAGCAGAGGAGTGCTTGATGCTGCATGATGGAGCGCTCGATCAACTCTTACTCATCTATTTGACCTGGTCTCTGCTCTTCCCTTCAGTAAGCCCAAGCTGACTTGACAGGATGCCCTTTATGATCATCCCTCCATACACGTATGCCACTTTCAGTGCAGGGGGATCTTTAGTTGTTGTTCTGTGGTTTGTGTTGAGACCCAAGCTGCAGTTTGAACTATTTCTGCAATTGGATATCACTTTCTTACCACAAACTACGCCCGGACCCTAAACGTCACCTTTATTGTTCCTATGGGCCCTAAGCTTGCCTGATCTGTACTCCTTCCCAACCGGATCCATTTGGCCTATTCTGTCCCTTAACTTGAGCCATTGCTACTGAACTATCCTTGACTAGCATACTAACATACTAGATGCCAGCAGAGTTGGCCAATTGGTCTATCTAGTCCGCTTGTGCCTCAGCACCCTAATTAGGTACTGTAGCCCTCTACCTGTCTCCTTCCACTGTTACTCCATGGTATACATACTCTTAGCACTTATACTTAACGCATATTACTGTTAATCTATTGTAGTAGTCATAGTATGGTGTAGTTTTGACTTTGCCCGGCTTCATACTACTGAGTTTAGACTGCTCCCTTGATGAGGCTGGTGCATCTGAATATCTATTGTGTCATGTATAAAAAAAAAAGTTAATACTGTATTGATTCTGTAAACCGTGCCCTAATTATTTAATTGATTGTATTCACATGCTGTTTTTGTCCTATCCTTTGATTATACTGTTTATGTCCCAGTCCAGCTTGAAAATGAGCTTTTGCTCAATAGTGTCTCACCTGGCTAAATAAAGAATTGATTGATTGATTTATTGATTGGCGACACAGGCAGAGGAAAGCACATCTGCTTGCATCTGCCAAGAACAGCGGAAAAGCAGCCAACCCCCTTGCGGTAAATCTTTTCTGTTAATTCATGATTATCTCCATAAAAAGAGGAAAAAAATGGGTACTGCAGTGAAAATACTGGGCATTCTATCCCGAGAGGGAGGGCATTCACATGTAGAAAGTGCCTGGCACTTTCTATTCTGAGTAAAGAACTAGATTGCATAAAAAAGGAAGCTGCAAGTGTATGGGAAACAAACAAAATTGATAGTTTTATTAATTATCTAAAGTTAATATGGCTATAAGCGATAAGCTTATAAAGCTATAAGAACACAAAAGAAAAGAACAAGATTAAATCTGGAGAAAGTTTCAACATGGAAAATTTAGGAAATCTAGCAAAACAAGCTAGAAAAGAGGTACAAAACAGGAAAATAATAAGGAAGAAATCTGAGAAGAGTGAACCAATGGGTAGTCTAGGAAGCTGACCTAAACAAGGTCAAGAGGAAACACTGACCTCAATACAAACATACGAACATGCGAAATTGCCAGCAGATACATGCCATAAGGTCTATCTAGTCTGCCTGAGTGTGTAGCACTTCAGTCCATTAGACTGCAGCTGCTCCCTCTCCCATTAACTCTTCCGTCCCCCAACTGCCCTCTGGTATGTATTTTCTTCTTGAATTTGTCCCACCCGCTCTTGAAGCACCCCACAGTCTGCACTGACATGGGCTGGTCAGGTAGTGCATTCCACCCTGTTACCACTCTTTCAGTGAATTAGTGCCTCCTCCTTTCCCTCCTGAATCTGCCCACTTTTAACTTCAGGGAGTGCCCTCTAGTATCTCTTCCATTCTGGAGAGTCAGCCCACTATGGAAGCCTACTCTGTTCATCCCCTTCACGTACTTGAAGGTCTCGATCATGTCCCCTCTCTCTCTTCTATCCTCCAGGGTATACATGTTGAGCTTTTTTAGTCTTTCCTCATAAGTTCTATCCCCCATCCCCTGGATCATGTTTGTTGCTGTTCCCTGCACTGCCTCCAGTAGTTTGATACCCCTTTTCAAGTACGGGCACCACAACTGCATGCAGTACTCCAAGTGCGGCCTCACCAGTGACCTGTATAGGGGCAATATGACTTTGCTACATCTGGATGTAATCCCCCTTGCTATGCACCCTAGCATCCTGTTAACCTTAGCCGCTGCCTTCCTACACTGGGCCGAGTGGTTTAATTCCCTGGTCACCAGCACCCCCAGATCCTTCTCTTCATTGGATGTGGACAGTTTGATACCATCCATCCATTAGCTGTATCCTGGGTTTTTGGCTCTTAAATGCATCCCCTTGCACTTCTTGGCATTGAACCCAAGCTGCCTGGTATGTGACCACTCCATGAGTCTTACCAAGTCCTCCTGCAGTAATTTTCCACCCTCCTCCCCATGCACCACAGCAAAGATCTTGGTGTCATTGGCAAAGAGGCTGATCTTATTCTTGATCCCAACCGCTATGCCTGTGATAAAAATGTTAAACAAGACTGGTCCCAGTACTGATCCCTGTGGGACAACACTTGTCACTGCCCTGGGCTCCGATGCTTCTCCCCCCACAACTACCCTCTGTTGCCTGTTCCTGAGCCAGTTTTCTACCCATTGGGCTAGCTTCTACCCCATACCAAAACTTGCAGGTCAACCTTCCGTGTGGCACTGAATCGAAGGCCTTGCTAAAATCCAGGTAGACTACTTCTACCACATGGCCCTCATCCAGTGCCCTCGTGACCCAGTCAAAAAAATCAACCAAGTTAGTCTGACAGGATCTGCCAGTGACAAATCCATGCTGTCTGTCATTTTGCAGATCATTATCCACAAGAAACTGCACCAGCCTTTCTTTGAGGATAGATACCATCAGTTTCCCCACATTTGCGGTGAGGCTCACCGGTCTGTAGTTCCCTGGTTCATCCTTGGGCCCACTTTTATGGAGAGGTACCATGTGTGCCTTCCTCCAAACTCTGGGCACACATCCTGTATTTAGCGAGGTGTTGAACAGATCTACCAGTGGCTCTGCCAGGACCTCTGCCAGCTCCCTCAGCACTCTGGGATGCACCCCGTCTGGCCCAGGTGATTTGTCTATCCTCAGAGACCTAAGGCCCTCCAGCACCCTTTCCACTGTGATGACCCCTTTTGTGTGGTTGTCTCACCCCCTATGCCTGTACCCACTTTCCCTGCAGGAATGGGCCCATCCCTCTCCCTTGTGAACACTGAATAGAAGTACTCATTAAGTACTTCGCTTCTTAGACCCCTTGTCTACCCAACCACTGCCTTTCCTGATCCTAACTATTTGCTCCTTGCACATCCTCTTTTCCCTGATATAATTGAAGAAATCCTTTTCTCCTTCCTTAATCTCCTGTCCTAATTTCCTTTCCCTGGCTGTCTTTGCAGTCCTGATTGTTCTGCTCACTCCCCTGGATTTCCTCACACAGTTATCCCTATCCTCTGTCCTGTTTGTTGTCTTGTAGGTTCAGAAGGCCTTTTTCTTATCCCTCACCTTCTTCATCACCTCTGTAGTCATCCAGCTTGGATGCTTGGTCCTTGATTTCTTTTACTGGCTTTTGGCACAAGCTTTAGTGGTTCTATCAGCCCTAGTTTTATGATCGCTCATTTCTGCTCTGTGTCCATGGCAGGGTGGATGCAATCTATGTGTGTTCTCATTAATGTCCCATCCTGCCAAAGTCTGCCTTTCTGAAGTCTAGGACCTTTGTTTTTGTATTGTGGATCTCTCTACCCAAACTGATAGAGAACCACACTGTGTGGTGATCGTTACCAACCAGTGGTTCCTCCACCCTTACATCTGTGACCTGTTCTCCATCCTCCAGCACCAGGTCTAGAATAATTGCTTCCCTTGTTGGCACTGTTGCCCTTTGGGTCAGGAAGCCATCCTGGATTGCTTCCAGGAGGATCTGCTCCCTGGCGTATGTTGTGACTGGGATGCTCCAATCCACCCCTGATAAATTGAAGTCTCCCACCACCACAGTGCTCCCTTTGCCACATAATCGCCTTAACTGCTCCCTTAGCTACCTATTGACACCCTCTTTCTGGGTTGGGGGCCTATAAACAACCCCCATTCGGACCCTAGCCCCCTTTGGGGCATGGAGTTATATCCAAATGACTTCTGACCTACCTTTCCCCCTCCACCCTGATGCATCCAATCCCTTCTCTTATGTAAACGATTACTTCCCCCCTTACCTTTTGCTCTGTCCCTCCTGAATCATTTAAATCCTAGGATGGCCAAGTCCCAGTCATGTTTTTGGGTTGCCCACATCTCAGTGATGGCTGCTATGTCCACCTCTCCTTCTGCCAGTAGTGCCTGCAGCTCTGCCATCTTATTCCCCAGGCTCCTAGCATTTAGTGATACCACCTTCCACCCTGACTCTCTATCTTCCCCCCCTTATCCTAGACAAAGTAGGCCAATTATTGCTATGGGGTAGGTCCTCTGGACATCCTCTCCTGATTCACTCCACCTCCCCAGCCCCTCCCACAGCAAGTTTAAATTATACTTTGTGGCAATAAATTCCCTCAGTCCCTGCTTTACTACCCCTGAACCCTCATTACTTAGAGGTACCCTGTCCCCTACATATAGATCTGGGTTCTCCCGTGTGTTGCCCCACTCTCCCACCCAGCCATACCCCATTGAAACACCATTCTCTCAGCCACTTGTTGAAGTCCATGATTCTGCTTTTTCTGTCCATACTTGCCCTTGGCACTGGCAGAACTTCTGAGAATGCCACTGTGCTTCCCTCCTCTATGCATAGCTTCCCCACTTCTCTGAAGCTGTCCTGAACCTCCTGTATCTGCCTTCCTTCCAGATCATTTGTTCCCAGCCGAACAATGATGTGTGGGTTCCCCACCACCTTCTGTACACACCTACCACCTACCAATGTGCTGCTGCACCCTACCTGCTGTCATGCCAGGCATGCACTCTACCCAGATGCTGCTTTTCCTGGTCCCCCTTCCCCCATCTGACCCCCTTAACTATAGAGTCCCCCAGAATTACGACTGACTCATTTATGCTTGATCCCTCTCTTTTTGCAGGCTACTGCTTTCCCCCCAAAATGCCCCCACCCCCCAGCTAATCCCTTTATGCCTCCATTCTGTGTCCTGACTTCCCCTTGCCAACTATGGCTGTTGCATCAGCTTACTAGCTATACCATTCCCCTTGTGCCCCTCCTCCTGCCTTCCTCCATGCCGTTTCCTCTGTCCCCATCCTGCCACCCTCCCCCACCATAGTTTTCTGTGTTTTTTCCTTAGGGAAGTAGCATTATGCCCCCTCCCCAGGTTTCTTCCTCAGCCTTGTTCCATTCTTATCCTTGATGCCTCCTGTTCTGGCTTCACCGCACCTCCCTGCTCCATTGTCCCTGGTTTGGCTTCCTTACCACCTATCTGCTGCCCCTTGTCTCTAGGGCTATAGGTAGCACCTGTCATTTCTGTGATGTTTCCTTTCTCCCTGGTAGTGACCCCCCCCTTTAACCTTCTCAGTGATTACACTACTTTCCCTCTCCTGCTTCTCCCAGTTAACCGTACCATTGATCTGATTTGCACTGGTGACCCTCTTTCCCTGTTTTTTCCTGGCTCACCCTTTCCTGAGGCTTATGACCTTGCACTGGCCCTCCTATAGTTTTGTCTCCTTGCCTACTCCAACCCCTGTCTCCACGTCTTGCATGTGACTGCACCAGATTTTGCAGCCCACCTCCTGATTCTTCTGCAATTTCCTTGTGTTGGCCTACTGGTGGCTATATTGTATATCCCAACAGGTTTCTCTTACGACCCCAATCTTCCCTACCTCTGCCTCCCCATGCCTGCAGCTCCCTCCTCAGACACCCAATTTCTTCCCTCATGTGGCCCATCTACCAGCACACCAAGCATCCCCAGCCCTCCATGCCACTGCCAGGAACATAACTGCTCCGCATCCCTGGCAACAAACTACCCTCCCTAGCCCTTGCTGGCTGCCAATCCCTGTTCTCCCTTCCCATTGATTGGACCTTCTCCTGTCCCAGCCCTGTCCCCATGCTGGTCTCCTCTTATCTATGTTGGTTATGTTCACTCTTGTCACTCCCTGTAGTTCCTATGTTGTCTATTCCCCTTCAGCCTTCCACACACTATGTCCTGCCTGCACCCCCTTCCCAGTTGAACACTACTAGTACCTGATATTGCCTAGTTGAAGCTCCTCCACAATATCCACCTATCACACCAATCAGCAATTCATTGTGGATGCTGTACCCTCATGTGAGCCCAAACTATGCTTTTCCCTCCCCGCAACTGCACTACTGGATAGGAACTACAGGAGCTGCACCTGAAGTCCCTTCCTCCAATCACAGGGCAGGTACTCCCCTATAAATGTGCTGTGTTCAGGGGAGGGAAAGATGGAGGAGGTTGGGATTAGGGCCCACACCCAATTCTCACAAGAGAGTATCAGCCCTGTGTCTGCCCCTCACTGCACCTCCAAGCACTGCAACTTCCTCAGGAGGAAGGTTCCACGTCCACAAACACTTTATTAAACAAGTCAGCACTACTGCCATAAAGGCAACAGACTCAAAAAGAATTTAAAGCTTACCCAGCAACTAAATCCTTTTCTCCTACCCCTCCACAACTTCTCAGCAAAAGAAGGTTCAAATTACCTCTGCCAAACCAAGTCTGCATCTGCACTACTTCTGTGTGAGAAGCACTGGTATTTAAGCCCTAATGAGCTGTAAATTGATCCTGGCGGAGGAGGACAGAACCTTCCAGAAAGCTGCTAACAATGCCTGTAGAAAAGATAAATGAATATCCAGCTCCCACACACACACACACACACCAAACACTGTATTAAACAAGCATTTGTCAATGCCGAATGTTGCTTGCTTGTATGTGCTGTGTAGGTATTTGGAAGTCAGTGGAGTGCAAATATTGAAAATTGGCAAACTTACGAGTGTGCGTAGGAACTGCGCAATGCACACTCGTAAAACAATAATTTTTAGGAAGTTTGTCACCAAATTTTCAACATAACCATTTTAAGACCTCTGCTCATGAGCAGTGTCACTGTGATTTTTGTAATGTGTCCCATACCGTGATTTTGCACACCAACTGTGCCATTGTGCGCTACATGGGCAGAAACACGTTTTGGGCGAGATGAGAAAAATGACAGCTGTACTGCTCATAAGGAGGTGTGGTAAAATGACAATGCTGAAAATCTGGAGTGAAAATATTGAAAATTTGCAAACTTACGAGCGTGCGTAGGAACTGCGTAACGCAGGCTCGTAAAACAGTAATTTTTAGGATTTATTAACTAAATTTTCAACATAGCCATTTTAAGACCTCTGCTCATGAACAGTGTCACTGTGATTTTCTTAATGTGTCCCATACAGTGATTTCGCACACCGACTCCGCCATTGTGCACTACATGGGTGGAAACATGTTTTGGGCCAGATGTGAAAAATGACAGCTATACTGCTCATAAGGAGGTGTGGTAAAATGATAATGTTGAAAATCTGGAGTGAAAATATTGATAATTCGTGAACTTACGAGCGTGCGTAGGAACTGCCAACGCATGCTCGTAAAACAGTCATTTTTAGGAATTTTTCCACCAAATTTTCAACATAGGCTTTTTGACAGCCTACTTCATGAACACTGGCAGTGTCATTTCATTAATTGGTGCCGAAAGGTGATTTTGCTCACTGACTGCGAAATCACCTTTCGGGTCTGATTAACGCCATAACAGTGAGAGCATTCATGAGAAGGGGTCCCAAAAACCCCATGTTGAAAATTTGGTGAAAAAATTCCAAAAAATGCCTGAGATAGGCAGCAAAGTTGAAAAAACCCTATCTATCCCTCTATACAGCTTACCGGCATTTCCTCAGTTCGCGGTCGGCTTTGAAGAGTGCAGACATGTTCCCGGTCCACCGAAGATTGTCGCGACAGAGTCCGAGTGAAGTATGGGGTGGGGGCAGGGTGCGCAGTGGGTGGGCGTGGGTGAGTGCGAGACAGCGAGGAGCCCGCTTTTGTGTTTCAGGGTTTTTTTTTTAAAAGGACAACAATGCGGGACATTTGCCACGCTGGGGTGGGCTCCCAGTGTGGCACAAGGATGGCTGTTTGGGGGGGGACGTGGATCCGATGGGGGATTGGGCACCACTGTCGGCAATAGCATCTGTTGCCATGCTGGGTGGGCTCCCAGCGTGGTACCCTTTACTCTCTGGGGGGGGACAGTGGAGCCGATGGGGGATTGGGCACCCCGTCGACTATACGATGTGTAGCCATGCTGGGGTGGGCACCCAGCGTGGCATGTGGAACTCTGTTTGGGGGGGGAGTGCTGCACAGCTGACGGGGGACTGGGCACCCCCGTCGGCTATACAGTGTGTGTGGGTGGGTGCCAGCATGCAGTATGCATGCGTGCGTGCGTGTGTGTGTGTGTAAGGGGAGTGTGCATGAGCAGGCAATATCTTATTACTGCTTACTGAAGCGTAGCTCCCCCTTTCAACTGTACTCCACTGCATTTTCGACTTCTGTCATACACAGCTCCAGCAGCCATTGGAGAACTGCGGCCACACCTGCAAACACACTGACTGAATTGGAAGAAGGCTGCCACACCTCTGAAAACTCAGATGATGGCACTATGTTTCTTGCACATGTGTGCAAGCAACATAACAATTAACCTTGTAGAAAATGAATGGTGCCTGGTCAGCACCAATAAAAGACCTAAAAAGGGAAGGAGAGCTGTGTGCCCAGCAAATAATCCAGCCCACATCAGGCTGGCCAGCTCTTTCAATTCTCTTGAAAATATACGCCAAGCACTCAAAGCATACCTCCCAAGGACTCTAGTAATAAAAATAACATGGTCATAGTGGCTACATTGTAAGATTTACTGACTCAATTGTATGCAATGGAAATAAAGTAAATACTGTGTGATGTCTCTCTGGAGCAAGAATTAAGGGCATTGGTGTGAGAATAAAGAAACTAATTGGAAATAAGGTACAAGACACTTCCATAATATTGCATGTGGGAACCAATGATGTTGGTAAATGCCATGAAAATGACTATTGTCATGAGCTGATAGTGTTAGCAAAAAAACCCCCTAAGAATCTCCAATATAAAATACAGTACAAGTCACATTAAACTGTTCCTCCAACGAGTTGTTTTAGCATTTCTGACTGAGTTGCATAAGTGTTGCTGAATCCAGTACAATGCTAAAATTGTTCAGGAAGCAGGAGAAAACATTGACATCCTGGTACACAAAGGGACTAATGATCTTGCCAGCTGGTCAATTGTGGAGACCAAGGAACACCTGACAAGGCTGGGTGACAAACTACCATCCATTTCATCTGGCAGCTCCTTCTCTGAGATCCTGCCAGTCTGAGAGAGAGGGGCAGATGGACAGAAGATCAGAGAAGGGGGAAATAGGGGAACTAAACATTTGGCTCAGAGCTGGTGCCAGAAAAAAGGACACAAATTTGCAAGGAACTGGCAAGAGTTTTGGGGGCAAAAGTTCTTTAAATTTGATGGACTGCATCTGACTAAGGAGGGAGTCAGTGCATTGGGGCAGAAGTTTGATGTCTTTGCAGAATATTTAAACTACCAAATGGGGAGAGGGGTGCAGCACCCCATACGTCGAATGGGGAGAACACCCCTTCCCCCTCAGCTAGTGGTCAAACAGGAGTTCAGCACATTGGTAGTTCATTTGCATCACCAGGTAAGGAAAAAGCTCCTGCTCCCCATATGATGCACAAGGGAAACTCCAGACCTCGCCCAACAACTAACACACCAAAATCTGGCCAATAGAAAATCATGTACACAAATTCTCACAGTCTGGAAAACAAGATCAAAGACCTGCAGGCAATAATGACAGAGGCTAAACTGAACACAGTAGCCATTAGCGAGATATGGTTTACCAGTAACCACACTTGGGAGACTTCAGTACCTGGCTATGTATTGTTCAGAAGGGACCGAGGTGCAAAAGTGGGGATGAAGTGGCCTTATGTCAATGAAAATATCAAAGCTACAGAAACTAAGAATACACATAAGGAGTCAGAAGAACTGTGGGTCACCCTGGAAACAGGAAATGGGACAGCCATACAAACTGGGGTTGTGTACAGGCCTCCAGACCAGGGGGAGGACATAGACACATTACTGTTAGAAGATATACAAAACATGATAGCTAATGGGGAGGTTCTGATAATGGGAGAATTCAACATGCCAGATACAGATTTGTCAATACCAGCAGGAACATCGGCCAGAACTAGACACATGGTGGATTCCCCTGCAGGGGAAGGGACTCAAACAACTGGTACAACAACTCACAAGAGACAAGGCTATCCTAGATCTAGTACTTACTAACAGGGAAAGGATCACAGATCTCCAGGTAGAAGGTCACCTGGGGGCTAGTGACCATCACATGGTATGGTTCAATTTGGCCACTAGAACTAAACCATCCCATTCCAAGGCAAAAATATGGGACTTCAGAGGAGCTGATTTTGACAAGATAGCCAACAGAGTTAAGCTAGCCCTGGCAAAAAGAAATACAGGTGATGGTACTGGCAAAGTGGGCAAGCATTAAAGATGCAATACTTGAAGCAACATCCCATTGTGTTAGAGAAAAAAAATGAAGTGCAAAAGAAGAAGGAAATCACTTTGGTTCTCAAAAATAGTAGCAGAAAAGGTCAGAGCCAAAAGGCTGGCCTTCAGGAAATATAAGGGAACACAGCAGGATGAAGATAGGGAGCCATACCAAACTTTCCTAAGGGAAGCAGGGAAGGCAGTAAGGCAGGCAAAGACCCAAACCAAGGAAACACTAGAATAAACAGTAAAAGAAGGGGACAAGACTTTCTATAGATACATTAGTGAAAGGAGACAGTCCAGAGGGGGTATTGCTAAGATCAAAGATGATAAGGGGGAGTGTGTGGAGGAGGAGGAGGAGCAAGGAAAAGCATCTATCCTAAATAGATACTTCTGCTCAGTATTTACTGAGGAGAAGGTAGGGCAGGGCCCACAGCTCAGCACCATGGACACGGGGGAAGGGAGGTGTGCACTAGTCCCTTCACAAAAGAAAAGGTCCTGCAAGAGCTTGATAAGCTCAGGGTGGACAAGGCAATGGGACATTATGGCATACATCCCAGGATACTAAAGGAGCTAAGGTTGGAACTATCAGAGCCAATATCAGAGCTGTTTAGTGAGTCTCTGAGCACAGGAGAGGTCCCAGAAGACTGGAGAAGGATTCATGTGCTCCCGCTCCATAACAGTGGTAGCAGGAAGGAGGCAGGAAACTACAGACCAGTCAATCTTACCACCATGGTGGGCAAGATTATGGAGGGACTCCTTAAAGAAAGGATAGTGCAACACCTGGAATCCATAGGAGCACAGGATCCAAGACAGCATAAGTTTACAAAAGGAAGGTCCTGTCAAACTAATCTCATAGATATCTTTGACTGGGTAACCAGAGTGGTGGACCAAGGGGGAGCAGCTGATGTCACCTACCTTGACTTCAGCAAAGCTTTCGATACTGTTCTACATAGAAGATTGATTAATAAGCTGGGTACGCTCGGGATGGGTCAGAAGTTGGTCAACTGGATGGCAAACTGGTTGATGGGCAGAAAATAGAGAGTGGTGATAAACGGTATACTGTCAGAAGAGATGCAAGTCCCAAGTGGAGTACCTCAGAGATCAGTCTTGGGGCCAGTCCTCTTCAATATCTTCATCAGTGACATTGCAGATGGATTGGAGGGTAAGGTTTGTCTGTTTGCAGATGACACTAAGATCTGCAACAGAGTAGATGATCAGGATGGGGTAGACAGAATGAGAAGAGATCTGGATAAACTAGTAAAATGGTTGGAATAGTGGCAACTGGGGTTTAATGCAAAGAAGTGCAAGATCATGCACATAGGGAAGAGAAACCCTGAAGCCACCTATAGGCTGGGAGGGGAGTTGCTGGCAGTCACAAGGGAAGAAAGAGACTTGGGCGTCATCATCACCGATGACCTGAAACCATCCAGGCAGAGCTCTAAAGCAGTAGGTAAGGCTAGAGGAATGTTGGGGTGTATTAGTATGGGTATCACAAGTTGAAAGAGAGAGATAATAATCCCTCTTTACAAGACACTGGCCCCATCTGGAGTACTGCGTGCAGTACTGGAGGCCGCACATTCACAAGAACATTAACAAAATGAAGGCAGTCCAGAGAAGGGCAACCAAAATGGAGCAGGGACTGCATCAGAAAACATATGAGGACAGATTAACGGAGCTCAATATGTATACCCTAGAGCAAAGGAGGGAGAGAGGTGATATGATTGAAATATTCAAACACCTTAAAAGATACCTAAACAACATTTTGACAACAAACTATTCAAAAATCTGAATCTGTTAGTGACTAAAGGAAAGGCTGCTGTATTCTTTAATGCTAAAACTACATTTACATTATTGACCTAAATGTTGTTCCAGAGCATTTGAAAATTGTAAAATCAGCCTTCCAATTTCAAAAAAACTGTCTTACCTGCTTCCTAAAATGGCCACCAAATGTGTTATGTGATGACATAATTTGAGCCAAAGTCAGTGAGATATATGGCTCTCTATAGTGCAAACTAGTTCTTTTTTCCCTTTGTATAGAATTGTTTCAACTAAATGGTCAAAACCATGTGCATTATTTTGTATAATGCACATGTCAGGCTATGGTTCTGTTCATTTTGTTTACTTTAACATGCTGAAAATGTGCTTTAATCCAACTGACTTTTTCTGTGGCAAACCACAGTACAGTACAAATCTTGAATAACCTGGTGGTCTAGTGGTTATGGTGGATCCAGAATGCTACAATGGGTGTGCAGGGGTGGTGCGCATGCTTAATATGCACTTTTTAACATTTTTATTAAACCTTTATATTTTCTGCTATTATTCTTTTCTAGTACGTTTTTGACAGAACCTACAAATGTAATCCATCGTTTGAATGTAAATATTTGTACAATCAATAAATCAGACTTCTTCAACAAAGTATAATGCAACAGCAAGCAAGTACGTTACTATATTGGGGGGGGGTGCAACCACACCCTTCACCACCCCCTAGAGCCACCATTTATTTGTAGTAAAGTTCTTGTGCAGTCTAATGTTAGAGTTCATACTTTCTCAAAACTCAAATATATGCTTGTATTGTCATCTTTTTACATAGGGAATAATAATAAGAAGAAGAATCAGCATTTATATAGTGGTTTTCATACACATTGCATCCCAAAGTGCTTTACAAGCAATATTAGACTAGTACTGAAGTGACTGAACGTGTAGTGGTAGCCATTTTATCCATTAATATCCACACACAGCCTTGGATAATTGTATGAACTGGTTTTATGGGAAGGGGAATGTGGACCAGGACAATGGGGTCAGGTAGTGATCAAGGTGCTGGCAACTTCACATCTTATTTCTCACAGTAATCTGCTCATATTTCTCTTCTTCTGTCTTCCCCCTTCCCTGAATATAGCAGTAGCATTGCAAGAGTGGCCTTCAGTTCCTCCTGCATTCATTCTTCACTATTCTCCTCACACCAAAAACAGGTGCGCCATCACTTTTGCATCATGAATGTATAGTACAGTCCCCGTTTTATTTTGACACATCAAATATAAACATATCTTTCAAGTAAGTCAGGCTCATAGCAGCAGGGAACAAGGGGGGGGTGATGGGCTTTCCTAACCTTAAAAGATCTAGGCTACCTTTGATTAGGCACTATTAAATGATGGGTGTGCTCATTATTATGCATGTCATATAATAATGCCTAATCATAGGTGGCTTAGATCTTATATGTATAGGAATGCCTATTTTTCCACTTGTGCCATGCTGCTATTAGTCTGGCTTACCAGAAGATTATGTTTATTATTAATATGTAAATATAACACGGGAGACTGTACTAAACACATTCATGATGTGGAAGGGTAGTGAACTCACCAGTTTTAGGTGTGGGAAGCAGGTGAGAAGAATGAATGCCAGAGACGGACTGAAAAGGCTATTCCAGCAGGGCTATATTCAGGTTAGTTGAAGACATGAAGGAGGACGCTGAGCAGATCACTGTGAGATCTGAAATGTGGGGCTGCCAGCACTGTGATCACTACCTGACTGTGGATGAGAATAGCCAGCGATGACAAATACTCAGAGTGGCAGGGCTGCACCTAAACTGTTACTTGAATTCAGTGTAGGGAGATTACACTCGGTTGGGGGGTGGTGTTGATGTTTGTTAGGACAGTATTGAGGGAGTTATGTATAGGTCATTCAAGATTTGGAAGGGTGGTATCCAGTCAACTCACATTATGGAGCAGAGCACAGAAAAGTACTGGAGAAGAATTGCTGGGAACTGTCCTGCAGGGTTCTGCAGATCACAGGTAAAGGAGTAGACTGACACTGGAAGTCAGGTGGATTCACTTACGGTATTAGTATGCCTCTCCTGCTAATAATATCGTTATCCACTGTAAGTGCAGCCCTTATGAGGGCATGAACAGCA
Source organism: Neoceratodus forsteri (assembly GCA_016271365.2). Taxonomy (NCBI): domain Eukaryota; kingdom Metazoa; phylum Chordata; order Ceratodontiformes; family Ceratodontidae; genus Neoceratodus; species Neoceratodus forsteri. The sequence continues at coordinate 1,477,955,912 of CM057452.1, read as the reverse complement.
GTTTTTCTGGTGGGTCATGATGCTTATTGCTTGGCCCTCCAGGAAGACCTAGTTGTTGGATAATGAGGTGGGGAAAAAAACACAACAGGGAACTAACTGTACATACTACCTTCACTGTGCAGAAGGGTGGTGATCCATTCACTGTTTACTGTGGGAGCAGAAGTCAAACATTGAGAATGTGTTCTGGACAGTGATTTGGGAGGCATTTTTTAACAGTGCAAGCTGATGATGCATATCAGTATAGTTGTACACAACTCTCTGAGGTACAAGATTACAATCTGAGGTGTGATAATTCTCTTCATGAGACTGCAGGCAGTACTAAGGACAGGGTATGGATGGTGGGTTGTGCAACAGAAGGCAGGCTAGGTGCAGGGGGTTCACATGGAAAAAGAAAGCCTTATTTGTGGATTAACAAGAGAGCATGAGCTTTGGAACTGAACAAGACCGGTACTTTGCTGTGTGAACCTGAGCAAGTCACTAAACATCCTTGTGCTAATAGGCCTCACCTGTAAACAAGCTTTCAGCTTAGTATGTCTCTCCTGGTTAACAAAAAGCAAAATTCAGTGCATCATATAACCGCTAGATCATCAGGTATTTGAAATGTTGTACTGTAGTGCAGTTTGCCAAAGAAAAAGTCAGCTGGATTGCAAAACATTTTCTGCAAGTTAAAGTAAACAAAATGAGCAAAATCATAGCCTAACGTGTACTGATCAACATAATCCATGAGTTAATACATGGTGTTGATCATTCTGGTACAACAATTCAAAATAAAGAGGGAAAGAAGAACTAGTTAGCACTATAGAAATATATGTGGATCTCTGACTCTGGCTCAGATGATGTCATCATGACTCATCACTTTACACACTTGGCAGACATCTTAGGGAGAAGCCAAGGCTATTTTCTGAAAGTGAAAGGCTGATGTTTACATTTTTTAAAAGCTATGAAACTGCATTTACGTTATTTACATAAATGCGGTTTTAGCATAAATGTAAACAGCAATCTTTACTTTACCTTGTTATGAAGCCAGATTTTGAAGTTAGCAGTTTTAAAAAAACTACTTGTTTCGGTACCCTTTAAGGGCATTAACAAGGTGAAAGAGTCTGACATGTTTCAATATAAGAAAAATAGCAGGACAAGAGGACACTGCACGAGATTAGAGGGAGGCTGATTAAGGGATAATGTGAGGAAGTTCTTTTTCACAGAAAGGGTGGTGGATGCATGGAACAGCCTACCTCAGGAAGTGGTGGATATGAATACAGTGCAGGGCTTCAAACAGGCATGGGATAGGCATAAGGAAGAAATACAGATGAGTATAAATAGATAGGCCATTGACAGAGCAAAGGCCGATGGTACATTCATAAGGCAGAAAAAAGAAATGAGCAGATTGGATGGGCCTTGTGGTCCTTATCTGCTATCAACTTCTATGTTTCTATGTTTCTATGCCCTGCAGAAACTGTTTTATAAGAGTTAAAACTCAATTTTGCATTGCATTGTGACTGGAATGCTGATGCAGTCAAAATGAATTTCAAAAACATTTTACAGACATTGCTCTTGAGCTGATTTAGCATTGAAAAACAGTGCAATATGAGTTGCCAATGCATTGCCAACTGTAAAAAAACAATGCTAAACCAACTCATTGGTGGAACAGTTTAATGCGACTTGTACTGTAGCCATGTTTAGTATCTATCCTGTTCCCAAAGCACATCACGAGAAGAAGAATACCATAATCCACATAAATAGTAGACTTGCTAACTGGTGCAAGAGAGAGGATATTTTATTTCTAAATGTTATTCTGGCCTTCAAGAACAGCTATGGGGCCTATTCACAGGAAGGTCTTCATCTGAACCATCAGGGAATATAGTACATATGTTGGGGAACAACTTTAAACATACCTTTAGAAATATGCATTTAAACTTATAATGGGGAGAACAAATATTAATACAAACGAAATACATACTTTCAGAGTGCCCATCAATAATGTAGATCGTAGACATAAAAGTATGGAATTGAAGGGTTGTCTGATAAATGTTAAAAGCTTTCAGAACAAATTAGCTGAACTCAAAACTCTAACAGCAATTAAGAATTCTTCTGTTATTGCTATAAATAAAACCTGTTGGAAAGAGCAAAACATTTGGTGTAAAACTATGGATGGTTACATATTATACTATCGAAATAGAGAACGTAAAAAAAGGGTGAGCGATAACTAATTCAAAAAAGACCTAATTACACAAGATATCAGCAACAGTATTAAAAAAGGAAACAAACAGAAACTCTTTGGATAAGGTTAGTGAAATTAACAACAAATCATACATAATCTTTGGAGTTTGTTACAGACCCCCCCAACACTACGAATTAAATGCACGAGGAACTAATAAAGGAGCTTGCTAATGCATGTGAATTAAGGTATGTCCTATTGGTAGGTGATTTTAATCTTGGGGACATCGACTGGAAGAAACTCAGGGCAATAACATCACTGGGTACTCATTTTATAAGTATATTACAACAGCCCTCTTTTCAACAACATGTTAAAGAACCAACCAGGGAAAACATGACCTTAGACTTGGATATAGCTGCTGAACATATATGTATTAAAATTGCAAAGTGACATCACCTTTGGCAAACAGTAATCACAATAGTCACATTCATATTATCAGCAAATGTTATAATGAACAATAAAAAAGCAAATATATTATTATATAGTAAGGCAAACCATAAAGCAATTTTAGATTGTAAATATTAACTGGAGCTTGCCCTTTAAAAAGAAAAATGTAAATGAAATGTGATGCATTTTCAAGGACATAATACTGTTTCTGTGCACTAAGTACATTCCTTGTAAGGACAACTATGGATGTAAGGAAACTAGACCATAACAGTTAACAAGAGAATTAAAAAAGTTGATTAACGGGAAATACAAATGCTTCAAGAAGTATTTAAAATTCAAACATAAAGTAAATCTGAAACGGTACAAAAAGAACATGAAAACATGTGTTTCAAATATCAGGCACACCAAAAAGGTGGCAGAACTGTCCTTGGCCCTAAATGCTAACAAAAATCACACTAAGGAACTATTTGGCTATATCAACTCAATAAAAACATGATAAAAGTAAAATAGGGCCAAGAGATCATAAGAACCTTATTATGACATCCCCTGTAGATACGGTGGAAGTTTTCAACTCCTACTTTTGTTCGGTCTATGCTCCTCAAACTTGAAATAATGTACCTGTAACTTCAGAAGATTCAATAGGAATAGAAATCAAACTAGAAGACATTATCAGCAAAATAACTAAAATGAAGTTAGTTTCATCACCTAGTCTGCACTTGATTTCATCAAAATTATAACTTACTTGCTACCCAGCTACTGCTGTTAATTATACCATTTTTTGCTCTGTATTACACTACCAATGTTTGCTTTAACCAGGTGCCATTAATGTGTGTCTGTTTATACTGATGCTCTTCTTTGTATGTACTCTGCTTTCTATTTTAACTGTATTATCTACCATTGTTGACGAGGTACCTTTGTACATGAGCCGTTGGCTCAAAGGTTGTAAACTGATTACATTAATAAATAAATAAATAAAACATTTGAAGCTAACAACACACCAAATTAAATAGCCACTAAAATATATTAATGAGGAATCATTAAACACAGGTACTGTATCAGATGACTGGCACATTAATCATGTTGTTTCAATACTTAAAAAAGGGGGCAAAACAAACCCAATAAATTACTGACCTATTAGAACCGCTTCTGTCTGTGGGAAGATACAGGAAGGTTTAATAAGAAAACATAAAAGCAAACATCTCAACACTTACCCAAAAGTAACATGGATTTACACAGGGGAGGTCTTGTACCACTAACCATATCTGTTTCTTTGAAAAATTCTACAGACTGCTTGAAAACAAAATTGACTGTGACATCCTATGCTTAGACTTCAATAAAGCCTTTGATTTAGTTCCTCACTGAGCGGTCATCAAAAAGCTGCATGAGTTAGGAATAGATACTGTAACAAAATAATTATTTTGATAAACTAGTGGATGGCAGACTGAACTCAGAGGGTAGTGGTAAATGGTCATCTTTCAAAACCAGTACCGAAGAGCAGTGAAGTCCCCCCAGGGTTCTGTTCTGGAGACACTCAATTTTGAAATATTTATATCTGACTTAACTGTGCCTAAAAATTTGGTGCATTAAATATGCTGATGGTACCAAACTAGATGGTCCGTGAGTTACAGAGGAACAGTGCAGGTCATTAGAGGAAGACCTTAATCTTATAGACTGATAGGAAAAAAGATGGGAGATGAGTTTTAATACTGAAAAGTGCAAAGTTATGCACCTGGAGGAACATAACACATGCCACCAATACAACTCAGGGGATACAATTCTGTCCTACACCACATGTGAAAAAGATCTGTGTGTCACAGTAACCAGAGATCTAGAAAATAAAAGACACTGTAACATTGCAACCTATAAAGCAAATAGTATGTTGTGGACAATCAAAAGGAACATAACATCAAGAGACATCAAGGTGTTATTCTCCATATACCATGTATATGTTAGACTCCACCTACAGTAGACTATGCCACTTAGTTTTGGAGCCCATATAAAACGAAAAACATAAACAATATGGAAGAGGTACAAAGGTGTGACACCAAACCATAAACAGACTTAAAAACCATTCCTATACTCAAAGACTGGCAGAACTGAAACTTATGTCTTTTGGGTACCATCGTCTAAGGAGACACCTATTACTCAGCCACGAGAGTGTCTGTGATGAATACCTGTTTAATGAAATTCAGTTTGAATTCAGATGTGTAGATAATACAAGGGATCCCCCATTACAAGTTGCTGGAAAGTGTTTCAAGATAAAAAAGGGCAGTATTTCTTTACACGAAGAGTGATGAACCCATGGAATGTAGTCCCCTTGGAGGTAGTTATTAGTAAAGAAAAATTTGATTTAAAAAAAAAAATACTAAATAGCTTTTTAGGTCAATCAGATTCATTAAAGTATTACCAGTAATGGAGCCTCATGGACTAACTGCCTTCTCATCTGCTACACAACCTTTGTACGAATCTTTGTATGAATTCAGAGTCCCAGGGCCAAACCCACCCCAGACCTGACAAAAGGTACTATATATTTCCCTATGGGAACAAATTCCAAGTTTGTTGCTAATCTGTGCAATCATTTTGATATCGACATTTTCAGAGGATGAGGTGATTAAAAAGAAACACAATACCAAAAACACAAACATGTTAAAATTCATTAAAACCAACTAACTAAAATAAAATAAAATCTTAACAACTAAAAATAATTAAAAATGTAACTGAAAAAAAAAACAAAATTATGGGAGCCTCCCTGCAGCCTGCTGCTGAAGACTCCTGCTAGTGACTCCTGTCACTCCACCAGGAGTCACTCACACAGAGAGCTACTGGAGCAGCTCCTGTTTTAACACAGGAAGACCCACTCCCCTATCACATCACCATCACACCCCTCACTCAATCTCTGCTACACACTGGGAGGAGACAGGAGAGCAATGAAATGGAACTGCAAGGGGAGAGTAGTTGAAACAATGCAAGAAGGGCAAAGAGAGCTCTACTTTAGTAAGCAGGTGGTGTGTTGGAGTCCCGCTGAAGCCGCTGGAGTGGGTCCTGGTTTGACACAGGAAGTGCTGCCCCCAATCATGTCACCACTGTGCCCCTCACTCAGTCTCTTCCACCAACTGGTAGAGGGAGCTACATACATTAAAGTAAAACAGTAAACTGCCAATATTCTGGCCAAAAGGATTATGGGTGCTTTATAAATACAATATTTGATTAAATGAATAACTAACAAAACTGAAATTATTCTTAAGCAGAACAACCACTATTCTTCTGACGATTTCCAAAAATAATGTTAAAAAAGTTTATATTGCTATAATTATAAGGAGCAAGAGGCTGAAATGCTTAAAATGTGGTGGATGAGCCATGTGTTTAGCAGCGCTCACAATTTTAAAGGAGAGGAGTAGCCATTTTGACTAATCAAAGAATAAATTTGAAGTTTATAGAAACAATAAAAGTCTCAAATGGCCACTATGTAATAGCTAGAGGGGAACTAGAAGGGGAACTGGTAAGTCTTTGTAAAATCTGAGCCCCAAATGCAACAGAAGCCAACTTCTTTCTCTCCCTGATCCATAAGCTGCTGGAGTTTGATTCAAGTCAAGGCCTAATGGGGAGGAATATGGACACTGTCCTAAACAATTTTTTAGATAGGAGCAAACCTCCAGTGGGACTCAAATCAGAGGCCTCCAGGACATTGCTAGATCTGAACAAGGAACTAGGAGTGGAAGATATCTAGAGGTTAACACACACGAGAGGCAACAAATACTCATTCTTCTCACACACACTTCAGTTGTATGCTAGAATAGACATGCAGGGCCCAATTCCAGAAGGCAATACACCTGGCACAAGGTGATTTATGCCAGACCCTATTGCTTAAATTGCACCTTGCACATTTACTTACCACAAGTCACTATTCCAAGACGTGGCCTGTGCCATGCTGCTTGTGGGTTGTGCCAAAGGTGGACTACACCACCCACTATGCCTGCAACCTGCAGCAGCATGGCGCAATAGTGGGTTATGACAGCAACTGCACCCTATTTCAGAAGGGTGGCTGCCGTAACCCACCAACGCCATTCCAGGACCCGGTTTGGTGCAGAGGGGTTAGGCCAGCTTGGAGGTGGTCTAAGGGGCATCTGTCCTGGCACACTGATGGATGCTCCCCTGCAGCACCAGAGAAATGTCATGCCCCTAATCCCCTGAAATTTGGGGACCCCTGGGTCCATTTTCTGTCATGCCCCCTGATCACCAGCACCAATTGGTCAGCCCTCCTCCATGCCCCCAGGTGTGTGTGGGTACATTTTGGAGTGGGAGGCTCTGGGAGGCAGTTGATTGTATGCTGCGATTTGGGGGACCCAGGTCCAGTGTGCCATTAACTTGGCATTAGCCTGCAGCTGCCACAAGTCATACGCATAAGTGCAGGGGAACCTGCCTGTCTTAGAATAGGACACAGGGTCCCTGGCATAGTGCCACATGGTGCAACTTGCATACGTCCACGAGTTGCGCCATGCGTCCTGTAATCGGGCCCTTAGTGCATAGTAGAGCATTGTTCTGTATAGAATATCATCCCTTTCAAAATGCTGTTGTACCACAGTTCAAATACCATGGAAAGCAATTGTACTCATCTATGGTACAACAATATTCTGAGACCTTTAGAGACTGCACAAGTCAGTTTCATTCAGAAAGTGAAAGAAACTGCATGTACATTTCACATAATACTATATACTATAAAAAAATACAGAATGAGCAACTTTATGCTAAAACAGTGTGTTCTGCCACCTCAGGGTTCTGATTCCCACAGACCTCTTGAGCTTCACTCTCAAGGTCAGAAAGAATCAGAACCCCTCTGTGGTAGAACACACTGGTTGTGCATGGCTGCCCATCCAGTATTTTCTATATGGCTTGCTGCAGCTGCATGGACCCCAGATATCTTGGAAGGCAAGGATGGGCTGGTACTCATATGCAACCATGCCAAAATGATGTTCCCCTGACTCTCCTCAGGCACAAGTCTGCAGGCAATCTATAGCTGGTGCCTGAATGAATATATCACTGCTTAAGGTCACACAGTTTCGACAGATGCTTGTCAGGGTGATTAGGGAATTCCTAGGATCCAGCAAACCAGGTGACATCTCTGCAGCAATCTTCTGGGATGCCCTTAAAGCCTTTATGACAGATGCATTAGCTATGCCTCACACCTTAAGAAGGTTAGAGACTGAGATCTAGAAGCACAATGAACTAGAGGAGTAGGATAGGGTTGAGCCCATAAGAAACAAAGACTTGCTTGCAGACATTATGAGCACTAGGTATAAAATCAATCTACACCTACAGTACACCAGAAGGTAGAGTTTGTCTTATTCTAGCTAAAACATGCCTTTTGGGAAGTGTGAGAGAGGCCAGGGAGGCTGCTGGCCCATCAACACAAGAAAAGACAGGAAAATACCAGAATTCTTGGGGTTCAGTGTCCAGGTGGGGAAACACTCAGGAGCCCAGATATTACAAATGCATCCATCCTCAACATTTTTAGGACTTTACAGTCTATACTGTACATCAGAATCCAAGGCCTCTATGGAGGACATCTCTACCTTTGCCCACCAGATAGACCTACCAGCCCTTCCCCAGAACTAAACAACAAGAATGCTAGAAAGACTGTTTTCCCAACTTTTGATTGAGAAAGCATTAGGGGATCGCACACTCGGAAGTTCTGGGGGGGGTGGAGGTGGTGTTACAGTGGAGTTTTATGCAGCTTTCAAGCAAGAGTTATTGGCCCCACTGGCAGATGCACTATCAGAAGCCAGACACAAAGGGGAACTTCCCCTTCAATGTGCACTGTGTGATCTTTCAAACAGTTTCACTCATCACAGCAGATTGAAAACTATGCAAAAGTGCTGGCACTGAGACTTTGGGAGGTTTCTATCTGACCTGGTTGACAAGGGTCAAGTGGTCTTTATTCAAAAGCACAGAAGCACAGATATTATAAGGCAGATGATAGATAGAAACATAGAATTTGCCAGCAGAAAAGAACTACATGGGTCACCTTTTCTGCCCATTTTTCTTTGCCTATAGCATCACTGCAGATCCTATTTGATCTCTGGCCCATCCACCTACCCACCCGTCCCTTTCCTTAAGATTTCCTTATGCCTATCCTATGTACTCTTGAACCTCACCACTGTTTTTGCACCCACCACTTATGCTGGAAGATTGTTACAGGAATCCACCATTCTTTCTGTGAAGTACTTCCAATGCATCTCTACTGAATCTAGCCTCCTCCAGCTTATCATGCCCCCTTGTCCTTGAATACCATTTTTTCTGAAAAATACTTCCATCCCGTACCTTATTACCCCCATGAGATATTTAAAGGTCTCTTTTTCACCAGACCTCGCCCAACAACTAACACACTGAAATCTGGCCAATGGAAAATCATGTACACAAATGCTTTCAGTCTGGGAAACAAGATCCCAGACCTGCAGGCAATAATGACAGAGGCTAAACCGGACATAGTAGCCATTAGTGAGACATGGTTTACCAGTAACCACACTAGGGAGACTTCAGTACTTGGCTATGTATTGTTCAGAAGAGACCGAGGTGCAAAAAGGGGGGGGTGGCCCTTTAAGTCAATGAAAATATCAAAGCTACAGAAACTCAGAATACACATAAGGAGCGAGAAGAACTATAGGTCACCCTGGAAACAGGAAACGGGACAGCCATACGAACTGGAGTTGTGTACAGGCCTCCAGATCAGGGGAAGGACATAGACACATTACTGTTAGAAGATATACAAAACATGACAGCTAAAGGGGTGGTTCTGATAATGGGAGACTTTAACATGCCAGATACAGATTGGTCAATATCAGCAGGAACATTGGCCAGAACTAGACACATGGTGGATTCCCTGCAGGGGGAGGGACTCAAACAACTGGTATAACAACCCACAAGAGACAGGGCTATCCTAGATCTAGTACTTACTAACAGGGAAAGGATCACAGATCTCCAGGTAGAAGGTCACCTGGGGGCCAGTGACCATCGCATGGTATGGTTCAATTTGGCCACTAGAACTAAATTATCCCATTCCAAGGCAAAAATAAGGGACTTCAGAGGAGCTGACTATGATAAGATGGCCAACAGAGTTAAACTAGCCCTGGCGAAAAAAATACAGGTAAGAGGGTACAGGCAAAGTGGGCAAGCACTGAGGATGCAATACTTGAAGCAACATCCCATTGTGTTAGAGAGAAAAAGAAGTGCAAAAGAGGAAGTAAACCACTTTGGTTCTCAAAAACAGTAGCAGAAAAGGTTAGAGCCAAAAGGCTGGCCTTCAGGAAATATAAGGGAACACAGCAGGATGAAGATAGGGAGGCATACCAAACTTCCCTAAGGGAATCAGGGAAGGCAGTAAGGCAGGCAAAGGCCCAAACTGAGGAAATACTAGCACAAACAGTAAACAAAGGTGACAAGACTTTCTATGGATACTTTAGTGAAAGGAGAAAGTCCAGAGGGGATAAGGGGGCAGGTGAGGAGGAGGACCATGTAAAAGCATCTATCCTAAATAGATACTTCTGCTCAGTATTTACTGAGGAGAAGGTAGTGCAGGGCCCACAGATCAGCACCATAGACACAGGAGGAGGGAGGTGTGCACTAGTCCCTTCACAAAAGAAAGGGTCCTACAAGAGCTCAATAAGCTTAGGGTGGACAAGGCAATGGGACCTGATGGCATACATCCCAGGGTACTAAAGGAGCTAAGGGTGGAAATAGCAGAGCCATTATCAGAACTGTTTAGTGAGTTTCTGAGCACAGGAGAGGTCCCAGAAGACTGGAGAAGGGCTCATGTGATCCCGCTCCACAAGAGTGGTAATAGGGAGGAGGCAGGGAACTACAGACCAGGCAGTCTTACCTCAGTAGTGGGCAAGATTATGGAGGCACTCCTTAAGGAGAGGATAGTGCAACACCTGGAATCCATAGGAGCACAGGATCCAAGACAGCATGGGTTTACAAAAGGAAGGTCCTGTCAAAGTTATCTTATAGATTTCTTTGACTTGGTAACCAGAGTGGTGGACCAAGAGGGAGCAGTTGATGTTGCCTACCTTGACTTCAGCAAAGCTTTCAATACTGTTCTACATAGAAGGTTGATTAATAAGTTGGGTAGGCTTGGGGTGGGTCAGAAGTTGGTCAATTGGGTGGCAAACTGGTTGACGGGCAGAAAACAGAGAGTGGTGGTAAATGGTAAACAGTCAGAAGAGATGCTAGTCACAAGTGGGGTACCTCAGGGATCAGGCCTGGTGCCAGTCCTCTTCAATATCTTCATTAGTGACATTGCAAATGGATTGAAGGGTAAGGTTTGTCTGTTTGCAGATGACACCAAGATCTGCAACAGAGTAGATAATCCAGATGTGGTTGGCAGAATGAGAAGAGATCTGGATAAACTAGCAAAATGGTCAGAAGAGTGGCAACTGGGGTTTAATGCAAAGAATTGCAAGATCATGCACATAGGGAAGACAAACTCTGAAGACACCTATAGGCTGGAAGGAGTATTGCTGGCAGTCACAAAGGAAGAAAGAGATTTGGGCATCATCATCACAAATTACCTGAAATCATCCAATCAGACCACTAAAGCAGTAGGTAAGGCTAGGGGATGTTGGGGTGTATTAGTAGGGGTATTACAAGTTGGAAGAAGGAGGTAATAATCCCTCTTTACAAGACACTGGTTAGGCCCCATCTTGAGTACTTCGTGCAGTACTGGAGGCCGCACCTTCACAAGGACATTAACCAAACTGAGGCAGTTCACAGAAGGGCAACCAAAATGGTGCAGGGACTGCATCAGAAAACATATGAGGACAGATTAACAGAGCTCAATATGTATATCCTATAGCAAAGGAGGGAGAGAGGTGATATGGTTGAAACATTCAAACACCTTAAGGGCATTAACAAGGTGAAAGAGTCTAACATGTTTCAATATAAGAAAAATAGCAGGACAAGAGGACACAGCATGAGATTAGAGGGAGGCCGAGTAAGGGGTAATGTGAGGAAGTTCTTTTTTACAGAACGGGTGGTGGATGCATGGAACAGCCTACCTCAGGAAGTAGTGGATATAAATACAGTGCAGGGCTTCAAACAAGCATGGGATAGGTATGAGGGAGCAATGCAGATAATTATGATTACATAGACCATTGACAGAGCAAAGGTCGATGGCACATTTATATGGTAGAAAAAGAAATGGGCAGACTGGATGGGCCTTGCATTCCTTATCTGCCATCAACTTCTATGTTTCTTATCCCCCCTCACCCGCTTCTCTTTCAATGTGTACATATTTAGGTCCTTAAATCTCCTCTTGAAGGTCTTCTGATGCAGACCCTGCACCATTTTAGTTGTCCTTCTCTGGACGGCTTCCACTCTGTCTTTGTCCTTCTGGAGATGTGGTCTCCAGAACTGGACACAGTACTCTAGGTAGGGTCTTACTAGTGATCTATACTGAGGCAATACCTCCTCCCTACCACTCCTTATGCACCCCAGTATCTCAGTAGCCCTCCCAACTGCTTTGTCACACTGCCTGGCCACCTTGAGGTCATTCCAATACAATTACCCCAGGTTTCTTTTCTGCTTGGTGGTTGTCAGTACCAGTCCTCCCATTTTGTGCTTTGCCCTGGGTTTCTGTGCCCCAAATGCATTACTTTACACTTTTTCACATTGAAATCCAGCTGTCATACCCTTGACCACTCCTTGAGTTTTCTCAGGTCCCCCTCTGCCGCATATCCACTAACCAATTTCTTTCCCAATTTATCACCTTTGGACCCACTACTAAGCCACCCAGATTGCTTACTAGCCTCCTATGTAGAATGGTGTTGAAAGTGCTGCTAAAATCTAGGTAGATCACATCCACTGCTCCACCCTCATCTAATACCTTTGTCACTCACTGAAAGAAACCTATCAAATTAATTTGATATGACCCCCATCCTCGTAAATCTATGATGCCTCGAGTCTTGTAACCCACTGGATTCAAGATATTCCACAATCCTTTCTTTAGCAGCGAGTCCATTAACTTTCCCACCACCAATGGCAGGCTGACTGGCCTATAGTTGCCAGTCTCTTCCATGCTATCACTTTTGTGAAGGGGTACAACATTGTCCCTCCTCCAGTCTTCTGGAACCACTCCTATTTCCAATGAGCTGTTAATAAGACTGTCAGAGGTGCAACCAATATCTCCCAGAATTCCCTCACTATCCCTGGATGCAGCCCATCTAAACCCATTTCTTTGTCCACTTTCAGATTAGGGAGTCCCTTCTAGACACTGTCCTCTAAAAATGGACAAGTGTCCACCTCTCTCTAATGTTTCTGTCACTTTTTTGTGACTCCTCTCCCACTCCTTCCTCCATGAACACTAAACAAAAGTATTTGCTCACAATGCCTGTCTTTTCTGGTCCCCATTTGCACAGACCCCCTTCCCTTGTTAACCTTACAATCCCACCCCTGGTCTTCCTCTTTTTGCTTATGCGTAAAAAATGTATTTTCCCCTTTTGTCACCGCCTGGGCTGTACTGTCTTCAGTTTGCACCTTCATGCTCCTTATTACCCTTTGTTCCTTACTGGGGATCAAATTCAGACCCCCATACTGGGGATCAAATCCAGGTCCCCTTCAACTATAGACTTAGAGTTATACCACTGTGTGCTATCGTCTCGCATGTATTACTTTTTTATCCTTTCTTTTCCCCTCCCCAACTCCACTGATTTCTGCAGAAGACACTTTGCATAACAATGTGAATCAAGTTTGGTCTGTTCTGATGCAGAAATGTGTCAGCCAAGTTAGATCAGTCTATGATGTAGAAGAAAAAATATGTTGCAAGTGATACCTTTTATTGGACTATCAGAATTGTTTTTGAGACTAGTTTTCAAGAGTCAAAAGTCAAAAAGAAGGCACCACCCACCTGTAACATATGTGTTATTTTTTTTTCCATCTGTTCTGATGGAAAGCAGTGGCATTCCTTGCATTATAGTCTTCGACTGCTACACTTCCTTTATGATAGGGATTTGACATGTTGCAATCACACTTCTAACTGGCGAACCTTAGTTATAAAGTGGTAGCATTCCTTGGTGATCAGATAGGAAGTAGAGGAATAGTCAAACCAGAACTCAGATTTCAGTTTACATTGCCACTATGAGCATACCTAAGTAAACTGGAGTCATTATCAGCATAATGACTGACTACCTGCCTCATTCTCTCCACCATTAGTCTGTTTTCTTAGTACAGTACACAATATAAAGGTAGAAACATGTTCTGCTATGTCAAATCTAGATTAGTTGATGATAGAATTGTTCTTCAGTCACTGGAACTTGCCCCTTCTATGTTAAGTATTTTGTGTACTCAGCAACATTCTTCCAGCATCACAGATGGCACATAAAACAGAAAAAGTGCCACAACCATAGATTCATCAATAAAGTAGAGCTGGATGGAGGAAGGGAGGGGAGGATGGGGGACACAGACAGGCAGACAGACACAGAAGGGTAGGGATCTAATGCATACCAATGGGGTGATGAAATTCCACTGTGGCGGTAGAAGGTAAAATATGTCAGTTCTTTTTCTTGTCCACCCTTCCCTTTTTCTTCTTAGCAATCATAATAACACAGCCACAAAGGTACTGTATATCAGACATGCATCAAGATGCCTCCTTTTGCCCACTCACTCCATATAAAAGCAATTGTAATTATTGAATTTTATAAAACTGATCTTAACTGATGAACACAACTGCAGTAATAATACTTTAATAATACTCCATTTATTTAGAGCAATTCTAACAACCAAAACACTGTACATACTAAAAAGTGTCATGAAACAAACAGTTCAATTAAAGATTTTACAAAATAATTTAAATACCTCAATTAAAATATCCCAGAATCCATGTAAAATACTAAGTGCTGAATGCCTGCTTAAACAAATATGTTTTCAAGCCTGTTTTAAAGCTCTCCATGGTCCATCACTCTCTAATCTGATGAGGTAGAGCGTTCCACTGGGATGGGGAAAAAAACATAAAAGCTTGGGCCCCAGATGTTTTCAACCACACCCTGGGAACCTCTAACAACCCCTTGTCAGTTGAGTGGAGAGGATGGCCAGGGCTGTAGGGAGTCAGGAGATCTTACAGGTAGTTTGGTCCCAGTCCATGCAGGGCTTTATAGGTCAGAAGACTGACCTTGAAGATGATCCGCCACTATATAGGCAGCCAGTGCAGATCGCACAGCATGGGAGTAATATGACTTGAATAAGAGGTCCCAGACAACAATCATTCCATAGCATTCTGCACCAGCTGCATGCGATGTACATCAACCCCCAGAAGCCCCAGGTAGAGGGAGTTGTAGTAGTCCAGGTGTGAAGTCACAAAGGTGTGGATCAACGTAGGCAAATCACCAGATGGAACAAGGTGCTTGATTCTTGTGATGTTCCTAAGATGATAAAAGGAAGGCTTGACAACTGCCAACACCTGCGCATGCAGTGTCAGCCCATCATCAAGAACCACCCCCAGATCATGCACCCATTCAGAGGTAAATAGTTGTACACCCTGAAGCAAAAGCCCAGAGGGTAAACCCACTGCCAATCTCTCTATCCAGTGACCTGGATCCACCACCAACACCTCAGTCTTCCCGGAATTCAGTTTCAACCAGCTGGACTTCATCCAGTCATGGATTTCTGCCAGGCAGCTATTAAACATCGAGATCACATTATTCTGGTTGGGTGCAAAAGACAGATAGAGCTGTGTATCATCAGCATAGTAGTGAAATCTCAGCCCATGTCATCTTACAATGTCTCCGAGGGGCAGCATGTACACTGCGAACAACATAGGGGACAGCACTGAGCCCTGAGGGACCCCTCACAGCAGAGAGAATGAGTCAGAGGAAAAAAAAAAATGACACCACCCTCTGAGATATGTTGGCTAGGAAAGATTGAAACTATCTGAGAACTGGACCAGCCAGGCCACAGATAACCCTCAGGCACTCGAGCAGCACCCCATGGTCCACAGTGTCAAACGCTGAAGAAAGGTCAAGAAGCATCAAGATGGAATGGCACTTCTGATCCCTCGCCATCAGGAGATCATTGAGCACTCAAACCAGAGTGATCTCAGTACTATGTCTTTTCTGGAAACCAGACTGGAGAGGATTGTAGACATCGTGGATGGTAAGATGGTTCTCCAGTTGCAGCGTAACCACTTTCTCAATCACCTTCCCAACAAAGGGAAGGTTAGAGATGGATTTGTAGTTAGCACAACTGTTGGGTCCAAAGCAGCTTTCTTAAAAAGCAGTGTCACCACTGCCTCCTTCAGGGAGCTGGGGAACTCACTCAGAACTAAGGAGCACCAAACAATCTTTGCAAGGACTGGGCTGATGTACTCCATACACCCCAGTAATAGGCTTGCAGTGCCCAGATCCAAGCTACAGCATGTTGGCTCTAAGTTCTGGACAATCTGCATGATGTCCACAATCTCTGGCTGGTCTAAAGATATCCAAGAAAACCGGGGTGAAGTGACCATGCATCAACCACCACCAACCCCCATGAGGGCACTGGACAGATCTTGTCCCTGATGTCGACCATTTTATCTGCAAAGAATCGAGCAAACTCATCACACTTAACTTGTGAAAATGCACCTCGCACCTGTAGACAGGATGGGTTGCACAACCTGTCCACAGTTTGAAAGAGCTGGGCCAGTCACTTCTGAGCAGCAGCAATCTCACCTGACAGGAACTCTGCCTTCTTACATGTGATTGATAGCTTTGATAATGATCTATCCATCTAAGGTGGTTGGCATCGAGAGTCAGTTTCCACCAGTGATGCTCTAGCCTTCATCCTACACATCTGAACTCCCTCAAGGTCCCATCAAACCAAGGGGACGAAGGGCAGAGAAAAAGAGGGCAAACACAGACTGGGGAGATGGAATCCAGAGCCTCAGAAACAGACTTATTATAGGCTTGAACTAAAGTCTTTGGATTCTTGACTTCCCCCAAGAATCCTGATAGGTCTAATTCCACCAAAAGGCCTACCAGAGTCACATCCCTCAATGGGTGATATCTGACCGTCTCCACAGGGGTAGGCCTCTAAGGGGGGGGGGCCTGGAAATTGAACCTTACTGCGTGGTGATCAGACCATATGACTGGTTCCACCACCAAGTGGGGAGGCAGTATAGCACAATGGTTTAAGGCTCTGAGCTGCAAATCTGGAGACCCATGTTTGAATCTCACAGCCCCCACTTGCTTACTGTGTGACCCTGAGCAAGTCACATAACTTCCCTGTGCTCCCAGATTGCACATGTAAACAAGCTTTCAGCTTAGTGTGTCTCACCTGGTTAAACAATTGGAAAAAAAAAAAAACAATTGGGAAAAAAGTCAGATGTCTCGATCCCCAGGAGGAAGACAGATCAAATGAGTGACTGTGACTATGAGTAGGTCTGGGATATAATATCAAACTTATTTCTGAAAATCCAAGCGACACCTTTGTTTTGTTCCACCAACAAACTGTACACAGTATGATGTACAAAGGAAATAGATCATATCTGAGACAATGGGTGTGAAGCCAGACCAGGCACATCAGTTAAACCTGGATTAGGAGATTGCTTCCTGGCAAAAGTGACAGCAAAAGCATTGCAATTTTTTGGTCCCCAGAGTCAAATATTTCATCTCACCTCTAGCCGGTTTATCAAAACATTTCATCAATTTACTTTTAGCAATAAATCTATGTACAAGAAATGGGCAAACTGGTTTAGCCAAAATAAAAACTGAACAGAACATTCCAAAGTGTTCATAAATGAATGGCTTCTGAACACTTTCAGCTGTTTGGATCAGTTCAGATGGCTGTTGTATCACGGGAAATGCAGCTCGAGAAGCACCAGAGCAGGAGGAACCCATAGGGAGGACCAGAGACAAGAATCTAGTTCCTCATTGGATGGTGAAGCTGTCCTTCTCTCCAAGGTGGCATCTGATTTGGTTACTGCTCTAGCAACCCACGTGGTCTACCTTAGACCTACACAAAGGAATCAAGATGGAGAAGGAGCAGCAGCTTCTGTAGGCTGCTCCATGCTGCAGATTCTGTGTGCTTGTGCAACTTGCATTTTAATTACTTCTTAGACTTTTTGCTCCCTTGGGCAACAGAGGAAGAAGCTGACTCTAAAAAAAGGAAATAAATATTTGAATTTTGTTATATATATAAAGAAGTACTAAAACAAAACAAGTGAATTAAACTTTGGAAAGTTGGGGTTGTGAGTACGGGACTGGGAGTTGGGGACTCGGAAAGGGAGTTGGGGATTAGGATGGGGAGTAGTTATATAATTGAGGAGACTTGGGGAGGTGAGGAGGAACTTGGAGGAGATGGGGGGCAACTTGTTATGAGAAAGAACTTGAAAACAGACAAGAGAGCAGACAAAAAAGAACAGAACAAGAGATTTAAGAGAAACTTCACCATTAAGTGCCAGAGCTAGACTGCCCATTTTTTAGTGGGAGATAGCAGTCTAGCAGAGGGTATGAAGTCTGTTGAACTGTACCAGTGTGCTACCCACTACCACACCACTCCCAGTTAGCCTTCTTGCTGTTCATCCAATTGCTCCCCCCAACAACCTCAAGTCAGCTCTCTCAGTTCTCCTGCCTGGGCTCACTCAGTCACTTCAGTGGGGATTTCTATTTTTTTATTTAATACAATCTGAGTGTGTGTGAGAAACTGTGTGAAATAAAAACCTGCCAGGCCAGCCAGTTATCAGTGTACCAATGCTACTTCTTGCATACTGTGTGGACCCCCAAGAGGTCAGTTATCTGTCATCTTCCTCCCTGTGCTTGCTCAGTGGGGTATAAGGTTTGGCTCAGTGGGCAGGGCATTCCATCACATCACATGGAATAAATAAAAAATCCTTGAAGGGGAAAAAGTACTGTGTCAGAGAGGGTTAGGTCAGGAAGGGTCCTTGAATCTGTGTGAGTAGCAGCAGAACCTGCAGCATCACCCTTAGCATAGGTGGTGTGTGAAATAAGAGAGTGTGTGTGTGTGTGTGTGTGTGTGTGTAATAAAATCTGGCAGATGGTCGTCAGTGCACCAGTGCCACTTGTTTCATACTATGTTACCCCCCCAAGAAGTCAGTCATCTGTCATCTTCCTTCCTGTTCTTGCTCAGTGGGGTATAAACTTTGGCTCAGTGGGCTAGGCATTCCATCACATCATGTGGAATAAATAAAAAGAAATCCAAGAAGGGAAAATGTACTGTGTTAGAGAGGGTAAGGCCAGTCATGGTCACTGAATCTGTGTGGGTAGCAGCAGTGCCTACAGCAATGCCCTTGGCTTAGGTGGTGTGTAAAATAATTGTGTGTGTGTTTGTGTGTGTGTGTGTGTGTGTGTGTGTGTGTGTGTGTGTGTGGTGTAATAAAATCTGCCATGTAGTCATCAGTGCACCAGTGCCACTTGTTGCATACTGTGTACCCCCCCCAAGAAGTCAGACATCTGTCATCTTCCTCCCTGTTCTCACTCAGTGCGGTATAAACTTTGGCTCAGTGGGCTGGGAATTCCGTTGCATCATGTTGAATAAATAAAAAAAATCCTTCAAGGGAAAATGCACTGTGTCAGAGAGTGTTAGGCCAGGCAGGGTCCCTGAATCTATAATAGTAGCAGCATCGTCCTTAGCATAGTCAGTGTGTGAAATAATTGTGTGTGTGTGTGTGTGTGTGTGTGTGTGTAAAATAAAATCTGTCAGATAGTTGTCAGGGCACCTGTGCCACTTGTTTTGTACTGTGTGACACCTCCTCATGAAGTTAGTCATCTGTCATCTTCCTTCCTGTGATCGCTCAGTGGGTAGGGCATCATGTTACTTCACGTGGAATAAATAAAATACATTCCTTGAAGGGAAAAAGTACTGTGTAGGAGAGGGTAAGGCCAGGCAGGGTCCCTGAATCTATGTGAGTAGCAGCAGCACCTGCAGCATCGCCCTTAGTGTAGGTGGTGTGTGAAATGTGTGTGTGTGTGTGTGTGTGTGTGTGTGTGTGTGTGTGTGACATAAAATCTGCCAGATAGCTGTTCATGCACCAGTGCCACTTGTTGCATGCTGTGTGACCCCTCCCCCGAGAAGTCAGTCATCTATCATCTTCCTTCCTGTTCTCACTCAGTGGGATATAAGCTTTGGCTCAGTGGGCTGGGCATTCCGTCACATCACGTGGAATAAATAAAAAAAAATAATAACCACTTTTTTACCCTGAACAAGTGATGTAGTGGAATTATGAGTACTCCAGAAAACAGTAAAGCAAAAGGTGGGGGCAAAGGAAGTAATAAACACAAAAAAAGGTTTCTCCAAGAACCCAGAAAGAAGTGGCCCAAAAAGTACAGTACAACAACAACAAGAAGCGCCACAGTCTGTTGAAGGGACTGAATTAAATGCTACTACTATCCATGTGCAGGCTAACTCTCAAAATACTGAAAACCCAGCAAGGGTTGGTGGACTGTCTATGTCAAAAGGGCTCAGTAGAACAGCCAACGTGTTGAATGACAGTGGCAATAGCAAGTCGTTTGCGAAAAAAAGTGCAAAAACAAAGAGTATTCTAATTGTATATAAAGTTAAAACACTTACAGGTACAACTCGCAGTGGAGTTGCTTGATTTGCAATGCATGCATATCGAATAGCTCAGTCTGCGACTGCAAATGTTAGCTCTACCGAGTCTGATAATGATTATGGTGATGACCGTGGTCATGGTGAGACTGATGATGATGAACTTGTGACTTTAATTTTAGCTATGTCTCATTCTGGTTCTGACAGTGACAACGTGGATAAAGATAATGACAGAAGCAGAGTGTCAAAAGGGGAAAAGAAAAAGTCAAAGGCACAAGCCACACAAAGTGAAACAAAGTCTGACAGTAGTGATGATGATGGTGGTGGTGGCAATGGTGCTGCAGAGGATTCTATGATTGTCTCACCTGATGAGCCTGAATCCTCCGCTGATACGTCTTCCCCATGAAAACCCAGCCACTCGACTCCTAGTCCTTCTGAGATCATTGCTAGACAGACAGTCTGCCTCTGCTGTTTGGAATCATTTTAACGTAAAGCCAAAGGATGTTTGCCAAGCTATGTGTGTACTGCAACACGTGTTTGTAGGGGAATAAATAAAGGGCATCTTGAAACCACAACAATGATGCAACATCTTTCGTGAATTCTCCCTATCGTTGTATATGGTTCAGAAAAACAGTCTAACATTGGTGGCTGGAAATCTAGCAGAGCTCCTGGTGAACAGGGACATTCTGCTGAAATAGTGAGAGATGAGCAGCAGGCAAGAGCCAAAGCTCCACTTTCACCTCATGGTCATGATAATTCTGTAAGGTCCTCTGTTTTACCAGGCACGGCATCTAGTTGTGCAACACACACAGCCAAATGTAACTTTACCCCCAATAAGAAGCAATTGAAGTTAAAAGATGTTTTTGAAAGAAAGTCTAAATATTCACAAAACCATCCCATAGCACTAACAATAAATTGTAAAATAACAGAAATTATTGTACTTGATTTGCAGCCATACTCTATTGTGGAAGATGTGGGTTTCATAAGGCTTATGGAATACTTAAGAGCCATGATATTTAATGCCAAGTAGAAAATACTTCTCAGTAACCACTGTGCCTAGGATGTATGACAGCTTAGTAGCTCAAGTAAGGCATGCTCTCCAAGAGACTGAGGACAAGGTAGTTCACTTCATTACTGATAAGTGGACCAGCAGCCAAATCGATGCCTATCTTTCTCTTACTGCACACGGGGTCACATTTGCAGACAACTCATCATCATCCTTATGTACTACTTGTCTGTCTGCTACTGCTTCAATCAGTACTACTACTACCACTACTATCTCTCAGAGCTCAAAACACCCCATCACATTTTGGAAAATGGCAGTTCTCCATATATGTCACTTTCAACACACACACACACGCACCACATTCAGCAAAGAACTGGAAAGGCTACATACTGCTTGGATCACTTCACAGGGATTGAAAGTTGTTTTTATTTGTTGCCGACAGTGGTTCAAATATTAGAAAAGCACTTCATGATGGCAGTTATGTACATATATGCTTTCTGCCCATTGTCTTAACCTAATCATTCAAAGCTTCCTGGATAATGACTGGCAAGTATCAACCAGTGTGGGTACAGTGCACACAGTGTGTGGCTACATCAACCATTCAGTAAATGCCTGTGACATCCTTGCTTATATCCAGAAGGACAAAGGTCTTCCTCATCTCCAGCTTGTTCAGGATGTAGCAACAAGATAGAATTCAACATACTTTTTGATTGAACTCATCCATGAACAAAAGGTAGCTATTATTGAGTATATCATGTACAATGATATTGGGCAGGGCATTGTACTCCATTCTACTCAATGGTCTCTGCTGAAACAGTTGTATCACATTCTGAAACCATTTATGATTGCTGCAAAACAGGTGAATGCAGAAAAGGCATCCCTTAGCCAAGTTATTCCACTCTTTCTATGTCTCAAAAAAGGTTGGAGAAAATGAGGAGCAACTTAGATATGAAACAATCTCTAGTCAGTAACATGCTTACCAGACTTAGCAATGATGAGAAATTATCAGCCATGACCAGAGCAAAGAGTATCTCTTAGCAACATTGCTAGATCCACATTTCCAGAACAGACACCTTCCTGATGTGGTTTCTGACAATATGGAGGAGTGAAACTACGGGCAACATTTGATTGTTGCAATGAGGTTTCATTTGGAAGATTGACAAACAGTATTACAATGACACCATCCGAAATTCAACAGACTACTCCAACAAACTCTAGCCAGAGCCGATAGGGCTGTGAATAGCTACCAAGTGACCAAAATTACATATGTACATAGGAATTATTCAACGCCCAGGTGTAACTTGTCCATTTTTTGGAGGTGGCGCACCAAATTTTCAAAATGGCCTTTTTTGGACCTCTCCTCATGAAGAGTGCCAGTGCTGTTTTGTTCACTTGTCACAAAAGGTGATTTCACAGAGCGAATGTGCTATTCTGCACCACAGGTGTGAAAACACATTTTGGGCAGGTTGTGGAAAATGACAGTTGTACTGTTTTAAAGGAGGTGAGCAAACATGGTAATGTTGAAAATGTGGAATGAAAATATTAAAAACTGGTGAAGTTAGGAGCGTGTGTAGAAACTGCACAACGCATGCTTGTAAAGCATTCATTTTTGGGAACTTTTTCACCAAATTTGCAACATGGTCTTTTTGGGACCCCACCTCATGAACAGTGGCACTGTCATTTTGTGAATCCTTCCCAAAAGGTGATTCCACACAGTGACCATGAAATCACCTTTCTTGACTGAGGAACAAAATGATAGCAACAATTTTCATGAGGTGGGGTCCCAAGAACCTCATGTTGAAAATTTGGGGCAAAAATTCCAAAAAAACAGCTGATTTATCAGCATAAGTTGAAACCCCAATTTAATGGCATCATAGCAGGCTTACCTTAGATTATTCAGTTCACGGTTTGGCTTTGAAGAGTGCATACATGTCCCGGTCCAGAGAAGAAGACAGTACCGACCTCCGTAGGTAAGTATGGGGTAAGGGGGGGTTGTGGGGAGGTGGGTGCTCAATGGGAGGGTGGGATAGGGGAGAGGGCTGGAGCAATAATGAGGGACTGTTTTCTTTTTATAGGGAAGAAAAAATGATCGCAGTGCCAACGAGGGACCATTTTCTTTTGCACAAAACATAAAAGGAATACATTTGGGCACACTGGCGTGGACTCCCAATGTGCCATAAATATGTGGGGGGTTGTACAGGATGCCAGCACAGGATTGGGCACCCTAGTTTTGCAGCCAGAAGGTAGAAAAGAATTACCGACACACTGGGGGCCCCAGTGCGCTGCATGACTGGGGATGCACATACGCTGACATGGGTTTGGGCAAATTCCCAATGTCGGCAGATGAAATTAAACATGTTTGGAGCACACTGGAGTGTGTTCCCAGTGTTCCACATGAATTTGGGGGGGTCACAGGAAAATAGCTCGGCACACTGGGGTTGGCTCCCAGTGTACCATTTGAGTTGGTGGGAAGGGGGGCACAGAATACCATGGGGCTGGCACCGGTGATGCAACTGCACATGTATGGCACTTGCTCATGCGCAGTTGGATGAATGGCATTTTGCCATTCACATGATGGCTCCTGGCAGAACTGCGCATGCATGTGGGTCACGCATATGCAGTTCATGCACAGGAATATGGAAGTAACAGCCGGAATAGCGTGGCTGTTATTCCTTAGCAGCCGATCATGGCAGAGGGGTTCAAGTTCCATTGGGCTTTCAGAAGGATACTTCCAAAAGTCCAGTGGAAAGTTCCATGATAGACCATTTTCAAAGCTATGGAGCAATCCCAATAGTACTGTAGGCTCCACCCACAGCCCCAAAAAACAGTACAAAAGCAGACAACTAGGAGAATGACATTTGGGGCCAGCTGCAGGACATTGAAATTCCACAAGAAGAAAATGCATGCTCAGTAGTAAGCATGGTAGATGCATATCTTTCTGAGCCCGACATTACTATTAAGGATGACCCTTTAGCTTACTGGCAAGAGAAAAAAATCATGCTGGCCAAAGCTGGTGACCCTGGCTTGTAAGTATATTGGATGTCCACCCTCCAGTGTCTGTTCTGAGCTTTTATTCAGCTCTGCTGGGGATGTTGTGACTGATAAAGGAACAAGATTAACACCAGACAATGTGGAGAAACTAACTTTCTTGAAAGTTAACTTGCCAAACCTTGGCTACATATGTGATGCTGATCTTGAAGAAGATGACACTGACAGCAGTACCTGTGCTTCAGCTGTGGAGAGACATATCAGCTTTCAATTTTGAGGCTCACTGGACTGATTAAAAGTAGAGATCTGGGACTTGCCTGCCATTCGACCACATCGTCATCATCCTGAGGGTGGGTGGGAGGTGCAGCCAGTACATTGTGTTCATGTCATCACGTGCTGGTAGCAACTGTGGCACAGAAACATAGAAACATAGAATTTGATGGCAGATAAGGACCGCTTCGCCCACCTAGTCTGCTCATTTCCCCACCTAATGGATAAGCTGCAGACAAGTTCCCTGATCTCACACATAGCCGCTTTCTCAGTCTGATGAGATCATTTATTTTATTACATAATGCACCTAAGAGTAATTATTTCTTAAATAATCATAGCTCTGTTTTCTCCCCTGACAGTAGTGGTAGTAGTAGCAATGGTGAAGTGGTCACTTTGGACTGCCTGGTGCTCTTATTCTTTCACGTTGCTTTGAGTTGTGTTCCATATCGAAACCCACCACTATGCTAAAATAATTGGTGACATCCAAAAACCACACTGACCCCTTCTACAAAAAGTCAGACTCGGGAGACTGGTATAACAAAAATAGAGATCTGGGACTTACCTGCCATTTGACCACATCATCGTCATCCCGGGGGTGGGTGGGAGGTGCAGCCAATACATCATGTTCACGTCATCATGTACTGGTAGCAATTGTGGCAGACAAGTTCCCTGATCTCACACACAGTCGCTTTCTCAGTCTGATGAGATCATTTATTTTATTACTTAATGCACCTAAGAGTAATTATTTCTTATATAATCATAGCTCTGTTCCCCCCCCCGACAGTAGTGGTAGTAGTAGCAATGGTTAAGTGGTCACTTTGGACTGCTTGGTACTCTTGTTCTTTCACATTGCTTTGCATTGTGTTCCATATTGAGTCCCATCACTATGCTAAAATAATTGGTGACATGCAAAAACCACACTGACCCCTTCTACAAAAAGTCAGGCTCAGGAGACCAGTTTTAAAAAAACAGAGCTCTGGAACTTGACTACCTTTCGACTGCATCATTGTTATCCTGGGAGTGGGTGGGAGGTGTCGCCAGTACATCACGTTCACGTCATCATGTACTGGTAGCAATTGTGGCAGACAAGTCCCTGTTCTCACACACACACACACACACACACACACACACAGTTGCTTTGTCATTCTAAGGAGATCGTTTACCTAACTGTGCACAATTAAATAACGACATTGATAATGCCGCTAGCTCTGTTTTTCATGTTTACTTGCTGGCACAGCACACAAGAAACATATTGAGATATTAGAGCATTGCAGAGGTGTAGCAGTGTTGTGGCCAATGCAGCAGATGCTTTAATGGGTGTGTCCCTTGGCCACTAATTAATGCTGAAGCTGCCAATGACGGCAGTTTCGGAGCAAGCGCTGTACCTGAAAGAAATCTGCCACTGCAATCAGGGGAAGTTTCATCATTGCAGCAACAGTCTCCCCTCCCTCCCAACCAAGCACACAGCAGACAACAAATTTAAATGTTAGCTCCCTCCCACCGCTGCTGCCTGCCCTGCACCCTCTGTTCTCCATCCCCTGCCAACATCGGGGTGCTCAGTCTCTGTATCAGCATGTATTCCCCCTCCTACCATTAATGTGGCACAATGGGAGCCCACCAAAGTGTGACAAAAATGCTTCTTTGATGTTTCCAATAGGGCTGTGCGAATACCTTTTCCCGAATATTCAGCTGAATATTCAGTATTCGGGTCCCAAGTATTCGGTATTCGTTATTCTGTATTCGGTATTCGGCCAGAAAAGGTGTTTTTTTAAGGAAACTTTAAAAAAGCACTTCAGCAACACCATTAATCACCCATTGAACCTGGTATACCATAAACACCTCAATGACACTTCAGCCACCAACATTGCGCTCTCACTAATGCAACACAAGCTTCATGTGGCACACTCGATCCACCACAACACACACACATAGTACTCTAAAAACAATATCAAGCATTGCATTGGGTCAGCACTAGAGGATGTTCATGGTCGCAGACACAGGGTAGAAGGTGCTTCAGCCATGGGCATAGGAATAGTGGTAGCAGTGGCTGCAGTAGTGGTGACAGCTGAAAGTGCAGCTGCTGCAAGAATGGCACTGGTGGTGGTGGGAAACACACTGGCTGTGGATGTAGCAGCCATAATGGTAGCAGTGGGGACACTGGTGGTGGTGTCTGCTGCTTGCTGCACAAAGCATGTATGCTCTAATTCCCCCCTACTACTGCACAAGGGGCTGTGACAGTGAACGTACAGATGGACAGCTGGTGACACTAGCAGTAGTAGTACTGTTAATGGTATTAGTGGTAGTAGTACTATCACCAATGCTACAAGAACTAAAAGGCTTGCTTGGGGAGAACAATATTTGAGCCCATTGAATAAAGAGAGACACCTGTATGTCATTGTCTATGTAGTCTATCTCACCACCTTCTCTGGAATTGTATTATGTATCAATAATTTACAGTGGAGCAAGACAAGATGCGATTCAGTACTTTGCAGTAAATGACATGCCACAAAATATTGGATGACTGGCTTAATTGCCATTAAATTACACTGCTCCTTGCAGCATACTGCTACATTTTACAGCAATTTTGCAAGATACTGCATTGTGTACTGTCTGGCACCACAGTATGAACTATGTTCTATAATCATGATGAAGTGTTTCATCCTTAGGTATGTCAGTTGTGGATTGTTTTGTTACAAGGGCATCTCAGTGTGGAAGGGCATTGTACCCCCATAATTTCGTTCCTGTTTTGCTTTCTAGTGTTGTCTTGTGG